>OY992772.1:2743386-5181905 GCA_963921325.1 Logfia minima | reverse complement strand
TAATTAATAAACCCTTTCACTAAAAGTCAGAGAAAAATTAATTTGACCCTTAAATAAATATGTTCATGATTCATCAGCGTAACTAATTAACTAGCCTTGCATAATCGTGTTATCATGCGCTTATTTATAGTTGTATGAACTGATTTTATTTATTTATCCCCTTAAAAAATCGGGGGGCATAAACTGATAACGGTTAAAATGGGATCATCTAGCTTTTTAATTAAGCACTAAAATATTAAATTTATTTTCTAGAGTAGTTAGGGTTATTTAGTTGGCAACCTAAGGCTAATTTTTAGTTACGTCTCCCTCAACATTTTAATAGATGGTATATATAAGAGTTATCTCCAGTGATAAAAGACTTTCAAAATTTTTTTATATTTATTTGTATTATTATTTTTTACTTAAAAAAAAACTTTTATTTCAATATAAAGAAAGAGGGAAGTTCATTAAATGGTGAATTTTTTTTTAAAAATTAACAGTACCAATAGAATTGGATCATTTGATAAACTTCGTACTTTCTTTTACGTTTTTTAAAATTAAATATCTTAAAAATGGTAAGTCAAAAAATAATAAAAATTACACCATAAAAATCAACATTTTTTCTTTTCGATTAGACATCTCACAATGTATACTTTTGACGATTTTTTTATTTATTTATTTTTATTTATTTTTATCTTTTGTGGGTTAACACATGTGTTACGGTCAACTAACAAATGTATAGCCCCCGGCTATCATATGTGTTATCAACCACTATCACATGTGTTATAAGTGATAGTCGGTGGTAACACATGTGGTAGTCGCCGATAACACATGTGTTAGTTGTTTATAACACATGTGTTACCAATTTTCAAAACTCACCAATAAATGAAAAAAAAAAAATCATCGAAAGTATATTATGTGAGATCTCTAATGGAAGAGGAAAAAACGCAGATTTTTATGATTTTTTTAACTCACCGTTTTTTAGATATTTAATTTTAAGAATGTAAGGTTTGTTATTTTGATTAAGATGGACGGTTGAAATTTGTAATTCTATACTTTCAAAAACTTCATACTTTGATAAATTTTTATCTATAAAAAAATTTAAAAACCTTTTTAACAAGAATACAAATTTAATATGAAACTATTTGAACAGAAAAGTTTTATATCGTAAGCTTGAGAAAATCTCAAATCTCAAACCTTGTTTGCTAAAAGAGATTTTTCTTTAATGAATTTTGTTTTTTTTTTTAGATTTTATAATAAAAATTTCTACATAAAGCCTTTAAGTTATTACTCTACATTTAAAAGACAAATTTTGAACTAAAACTGCTAATTTTATTGTGATTACATTTATCATCTTAATTTTAATTAATTGATGTGCTAAAATGATTATCAAAATCCCTACTCAATAAGTGTTGATTTGAGAATTGAGACAATTATATAGACAAAAGAATTTAATTGTATCATCTATAATTTTTATAAAAACTGTAATTATTGATTAACATAATTAGGTTATAACATTTGAAGTGTTGTGTAAAATAATATAACTTTTAAATTTAATGTCTGTTTTTTTAATTTAAATAACCCGTATATAGAGTATGTATCAAATAAGAACACTTCAAAAATAAGAACGGTAAGAACGCTTCAAATTTGCACTCATAATTGATAAGATCATTGGATTAACATTTGTATATCTCAAATATGCAAAGAAAAATGAATGCACATTTCTAGAAATGTATAAAATTTGAGAAAAACGATTGATGCACAATTCTACATTTTTCATCTAAAATCGTGCATCAATCGTTTTTTTGATTTTTATACATTTATAAGAATGCGCATCTATATTTCTCAACATATTTGAGATGTATGAACGTGAATCTATTGATTTATGAGATATATTTACGGATATGAAGTGCTTTTACCCGTTTTTATTTTTAAGGTGTTCTTGTCAGAACTCTACTTCCCGTATGTATATATGAGTTTGAATGCTAGTAGGAATATACAAAAATAAATTTTATCTGGACTCTACTTTGTGAACGACCAAAGTTCTTTTGTGTTATAAGTCATCGAATGGAGACAAACGTAGTGACAATAAAAACTTGTGCAGGTTTCCTGAAGACACGTGTTTTGATTTTAGTTCTAAAAGGTACAACACATTCTGCATAATCTATGTCGGGACTGAACAGTCATCAACCAAAACTAGAGTCTACCCATTCTTGTCCGTCTACATGTTTATTTTACGAAAAATCATGCATTAAAAAATCAGAAAAATATCACCTTTAAATATACCGTAGTTAAATTCATAAATTGAGTTCGAAACTGCTGATAGAAATTCCAATTTATTTATCAAAATTGCGAAGATTATGACTATCACAATGACTTATACATTCACGAAAATTACGTTAAGAATCTGTAAGTAATAATGTCTATCTTTTAATTCGTCTAGTAACTGAAGTAAAAAAGTCAATATAGTTTGAATGTATATATTGACCTGATATAAAGTCTGATAAAGCTAAATTAAATAGATATAACTTTTGTAGTTTGTATAATTGTAATATAAAAATATTACATATCAAGCAATCATGAGTACTAAGAAAATCTATTGATATACATAAATAAATAAAAAATAATAATAGGAGTGATTAATTATGAAGATGAGGTCGTGGCCAGAAAAGCAATGATTAACGTTCAAATAACAGCACGTGAGGATTTCTTCTTTGTTTGTGTGCTCCAAATGTATAATAATTAATTATTTAATTCTTAATATTGAAAGAAAATAAAAATTGTAAGACTTAAGATTATGTAAAAAGGACAAAGGCGTAGTATAACACTTATTAATTTGATTTCTTATCCTCAACTATCTCAGTTATTTTTTATGGTACCCTTAACGTATTAATGTATTAAAACTTGTACATATTTTAACATTTAAAGTAAACATCTTTTCAACTATTTATTATGGTATATATTTTAACTTTCAAAGTAAACATCTAATTAAAGATACGTCCAAATTATTTGTACGCATATTAAATAAGGTTACAAATAAACTCATACATTAACCTTATATATATTAAATAAAGTTATAAATAAAACATTCAAACTCACCCGTACCATATAAATTGTACCCATACAATATACTTGAGCTAGTAGATATAAATTACCTATTGGACATTTGGACCAAATATTTAGGAGAGAGATAACGACTAACAACATGAGTACTAAATTACTTTTTCCTATGAGTTTGACATCTAATCTCAGGAAAAAGGTGGAACTCGTTTTGCAAGGGAAAATGGTCAAATCAACAAAAGGAAACTAGTATATTCAGCAGGTGTCAATAAAAAAGTGATATTGGATTTCCGAAACGTCTTAGGCCTTCAGAATGATTCAATCGATACGGAGTTGCGTTTGATGTGGGGCGGACCCTAAGCTTAGATCAATCACTTGGATAACTTGGTCGTCCGATCACAGAAGAACTGTCAAAGAGACTGCACATTCACATATGCTATCAAAAATTCTTTTATTATTGCTTTCCATCTATTACTTTGGAGTAGCCTTATTTGTAACAAAACATCGAACCCAAAAGGCACTATAAGATCAAACCTTTCATTATAAGGGTGAGTATTTAGGGTTAACAAAATTTTGAATATTTGATCAAATTACTTCTCTTTTAAAGCTATGAAATAAGTGCTTCATGATAATGATGCTACGATACATATATGCTTAAGAGACATATCATAGGTTGTTAAAGGAATAAGCTTTGTTACATATCATAGGTTGTTAAAGGAATAAGCTTTGAAGAACTATGCCGATTAACTTATTTATTTATATTCAATTTATAATAATTGTCAAAATTGTGTAGTAGTTATTTATTTATACTTTTATACCATCACTCAAGTGTGCCAAGTGATTTCATGTTAGTGAATTATGTCATATAAAAAAAGCTAATCAAATTGTCTAAAGAAACAAAATTGGAAAGAGATGGGAATTGCAACGTAGAAACAAACAAAAATATATTTCATTTTATCTTTCCTCTACGGAACATTATAAGCATCACGTTTTCAAGATGTTTCGTTTGACTTCAATAAGTCCAACACGTTCGTGTGAACATAATATGTACCTACTACGTATAATAATTAGGTAACATCTTCAACTATACCTACTCGGTCTCAAACTAATCATCTACTATCAAATTATACAAAGCAAAATAAAAACATATTCACTATATTATATAAAGAAAATATCAATTTTACCCTTATTTTGTACATAATCTTATACGAATTAACTTTGTAAAAAATAAATTTTAAATAGATAATAACTGACTAATCGTAGCCAATTTATTAAAGATCTATGCTTTCTCTTATTATAAAGAATATGTATATGATTGCGGAGATGAAAGATTCTCCCTACGAGGCATTGCACGTTTAGCCAGACCGCTCTGTTCGTGCTTCTCCTTGCGTGTTGAACTAGAACAAAAAGATTACTATTAAAGCATTTTCTTTCATGAATTGAAAGAATAAAAAAGTCAATATTACTTTTAAAAATAAATATTTATTTTACAATAAATTAAATAAAGTAAACACTCGCAACGAATTAAAATAGCATAAGAAAAAGTATATTTTTAGTTAGTACGTTAAGTCCACGTCGTCCAAACAGCTAAACAGTCGGCTAATATCGAAATCGACGGCTCACGTTAATAGTCAACCAATTCTCACTTTGGTCTCAGCAACCACACCTTCCTAATTGCCAGTCCACCTTTCACTACAACCTTCTTTCAGAACAATTATTACTTAACACAAACCAAACAAATCGTACCTAATAGCACCCCGTGCATTAAAACTTGTACATATCTCTACTAATAATAAATTCCCTGCTCTTAACGAACTATGGAACATGCAAATGCGTTACCTACCAAAAATATACACAAAATATTTTATTAAAAGAAAAATGAAAATAATCAAAATATTACCTCCTCAAACTTATTCTATTTAAGCCTCACATGACACACCACAAACCTCAACAAGCTTCACTTCGATCCTTCCTCTCTCAAAAACTAAAAATCGTTGGGTGTCTTTTTTCGTTCTCCTTTTGGTTTCTGTTTTAAAATACAATAATTGAAATGGGGAGTTTGACGGTTGAAAATGTGCAACAAAGCGGGGTGGGATCCGGGTTATGTGTGAAGGGTGATCCGTTAAACTGGGGGGTGGCAGCTGAGGCATTGACCGGAAGTCATCTTGATGAAGTGAAAAGAATGGTGGCGGAGTTTAGGAACCCGGTGGTAAGAATTGGTGGGGAGACGTTGACCGTGTCACAAGTTGCGGGGATCGCGGCGAGTGATAACGCGGCGGTCAAAGTGGAGCTGGCTGAGTCAGCAAGAGCTGGAGTAAAGGCGAGTAGTGATTGGGTGATGGAAAGTATGAATAAAGGGACTGATAGTTATGGTGTTACCACCGGTTTCGGTGCCACTTCTCATCGGAGAACTAAGAACGGTGGTGCTCTTCAAAAGGAACTCATCAGGTATAATTATAATCTTTAACTAGTTAGTTTTGAATCATATAACATATATCATAATCATAATAGTAATAACTTATTACGGAGTACTCGTTTAAAATGGATATTCATTAGCTTCGCCAATAAAGTCAAGGCTGTGGAGCAAATTCATACGAAATGTAATTACGGTGACAGAATCGTAATAGTAATTTAGTGTTAGAAATTTATTTAGAACTCTATTCACAGAAGAAGTATGTGTACATCTAGTTAATACTAATAATAGTAGCTCAGAAGATGGTACACATTTATTCAATTGATATAGATGGTTTGATTAAATTGTTGTAAATGTTTTAGGACAGCATGTAATTCTTAATTAGTTTTAAGTCGGGTAACGAATACCAACATTGACTTGCCATATTAGTAATTAGTGTGAAATACTTGATTAACACTTGATTAATTTTCAAATGTTTGACTTATATTTTTAGTGGATGAAATATACGTGGCATAAAGAGAGAGCCCTTTTAGAAAAATTGTACGTAGGGAAAAAGTTGGATACATATATATATACACTTTTTTATAAAAGAAAAAGAAAAGAAATAAAATGGAAATATATAATTTTGTTGGTATGACATTTCTGGCACGGGGAAGAGGGGGTTAGAGTTTGCCACCTACCACCCGGAAAGATGAGTAGATCTGATAAGTGGCGTAGGAAAGGGATTTCATTTTGGACGGTGGGTCCCGTTTACTTCAGATCTGGACCCACAATATTATATTAACATCAACTAGATAATTTCCATAATTTAATAACAGCAATCAACTACAGTTAATATTACCAAAAATAGTATCCATTATTGCGGCTAATTAACTCGTCCTTCACAATGCCCTTTCAACTTCTAGTTCGTTAACATGTATCCAAGAGAGACCCATTGTTAGTAAAAGTATATACTGATACGTTTGGATCTTTAAAATTAACTAAAAGGACTTGTAAGTTGTAACATTTATGACGGTTTTAATATTATTAAAAGAACAAAAGCTAATTCATCAACCTTACATTTTTGACAGATTTTTGAATGCCGGGATCTTCGGCAACGGTACTGAATCAAGCCACACACTTCCGCATTCAGCAACAAGAGCTGCCATGCTAGTAAGAATCAACACCCTCCTTCAGGGTTACTCTGGCATACGATTCGAGATCTTGGAAGCCATTACCAAGTTCCTCAACACCAATGTCACCCCTTGTTTGCCTCTTCGTGGGACCATCACCGCATCCGGTGATCTTGTCCCATTATCCTACATTGCCGGACTTCTTACCGGCCGTCCCAACTCCAAAGCTGTTGGCCCAAATGGAGAAATTCTCAATGCTCAAAAGGCCTTCAACCTCGCCGGTGTTGAGGGTGCGTTCTTTGAGCTACAACCAAAAGAAGGTCTAGCGCTTGTTAACGGAACCGCTGTAGGATCTGGAATGGCCTCCATAGTCTTATTTGATGCCAATGTGCTTGCATTGTTATCAGAAGTATTGTCTGCCATTTTTGCGGAGGTTATGCAAGGAAAGCCCGAGTTCACCGACCACTTGACGCACAAACTAAAGCATCATCCAGGTCAGATTGAGGCTGCAGCGATTATGGAATACATTTTAGATGGAAGTGATTATGTTAAGGCTGCACAAAAGGTCCATGAAATGGACCCTTTACAGAAACCCAAACAAGACCGTTACGCTCTAAGAACATCTCCTCAATGGCTCGGCCCACAAATTGAGGTCATCCGTTCATCTACTAAAATGATTGAAAGAGAGATCAACTCGGTGAATGACAACCCTTTGATCGATGTCTCAAGAAACAAGGCTTTACATGGTGGCAACTTCCAAGGAACACCAATTGGTGTTTCCATGGATAACACACGTTTGGCTATTGCTGCAATCGGGAAGCTCATGTTTGCCCAATTCTCTGAACTTGTAAATGACTTTTACAACAATGGATTGCCATCCAATCTATCGGGTGGAAGGAACCCTAGCTTGGATTATGGGTTTAAGGGAGGAGAAATCGCAATGGCTTCTTACTGTTCAGAACTCCAGTTTCTGGCCAATCCTGTCACCAACCATGTCCAAAGTGCCGAACAACACAACCAGGACGTGAACTCTCTCGGTTTGATTTCCGCTCGTAAAACTAGTGAAGCCCTTGACATATTAAAGCTCATGTCATCTACATATCTCGTGGCTTTATGCCAAGCGATTGACCTACGACACTTGGAGGAGAACTTGAAAGCCACCGTGAAGAACACCGTAAGCCATATAGCCAAAAAGGTTCTAACCACAGGCCTCAACGGTGAGCTCCACCAAGCAAGATTCTGCGAAAAGGACTTACTTCGAGTAGTCGACAGGGAGTACGTCTTTGCATACATCGATGACCCTTGCCTCGCCACCTACCCATTAATGCAAAAGCTTCGACAAGTGCTGGTCGACCACGCTTTAGATAACGGGGAGAAAGAGACGGATGCAGCCACTTCAATATTCCAAAAGATTGCGGTTTTTGAAGAGGAACTGAAAGTCCTTTTGCCAAAGGAAGTTGAAAGTGTAAGAAGTGATTTTGACAATGGGAGCCTTGCAATATCAAACAGGATCGAAGCGTGTAGGTCGTACCCGTTGTACAGGTTCGTGAGACAAGAGCTCGGAACAGGGTATTTGACAGGGGAGAATGTTACGTCACCGGGAGAGGAGTTCGATAAGGTGTTTACAGCGATATGCAAAGGTCAAGTCATCGATCCATTGTTGGAGTGTCTTGCAGGCTGGAATGGTTCTCCTCTTCCAATTTGTTAGTTTTGCTATGTTGTTTAATATTGTTACAAGTTCTTTTGTGAAATCTTAATTAACATAAAAGTGTATTATTGTTGTTTCATAAATAGAAAGATACTTTTTCTTTACTAAAAGTTGAATACTGAATAAAAGAGGATACATACATTTTGACTTTGAAAACAGAAGTAAAAAAAGTCAAAATTGATCGTTTTGTTTGATTGGCACTTGACATGATTTATTAATCATGCTCCGTTACCAATTACCATACTGAAATAGTGTTGTTTTATCTTTTTGTGTATTTTTGCTAATACTAGTTGTATAGTAGTTATTTCAATATCAAGAAAACAGAGCATTAACTAATGAAATTAATGACATGATAAATAAGTAAGCCTTTATTTATTTTTTGACAAAGATGAGGCTAAGAATGTATACACCATGCTTTGTAAGTAGATGTAGTGTGTGGTGCTATCGTCCACTTTTGAGCACAATTTACTCAATAAGTTGGTAGAGCCAATTTCGAAAGTCAAATGGAAGTCCACGCATGTATGCTACAGATTTAACAAGCATCACTTCACTTCTTTTTCGTATTGAAGATCGTTAAATAAGAATGTTTATTGTTTGATTAAGGACTTTTTCTTAGAGTTATAAGGTTCAGCCAGGAGTGTTTAAAATATTTTGAAATTAAAAAATGGAAGAAAAAACGAGTTGAATCGACATAAATTTTAAGTTAGTCGAATTGGTTTGTTTTTTTCATTTTTCAGTTTGATTAATTGAAAGGAAAATTTTTAATTAATAGAAAACTAATAAACTTGTAAATTATTTTAAAATTGTGTATACAAATTATGTATATATATAAGGGAAATTAACAAAAAAAAAAATATACTAAATAATATATTTAATTTTATACCGAAAAAAGATTCAAATTGCAAAATACTATACAATACACGCAATTCGCAATTTGCTAGTTGGGTGTTGATCTTTGCGAGTTGTGTGTCCGCACTTGTAGTTAGAAATTCAACAGGGTACAAATAGTTGATCCGCAACCTGCAAATTGGTTGTCGGTGGTGGTTGTTTATGTGTAAATTGTCTTATTTGTTATCTTTTTTAGGTAAGATTTTTTGAGATTTTTGAAAAGTTTTTAAAATTTCTATAAATACTATGAAATTATGATAAGATGATCATCATCTTATTTCACAAACTCTCTAAAAAACACTTTCATTTTTGTTGGCTAACAAATCAAAAACACAAAAAATATAACATAAGGGGCATTGTTAAATAGTACATAACACAAGTATTTTCATTACAATACATTCAAGGGTGACTCAAATATTACATTTGAAAAATGACGAGTCGATTGAGACGCTTCTGATTTGACGTTCACCTTTGATTTTCTAGAGGCTTTCTGCAAGTGACATTCAAAGGTGGTATTAAACATACGAATATTTAAGTTTATTGATGTCTAAAGGTTAGAAACTTACTGATTTGGATCTAGATTTTGATGTTGAGGTGGATTTTGATTGGCCCCTTGATCGGTTATACTCATCGGTTCTATCGGTTATACTCGTCGGTACTATCACATGGATCAATCCATTATGAAGGATGACCCATCGGGTGTATGGCCTCTGTGTAGGCCACTCAAGACGTCTCTGTCATGAAATATCCCTCGCCATACATCTTACGTCGTCTTGGTTGTACTTACGTGCCACTACTATAAAGTCTTCGCAATGTAAACTGGACAACTGCCATTGTTTGCAACTGTATGGTCGTGTGTCATGGTTGACAGTCCTATTCTTGTTGCCATCTAGCACTTCAAAAATCCATTTTGTGACTAAATATACAAACCAGCGTAACAATTTGTTCACTACCGATCTTTCAATCGTCATATGGTGTGAAAGATATTGTAAGTCTCGCTCGAGAGGCACAATGTTTGAAATACCAGTGTTGCACCGAAGCTCGAAAAAATTCCAAGAACATTGTGATAGGGAGTTTCCGTGCATGCTTGCTTAGAATGTTTATGGATTCAACATTATTTGTTGTCATGTAAGCATACTTTGTCAAAGGAAGGGAGTTTTCGTGCATGCTTGCTTAACGCATTACAAAAATTGATGGTTGTTTTGCCAAAGGAAGTGGAGAGTGTAAGAAGTGCTTTTGACAATGGGAATCTTGCAATCCCGAACAGGATCAAGGCGTGTAGGTCTTACCCATTGTATAAGTTTGTGAGGAAAGATGTGGGAGCAGGGTATTTGATCGGGGAGAAGATTACTTCGCCAGGAGAAGAGTTTGATAAGGTGTTTACAGAGATATGCAAAGGTCAAGTCATCGATCCGTTGTTGGAGTGTCTTGCAGACTGGAATGATGCTCTTCTTCCAATTTGCTAGTTTATATTCATATACTTTTGCTTATTACTAGAATAATTTCAATACTTTTGAATGTTTATTGGAAACATGGATTTTGACCTTCAAACTCAAAAAGCTAAGAATTTTTTATGGTTTTGATATGTAATAAGTCGAATATACGACATCAAACATAATAATATACTAGTTATGTTTGTCTTTTATTAATATGTAACTTAAATTCTGGTACTTTCTATGCATTGTCTTTATTAATATTTTTTGTTAGCTGGGCACAGTTTACACAATCAACAAACCAAAAGATGCTTGAAAGTTTGATAACCATGTTTCTGCTATAATTCCCGGTTCCACAACAGAGTTATCTTCTATGAGGATATTATCAACGCAATGGCCACCTTCCTTATAAGCATCATCAAATTAATAATGATGATTGTATTATGAATGTTATCCTATACGGTGTAGAAATAGATTTACTAGAGTAGAATAGCAGGAGGAAAATAAGGTTGTGTATATAGCTAATAGCATCTCTTTACACCAAGTTACATAATCTTGTAGGAACAACCCAACAAGACTCAAAAACACAACACAAATCTTCGATCCCGTGGGGTCATGGCACACCGAACTACTGCAAGAAACGTGTCCTCATTGCATGGTATATAGAATCTAGAATCAGCAGCAAATCCATACTCATCTCGAGCTTCATCCAACAATGCACTAAATAAAGGGTGTTTTAGTAACTTCACCTTGATCACAAATCTCCTCTGGTTTTCACCCACATAGACCACCAAATGACCCTTTGGGACATCACTTGGAATGAAAGTTTCCTTGTTTTTTTCATGCATGAAAGATGATGCCCATCTGAATGCCCATTGCCAGCACTTATCGCACTCGGCAGATGAAGGTAAGCCTCTATTATTCATCTTTTTACACTTATTTAACCATGCTTTGAAAATATTTCCTCTCATCATCATTACATATATCTATATTAACCAATGCTCGTAAAGATAGATTGTGTGTTGATGGTAGGAATGAAGATAGCGATTTATATATGTAGAGAAATATAGGTTGAAGTTAGTATGCTACTTGTTCACTGGTTTTCTTTAGAACTGTGAAGTTAGATTTTGGTGTGATGGGCTTTGTATAATATTTATATATACATACATGAATTCGAAACTGTACGAACAAGTATTTCAAATAATTAAAAGAGTCTCTATCTAACATGTATATATTACAATATCTTTAAACCAAATACATGTCCCTATCACACTTTAACCCATGCCCCTTAATATCATCTGTATCATTTTGACCCGTTACTAGTCTAGTACTTTGACCCGTATTTAACAGAAAGATTTAATGATTTTATGAATCATTTAGCTATTCAAACTTACGATACTGATTTGAATTCCTACCTGCGTAAATCATTTTATCTATTACTCTAAACAACCATATATCTATGACATTATCTGGTTTAATTGGATTCATGTCATAGTTGGACCAATGTTTAGGCTGTAAAGTGAATCAGCCAGGGTATGGGGGTTGTTAAATGATGTGAACCCAGGAAAGTGTGGGTTACAGAATTTTTGAAAATGATTGAGCACATTTGCTGGGCGTTTCCTGATCTGTTAAAGATTACAACACATAGAGACAGGTTATATGATAGATTACAAAATGTATTAGTCGGGAGTTGGTAATGGGTCATTGACCAAAATACCATAATCTATTACTTTGTATTTCGGGTCTTCTCTTGGTGCTCCCTTGCTTTGCTGATAACTGACCCATCCAACTTGATTAACTAAATCAAATTGACCCAGATTGCATCAATATATACATTTGAATTGAACAGAACTCGTTGATATATTTATGTTTTACCTTCAATCATGCATTTACCTTTCCGTATCTTAAAAAGTAATACTACATTCTAACATCAGGATTCAAAGTGTGTACCAGGTGACAAAGTTATGATGCTCAAGAGTCGTGTGACATTTATTTAGGAGATTGAAATCGTATAGTAAATCATTCAGTAGTCTTTCATATAAATGAATGCTGTTCAAATAGCATAGCTAGTATGGCTTTGAATTAGCTGAAATGGTTAAATGGGAGTACCAACTTATATGGAAATATGACCAATAAAATCTGGATATACAAATAGTATAACTCAATTGCTAACAGGTACTATCGTTATGACTTAATAGTATCTAACTTTCTACAGTAGCCCTCTGTTTCTTACAAAATCCTGTTACACGAAATATTGATGTTTCTTTTAATTGAACAATGGTCTGGATTCATTATTTACTGGATAAGATATCAACCATGTACACACACATAAAGATAAAAAATAATTGAAATCCAGCAAATGATGCATCCCCTTAAGCCCAAAGGACAGATCATATTTCATATATCTTTTTGACTATTTCCAAAAATCCTTTTGTAGGATATATTTAATAAAAATATATATGACATTTCATGATCATTCATTTTCAAAAATGTAAATAGCATATGTACCTGCTAAATATATATATTGGCACAACTTTTTACATATTGACATAGTGATATTTCTAATCAACTTGACACAAATATTTTACCTATAGAAGGCAATATATGGAGATTAAGGTCAAGGTGACACGACAAAAGACTCTAAACGGATTGGTTGACATATTAAGACTTTATGTAATTAGTCAATATACTTGACATAAAGTTTTGTGATTAACTAATATATTGAATATGACTGCAAAATTACCAATTCATAATCCCATTCTTTTAGATAAATGGAGAGGAGATTTATTAGTATTTGATGAGAAAAAAAGAACATAGAAGGTGAAAAAGAACACAGAGTAGTAACCTAAGCTCCAACATATATCTTCAAAATTATCACACATATTATGCCTTTTGTTAAGTGTATCTGTATATTACTTATCAATAAAACAATCTTAATTAAATCCAAATGAACCTTTTTTTGGGTCATAAGAATCTACTTGATGCAGCCCATGATAGCATGAAGCAACTTAAACAGGAAAACCATAATGCTAGATTGACTTTGTGAGTCTTAATCCCACTTAATTACAAAGTGGATTTTCCCTATTAGTATTGCTTTCTAGTTTCTTCTATTAGTAACAGTGACAAACAATGATTGACCTTTGATAATATATTTTACTCTTCACAATATTTTTGATTAGTTAATAATTTTGAAAAAAGGAAAATCTGTTTAACACTTGCTGATTATTACATTGTGAAACAAAATGTTTTATCTTGTTGTAGATTTTCGAAAAATATATTGTGACTCATGGATTACGTCGATTGTTGAACATGATATTTTTTGATACGCAGTAACTAGTATACCATTATTATACCAAACTGACTGAGCTAATTCGTCCAATTGTTGGGCTATGCTAGCGTCACCAATTTGGTTCAAAAAATGTACAATAACGAGATTGTTGAAACCGTTACATCAAATTGACGTTTAATTTATGGAAGGTGATATATGCATCATAAAACTCATGGCACAAAACAAATATTCACATGACTGTAATACATACTTATTTATATTTACTGTTTATATATATAATTACTTTGCATTTTCATCTACCATTATTTAGTAAGTGACAACAGAGTAATGGTTTCTATCAACATGCACTAAAACTGTAATAATCAGAAACCACTTGCTTAATGCACCTATTACTCGACAAGAAAACATGATTAAAGATGTTACCACCATCATATCTATCAATCCACTACCATATCACAAATCAGACCTTATAAAACACCATCTACACAATCTCCAATTGCAATATGTAAGTTCTCCTCAAGACTATCATATAATCTTTGCTTAAATATATAGATACAGTAGCACTATCACAAGGTATTAGTATACATCATATATATGCACATGCTATAACTATTTCGATTTCATGAATAGTGGTCCTTAATTAACTACTAATATGTGTGCTTTCTCATTGAGCAGGTAGAAGACGCGAAAAATGAAGCTGCTGATGGTTATTTTGGTGACCATGTTGCTGTGTTCTTGCCTGGTGGTTCAAGGAAGACCACAAAAAGAGGTGGTTGTTAATTATCCCGATAGTTACGTAGACAACCACCACAATATTCCAAGACAGAACTATAATTCGCAAAGTGGTGGTACAGGTGGAGATGCTGGTGATGATACCGATAATGGAAGTGGATGAACCGAGTTTCACTAGCTCAGGATCGATGTTTTGAGAGGCATGCTAAAGGGGTTGTTATGCTGAATCTAATGTGTGCTATATATTAAGTGTATGAGTGGTGATTATTTCTCTCTGAACCTAAGTTTTATTATGCTTCCAGTACTTCTGCTGCTTAACTTGTTTATTAGTTCAAGTTATCGTAAAATGTAATTATTGTGTTGTTTCGTTGAAGTTTGTATTTTATTTCAATAGTTGTTACTGGTGTGCAAGTTGTGAACCGTTGTATCGATCTATCAGAATTTGAACTCTGAATATATGATATGAAGACAATCAGTCGGAAAATTGTGCGTACATGGTTATACGTTTGACCTATCGATGAGGACAAGATCGAGAACAACTTTGTATCTAATTTCAGGGATAATTAAGGAATTACTCCGTAGATTCTTAGTTTTTGTTAGAATTCGTGTTATATTATGATTTGATTTTTATTTATAATTAGGTTATCAAAATTCGCATCACGTCCTGTGTCACATATTTAAGGGTTTTTATTTTATTTTTATTATTATTACTATAAAAAAACCATTTTAAATTGTGTATAACAGAAACCGTTAAATGTGTATCAACAACTTTTCCGTTGTGATCAAGTAATAGATTCACTATCATAATGATTGTCATATCTGACAATAATTGAGTGGCCTATTATAGTGACAATTTTCTATGGCAAATAACTAGTACTGATAACAGTTTTAACATGGGTCATTCAATCCAAAGTGTCTTAATGGGTTTGCGTTTGGACCTTATCTTGCATGGGCTTAATATCCGTCTAAGTATTTTATTTCTTTTATCTTTGCGGGCTGATTTTTTTTATTTAATTGTGGTTATGTCATTTACGATATCTAATTTTATTACTTTTGGACAATTTGGTGTTTGTTTTCATTTTACTTTAATTTAATTTGGCTTGAAAAAGATATGATTCAACTTTAAAAGTTAAAAGAAAGAAACTGAATATGATTTTAAAAAATACGTTTAGTGTACATGACCACTTAAATTGATTATTTTATAAAAACCGGTACGGACAACTTTCTATCCAATCCAATAATTCAAAGGCAGAGTTAGGTGACTTTTAGTTACAACAAAGTGGTAGTCGTATAATATTCAGGTGACAACCGTTGTATTTTGTTTTATATATGGACACTTTCGTCTTTGGGGAATAAACTATTTTCTTAGAAACAGATAATCATGGCATACTATATTTGGTCATGATCGTCGTTTAAAATGACTAAAAATAATAGTTTTTATATATACTAAAGCAGTTTTTGTAGGTTAATACAAGTTGTCTTTGGAATCTATTCCAGCAATGCGTGTTTCGATTTTTTACTTTAATAGGATACAGATGTCTAAAGTTTTTATTTTTAGATACTTTTTCAGATTTGCCGTCACTAAATAGCAGATAAAAATTTGTATATGTTTGTTGAAAACAAAAAGTAACACATTTATGCATTCGTATTATGATTTTTTATATTAATAATTTTAGATTTTATAATGGCATTAAGATTTTAATATAATCGGTTCAAACATACGATATTTATATTCAGATTTTAAGTTAATGTCAATTAATCAAAAAGATAAGGCTTCAAGTTTTAACCTCGATAAAGAGACTGGTCAACTGACACGTTAACATATGTATATTTTCTCTTGAAAGACCGTTAAAGCATATTTAGTCACTCACCTTTTTTGTGCTAAACAAAAATAAATAACACACAATTTAATACTCCGTATATAACCAAGGAATATATTTGAATTCTTAATTCAAAAGAGCCAAACATTTTATTGTTATCTCGTTGGAAAAATTCGAAACTGATTGAGTCGCATTACTTTTCGTCCAGGAAAGTTGAAAAACTTACACTACATATATATATATATATATCATATTTTAAACTATTTGTAATTTTTTATTGAGGATATCACGTGTTGCAAATTTTTCTAAGATTACAAAATGGTGAGTGCCTATTAATTTAAGTAGTCGTGGGTTTAAGTGTTGTAAGAAATATATATATATATATTATATATATTGTAAGAATGTACATATATCATTTGGGGTATGTTAATTATAGAATCATTTTATTAATAAAACAAAAATAAATTTGTTTGAAATTAGAACCTATGATATAAATGTGGTATCGAGATTGAAGAAAGATGAATATTAATTTGTAAGTGGTATTCCTCTGTTTTGGATAACAAGGATCCACCTTAGAGGTGTTCAACCAAATCAATTTTTAAATCAAACTAATTTGATTCGAATTAATTCGATTTGAAATTGATTTTGACCGGTTTGAATTTTTAGTGGTTAAAACCGGTTTCAAATTGATCTAGATCAATTTGAACTTTCCTCAAACCGAATCGATTTTGATCCAAATTGATTTTAACCGGTTTAGTCTAAATCGATTTTTGTGCACTCCTAATCCACCTTATCATATGTCCACCTAAACATAAATGGTTTTGAATTCTATTATTATTATTATTATTATTTAGCTTGAGATTTAAGAAGCAACTGTATTTTGTAAGAAAGTAGGGTTAGACGATTTCAATTGTTAATTTATTTGATTGGAAACTAGTTTTACATAACTGTTTTATGTGCTCATTTTATTTTATGTAAAATGAAATGTTATTAAGATGCAACAAATTTAGACCTTTAATTATAAAAATCAATGGCTAAAATTATCTATCCGTTATTCTATTCAAAATGTGACCTTCGTAACCTTACCCTTATTATTTAAATGAAAAGTTATACAGAGTAATAAACTGCAGATATATGTATTAAGCTTTTTTAGAAGAACAAGCATACAACTACTCACGCACCCATTTGAATGTACGGAGTATTAAATAATTCTAGGACCAAATAGGATAATCGAATAAGTAACTATATTTAATGAATCCAACGGACAATACTACAAAATTATCAAACGTTCTTTTTGTCTTTTATCCATATATTATTAATTATTATAACGAAAAATTATATCTTTAGACGCTTTTTTCTTTTCATTCATTTGGTTGTCGAGTCAAGCCTTCAATTCGTTTGCCTTCTTCTCTCCTGAATCTCATTTTTTTAACCAATAAAGATTGAATCTTCAGCCGATCAAAGGTAAGTACTTCTGTTCAATTTCTTAGTTTTTACTTGGTATTCATAACTTCATGATTAAATTAAATCTGACTTCTTCAATTTCTGTGTATAACTTTGAATTTGTGATGAAGAATTACATTATTTTAAGTCCTAATTGATTAAATGCTATTTGATATACAAAGTCTACGGATTTAACAAAGCTTGTTGAAGCTGCATGTTCCAGTTTGCTTGTCATACTGCACTATTTCATCTTGGTTTATTTGTTGTATAGCAGCCATGTATGACTTTGACCCATTATGTTCTTCAATTTGGTTAGGATTTAGGAAAATAAAAAGTAGAAAAACTAGAGATACACGTCTAATCATATTCTTGTTGTATCTAAACATTATTATCAAACAACCTGAATAGCAAATTTCTTCATCCATAACACTGATACTATTATCCTTCATTATGTGGCCTTATATCCACTTAAACATTCACGTTTTGCTATACTCGTATCTATTGGTTGCTTAACATTTTGTGGTTCATAAATCTACACAATACCATTAATGAAAAGCAAGGATTTAATGTGGATATGGATTTCATTACAATTTTATCTTCTTTTAGTAATCTAATCAAAATAATAACAAATTTACTATTCCTAACTTAAGTTTAATTTGATACTGATATTTACAGCCAATATAAGAAATCTCGCGGCACTATGATGTGCTTTCAGTTCTATTGTGGTGAAGACAAGGATGAAGAACCAATAACTCCAACACAAGTTAGCACAATCCATTCCTTAAACTCTGGATCTACAGATTTTAATGCATCTGGGTCAGAGTCAGATTACCAAACTGTCCCTGATCCAAACATTAAATTAAAAAAGTCCAAGCATCCTAGTTTTTCAAGAATGCCAAGTCATCTCAGAGAGTTCAGATTTTCTGAGCTTAAGTCTGCAACCAAGAACTTTAGCCTCACTGCAAAGCTTGGAGAGGGTGGGTTCGGTTCTGTCTACACCGGAACAATAAAAAATCTTCGAGATTCAAATAAGGATCTCAGTGTGGCTGTAAAGCAGCTTGGCAAAAGAGGATTTCAGGCATACAAAAAAAAAAACTCTCTTATTAATTTGTTTTTTCATGCAAATTTTGAATCTTTATATAAATCTTTTTATGGGTATGAATTCCAGTGGTCATAATCTTTGGTTGTGTGGTTGATCAGGGGCATAAGGAATGGGTAGCAGAGGTGAATGTTCTTGGAATTTCTCAGCATCCAAATCTTGTTAAATTAATTGGCTACTGTGCAGAAGATCATGAAAATGGAATCCAACGGCTTCTAGTATACGAATATATGGCTAATAGATGTGTGGAATATCATTTATCTAGTAGATCCGGGACGGTACTATCGTGGTCAAGGAGATTGAAAATCGCTCAAGACACTGCACGTGGTTTGGCATACCTTCATGAAGGAATGGGCTTCCAGGTATTTATTTTTCTTGTAAATTTTCTCAACTGATAAACTACATATACAAAATGGGAATCATGTACAATACTGCTAACTTTTCTATGTTTCTTTAGATCATCTTCAGAGATTTCAAATCTTCAAATATTCTTCTAGATGATCAATGGAATGCTAAGCTTTCAGATTTTGGATTGGCCCGGTTAGGTCCTAAAGAAGGATATTCTCATGTCACAACAGCAGTAAGCAAACATAATTTGGATTTATGAATTAAATATTATTATAGCTTCATTTGTCATCATAAAGTTTCTAAGTTTCCAAGGAATTAATTAACAATGTGATCAGGTAGTAGGAACAATGGGATATTCGGCTCCAGAATACATCCAAACGGGTCGTCTCACATCCAAGAACGACGTATGGAGTTATGGAGTCTTTCTTTATGAGCTTATCACAGGTAGGCGTCCAATGGACAGAAATCGCCCTAAAGGTGAACAGAAGCTTCTAGAATGGGTGAGACCCTACCTAGATGACAAAAATTTTCCAATCATAGTTGATAATAGACTTGAAGGTAAATACTCGCTGAAATCTGCTTTAAGGTTGTCATTGATTGCAAACAAGTGTTTGTCTAGAGACCCTAAATCAAGGCCAATGATGAGTGAAGTCTTGGAAATGGTTAGCCAACTTGTAGCAGCTCAATCAGAAACGGCTCCAAGATCACCTCTTCAGGCTACAGGTGACGGAAATAAGGCTTTCGAGAGCTTAGGAAATGAAGGTAAAACCTCAATTGATCCTAAACTTGGAGATTCTGCTTGGTTTTCTGGTACATGTTTTCGGAAGCCCTCAATAACGTGTTAATTGGAAGTGACAAAAGTACATAATATAGAACGGTTGCGAATTAAGTTTTTGTCCTTTTTTATTGATCATTAGCAGTTCTTCGAGTTTTGCAGCAGAAACTATAGTGTTGGCACTATGAGAGTTATAAAGGGTATGTTCATCATTTCATAGACTCGGGCTTTGTGGGAAAAATGTTTCCAAATGACGAATGCGTGTTAACAGCAATATTTTGATAAAACCTTGATCTGTTGCCTGTTGGCATAATAGTCACTCACATTATGTATTACTATTGTGGTTGTAACTTTTAACTGTTAACATGCTTTCCTTGATTGTATTGCCAGTTGTAATTAAGTTTATGGCTTAATGCAATGCTTATTGTATATTCACATGTTCCATATGAAAATATAATGATAAGCAATTGTTTGTGTTAAGATAACAACATAGCAAGTGTGGGTAATCATTGTTATTTATTTTGGGTGACTGAAATAGTTCACAAGTTCCTCAGTGTATGACAAATAAATTCATAAGGTAATATTGCTAATTATATTAAATAAAGTTTCCAGCTTGCTTCTATATTTAATGCATAATGGTCTAATAACAGCCTATTACTAAAAAATTATTATTATTGTGCTTGATATAAAGTTTTGAAAAGAGTTATTATATTCATCACATTGACACAGTTTTTGTCACTTTAAAGTTCAGTTACATTTTCAGACAAAAGAGATGTGCTAAACGGATGGGCTTAAAAACATGATATACAAGATAGACAAATGGTTTGGCATGTGCGACATGTGACCATATGTTTTGGGCCACCTTTTGGATATCTCGAAACCAAAACAAGCACATGTATATGAATCTTCAAATTTAGACACAAAAATAACATTTTGCTTGTAAATAATGAATAAATACTGGTAACATTAATTAATTATATATATATATAGGTAATGATGTTATTTCTTAATTGTTAGTATTTAAATAATTTACCTAATAAAGAATATATATATATATATATCAATTAAATAAATGTTATTGAATAACAGCATTATTCGTCATATAAAAGTTGCATTTATTTAATACTTATACTCACTAGTATAAATGTTATTGAATGAAAATCTTATGTCAATTAAATAAAAAATAATCAATCTAGTATCTTTTTAAAACAGGAAAATTAGTTAATGTTTTTTAGAAGGATATGTAATTATATGCCACATAAGTACATGACCAGTATGATAATTTATTTACTCCTTTCAAACGTTCAACGGCTAAAATACTTAATATTAAAATCAAATCAAATCTATATAATAAATGTTTATCCAAAAAAACCAGTCCATGCATGCCACATAGATTATATCTTTCCGTGTTGGAAAAAATCTGATTCATGAATCTCCCCCAGAAAGTGGCCTCATATATAATTATAATTTTGAATTTAATTAAAAAAAAAAAGAGCTTTTTAAAATATATCTTATATAAAGGTTTAAGTTGGAAAATAAGGAGCATAAAGTTTTGCCTATATATTAGATGAAAATGAATTAAAAAGGCCATCAACTTTGTTGTTGTAAGGCGTGACAGAACAAGCTGTGAGCTCTGTTGTATGTGTAATAAACATGTTAGATTTGTAACGCATATTTTATGTAATTATTATCTTCTTCACGTTTTCTACCCTCTTTTGTTTCCCTCATGTCTTACGTGCTCGCATCCCATTTCACACACACATCCGTCTCTTTATAATATGTTTATGGTCACAGTACACACACACATATGTATAATCTTTGATTCTACAAATACACATTCATATATGCCTGATTTTAGATTCATGGTCTGATGTTTAATCAGAAAATGGTGGGTAAAAGATTTACTGTTTTTGTAGTTTAGATCTAAAAAATATGGTACCAAGTTACATGTTCTCTTTGTGCTGAGTTTAGTGTCAAGTATTTTGGTTACAAGTTTGTACAATTATTTCTTGGTTGGTCAAGTGTCGTCGGGTGAAATCTTTGTATTTGATTTTGATTTTCTTATATAAAATTGATACATTACAAAACAAAAATAAAAAAGTCAGGATTCTTTAAGATAAACAATGGTAGTCTATCTCCTATAAGTCGTTATGTGTGTTGATCTATGAGGTTTTATGTTTAGTGTTTAAGCCTTTTTCAAGATTTTGATTCTGAGTTTATATGAGGGCTCTTTTTCCCTCCTTTGCGTGTGTGTGGCTAACATTTTTGATGAACAAGAGACAATTAATTCTACAAACTCTTAGTTGTTATAGGGTTCTTAACAATTTGATAGTGACTTCTATATATTTGGTGTTCTGTAACTTTTTTTTTAATTAAATTATTATACTTGATGCCTGTCAAATTATATAGATTGTTAAGAGTTCCTAACCCTTATATCAAAGTGCTTTGAATAATAAATTTAATAAAATAGTGTTTTAAGGTTTTAACAGATTTATATATATGAAGTAATAGTCAGTCTCATTGCAATAAATTTCTGGAGAAATAACATCTGGATACTTTTTATTTATTTATGTTCTTCTGTTTTATACTTCCATCAAGGGATTCTGAACTAGTTCCAAATTTCAGGTGGGACATTGTCAGCATCTTTGAAGTTCATTTTTTTTATTTGGACGCAACATTGGTTGACGCTCATACAAATCGTGACTGTCACAATGTGGGAACCAAATTCTGATGGACAATGGGGTCCAAGTTGTCAAGATATTGAGGATTTCTTCAATTATGGTTATTATGGTGACTATGGTTATCAGTATCATACTAACAACAATGATCATCTACAGCTGTATAACGGAAGTTATTATCAAATAAACCAGTATCCTGATGCGAACAATGAGATATTAGTCTCTCTTGAACATGCTATATCAGATCTTTCAGTTGCAGATGGAACCAATTCATCCCATGCAGTACAAGAGCAGCAACATGTATCGTATCCTGTGGAGGAGCTGCCGCAAGTATCATCGAATGCAGTAGTACTAGAGCACTCGCATGCATTTGATCCTGTGGGGCTATACCAATCATTTACTATTAATCAAGATTGGCGTTGTTCATCGTCATTGAATTACTATCATGGTGAGCTTATTATTTATCTCTAGTTCAACCCAAGTCTAAAACAGAAAACAAGAAACTTATCGTTTTGGTTGCTAATTAGTTTTAAGTTATAAAGTAGTTCTCATTTTTATTTTTTCGTTCTTGAATTTTTTTCAAAAGTAGTCGTTATATTCAACTCTGTTTTCTGATTTATTCTGCATGGGGTTGATAAAATGATCTTGCAACCAACTAGATTCGCTTGCTATAAATTCACTCACAAATGCTGGATTCTCTTGTTAATATATATTGGCAATTAGCAGGTATTGAAGAGGCTGACAGAAAGAAGATTGATAAATCAAGTCCTTTCTGTAGCCCCATAAACCAACTGTGTGACGGGGAAGACAAGTATTTAGAGATTATAGAAGAGCCTGTGTTTGATGGAGAAGTGAGCAAGAGACTGGATAGAATTGTACCCGTCACTGTAAGTGCGATACTTTATTACTCCGTAATGTTGTTTACTGGCAAAAAGTTATTCCTTCTTATTATGATAGTGAATACGTTTTCTAACCTACTGGTTTTTGACATTTATAGAAATAGAAAAGAGATAACTAAGCTTGAATAGATGGAGTTTAGTTATTAGTAGAGTCGGCTGAGTAGATTCAATTCTCAAGTTCCAAATTGTTTGTTATACGTACATATGACGTAGCTAATTAACACTAACTCAATTTTATATATGCAGCCTTATGAAAATTAAGGTTAATGTTTGTGGTTGTGATTTGTGAATTAAGATGGAGACTACATTGTTTGCAAGTTATATGGGTGGTTAACTAATTTGAGTGTTGTTATATCTTGCAGATTACCCCCAAAATTAATCGATATATACCTTCTTTTGATGAAGCTTCTTCTGAACATCAAAGGCTGATGGATAGGTATATATAAAAGCTTAGTTTTTCTTATTATTAGAATCTAATTACTTTTTTTAAAAAATAATCCTCTTATGATCCATTATATAATCATTTCATTAGAACAATAAAAGTTACGTTTTATGAAACTATACTGGAGGACGAACTTTGTTGTATTTGTTATTATTAAAAATCCATGTATGCATGCTAACCTATGGTGTAATATGCTTTTCAAGGGTTTAATTTTAATCTGTTGATTTTGCAAAATTTGTTTGAAGTAGAATTATAAGAAGTTTGTATGCAATGTTCCTCAATGAATGCATATTTGAGTCAGATTATATATACTTAACCGGTATAAATATTTAGCGTGTTAAACAACCTGATTGGCATTAATCCTTAAATGTAACCTTTATATCTTCAATAACTTCTAATTAAACGATTTTTATTTTACACTTTCTTACCAACAGTAATAATTTTTGTAAAAGTATAATGACTGGATAACACTTCTGTAAAGAATATATATATAATGACCAGTAATGCTATTCAAAAAGCATAACTTTCTGTTCATAGATTTCATTTCTATGTATGCATGGTAATAATTTTACTGGAGCTTGAAAGAAGATTTTAAAGTTGTCTTCGAGTTAACTTGTGATTGAACGGAGTTGTGAGATATGCTTGAATTGTGGTATTCTCAGGTTGAAACTGTACGGGTTCGTTGAGTCGAAAGTTGAAGGAGATGGTAATTGTCAGGTCTGTGTTTCTACTTTATGGTTAACATGTTAACTTGATTACTCTTTCAGCAAATGATAAAGTTATACTTCACAGAACCTGATCTATGCTTTGAATTTTAGGTCTGCATAACTTTGTTTGTTTATTTGCGTTAGTAGTGGTGTTCAAAAATATCCAAATCCAATGACAATCGGAATTTTTTAAATATCACACATATGGATCTTATGATATCGAATATTCAAAATATTAAAGTTTGCAACCTCAATAAAAATTTACTAAATATATCATAGTCAGAGATATTCAAAATGAATTGTGATTCAGATCGGATAATTTGATTCAGATATTCGGATACATTTTTTCGGATATCAGAACCCTCGGTCCTAGGTTTCTGAAATTTTAAATACCGGTTATAAATAGCCATGACTGCCTCTTGTTTAATCAAAAACTTTTTCTTCAGTTTCGTGCTTTAGCAGAACAGTTATATCGTACACCAGAGTATCACAAATCAGTGAGAAGGAGGGTAGTTACACAGGTAAACAACTTAAGACATACATTTATATTTAATTGTTGAGTTTGTATAGTTTTTAGTTAACAATATGTTATATCATACATGATTCAGCTTACCACACATTCAGAATTTTATGAGGAATATGTACCAATGTTGTACACTGATTACCTGAGGCAGATTTCTCAGTAAGTCACATAATTTTCCTTTCTACCATCATTTTTGTTATCCAAACCTATTTCTAATTTCAATATTTTAAGCAGGAGAGGAGAGTGGGGAGATCATGTCACCTTACAGGCAGCAGCAGATTCAGTATCTTTCTCTTTTTATGCTTTTTAAAATATAAACAACCCATAAAAGATAGACTTGGATTCATTACCTATAAAACGTACTTTATGCCTTTAAATTTTCATGCAGTATGGTGTCAAAATCCTAGTTCTGACATCTTTCAAAGATACCATCTTCATTGAAATTGTTCCCAAGGTCCTCAAGTCGAATAAAGGTAACATTTATTTAATCATTGTTTAGTTTGATAGATCTTTTACAAATTCAAGTATATATAACTGTCTTGAATATCTAGTGACTATATTTAGAAGTGTGTATGCATAGAGTATCTAAGCAGAGATTTCCATTCTAGACTCTTATCTAGTGAAAAAGAGGTCCTTAACTGTTGACTCATAATCGTAATGAAACAGTTGATCTTATCCATTACTTCTTGCAGCAAGGTTTATGGTTTCCAAATGTATAATCTGATAAGTAGGAACGATATTATAATTCTATTTATTAGTATCTGTTTTTTCGTAACTTTGGCCGGCTCACATTAGCTTGTGAGACCGTATCTGTATAAGCGTATTTTCCCTGTGTTGCTTGCTCGTATTTCCTACGATTTGCTCACTTTTTTCTAATCACTTTCTTTCTTGACTATAACCAAATGTAACTACAGAACTGACATTTTCTTTCTATTTTGTGCAGTTATATGCTTGAGTTATTGGGCTGAAGTGCACTACAACTCTATGTATCCTGAAGGAGGTATAACTGTAGTTACAATTCCAGTTTCTGTGTGCTTTGCAGAAAAAGAAAATCTATTTCAGCTTCATGTTTTAAAAAGGATTTTACTTCAATAGTTTTCTAATAAGTGGCACTTTAAACTGATCAAAATGAAGATTTTTATTTCATACTAAAGAAATTCTATTTAGTGTTGATTCGTGTGGAAACACATTTACAGCAACATGAGCGGAAAACTACCAAAAATGTGCTTAGAATTTATTTTTAACTTGAAAATCTACTTTAATCAAGGCAGAGCCATCTTTAGGGGTGTGCAAGGTCTCCAAAACCTTTGAGGTGGCCCTAAGTCACTGGCAAGTGTTTATCTTGAATTACATCTGATATGTGTGATTGATATTATATCAGAGATCATTTGTTCATCCCCTTTTTTTCTGAAGTTAAACTAATTAAAATATACAGTTCAGTACTGTATACAGTATCAATTAAACTGTAAATAATAACCACATAGATCTAATTAATGGTACTTTTGAATTTTGATTTCAACAGAGTTGCCTGTACCTCGAAATGAGGAGAAGAAACAGAAGAAGAAAAACTCTAACAAGAAGAAGTGGTGGAACTTCAAGTGCATCTCCCCAGTACCTTGATTAAAATGATGAATGTGTGGATTATGTTTTTTAATTTCATTGTCGCGAGGCTTTCAATTCTTTTGATCCAAAACTAATAAACCTACATTTTTCTTCATTACGTGTATCTACCGCAGTGATGTTGGTTAGATCCCAGATTGCACTTTATGACCTTTTGATTGTCTTCAGGAAGGTTTATTGGAAAGACCTCTAGATTTTGCTATGATAAAAACTATATTCTTTACTCTATTAATGGATCTTTTGTCATAAATTTTCGAATATTGGCGTATTCTCTAAAATTATAAATGTTGGACCTGAATCCAACAGTTTAAAACCGTAAATGAGCAGCATTTAATCAACTATCAGATCTTCTCTACTGATTTGCTGCTCAATTCAGCATCTTGATCATCTCAATTTAATGGTGCAATATTATAACATAGTAGGTTAAAGGAGGGCAGGACTCGCTTTTTTTTTCAAAACTATAGCATGCTCACTCAAGTTACCTTTTCAGTCCAAACTGCAGCTGCAAGTTGCATACCCTGAACCAGGTTCCGTATAACATGAGTTGTATCTCGATCTTTTTGGTAAGTAACTTTGACCTTTTCGTCTTCTTTCAGAATGCCAGTGTTAGAATCGTTCTTGATTTGCACTGACGCCGCTTTCTAATTCATCTTTTCAGTCATATTTACCCTCATTCTTGATTTACACTGAACCCTTTTCATTAGCTTCCTTAATCTCTGTAGACCCCATAAATCCACATTTAACACCTTAGTCAGTGTCTATGGGTATTTGATGAGTACATCATACAAAAGATTCCGAAGCTCAAAATATAACTAAATGACATCGCCAAAGGTATGAAAATTCCATTAGCATTAGAGAGTTTACATAATAGACAAAAACACAAAATATTAGTGTTTTGGATGATCATGATTATATGCTGCAAAGAAAGTGTTGTCTTAAAAACCATGTCAAATGGGTCTGGGTCGAGAAGCCAAAAATACGGATGCTGCATTATGGGCTTATGCATCACAATTTACAGTTGCTTATGGTCTTATGAGCTCATGGGCACACAATTATAGCAGCTTTGACTGATTTCATTCTTAATTCATGCTCACATCTTTGATAGATAATTTTTATTTTCACTTCTAATGTGTCAGGCGTTAATTCTTGTCAAATATATCAAAGGAATCATTCATTTCAGACGAGAATGTATTCTTTTTTCGAAAAGATTATATTTTTAGTACAATTTTAAATATACAAATGACCTTATAATACATCTCTTTCTCTTCTTTTGGCTAATTTAACCCTCGACACTATGAATGCTCTCTACAAGAGAAGTATACAAAGCATCATCCAGTGAAATAACCGCATTATTCATCTCATCAAACAACTCAAAAGCTTCTTCCGTTCTTCCTTCCTTCGACAAACCAGAAATCATAGGTGTATAACTTACAACATTTCGAGCTAAACCTCTGTGAGGCATTTCATCAAACAGCTTCTTTGCGTCATCTACTCTACCAGCCATACACTCTCCATGTACTAAACAAGTGAACGTATAAACGTCCGGCATCACCCCCTTCTCTTCCATTTCATTTCTTATTTTGTAAGCTTCATTTATTAACCCTTTCTTACAATAACCATCAATAAAGACATTATACGTCACAGCACTTGATTTCGCACCCTTACTTTACATCTCTCTTAATGTCCGTCTAGCTTCCACAAAATCCCCTTGCCTACAAAATATATCAATCAACGTTGTGTAAGATAATGTATTCGGAGCCACACCTTTTTCTGCCATTGTAAACAAAAAATGTCTTTGATTCTTCGTGTCGGTTCGCTTGACACAAACCGGCAGCAATAAGATTATACGAAATGACACTAGGCTTGAACCCTTTCTTCTCCATTAAACTCATCAACTTAATTGCATCATCAACGTTTCCTTTTTTACAATACCCGTCCATTAACGTATTAACAATATAATAATTCACATCAATACCTTTACTTTGCATTTCAGTCAACAAAACTTCTGCAGCTTTCCTCTTTCCTGATTTACATACACCGTTGAGCAACACTCCGTAAGTATGTACATTCGGGACAAGACCCCTTTCGGCCAAATCATCGAGCAACTCAAAAGCCCTTTTCATTTTTCCTAGCTTACAGTTACAACTAATCATTCAATTGTATGCATACACATCAGGCACTATACCTCTCTCAAGCATTTCATTAAACACCTTCTCTGCTTCGTCGATGTTCCCCAACATCGAATAAAACTCAATTAAAAGCGTATAAGTCGCCACAGAGTACGAAACTCCTTCCTTTTTCATTATGTCCAAAGTCATCTCCAATTCCATAAACTCCGATTTCTTTAAATATGAATCCATCAAAGCAGTATATGTATTTGCATACAGTTTAACCCCTTTAATAATCATTTCATCCATCAATTCTCTAGCTTTGCTATTCTCCCCAAGCTTACACAAAGCCAAGACCGCCATTGTCATTGAATAAACCGTGATCCCAACACCAGAATCCACCATTTTCCTAAAGAAATTTGACAACAATTCAAAATTTTCAGATCTCTTTGCAGCAAGCAAAAACACCATACAAGACCTATCATTAATCTTATTAAAACCATTACTTTCATGTAATCAAAAACCTCTATACTCTCATTAAACCTGTCATTATTGCAGGAGAAGATCTAGAAGGGGGCAAGGGGAGCTGCCCCGAGAAATTTCAAATCACGTAAAAGAATTTCATGAGTTTTGTCTCCTGAGAACGAAAAAATAGAAATAAAAGAATAACATTTTTTTTGCCCCCTTAATTATTTTTTTTCTACCTCCGCCCTACATTATCGGCATAAACACAAAACAAAGTATCAAACAACTTCCCTACAACAACCTTGCCAAGGATCTCATTATTCTCGTCAACAAAAGATGTGATCTTTTCAATGGGTTTTTGGATATCTTTATTAATAGCTAACCGATTCAAGATTTCTTTAGCCAGGGCAAAATCTTTAGATTTATAAAGGCGGCAATAAAGTGAAATGTAGGGTTCTTTTATGTTACTTTTGTTGGGAAATTGAATGGAATTGAAACAAGATTGAGGTGGAATGTTTGTGTTTGAGAGAACAACATTTATGATTTTTGGGTTCAAAGATTTTGGGGGAAACAGAGTGTGATCGAAAGTTTGAGAATATATATACGATTTGGAGATTTGATTAGCGATTTTTCGATCTGGGTTTTGTGGAATTCGGATTTTGGGGATTGATTTCTTCAATGCTGATAACAGGGTTTTACTTGTTGACATGTTTCTAGGGTTTAAGCGAAAAAGAACTGGGATTTTGGGCGCGGGTTTGATTAAGCAGTTTCGGTTAATTGGGTCAACCAATGACCCACTTACTAATTTAAGGTGTGTTTGGCGATACGTAGCAGTAAGCAGTAAACAGTAGCAATAAGCGGTAAACAGTTTCAGTTAGCAGCAGCTGTTTATTTAAAAAGGGTGTTTAGTAACGTAGCAGTAGCATTAATTATAAAATGTAAAATTACAAAAAAGGGCATATACACATTATTTATATTGTACTCATGTTATTTTTTAGGGTATATAGGTAATTTCAGAACCAAAATGCTAGTTGCTAGTTGAAATGCTTCATTATCAAACATTTAGCAGGAAGCGGTTAGAAAATATTTTGTTGCCAAACAAGCTTTTCAATCAAATCGCTAACTGCTAGTCGTTTGTCGCTTCAAAATGCTTCTAAATGCTTGCTACCAAACACAACTTTAACTTGAATAAATTGGTTGCAAGTTGCAACATAGGCTCAAAGCTTCCAACCAATAACCAGGATCTTAAGAAGTCACGTTTAGTTAAGTGAGGTATTCGAGATATGCAAAAAAAAAAAAAAATGTAAAATGTAGAGTTTGTCGGTCACATGTCTTTTTGAAAAATATAAAATTGATACAACTCAATATTAATAGTCGAATAGCCACATGTATTTTTACTATTTTTCATGTTGATTTTATGTAACATTATTCTTATAAAATCTTTGAGAATTCAAAACATGTTAAAAAATTATATAAGTTGTCATCTCCAGTACAACAACATTATTTAGCCATTTTTCGTTGTCACTTGCACATGCATAAATCAAATACAATGCATAAGATTACATACTTGAATTTTCAAAGTTAAAACACTTATCTTAAATTTCAAGATAAAAAATTTGAATTCTACATAGTAAGGTGTAATTGTTGAGATATTCCAACATGAAACTTTAGAGTTACTTATAACAACTGAATATTGAAAAAATCACTTAATTATAGTAGAAAATAAAACAAACTTCCTAAATGTGTATGTTGCTTCAATAATGACTCTTTAACCTACAAATACATATTCATTGAAAAGCAATTATCAATTCATAACGAATCGGAATCTCTTTGACTTTCTGGTGCCATAGCTTCGACTCCACCCCAGAAATAGTAATAGGAGGGAGCACCTCCGGATATCTGGTGCCAAATCGTCGCCCCTTTCCTTATTTTTTCGATAATAGAGTTGGCTATCTCTGTGGCATCGATTGTACAAGTTCGTGACTTAGTGACTCTTCCTCTTTTCTAGGTTTTTCTGAGTGTGAAAACGGTAGATTTTTCATTTGCCAATGAATTGGATCCGCCTCGATTCGATCAATAATGGGATTCTACTGGGAAGATCATAGCGAAAAAGTCGAGACCTAACAAAAGAAGTAAACCTGAAGTGTTGCGAAAGACTGGGATGGGAAACAAAACGGAACCTATGCTTGGTTGGGAAAAGGGTGAATGGTCCCAAAAGGGACGGGAAAAAGCCACTAGAAAGAACGGGGGGTCATCCACCAAGTATCAAGGGCGCTGGGTAGTCCACTTTATCCGTGACTCTGGGATTACCTATGCAAAGCACCGTAGCGCTAAAGAAATTCATAACAATTGAATACGCGTATCACCATCATCTATTAAAATCACTATTTTCATTGCATTGTGTGATAGTTATGCTGGTTAAGATATAAGTTTAGTTTATGAAAAAATAGAACTTTTAAATTTAATATCAAAGGAATATTGCTAACTTAATTTTGTGCAATTAATTTAGTTATTCATCAAAGCAGACTTAAGAATCAAATGGTCTTGCAATCGTGCTTCTATACCTTAATATCTTTAGAAATTAGAAGTAAACAAAATATTCAATAAAATAATAAATCCGCATAATACTAGTTTCATCGAAAAAAAAGAAAAAAAAAAAAAAAAAAAAACTTGTAACTATATAGCGACACACATATTGAGATCGAATCTTTTCTTCTACGTACCCCACCCAATGTCATTTTGAGATGTTTGATAACAATGTTGGAGTAATTTTGTCTCCTTGGAGAATCACAATGTACGTTCTACCAAATTGATTACCATAAATCATTATATAATTGAATTACTTTATATTTGAGATATTTGGTTCAAAAATGTTGGAATAATAGACTTGTTACGTTTTTGGTTGTACCATGTATTTTAATTAATGAGCATGTCATTTGGTCTTCTGATTTTCATGCATTAGAGAAAAGCAATAACGTCATCCCAGCTAAAATGTTAATTGGAGATTAGAATAAGTGTTAAAAAGTTTTCTGACTTGTTAATTCATTACAGAGAGTAATTTAACTACCAAAATCCTTCCTTTACCTTTTCTTAGCATTCTGATTGTAAGAGCACTCACATCGGACCGTTGGTTTTTTGGTTAGTTAAAACTGATGGAGCCGATACTGATGACACGAAATCGTTAGTTTGATCCGTCAATTTCTCACTAATTTACCGTTAAAGTTGCGGTTTGATTTTCTTTATTCTTTTTCTAACTGTTACAAGTAAAAAAAAAAAAAAAAAAAAAAAAAAAACATTTTGAACTTTAAAATCTAACGGCTTACACCTATTTTTTTAATATATATTGTTTTTTAATTTATTTTACCCACAAATTCATACACAATTACTCATATATATACACACTTCAAACAACTATAATTCACACCAAAAACAACTAATTCCCTCTATAATTCATACAATTATACACCCATTTTATACATAAAAACTACACACTATGGCTAATTCTGATTCCGATATTGAAGAATTGCAAGAGCTAACGAGTATTTTCCCGGCCGCCGCAATATATACGATTAATTTGATAGACTCCGATTTGGACGAAGACGGAGAAAACTCATTCCATTTGCCAAGAGCACTAAGACGATTTTTACGTAGAAATCATGTCGCGGCAGACGGACGTTTATTTTTAGACTACTTTACCAAGCACCCAACATTCCCGGCGGATTACTTTCGACAACATTATCGAATGAGCCGGTCTTTATTTATCCGTATATGTCAAGGTATACCATCGTACTCCCAACTTCCGCTACCTCCATATTTTGCATATGTTCACCAAAATCGAGACACTACCTTTTAAAGTTTACCAAAAGTGCATTTCTGTCGTACGCCAATTGACATACGGTTGTGTCGCCGATGCCTTTAATGAATACTTACATATGGGTCAACAAAACATCATACTTGTGTTTGGATAACTTTTGTAAATGTGTTTTTCATATATATTCGATCGGGTACTTAAGAAAACCAACACTTCAAAATGTGCAACGCTTACATCAACGTCATGCCGAGATACATGGTTTTCCGAGTATGATCGGGAGCATCGATTGTATGCATTGATCTTAGAAAAACTTCCCAGTGGCGTAGCAAGGTTAATACACCTGAGGTGATCAAGGCTATCAAACGATCATGCTCGAAGTGGTAGCCTCTTACGATATGTGGATTTGGCACACATTCTTTCCTCAAGTAAATTTCACCATTGTCGGGGATCAATTCACCAAAGGTTATCATCTTGCCGACGGAACTTATCTGGAATGAACCACTCTTGTAAAGTCGTTTAAATTTCCACTAACGCAACAAGAAATACGTTTTAAAAGATATCAAGAATCCGCAAGAAAAGATGTGCAACGAACATTTAGTGTGCTTCAAGGCTGTTGGCAAATCATCAAAAACTCGGCAAGATCATATAACATCAGCAAAATAAAAAGAATCATGTATTGTTGTGTGATTTTACACAACATGATAACCGAGGAAAACGCCCGTATGTGTCAACTTGAAGAATATTATTTGACAAACCCGACAAATATACATCGACGTTCGTGGCAAGAAAAGGTTGAAACTCAATTACGTATGGACTTCGCAATGCTTTAATCAAACACGTTGCGCAACTCCCATCAAATTTCCGTCAATGTTAATCGTTTTTTTTCTTCCAATAAATGTAATGTTTTTTTATTATTGTATTTTTTTAGGAGATGTAGTGTTTTTTTTAAATTAATGTAATGTTTTATTTTAATGAAATGTGTTTTATTTTAATTATTGTGTTTTAAATATGTAAATTAAATAATGAAAAAAAAAACTGACCAGCCACTGATGATAGTGGTCGGTCAATTCAGTCAGTTGTTAGTCAGTTAAAGTCAGTTTTGAAAAAAACTGACAACATGACGTTGAGTCGGCAGAAACTGACCAGTCGATTTTCAGTCACGGCTGAGAGTGATCTAATCTTTGTTCTTAAAAAGGTATTTTTCTTTTTAATTTCAATTCCACAAATATTATTAAATTTTGTGAAAAGGAGAACCAATTAGGTGGACGACCGGGAGAGAAGTTGGATCAGCTAGATAGGGTTTTATTTGATCAAAATAAAATATTAACTAAGCTCAGTTTGTCTATTAATTAATTTTACTCGTATATTACATTTAGAGCATATTAGGCATAGAGCTTTTAAATGTTTTAACTTTTAGTTTTTGAACAAATAACTCTTATAAAAATAAAAGTTATGTTTTTCACGTAAAAGCTGTAACTTTATAAATAACTTTTTATGAAAAACTCAAAATCTAAAATTACAGTTACAGTCTACAGTTACAACTTACAACCTATAACTACTCCACCAAACATACATTTATTCGTCCAGAAAGAAATGCACACACAGAAATTTAATTTGAAGTTAATTAGCATACGTTGTCCTTTTCTTTTCTTTCGGTCAACAAACATAAATGTCGTTTTAAGGCCGGGCCACAAAAATATAACGACGGCGTTGAAAAATATGAAACTTGCATGTGCCATATTCAAACCAACTGCGTAACGGTGAATATATTTTTTTTAAAATGAGACATGTTAAAACTCAGGATAGTTTTACAAAAATTAAGAAAAAAGAAAAACTAAGTACATGTGTTGTAATTTATAATTTATAAATAAATATAAATTTTAAATATGAAAATATAAATTATAATACAATATGATTGGCGGCATCTCATTTATCACATGTATTTGTGAAAAACTTTTTTATAAAGATTATGCTAATACACAAAAAAAATACCTGAAATTATGCTTACTCCATTCATATTTGCGATACATGGGTTGTTCATTTTCTATGTTTATTCTAACCGGTCATTTTTCACGCCTTCCACTTACATTTATATGCCTATTTTTAGATACACCAAGCTAAATACGTATATCATTTCTTAAATTGAACGTGTAATCATATCATAGCCAATAATTAGAAAACATTATTTTATTTAACAACGAGATAAAAGAGATTAATATCTCTTAGATGACTAAAACAAAGAGATACGCAAATCCTTGGAATTTGCAACATAATTATAATAATAATAATAATAATAATAATAATAATAATCGTCTTAGACATATGTACTATAGTAAAACGTAATTTAATTCAATTTTACGGTGGGAGTCTTGTTTAAATATACAATTCTATTCTATAACTAGTCAATATATTAGGTATCGCTAGGGCTATCTATAGACAATGATAGCTAATGTGTATTCAATATTTAGTAACTTGCCCTGGAGAATACAATAGAGAAAGATAATCGTACATATACGTACAGTCAAAAAATAAAAATATCCTAACCTACTAAATCAAAGAGAAAGAAGTACTACTTTTGACTATGTAATCAATATATTCAATACTCGTATAAAGCAATAAAATGAAATAGTAACTAATATATCGACCAAAATCTTCGTTAATTTTTTAGATCAATAAGAAGAAAGTGAATATATTAAAGCACTAAAAAATGTATTTACAATTACCCAAAAAGACCTTATCGGTTTGATATTGATTAATATTTAATAATCTTAATTAGTTTTTATTGCCTAATATATAATTAAAGAATACATACATATATATATATATATATATAAAGATGATTCAGAGGGAAGTTAATCTGGGCCTTCCGTTAACATTCTTCGTAATGAATGATAACTAACATTCATCACGAAGAATGTTAAATCATAACCCCTGCCCACTATTTTTAACATTATTCGTGATGAATGTTAACGGACGACTCATATTAGCTTCCCGTCCCCTCAGGATTACCCATTCCATGTAAATCAGCCCCCTATATTGTATATATATATATATATATATATAAATAACTACTTATAATGCATTTGAGTTATTAACTTAATTTTCAATTCAATCACGAGAAATAGTATATTGTCGCTATTACTAACATTTTAATCATTTCAATAATTATACTTCCTATTAATATCTATTATTATTATATATAAATTCCACTCTATTACCATATATGTAAATATATAAACACCGAAAGCATACAATATACATTAAAACATATACATATTTTCAATCCTTTATCACTGTCACCTACCATTACCACATGAACCATCAAATTGTGGGTTGTTTGCTATTATATATAAACACATATAAGAATATTAAGCATATGCATGTTTAGAATAATTATGTACTAGAAGTCAGTTCTTTAGGATCATAGAATGTCAATCTCAGTACTGGACTTAATTATTTAGTTATCCACAAATAAATGGAGTGACTAAAAAATAGATCTAAACTCAAAATTAATTTAGATAAATCAATTTTAAATTATCTATATCATTAGCAAACCAGCATGAATATTTCAATCCTTCAGAAATAACTTACAAACAACAGATCAAATCAGGACGTAATTATGAAAACAAATTACAGAGTAGAATGTATGACAAATTACACATACAAATTCAAAGAGATTCTTGGCAAAACCCTAATTAAGAAAAACACCTACAGTTTAACTCTTTCTCCTTTGAGCAGCTAAAGTTATATATTAAAAAGAAAAAGAAACTGTTTTAAGCTGAAAACCCTAAGTTAATGTACCCAATATATTTAGAATTTAATTGTTGGACCAATGGGTAGTTCATTAAATTACCAAGGGTATCAGTTGAAAATATCTAAAATAAGAACCCTAAATTTTGGTCCAGCCATTTTTTTCTTCTTTTGAAAGAACTCAAGCTAGAAAGACGGTAGCTAGGAAGCAATAATTACGAAGAAATTAAAGCACCCAAAATCCATACTTGAAAGATCCATGTATTTCTTAAAATAAAAAGGGGTAAACCCTAAAACTTATAAAGAACATACATGTCATCAAGCAGATCTGAAACCAATGAGTGCTTTCTTTCTTTTCTTCTTCGATTTTCTTTTAGTGACTAGCTATGTGAATAGTAAAGGAAATGATAGGACAAATAAACTATTTGTCAAATAAAATCAGTTAAAGAAAGGGAAAATTAATAAACAAAAAAGGTACAGAAAAATAATAATGCATATATATCTAAGAAGAAAAGAAAGAGAGGTGTTATTTTTCCTTGTCACGCCAACATACAAGCATGGCTATGCAACGCCTTACTATATAGAATTTTGCCCTTTGTTTCTTTGCTATATGCTTACACTTCTCTCCAAATGTTCTGTTAGTGGACACGTCACCATCATCATCATCACCACCACCACTTCCATTGTTGTTGCTGCTGCTTTTGTTGATTTCATCCACTTCCATTTCTAAATTAATACTTTACTAGCTACATGTATATATAAATTATTAATAATGTTCAGTTTGAGTGTAGATCGATAGATATGATACAGAAAGAGAAAAGAGAGATGTAGTAGTTTTTAATGGCAATGGCAGTGGTGGGGATATATACTGGTATGTTTTTATTTATATTTGGAGTAAATTTTATGAAATTGGAGTTTATCTTTTTTGGTGGGGGACGGTGGAGGTGTTTAATTATGAGAATGTGTATAGTACGGGTTGAATTAGCTATAGAGATAGCCTATTGTTGTATTATATTCCAAGAGAAAACTTATCGATGTCGATACTCAGATCTGTCTGTTCATATGAAATACTTACCATTTTTACTATTTAAGTGTTATCATATTAGAAAACTTACCAACCCTATTTCGGGTAAGAACTAAAAAAAGGACCCCTCTGTCATAGCATAGTCTCTCTCCCTTTCTCTCTCTCTCTAGAACGTCCAAATTTTATTAGCAAATTAACAATACTTCAGAAGCGAGAAAGAAGTTTAACTAACATTGTCTCCCAAAGTATCTCGTCTAAGCATTTTGATTAAACAAATATATACTTGTTTCTAAACTGCCAAATAACCCACAAAGTTGCTTGCACTACGACATTGAACCTCTTTCTATTTTTGCCGCTTATGATATGCGAATCCGAGATATTTATGATGTTACTTAAGCTTGAAAAGCGAACTTGGGCGGTATTCCACCATGATGAAATATTAATCCATATATCTGGTGCTACCAAGCACTTACCCGAAGGGATGCAATTTCGTTTCTTGCTCACTATCACAAATAGCGCATCTAGTCGAGTCAAGGTTGATTCCCTTTCTATCAACATTTACCCTCGATGGCATTCTATTGTTAACGATTCTCCAGGAAAATATGTTGACTTTGAGGGCTAATATTATGTTCCAATGAGCTTCGTTTGGTATTGTATCTAATTCTTTTTTTATCAATAAATTTTCTTAACTCCTTAAATGTGAATGATCTTGAGTCATCAATAATGAAAAGCCACTTGTCTGATTCGTTTGTAAGATAAAGATTACCGGTTTTCTTTAAGAATCATGCGAATAATGACCTAAATTTGTATAAATATTAACTTTTGTTAGTTTCGTACAATAACTCAAAAGATTAAACAAAATCTGTTAAAACAAATAACTTTTCTTATCTCTCTCTACTTTTAAATGGAGTCATGTAAAAATATACTCTTTTTTTTATAGATTGTGTCTCTAACTCTAACATTCATCTTTTACTATAATTTAAAGCAAAGTCCAAAGGAAATGTATCATAATTACTAACTAGTAGCGAAAAAACGTCTTACTTGTAAATAAAATTAGAAGTTCAACTTTATGAACAAGATGGTTATAAGTTCAATTTGCATGTATTTGAAGTCTTGTCTTTTTGAAAAAGAATGACGCATGTGTGGGTATTTCAAGATTAATTCTTAGAAAGAAAATTAACATAGTTGCATACAAAGTGAACTCAACTTATTCAAAATGACTCAAAATGATTTGAAATTCGTGATAACCGATAAAAGTTAATATATACGTTCGGCGTTTATTCTTTGATCGGCTCCCTTTTCTATCCAATCAAAGTAAAAGAGGGATCATTTTAGATTCCTAAAATTGCACAATGTGTGATAATTAACTAGAAAGGATACCTCATTGTTTGCTTCAAATGTCATGGGGTTTGGGACATATAAAGAAGAGTATGGAGTTGGAGTTTTCAATCATATCAAACCACCTCGCTTGACATTATTATTTTCGAAAAATGGTGATAAAAAAAAATAAATGGGTTGTAAAAGTTTTGAATTGAATGTTTTTTGTTACAATCTGAGCAATTTGAAAGCGGAGAAAATCATTTTCTTTATGATCTGAATCAAAAAAGTAAAATTCAACATGAAGATGTCTTGTTTTCAAAAGCATGCACTAATATGGTTAAAAAATAAAAGTGATGGAGCTGATATAAATTGAATCAACGAGATTATCAACCCGAAATTTTTTAATTTTAGCTATTCTTATCTTAATTGTTTCTATTTTCATATAGATAATGGTCACTTATGCTCCTTATGGAGCTAATCATGTACATATTGGTTTATTTGGATTAATAATATCTTTGTTTAGAGAAAGAAACGACAGAATCTACGTTTAGCTGTATATAAATAATAAAAAATATAAATCAAAACTCTTCTTATTCTTCGGTGGAAGTAGAGAACCCAACTTGCTGTTCAATTTCGGAGTAGGATAACAGAGGCGTCTCTGACAATGAAAAGTTTCACGTGCAAGTTTTAAAGCAGAAAATACTGCTATTATATGCTACTCCGTAGTTTCCACGTAGATAAGCACATGTGTGGGGCACACGTGTTTGAGACTAGGAAGAAAAGCAACTCGGACTTACAATACCTCATATTTCTTCGTATCTAATAAATAAATAAGAATGATAAGATAAAGGATATAAACGCATTGTCAAAAGTAAAAACTTATAGCTATAATAATAAGAATTATTAACAGCATATCTTTGAGCTGTTATTAATAAATTTAATCATATATAAATTATTATTATTATTGAACTTCAATTGATATTTAATGAGGCACAGAGTTTATTAAAATTTGAGTACAAGTGTCGTTTTATGTTTTAGGATGATAATTTGTATACAATTTAGTTTTCTTCATAAACTACCAAATTTACTTTATAATATTATTATTTAATATAACATTATAAAATATATTTAGTGGTAAATAAATACATAAAGTGATGTACAAATTATTTCCTATATTTTAAAGTCTTAATAATAGATTAATAGCCCTTATAACTTGCTTCATCGTTTTCTTATAATAAAACACTGACATTTATTACCATAACATGTAATGTCATATTGAAAACCAATTTGAAAGGACAATCGAGTATAAGATAGAGGAAATTGACATGATCGAACAAGGGTCTTTGGTCTTTTCTAATTCTATGAACCACAAGTCCAACTGAAATATCAAACATCATATTTATTCATATTTTAACTATTATAATTTGTACATCATCAAAAATTAGTCGTACACTGCTATTTTAGCGGGTGATATAGAGAAATGACATTTAATATGTACGATTGTTAATAAGGAATAACTTTTTAACCAAAACTAATTTGAGAAAAAAAAAAATGACATGAACAAAAAGACTGGCATGTAAAGAAACTTTTAGCTAGGAAACAAACATTCTCACCTAAGGAATTGTATGTTTGATTCCTAATGTTTATTACTTTTGTTTCTAGTAGGTGAATAAGAATAGCAATTTTAATTTTCCGATGAATAAATACAAAAGTTACGTCTATGTTGATGGCAAATAATAATTTAACTTGTGTTGTACGTACAGACAAAGGCTGCAGCAATGAATATGTTGAAACACTCCCTTTTTTGGCCAAATTGCTTGCGTGGGAGTTCTATAACCTTTTATTTCTCTTAACAAATAAAATACCAATAACATCATCCTTAAAATATCGTTATATTTCTCTTTTAAGACAGCCATACTATTATATAAAGCTAATCACGCACTAAACGAACAATTCAAATCTATCCTAGCTACTAATGCGTATAAATCTAGAAACATCAATAAAGCTAAATCAAAATCACCGTAACACACAAAAGAACGACTCGCTGATCAAATATATTTCATCTTAAGTACATTTGTGTAAGAGTTTATGATTAATTAGTCATTTACACAATGTGCAAACCCGATTTGAAATTAGACTCGATCGATTATACGTGGTAGACGGATAAGTCCTTGAAGATACGAAGTCACCTTTGTGGTGTCCATATCCACGTGGACCAATAATACCACATGGGCATGCCAAGGTAGTTACTAGTTGGTGGCCAAGATTTACGTGTGTAAATTTTGACCAATTAAATTAGCCGACAATGATAATGGGATGGTCATCTGAATAGTACTTAAGTGAATATTCTTTTTGTACTACTGTGTTAGATTTTGTCTGGGATATGTAATGTGCGTGTTTATCGAGCTCAGAAAGGCTAAATGAGCAAAGGAGCTTTGAGCCTGAGTATCCAAAGTGGTGTTTCACCAGCAACTCGGCAAGCTCCTTGGACATGGAAGTCTGAGTTGAGAGCATTCTTCTCCGAGCTCCTGGGATGTATGGGTCTTTGGTGCGAGCTCAACCAGTTCGGGAGTTTGCCAAAGAGTGTGTTGACCCGGTTCGCTGACCTTAAATCCGGTTCAATTCGGACGTGATATTTGGTATCATAACCCACAGACTCAATATAAGACACTAAAACCTAGTTATAACTACGAAAACCAAACATAACATTCCAAATTAACATACAAAACTCAGTAAAAGTCTAGAGGATGAGTAATGATATCGAGGTATGAGAATAGAACTTGGGGTTAAGTCATTTAACATTTAACTTGAGGGTTGAACTTGAATCTATTTGACATTTATTTGAACTCATTTGAGGCATGGCCTCATTTAATCTAACTTGAGCACACAGCTTGAAAACTACTTGTACAAGGTAAAAGCAGACTTGGTTAATGGAAGTACCTTTAATAAGTAACAGTTAATGAGTTGCAAATAATAGTTTTAAGTTGATGATTGAAAATATGCAAAGAGAAGACTCAGAACAAGAACCAAGCAAGTTTCATACAAGATAATCATGATTCTGTCTAGATACCAATTATATTTTAAATCAACTTAATGCAATTTCAGTATCCAGCTTTTACTAGCTAAATAAATGAATTTTATTTGCATTTACAAAAAGATATGAGCGTGAACGACTATATTTATATACAAACTTTAATTATTTAAAGATATTTAATCATAAAATATCATAAATAAATAAAGATAGAGCGAGAATTGGTATTTCATTTTTATATAATTTAAGGCTAAGTTTTAGAAACACGAAGCGCTTAAAGATGCATTTTTTATAAAAAGATTTATGATAAAAGATCGTAAATAATAAAGATATAGAGTGTAATTCACCTTCATGTTCTGAGGCCAAGTTTTAGGAAAACGGCTTAAAGATGCATGTTTTTATAGTCAAGTCTTTAAACTGGATAAGAGTTGCCTTTTACTGCTCAACTGATACTATTCAAGTCTTATCAAATTTTACCGATCAACGGTTTAAAATGAAACTTGAAGGCCTCAAAGATTTAAAGATCATGTGTAGTGGTCTCCAAAATCATGTGCAATCACACCACTTGAACACACCAAAATACGACACAGACACTCACGACAAACTCATGACATGAAAAGTTTATAAAGTAAAAGAGAACCATTAAGTTGATATACATTACATAACTTAGAACATTATTAACCGAACAACTACGAGCAGACGTGTACGAGTAAAAGTAACGACTAAATTCATTAAACCTAATTATAAAGGTCATCTTCATCCGCTGCACCAGCCGGGGCAGCAAAAGGGTCACTAGCATCAGCGTGACCACTCGTCTCTGAGAACCTAAACTCAGAACCAATGCCTCTGGACTGCTGCAGCGTTTGAGCAAAAGCCTGGTATTTGCGGATGTCAGCATCACTAACACTCCTTCTAGCAAATTTCATGGATTCTTCAAAGTGAGCAGCTTTAATCTCCGCTACCTCATCTTCCACATCCTCCTCCATAGCTTCTGGGTTCTCGTTTCTTCTCTTTTCCCTCTCAATATCCTGCATAGAATTCACAAGTCAGCATATGTAAACACTCTAAAACTCAGAATTACATATGAGGAAACTTACTTTCTCTATGTTCTCACGTATGGCGTACTTGCAGGCACGCTGGCAGATTTCAGTGATATCAGCACCACTGAAACCCTGGGTGTACTGGGCTAGAGCTCGTAGGTCGACATCCTTAGCAACAGGAGATTTCCTTAAAGCAGATTTAAAGATCTGATAGCGGGATTCTTCATCTGGGAGAGGGATGTATATCAACTGATCAAGACGGCCAGGCCTCAACAGAGCAGGATCAATGATATCAGGTCTGTTGGTGGCACCGATGATGAAGACAGTTTTTTTGGCAGACATTCCGTCCATTTCAGTCAGAAGTTGGTTCAGAACTCTATCAGCTGCACCTCCAGCATCTCCTTGGCTGCTTCCTCTCTGTGCTCATAATGAATAAAAGATGTCTTAACAGTTGAGTGATCATAAAACAGCAACACGTGGTACAACTAACACAATCAAGTAAACGAAACAAACCTGGGTTGCAATGGAATCTAACTCATCAAAAAAGAGGACACAAGGAGCAGAACCACGGGCCTTGTCGAATATTTCTCTAACATTGGCTTCACTCTCACCAAACCACATTGTAAGCAATTCAGGCCCCTTTATGCTAATGAAGTTAGCCTGGCATTCATTCGCAATTGCCTTGGCAAGTAGAGTTTTACCACAACCAGGTGGACCATAGAACAGCACTCCTTTCGATGGAGCCATACCAAACTTCTCAAATTTCTCAGGATGTTCCACAGGATATTGAACAGTCTGCATAACAGCGTTACATAGGTAAGCAGAATAATACAGTTAAAAGTATATCATAATATAAAAAGATGAAATCGATTAATATAAGTACCTCCTGCAGCTCTCTTTTGACATTCTCAAGCCCACCAATGTCTTCCCAACTGACATTGGGCACTTCAACAACGGTCTCACGAAGAGCAGAAGGATTGCTAGTGCCAAGGGCTGTTTGAAAATGTTCATTCGACACTGCCATGGAATTCAAAATCTCTGCATCGATAGACTCGTCTTCCAAATCAATCACATCCATCTTCTCTCTGATGCATTGGAGTGCAGCCTCAGTGCATAAAGCTGCCAAATCAGCACCAACATACCCATGTGTGTCTTTAGAAACCTTCTCCAAATCAACATCCTCAGCTAACTTCATGTTCTTAGTATGGATTCTAAGAACCTCAAGACGACCAATCTCATCAGGCACACCAATATCAATTTCTCTGTCAAATCTGCCAAACCTCCTCAGGGCAGGGTCAATGCTGTTAGGACGATTGGTTGCACCCATGACAATAACATGGGCACGGGATTTCAGCCCGTCCATAAGAGTCAACAGCTGAGAAACAATCCTCCTTTCAACTTCACCATGTGTCTTCTCACGCTTCGGAGCAATAGAATCAATCTCATCAATAAAGATGATGGATGGTGCGTTTTTCTCCGCTTCCTCGAATGCTTTCCTGAGGTTGCTCTCACTCTCTCCAGCCATCTTTGACATGATCTCAGGCCCATTGATACAGAAAAAGAAAGCACCGGTTTCATTAGCAACCGCTCTAGCTATCAAAGTCTTTCCAGATCCAGGAGGCCCGTAAAGCAGAATACCCTTTGGTGGCTTAACACCAATAGACTTGAACAATTGTGGATGCCTTAATGGCAGTTCCACTAACTCACGAATCTGAGCCATCTGTTTACGAACACCACCAACATCATCATATCCAATCTCATCCAAACGGTCCTCGTCCTCCCTTTTAACAGGCTCACCCTCGCAGAATATTTCCGTATCAGGGGCAACGACACAGTACTCCCCAGGATCAGTCTCAATAACCTTAAACTCGACACTCCTCATTCCTCCCCTTACTAGAAAGAAATCACCCTTCCTAACAGGGCGGTATGCTTCAAGGAAATAAGCTGCAAATCAAGCAAACATAGCCTCAGTAAAGGAACAGGTGTGATACAACTACAATGCGTAATCATTAAGATACAAACTATCATATGTTTTCAAAAATACACTTACGTTTTAGATAAGCATCGAACAGATTCCCAGTGACACCTTCAATGGTATCATCAATGGGAAGAATATGAACGCGCTTCCCGTACTTAACATCAGCACACTGATGCACAGAAACCACATCACCAAGTCTAACCCTAAGGTTTGACCTGACAACCTTATTCATCCTAATCTTAGGTTCTTCACAGGTCTCATCAGCAAGAGCAATACATACAGTATCCTTCCTTTTTTTGCCCTACATATAATTTTCCTTGCAAATCTCAATACTGGAGGAAACATGTGATTATACACAAAAGTAAATGCCACATATATTTGGGCAGACAACAACTTACGAGGATTATACATGCGTCTTATATAGTTGGAAAAAAAAAACCTAGAACGCAAATAAAACGATCATAACGAGATATATAAACCCTAATTAAGAAACTACCTTGATTAAGATGGTATCGCCTCTAAAGAGTTGAAGTTTTTCCATGGTGTCAGGATGTAAGGAAATAACCGAGTTATCATCGTTGATGGCTTCATCGACAACGAGTCTATTCGGAGCCTTCTTTCGCTCAAGGATTGCGGTACTGAAATCACGCTTAGTCCCCTTACTACACACACACCAAAAACAATTATAAGGTCACTCACAGTCATAATACTATAAAGGTGATCATAAATTATAAGAACGAAATAGGATGATAAATTAAGAAGCAAGTGTTTGTTACTTACGGTTCTGACGATTCAGGTTGATCAGCTGGATTACTCATTTTGTGTGAAAGAAATCGCTTAGATTAACGAAAGAAAACGAAGAACAGATAAATTTAGGGGCAAGGGTTTTGAGATGATTTTATAATTTGGGAATTGTGATTGAGCACAAATTTACATAAACAGAGAAAACAAAACAGAAGTAACGATTGAGCATTACTAAAACACAGTCGGCTGAATAATCTCTATTACGATTTACGAGGAATAATTACATAACCCATTTTCTTATTCTGCATTTTTCGACCCTGTCGTAATTGTTTGCTTACGTGTTCGACTTAAAGTCTAATTTGTATTGTATGTTTAACTTTAAAATCTTTTAACTTTTATTATATATTAACCTGTTTTTTTTTTATTCTGGACATAAAAAAAACTTTTATTTTTTGAAATAATTAAAAATAATATTACATATAGAGGTTTTAAAAAATATACTTTATATAATAAAAAATTTGAAACTTATAATTATAAATATACAATAAAAAAAACTTTAAAATTGAACACATAATGAAATTTTCCTTTACCTTTTTTTTTCTTTGGTAGTTATTAATTATAGTTGTAGTTATTCTCTCTTATTAACATTCACCACCGGGACTAAATGGCGGTAACATAACCAATATTTAATATATAATATAATATATATATATATATATATAAATTATAAGAACAATTTAATTAACTTGACGGAGAGGTATGTGAGTTTTGAGTTTTCTTTAAGGGCAGGAGGCCACAAATGTTCGAATCCTGCACCATGCAAGCTATTTTGGTTCTTTTTACTTTAAATTCTCTATCTCTATTCTCTATAGACATGAAACAAACCCCTGAACAAGCTATTTGTATTATATTATAGGTTCTTTTCGGAGACATACTCAATATAATGCTTAAGTTCTTCTAGGATCAGAATCTATACATCTTTTTATTATATTATTAAACTCATATATCCACACATGTCATTAAATGTTTAATTAAAATTTCATATTTAATCTATTTTTTCAAATAAGCTATATAAATATATATATATATATATATATTAAGCATTTAGTTGATTTCGTGTTAATGTTATTTTTTTATACGAATTTACATTAGTAAAGATTAAATTTGTAAATAGACCGCTTAAAATAAGTCAAACAATATATACATATAAGCAACTGTAATTATACATAATCAAAAAGAAATTATATAGAGATTAAAGAAGCAATCATAAGCGATACAATCATAACACAACACTGAGCAACATTTATTTTCTTTATAAAATCTGTTTATACATCACATTCGTGGTCTTAACATATATAATAACAAAATAAGCAACATTAACGGCAGTCGCTATGGTAATAATTACTATTTATTGCACGAAGAAAATGATCAGAAGGACTTTGCATAATTGGGCAAGGAATCCTGCATTAGAGTAGAAAATGTTGGTGTACTTTGTAATGTGATACAGAATGATACAAAAATGGTTATATTGTATACTACTTCTTTGTCATTGTTTTTCTTCGCGGTTTTGGCTTATGTTATTCCTTTACTTTCCTGCAAAGAATATTACTAAATATGTTAGTTAACAATAAATATATAATGCTCGACTTTAAAAAGCTAGACGCACTTGCGACGATTTTCATTTTTTCAATTTCTTCATTTTCCCATAAACAATTTAGAAAATATATATGTTAGTCAACAATATATAGAGAAAAATATGGATGTTACATATAATTGCTTGTTAATGTAATATTCTCTATTTTTATTTTACTACATGGAATGCAACTAAGAGTGTGACAAAAAATATGCATATAAAAGAGGACATTGTGATACCTTCAAGTTGTTAGACATGTTGCTCTACTTTTTAACTGTTAAAAATTGTGCAAATAACTATGATGAAATCATTTATTTCATGTATTTATAACAGTCGTAAAATTATTTCGCTAAATTTAATTATGAAAATTATATTCTCTATATAATTATGAAGATATTTTGACATAAATTTTTTTAGTCTAACAGGTAAAATTCAAAAACTTTGTTAACAAAATTTTCTCAAAATTGTTTATAATTGTCTTTTATTCAATGAGTCCATCTTTGAATGTGTCATTATAAGTTTGGAAAATATTAGTCATTAAGATCCTCTAAAACTAATGTTGTCATTGAGTAAATTTGGATAACATGATAAAATAAACGGATTCTATGAAGTAGTTCATTAAGATTAAAAGTTGATCTTAAATTAATAGGTTGTGTTTATGAAAAATAATGACATTCTAAAATTAACATATTAACTATAATTAACTAATTGACCTTTTTATAATCATAGTTTGTCATCAAGACAATTGAATTGAATGATATATTAAATTAAAAAAATGAATGAGGTGTCATTTAATTTTAGTAAGTAATTTACAGAATAATACATAAAATTATAATTTAGGTGTCGATAAAAGAAGTTTGTCACGTAAATAAAAATTTTTCCTAATTAAACTATATATAAAAATTTATCATTTTTATTATTTATAGAAAATAAAGTATTGTTAACCTATGCTCATGGAGCATAAGTTAAATAGTCAATTAACAAGTTTACGAAGTGACCGTTATACAATAACAAAGTAACAAGAATATACGTGTATCATTTTCTTTAGAACAACATAACGATAACTGTCCACATCATTTATTACAACCTTATTCATTATATCGAGATAGAGATACGTACCATCGTACACGAAGTATATAAACACGTATGTATATGCAATTATGCATATGTCTATGATGATGATTAGATATAGGAACTGGTGCCATCAAATTAACTGAATTCATTTCATTAGATCAATTTTTAGTTCGACTTCACTAACAAATTGATCAAAATTTCTTTGAGATGATCCACCCTTGGCCAATGCATCTTCTAGTGTTTTTTTAACTTTCTTGATCTCAATCCTCATTTCATTTGACTTGTCTTCCGACACCAAAATTTTGACTTTCCTTGCCACCTCGTCTCTTTCAACTAAATTCTCCTCACATAAATCTACCCCAATCTTCCAATCATCAACTACTAATTTCCTATTAGTGAACTGATCAGTCAAAAGAGGAAAACAAATCATGGGTACCCCACACTATATACTTTCCAAAATCGAGTTCCATCCACAATGAGTAAGAAACCCTCCTATCGACGAGTGTGAAATAACATTCTTCTGATTGCACCATGACACTATCAATCCTCGATCTTGTATTTGATCTTCAAATCTAAGTGGCAAAGGATTAGTATCATTCGAACTTACTATATCAGGGCGAAGTGCCCAAACAAAACTAACCTCACTTTGTAAAAGCCCATGAGCTATCTCTTTAAGATCATGTTTGCTAGTGTGAGCATAGCTACCAAATGAGACATACAAGACCGACTTAGGAGGTCGTTTATCAAGCCAACTAGTACAATCTAACTCGGACCACAAGCTCGTGAACACAAGTTGTTTAGTGAAGTTGTTAGAGAAAATAGGACCGATCGCATAGAATGGTTGCTTTTGGTTAAGTGCTGAAAGTGTGTTGGGCTCGAGCTCTTGAATTGTGTTACATAAGACGAAATCAGCATCCTTTGCTTCTGTAAACAATGCTTTGTGTATAATGCGATGGGAAACAGTGTTCGTATTAGTGGCTTGGAGATATGACATCAAGTTTGTTGGTTTGATTGAGTTGACCCCTGGTATGTAATCTATGACATCTTCACACTTTTCTGGTAATCAAGAGATATGTTATGGTTAGTAACTTTAAATCATTGTCCTACTGAGTAGAACCTCAACCCGTTTAACAAGATTAACAAGCCAATTATCCTCAAGGTTTTAGTTTTTGTTTTTTTCTTAAATGCACAAAAAGATAATTATTTATAGGATCCGGCATTCATAGTATGCAACAAAGTACATTATGTTGTGTGTAATAAAATTAATTTAATTTATTGCTTTTGTATGTATTTTGGTGACATGTCAATTTGTAATGATAACAAGTGTTACCTCATACAGCTGACACGCAAGTAAAAATACCAAAAACTAAATACAATAGCAATAAATAATAAGCTCATTGCACACAATAGAAGACTGAATAGTTCAATACGCACTATGAATGTCAAAGTATAAATTATTACATTTCCATACAATTTACCTTTTTTCTATAAACATATATATATATATATATATATATCAGTTCATTACAAATAATTATAATAAAAATGATATATATTTTGTTAAAAGAGAGAATCAAGGGAATAAATATTTACCAAGTGGATCATAGTGTCCATTTCTCTTGAGCAAATCCAAGTGATAATACAAATTCAATACCAAAGCTGGTTCGGTCCAAAACGAAATATTAACCAACTTGTACTTCTTTGAGATCATCAAAGGCCACACATGGAAGCTATCTGCGATCAAACAGTTAATTGATGGATCACTTTTCACCAAATTTCCCACAACTTGATCCACATGAGCCGGAAATACATGAAAAAGAGACTCCCCGAATTGGTCATCATTTAAAGATCTATCAAATCCCATAGGAAGGCCATCGCTCACAGTGGCATACCTTATATCTAGACCCGATTTACGTGCTTCCAGAAAAACATCATCACCCGTGGTGGACGAGGATTTCATGATGCTATGGTGAATTGATTCGGTGTTTATGAAGGTGATAGTAAAACCTTTTGATGCTAGTTTTATGGCAAGAAGAACTGAAGGGATTAGGTGACCTTGTAGAGGGAGTGGTATGAATATAGCATGAGGACTTCTAGTTTTTTGGTCTGCCATTTTGGACATAGAAAATTGTTGTTTGCAGTTGACAATTTTTTGTTCATGGGCTTCATAGGGGACCTGTTGGACTGTTGGAGAGTGCAAAATAACTATAAAATTGTGATTGACTGATCTCTTTTTCTTTTACTTTGAAGGCTAAAACCTTCAGATAAGAAAGTTGATGGAAGTAAATTTAAAAATACAATATACATTAAATAAGTAAAAAGAAAAAAGCTTTTCAAACAAATGAATCCAATTTTAGATTGATATGATTAATAATTGGTCACAATCCAACTATTTATTCGAGCTTACATGTTATTAATACATAGTTCAAAAATTATGTATTAGTATATACCAAAACAGGGGATACGCATTCATAACAAATATTATGTAGGAAATTTCTTAGATCATTAATAGTTATTAAGTTAGGGCGACTGACAAGCTTTAGATTTTTAGTATTGCTGGTGAAACTTGGTCCAAAATTGAATCACATGTACCTAGGTAGTTTCGAACCCCAATATGAATAGTGGATAGGTTTGACAATCGTAGATATACATCATATCTGATCCGCTTCGCTATAATTACTATGGATGCAGATGATTTAAATATATAGTCAAGTTCTAGATATAAACATAAAAATATGTAGATATATATGAAATATAAACGATCAGTGGATGGGATCGGATATAAAAGTAGTAGCACAAAAATTAAACAGAGCAACTGCTTAAAACTATACGTACCGTTAGCTTATATATTTTCCTTTTCGTGTTCATCCCTTGTCATGAAATGACTTATTTATAGACTTATACGCACACCGTGTGTCCCAATTTTTATGGTAACCGAGTAGTCCGTACACTATTTGGATAGATATACTTATCGTAAAACAATTCATACAATAAAACACTATTCAATATTCATGTTCTAATGACATCATCTCAAATGGGATTTATATGAGGTTTTTTTTGACAATTTTTCATTTCGAAAAGGTCTTTCTTATTGAAGTTAAAAGATTTTTTGTAAAAATTTTGTCAAGACTAAGCTTTTACTCAATGACTCAACTACTATTGTATGTATGTAATTTTTAAATAATAAATAGTTTGTGTGAATAAATTTCAATGAAAGAAAAGCATTACCATTCAAGTGTAAAAGTTTTTACTACAAAAAACAAATGTAATGTAACGTGACACCGCAAATAAGCTTTTAAACCATTCAATCCATCGTGATGATCTATTTCATATGTTAATGGTGTTACGTGTTCTGATGTAAGTGTCCTTGAAGCGTTGATTTGATTATCAACATAACGACCGCAGAACACGCATTACAAAACTATCATATTTATTCATTGTACTAAAACTTTAGTTCTCATATATTCATGTCATCTTCATCTCATCGAGTTGTGTAACTCTGTTATCGAGTGTCATGTATTTTATATTTATGCCCGTGACAAACCTACCACATAACACATATATTTAATAGAAGTATTATTTTAGACACAATTAATAAGTAACAAAACAATTCATATATGTTTGTGTTTTTATTTAATTGTGTTATTTAAGTAATACTCCCTCCATTCCACTTTTATTGTCCCTTAAAGATTTTGTTTGGATTTACAGGTTGAATGAATGTCAATTCCTTTATATTCAAAATAATAAAATGAATAATACATGTGAAAGACTGGAGTATAAAATATCAAATAATCAAGAAATGATATGTTAAAAGCATTCGGGTTAGTAGTATTATTTTAGAGAGAAACGCACAAAAAGAAAGAGAAGAATGACCTTATAATATATAAATATATATATACATATCTGATAAAAAAAATATTGATATCGATTATTACTACTTGTTACTATTACTATTACTACTTACTACTACTATATTATAATAAAAATAAAAATAGTGAATGTATAAGCCCATAGACCATTTAATGGGTTATGTATAGTGTCTGGCCCAATACAAACAGCCAGCTCTGAGGCTCAGATTAACTGCACTTGGAAAGGTAAGTACGCAATTTGATGTTCTAACCAATTCGTGCTATAATTGATTGATCTTAATTCTCGCATATTTGGTATTCGATGAAATGCACCACTGGATTTTTAAATCTGGTGTGATTTGGGGTAAACCCTGGTTAATTACACGATGAACTGGTTTTGAAAGGCTCCGAATTTGATAAGCTTTGTAATGCGCTTTAATTTCGTTACAGCGATCAAATTATTTGGAAATATTTGATAACTTTATGCTATTTTACTCTTTTAGTCACCTTTTGTTACTGTGAACTTGCAAGTTATTTTCCTTCAGTAATGGAATTGTTAATAGGTGAAAATGGATAATTAACGTATTCAGATATTTACCTCAATTTAGTATGAGAGATAGGATTGTGATTCTGTATTTTGAGGTGCTTATTAGCTTATTGTGTTTTTAGACTCGAAAAGCAGTCTTATGAGTTTGGTACTTTCTTGAGTATGTATCATCTTAGAAAGAAATATGACAACTTCGGAACTTATGGTAAAATTTTCGATTCGAAATTATATATATTAAGTATTAATTACTAAGTGTTCTAAGTCTCGTTTGTTATGGTTTTCAGCAAATAAAGACGGCTGGTTGGAAGAGATGAATTTTCAATGTGCCAGTGTGGATATCATATAAAACTCTCTACGTGCAATATTCACCATGAAATATCCGCATGATGAAATGTGTAAGTAGCATTTTCAACTATTAAATGATAATAGTTTATGATATCAAGATTTGAAAGCAAATTTACGTGAAAGATTTGTTGAAATCATAATGACAGCAATATTGCAGAGCAGTTGCAGACGAGTACATTGACTGTGAGACATGGAAAACAGAATTCTTTCATTAATATTTTACATCTGAGTGAAACTCATAGCTCTGACTAACTTTCATTTTCACATTATTTAGATTCTTCTAATTGATTTGATTCTTCACAAGGCGAAAGCATATAGACATCTCTTCTATAGCATGTTTGATAGGAAAGCTATGAACTTTGAGGTCCAGACACTTTGCTATATATCACTTTAGGCCACACACCCTGCTAAGTTACACTTAGTTGTTTGAAATCCTTATCATATTCATTGCAGGGACTGGTGTGGAAGTTGACTTTTGGGTTTCTTCCCTTGGATGCTTGTATCCGTTTTTTACTCCTTTTTTCTTTATCTTTGATCTGTTATAACTAGTGTTGTACAATCTCATTCAACAAGTAATACAATAATCATATACTCATTATTGTAACCCTTAGCTACTTTTTAAGACAGAATTTCTATACTACTTACAAATGAACAGGGTTGGGGTTCAGATCCGAGCTTAGCTTTATTAATTTGGGCCTTTGGAATGGTACATATGTACGTCTTCATTTTCAAGCTTAGATACCGATTACCAAATATTTGACTTAAAGTCATCATTGTGATTGTAGATATTGCTGGACGCCTTTGCTAAAAATCTTTTCTTTATTAGCATAATACTTGTTGGAACAAGATCTATGTTGAATATGTCATCTATTATATCCAGGTAAGCAGATATTTATGATTCATTCAACTTCAAGAGTCATTGTTGATACATAATTTATCTCATAAGATGTACATTCACAATTTCATACTAGTGTCGGATCTTTATTGTACTGTTTGGTTTCTATCCCTTTTCAGGTACAATATATGGCTCACGATCCTTGCCTCAAGCTACTTAAATTTTTTCCTTATTGCAATGATGATACGTTACTTGTTTATAATTTGCTTAATTTTAAGAATAACCTAAATTTTTCTGATGTTGAGTGTGACCTAATTTGTTTAGGTATGCGAGTTTCCTCCTTTGGTGATTTTCATAATCGATATATTTGTCTTGTCATCTAACACTTTGGCTTTAAAGGGTAAAAAGTGTGTTTTAAAATGATTTTATAATAAATTGGTATGTTGCTAATTAGGAATACATTCTCAGTGATGAGCGAGACAGCAATGGATAAATGCTTTGGTGTTTGCATATGTGCACATGTTGTCAAGTTCCTCGTCAGTTTAGCACTCAACATTGACCTCTCAAAGCTAATTTCAAGACTAGTTACACGTTAGACATGTTTATAAAAGTGAACAATGCGTCTGTTATGAATGTGTTCATGTAGTATGTACATGGCTGACACTATACTTTTATTTGTTTGTAAAATATTAGATTTTGTAACATGTATTAGCAGCATCAAGTTAATCTTACAACCCAAGGTTGTGGATTCAAGTCCCAATTGAGACAAAGTCGCAAATATGTATGAAGACTAATAGCAGTATAAATTGGAACAAAAACTCCACTATGATCAGTGTGTTCATTGCGACCAAATCAGAACCATAATATAGAGAACAATGGAACCAATAACCGAACTTATCTAAACCAACTGGGTGGTTTACGAGTGGTACAAAGGAGCATGCTCCAAAAGTTGTACAAAGGTGTGGTGAGGTCAGTGTGTTAGGGAATTATATTAACACGGAAAGGTTATCCAGTAATAGCACGCATGCCCGTGAAACTATCCATTATGGGTGGAAAAGTACCTCCAACTTAACTACCGGTTTTCTTATCAACTTCGGGATCTCCTATTGGTGGTTCTCTCTGCTCCAATCCAAAGAAAGAATAATTTTGAAAGGCATCAAGGCTGCTAGCTAGAATACGACTCAATCCGCTAAGAGACTCACTCAATATAAGGTCGTTACTTTGATATCTACAGGGAGGCACGTCTACCTCTAGAGGTCCTAAGGAGTCAGGCTGCAGTGAAAAAAAGACAACACATTAGAACATCACACGCAAATTAGTACTCCAAACAAAAAGAATATGACATTTTATTTAGCAACTCCTCTAGTAAACATGTTTGGTTAATTAAAAGACGTCTAGAATGCCCTTCATAAGGGACACAATAACAGAACACTTAAAGCAATTCAAAAAGAAAAAAAGGATAATTTCATGTATGTCCTTACAAACCTTCAATATTACATCAATATCCTTACAAACTTCAAAATTACTTCAGTATCCTTTCAAAACTTAAAATTACTCATTTATATCCAAATAATCAATTTAATAACAATAAAATCATTTTACTATTTACAACTCATATTTAAATAAAAATAGACAACTCTTATGACATTTTTACCCTTATCTAAATATAAAAAATGACCTTATGAAGCTTTTATTCTCATTTTATTGATTTCTGCTTTCTTTCCAACCTTTTATGAGTAGCTAAAATCATTTTACTATTTAATACTCATATTTAAATAAAAATAGACAAGTCTTATGACACTTTTACCCTTTTCAAAATATAAAAAATGAGTTTATGAAGCTTTTTCATTCTCATTTTATTGATTTCTTCTTTCTTTCTAACCTTTTACGAGTAGCAGCATACTAAAAATCTATCTAACGAAACTCAATCGAATAGTATTACAAGTTTCTTTTGAAATTTAGGGTTTTGTAGTCAATCCAATCGGCTACTACTACTCCAATTGTTGTAGAATCAGATGATGCCATAATGGTTTATATATCCCAATAATCAAATATTTACCCTATCAAATACAGTAGCATATTCCACCACTAACTAAATAAATCTATCATGTCCAAATTTAAGAATTAACCATGAAACTGAAAGGATAAAAACGAATTCCCTAGAAAACATAAACCTAGCCATCTATTAAAACACAGTTATTACCAATCAAAATCAAAACACTGAAAGGCGAAAAAATTATTTCAGCATATATATGTGTGTGTGTGTGTGTGTATATTATATATATATAATATAATATATAATATAAGAGACCTCCATACCAACAATTGATACACATGTAATGCCAAGATGCGTGTGGATATTTTTAGACATTATGCTTCATTTGGGGAAGAAGGGTAAAAATGACATAACATGTCTTTGTATTTATATAGGAATTATAAATTTTAAAAATGATGTACCTATTAATTTGGATATAAATGAGTATTTTATAGTTTTAGTAGGATCTTAAAGTAATTTTGAAATTTACAAGGATATTGATGTAAGATTGAAGGTTTGCAAGGATATGGGTGAAATTATCCCAAAAAAAGGAAATAATAATGAAAAAAATAATATATTACGTACCCAGTATATATCAGTAAGAGCGTGTTGATCTTTTGCAGAACCATGTTCAGCATTCCCATCAGAATGACCCTCATCCATTGACTCTACTTCTGCAGGATAATCCTCCACAGGCTCATCTGTTTCAGCTACTTTCTACAGAGAATAAAGGAAGCACACATCATATCATAATACATTATCGCAAAACGTAAACAAGAATTAAATGACCAAAACTAAGATCACTGAATGAAAATAATACTAAAAAGCAAACTTCAAACCTCAATGGCAGAGCCTGATGGAATGCAACCCACGGCAGGCTCTTGTTTGCAGTTCTCTTTAGAAGTGTGTGCTACATAATTCTTCCGAAATGTGAATGCATCACATGTTTCTTCAGCATCCCAAATGTTAGAAACTACTGTGGGCTGGGCAGCATTATTTCCAAGATTTTTACTTATATGAGCAGCAATAGCAGCATCAAAGGAATCACAACTGAATGGGATTTGAGACCCCGACGGAATGCAGTTGGCACTTCCACCATGAGATACATCTGCAAGCAGATCACCGACACTTATGTTGGTGAGGCTGTCTGCCCAATCAAATACTGATGCAGCTGCATACTTGTGAGACTTATCCTGCAATTAGTATCAACCCAACATCAAACACTAGCCCTGAGTATCTAATTAATATTAATATCCATATATATATTAGAACATCATAAGTTAGTTAGGTTGCAATTACAAACCTGTACACCATTCATATTCAATCTTTGGACAGCACCAGTTGATTGAGGTTCTTGGGGAGTATTTGCAAACCAACCGTACCTTAATTAGAAAAAAAATTACAACATATGAGTACTTCTTGTAGCATAAAGAAGTAGTCAGTTTAAAATATGTCTAGAAAAGTCAAAACCTTAAGCGGAAAACTGAAGGACTTCCGATTGAAGCATATACATCTGCTGCACTTAAAACTGAATGTTGAGTCCATTTCTGACAGCTAATGAGATCTACACTCTCAGCATAGTAAGGCAGAAGCATTAGTTCTCCAGATGCTATGCTACAACTTCCCCATTTACGATTCATATGTTCCAAAACCGATGATATTTTCTTTCTAGAACTTAATGTGAGCTCCAAATGTGGGTTGTGATTGTCCTGACAAAAGATCAAAGTCTAAGTATCAAAGTAATACACTTTAAAAAGAACTAATAAACCTGGCATAAATATACGTTCATACCAATTCCAATGCTCTGCGTATACTTTCATTGACTGGGAAAAGCTGAAGTTTAAGTTTGGTCAAAGGTTGTACGTTGTTGGCAGTACACATCATCTGATGAAAAGATGGCACACGGGGAATATCTCTCGCAACAGAGTTTAAACCTTTGTCTCCTGAAAGCAAACGGGATATTCGAATCAAACAAAATGGAAATCAACTTTGCAGGTTTTGGTAAAGATGGAAAATTTGGAAACCAACCGTGCATATGTTTTACACTATCCACTAATTTATCCAAGGCGGTCTGCTCCAAATGTGCAGCAGCATCAGCAACTAATGACACTCCAGCTATTGCAGCCTTCTCCCATTTTTTATATGCAGCACTACCTTTTTAACACAATTAACCAAAGTTTACCAATGTAAATAAACAATGAATGAAACAAGAAAGCACAGACAAAAATAAGATATAATTAAAAACTCACCTGGTCTCCGCCTCTGTCTTGCTTGTTTAACAGAAGACAACTCTCCTTTACAGTTGTTCCGATCTAAACATGTGTTTGCATTGCGTCTGAGTGAAACTCCTTTTCCAGAACTCGCATTTTGTGTGGTTTGACCATCGACAAGAACAAGATTGACACGAGCATCATGCGTGCAGGCTTTACCCTGATTTGAGACAGAATTTGATGGTGTTACAGAACAGTTTTCCCCCTGAAGAGGTCGTTTCTTTATATTTTTCTTCCGGTCTTTCAACAGTTGGTGTTCCTTCATAGTATAGCAACAATTTGTCAGTTTGATAGATGCACAACCAAATTTAAAAAAAAAAAAAATAGCCTTGAGAAATGAGAATATACTTACCAATGTCTCCAAGAAAATCTTGAATCTTCGAGGCTTCAAGTGAAGCTTTGAGGCTTTACAGCTATGCTTTTCAAGTAGCGACCACCTACAAAAGAAACGATTCAATTGTAACAAGATGATGTGCAGCACAATGATACCAATAACACCATCAGTATATATAAATTATGATTACTTACCACCGAAGCATGGCAGCATTTGTCTCTTTATGATTTTTGGCATCAAGATAAAGTTCTGGACCCAGCAGTTTGTTCATACGCCTCACAAGCCGATAATAATAGTGTCTAACCTGATCCTTGTTTTTACTCTGAACACGCGCAGTTATCTTTTCAAAATTCTGCAACACGTATTACGGTCATAATACTTAGTATTCACCCCTTTCAGTATCATATATTTAACAATAACGCATCACATAAAAACTTGCCTTGCCAACTTGACGTAAAGCATTAAAGAAGCTTTCCTCTTCCTGGCGTGTCCAGGCAGCCCATTGTCGTGTTTGTTTCTTTGCTGAATCAAATTATAAATCGTATAACATTAATCCCAAGCTCGGTACTAAATATATCTAAGAAAGCAACTATTTAATCTTCCTATATGTACCTGGCTGATTTGATGCAACATGATGTGTTTCAGATGTGATTACATCTTTAATAAACACATTTTCGGTTATATCAGACGCTTCACTACATGAAACTTGTGACTCCATATTCATCTATAAATATCAAGGTAGTGTTGGAACTTTCATGATCTTTATACCTCGAAAACTGATTTGTTTCAATCTTCAAGTTAGTTTCAATCCAGATGCAATGACAGTAATATGTAATAGAATTCACATATAATAAATTGGGGGAAAACTGAACACATAGTCCCAATTTCCAGGCAGATTCGTATTATCATAAGATAAAAATTCACATATACGTAGAATCAACTTAAATTGCTTTAATTTATGCTAACATTGCCTAACTAATAACAATTTAATAATCAAAAGTATCATCATTTACAAAATCCCTAAACAACAATAATTGAGATCTTTATTTCTTTACCAAATTAGGCGATCAAGAATTCAAATTGAACTCGAATTAAACCTAGAAAACACAGTAACTACAGAAATGCGTTCGGTAATTCAATTGAGTTGAAAATCAAGCCTAATTCAATGTAAATTCAACTCCTAAACATATATATATATATATATATGTACCAAATAATTACATGCAAATAAAGTCAATAAAACAATTCAATTGAGTTCAACACGAACGAAAGATGCTTACGAGAGAAAAAGAACGATGAGGATGATGTTTGAACCGACCCAAACCCAAATTCCGATTACGATTCGGACCCAAAATAATAAAAGTTAGTCGTATGTATTTTTGAGAGTTCAAAATTTTATTTATTTTCTTTTTTCTTTACTTTTCTTTTTCTAGAGTTATATTTCTTTAAATTGCGTAAAAATAGGATTTAAATACACATGACATCAATCAAAATGTAATTTTTGTGTGTCGGTGTATTCTATAACTAAAATAATATTTAATATTTCTATTTTAAAAGTAACACCGTCTTTTAGCTTGGTTTATTTTGGATAATACATTAAAATAAAGTTAATTAATGATGTTTACCATTTAATTGATGGTTGTATTGTAATAACAATTTCATGGTCTCGAAAAGTGAAGCGGTGAGAAATGGTTTGGTCCACGAAATTAAAGTACGCTTCTATCTATTTTGTGTTGGAATGCATCATCAAAATTAGTGAGCTACATATGTATCGCAACAAAAAATACTAATAGTTTAAGATTAAAAATCATTAGAAAATTTTCACTGACAAATGACTTTCGACTTCCTATTACTCTTTTAATGTTCAAATAAATTTAAACATTTACGTGTGATCATTTTAGACACAACTATTTGAACAATAAAATAAAGTAACTACTCTTATAAATTTATGAACCCGATGATGTAATTTTATACCATGCAAGCTAAGAAGAAGTCAAATTTTTTATATGTTAAAAATTTCAAAAAGCCATGGCAGTTTGGTCGGTTTGAAAGTAGTTTCATTAAGAACATCATTCTTAAGAAATACATTTTCGCTGGATGTTCTTATTGTTGTCATCTTTGTATTTTTAAAGAAAAAAAATTAATTGTCATCAAAAAAGAATTTAAGAATAGTTTAATAAGAAAAATATAATATGAAATGATGAACCTAGTGTATAGAATAGTTTGAGTAAGAACACATTTCTTTTTTACTTAATTTTATTTTTATGCTTAATTTAAACTTAAAAGAATTAATCAAACTCATTTTATTTGGTGATAATATTTTTATTTTTCAATAAAAGAGAAGATATTACTCCTGGTGTATACCCACACTTGCTTCCAAAGTACATACAAAAGGGGTCAAATATATATAGTGACTGATTTAATTTTTTTTATTTACATTCTATATTTCATTTACATAATTCATGAATAAATACATTTTACTTTTTTATTTTATATTAGTTTATGGACTTGCAGACTATGCGAAATTAAATATATAGTTTTTTTTGGCAAACCTAGTTTGATGACATTTTAGAAATGATTAATGTTGTTATTGGATACTATAATAGTTAAGTGATAGAGTAAAATAATGTTTCCTTAACAAAAGTAAGTTTAAACCGCGTTTATGAACAATGTTACGTCATTACCAACAAAATAATGGATAAAGTGCCATAACTATATTGTATAACAAGCATCATTCAATATATATTATCTTTATATAACAGTGGTACTTTTTAATCATATATCGAATTCTATAACTTTGGCGATTTATTTATAATTACGGAAGTGAGATATCAATACAGTAAATAAGCTACAAAGTGGTTGAAAACAATGTATCTCTTTCTTACAGAGATCCTTTTTCTACGAAAGGATCTGCATCAGATTTCGAGTCATAGTTATAAGTTCTTCACATTCAACTAGGTTGATGACCTGAAATTTTGCAATCACATCAAACATTGAGTCTTGTGAAACCATGGATGTAGTATAGTTTAAAATAATATATTACCTCGTCTAGAGCTTTGTATAAGGTTTCCGGAAGGGTGAAGCTTAAGAACATGTTATACCACACAACTCGTATAAACAGCTTAGCTTGGTCTCCTGATAACACCATGCTTGACCCAAATTATAAGTTGACCCAAAGGTTAACAAATAAACTTAAACTAAATACGCAAAATCAAACAGTTGAGTAGGTAGTTAAACTCAAAACTCGTACACTGTTAATCAAATGTGTACGAGGCATATTTGTATTTGACAAATTAAATAGAGTGTATGTATCAGTAAAAGAGAAGTTGCTCGAGTTAAAATGGCTTCTTCCGCCCATATGATTTTATAGACATATAATAAATTCTTTGTTTACTACTATTACAACTAACGAATTTAATAGATTGTGTAGATTGATTACCTGGTGAGCATAAGTCTTTTAGTATAAGTGAGGATATGGGCAAGAGCCGGGATGATGTAATCATGTAAAAAGTGAAGCTAACCAAGAAAGTCCCAACAACTGAATTAATTGGACCAAATAAGGGAAGATGATGGGCAGGAATCAGATTGGTGTCACAAATGGCAGCCTAGTAAAGCCTTGCAAACATAACATTCCCACCACTTGCTCACACACAAAATAGAATAGCGTACATGCAAAGCCAAATGTTATGAACTGTGAAAGAAACACCAAAATCATCAAAACACGAGTCAGCACCTAAAAGTGTTTGAAACCCAAAACACAAAAATAAATGAAAATCTATTTAAAAATTTTAGGTTTGCCAAAAAGATGATTTTCAAGACTGCCCAGCGACATGTACTCATAAACCAACAGTGTTTGATCTCCATCTGTGCAGTAGCCGATTAAAGTAACGATGTCTGAATGACACAAAAGATTCAACACCTCCACAATGAAATGATATGTGCCAGAAACACAACCAACAACAGCTAATATAGATCCAAATGGATAAGCGTTAGATGGTGATTCAAGCTTATGTTTTCTTGATTGGGCATGAACCACGACATGATCAAAGTCATGTTGGGCTACTTGAGTCAAAGTCAATGGTTGACTTTTATTAAACATCGACAAAGTAGCTACATAGTGAAATTACAATACAGTGAATACAAAATTAAGTATTTGCATAACATTATGATGAATTCTGAAACCCTAAGCGTACAAAAAATCATATTACCAATTTATCAAAATTAACAAAGCTATATATAGAGAGTGGAGGGTTTAAATGAGAATGTTAAATATCGCGAGAATATAAAAATGACTTTAAAAACACTTTTTAAATATTCGTAACACAATTTTTTTCAAAATGTTTTTGATGATTCTTTTTATAATAACGTTAGAAAGTTATGATAAAAATATAAATAAAAAATTTAACTTATTTTTCGATTCTTTTTACAATTGTTACTATTGTGATTATTCAAGATAATCACAAAAAATAACATGATAATCACATGTGATTATTCACTAATATAATGTGATTATCATGTGTTCGAGATAATCACAAAATAAGACTAGACAAGTATAGACTATTCATGTGATTATCAAGTTATAAAATGTGATTATTTTAAATAAATAAATAAAAGTAATAAAAATACATAAAAGGTCGATTTTTTTTATTTCAAAAAAAGCTTTTGAAAGTTATTTGAATAAGGAGTTCCAAAGAAAATTTGTAAGAAAATATGTTTCGGATACTTAAAAAGTGTTTTTAAAGTCATTTTCACGTTCACACGATATTTAGCCTTTTCATTTGAATTCTAATATAGGTAGAGAGTCAATTTAGAACCAAATAAAAGTTTAGAACTCGTGAGAATCACTAGATTACATATTTGTTTACATGTGACTAACTCCGTTCATATGTAAACATTCATGTAGGTTTGATTGAGAAGGAAAAAGAAGTTAAAAACTGTAAAAGTTACATCTTAAAACACATTTTAACTTATTTGTTCACGTGATCGTTCACGTGTAAACATATATTTGTTTCTTTTTTGTGTTTTTAGATATAATTTTAGGATTTTTTGACTTTTTTCTTTATCAATTAAATGTATATCAATGTTCACATATGAATAAAGGTAATCACATGTGAACAATTACATAAACTAGTAGTTCTCACAAGTTCTTAACTTTTATTTGGTACTCATTTGAACCTTCTACTATATGTATATATATATATATAAAGGGGGAAAATTGGACCTTTTTGAGGGAGGTTTCGATTTTGGTACTAATACCGTGGCAGGAAAAAGAGTGGTGCAGATAACATCGGAAGAATAATTTCGATGATACGGAGTGGTCGTGAAGATAAATTACGCGATTAGCAACCCATTGTTAACAAACAAATTGAATATGAGAGTTTGTGGGAGGTTGAAATTCATGAAAAATTAGGGTTTTTAAATAAACTTATTTGATAGTGAATCTTTCATTGATAAGTAATTGATGATTAATGATGGACATGTATTCCAATTTTGAATCCATGGAATGATTCGATAGTCGAGATAAATTGGGCGGTCTCTCTACATCAGAAGCGAGAGAAGTGTTAACAATGAGTTTTTTGTAAAATTTAAGGGAATGTTATGAAATTTGTTAAGGACCAAAGTATCAAAAGACAAAACCATGATGGTTGCCACTTGCCAGGTCGGGTTTTTTTTCAGACCGAATTTTTCAAAACATGAAATATGAAGACACGCTTGCAAACCGAAAAATTGATCTCGTAAAAATAGATCTCCGACGTTGGATCAAAAATAACGGAACCCATCTAAGGCCCATACGTTTTCATTGTATTTTGTTTTATATATTTAAAAGAGATATTAAATTAAATTTTGTATTTGATTTCTATTATAACATGCGGATGTTACAAAATTATAACACTTTCCTTAAGTAATCGACATGTATTTAATAGGGGTAAATTTGTAATTTTAATGTAAGGGGCATTTTAGAGTTTTCCCCTCTTCTCATGATTAAATTTTAAGGAAAAAAGGGGAAAATAACTTATAAGTGTTTTAAATAAGATAATGTTAACTAGACTAAAATACTCCATATGTCATTATTTGGTTCACTACTTTAGTCATATAACCATAACCATATAAAATTTATAAAGTTTGTCAGTAAGTATAACCTTGAATACATTGAGATGTGATTACATGTGTGTTTTTGAAAATTAAAATTACGAATATGATTACATAAAATTGTCATCATTTCATTGATTTTGAAAGCATCAATCTGTACATAGGAAGTCCACGTTGCAGAACATGTTGTTCCCAGTCTGACTCAACTCCAAATGGGTTTTCGGTCAACCATTCTTGTTGGTGGTCGACGATGAACTTCCCATTGCCATATTTCAGAAATTGTTGTTTCATCCTCAATGCAACATCTTCTATATCAGATTGAAGAAATACCTGGTTTTCAACAATACAAAAACCACTTAACATAGATATCATTAACATCTTTAACTGTTACAGATTATAAACGTTAAATAATCTGATTGACGTCACCTTTCCATCTGAGGACAGAAGATCAGCTATGGCTTCAATAAGTGAACGCTGCACCATTTTACACCTATGTTCTGGTCTATTGAAGTCAGGGTTTGGACACTGTGTATAAATAGATGTTATCTTTAGTTCTTCAAGAGCCACATTGAAAATACAGCTGCAAGACAGTTGAAAAGTACATACTAGTTACTTACCTGTATTGATGCTAGAACTAGTTCACCAGGATAACCCGAAACAATTGAGTGAAATGTTGATGTTGCATTTGTTTCAATGAAGTATCTGGTAGTCGATTATTTCCAAAAGACGGCAACCATCATAATTAATATAATATTAAATCAGCTACTACAGAAAGACTGTTCTACGAAATAAACGAACTTATACCCATTTCTTAAGCCAGATTGATGAACGGTTTCCAGGCAACGCTTTACAAGCTGCAAAGATGTAAGATACGGAGAAAACAAACCAAATTCAGCACAATTTAGAAAAAAAAAATTTAAAAATAGTAAAATGTTGAACGAAAAGCTTGACAACCTTCCCATTCATCTCTAGCCCAAGAAAATTCAGATCTTTCCTCTTTCTTGCCATTCCAAAGAGAAACAATCCATTACCTGCGATTTGTAACTTTAAATAGATATTGGCATTTTCAAATGTCGTATTTGCAACAACAAACATTCCAGTTTGTAGTTTATATTCCATCAATTTGAAATGTAAATGTCAAAAAGACCATCATACGTGACACTCTTTTTATTTTCAAGGAAGATGGCTTATATTTGACAAAAAGCCAAGTGTGATGTTTTAAATGTTGCTACGTTAACAACCAGACTGAAACAAGGTTTCCTGCCTTTTTAAATTTACATGGGATATGGAAACATATAATAACAATAAATTGAGCAAGTTGTAGGATGTTAATAGAAAAGTCAATACCATTTCCTATATCAACAAGCAAAGGTCGAGTTGGATCGGTATAAATTGCATGCCAATTAATGCTATATGGGTATCCCTGCACACAGTATCATCATCACTATCATCAAACTGTAAACTATGCCTTCGCACATGGTGATTGACAAATAGATTAAATTCAACTTCAATATAAATTTATTGGAGTATATGTATATGTAACTAAATCCACATTTAAACAGCTAGATGAGAAAGAAGCAAACTGTACTGTATGCAAAGCCATAAGCCCAGGAAGCTTTCTTCCCTTAAGAAACTCCCATATAACCGAAGCATTTTCAATTATGTTACAAGATGATGAAGTCATTGATTCCCCCATTATAGCCTCGCATGCCATATTACCAACAACTGTGACATCACAATTTCCTTCACTTAATTTTCCAACCAGTTTTGCCAACACTGAGGTCCCATTGCTATCGTGAGTCAATGATCCAAACTTAACAGGACCAATCCACACAATTTTCTGCAATACATTGCATTTGCACGGTTTTGTAAGAATTGATATAGCACACTGAGACATAACTACAATACTTATGCACGTATTGAAAGCAGAGAAGTGTTGGGTGTTTATCAAAATAGACTTCACAAGTTGCATTCATCACCTTGGACTTTGAAAGAAAGGTGGTTATTTCTTCCAATGAATTTGGCCCAAGAGTAACAGGTGACAAACCTAAGAGAATCGAACAATGGAAATAAACATTGATAAATACTCTTCAAAGTGAAAATTTTCAAATTTAATTGACATCAGGTTATCAAGAAGACGAGTAGAAGAATCTTGAATTAGTCAACATTGAAATTGATATTCACTTTTCTGACATAACTGTAAAACTCTTACCTTCAAGAATACAATGAGCAGGAACTAGCTCCGGTTCCTTGAGATGATTGTTTAGGCACCAAAAATCTTTAGGAAACAAAATGGAAATATTCCTAGATTTTGCCAATTGTATTATTCTAACAGCTTCTTTAAATGCTCCAGCCTCCACCAAATTTTTAGGTACCGGCAATCCAAGAGCATGCATTATTTGAAACACCATATTTCCAACAAATATCAAACCATCAGCAACAGAAACTAAATAATGCACAGCACCTGCTTTTTCTACAAGGTTACCTCCCCCAACCTGTACCAATAAATCTTAATATTCTGTTAAGATGCCAATGTAAATCTAATGTCTTAGATGTTATAAAATAGTACCATGGCAATATACGGGCTCCTTTTGGTATCAAATGCCTTCTTGAGTTGTACGAGACCCTGCTCAAAGTGGAAACCAGCAATGGAGGAATAGCAGAAAGATGTCACACCAACAGTTGATGCAAGAGCTTTGTGTGACTGGAAAAATGCATCATTTACGAAGATATCAACCCCCGAGCATAACTGTTCAGAAAAGCTTGAACAATTTGCTACATCCTCTTTAAATAGAGAAAGATTTTCAAGAAGAAAAATACTTGCTGTCGGGGAATCTTCCCTCTTAGGCTGCTCATACCCAAGAAAAGACTTCATTGGTACAACTCTTAGCTTGAGAATTGAAGACAAATACGCTGAAACATAGACATAACTATTTTTATTAGACATTGCATTCTATAAATAATGTCATATAAAATATTTCATAGCCAAGTAGTAGTGGCACTGGCATAGGTACCTTACCTGAAATGGAATCTGCTGAATGAAGGTTTGAATTGGTTTTTGCTGACCAACTACTCATTAGAATCACCTTTGCACCAGCTTCATGCAAGTATTTAATGGTCGAAAGAGCGGTGATGAATATTTTAGCATTTTGGTCCTGCTTTTCTCCGAGTAAGACGTTAGAATCGAACCGGACCAAGACCACTTTCCCCTTAAGTTCATCTTTTTTAAACTCACCAAGACGTCTCACGTGAGGAAGTGCATTGAATAGCTTCTCATTGTCTTCTTTAATCTGGAAAATATTAACTTTAAGTTTAAAAAGAAGTCTAGTGATCCTTCATTTTGTTGTTATAATTGTGGGATACAGAAGCCATAGAAAAAAAAAAAGTGCCATATCTTGACTTTCAATGTAAAGGGATTCACTTTCATCTACAAAACCATTACTATTAATTTAATCTTTCAAGAGAAAAAATGCAAGCAAGATCCAGCATTACAGTACCTACTATGAATAGAATGACTTAATCTAAATTAGCAGCAAAATACGTACAAATTTCAGATATAAAAACACTACATTTGACTCAAAAGTCAACAAGTGGTCAACAAAAAATCAATACTAGCACAGCATGAAATGTTGGTGATTTTAGTGTCACCTTATCATTTCAGTATCATGGAAATAATACTTATGTCAAGGGGTTCAACTTTAGTTCTAATACAAGTTAGGAGGTGCGGAGTGTACACTTGAATTAGTCTAGGTTGATCCCGGTACAAACAAAATGGCGGGGTCAAGGGGGCGGCGCCCCTGGCAGGGGTCCGTATATGAAAATATGGATTCCAACAGCCAAACGAGTTAGTTTCTCTGGTTTTCAAATGAAGAAAACGGGATCATTTTGACATACAACAACAGAATACGAATTCTCTCAAATCATCAAAACTTTGAACTTGATTTTCAGCCTAAGATCTAGTTTTTTCTTCATAATTATCCCTATAATTTGGATTTCGTGTACCCCAGGCATTAAGGGTCGAACTATCAAATTCTGAAAGTGATATATACAGGATTCCAGAAACAATCCAGTGATTCCAGAAACCTACCCTCCTTTGATTTATAATACTAACATGAAATTGAAGTTACCTTGTGTGAAAGTGAACTTCTTTTGGGAATTTGATCCAACCCCACCACTGAAGTATTTACTGAAAGCAAATTTTCAAAATATGATAATGAGAAAATAAGTTTCATCAAAAGTGATAAAAGAATAAAATGAACTGAAAAAACTGAAATCTGGATGGATGAAAGTATATAACCTTGTTGTAAGGAAGATTGAAGTGTTGATTTCTTGATGAATCTAACATAATGACGATAATTTGACTTAGAAGCTTGTGATTTCCTGCTACTTGTGAAGAAGGACGTTGTAAATAAATTGGTGGGACGAAAATGGTGTATCTCAAGAATTGGGCTCATATATCACTTCAATTGATCAATATGTCTGCGAATTCAACCGTGATTGTCTGTGGCTTCGTCACTGGGACTTGAAAAAATAAAACATGGATACAATCACACGGAAAAAGGATAATAAGGTGGTGTTTAGGATTCTATTAAAAAATTACTAGTAAAAATAATTAAATAGCAATCGCTAATAACAGGCCCATATTCCAATTTAATGGACTATCAAGTTTTTTGTTAAATGGGCTAATTAAGGCCTGTGGATCGATTAAAGTGGGCCGTACTGAATAAGAATCCAAAAGTTTTAGGCAGTATTTTTTTTTCCAAAGATTTGTTTAGACTTTCGATAGCTTTTTTGACTTGGGGATGTTGAGTTGGGCTTAGTTTTCAAGTTTATTGAATATAAGCAAATAAACTAAAAAATAGTAGCTTACTGTTAATTCCCTCTAAAACAAGTAAATAAACTCTACAAAATGGGTTTATACAAAAGGTAAAAGAATAGCTTATTACATGAAAATAAGCCCAGCTAAACACCCACTTATAACGACATACTTTGAGCAAGCCATATATACCGTGAAATTATGTCACGAGGAAAAAAAAAGAACAGTTCACATTGTAAATTGATATTGAGGTGTGCTAACATGGTACAATGATAACTCAGTTCCAACTCTGGTGACTTATTCGAGGCTCTGATTTAATACTTTTAAATTGTAAAAATGTGCATACAATTAGCACATGTCAAAATAACGTAATTCAGATACCTTGGGTAATGGGTAGTGTTAGATTTATGAAATACTATGTTTTCTTGATTCATAAGTATGCAATTATAACTTCATCCCATAGCTGACTGGACCATTATTGGTTTAGATAAATTCCCATTTGCATATTGATTTGGTTGTACTAATTAATATTAATATATATATATATATATATATATATTAACCATTAACCATTGGCTTTACCAAACGTGTGTAGGTTAAACTAAAACTAGCGTTGGGTCATGTGTCCCATGACTATTAATTAAACATTCTTTACAATCTACTAAAAGCTCCTAGATAGTGTTAAAGGGTGTATAGTATTTTTTTATATGTTGTAGCATTCTTTTGAAACTTTTAAGAATAGGATTATCCTTTAGTTGTCTCATGTGATATAGTTTTCATTCAAAAAAAGTTGGTTTTTGGACTTAATAATCTAACAAATTAAGAGTGCTACTTTGCTGTGGGATTTTAAGTCATTACAAAAGACAGAACACTTCTTGGTAACTAAGTCGATTAAACAAACTAGATTATTTTTTCTGGACTGTTTTATTGCCAATGGTATCTTCCATTTACCTATTCTTTGTTATGGCTTGTAACTTTTAACTTTTTAGTGAGCCAAATTGAATATTATCTTTATTAACTCTTGACATACAACCCAAAATTTGATGTTATGAGATTCTTGGTTTTAGATGTACTTAGATTTTATTATTATTATTATTATTATTATTATTATTATTATTATTATTATTATTATTAAATTTCTTTTAAGTATTGTATTAATTAATGTAGATCACACACATGGCATATAACTTGGATTTGAATTATTAGCTTCTAGATTATCACAAAAATGATTTAGGTGTGGCAACTACAACCCATTTTGACAAACAAGAAAAATAATTTGACCTATCAAAATGAGTTGTAATTGGCTTGGGTAGTTTTACTTGTATAGAAACTTTATAATTAAGCAACTTTTTTACATGTTTTTAATTTAATTTTAATAAATTATATAAGTTCACGATTAGTCGGTTTCTTTACTTACAATCTTGATCGCAAACATGATATTAGTCTAACATCTATCTATCTATCATACCTAATTACCTATATAAATGGTTCGTCTGTTTAAAACCTTATCCAATATCCACTTGTCTAGTAAGGTCAAAGTCAAAATAGCTGATGTTGGAAACTTTTGATATGTTTATTATTTTTATAACCTTGACCTTTTTTGTCTGTATTTTCTGATTAGTATTAAAAATATCCATCGTCCACCTCACCTCGCGTCATTCATAGTGAAGTTATTGTACTTAAGTAAGGTAGGCAGACATATAACAGTTAATTGGACCGACTAATTTATAGAGGTTATGATATGATATGAAGTATGTAAATCACTCCAAACGCATGTATTTGACTCTTTGACTTACATATATTATTCGTATTACATCAAATAACAATAATTAAAATCTTATGTCATTATTCATGCCGCATAATTGATTATGATTTAATTTGTTACCAATCTCTTAGGGATCGTTATTCACTTAATTTAATGTTTTTTTTTTTAATTTAAAATGATAGAATCTTCTCGAATATCATTTCACTAAACGTGTTCTCCCATTAACTAACGGGTGATACCGAATCTTATTTCCTAATTACTTCATTAATTAATATAATGAAGCTTTAAACGGATTAACAGATTGCGTTCTCTGAGGTTGGGACCTCCTTTTTCTCTAAATGAAGAAACATAACCTCTTTCATTCGATCGTGAAACAATAAAGTTCTACTTATAAAATTGTTTACATTGCCGATTAATATTATTACGGATTTGTTTGGCACAGAGCTTTTTGAAGCTTAAAGTTTTTTATTTTAAAAATTAAGTTCCTCCAAAAAATAAAGTTTTGTTTGGTTACACAAGCTTAAACCTTTTAGTTTGAAAATTAAGTTTCTAATTTAACAACTACTCCAACTAGTTTTAAGGAGCTTTTAGGAGCTTTTTGATCATTTTACACTTTGATATTAGACCTACAGCTACTTTACCAAACACAGTTTACAAATAAAACTCCAACTTGCAGCTACAACTACCAGCTTCAGCTTACAACTAACGGCTACAACCACCAGTTCAGCTATCAGCTATAGCTAACAGCTAATTTTACCAACATAGGGTATGTTTGACAAAATTAGCTGTTAGCTGTAAGCTAAAGCTGGTAGCTGGAGATTTATTTGTAAACTGTGTTTGATAAAGTAGTTGTAGTTGTAATATCAAAATGTAAAATGATCAAAAACCTCCTAAAAGTTAGTTAGAGTAGCTTTTAAATTAGGAACTTAATAGTCAAACTAAAAGCTTTAAGCTTGTGTATCCAAACAACACTTTATTTTTTTAAAGGAGCTTAATTTTCAAAATAAAAAACTTAAAACTTCAAAAAGCTCCTGAAAACTCTATACCAAACAGCTCATACTTTACATATTTGTTAAAACATCGTTTTATCAGCTACTATTGATGCACAATCTTCTATCTAACTTTATCATTCTGACGTGGAAAACGACAATTATATCGTAACCACCACCTAATTTGTCCATCCGGTAGAAGTTTTGGAATGATAATTATATTTTGTTATTTTTTGATGATAAATTTGGTGGGCTTTACTTGGCGTCTTGAGCGCCACCTATACTTGTCTTTTTGCCCTTTTGGGTGCCCATATTTCCTCACTAAACCCGAACCTTTTCATACCTCGATTATTTGTTCGATTTGCGTAACCAAATGTTATAGTTACATTTTCTAATATAATCATTATTATTTAGGTTTTTCTCGATCGCATGCAATTGATTGGCATTTGCGAAACCATACTTTAATAAATTATTAAAAAAATTACATTCATTTTTACTGCTATATATAAATAATAGGTCATTAATATGACTTTAAGTTGTAAAACGCTAATATGTAATGTTAATCAGTATTTTTATTAATATAACGTAAATTGTCCCACATATTAAAGTCTGAAAGTTTTATCATTTTACATGTTCATGTAAAATATGTTGGCCATAAGCTAATCCCATTATAGAAATATAGAATATAATCATGATGCATGATGGGTTGTTATCCCTTGTCATGTATGATTGATGTATGTAGATGCATACATACATGAAAACATGATAGCGTAATGGAATTCAAGCTTCTAAAAAAGATAGCATTGATACTACTATATTAGTACAATTAGCACATAGTCAGTGCTGACTCAGATTAACCAGAAGGTCAAACTTAAGACCCACATCATCAGCTACCTCTTGTTTGTTTGGTCAGGTGTCTACAATAAGGCGGACATCTATAAACAACAATTTTTACTTCCACGTTTTCAAGTATTTATACTACTAATTAATAGATTAAACAAATTGGTCGTGTGGTTTTCTTAAGGTTTTGTTATTTTACAGAGTTAATTACGCATTTAGTTAAGGAAATTAATTTAGCGATCATAGTTTGCTTTACTCAAATATACAAAAACCTCATACTCTCTCTCATTTTTTGAGATCACCATCTTACTTATTTTAATATTAATGACACCATCAGATTTGTTAGTTATTTATTGAGATCACCAACATACTTGTTAATCAATAACGTTAATGATTAATTTGGAATCATAATTGTGTAAACACATGAATATTAGTTTAAAAAATTACCAAACTTTATTTTCATAACCTAATATTGGATATAAGTTTTTTGTAAAAATTTGGGAATTTTATAATTGTATTTTATTTATTCTCAATTTATGTCCAAAATATGATGGAAATTCAAATAAAATAGCAAATATTCATGAAAAATTATGAAAGTTTTACCATCTCAATTTCTAATTATTTGAAGACTTGTGTAAAAATTTCAAGTCATTTGGAGCAATAAACCCGATTTTCTAATATTTTAAGATTAAAAGCACACAAATTAAAATAAATACTAAAAAGAATTCAAATGATATAATTTTTGTTGTGGGGTGTTATTTATTGATATAAACACCTCATAAAAAGTTTCAATAATTTTTGGCTTTGGAAACTAATTTTCATGATTAAACACTCAATTTTAGTAATAGTTTTGTATTAAACTAAAGAAAATACATATGGACTTAAAAGTTCCCAAATTTTTATAGAAAGTTTATATCCAATATTAGATTATGAAAATAAAGTTTGGTAATTTTTAGAACTAATCTTTACGTATTTACACATTTATGATCGTAAATTAATCATTAACGTTATTGAGTAACAAGTATGTTGGTGACCTTAACAAATAACTAGAAAGTATGTTTGTGACATTAGTATTAAAATGAGTAGGATGGTAATCCTGAAAAATGAGAAAGAGTAAGTTGGTGACTAAATACTTTAACCTAAATGAAAAATAATAAATGAGTATAACTACATAGATTTAAAAATTGGCCTAACATTGTAACTCTGTGAGAATGACACTTGAATGAATGTATAAAAATTAGTAGAGAAAAATTGTATTAACTAGTACATGAATTAAAACTTACCTTTAAACCTATTTAATTAGGCTTAAATATCATCTTTACAAAAATATATTTTGTAGCAAACCCTTGATTTTCAATTATATTTCACTAGGTTATATAAAGAATCCTTACCAATGTGCGGTTATAATAATGGATTAAAATTTATAAAAAAAAGTAATGTAATCGTTACAATGTGGCAATGTCAACAAATCTTCTGGAGTAGAACATTAACATTATGGTTATACCTATCATACTTAGGTCATCTTCTTTGTACTATCCATATGTCATGGTACTACAATTTTGTTTATCGTACCCTTGGATTTTAATTACCTAATTCCACTAGATAGATTATTAGCTAGTTTTCTGGTATTAAAATATAGTAACTATTTGACCTAGTTAGGCACGTAATCCATAATATTTATGTCGACTTCTGCTTTCTTAGATTCATGGTATCAAATATTTTGGAAAAATGACATCCATTTTTATCTTATTCCCTGTTTTATATATTACATTCTTATTCTTATTGCGGTTGAAGATTTACAACATGTATATTAAACGACAATACACCAATATATATTAATATTGGAAAATGACATAAACTATAATTCAAGCAGTTACTTCATACGCCATTAAAGCTAGAGATACGATCCACAACTCATTTTGACATCGGGTTATATATGTTTGAGTCAATTATTAACATTAAACTTATATGTTTGCATAATTAAAAGCATTCATGTGTATTTCATACATGTTAGATAGCTATCTAATATTCAAGCATTTTCAATAGTCACTAATATACATGTAACAAATCACAGGATACTAATACACACACATATATATCTAAGTAAGTAGGTTTAAAAGGATGTGTGCACGACTAATCTTTTACCTATAAGGGTAAAATAGAAATGGATAAACTCTTTTGACAAATTGATGTCATTCCCACCATAACATGATTACTTTTCAAGTCACAATAGGCTAGCTTTGTTTGATCATTTCATTGCAATCTTTTCAAGATTTGTCAAATCGTTTCATTAATTTTTAAGAATACGTACCTAAAAGTCTAACTTTAAAGTACTATAAATATATATATATATATATATATGTGTGTATGTGTATGTATATTCATAGATATGGATATAATTATTGTATCTTTTGACAGAAGAATATAATTGCATAAGTGGAAACCACCTTCGTCAAGGATGAATATCAACAAATAGTAAAAGTGAATCCAAAGAGGTAAACTCCGATTTGGTGCGTGGTACTTGTTAAGCATTTGAAACTAAAGTTCCTCTTATAAAAAAAAGAGAGTTAATTTTGGGTTGTTGATGATTAATAACTTTTGTATGTTGAAATTTGACGTTGCCGTAAATTTTGGTTAAAATGCACCCTCAAAGTCAAAAATTGCATATTTTGGCAAAAAAGAAATACACTCATTTTCTTTCAAGGCAAAACGAACTTTGTATAGAAACCAAAAGGAGGGAAGCACATACAATCTTCATAATACATTAGCTATGGTTTTAATTATGTCAACTTTAATTATATATTAATAAACTTATACAAAATTATCCCTCGAGTATAACAAAAATGTTCGCTTCAAAAATAAATTTAAATTTTATGATTAAAATGGAGGCATGTATTGAAAATATGTAACACACTTGATTTGGGTTTGAAAATGTGTGGAAACGTGGAAAAGAGGTAAGTAGTAAAGACAAATTAAAGCGTATGTCCATGTCATAACACATCGCAGTCCCTCACTTTAATATGTCGCTAGTTGACAAACTGCCGATGCAAGCAATTGCGTATTTTATATTATCCTTTCCTCTAGGCATAGATACATTCCTATTATTTCGAGATAGATACCCATGTATATATAGAAAATTATAATTGCACATCCTATAATTTTTAGGTACATATTTTATGTGTGTATATATGTATATATACACGTCTTATCATCATCTAAGTAAGTCCCATCAAATTTTATTTGTGTGTGTTTGAATCACATAACTTCTTATAGGATGTACAAATGGTAAATACCAATATATATATATATATATGTGTGTCTGCATATCAGTCTCATCATCTCTATATATGTATTTATGTGTTAGTCACATCACTCCGTAAGGAATGACGGAATAGTAAAACTGTTTTTTTATAATTAAACACCATCCTAACACAATCAAGTTGAGTCTACATGTATCATTCTCCCTTCTTCTTTTTTAACAAGAAATTAAATATTTGAGCGTCATGGTATATGCCATAAATTAGTAGAAGGATATGTAAATATTTGTACAATTTTATATAGAAAACGTATAGAAATCTTTTCGAAAGTGTTAAAGTATTAGAATTTCTTTAATAATTAACTGTTTTGATACGTACGTAGTTCATTGAAAATATATCGACTGCAAATCGGTATCATTGATATCAATGATTTATAATACGTAAACCTTTGGCCTCTTTAATTGATTAGGTTGTTGTCATTTCATAGACGACCCTAATAATGACATTGTATTGTCATCCATCATGAAGAATACTATATTAACTAAAAAATGGCCGAATGTATATAAGTATTTGATCGAAGTTGATGGGTAAAAACGTACAAACAAATAATTAACTTATTAACATGTTCTACGTGATCACTTGCATAAAATGTCATCAACGTACATACAATCACTTAAAAGAGAAGTCTTACATTATTAAGTTGTCTCTATGCATGAAATTTTTATAGAATTAATGACTGGATTTTTTAACTTTTGGAAATAAACTTGTTCCTTTTTGTAATCTATTATCATGTCATTTTGTAGGAGTTGTTGCTCACTTATTTTCTTCATGTCAAAAGAATTTTATTTATCAAATAATTAATTTCGACTTGAATTTCACAGCCAATTCTTGACTATGATCGCTCAATTATTTGAATTTAATATGGATTGATCAAGTTGGGAGTTATCGATTTTAAGACCGCAGATTTATTGTTTTTTACTTCCGTATAACGACCGTTGTTTTTGAATATGCATATATGTATATGTATATATATACAACACAAGTATATGGTTTCTGAAAACAATCAATTAAATTTATATACTATACAAAGAAATTATAATATGTACATATATGGTACTTTTTCAAAAATCGTTCATTGAGCATTCGATTTGGCTTTGTCCATGATTTTGTGCTAAATTATATCGTTCTACTCTTCATTTATAATTCCATCTTACACCTTTTCTGATATATCATTTACAATTGACGTCCAATGATTGTAATTTGTAAAGTTCATCTCAAACTTGACAATTAAAAAAACCCGTAACAATTAATCAAATAGACAAACCATGATAAAATGTATTAAACTATGCCCACAAGAACCTTGAGTTCCCTGTTTTGATTTAGAGTGTCACGCTTGCAACTAATTTTTTTTTATTAGAAGGGAAAACTTAAACAGCTTATGTAACACCTTAGATAAATTTCACATCGACTGTGAATATGAGAGATCTTAAACTTATAAGGTAAATCTCATCCTTGTCAAACACTACGCGTTTTGAGGCCACAAATACAGCAGATCTCGTAAGAACTTTACAGTTAAGCGTGCTCAAACATGAGTAGTACTAGGATGAGTGATCTCCTAGGAAGTCCCCGTGTGGTCGCCAAGAAAAAGTCGTGCCCCTACAGGCAAAGCGGACAATATTGTGATCGTGGTAAGGCGAGATGTTACAACTTATCTCATAAACTATATCATATATTCACACACACACACACACACACATGTATATAGAATTATAGATATATATACAATGGTCACTCACAGACTTGAACCCACAACCTCCAGTTTAATGGGTTTCTCAAATACCCCAACTAATATTTAATATTATACAAAAGATAATTAAATAAAGAAAAAAAAGATGATTTGTAGTAGGTGTTACTTATTCTGATTAGATTAAATGTATTCTTCAAATGAAGTTGAATGTTAGTTGAGTGCAAATGTGGAAATGTAGATAGAAACACGATGTACTTGGAGAGTCGTTTGAGCTTCTGGTTGCTTTGAGGCTATTTCAAGCGAACTCTTTTAACATGTGACCATATTCATTACTTTTTCAAGTAAAGGTCAACTTTGAATCTTGAATTTTGTCGAAGTTATAAGCCACAATGATGCATGAAACTTGTTTTTTCCCATTTAATTTGTTCAAATAGTACAAAAACTAAAACGGAGTTTCAATTATTGATGTTTTGTTCATAATACGTCGTCAATACCAACTAAAAAAATAGTTGTCATATATGGATTATCATGTGTGAATATGTAAAATTATGGAATAAATAACTAGAGAGAAAATAAATCGTAAACAAATGTAAAAGTTGCAAGACATATGATTGTCGACTTATGACATTATCTTATATAGTTATGGCTTCATGCTAATTATAAGTTTAATTTATTGAATCAGACAGCTATCACTTTGCCTTTAGGCTTTGGGGCGTATAATGGGTTGAAGAATCGTCTATTCATACACAACATCATCTTTTATATCCGTAGAAAGTGAAAATCGCAAGCTTTTTTATGTCCAAACTTTTGTATCTTAATTACTAATGAACTTTATAGCTTAACTAATCTTTATAATATTGAATATCAATTCATTAATTCAAATCTTTTTTAAAACAACTGGTACTTATCCAAATCAATTATATACATGTAACATTCTATCTTATAGGTCTCGTTGATCTATTATTTGACCTCTAATTTCGTGCGCATTATATGAAAAAGACTTTTGACATAGCAGTATATTTGAGTTCCTTCTCACAAATTGAAAGGTTATCGTTTCAATCATCCGAGAAGACATTGTACATTTAGTGTGTGATTTTATATACATTCATGCGATAGATTATATGACTTTTGTTCTAATAGGAAAAATTGCAAATTATTTTTTATAAGGTCCGGTGTGTAAAAAATTTATCCATTTTTATCTAAAACTATGGTGTTTTATTATATATCAAAACTTCTACAATTATTATTATATTTATATGTCATCTTATTACTTGTAAACTAGTAATGTACGTGGCACCAATCTTGATTTTGTGAAGGTTGATTTGACAACTTATGTAGCGGCTTTGTTACTAAAAAAACATTATATTATATTATATTGAAATAAATAATTAAATATATATAATAAAAAGTTAAAGTGAAATAATACAATAAAAATTTAAAAAATATATATTATATCTATATATATATATATAGAAAAGACACTTGGTTCTTAAAAATGCTAGCTTTTGCTTCTACTATTATTTACAAATCATCATTTTTACTTTCAGATTACCTTTCAATTTTCAAAGATGTCAATAGAAGTCTAGATCTTGATATAATGATCTATATTACTCTCTCGTTGTGTCCTTTTAACATAAAATTGTCAATTTACTATAATATAAAAAACATTATTTTTATTGGTGAGATTTGAGAATTTTGTCAAATTAATAATTTGGTGTAATAAATGGGGTTAAATATACGATTTTAGTGATATTTAGTGTTAAATTTTTACAAGTAGATAATTTTTGTGTGAAAAATAAAATTACCGTTATGAACAATGAATATAAGATTGACGGAATATGACTAATCGAGAATATTAGACGGCTAGAAATAAAAAAAATAAATTGATATGTTGATTGTAATAAAAATACAAATTGAATCTATACTAATATATATAAACCATTCAATTTCTCTTTATTTTCTCGCATTTAAGATTAAGTAAAGTAAATTTTTACTATTTAACCTATATCAACTTTAATCTCATTGTTTAATTTCACTTTAACCTACCATATAATAACACACCTAACAAATAGATAAACACTTTTAACCAAAAATCTCACACAATAGTTTTATTTATCTCTCTTACATACATGTCATTTGAACGTAAAAACACCTAATAAATAACATTAAAAAATACACACATCAGACACTAATAAACTTGATGCCAAGTTAAATCATTCAATGCCACTATTTTACATTGATACAAGACTAATATAAAATGATACTAATAGTTTATCAACTACAAACGTTATCTATAAATTAATTTTTATAACGATACAAAATATAATAATCATGGTGACTTCATCTTTTGTAGGAACGAAAGGGCGATACAATATATTCAGGCTCATAGAATTAATGTGACCTCTAAAAGAAAACGTTTTGAAGCAATAAGAAGCCATTAGGTCGATACATATTTAATTACTGGTATTTAATTTGTTTCATACAAAACAAGAAAACAACATAAACACTAAACCAAAACTAGAAACGGACCAATCGTGTGACGGGGGTGAGTGGTTTATACCGATGAATGTTAACTTATGATTTAAACTTTAGTTCATGAAAATGTTAGATTATTCTATCTCCTGATAACGACAAAATAGATTATGGGTTGATTTGTGTGAGCTAAATTCAGGGTTACTACTTACTAACAGACGGTATATTTGTTGTTAGCAAACTTATTCATCATTCACTATTAAAAACTGATTTTTATTGATGATATCCTGATCTGAAGATAACATCCACAACAAAATTATCGCATCATAAATAGATCATATTTCAGCATAAATATTTAAAATGTACAACTTTCACAAATTATTATATATCGACCAATTGCATGCTAGTGATCATACCAACTCCACAACATTATTGGTATGTTATTCCCTTATCAACCTAATCTTACAGGTGGTTTAAAGTCTTTCATGATTTTATTCTTAAATATCTTGACTGCATATAAAATATTTTTATTTTTATTTTTTAAATTAGATTCAACAATAATTAAAATTTAATTTGTTTTTAAATTCTCATTAATGATTTCAATCTTTCTGAATGAATCACTAATTTATATCTCTCGACCTTTCATTTTAAACTTTATACATTCTCAAATTAAATTTTTGACATATCATCTTAATTATTTTTTCTTAAAAAAAAGACTTATATAAAATATCAAAAAATATAAATAATTAACCATTTGTAGACACTATGATTTAAATTCTTAAAAAAAAACTTTAACATTATTGATTTCTTACGGTTTAACGTATTAATTAGTCTAACTTTTTTTGACATTTCTAATTAACAATGAAATAATATAATATTTTCTGTCATCACTGATTAAGAAAAAATAATAATATATAATATAAACAATAATACGTGTGTTGGTCCCTTTTGTTAATATTTGATAAACTACTAACAATAAATGTAAATATAAACAAATAAATTCAATTTAAAGTTTTTTTTTTATTGATTTGAATCAAATAATACTTTACAAAGTTTAATGCGGAAATAGACAAAACAAACTAGTTTAAGTAAACTAACTTGTGACAAATTTAGTTTCTACAAGTCAGCAGTGAATAGGTCGCTGCTGATGGTCAGTGATTAACACTTAGAGATAAGTGAGGATACTTAGTTCGGTGACAAACATAAACGTGCTTAAATCACGGGTAGAAGGTGAATACAAAATTCAGAAGAGTATACAAAATTCTCGACAATAAATATGGTTGTTGAGTGTAGTATTTATAGTCACATAAAGTAACTCTAAACCTTACACGTGTCGACACCATATTCGTTGGGTACATAATGAAACTTTCAATGTAATGGATGTGACATTACGTCTTAGCAATAAAGTTTAATGTTTACTTTATTCATAGCTTACATAAAAAGTACAAATAATTAAATGCATAGTACAATAAGTTAATGTACATATCTTTTGAAAGATATGCAAGCTTTATGATGTTTTGTATATAAGTTGACTTTCTTTTTGTACATTGAGTATTTGTCAAACCCAGTGTACTAATCAGATGTTGGTTTGATCTACTGGTTAATAGATTAGTTTTGATTTCCACATTAGTGAACTACTCTCTATCTTCAGTCTTCGACTGCAACAGATGCTTCAAATTCTTGACAGTATCAGGCCAGTTGTAACTTCTTAAGAGACTAAGTATCTATCAGTGAGTGAGATATTTCATTAAGTTCCAAGTTACGAAAAAAGAGTCAATGTTAACAAATGCAGTAATTATAATAGACTAGATATATTCTAAGTGATAAAAAGCTCACTGTCAGTTTGAGCAGTGAGCAATTATTTAAGTCTATTTTAATGTCACTGTCAACAGATGCAGCAACAAACACAAACATTTAATTTACATTGCTATCTATAAATTATATTAGTGAAGTCACTTACCCAACAATATGAAACTCTAACAATTAATTATTCATCATCAGGGCTATCTGCAAACGCTGCTAGTATACACCAATTCATACATAACTTTCACTTAATTCTTTAAATATGGAAAAATGAGAGTCAAACAATGCAATCCTTTCAAGTAATGGCTATGACATCTCCCTTAGATTCACATTTATGGAATCCATTAAATACTTTATGCTGAAGGACTATAAATTCTTTGATTCTGTATATCTTTTGGAACAAATGTTGGAGTTTTCTAATAAATTGAAGTGTACATAAATACAATTATATATATTTTGATCTTTATAATATACAATAAAATACATCGAGTTATATTATTTGGAATTAACTTTTAATTTATTGATATTGTATACATTGCGGTGCCGTATTAACTTATAATGATGATACATGTCACCTCATACAGTTGACACATAAATAAAAAATATCATACTTAAATAAAATAATAATTTAATTACATACCGTGTAAAGTCAAATAATTTAATTTACACAACGAATGTCATAACATAAATAATTATATTTCTATGCAGTTAAACTTTCTTAATACTGTGTGTAGAGCGAGATTTATCCATCTTCCTATTTTTTTCTTTTCCTTCTTAAAACACTACAATTAACTCTACAACATAATTTTATAAATATATTTCTATTTCTATTAGTCTTGTAACCTGATTCTAGATTATGCGAAAACCTTTAAGGGTTTTCTTCTTCCACATTTAATGATAACAATAATAGTTATAACTCTATTTATTACATATAATATAATCTGAACAAGAGTGCGAGTTGTGCCATATATGAAAATAATTAAAACACTATATTTTGGTGAAAACTCATTAATTAATAAACCAAAAACTAGTCGTGTGGCATCAATACAGCCATATAATTTAATAAGATGGACCATTTCTCATTTATTTTATGAGATAATGTTACATTATTGATCACAAAATTGAATATCTAACTATAGTTTATAGTTGCAAACAATGTCCACAGTAAAACAAACCTAACGTATACCGCCGTCATTAAGTTGACAGTTTAATTCCTTTTAATAATCTATCTCAACTTTTTTTCATCAATCCGTTTATTTTTTTCCCTTTTTCTCTTAGTTTCTATAATTTATTTGAATTTATATTTACATAACCGAACAAGCATCAGGATTTTCGTCACTAAACATCCCCGTTTCAGGTTGATACCCTCGAGGGTCATTCATATACATCGGTGGTGGTGCCATTGGAGGTCCATGTGAGTATCCATGATTGTAATAGTTTTGATTATAACCATGATTATAACCTTCTTGTACGTATCCATGGCTAGAAGATGTTCCGACCCCATAATCATGATTGTAATAATTTTGATTGTACATTTGCATTTGCATTGTGTGCGTATATGGACTATGTCCACTATATTCCAATTTGTTGACCTCTATGCCTTTGCTCTTACCTTCACCACCACCACCTTCGACAGCCGCTTTAACATCACCACCACCACCGGTAGCCTTATCTTTCGCCTTAAGATCACCGCCACCACCGCCTTCCTTATCATTTTTATCACCTCCTCCCTCACCTTTCTCTTTCTTGTCATCTTTTGCATCTCCATCTTTTTCCTCCTTCTTAGGAGGGACAATATCGATCTTTCTCTTTAATTTTTCTTTTAATTGTGGTATAAGTTCTTTCACATTCATTGTCCCTTTCACTGATACCAAATCCTTGCCGGCGTCGATTGATACCGATTCCACACCTGTTAAGAAAAATAAAAAATAAAAAATCATTAAATTAATCCCAATAATAAATCCAAAACGTCATCAAACTACTTTGTTAAAAATAACTTCTTCTTTTTTTTTTTTTAATAATAATAATAAATTGGAATTATTATTTAAACCCACCAAATAGTTTTGACCGTACTATCTCGTCCAAAACTAATGTTTCAAGCCCATTTGAACAATAGCGAAGGCGTTTTTATTATTGCTATTAATCAATTTTTTGAAAAGTACTCCGTAAAATACAAATGAGAATTAGGTAAAGTAAACTTACCATCAATTTTTGATATTAAACGTTTAATTTTGTGCATGCATCCGTCACAGTGTAGAGGAATCTTCAAACCCACCGTACTTGATTGAGGCTATATCAACCACCGCCCAAATAAATTTTAATTAATAAAAATAATAACAAAATATAAAAGCCATTAATTAAGTGTAATTAACACCCATAACCCAACATTTTCATTAATTAATTGTTCTACCTCTTTTGGTTTCTTCTCATCGGCTTTTTTCTCATCGGCTTTATTCTCCGGTGGGCTTTCCTTCTTTTTCTCCTCGTCTCCACCACCGCCACCGCCGTCTTTTTTAGGCTGTGGAGAAATAATCTCCACCTTCTTCTTAGTTTTGGATTCTACTCGCTCTCTGATGCGCATGGGATCCACCTTCCCAATTACCGTTACTTTGTTGCCGGAAGTATCCGTCTTCACATTTTCCACACCTACAAAAAATAATTTTCATTTAATTTCGTTAATTACATCAAAGCTGTCATTAGTGTAACGTACGCCATATGCGTACACATACATCTATACCTTTACATTTATTTAGTGAATATTAAAAAAAAATTAATAGAATAAAATAAACTAACAGAGTCTTGGTAACTCCGTCTAATTGATAGCTTGACGGACTATACAACGTATGAATATAAGGTAATCCTAATTATTAGTAATTTGACTTATAAATTTGAATTTGTAATCTGTAATTTATAATTTGTTCTACCTTCGAATTTGCTAATCGATTTTCTAATTTTTTTGGCGCATCCTTCACAATGCAAGTCAAGTTTAAGAACGACGTTAATTAGATCACCATCGGACTTTTTATTACCGTCCGGCTTCTTCTCGCCGGATTCTTTCTTCGTATCATCTTTCTATAATCAACAGAAAAGAAAAATGAAAAATCAGTTCGTATGATATAAACAGATAGTGATAGAAAATTGGAACTAATTAGGAACGTGAAAACTAACCTCACCCATTGGAATAATAATAAGTGTAATTTAAGAACAAGGGTGCAATATGAAAATTTGGGAATTGGTTTGAAGATTCGAATTGGAGCCAAAGGTGTGAATTTATAGAGAGGGGGTTTGATGATGGTAGATGTATCATGTATGTATACGGGGGATGTATGTATGTATGTGATGATGAATTTTAGTGAATGATGGATGGGACCGGGCGGGTGGGTAGTATTTGACCGAATGTGACTTAACAAAAGTTTTTTGTTGTAAGAACGTAGAAGAATTTATGAGATGTTTTCTGAAAAAAGTTTTTTATTTTAATGGCAAAAAGTTTTTATAAAAATTAAAGTCACTTAAAATACAATAAATTAGTGTTAGACATATGATTTATAGGTTGGTGAAAATTGAGCTTTTCATTATCTCTCTTTATTGAAATATATTGTATTTTAAGTAACTTTAAACGTTATTAAAGCTTTTCGTCATTGGAGCAAAAAGCTTTTTTTAAAAAATCTTTTATAAATTGTTACAACAAAAAGCTTTTAAAATTTAATCATTAGGGATACTTTCAGATTCAGCGATAAAATGTAGGTCATTCGTGAATCTTGATGACCGATTAAACAAGCGACTTGACCCGGCTTTTGATTTGGTCCGGTTAGAAAAATGTTTGCATTAGAATTACGGCTTTTGATGATGGTATTTGGTGGGATGGATCAAATCATCAAAGTCATCAACGTGTGGCCGCATAAATAAATACTTATTCCAAAAACATCTATTATTAATTTTGCAAAATAAATACTGATCAAAGTCCTAATCCGTATTTTAAAACGAAGAAGACATATGATAAGTAAGTATACAAATACAGATACCATTTTTGTGATCTATACGCGTTCAATATAAAACACTTTTGATGTTTATCTTTATAGAGTGTAGTTGCTATGTAGGCTTTGGACCAACCTAAAGCAATGCTGAATCACAAAAATAAAGGGGGCATATCAAAATAAATGTACCTGTTACATTTAATTTTGACTAAGATTACTTTGAATATAATTTTACTAAAATCAACGGTCTAGTTGTGTTACTTGGTAAAGAAGTTATATAAAAGAAACGGTCCAGATGGAATACTTCCTAAAGATTCTATAACATGAATAGATAGAGAGACAAGTAATTAAGGTTTCAGTTTCATAATATCAACAACTAAACCAATTATGTGTGTAATATCTTCTTGATTATATGGATGCGACCAATGATAGAGTAAACAAGTAATATAACAATTACTATATGTTTATCATGTAAAAAAATCGGTGTAACATATTTACATCATTTCGATTTGATAGGTTTCATTCCATATCTGTTCAGAAACTACAGGTATTTTTTTGTATCAACTTCGAAATAGTTCTTTTTTTGGATCACTCCTCTGTCTTTTTTCGTGCTTTTATCTCATAAATGACAACTACAATAACTATTAGCGGTTTGATATCTTAATCATGTTGTATACTTTAGTTACATTGAACAGTTACGTGGCAAACGTTCCACCATGATTCATGCATGTTTCCAGTAGATTGGTTTAGAAAATATGGAAAAATTCATCTTTCGTTTTTGATATTAATAGCCTGAGTTGAACTATCTTGATGGTTAGAATGTGCCACATGTATCTACTACTCTGTCAACACTATCGGATATACATTGAGCTCGGTTTTAAGTGCGATAATTGCGAAATAATCGAAAGACACAAATTTCTGTCGCATATAATAAGAAGCATGTATGGGCATTCCTTTAGACAGCTAATACAAATACACTCTACATAAAAACTTGTACATCATAAATTTTGTTAGGGTAAGACACAAATTTCTGTCGCATAATTGAAGTTATTATAACGCTACTATGCATATCCCCCTTTTTCTGTCAAAACGAAATGTTTTCATCATGCTTTCGTCACTACTTTTATCATTTTGTTTATCAACTATAGCATGAATATGTAAAATATACATGGCCGCACATATTTTTGGGCCATTACATATTAGTGAGAGGCCTAGAAAAATGATGGGCTGGTTTGGGTTAACTACAACAATGAACAATGCACAAACTCATTTCCAAAGTCTTCCCAATTACTTTAAAGTAGGTTTTATACTGTATATCTTCCTTTTATTTGATTTATTCCATATAAATTACATTAATTAATTTATTAATGAATAACTTAAAACAAAATTCATCTTTTGGGCCAAGGGCTAGATCTATAACTACAATGGGCCAAGGGCTAGATCTATAACTACAATGTTACTATTATTCCGGTATTAAGCGATGCATGCTCTATATTAAAAAATAAAAGTTATTTTTTTAGACCACGTATTTATTTACTATGTTACCATTTTACTTCATTTAAGTGTGTCAATTCTTGTCACTAACTAATGTAATGCTAATTTTATTCGGTAAAATATAATATTTCATTGTAAGTAGTGACTCAATTATAGTCACATATTATTTTTGTTATTTATTAATAGATTATCGATGACTATAAATCAATAATAGTAGTTTGCTTATATGTAGAGTTAAAGATTTAAGATAGAGTAATGAAACGTATAAAATGTTAAAGTGATATAAGTATTATAAATAAGAATCGCATATTGAGTATTAATTTTAAAAATTTCTGAATATATTTAAGAATATCAAATCAAAATCAAAATTAACCACCTCAAACATGATAAAACTTTATTACTCGTACTTAAAAATTTTATTTTATCATTTACTAGAAAATTGGTGCAAAAATGCACCCTTGAATATTTTGATCGATGAAACAAATAGTCAAGGGATTTTGTCTCCTGTGTTTTGCCGTAGCGCAATGGCTTCTGCAACCTCATCTGCCCTTATCCTCCACCCCCGTCGTCTCACTCTCTTCGCCACCACTCTCCGCCCTTTCTCCGCCTTTCACCACCACCACCACCAGCTCACCATCCGTTCTTCCACTCAAACTCGCCTTCCTGTTGTCTTCGCTTGTAGCAGTAAACACAACTGGTATTCAACCTCCCCGTTAACCACACATCAAAATTACAATTCCAATGCCACTGAACCGCCTCACGCCGGCCGATCCGGTTCACTATCTTCACCTCCCGTCGATTACGCACAACAGCAACAAAAAATAGACGTTAATCCACCGAAAGGCACCAGAGATTTCCCTCCAGAAGAAATGCGTCTCCGCAATTGGCTCTTCAATAACTTCAAAGAGGTTGTTATGATTATTTATAATTCAGTTCACACGCTCATGTTCTTCTAGCACTAATTAGGTTTTTTCAAACAGAAAGTACATTATTTTGTTGTAATGAAATACGTTTTTTCACTTGTTTGATTGGGAAAGTGTTTCTAAAGTATTGTTAGGGTTTGCGTAATCGGATATTAGGTTTCACAAGTATGTTGACTGGTTGTTGAAAATTAGGTTTCACAATTGTTTGGATTTGAAGAGGTTGACTATCCAGTTCTAGAAACCGAAGCTCTTTATATAAGAAAAGCTGGGGAAGAAATAAGAGATCAGGTTTAGTAATAATTTCATTCTTGTTGGATATATAACTCGAATTTGTCGACATGTTAGAATAAGTTTCATTTTGGCAATATGAAATGCAGCTTTATTGTTTTGAGGATCGAGGAAATCGACGCGTTGCGTTGAGGCCAGAGCTTACTCCTTCTTTAGCTAGACTTGTCATACAGAAAGGGTACTTTTCAACTTTAGCGGAAAATTTGGCCATGTGTCTGTTTATTTATCTGGTATTGTGTGATTTTGTGTATTCAGGTACGGATGTCAGTATTTGATCTCTGTGTTTTTTGATGTTCAGAAAATCTGTACCTTTGCCGATCAAATGGTTTGCTGTGGGACAATGCTGGCGGTACGAGAGAATGACTAGGGGACGGCGTCGTGAACATTATCAATGGAACATGGATATAATTGGTGTGCCTAATGTATCCGTATGTTCATGCTACTTCATTTATCATGTTTATGTGCGTTGCGGTTTCTTGATTATTCTGTAAGCTCAACTATTTGTTGTATTCTGATAGGGAGAGGCTGAGCTTATCTCATCTATTGTTACATTCTTCAAGCGAATTGGGATAACTGCAAAAGATGTTGGGTTCAAGATATCTAGCAGAAAGGTGTGGAATCAACTTCATTATTATTTTATAGTACTTGAGATATTTTCTCACTTCGTTGCATTTGTTATACAACTTCCTCTGGAACTGTGCAAAAATTCATTCTAGTATTGCAGACGAAATTCTATACCTGTTACATATATATTTCTGATATCTATCTAGTAATTATTGCCTGAAAATAGTAAGCCAGATATAGGTTGATCTGTATAAGTATAAGGATTCCGTTGATTTTGTGGTATTGCATATTAGTTGGTATGACTTAAGATGTTCCAAAATAGGCTCTAAATTATATTTCATAGTACTTGTGGTATTGTAAATGTTGTTAAGTTGCTCTCTATCTCTCAAACAGGTTCTACAGGAAGTGCTGAGCTTGTATTCCGTACCAGAAACCTCGTTTGCCAAAGCTTGCATCATTATAGATAAGGTTAGTGGTTCTTATGTGTCAAAATCTAGATGCAAAATTGATTTTCACTTCTGCTGCCCATGTAATAATGTCCAACTGCATAGAATGATTAATTAGTCAACCATTTCATCTTTTCTTGTGTGCATATTGTGTATTATCTACACCTTTGTATGTTAAATGATTTATTATGAACTTTGTTGGTAAAAAGATGGGAAAAATACCCATAGAAGAGATCAAGAAAGAGCTGGAGTTGGTTGACTTATCAACTGAGGCTATTGAGGATTTACTGCAAGTTCTTTCCATGAAGTCTTTGACGGAGTTGGAAGGTATAGTTTACTGATTTATTCAAAGAATACCCATTCATGGGGTTGTAGGATATGTTCCGAAAACTTTGATGAATGCACAAGTTGAAGTTACATTGTGGGTTTTATCAAAATTATTAATAAATCTGGTCCTAGTAAAGGAGTGTATTTGATCCAAGTAAATCCAGTTGTCTCTTCCGATTAAGGATCAAAGTTTATCGCAAGTATAGTGCTACTTCAGAATAGATTCCTAATGGCATTTAAATTGTTAGTATAGATAGTTTTTACTTGCTTACTGCTACATGAATTCCTTGGAATTCTAGCAGCAGGTATGACCGAATATATCATATGCTATGTTACTTTCTATGCAGCTGGATATATCAATTTTCAGGAATGCATAATTGTGTAAATAAATGAATGTACACTCCATTTGAAAGTGGTGGTCTCTTCTTTTCCTTGGGGTGTCATAGCATTTGATATATTGGTATATACCTTCTAATTAATTTTTATTTTATTTTATTAGCATTCACAGGAAAACAAGATAACTTGTAACAAGATAGGACTAGTTCTTTGTTGAGTTGGATAAAAGACGGTTGTTACATATTGTTTTTGTTTTCTACAGAGAAACTTGGAGGTGAAGGGGAAGCAGTTAGTGAACTAAAACAACTATTTTCGCTTGCTGAAAAATTTGGTTATTCAGAATGGATTCAGTTTGATGCTTCTGTTGTCCGGGGCCTAGCTTATTATACTGGAATTGTGTTCGAGGTCAGATTGCTAAATATTTGTGGTCATAATGAAAAATACCATGAGAAAATTGAAGTAAACTCTATTCATGAATTGTTACATTAATCGCCCTAAATGCAATATTCCTATTTGTTCAGGGTTTTGATAGAGAAGGTAAGCTGCGTGCCATATGTGGTGGTGGACGTTATGATCGTTTGCTTTCTACTTTTGGGGGTGATGACTTACCTGCCTGTGGCTTTGGCTTTGGTGATGCAGTCATTATTGAAGTGAGTTGAAAAACTTAGAATTGCCTTCTATCATACTCTATGCATACAACCTCATTTCATATATTTGGTTCTTTTATAGTCTTATAACAAATAAGAATAACAACATATTTTCTTAAATATTATGGATAACTATCAGCTGTTGAAGGAGAGAAAACTCTTACCAGAACTTCCTCTTGAAATTGAAAACATTGTTTGTTCTCTGGATCCTGATCTTCAAGGTGCAGCTGCCACAGTTGCTACTGTTCTTAGAGAGAAGGGTCAGTGTGTTGATCTGGTCTTGGAAAACAAACCACTGAAATGGTAAGTAGTTCTGATATGTCATTGTATACCTGTTTCTGGTCATTGTGGCATTATATTAGATATACTGGTTTCTAGAGGTGTCAAAATGGACGGTTCTGACAAGTTGGCTAAACGGGTCAAATCAGGAGTGAGTCAATATGTCATTCATGGTGCAGTTTGGGTCCAGTTGACCTGTAAAACCTTTTATCAAATTTCTGTAAATATAAATATTTGGTTTGTCAAATAATATTACAAAAGTTATATTATTTCAATAATCTGATTTTTGAGCTTCTTCGCATTAGAAATGTTATTTGATGGCTATCAACGTGTGTGAGCCATTTCATTACAGCCATTTCTATCTATATTACCCGTTTGCAATGATAGAGAAAAAGCTTAACACAAATCGATCCATTAATAAGTAAATGGGTAGAAATTACCACATTTATGTGATTTAGAATTGTGTATAACGTTTCTTCATATATACCTCAGGGTGTTCAAGCGAGCAGCACGAATAAATGCACGGAGATTGATACTTGTAGGAAGCTCTGAATGGCAAAGAGGTTTGGTCAGGGTCAAGATCCTTTCGACCGGGGAACAATATGAAGTTAATGTTGATGAGTTAGAGTGACACGATACTAATTTTTTGTTTAGTACATATGAGAATATCTCGATAATTATTTATCCACCGAAAACAAGTGAAGCCACAAAATGGTTTACTAAGAATTTTCTAATGTATCACTTCATTCTTTTAGCCATACTATCTGGTTTTGTTAGTTTATCATTTTACTGACTAAACTCCTTTTTCACGTTCTGTTATGTCTAATGATTTTTTTATTTTATATTTGTCTTTCATTTAGTAATATTTTGTATAATGGAGGTTGTTAATTGTTGCAGTATCATTCCTTGTATTTTGTTACGATTTTGTTTTCCTTGAGGTAACTGACAGTGATATCCTCTTTCTTAAATGTGATCGATCAAATAAATCTACAAATTCTAGCAAAATACCCGTACAAGGCACAATGAAGCGATAAAGCGAAATATAAAAATAACAGATGAAGGTCATGCTGCTTTTCTTCTTTTTCTGATAGATAACCCATGAATCTATAATGATAAAGTTTGACTCATTTAGAATGTTTGAAAAATTGTGCTTAGTGATGGAGAAAGTGAGTAAGTAAATTTAATAAAATAGTTATGATAACAAAATTTCATGTTTAAATGTTGTGTCTTAAAAGGTTAAAATGATTTATAATATGTAGTATAGAGTATAGATAGATTTATAAACATTCTTTACCAATTTTGAAATAAAAGCCGTGCTAAACTTTTAACACCAACAGAAGACACCCAAATGTACTCGAATGTGATTGAACAATAAAAAAGGGTACGTCTTGTTCATAATATAATATAATATATATATATATATATGGGCCGATAAAGAGGAAATGAGTAATCTTGGAAGAAGAGGAAAGTTAATCTGAATCGTCCGTTAACATTCATTATGACAAAATATCTTTAAATTAACATTCATTAGAAAGAATGATAATTAATATCAATGTTCACGGACAACCAAGATTCGTTTTCCCTTTCCCCAAGATTACTTTTCCCCTATTAATCAACCCTCTATATATATTTCATCAAATTAGAATTCATCAAATGAATTGAAATTTAAAGGTAGTGATTTTTTCGGTGAATGATTTGGAAACTTACAATTCAATCCGCTTTTTAAAGAACACTTTATTATAGAGGAATGATGGAAGTTTCAAATTTTAGAAAGGGGGAAACAAGTCTTTACCTTAAATTTTTTCATAAAAAAACATTTAAAAATTTGTTTGTGATGAATGTCAGTTAAATTTTGAGTAACAGTAATCACATATGAATGTTAACAATCTTCATTTACGATAAAATTAAAGGTTCAGATTTATTTCCCCCATTCTTTAATTTTTTTTACTTCCCTCTTTACTTCCACCTTATTTATATATAAGAATTTAGAACATACATTTATTTATTCTAAATCAAAAAAGAAAATGATAAATGATAAAATTAATTGTATCGAATAATTAGTTAAAAAGTTATTCGTAAAAAAAAAAAAAAATCAGAAAAAATAGTTAAATTTTTTTTTATAAAAATTACATTGATGTATCATTTCTCAAAATTAAAAAATAAAAATCGAAACCCTGTTTTGAGTAGTTTTCCCTCTTTTCCATCACCGGCCATGTTCTGAACACGAGTAACCTAGCCCTAGTCCTACCCCAAGCCCTACCCCCTTTTTAATTAAGATCAAACGACGGCGTCTTACTTTTATAAACAACCAACACCAACACCTGATCATAATCGCACTAATATTCTCAAACACTTTCATATAAAAATCCTTGTTTTGTTGTGTTTTATTTTACTTCGTAACCAAAACTGTAATCTATCAGTTTATCATCTAGGTTACTCTCCTAACCGATAATTGTTGATGAATCTTGGTGGCTACCCACTACACAGATGGGTTTAAATAATAAACAACAACAAAAAGATGTTGGTGATAAAAACCCATCATCACTTGTTTCTAAACGTGGAGGTGGTGGCGGGTCGACCCGTTCGTGGGGCACCACAGTTTCGGGTCAATCTGTATCCACAAGTGGCAGTTTCGCGTCGCCTTCAACCCGAAGCGAGACTGCAGTGATGACTCCAGTCACTGAAAAAAAGTTAAATCATGCTGCTGCTGATGATGATGATGATGCTGAATCTCAAGGTGTTGTTGTTGGGTATGAACTCTTTAATATTGATTTCAACTCCAATTTGATATATTTACCTCAAATGTATAGCTTTACTTTGACTTCCATATGTTTGCAAGAAATACTGGACTAATAAGTAAGATTAGGGTTTTAATAATATGTTATTTGGGAGACACTTAGAAAACCAAATCATAGCTTTCTAATGAAAAAAACCCTAATCAATCAGAAATTCGTACTTATGTATAATTACTGTTGTCTAATGAAATTAAAAGTTTCAATTAATGCATTTACTAATATTGGAAAAAATGAGGTTAGAAGTCCAATATAGATAGGTTTTATGCTGGTTAGATAATTTGTTAGACAAAATGAAGGGAGGTCACGCATATGTTGTTGATATATAATTGAATGTTATGGAACATAAACAGTATATGTTTTCGTTAATGAATAAGATATTTTTATACTATTGCTTAATGAGTTAGGAATTAATTGGAGGGTATCTATGTACAGTAATAAGAAGAAACGAGGCCAACGTGCAACTGGAGGGGATAAAAATGGTAGAGGACTCAGGCAGTTTAGCTTGAAAGGTTTGTAATTTGCATTTATGTTTTTATTATTATTGAGAAAGGATTTGACTATTCAAAACAAATATTGTTTGTGACACTTGCAAATTATTCGGAATTATTTAGCAAGCATAGCATTATTTTTTTCATTTTTGGAGTGGTTCTCGTTTTATTCTTGGATTCCACGACTTTTCTACATTTTGATTGATGTTTATTTGCTTTTGATATGCTTAGTGTGCGAGAAAGTGGAAAGGATGGGAAGAACTACTTATAATCAGGTTAGTGGATTCAGTTGTTTGATTTAAATCGTTATAAAAAATTTCGATTGTATTGCAATAGTTATTTTAGGGCCTAACAGGTCCTGATTTTTATGATTTCAAATCCTTATATCTACGAATGCAATAAATGACATTCATTACACCCATAGCCACATAGAAAGAACGGAAGTAAGTTGCATTCAATGAATAATTTATTATCTTCTGTTTCCTCCAAATGGGATTGAACCCAGGATACTTCCAAATGCCCCCATCTCCGGAACCAATTAGGCTACACGCTGGAGTCTATTGTTTTAACTAAATCAGGAACGAACTAATCTGAAACCATTGAATATTCTTGAATGAAACTTAAATACAGTCGCAATGCAAATCATTTTGATGTAATGTTTAAGGATAGTAGAAACTGAAGCCCCAGTTTACCAGGAACTCCAATTGAGATCAAGTCCATCATAAACAGGCAATCACAACAAACGAGCATTTAGAAATTGGAAAAAGACAACCTAAAATTTGATCGTTATTCCACAAAAGGGAAAATGATTTCAAATCGTATCCATTATATTATATAACTAGTACTATATTGACATACACATAGTAGTATCTAACCATAAAAAATAAAAGGAACTTTAATAAAGCAAGATTTACCATAGTGTTTGTAAAAGCTCACTAATCACAAATTAAAATAATATATTTCTCATTTTTGCCTACATTGTCAGTGTTTTTGCTTCTTCTTAACTATCATCTTTTATATTTGCCTCGTTTTTCCATTTTCACCTTGCTACTCATTTAGTGTACATTATCATATGGAACGAATATCAGTCCATTATATTAAACTAGATAGTTTTAAGTAAAGTCATTGTAACTTCCATCCGGTTCTAAAGTCATATCATGATGACCGAAACTGAAACTGAAAATTAAAGTTTAATTTTAGGTTGCAGATGAACTCGTAGCTGAATTTTCAGAACCTGTCAATGGTATTCGAGCTCCTGACAAGGTTCATTTCTTCAAATCTGTGTACTTGATATGCTCTACTCCTTAGTTAAAACATTACATGAACAAATATTTTTTTGCATACTCATTAGCCTCTTGTTCTACTCCAAATCTTTAATACTTACCACAGCAACAATACGATGAGAAAAATATTCGTCGAAGGGTATACGATGCACTAAATGTTCTCATGGCCATGGATATTATTTCTAAAGATAAGAAGGATATACATTGGAAGGGTCTGCCCCTGACTAGCTTTAACGATATTCAAGAGCTAAAGGTCAGCCATCAGCTTAGAAACTTTTATACATCAAGGTTAATAATGAAAAAGAAAACTCGGTAGATTATCCAATTTGATAAATATTTCGTTTTATACCAAATAATTTTATATGTTACATCGCCAAATCCTTCATTGTCCATTTATCTTTTTTTGTAATTAACCCTCTATTATTCCATCATTTACAACTCACAGTGTTGTTAATATGAAAAACAGAGTGACCGGCTTGCTTTACAAAATAGGTGTGAGAAGAAATCAGCTTATTTACGAGAATTACAGGATCAAGTGAGGACGATTTTTCTATTTCAATAGATGTTTCAGAAAATGTATATTCAAATTTGTCAGGAATGAGGACAATTGTTTTGTGCGCTAACTTGGTCTTTTTTTCTCTTACAAAGTATGTAGGTCTTCAGAATCTGATACAACGGAATGAGCAATTATATAATTCTGGAAATGCTCCAGCCGGTGGTGTGGCTTTGCCTTTTATACTGGTCCAGGTACATCTGTTTGACTACGTTTATTATTATCCCTTTTTAGCTTTTTATCAAGATAGAACAGAAAACAATCTCAATTCCACTAAAATGTTTAAAAGAAGATGCAATTCCCAATAAAATAGGAACAAGTTCCATATATGAATGTCGCATATTGTCGGCAATATACGACAAAATTATAGTGTAAATTTACTCGTTTGTGCATTCTCACAATTGCATACTAATGATGAGATTGATTTTGGACCACAAAGATTCCCTCTAATTTGTCATTTTGTAAGGGTGTTCTGGTCATACAATTTAAAAGGGTCCACATGTTCGGTCAATGTTGGAATTACTCTGTGATTGAATAAACCATATTATCATGTGCATTGCATATCTTTTTAGTGAAGCCACTAGGTTGACACTATAATCTTGACATAAATTTACTGGTTTATAGTATGGTATATGTTGTTCGTGTAATTAACTCAAATGAGTTAAAAATGAAATTCATGCATGTTCCTTCTACGATATTGCTAGCCAGTTTAGTAATGCTAGTGCCAAATCGGTTGTTAGATACTTAGATGATAGGTAAATTGCATCACATAGCGACCTACTTTGGATATTTCTTTCTGGGTGATATGCCTTGCGATTATACTTAAGAAATATTTAGTATGCTGTTTTTTGTAGGGAAAGACAATGAGCACATTGCTTGAAATAGAAGAAAATTGAATTAGTAATTATTTTTTCTTCTTGGCATTTCATGATTGTAGACTCGGCCTCATGCCACAGTAGAGGTGGAAATTTCAGAAGATATGCAACTAGTCCATTTTGACTTCAATACGTATGTACATTTGCTTATTTGTTTCTTTGACTAAAACCCATGGCCTTATGGTCAAATATCCTCATTACTTGTAATCTTGGTTTACCAATGTCATAATTTCAGCACACCTTTTGAGATACACGACGATAATCATGTCGTCAAGGCAATGAAGCTACGTAATCGATCAAAAAGTGGCGATGACATGGCAAACAGTGGACCAATGGATGGAGCTACTGCATGTTCAACCATGTTTCAGCCTCAAGTCTCCCTCCCTTCTAAGACCACAATATCATCGGCTAGACTTCCAACCTCACCTCCCCTTCCTGGTATACTAAATGCGCATGTTAAGCACGAGCATTAGTTTTTGCTTGCTCTATACAATATTTGTCATGCGCCATGTAAACTGTATATGCGCCATATTTTGTATATCGATGGCTCTATTCTCTTTTGCTTACAAAACAAACTCGTGTGCCATGGGGCCGAACACTAACTTGCACTTCTAGGTGGACCAATGAACGTGTTGGGCCCATGGGTACCGCACTGTAGGATTAAGATTTTTCTTTATAAATTCTGGCTTACTATTAGAAACATGCTTTGTGGTTTATAATGAAAGTGATGCATATCAGCACATATAGTTCAATATTAAAATCCTATCATGAAGTCTTTTTGTAGATTGAAACAAATGATGCGGCTGTTTGTGTCGTGATTAATCCGCGTTTCAATTCTTTGTGGTATTTATTAGCACGTAGGATATGAATGTCTGTTTTTTAACATCATGTATCTTCCTGGAAACCCTGATTTCAGAGTTGGTTTCTATAAAAGTGTAGGTAGCTCTCTTAAGAAAACTTGGTCATCCCTTACACATTTCTTTCTTTTGATTTGCGCTTACTAAATAGTGAATATGATAAATATGAAGCTAAAATTGTGTTACGACCGTAAAATTCTATGAAATTCAATGGAATTAGAATCTTAATTCCATTATATAAAGGTGTTCAGTTTATGAATGAATTGCAGTAAAACTCACCTAAATATTTCATTTAAAGGAATTTAAGTTCTTTAAAATTTTAATTTCTTAAATGAATTTGATCTTCATTACAAATATATCGCGAACCAAACGTACTCTAAGTTTATTGAAATATCTATTCTTGCACGTTGAGAAAACAAGACGTGCAGATAGTATTAAGTGCATGTATGTTCATTTTACGTGTCTTGAGCGTCACAATATTTTCTTGAAAATACCGATAGGATAAAAAGAACTTATATGTACATAACATACTTGGGTTATGAATGAAAAATGATTTATTTAATAATCTTCTTGGTGAAGATAATTAGGTGTTTATGTATTCAAGAAAAAGAATAATAGTAAAGCAATGATCTTTACATTATATTATTAATGACAAAAGAAATATCAAAATCTAAGATGGAAAGTAGTACATAAACACTTGTCGATGTAAGAAACATGGGAGCCAGAAAGGCCCACGTCCATGAAAAAACTACCATACAAACACGTACTGAAAAGGAAAGAAAAGGAGAAAAATACAATAACAAAAAAGCAAGAGGGTCAAAATGATTTTGCATATCAGCCAAAAACTAATGGTTCAGCCCTAAAAGATCATTAGTAATGGATGTTATATTGAGATGTACATACTTACAAGACTAGCCTACATGGCATCTCAATACATTTATTCTTTCATTACAAAATGAGAAAATGAAATTTGTACATGAGATGATACTCTTGTATAGAGTTTATATTTATTTATGATAAAATTCATTAAGCTTTATAGAGTTGTTTATAAAGTTGTATGAATTACTTAGATTAAAAAGTAATGTATTTCTTTCGTTTCAAAATAAATTTGTGTATTTTCATGTTGGTTTGTCTCAAAATTATTTACTTTCGAATGTAATCAACTTACCATTTTATATTTTTTCAACAAAAAAAATTGCTTAAAGCAAATGATAATTTATAAATTTAATGTAAAAAGGTGAAATTTTTGTATTGTATTTAAAATGTATGTCACTTACTAATGTGCCGTATTTTGGGATGAATGGAATACGAGATATTAATGTTGATTAAGTTCTAAAAACTTGTATGCACTAATCTTTAAGAGTTTCAGAAAACAAAACTTTAAAATTGTGCTGGTTGTAATAATTATATTACCTTTTTTTTTTTTTAAAGCACTCCGTACACTGTAAGACCAAATACGTGAATTTGCAAGTATAATACGAAGTAATAAAAATCTAAGAATAAAGAACCCACAGCCAAGAAAAGTAGGTGAACTCTCGGTTGTCCAAACTGAGAACGGGAGATCGAACGCAGTGGGGGACCGATGGGCCATTGAATGCCTTATTCCCACGTGGGACTCCATATGCAGTCACGTGATCATTAGCTAACTGGTGAGTAGTACAGTAACGTGCTTGCTTTATGTGGCTGACGGGACGAACTCTTGAGTAAATCTGTTCTCTTTCTACGCTGCATGAATACGGAGTATATTTTTTATTTTTATCTTCCATATTCTAGGAATCCTATTTTACTACAGCATATTTATTTGTACAATTTAGTATAAAAGTGTATGTTACTCGAACGACATTCAATGTTCTAGACATTTAAATTAAACATTAAGCATATAATTTATTTGGGTTAACTCTGAAGTATAATGGATTGATGATATTTCTTAATGGCCAATGTTATTCCTCGTCATATTTGGTTGGTATTGCTATTGCGCATAACTTCCAGAGTCATGATGATATTAACTAAGAACGTCTTTATCAGAATACTTTTACTTCTCTCCTCGTACAATTAGCAATAATTTTTTTAGGACTTCTGGAAATCTTTGACGACTTTTTATTAATGCTATCCGCCCGGAAACTCAATAGCGAGCTTCCCTGCTTCCCTTCCTTCCCTTGAAGCAATTCCTCAAACTAACAGAACAAGAAAGAGGTATATTCCCAACTCTTCTTCCTAGTCATAGATTTGAGTTACTAGATCATTAGTGAAAGAAGGACCAACAATGATCATATCCTAAAGGAGAAGGAGAAGGAGAAGTAGGAGTAGTCAATTTTCTTTGAAGATCGAGGAATCAATCTCCCAATTATGTCATTCGAAAGAAGTATTCTACAGAGAGAAAGCCTGTTACGAGTAAGTGGAGATTAATGATATCCAGAGATTCTTAGCTCATTCCATTCTTTTGAGTGTGAAAACAGTAGATTTTTCATTTGCCAATGAATTGGATCCACCTCGATTCGATCAATAATGACGACCAGCCCAACTCGGTCGGTCGGTTGGCCTAACTAAGATATTAAAAGGTTATCAATCAATTTGATCAATTTTGAAAAAGTCCTTCTCATTATTCAGAACAGTAAAGCTTTCGATCAAGATGTTCTTGCCTCCCCCGTTTGGGCCTAAACCGTAGCGGGATGTATGAGAACTTAAATGAACACCATGGGGAAGAATCTTGTGACCCTCCCATGATTGAATGACTGAGTTATGCTATGGGGGAAGTCTTTCTCTGAACATGCATTAAAAGAACTCCCCCTTCTCCTTTTCTATTCTAGTAGTCTTATGTGGTATGTTTTGTCCATTAGTTGCTTAAATCATAGTAGTTAGGAGATTGTTCTCCTAATGAGTGTAGCGGAGTGCTCCCTATCCTATTACTCTAATGCTTGTAGCTTGCTTTTGTCCTTGGGGTCAATTTTGGACTGAAGCCGTTCTGATTGGCGTATCTTTTTTGAATCGAATACCTTCCTTTGTCATCTTTGGTCTGTCTCTTTTTGAGAGAAGATTTTATACCACGCCTGACTAGAGCTTTGAGTCTATCGAGAGAGGATGTGGTGGTCCAGCCCCCTAGATGGCTTGCTGATTTCGGGTGCTATGTTGTCTCTGTGCATTTAGCTGTGCTTGAACTGTGTCTTTGGAGCTGAAATTTTCCCAAAGAGACGACGACTTTCTTCTCGTTGCTCTATATCATTGTTCCTCCTGATCACTCCTGCAAACCTATGCTCATTAGCCATCCCTTCAAATTCTTCAGTTTCTAACACTGCAAACCGAGAACCCTTATCATTACTTATTGCTATTATATATTTTTTTTCTTTATTCATGCAATTATTTTGTTATACATAATTAACTAAGATGGCTCTATCATGATAAAAAAAAAATTGTGTAAAAGTAATAACTAACCGTGACTATCAAAATATATATAAAAGGGAGTTTATTAGGTGTTTTGATGAGCTTATTTATAAAAATCATAGCTTAAATATATGTATTTGTAAGCTAAGTGGTAAGTTAATTGAGGTATTTTAATTAGTTCGTTTTTGCTACCGTATGATTTTTTCATTTTTATTATTTTTAAGAAAAAGAAAAAAGTAAGCCTACAAGACTAATTAAGTCAAAATTTTATCCATGAATTGCTAAGTTTATCTAATTTAAATATATAAGTAAATAATTAACAAAAATAGTATGCTATACAATACCTCTTAATATATCTTCAGAATTATCATTCATGAGTTACTATATTTTAGAATAAAAATTACTTATACAGGATATATCTGGAAAAAATATATATTGTATTTTCTTATAACAAATTACAACATTTAAAGGATTTTTTACCTTCAAAATAAATTCAATATTATTTTCTCATTGATGTGTAATTGTTTTAAGATATTATAATAAATAAATAAAAATGTTATTAAATAATCATAAATAATCTGTTATAAACTTACCCTTGTAAAAGGTTATTGTAAAAAAAATTAATCATATTATCAACCAATTATATATATAGATATATCGCTTTCATCAAAAATGTAAACAGCCTCTATTTTGTGTATATATATCCCATATATGTAATATTATTAATAAAAAAAAATACACTGTATATATAAATATATAATGTATGTAAGAAGTAAACCATAAGTTCAGTCATCACAACCATGATCTTTATCTTACATTCTTACGTAATGTACATGGAATAAAGGTATATATGATCGATAATTTTTCACACACACACATATTATATATTATATATATATATAATATAAAATATGTTTGATAATATATAACCCTTGTGTTAAGTTTGCCTACATAAAATATCTGCACGGCAAAATATAGTATCTTTTGTTACAAAAGATCTGCGGATGGAAAGTTCAATCAGTCAACATGATTATTATAATAAACTTAATATATTATATATATAAATATTTATACTAGTCATTAGTTTTAGCTCACATAGTTTGTGGTGGTCGGCCTTTGGTACAAGTTTTATTCCATAACTTACACATGATAACTAAAAAGAATATTATCACCGAATCTTGAATGCGGTTAACTTGCAATTGCGTTTCTTTTATTGCAAATAAAAGAAGCTATAAATACAAGCTAGTGTTTTAAATGTCGTATGTGAGAATGTGTTTTCTCTCATCAAGGTGTTAGCTTCTTTTATCTGCATTTGCACCTGCACCTTAATTGGCTACATACTTCTCACATTGGGTTAAGTAATTAGTTGATCAGACTCACAGAGGTGCAGGTGTATCTGCAGACAAAATGCCATCTTGTTTTTTAACTCACAGTCATCACTCTGATCATCTATTTCCGATTCCGCCTACACACTTGATTGGCGTGTGCATAAATGGTGAGGATAGAACTATATATAGAAGAAGAGATATATATGACGGGGTTCAAGGTAATTAAGTCGCTTTAAATACGTATTTTCATGACATGATATGTTAGTCAATGTTAATGTGAATATATAGATCAGATCGAGTTTAAACGAGAACAACAACTTAAGGGGAATTTCACCCGAACTTTTTCAGAACGTGTTACATAAAGATCTGTTTGTTATTAACATTGCATGCATCATAGTCCATATATATATTTATACACACCTTAAAACCAGCAAGCATTGTGAATGTGTAACGGTCTTCTTAATCATGTTCCTACAAAGACCCTCATGCAACACGGACAATCTCATTGTAAGTAACAGGATCCATTGTACGTACCTGCAGTCTATCCAAGTCTCGGACTCCATATTCCACATTTTAACCTAATATACTTGAGTTGTAATGTTAAACTACTAATGTGCATGGACCATGGTCACTAGATAAATTTTGTTTCAAATTATGTTATTCATTTTACAACAAATTAGTATAGTTACAATGTTTTGAACTACAGGGTGTATAGTGTCCTTAGAGTAAAACAATGTGCATATGGTTGTCAAGAGTGAATCCTTCTCAGGAAGAGATGATGCTTGTTGGGTCTTTTGGTCTAGCGGCGACGGAAAAGCCCATAGCATAGGTAGATTAGCGTTTCAAAAAAGGGATAACTTGAAATTTGAATATCGATGATGAATATATTGCTAATTATTGTGTATGCTAGTAGCCTTGTATATGTGTAAAGTGATAATTGGAAAGAACGAGGAGGTCGTGGTAGTGTTGTAACTCGTAATAGGGTAGCATGAGGAATGCAGAATGCATTTATGTTTGATCCTTTAACTTTACCAAACAGTGTATACATTTGTAATCATTCATTAAAGACCAACACTTTCTCTATTCAAAGTACTTCATTAATCTTTTAAATGTAGTTATCAATTGCTTTCAAAAGAAAATTTGCAAGTTTCATATAAATTTGGCATTGGAAGTATTGTTTTAATATTTGCAAAACGGACAATTAATAGTAATTGGTAATGGATGTAGTATCTGGTTGAATCATTTTTAATTTCTAATTATCACTATCACCTGCTCTTGATTATTTAAAAGAAAAAAAAAAAGAAAAAAAAAAAAAAGCCAGAACGTGGGCTATTATCAAGGTATATGGTTACTTATGGCAGATTGAAAAAGTGCTGTTCTAGTTTTGTTCATTCGTAATTCATAGGCTATGCTAAACGTAAGTCTTGCGGTATGTGTATCTGTAGCTTGATAATGGTCTACCGATACCCAAAATTTGACCTTTAATCTGCCTCAGGCTTGAGAGTAAGCACTAGTGATTGATAGTAAACTCGTTGAAATGAGAGTAAAAGAACATGTCTTTAGGTTGCTAAAGTGTTAGAAGTCCTATACCATTTTAGTGCACTTCTTACTTTTTGGGCAATATATACGTGCTGTCCTTTCCGGGCTATTGAGGGTTGCAAATGTATTAACGCAAAAGAGAGATAAAACTGAGATCTCTTAAGATCTTGATTGAATTACCAAAATGAAATATTACAGACTAAGAAGCCAGCTAACTAACTACTAATGTGTTCAACTGACCCTTACCAGCTATTCACAAAATGCCTGCTCTGTATTTTTTATATATTGCACAAGATGTGATACATATGCCTTTTGTTCTTTGATACTTGTACAGCACACAAAGTTTCAAGTGGTTGTGAAACCAAATTACAGTGATCCTATGAAGATTTAAACTTGGTTTCAAAGGATTGGTCAACATTTTTGACAGTGTATAAAGCATGCTGTCATAACACAGTATACTATGGGACAATTTGATAAATAACAAAAAAAAAAAGTAAAGTAAATGCATTTGGCTATCTTGTCCAAAATTACTTAATTTTAAACATGTATCTTGTTGTTTTCCCTTTCTGTACAAACGATAGAATGATGCTCTCACTATTCAGTCTTAGGATCTATCAATTGCACAAGATTTGAATCCTTAAGAGGGATGTGCAAAGTGCTAGAACCGGCCAGAACTAGCCCAACCTGAATTAAATCGTGAACCGAAAATTTACAAATATTAGAACCGGAGAATTGAACCGTAGAAAAGTGTTTTGGTATGGTTCAGTTGTGGTTATTCACAGTTCGGTTCTATGATGTACCGAATAACCGATTTGCTGCGACATTTCAATATTGATTGCGCAAAATAAAGTAGACACATAGTAATATAGTATTACTCTATTAAATAAAATATGTCACACAAACAAAATATTAAGATTCAAAACATCAATCAACCAAACAAATATTCAAAACATCATTAGATAAAATAAAGATTCAAAACATCATTAGAGAAAATAAAGATCTTAAACCTCAATTAAAAAAAGAGGTTCAAAACACTATTCAATCAAATAGAATAACAAAAATTGTTTTAAAATTGCTAACGTACGCTCCTCTTCACATATTTATCTGTTTTAAATTTATTTCATAGGTGAATTGTTTTCTTGAGCTTCTTACCTGAAATAAAATATATGAAAAAGGAAAACCAAACATAAATATAAGATTATTGCATGGAGTTTTATAAGAAAGTGTCACTATTAATAAGGAGGCGTCTCTCTAAATAAAAGATTATAGTACGGGTGATGGTAACCTAGTTCGACTCGCAATCCCATCATACCATCGGCTGCTCTCAAGTTGAGGGTACTTATGTATATAGGATAGCTTGTATAGTGTACATACGTATATATGATAGTTTGTGTAGTTCTTATGTATATAGGATACCTTGTATAGTGTACATACGTATATATCATAGTTTCTATAGTTCGTATATATATAGGATAGCTCGTATAGTTCGTATGTATATAGGATAGCTTGTATAGGCTCATATCGACGTTTAGTCAGTTAAACTCATTGTAGTGTAACTATATATTTACGTTTAATTCATTATTCATTGGGATATAACCATTATATTTATTTGTACCGTTTTACAACGGTTTTGTTGGCTTAGAACCGAACCAAACCGCGAACTGTGAATAGATAGAATTAAGAACCGAACCGCCTTATGAATACTTGATCCGGGCCGGTTCGGTTTTGGTACGGTTTGCCAGTTCGAACCGTTTGTCGCACACCCCTTATGAAGCATTATGATAATGAATTCATGTCGTTTTCCCGAGATGTATCTTGTTTGATAATATATGTTTCAATTCCCCACCACGGTTGTAGGGTCATGATTCATTTGATCACAATCACCATCCAGCCAGTTGCTATGACCATTACCACACATGAAAACCAAACATATCTATCTAATTTCAATATTTATGTTTCTATTTTTTTGTGAGTGGGGATATATTCATCGCCTGAATCACATTCGTGTGTTTGTACTCATGTAGAAAACGGACGTACCTAGGTCTATTCAGTGAGTCCTACGTGTTACGTGTTTCACGACTCACCAGTACCATTCATCAGGGGGATCTTACAACTAATACTAAGATTTTGTCACAAATGACTTGCAGGTCACTTTTCAATATATGGGACCTTATGAAAAGTCCTTTCAGCAAAATCTCAACTTCTTCTGATTTAAAATGTACCACAGTTTGTTAGAGCCAATGATAATACTTATATTGTTTATGGGTGTTGAATCGTTTAAAGTGCGTGATTATATGATCAAAGTTTATATCGTAATTGAACATTTTGATCCATAAATAATTCGAGATTTGTAAGGTTCTTGTGCTCCAAAATTTTGTGATAGTACCAGTGTTTTGAAACCCGGGTCGGGCCGGCCGGTCGAACCGGTCGGACCGCGACCCGGAAGGATGACCGGGCGAAAAGGGCGAAAAGGGAGCGGGTTAACGGACAGTCAATCTAAGTCAAACCCGGCCGGTTTTCCGGTCGAACCGGGTTGACCCGGACCGGTTTTGACCGGGTCAAACTCCGTCAAAACGAGATCTAAACACATCATGAATCCGATTTCTTTATACTATAGTGACAGATCTTGTTTTGTACTTCATTTCTCACTTCTCACGTAATCTCTATGTTCTAACCCTAAATCAAAAAACCACTATAACCCACCCTCCATTAACCTCCTGCCACCAGCCCACCACCACCACAGCCTACAACCACCACGCAGCTACCTCAAAAACTTACTCGTTTTTCTTCTCAAACGGTTTGACCGAACGATCTCAGTCAACCCAAAGTTTATACGGTCAAACAAGAGTCGTCTTTCAGCTTTATTCCATGACTCTCGCTTCTTGTATATCTTTTCTAACATTTCAAACATCAAAGGGTCTAATATGTGTTCGGCCGTAGCATCAGGGAAGGAGAAAAAAAATGTTGTTGGAGTGTTAGGAATTTAAAGATTTAGGAGAACAAAGACTTAGGGGAATATGTTGCTGGAGCCTGGAGGCGTATTTGAAAGAAAGATTCAGATTGAAAGTATATTAGGGATTTAGGGCTTTAGGTGAAAAGTTGGGCCAAAAATAGTAGTTGGGCCGAAAATATAATATTGGGCCAAGAATAGCTGCACAATCTTGTTGCTGACTTGTTGTTGCCTGTTGCCTGGTTTGTATGTTGGGCCGAAAAACACTAACCCGGTTGGGCCGGCCGGTTGGACCGGTCCGACCGGAACCGGGGTACCATCGAGTCAGTCACAAAACCGGGTTTTAAAACACTGGATAGTACAATAAACATCCAGGGGTCCCTCTTTCAATTACCTGCAATATCGATGTGATTGATGACCCTTACTTTCCAGTTTGAGAATTTTCAATAGGCAGATTTTTTAGCCACCCTTTGAATTGCTTAGAAACCCCTTACATCATCAAATTTGTCTTTTTGTAAATTTCTCTTTTTGTGTTTTTTTTTTTTTTTTCTTTTAAGTATTTTATAATAAATAATGATAGTAATAATAATAATATATGCATAAGAAAAATATGTATTTAAATAACAATCTAATTTAATCAAACCCACTAAATGTTACAACTACGAAACACACACTATAATTAAATTACACGCACTATAACTATACTCTACTCAGATACAATGTTTCCCATGCGGCAGCACAATCTCGTTTAAACCCGCGCCATTGCGGATGAATGTTAGGCAATGGATAATCTCCTTGTAAATCAACTTTAACAAAATGGTTACCGTGGACAAGTCCAATTACCCATGTAACATTTTGTGGGTTCTCAGGCGGACTAGACCAAAGCGGTAGCCACGTTGTATCTTCTTTTTCACTAATAAAATGAACAATCACGTTGTAACATGAAGCAATCACGGCACCTGTATCGCTCATAATCATCCAATTGGAGAACGGTGCATCACCCGACTCAAAGAAATTGATGGAGCGATGCAGGAAAGCAACATGCTCAGATAGAAACATATTGGCATAATCACACTCATGTGATTCAATTTCATTTAACAAATCTTTCCGAATTTGTGGCCAGTAACTTTCGTCAAAACCAAGCCAAGTAGCTACTACTCGGAATCCACAGTTTCCATCACCCATTACATTATGTACATGTCTAACGTAAGGTTGATAATTTCTCGAAATTGCTTTTATTAGTGGATCTGGAATCATTGATGGTTCCGGTTCCATATACGAATTGTACATTGGTGGTTCCGAAAACATATAGGAATTATATCGTGATGGTTCCGAATCCATATAGGAACTATATCGTGCTGGTTCTGAATCCATATAAGAACTATGTCTTGATGAAAACATATCCAATGCAATATGACATTTTTGTGGAAGTTACCCCGATAATCTGCAGAAAAGGCATATTATATTTGTTTGTCTTGTACGTTGCGTCCATGAACAACATATGTGAGAAAGCCCGCCAGATTTTCAATGATGTCGGATGAATAAAAAATAACTCTTCCAACTCATGAGAAACTTCATTTTTTTGAAACTCAAATGTATAGCCTTTACCTTGCAAATTATAGAAAAGATTTTGCATTGGAGTTCTACCTGCTGCCATGCTCATCCGAACTTTAGAAACTTGATTATATATAATTTTAATTGTGGATTTGTTATTTTCGTTATGTTTCTTTATTGTTGAATATATGTCACGTGGTTTGACATTCTTCACTGTTAAGTCGGCCACCAATCTAGCTTCATCATCAGTTAGTCGCTTCGCAAATGAGTGACCCTCCATATAAATACCTGGTTCATGATTATGTTTATCACATTTCACCTGTAACGTCCAAAAATCATTAATTTGTGAATAAGTTCCTGCCAATTCAAAAGGACAGTTAATTTTTTTGGAGTTAATTTCTCTAATAGAGCTGTCGATTTTTTTACTTTTCGACTTGAATATACCACCACGATCACACATAAGTATGACTTTATACATAACACCACTCGGTGTTGTTTTGGATCTTTTAGTCACTATAACGTAACCATTTTTTCTGCCAACATTTTGCACCCAGTTCATTAAATCTTCACGAGATTTAAACGCCTATAATTAAATTTTGAGAACACATGTAGAAATTAGTAACAAGTATATTTGCAAACATTAAAAGATATAAACTATATAAAGAAGGTATGTAATACCTGATTGGTAGAAAATGGCGATGCATCGTTTTCATTACCACTTGACATTTTTTTTCTCAAACAGAAAGGTGTTCTTGACGTAGTGAAAGAGATAATTGAAAGACTTTTGATTTCAAATGAATTCTTGACTTCTTTAAATAGGAAATTTTATGTATACGTTTTTTCAAAAAATACCCTGCTTTAGTCATGTCAAATAATTTATACTTTTGCTTTAGTTACGTCAAATAATTTATACTTTTGCTTTAGTCACGTCAAATAATTCATTCAGTATTTTTAAAATATTTCTTAACTATAAAAACGAAAGAATTATACATCACACTTAATTCAAAATTTAGTAACAGGTCTTTTGAGAGAAGTGTGTAAAAATGGTCTTTATTTTTTATATTACAAACGAGGTTGTAATTTATTTATTTTATAAAAATGAGTTATTAATAAAGTATAAGTTTTATAAAATCTTATTTATATTAATAGTTAATAAATTTATTTTAAAGGAAAAAAAAGTATAGAATGTGAGGTATGTAAGGAGGTAGTGTACGTATATGGGTTTAAAGAGAATCTAAAGATTGAAAGGAAGGAAAAAAACAAAAATCAAATAGTTGATGTGATTAAGTAAATGTTTGACCAGGAGGTTTGTCGGCAAAATGAGAATGTCTCAAATAGCCCCCTTTTCAATATGAGATTAGTAGCACATGTTACATAAATAAACTCAATCATGTCGACAAGATCTTTTTCTATATTGGACCATATTTTAAATGGGTTACAAGCTACTAAACAATAGTTTTGGTGCAACTTTTTAACCACTAGCTTAATTGCCTCTGGACATTATATATGTTGTTTTGTTTTTACTAGAGAACTATAACATATTAATCTAATTATGCAACCTCATTTAACACTAATAATATAAATATATACTATTTGAATTTCTTTATTCATGAAACTTTAACCATTCTTTCATATATGCGCACACGACGACAATAACAAATTGTAAAAGTATAATTTAACCTTTTTTTTGTAAAGAGTGGTCATCGGATTGGAACATAACATACATCTCACCCTTTCTAACCAAACATATAGCATGCTAAAAACACAAAACAATACCCAAGTACCATCTATAAAATGACTATACCAAATGATATAATACCAGTAATATCCAAAAATCAGGTTTGTCGTATAGTTAAAATGTGACAATCTTAATTCACTACCCATCTACTTGACGTTTAGAACTCGAACCTGAACCTGAACCTGAACCCGAACCCCCCAAAGCTATATTTGCAGCCTCCCCGTGTGAGAATCTTTGCAGCTGTATCATTTTCGCGTAACACCCATCGGGGTAGTTCTTCAACAGGTGCGAGTGTGACCCTTGTTCGGCCACCTTCCCATCATCTATCACCGCAATCACATGAGCATTTCGTATAGTCGATAGCCTATGTGCTACAACAATCGTTGTTTTCCCAGTGCAGATACGCTCTAAAGCTTCTTGGATGCACTTTTCAGACTCTGCATCAAGTGCACTTGTAGCTTCGTCTAGTAACATTATCTCGGCTTTTCTTAAAAACGCCCTTGCAATCGCGACTCTTTGCTTTTGACCACCTGAAAGTTGCACCCCTCTTTCCCCGACAAATGTCTTGTAGCCATCGGGTAATGCCGAGATGAATTTGTGAGCATTAGCGAGTGTAGCTGCTTCGATGATGTCAGCCTCAGTTGCTGACTCGTGTCCATAAGCAATGTTTTCGTAAATAGTAGTGGCAAATAGACATGGTTCTTGTGGGACAACGGCTATGTGGTGCCTTATCAACTTTAGGTTGTACTTCCTGATATCTTTACCATCGATCATCACACGTCCTGATGATGGTTCGTAGAATCTCTGGATCAATGACACCACCGAGCTTTTCCCGCAACCACTTGGCCCGACTAGGGCTAGAGTTTTTCCAGCCCGAGCTCGTAAACAAAGGTCACGAAAAACTGGGACGTCCGGGCGAGACGGGTAAGAAAAGTCAACATGTTTGAGTTCCACTTCGCCTCGAAGTCGGTCAGGGACCGGGATAGTGTCAACCTCATCAGGATCAATCTCAGTCTTCCGGTCAAGAAGATCGAAAACAGACTTCATAGCTCGGCCACCCTTAATGAAATCCGGAGCAAGAGTCAGGGTCTCGGCTGCACCATTGGCCGAAACCATGAGAACCATGAAAACCCGAATCGTCTTTGAGAAATCTGAGATACCATGCTTTACAAGCCAAGACGCGTACCAAAGCCCGAGTGCATAAGAAGCATAGAGCAAAAACTGAGCTATCCCGAACCCACTCCCAGCTATCTGACCCTTCCAGAAACATCTACGAAGCGGCCTCTGGAGACTTAGCGTAAAGAGATTGACGATTTTCGCCTCAGAGTTGAACGCAGCGACCGTTCTCATATTGGCCACAGCCTCCCCTGCTAGCTGGGTTGCTTTAGCGTGAGCGCCTTCTAAGTCTCCTGAAAATCCTTGCATGAACATTTTCTGCCAAAAATACAACAACAGCCAAATAGTAAGCAATGAAAAATGCAATGCAGGTCGTAAAACAATGCTGCAATAACACAGACCTGCAAAACAGTTGCAGCAACCACCAGAGGGAAAACAGCTACAAGAACGAGTGCTAGACGCCACTGAAGAACAAAACCTGCTGTGCAGGCTACCAACATGAGTGCAGAGTTCTGCATAATCACGGAAATGCGATCACCAATTGCTGAGCGAACATTATTAGCATCGAGAGACAACCTAGCTGCAATTCTGGAGCTCTCATTCTCCTCCTGATCAAACCACGCCATTTCATTCTTCAAAATTGCAGTCAACATTTTCTCTCGAACACGTTTTGTCAAGTTTTCTCCAACCACATCCCAGAAAAAATGCTGCAAAGTGTTGAAAATGAGTGCAGCAGATGAAACCCCGATCAACAGATAACAGTATTTACCGATTTCTTTAATCATGTACTTGTGGTCTTGGTTGTAGTAAACACTGAGGACAGCACTTAGGACATAAGCAAAAAAGGCGCTGAGGGATCCACAGATCACGGACCCCACTGACCCAATCAAAGCATAGGTCCACTCAGGTGAGTTCATTTTTGCAAGGCGCCAGAAGGAACTTGCTTGAACCTTAAACGGAAGCTTCTCATGACGGTAACTTGGGTATCCACCTTCAATCGACATACTAAAGTCCGAAGTCGAAAAATCTGATAATCGTCGAGAGTATGGTGATCTACCATAAGACGAGTTCCGGGTGATTATAGGTGAACTCACTGAGTTCCTTGCACTAGAAGGCCTGAAAGAAAAGAGGTCAACAAAAGTAAATAAATTAAGATCATAACTGGTACAGTTGACTTTTTTGAGGTCAAAGCAAAATTTTTCAACAAGATAATAAGTTGATACACTACATTCTCACAATTAAAAAAAAATATTCATTATTATTTGAACATTTGCTATCAATGTATTAAAAAACTCAATTCAATTTTTTGCTAAAGTTTGGTCCATTTACACTTAAAAGTCAAACTATAAACAACTCCCATTTGCAAGAGCTAAAGTTTGACTTTAAGGTCAAACCAATTAGGTTTCAAGTAGATATAATAATAAATAATAATGATATGAATCTTGCTACGAACTTAACATGTAACCGTTATTATACTATATATTTATTTAGTCCAATGTATTGATTAATTTTTTTCATGAAAGTAAAGAGAATCTTCATCAAAGGTTATGTTGAAGTTTATTATTAAGTTCTTTAAAAAGTCAAACTGTAGTAGGCATTTCATATGAGATCATGAACTACCTGGCACTGCTCTTTCTGGCATTATTCATAGCAGTTTCATGGGCTATTTCCTGCATCTTTATGAGCTTAGCATAGGCACCATTTTCGCCCTTTGCGAAGAGCTCATCATGAGTTCCCATTTCTAAAACACCACCCTGCTGCAAAACCACCACGAGATCTGCCTTCCGTATGGTGGAGAGACGGTGGGCAATTACAAGTGTCGTCCTCCCAATCATGAACCGATCCAATGCCTCTTGGACCAACTTCTCAGACTCAGAATCCAAAGCACTCGTTGCTTCATCCAAAAGCAAGATTGCAGGATTCTTTAGCATAGCCCTTGCGATCGCAATTCTCTGCTTCTGCCCGCCCGATAATTGTAACCCCCTTTCCCCAACCTGCAAATGTTATTATATTATTATTTATTATTTTTATTAATCCAACATTTACCATAAATTCTGGAATTAGTGGGACATAACAGAAATTACTACTTTGACCAAGACCCACATTTCTTTTCCTAATTATTTATGTGTAAGCATCTAATCATGCATTAATTCCTTCATTTGTGATGGTCAAATGATTCCCTCAACATGCTCCTGGTCAAACTAAATCTAAAAGCTTGTTCTTAATTGTTGTTTACTATAAGTCTATAACTTCCTAGATCATTTTAGTGTTGTTGACTTTTTTGGTCAACTACTCCCATCCTCGGTAGCATGAATCTACACATGCACTGTTGACCCAACAACTATGTGTATCATCTCCATTAATGTGTGTGTCCTTGAAGAAAGATTCACTTCCCCCACAGTTTGACTTTTTCAACCAAAAGCTAGGGTTTTCTATTGACTAAATGGCCATTCATCCATATAGTAAAATTTAATAATGTAGCAACCAAAAAGTAACCCACTCCCTCTTCCTATCCATCATATCTTCTACACCTTCTAGGAAAAGTGACCATATTTTACCCCCCCAACATACTCCATCCAAGTGGACCCTCACTAAAACAATTACATGAAGTAAAAGCTATAATGGGACCATATTTGAAATGACTAAAGTACCCTTGTGTTGCTAAAATAACCAACTTGATACTAAAAAGGATTTTACCTGAGTATCATACGCGTCGGGTAATTTGATAATGAATGAATGAGCATTGGAAACACGAGCTGCTTCCTCGATCTCGACTATAGATGCATCGGGGCGACCCAAAAGTATGTTTTCTTGAATGGTTGTAGCGAAGAGTGCTGGCTCTTGGCTAACCAACCCAATCTGCTGCCTTAACCATTTCAAATTAAGCCCCTTAATGTCATGCCCATCAAGCATTACTTGTCCTGTAAAAAGTAACGAATGTATTACTCCTTCGATGGGTCTAATATAAATCCTACTATACTGCCCCAAACAACAAGGTGACCATAACTGTCAGAGTCATAAAAGAAGTGTCAAAGGCAAACATGGTATTGTACAGTATGCCAAGAAAGTTGTACATAGGTATGTTGGTTGGACTGAGTTAATGAAGAGTCACTGTCACTTACCAGAAGTAGGATCATAAAACCTTTCAATGAGGGAAACCACTGTGCTTTTTCCAGAGCCACTGCTTCCGACCAAAGCAATGGTTTTCCCAGCAGGAACACTTAAAGTAAAATTGTTGAGAATTTTAACATCGGGTCTTGAAGGGTATGAAAAGTTGACATTTTTTAGTTCTACAAATCCCGAAACCGAGTCCAACTCCAAACCAGATTCAGCGTTCTTGTCAACGCTCGGTTTATGATCGATTATTCGAAAGATTTTCGCTGCAGCAACTCGTGCTTTTGCAAATGCAGACATACTTGGGGCAGATTGGCCTAATGCACTGTAAAATTTTGTAATTGAAAAGACCAAAAAAGACGATCAGAAATTGCTATTTTTTTGTAGTATTTAAGGAAAATGAGTGGAACAATTGTTGAAATATAGAACTTACAGTCCACCAATCATGACAGAGAACATGGTGGCAATGGCAAGTCCTCCATTGGTGTGATTGTGTCTAACAAGATAGCCTCCATACCATAAAAGAAGTGCATAGCAACAAAAAACAGTGAAATATGTTGCTCCTAACCCAAACCCTTTGGAAAATCCAGTTTTGTACCCAAGTTTTTGTGAGATCTTTAATGCAGAGGAATAAGCTTGTAATGCTCTTGATTCACCCACATATGCCAAAACAGTCCGAATTTGTACAATCGTCTGCAAATTTGAATAAAATTAAGAAACTACCCAGATAGTAAAATACAGTTTTCCCTATTACAGAGTATAACCAATTTTCTCATGAATTAATTCCTGTTCAACAACACCCATATGAAAAAACAGACAATGGAATCATTTTTATCAATACAGAATTATAGTTTCCTTGATTTAGCTCAAGCTTATCAAAACCCATATAGAAAGACAGATAAAATACGTTTTTTTTTTATCTTGAACATAAATAGAAAAACAGTAGCCATCACAACCCAAATAGTAAAAGAGCAGAGAAGTAACTAATTTCTTGAACTTCATCAAAATTCTGTCATCCACCCAGATGACAAGAAATCTATACTTTAAATATGGAGTAATTAAATGAAGCAATACCCATAGCATGAACACTGAGAAAATGGATACTGATTTATAACCTGGTTACGAAGGTGGAAAAAAGGCTAGATTTTTAAACTATTCAAGAAAATAAAAAGAACAGACTAATTGATAGTGGACTGACCTGCTCAGCAATGTTTCCAGCTTGTGAAAGAGCTTCTTGACTTTTAGAAGAAAGTTTAGCTAATGTGGTGGTGTGAATACCCCCAATTACTGCAATAAGAGGTACCACAGCTAGTGTTACCAGTGCCAATTGCCAAACTGCTGTGAATCCCACTACAAACCCAGAAACAAATGTTGCTATGTAGTGTATGAAATTCCCCAACTGGCATACACACAGTTAGTTAGAAGCCATTAATACCATAAAATAGCAAAAAAAGAATTGATTTTTACCTTCTCACTAATTGCATCTTGAACCATAACAGCATCACTATTGATAGCATATACAACGTCTGATGTTCTGACTTCAGTGTCAAAGAACTGTATGTCTTGACTTAATGCTGCTTCTAAGTACTTGATCCTCATTTTTGTTGATTGTCTCTCTCCCGTCCACATCCAACATGATATTTCTGCAAAAATAAATCAAAACACTCAAGAAAGATAAAAACCTTAAGAAAAAAACCAAATTTAACTAAAAAAAGAAAGGTTCAGACCTGCCCATGAAGAAGCCCATATTGCAGCTCCAACTATAAGAAAGTAGAATGCATACTGCAAAAACCCATCAAGAAAAGATAAGAACCTGAACAAAAAGAATCAATATTTATAATAAAGTTGGTACCTTTAAGACTTCTTGAGTCATTTTATCAATGTTATTGGCATTGGACCCAAATGAATTAACAAGATCAGCAAAGAATCTAAGGAAAATAGGTAGAGAACAACCATGAACAAAAGCACCAATTGTTCCAATACCCATTAATACATAATCTAATCCATCTGCAAATCTAAACAACTCTCCAAACCCAACTGTTGGAACATTTTTCTTCTTCTTATCTTTTATATCTCTATCATTTTTCCCATTTTGCCCTTCACCTTCTTCCATTTTCAATCCTTCTTCAGTCACTGGGTCTAAGTTGTGGTTTTGATTAGGATATGGAGTTGAAATTGGGTTTTCAGAAACAAGTTCAAGACCTTGCATCTCAGACCATCTCCACTGCTCTGTGCCTTTGTTTATTATCTCATCTTGGGATTCTTCTTGTGATGGCATTTCCTTTATTTTACTATTTTCCTCACTTTCTCTCTCCTTTCTTTCTTTTTAATTCTCTTTTTAGTTCCCTCTCTCTCTCTTTCCTTGAATAGAATTAAAGACTTTGGATATCAGTTTTTTCTTACTTTTTTCCTAATTTAACTTTACCTTTTTAAATACGTAAGAGCAGAGGGTGTGATAACCTAATGGGTTACAATTTGTAGATAAACACTTTTGCTGAGAAAGTGGTGACCGATAACAGTTTTCGACCTCACAACCTTAGAATAGACATGTCAAATTCACATGTTATATGAGGTAATGGTTTCAAACATGATCGTCAGATATTCGTGATCGTCTCGTCTGTATTGTCTTTTTCATGCATTTGGGTATTGTGTCCAAGCCCAATGCATACAATCTATACTTCTAAGCATTTTCAAAAAATCATGAATCTCTTCATGTTTCGCATACAACCGACGGATGTATTCCTCGGTTGGTTCTCTCATGTAAATGTTTGCATATAAGTCAATTATGTACATTGTAAAATTTTGTAATATTTCAAGTGACGTTCTTCCCGACATTTGCAAATATTCGTCAAATACATCCGTGGCTATTCCGTATGCCAATTGATGTAGGACGGATGTCACTTTTTAAATAGTGTTAAAACCAGAAACACCACCTGCATCGGGTTGTTGTCGAAAATATAAAAAAATAATCGGGTATAGGTTCAATAGAATAAATAGTTATACCTTCAACAATTCGGAGGAATAGTCGTTCTCTCATACAAAGGCAACGTTTGATATACTCCTTGGGCTTTTTCAAGTTTTCACCAAAGTAATCGTTCATTAACGTTTGGTGTGCACCAACCCGATCACGATATATGTACCGACATGTACGTGACCAGTCAGAACTTCGGCTTCTTCTTGAAGAATTTAAAACTTCATTACAATTATTGCGAGCTTGAATGAAGAATTGCAACGTTGTTTCGTCGTCGGAAGAAGAATCGAAAGATATTCATGTGAAGAAATAGAGTTTTGAATTTTTTAGTTTTTTATGTGTGTTTATAGATCAGAACATATTATGATGTGTTTAAAATTGTTTTTTAAGTGTGGTATCTATAAATAGAAAATAAGGTTTAAAAATAAATTTAATAAAAAAATAAAAAAAGGGTCAGAAACATATTCGCTAGTTTTTTTCTTTTTTCCAAAAAAAATCAACGATTATAATACTGTTGAAAAAAAATAAAAAAAAAATATAAGTTGCACAGCGTCTCAGGTGGTACGTCGTCGCCCAAACGTCGTCCAGAACATAGTTCCGATGACATTCCTGATGGTGAATGGTGACTTTGGACCGCACACTCCGTGTGCTCTAACACTCATAATTGTTAACTCATGACTCAACTCGCCATTCGAAATCTTTATTTTTAAGTCGCAACTCGTAACTCGACTTGTAAGAGTCAGTATATATATGTATATATATATATATATATATTTATATGCATATGAATATTATTGTTTAAGATTTTGTTCTTAACATAAGTAATATATGGTGAGAGTCGATAATTAAGTCTTTGACCGGCAATCAACACAAAGGCTAATTTAAAATAGATTATAGTTATTTATTTTTTATCTTGTCTATTTATTTTTTGTATTATATTACACTTAAACTTATCTGATTTTCTGACTCGTAGGAGTCGCACAAGACTCGAAAGAATCACACACGACTCGGAAGAGTCAATAAACAACTTCTAAGAGTTAAAGTCATTTAAGAATAAGAGTCCAAGTCGTATCATTTTTTAGATTTTTGACATGACTCGTAAGAATCGACTCATAACTCGTAAAAATCTAACAACTATGTTAATAAAAGTAGTGTTTTCAAAATTATAGTGTCTCAAGTGTCAACGACTACAAGGAACAGTTAAGGTGATAAGTTATATTATACCTCTATGATCGGCTCTAACAACTTATTCCAAGTTTATGAATATTTTCCTCTCAAAATATAGGGGTAGTAGATAATTCTCAAAGCAGTTCATAACAAATAAAAATAACCCTAAAACTACAAATAAAATTGGTTCATGGATCAGTTAGAGCCTATTATAGCTAGGCTGTTGCGAAGAAAGTTATGTTATGTAAATTTCAATAAATTAAAAACTTTCTTGTCTGTTTTAAACCAAAGAGACATACGAAAAAAAAAAAAGGAGAGTTAAATTCGAAAAAGCAACGTGAAAGCCACAACTCTGTCGGTATGGTAACCCCGTTGTGGTCAACCAACCACGGTGAGAAAGAGATGTCGTGTTTATTGCTCTCAAAAACTTTTAGACCATGTCTGATGTATACATGAAATCTCCGGCTATCTTCTCAATAATTTTTTATTTTTTATTTTCACTACTATCAATTTGATCACATGTTTTTATTTTTAAAAAAGTTAGAATAAAATTATTAAGCAAATATGATAGTAAAACTAAATTACTTGTATATATTTAGAACATACTTTTAGTTAAACCAAATTTGATACCGAACTATTCTCTACTAACAAGAAATTTGGTATAACTTTTTATACGAAAGCCATTGCCAATGACCTTACTCAAAATAACATTATGCTTTTAGTTCGTTGATAAAGATTTGAGAAGTAATACGTAGGTAAATAAATTCATCCATTTACAACAAATAATTTCATATGAAAGTATTTATCTATCTTTATATCAGCATATCATATCATGTATAGATTGGGTTCTGTCCATTTAACCTAACTCTAATTTATCTTCTAGTTACATAATGGTCTAATATATATGCTAATAATATCATGATTATATAAAGATTTTTGTACGAGTATATTTTGTTTAGTATTCGTACAAAATTTGACGGTTCACTAGTTCTGTTTTAGTGATTTCAGTGTCGTTGGATGAACTGAATGCGAGATTTTGTTGAACATGAATGGTACTATAATAGTATAATGTATTTGTAAAAACCAAAAGTGTTGTGTTGGAAAAGATAAAGTGACGTATGATGATGAAGTTAGAAGGCAGACAAGAAACTAACTCACACTGTCAAAAACTTGGAGTCTTCGAGTTTCTTTGACTGTCTAGTTGACTTCCCTTGACTCTGAAATATATATTTTACGTATCTATTTTTTATTAATATAATTTATGCTTCTGACATATAAAATATATTTAATCTGATATACTATAACTTAACAAGTTCATATAACTCCAAACAAAACCCAATTAAATATTATATTTTCAGTAAATTGGAACGTACATAATAATATAAAAATAATTTAGGTAATTTCAGAAACATTAAGTAATAAATGCTTGAATATTGATGTGGCAGTAGAGAAGTGTAGTTTTTAATTTTTACTCTGTCTTTGTACCTTGTACTGGATATTATCAAAATTTTAATATAATGGGCAATATTTATTATATTCCGAATAAAAAATGAACATGGTAAATGATCCGGATTGAGGACTTCGAAAAAAATATATATGATAATTAATAATAACATTAATATCTATTATAATACTAATAATAATATTAATATTTAATAATAATAATGATCAAATTAATGTTAAAGAATTAAGTTCAAATGAAAATGAGATTTTTTTTTAGAATTGTGGAATCACTCTCCAACCATTCATTTTTATTAAGATAACAAAACCCTCATATTTTTAAAAATTGAATATCTTACATGATATACTTTCGACGAATTTTTTTTTTTCATTTTTTGATGACTTTTGAAAACTGTTAGCAAATGTGTTACTTGCCGGTAACACATGTGTTAGTTGCTATAGTTCATTCATTCATTCATTCTCACTAAAATTCTTATTCTCTTTTGAGCTTAATCCAAATTTAAAAACTCATATATATTTGTTTTAAGTTGCTGTTTTTTAATTGGTTTGGCAAACGAGTAAACAACGTATATAATATAAAACCTCTTTTAGGACCGTTATAAACTCGTTTCATTGTTAAAGGTTTTATTTCAATATCTAGATTTAGATTTAGATTTTTAACGTACGGAGGCTAAAAAAATAAATAAAAGGGAAGGATGGTAGTATTATACTCATTGATTGTAACATCACCTCGGCCCTTTGACAAAACGAAAAGATGCAACGTAAATGATATTACGAGTTGGTGATGAAAAAACACAATAAACTACCAAACTTGATCGATAGAAGATTTTTTGCTTCTTAAATTTTAGAAGAAAAAAAAACCAAAAAAAATAAACTTTAATAGGTCTAATAAGTTATGCTATGATAGTCGTGTCTTTTAAATTAATCGGTATAATAGTCTTTAAGTATAAATTAAATTATAAGGTCAAACATAAAAATAACATGAAAATAAGTTATGCTATGATAGTCGTGTCTTTTAACTTGCGTAAAATATTTGGTGGTTGATAGGTAGTCGGTAGTCTTTTTTTTTCCAGCATATATATATATTAGGAGAATAGCTTTTCTATTGGGTTTACAGAACAGTATGTTTAAGTTACTCATATATTTATATTATTCAAAACTTATTGTGAAACATATTACTATCGCATCAAAAATTGTGATCTCTAATTACAGATAATAACTTTGATAAATAGTAAAATCGACCGTCTGACGGTCTATCACCGACCTAAATAATAGCTTTGATATATAAAGCTAATGATCAGATGATATGAAAACCAACTTTTGTAGTATGTTGTTTTCGATCTTACAATAAACAATTAGTCAGAAATTTCTTGCATAATTATCAGCTATGACATTTGAATTATAAGTCTAAGTTACCACTTTTCCTGAAGAAGTGACAAATTGAAACTAAAAGTAAACAAAATATCCACTCAAATGCTCAACAATATAATAAAAAAATGAAGCATGTGAGGTTCAATTATGTCCTTTCATTGTCTTGCTTGTGGTTAAGTGTGCCAAGTATTCCACTTTAATTATTAATATAACAAAATTATAGAAATCTATCTAATTAATTATGAAATCTTCGTAAAAAAGTAACATGATGCTTTAGCAGTTATATATTTGAAATTAAGAAAAGCATCCCCTTTATTGCCAATATTCCATGTAATATATATTTTAATACAAGAAAAAGCACACATCCTTGTCTTATCATCTCTTTTTATTTAAACCAATAATCAGTCTAGTGACAAAGTGGAAATAGTTTTATTAAAATCAAAATTCAATTCAAATTCAAAATGTATATTAAAAGCCAAGCAAATATAAATCTTTTAGCCTTAAGGGGGGTTATATCATCGGTTGTCTCTAAATAGGCACTTCATGTTCAAGAATGATATCTTTTTCATTCAGATCACATCCATTATTCGAAATATCCAAAGCCTATGCAAACTACATATAAATTAGCGGTTGTTGTATACCAATCTGAAAATTCCCTTGTATGTTACATCAATAGTTATTAAAAGAATCTCCATAAACCAATTGTTAAACGCTAAAATGAGTAAAAATACAGTCATAATAAAAAGCTTCACAAGCTACAACTTTCAACTTATTTTGTTATCAAACACACCGTATATTTATTAGAAACTTATCCTCTAACCTTACAAAATTATACATTTGAAGGGCGGACATCATCAATAAACAAACATCAAAACTCATTGTGTTTGTTGATGAATTAGATGATGTGACTCTTCGCAAGTATTTCACGTTGAACATTTTCTCCAACGCAAATGGTGGTCAACTCATTCATGAGAAACGTACAAATTTCTCCTTAATGTCGTTTTGAATGAGTTCGAGCTTAGCAAGAGTAAAATTACCGCATTACTTTTCAATTAATCTTTTTCTAATTTCAAATTCCTTTTATCGTTTTATAATTCTCATCTCCAACTATAGTTTACCGAATAGAATTATAAAATAAAAGGTGAACTTACAATTTTAATAAAAACTCGGACACCCATTATGAATGTTTAGCTTCTAAACTCCTAATTTAAGCTACTTTTATTGAGCACACTCTATATCTCTGTAAAATTCAATTCATTGTTATATATGGGACCCGTGTAAAGCTATCTTTTATGTTGTGAGTAATATTTAGGTGGGCAATGTTGGCTAACTAAGTACAGAACTAACCAACCAACTAATACTATTAAATATATATTTTTTATAAATAATTATATAGGATCATGATTAAGAAGGAAGTGCTTTTTCGAAGGAGATGTTAACGTTCATTATAACGCATTTTACCTTCACCAATACATATAAAAAATATAAAACTATTTCATAACTGTTAATTAAAATTGACGCTATGAATATTAAGTTTCATTCATGAATTTTTTCAGTCAGTTATGACATCAATTGATGAACATTAGGATATAAAATCGTTAACAATTATGATGATGAATGTTATCAAATTAATATAAAAGTTGACGAATTTTATCAAGAATGTGTATTTGACTAATACTCATTGAACGGATATTCATTGGTAATTTTTAAGTGATAAATTCATTAACATTCATCTTAACGTTCGTTTGAATGAATGTTATTGACTTTACAACTTATAATTTATTAATGAAATATTTTTCAATAAAATATGGGTTAAAAACATATTTTTTTTATTATTAATATTAGCTTGTAACATCAACTTTCCTTAACATTCATGATGATGAATGTTAATGAATTATTAAGTTAATATTTATCAACTGATTATGACTTAAAAAAGAAATTGATCCGTAAATATATTATTTTTAGCATCAAGTTTAATTATATTTATTGGAAAAAATAATTTTTTGTTGACATTTATATTGGTAAATATAAAATGCGTCATGATGAATGTTAACACTTCCCCCAAAAATAATATAACTTCAAATTTATTAATGGAATATTTTTCAGTAAATATTTGTCAAAAACATACTTTTTGATTAATATTAGCCGATAACACCAACTTTGGTTAACATTAATGATGATGGATGTTAACAAATTATTATTTTAAAAAAAAATTATCCGTAAATATATTATTTATAGTATTTATTTTAATTAATATTTATTGGTAAAATTAGTTTTCGTTGACATTGTCTTGGTAAATGTAAGATACGCCGTGATGAATATTAATACTTCCCTCTTCCCACAAAAATAATATTTCCATCTTGATCGCTCCCCTAATCATATATATACTTTAATAACTATTAGCTCATACGAGTATCCACTCTAAAACCAATTGATGATATAGAAAGTAGCCTATCAAGCTATCGCGTCATCGGGCCTCCCCTTCAAAAATAATCCGCACAAGATCTATTCATCTTATATGTTGTTGTTCTCATCACTGGGACACGCTGCATGACCATATCACCAAATCATAAAAACTTTTGATACAAGGCACACTGGGATGCATTATTGTTAGCAAATCAGGGGCACACCATCCATTTTATAATCGGGCTAAACCATAACTCTAATACCAATTTTTGATGATTTTATAGCTCAATATTTCATCAAACACAAAAATATAAGCTCATATGAGGTTTCACTTTAAAATTAATTGGAAATAGAGAAAGTATCTCATAAAACTTACATATTGGTTGTAGAATTTTTCTCCAATCAAATGTGAAATTGAGTTTGCAGTCACTATTTTATACTCCATTTTACGTTTGGTAAAAACTTAAGAATTTAATTAATGATGCCAAAACGTAGATGGAGTAGTTGTGTTTATTTTTTTATGAGATAGCGAGACTAAAAATTGGTAGTATATTTAACGGTGGAAAGCAATAAAAATATATGGTTTGGTTTTTTAAACAATCAAAACAATTACGGTAGTACTTTGAAAGTTTGAATTATTCTTTCCCATTAACACTCAATGACTCCATAGCAGCCTAGCAGGCATGCTTATAAAGTCCAACAGATTATGTTATATCCAGAGTCCACTCTTGCAATACATACAAAACTTTGCGAGTATACTTCATTTTGTATTAAATTATGGTTTTATAGTTTGAAAATAATATGCTTAAAAATTATTATTTGACTAGCTTCAATTTTTTGAGCAAAATTTTAACCAGCTTAAATAAATTGCATCTTTTAGTTTTGGCAATTTCATTTCGACATGGCTACGAACAAATTATAATATGAAACAATATGATGGTGTACATAATGTCTCACTATGTACCTCTTTAAAAATTAAGAAGTTGTTTACAAGTAATAGCCTGCGGCTACCTAAAACTCTCTCATATATAAGAAAAGTTAGTTAATAAAATACTCAAAAACAATTTTTGTTACGAGTCGTAAGAAGTCTCTTACGAATCGAATCAAAATTTTTTAAAACGAGTCAATTTGAACCTCGACTATTAATTGACTTTGACTCTTACGAGTCATTTATTGACTCTTCCGAATAGTTTGTAACTCTTATGAGTTAGAAATTCAGACAAATTTTTAGTATAATGTAGTTTAAAAAATGAAAGGACAAAATAGAAAACTAAATTACTATGGTCTGCTTTAAATTAAGTATTTGTATTGATTGCTGATCAACAACTTAAATATCTCTTTCATCATATTTTACGTATTTTAAGAATATAATTCTTAAAAATAATGTATACATATTACCATATATATTTATTATTAAATAGTAACTCTTTCAAGTCGAATCAAGTCACGAATTAAAAATTAAAATTTCAACTCATAAGTTAGGTTGCAAATTGAAATGAATAGATTGGTTTCATATTATACTGAAAAACAAATGTTTCGTTCTAAAACTAAAATAGATATCATTAGTTCTTTAAACATAAAGTATACTATTTTTAATGTAATTATAACCTTAAGTTGTAAAGAACCATTATTTCATGCAGATTTAAGTTAAAAATTAGAATTTGGCATAATTATGTGACCCAATAACTTACGTGAAAATTGCATATCGTGGTTAATTAAATAATGGGTATAAGAATAAAATAAAGTAATTTCATCAAGGAATCCTAACTAGTTGGTTTAGTTGGAATCCATTTGTCAAGGATCAAAGGAAATTTGACTTTTTTAAAATATAAAATCACACTCCAAGTGTTTTGAACGTGAGAACGAACATAAATGAGAATGATAAATATAGGTATGGATACGAAAGAAAACAATGAGAAAGAATCTTATAATTAATTAATTAATAATTGTTTATAGTTACATTGTATTTAAAATTAATACAAAATTAGAAAATATAGTAAGAGTGCGTGAGAGAAAGAGATAAAAGAATATCGTATAAGAGAAAATAAAAATCGTCTCATTTATCGTTGGTTTCATCTCATATTTTGTGAGTTTAGACATATCGATACGTTCAAATCAAATACCTACAAACATTTTCATACCCATTTTCTCAAACACATAACTACAAAACAATTACCATCTAAATAGAATTAAGTTCAAATAAGAATGAGATTAGAATGAATGAATCAATATCAACCATCCATTTTATTTTTTATAAGAAAATAATACCCCCAACACTTTTAAAAATTGAATATCTTACAAATGACTAGTCAAAAAAATATAAAAAGTGCACCATAAAATTTAGCATTTTTTTTTTATCTTCGATTAGACATTTCACAAGGTATACTTTCGACGGATTTTTTTTTTTCATTTTTTGGTGGATTTCGAAAACTGGTAACACATGTGTTAGTCACTGTGTTACTGGTTTTCAACCCAAAAAAAAAAAAAGATATATCGAAAATATATCATGAGGGATGTCTAATCGTAAAGAATAGAACGCTGATTTCTATGGTGCAATTTTTATAATTTTTTGATTGGCCGTTTGTGAGATATTTAACTTTAGGGGGAAAATTGGGTTTTGCAAAATGGATGACTATGATTCATTTGTTCATTCTCACTAAAATTTTCACCCTCATTTCAACTCAACCTCATCTAAATAATAACATGTATTTCTATTTTTTTTATATATTTAACTTTCGCTTAAATCAAGATAAGAAATAATTGCTAACAACGCAACATTTTAAATGTTGTACATCCTAACTTACGTTTCCTATAACACTTAAAAATAGGAACACTATGTTTCAAACTTTTGAAATGAAAAGTGAAATATATCAATTAAGACATAATTTAACCCTTGACAAAGTTATTGGTATAAAATAATTATTGCTTTTAGGTGAACAATTAGTGGGACTCGATTTAAAAGACAAAATAAAGCCTTTTTGTAGGGTAAATCTTAGTGCTGGCCATGTGAACATGATATATTTAAGGACAGGGCTTCTACTTTGACTCTATTATTACTGTAACATTTGTTTTGTTAAATAGTCTAGATATGGATTAAAAACAGGTGAAAGTGACAAAAAGGGTTTAGATGCTCCTTTTTGCTTACAAAAACACCTTAAAAATTACTCCGTATGTAAATATTATGTACTCCGTATAAGACTATCGTTGAAGACTTAGAAAAATAGAATGCCAAATATTAATTTATTTATAAAATACTCGTATAAATGATAAAATAAATGATTAATTTGTTTGTGAGAAAGAGTTGGGTTTCCCTGTGTGCATTCGTAGCGATCATTTGGATACCTTTTAAATGGATAGTGATGAGTACATTACAAATACATCTTTTAATATACATACTACGACACTTTTTATGTATACTTGTAATATTTACTTGCACAAATGATTACCACTTTAGATAATTTTGGCCCATACACTTTTTGTCATTTTCGTTATCTAAGTAAATCATTAATATTCTTATTCTTAGTTTGTTACTCTATTACATACAATAAAAAATTATGCAATATCATTGACTTTTAAGTAATTAAATTGTTCACCTGAAACCTCGTGAATTGCTGTTTATTGCGAACTAAAATATAGATTATCAAGTATATGTATTTTTTAATTTTTATCTTTTTTTAGTTTTTCTTTTAAGACAGATACACATACACTATTATCACAAATATATGTATTTGTTTATTTTAAGACTTGAATTTTAACCTCGTGATTGAAAGGGCACTACAATACCGTTTAACCAATAGTCTGGTGTCAACTATATGAATTCTAATTTCTAAATATGTAATATCTCGGTCAGAACCATAGACAATGATGAGATTAATACATCTTCCTGGGGTGAAAATATACTAAGCATCCAAAATATTTTAAATATAATGAAATAATTATTTATGGAACTATTAACGAAGTAGGAACTCAAAAGTTGTAAATTGTACGTACTAATTAATAATTAATTAATTTGTTTTTTCACAATGGAAGAAAAGCAATATAGTGGTGATACTGTAGCTAAGGTGAACATCGGAAGGAACTGCTTGTCATTGTCCACACAATATGTTGGTTAGATGTCAAAACAATTATGCGTTCCATCACTCGATCTTAGTGATCTTTTTGGCCTTTTATGGGGATATATATATATATAATATGACTTGTATTAAGATGTGAAGTACTATCAATTATTTCTTTTTTCTTTTTTACTTTTCATTCTTCGTATAATGGTTCTATATAAAAATATAAAGATTTTGTGGGTTTATACACCACCAAATTAGAATTTATACACTTCTAATGATTACATTCTCACATACAAATGTCACGTCCCTATCACTTCAATCATTACATCACACACACAAATATCACGTCAGGGTGTATAAACCCTATAACCCTGATAAATTTTGTAGAATTGTATACATTTTTTAGCATTTTTATTTTTCGTAAATGTAGCATTCGGCTTAAATAAACATATGCAAGAGTATACAAATAATTGGTTCTATATTTTAAAACTTGCAGCTTATGTATGCCTTTATTGTTTTCGTTTTAGACAGTCTTAACATTTTCTTTTTCCAAACATTTCTTAAGAATAAAATTTCACTAGGCATAAATTTCAATAATTATATTTGCAGATTAGTACTGATTATGATAACCTACTATTTAAGTATTAATATAGATCTTGTGTACTATATATGCTATCTTCAAATATGAAATGTTGGTCTTTAAGATAATCAAGTTGCACTCACCAACTTGGAGTACAACGCATGTGGAAGCACTTATATTCGTTGTCAACGTAGGATTGAACGCCGAGTAAACATAATTCAATGGAGTTTATACAATTCTACTAACATACATAACAAATTTCTTATGTTAATATAAATTTTATACTAAAATATTCATTTTATCAAAATATACATATAGAGGTTTAACATATGTGTTATTATCAACACAAACAATGGATGACGGTCAGTGTAATTTGTATAAAAATATTTACATATTCGATCTGAGTGCTAACATTTACACAACTGATCTCTACTTTTAGTTTTACAGTAAATGATGTTAGATACACAAAAGATTTACCCATATATATATATATATATATAAACACAGTGACACACTATATGTGAACCGATACAACATTACCATTGATGATATATTTTAAGACTACTCAATGATTTTCTATCATCCTATCCTATATTACATTAAACAAAAATATTCGTGTTTATAATTTCAGCATACTTGACTTACAAGTTACAAGCGATTTTACGAACATTGTTGATCGTTACTTTAAAAGAGTTATAAATAAAAGGAAAATTAAATTTTTTGCCTTTAGTTTTAAAATATTATTACAATTTTGCCACAAAAAATATATAAAAATTTACCCTACCTGTCATCAAATCGTAAATTGCGACTTGCAAGCCATGACTTGCGAGTGTCCGAAATCGTGCCGGCAAAAATGGAAGCCCTTTTTTAATTGTTTTTCTAACATCAAACTAACATTTTAACGTCCAAACCAACTACAACAATACATATCATTCAAATACTAACAAGAAAAATAACAACTTCGTGTCAAAACACAATAGACCGCATGCTCACCAAGTGTTCGATGAAGATTTTTAACTTGAAATGCATTTATACCTAATGACTTGCTCTTAACTTTAAATGCCTTTATACATAATGACCAGCTATTGTTAACCTTCAATTTCACAAAAAGACACCCAAGTCCGTGTAGTTTTTGTTTAGAAACTTATATGCGGTTTGCAAACTCGTTGGTAGTTTAGGGTTGTGGTTGGGGGAGAAAGGGGTGTCTAAAAAAAATATTTGTTTTGTTTTTCGTTTTTTTAGTCACCAGACCTATTTTGTCTCGATCTTGTTCACGTGACCACAACTACAATCTCGTTCATGATCGCGACCACAACTACGATCTCGTTCACATGCCCGAGATATCCCGAACGCGCAAGTTGCAAGAAACAGAACGCAAGTCGCAAGTCGCAAGCCACGACCTCGTTCTCGATCTCGCTCACCCGCACACGACCTGGGACACGCAAGTCGCAAAAAATGGAATGCAAGTCGCAAATTGCGACTTGTGACCGGGCATGCTAAATTGTTAGATATATATGTATATATATTTATATTTTAGGGTAAAATTTTATATATGCTAAAACATTAGGGCAGATTCTTTTAATTTCTTTAGATTATGAAATTGACCTTGATCAATAATTGCACTTGTCTTTGTCATGTAAGATATGGTCTAAGTGAATATATACAATACTTTTGGTCTAAAATCAATGGTCATAGGTATCAACTTTATCATATGAGATACAAATTGATATCCTCTGAGAGCTATACTAATTACACGAATTATACGAATAAAAACTAATCATAAGTTATCGAGTAAGAATGTATTAAATGAAACCTTGGGATTGATTGATAACATATTAGTCTATCATTTTAGTGTATCTTTTAGTTAGGCTTGTGTTTTGGAAGCGTGCGTCAAATCATTTCAAACGAGTCTAGTACTGATATATGCATGTGTACTTGAAATTACAATTGATTTGGACTGTGTGATTGATTGATTAGCATGCATATATATTTGAGATGTACGACATTTATGTCGGTAAGGAATTTTAAAGACTACGAAGTATATATGCTTTAGGGTAATAATGATCTAGCATGGAGGTAATCAAATTCGATAAAGAAATAACATAAATAAAGATAATAACCAATTTTAACATTCCTCGTAGTAACTTCCTTACTAATTCGACACATATTCATGATATTATAAGGAAATGGCAATTTTTAACTTTTTAAAAATTTATTAGAGGTTGTTGAGTAGTTTTATTCTGTACTGATAAATTTCAAAACTGAATACGAGTTTCGTTTTCTTTTATTTAAAATTTATTAGAGGTTGTTGACACTTATTCAACTTAATATTTTGTAGTAAATGGTTGATAAACGACAACTTAAATCAGTTCACAATCGGCTGACTATTTATAATATGGAAAATATATGTGACTCACTTAACGATTGTGATTACGAGGCTATCATAACTTGAACTCTTAAACCTGTATTTTTCATGGCATAGATACTCACATCTATTAACGGCTAAATTACACGTCATTACGTCATTGACTTTATTAACATAATTTGCTTGTTGATATTCACTATGACTATTGACTTTGGCTTAGTAGTTTACGGTATATGCAATTTAACTTAACAAATAGTGATAAAGTGAACGTTCAGGACCCTTAATAAAGCAAATTCACGGTTTCACATGTGGACTCGATTAACAAGATATTGAAACTCATAAAAGTCAAACCATTTCTTTTCCTTTGTTTACATATAAAACCCCGTTTCTTGTTAATTAATATGTAACAGAATTACTAAAATGTTAATTACTCGTCGAACTGTATGTTTATGAATTCGAGTTTTCACGTTTTGTTAAATCGGGAATCTACGTTTAGAAAAAAAAAAAAGACAAAAATAATTCAGACTCGTCTATTTATAATTGACTTACTAACGATTATGCGTTATCTCTACTATGTCAAACAAGTTACGCTAATAGTTAGATTAAACTATAAAGGATTCGACTCAAGTATAAAAAAATTCTTATGAAATGTATTCACACGTGCAAAGTCTCATAAATCGATGCTAAAACAACGGTTTAACTTCGGGATATGTCATAGGTTTGCCGTTAAAAAAAGTTTGTTTACTATTGTAATCATGTAGATAGTACTGTAAGTAATCATACGAATGGCTTAACTATAAAATGGAACCGACACATAAAAAGTTGTGTACAACCAAACACTAAAACAAAACTAGTTTTCACATGTTATTTGAGTTTTCCATTTTACCCTCTTCGAATAAAAAGGACAAGTAGATTGAAAATGGGTGAAATTGCAAATGTACAACTTACATGCTGCAAAGGTAGAACATAATTTAGCATTCGGGGTGTCTTCCTAACATTCACCAGCTTTATCTTGATGACCATTCTGTTTTATCTTCTGCAACTGCATCAATGATATTGTTTTGTCGTAATTACCATGTATTCAACAAAATGTTGATGAGTGACTTATTTTATTTATACACACTTTCAAGGCATTTTCTGCATGTAGGTCCTCCTATGGACCTTTTATGGTCCTGCGTGAAAAGTCCTTTTGAAGAAAAACCAACGATGTTTGGTCATATAACAGTTATTTGAGGTGGGCACCAGGTTTATCGAGAATTCGGTTTTGTCCACCCCTAATATAACCATTGAAAATATAAAACAAAGTGTCTTTGCAAATGTTGAAAAACATAAATGTTCTCTCAAAGTCTGATGGATAACTTCGGTAATTAAAGTTTATATTAAAATGATGATACTCTTGATAAATTACTCTACTTAAAATACAATAATGATTTTCAATTATCATAATATTCATTTTTCATGAACTTTTAGTCTAATTTGCTTCCAATAAATAATAATTATCTGACACCTTTACTATATTAATCGATGAAAAATATTTTATGTATTTACTATTTAATAAATAATCAAACTTATGATTATTAAATAATAAATATTGGACATTAAGGATAATACTTATGATCAGCAATGAAGGTTAGAATGCAAGATGTGGGCTTGGACTCCATGGGCTGTGAATGGTGACGGGCTGACGGCAATGACTAAGCGCCCATTAAACTCTCTGTGGGCTTCTTGTGGGCCGTTAGTAATTAAAGACATTATGACATTAACGTTATCATTTTTCTAACGTAGCGAACTTTTTTATTTGTATTTGATATTTGCTGTTTATTCCTAAAATTCCAACGAAGAAATAAAAGCTAAAGTATATTATTGTTAGCAAATTGTAGCTAATTCCCGGTAGTTAATTTGCCACATAAGCACATCGTATACACTTGTTCTTCTTCTCCCTCTATTTTCAAACTTTCATTTACCCACACACCCCGGTTCAAAAACAATCTAAAAATCAATACTGAGCAGATACTCCAAGCCGACCCGACAACCGCTGAAATTTTTATTTTTAACTAATATAATATAATTGTGAATACGAGACAAATATTCCTCTAGTATAAATTATAGTGCATCAAAACAAATTAATTGTGAAAATTGAACAAGTACCTCGTGTTATGTTTGTTATGATGATGATGATATTGTTGGGTGCAAACTCATGTTTCCCATTTTAAACTGAAAGAAAATAGTGTATGTATATAAGATCATGGGCAACTCCCTCTATCACCAATTGATTTTAGAGTGAAAACTCAGTAGACTTATATGTTGGACATGTTATTGGGTTAAAATATCGGTCCTTACAAGTGATACCAAGATTACGGTTGTAGTTTGGATGTGAATGTGGATGTGGCAGTGTGACCTGGCACACAGCGCCACCTTAGTTTGACCTTAGTGAATGTTGAGTAAGATACTGAAGCTTTGTACTGAAAGTCTCTCTGATTCAATACTAGTCAGATTGAGAGTGTTGAGTTTGCGACGTTATTGAACAGGGTTAGATGAGTTAAAAATTGTGAAAGTCTTATTCAGTGCAGCCACATATAGGGCTGCTGCTAATCTGCAGAAACTTGCACTACAAAATGGATGGGGTCACAGAATCCTAGAAGTAGACTACCAAACAACAACATAAAGTCATCAAAACCTTGATATCATTCAAAATAAGAATGAGTCACCGTTCATATACATCCATATAATATTAAATATCTAAATCATTAATTAAATTTTATTTGGAATTGTAACATCTAGCTGATCAATTCTTATGGAACAATTGTTCCAAACAAATTAAACGAGTTACAGCTCGAGACAAGGATCTAACTTGAAACTCGACTTGAGAGTTTGACGAGTCATAATCATATAGACTCTAGCGTGAACGACTAAAAAAATGCATTATAAACCTTGACTGTTTAAGTACGTGGCTCAGTTTGAGTACATATTGAGAGCTTGATTAAGGTTACTGGACGTCGAATAACAAAAATTCTTAACATTCCTAATTACATATATTTTAACACTTATATGTACTTCGCGCATAGGGATCAAAAGCTCCATAACTATTTAGTCTGAGTACTTATGAGTTTGGACTCAGCCTATTATATATTCTGAGCACTATGTACATTGTAATGATCAATGATGTGTTAAGTTTCTTAAACCACAAACACAAACTTAACAAACTTAAGCACAATTATAAACGACTACAAGTCAAAAGTCTTGGACCTAGCTCTTTTATGGTTAGAAACATTTTTATAAACTTATTTGATCTTCTTATATTACCATCCCACAATTTAAAACATCTTAGAGTTGTAAGAAAGCTAATTACATTGTATCACTTTTGGTGTCAAGCGTACAAAAGTGAGAAACTTAACAATATGGCACGAGATCCAAGGATTCCATTAACAATCATGGTGGGGAGAAGATGGTCGGAAAAAGTGAGGGAAAACAAGACTAAAACAAAAATGATATGATGTAATTAGTATAATAAGGTATGTGCAAGAGTCATGATTCTCAAAGACAAGCATATGAGTTTGAATAATATGAACACTTTACCACAAGTATGACAACCAAGATCTTGACACATGAGTCTAACATAAAACACATGCAACCCCCTTTTGACATTTTTGCACTCAACAAGAAAAGACATCCCGAAAAGGCATTTTTCTTCCATAAAAGCTTCAAAACCTTTTCGTAATTAGTCTTTAGAATAAATCTTTTATTAGCTGGCACTAACCCATCTAATCTTTCTTTCTTTTTTTAAATCTCAGAAACAGACAAATTTCTTTAGAAGGTCAATGCATTCATCTTTTAAAAATTAATTTATAACATTTTTATTTTTAAAATATTATATTTTTGTGATGGGAACTCGTATACCCATGATATATATGTATCTTTATTTTATTATATTCTAATGAAACAATAATCTTGAAGCGTTTACACTCTTCCCTGGCCTCCATCTCTAGCTTCTATGATGGCTTTCTTTGTGTCAATTTTCTAAATCATTGTTCCTCAAGTTGGATTTTTAATTTCTAACTTTTTTCATCTTTCTAGTCAAGACTTTTTTCTTTTTTTTTTGGGTATCATAGTCAGTAAAGGTTGGCTAGTTCACATGTATAAGTAATTAATTTAATCAACATATTCTTTAAACATAATCTAGATAGTTAAATGTCTAAATACCATAAAAACGCGTAATAATTTTTTTATTCATTGTAGTTTTAAGGGCAATAGGAACTATACTTGATCTATTGCAATCCATGTTTTGAATAGCTTCGAAATCAAAAGGTCAACTTGAACTAAATTACGTATGGCTATTTGGTGCAAATGTTGAATAGCATTGTATCAACGGACAGTCGACCGAAACAAAGTACTTAGGAAGTATTATTTCTGATTACTTGTTTGTTAATTATATATGTTGATGGAATGTCGTTATTAGGTACCACTAATCTTATATGTTTCAAAACTTCAAACTTCGCTAGAATACCGGGATTAGGATCAACATCAAGCCAATTAAAGAAACCTCTAATTCACAAAGTCTCTTGGACTTGACAATAGACTCAGTTAATTAATTAATTATATCTAGATCGAATCAAAGAAAATATCAATCATAAATCACTAACTGGTGTATGAAAAACATGCAATGTAATTAACATCTTATCTTCTAATTGAATCCTAAGTTTTTACGTACAAATTTGCTATGGTAATAGGTTTTAATATACACGGTCTTAATTGGCCATGACATGATGTAGTTGAAACTAGTAAAGAACATGCACGCTAAAAATTGAAACTGAAATGAATAGAAGGACCAAAGTTTACCATTTCTACTCCCTAATATAAAAAATAAAAAGAAATAAAGTGGGAAAAACCCTACAGTATTTTCACAAACCCAGTCTTCCCTAGTACTAGAGATCATGATATTGACATAATGATAATGATCATGATGTTGATCATGATTTTGATGATGAATTGATGACCATGTTGAGCATCCACAAATGATCCAATAGCTAGTAGTACATAAGCTTTTCTACTTCTTTGGTTTCATCAACAAAAAAGTTGTCAATGTTACTGCTGCTAAGATTTGTGCTAATGAGCTGCTTAATCTCTTCAAGACTAGAGTCCAATGAAGAATGCCCATAGTAATCACTCTGCAAATTTCCCATGTTGTGATGATCATAAACATGACCAACATGAGTAGTACTACCATACTCATTATAATGACAACTTCCATCAGAATTAGAACTACAACTAGCTTGATCACCTCCGAACATTACAAGGGTAGAACTGTCTTTTACCTTCTGATAACTTTCCATGGGACCCGCACCAAGATATTCACGATCTTGTGATTGTGAAACTAGATGAGAAGGAGCAGTTGTATTAGGACTTGAAGGGATAGATAGGGTTTGATCATGATAGCTAGAAGTATTAGTATTATGAGTACTATACATATATGATGAAGGTGGTGATGGTGATGTTGATAATGGAGCATTAATATTAATATTACTATTTTGAAAAATTGATAGTGATGGGTAGCTGTAGTTTGTTGAAGAATTGAAAGATTGAAGAGGTTTTCTAAATTCAGGCATGTAGATTAAGTTGTTCATCATCTTCTTCTTCAGCTTTGTGTTCCAATAGTTCTTGATATCATTGTCTGTTCTTCCTGGTAATTGTGCTGCCATTATTGACCACCTACACAATTAATATCTTATTATACATCACATAGATCTTGAACCAATTATTATTATAGATTCCAGTAAGAGAGATTATATGTATACCTGCTACCAATGGTAGTAAAAAGTGTACAAATAACTTTATCTTCATCATCAGAAAATTCACCATGTTTAATGTTTGGTCTTAGATAGTTCAACCATCTCAACCTACAACTCTTTCCACATCTTTTAAGGCCTGTGTAAGTTTTAAAACAAGAAGCAAATTAGCACTCATATATTGATTCAAGAAACAACACAAAGTGACAATCTTTGGCTAATTACCAGTGCTAACATAGTGAAATATATATATAAATATATGTATAAATATACCTGCTTTTTGTGGAAGAGCAATCCAATTGCCACCAGTACCATGTGTTTGTATGTAGTCTTTTAGCTTTGTGTCTTCTTCAGGTGACCATGGTCCTTTCTTAACATTTGCTTTGTCACAACATGGAGCTCTACCCATCTTCTCTCTTTTTCTTTTTTTCTTTAGATCTTTATTTCTTTCAATTTTTGTGTTTGTAATTTGAAACGGAGAAAAGGGATTTATTAATAGTTGTGGGAGAAATGAAATGAAGGTTGGATTTATGTGCTTAAGAAGAAGACTTGTGGGTGTCTAGAAATCAACTTCAATCAACTGTTTTGTTCTATTCAAAGAGAGGGAGAGGGCATAGGTCAATGGACAATTACTTTATAAATCCACAAAGTTCAAAAAGTTATTTAGCTATTAATTATAACTCTAAAATCTAATAATGTAACAAACATACGTCCCTACTATTAGATATAACAAATTTAGTCAACTCTTTAAATTTGATACCTGTAAAAATCAAGGTTAATTATCTGAAAACAACTTACTTTCAACTTAGCCGATCTTTTTACCAACATACTTTTTAGTATCTAATTTCTCCATTTTACTTTTTACTTTTGTCTCTACTTAACTATTATATAATTTAAGAGTCAAACTCATTATTGAATTAATGAACATAAGAGACATGTTGCAGAATGATTCAATTGATTCACAATCCATTTTTGTTAGATATTCTTATAGATCAAGAAAAAAATTATATTTTAGAAGTTGTGTGAATAATATAAGCACATATAGCATCTGTATCAATCTTTTGTGTGTTAAAATTTTTAGTCGAAAAAGAGGATATTAATTACGAAGCAATAAATTTGATTTTTAAATTATGAAATGGTAAAATGGGGACACATGTTGAAAATATAATAGGAAAATTTGACCAAAAAATACATTAAAAAAATGACAGAATTGTATTTACCTTGTGTTTTCAGTTAATTAAGCCAATAACAAGTAAACAAACAATTTAAGGTATTACACAACTTCAAAATAAATGCATGTTTTTAGGACGCACGAGTAATAAACGAGTTGATCAAGTTTGACTAGTTCATTTAGTCATGATTCATGAACAATTTATACTCTTTTTATATTTTTGAATTGCTGATACTTAAACAATTTGTCAAATATGATACGGAGTATATTACTCTAGTAATTTATCTTAAATCTACTAGCTTACCTTTAAATAAATTGAAAGGGTCAGCTTGAAATAATCATAAAAGAACATAACTGATGAGATTAACTTTAAGGATATCAAACAATAATGATTTTTAATGTAGCCGTGACCGATTCTCTGTAAATCATTACGTTTATTTTTTTGCTATTGATAAAAGTTATATAATTGAGAGAAAAATTCAAATAAGAATTTTTAAAAAATTAAAGAACGAGAGATGATTGCTCCATTTCAAATATTAATTTTCACAATTTTTTTTAAAATTAAATATCTTACAAATCATATGTCCATAAATTATAAAATTACACAATAAAAATCAATGTCATTTTATCTTTAATTAGAGACCTCCAATGATATAATTTCGGCTGATTTTTTTTTCCTATTTTTAATTGGTTTTAAAAATTCGTAATGTTAAATCACTTTAAACAATAAATAATAATCACGCGCGATTATATTTCTAATCACATGTGATTTTAAATAATAATCATATATGAATTTCATATATCGGTAAGTTAATCATCAAAGATCAATTTTTATGTGAAAATTACATGTGGTTATATTCCAAATCTTATGTGATTATATGTCAAATCATAAATGATTAAAAATCAAACTAGCAATCACATGTGATTTTTGCAGAAAACAAATGCAATTTTTAAAATTTTATTTACAATGTTCATATGAATAGATATCAAGTTGTAATCACGTATTAATTAAAATATATCATGAATAAATAATCGTGTACCAATTTTAATTTTTTATCATAAATCAAATGTGATTATATTTTTAAATCCGGAAAAAGAAAATATTCGTCGGAAGTATAGTTTGTAGGATTTCTAATTAAAGATACAAAAACGTTGATTTTTATTTGTAATTTATTGATATATGGTTTATAAAATATTTAATTTTATAAGTTAAAATAGAATTAACTTTTATAATGAAATTGAACAATTTCATTAATTCTTTATATTTTTAATTTTTTTACCATTTTCATTTGAACTTGTGTCAAGCCAGCCGCAACCTCACCACCAGTTAGCTATTGAGAACGTTGCAATAATGTAGTGATTCTCACGTGTTGTCCTTATTTTTCTTCATGTATTTATTGTACATTCTCTTTCTCAAAAGAAACCTCCAATTTTACTTTTTTTAGGGGGAGGGGAATTCTCATGTGTTGTCCTTATTTTCCTTCATGTATTTATTGTACATTCTCTTCAAAATGAGATGACAAATATGAACTACGATTTATATCTCTATTTTCTTATCAAGTTCATCATGATTAAAAAATACTCACGAGCTAAAGCCTTTTTTACGTGAGGTATGTCTTATTTAGTGATTAAAATATACCCACAGATAGAGCCTTTTTTACGTGAGGTGTGTCTTTTTTAGTGTGCTACTTTCTCAATCGATCCAAAGTCTTTGCCCTAATAATAGAATACAATTCATGTACGAAAATGATGGCCCCCTTTTTTTTTTAAAAAAAAAAAAAAGCTAGCTCATGGTCACTTCATTTTCTTTCTTTAAATATTTGTGTTTCATTATAAATGGTAAAGCCAAGTCAATGTGAGTACATTATAATGTTCTCACTTCTCATGTGCGCAAATCCATGGCTAGTTAGTAATAAAACTTGTTACTTATTATAGAAGAGAAAATTAATAATATGTATTATGACGTCATTTACGCATGTTAAACTGAAAACAAAATGACGAGCTTAATTATAGTACTAATAACCAACTATGCCATTAATCCTGCTGATCAAGAAAATTTGGTTCACCGCTATGTTTGAAATCCGACTCTTTTTCATCTTTAACATGCATGCCTCGATCATTGCATCCTTATTTTAACTCTTCTAACCTTTTGAAAGTAAACTACAGTTCAAATTAACCTGATGATAATAACTAATTACATAATCGAGTTGAAACTATTACCCTTACACCAACTAACTCTCAATTTCTCATTAGATCAAAATAGACATTTACCAATTCAACCAAATCAGAATGTAAAGAAAGATAGAAATCAACTCTTCTAAGAAAAATTACTTCTTTAGTTATCAAGTGGAGATGAAGAAAAAATGGAGAAAGGTAAATGACGACTCTATCTTTTTTTTAGTTCTTTTTAGATCAAACATGTACGATAACGATAAAATGAAAGTTGACTTTTATTGGATTAGAAGTAATTTATTACGGAGTATGTGGTCATCAATGTGATGAAGGAGCCAAAAGAATAAAATTAACCACTTGCATGGGGGCGTTTTGGTCAATCACCCATTTGAATTTTATAAAAATCAAAAACAATGTGAAAACTGTTTGATGATCAACATCAATTTGTCAAACCATCAATGTGTAGCTAGGTATATGTATTGAAAAACCATGTATTTCTAGTTATTAATTGTTATAGTTATTGGAGACGATAATATTTGTATACAGTCATGAATCTAAAACTCGATCACTAATACATAATGTATGTTTCATAGTTTCACTGTAAGACAAAGTCGCAACAACTAAAGAGGGAACTAGATACGAAATGCAAAAATAAAATATCATGTATTCAACTAGAATCAACTTATTAATTAGCAGTATGTGAGTTCAAGCGTTGTTGGAAGCAGTGAATATAATATGCGTGATTATAGAAACGTGAACGTTTGATTTTCTAGAAAAGTACGAGTAAATAGTTCGCAGTGTTAATCGAAGTTAACATGACTTGTAAAGTTGAAATGGAAAAAGAATCCAGAGATGGAGTAGTTGAAAATGTTGGTTAAAATAAGTAACAAAATTCAAAGGCTATATAGATAATAATAGATAGATTAGTGGTTAATGTTGCTTTACCTAACAACGTATCATTTCACTGCTTTCTGTGCCCAATCATTATCTGTTTTCAATTTTAACCTGTTTTTGGTTGACATGTGTTTGATTTAGGCAATCATTGGCATGTACATACAACTCATGTCACCTACTATCATAACCACCCAATCGCTTGCATAAATAAGCAACTATCTTTTGATACAATATTACTTTACTTCCTACAATTATAAGAGGCTTAACATATTTAGTACAACCTTCTATAACTTACTAGATTTTGATGTACACTTTATATTTAACATAAAGTTTCTAATATAGTAGGACTATTTGTGTGAATATTTTGTTAAATTAGTGTCAAAGTGAATATCTAGAAACTTGATATATTATGTGTTTGAACTCAAAGTGTTGAGCGTATAACCGTTGGACTATTTAAAGCTTTGAAAAGTTTGGTGATTAAATGAAATGGATGGCCTTGACCAAAATCTGCAAGTTATTTATTTCCCATAAGTCTATAAAATTCAAATAACTACGGAATCTTTTTTTTAAAAATGTTTAGGTGTAATATTCAACCCGACAGCAAATTGAAAAAAATAATTCAACAGGTATAATATTAATTTATTTCATGCCAATAATTTTTTTATTGTAGGGACATATTACTCCCATTTTTACAGGAAATTTTGTCATTTTAAATGGTTTTTGCATCGTCGTCTTTTTGTCATAGACAACGACATTCAAAAATAATAGATTTTACGTAATTGTTTTCGTGAGCAATTTACGTTATGTTAATTATTATATATATTATTAATAAAAATGATCATATACGATGTACTTAATTTATACTCTCTTGTAAATATTATCATCTTTAACTTTAAAAAAATATTGAAAGTACTTAAAGTACACTTACACTAATTCAAACATTATATATCTTAAACCTTTAAACTTTATATCACTTATACACTTTTTCCCCACATTCTTTAACTTTAAATATTTCAAAAACGGCTAATCGAAAAATTATAAAAACTACACCATAAAAATCAACATTTTTTTATTTTCGATTACACATTTCACATGATATACCTTTCAACAAAAATTTTCTTTAATTTTTTGAAATAAAAATTTAGGCGTCTTTACATGATTGATTCAATTACTAAAATTTATATATGTGATCCGTGTAATTACAGATAAATAAACTGTATATAATTAAACAATTATAACTTCAAATAATAAATATCTATATATTTCATTTAAATAATCTTCTCATATTTAAAAATAAAATAATATATTTATTTCACGAACACTATACTAATAATATCAGAATACGTGAATGTGGCAGGAATACTTAACTATTTTACTTAAAACTGGGGCGGAGCTGGTGAGCTATCTTATAACAAGGGGGTAGCCCAAACAACAAGTCGATTGATTTACGTTGTGTAATAATGTCTTTAAACAATTACAATTTTTTATTCTTTAATTTTGTTTTATTTTTTAACTTTTGAAGTTTATATCTTTTCGCTTATAATTCATATTAAGTTATCATTTTTTCAAAGTTGTGTATATTTTAAAATTTGTTTGTCAGTAAATATTTTTGAAGTTCCAGCTTTTTAACCTTTGATTTTAACAATTTATACTTATTTTTATTTTTAAACGTACTTTGACCACTTATAACTTTCTATAGAAAATTCTAATTTCAAATCTGTAAAATTTACATTAGATATGGAGAGTTATTAAATATTAGTCTTCAATCAATTTTGATAAAAGTAAAAAAAAAATTTTAAAAATAAAGAAAAAGAAAAAGTCAAAGACCGATTCAAACCGGTTCCGGTTCCCTGCCCCACCAATTCCCAGTTCGATCATTGGTTGTTGATTTGGTCAACATCGGCCGAAAACCAGTTAAACTCAAATTGAATTTCTTCAAAATCTTGATTCGACTAGTCGGACTGATTTTCAAACATCGCTAATAAGTCTTTTCTAAGTCAATGAAACTACTAGAAGTGTGGGGCCATCAACTATTATACTATGAACTTTATACCCCATTAATCCATTATTAGATACGGTTCGTATTATATACAAATGAATAATAGCAATTTATTTTTAGCAAGTTATAACCTTTTAAGCTGTTATCTCATATTGTATTGTATAAAACTTTTGTAAGTTATAACATTTCCTACGTTCGTTTAGTATTTTGGTTTTGGCATACATCACAAATATTGGTTGACGTGTCCGTTTCAACCGGTCAAAACGTCACCCTGGCTAGTCACCGGTCCGAAAGATGGCGGGTTAGTCGCGATTTGCGACTCGGATTGACCCGGTAGATATTGGATTGACCCGGTTAGAACCAACTGCTTCGAATCCGTTTTTGAGAAGAAAAAGAAAAAATTGTGAGAAAACTTTCTTAGTTACAAGCTCTCGGAACAAAAACATGATTTTTCCGGCGGTCAGTTGACGACGCTCACAAACAGAGGTCATAAAAATCGATTTAATGTGGGTGTTGAGGACCTGGTGGTGGAACAGCGGTGATGATGGGAATTGTGTTTGATTTTCTTCTTTTAAAACCAAATTAGAGTCTTGCAAATTAATAGTGAAGCTGAACTTGTATAGAAGATAAAAGGTGAATAAAGAATACACCGGGAACCTGCGGTCCATTTGACGCACTTTACACAGAAATCCGGTTGGGAAATGTGAAGGATATTAATCACAGGTCCATTTGATGCTCTTTATAACAAACCGATTAAATCGGGAAGCTCAACCGGTTTGGCCCAATCAGAAAACTTGGGCTATAAGTTAGTTAGAGCCTGGCTATAAAAGAGAGTCAGATGTTTTAAGCTAACCATTAACCAAGCCCCATTAATTTATACTTATTTATTGAGTTTTTAAAAACTGATAAATTGGGCTTTTTGTATTTTGGGAAGGCGAGAGAACTTGGGCTGCTATAAGTCGTAAAAACTTAATGATTCTTATTTTTTAAGCCCAGATCATTTTAAACTATAAAATCATTTTAGCAAAACTATAATTTCAGTCAAGAACGCGCCTAAAACAGTTATTATAAAAGTTTTGTAACACCGAATTTCGTTTACAAGTTTTCTCATTTTACAAATGATATATATTATAAGTCAAAATTGTATTTTCTTAAGACAAAAATAATATACAGTTATGTGTTGTCGACTTGTGAGGTACTGGTGTTGAATCCTTTATTTGAAGAAAGTGTTTGACTCGTATTTATGTTATGTGTGTTTTTGGATCATAATTTTAACTATATATTTATTTAATGGATGAATTGTAATAGTAGTTATAATTGATTACTTATTTTAGTCAATTATCATACTGTTTACAATTATACGTCATTTTACTAGATATGTCAAAAACTCCACAAAAGAAGGTAAAATAACAATAATCCTACTTAATCTATTAAAAAGACTATTAGTTTAATTATATTTACTTAACAGTTGCTTTCAATTTCAATGCTTTGACAGCTAAATGAGACAATTGATTCATGAATATAAACGTGTGAAGATATATGACTAAAATGAAGCACAAGCATTCAATATCACGTTTTCAGTGATTTGGATGGATTATAAAGCACATGCAAGAATCACATGCGTTTTTAAATGATAAACTTCGAATTTAAACCTTTTTTTTAGACAGACAAAGGACAATGACACGACCGACGTTTCAAATGAAATGACAATATAATTAACATTAACATTATTACTATAATTGATGACCAAATTATGTTGGCTAATATCCTTCTTATATCATAATCATATCCATCCATCAACTAACAAACTGTTCAATGGTACTAATTAAAACAACTTGTATGATACAAGTAAGTATCTACTTTGAGTTGCTTACATTGTTTATTTATACTCATTAAAAATTGAAAATTATTGATGAAAGTGATTAATTTTCCATTTTTTTAATAGATAAAATCTATTATGAAAAAGTATTGTCTACTTTTTGTTTGTACACTAGCTACCATCGTTACTTTTATTAAATATATAAGTATTACAAACACAACCTCAAGTAATAGATAACTACAAATATTATGTACACAATACCTCAAGTAAGGTTTCGTATCGCTAATTAAATAAAAAATCCTTTAATCATAATACGTTCTTTTACCGTGAAAATAAGAAATAAAATTAAATTCTTAGGAACAAACAAAAGCATAAGAAAACAAAAGGATAAAAGTGAGGTCTTGAGTTAAGTTCCATTCGATGCGATGCTAAGCCCTCAACAACCAAGTGTTACAAGTCCACGTTGTTGTGACTACCTATACATTAAGTCAAAACCATATTACTAACTAACTGTATCTACATTCCAACAACCAATGACTCTTATATTAGATTTACAATTTTAGATATTTACATAAAGCTAGAACTACAATTATATCATAACATGTATGATTATAACACCGTATATATATAGTGTATGGTTATGATTAAGATTGGTATCATAGAACAATAAGTACGTAATGCAATCGAGGAGACATGAGTGGTATGCAAGTAGTTGGATTTAAGGAATAATATAATGTCAATATGATGCTAACATAAAACAAAATATAATCCAAGAAACATGCAATATTCCTATGTCTACGTGCCAACATGTGAACAACAAACGCGAGATAATCGAATCATGACACTCAAGATCAAATATATATATATATATATATAATACTCCGTATAAAACTAGTGTTTTGTAAAAGCTTAAAATGATATTTATAATTCAGATAAAAATAAAGAAATAAGTATATAATTAATATAAATAAAAAATTTATCCTTACGCCAATTGAACTGTACAAAAAACTCATCAACCAAAATGTTGTAATTAAATTGATATCTTATTGGAGACATTTATATATACACACATTTGAGAATATTTATAATAGGCATTGCTAGTCGTGTAGATTTGTTATTTTAGAAAAAAGATTATATATAGAAAAAATAGTTAACATTAATCTTAATAAAGCAGAGGGTATCACAATTCCAGACTTGCTAAGTGTTATATTAGAGGATAGATTACATTATACGGACTTAAGTCTGATTGTGAATTTAAGGTTCATTAAGATTTAATTAGATTTTCATTGTACTTATATATAGTTGATTGATAATATGCTTTACTTACGGAGCTTTATTATTCAATATCGTATCAGAGCTGGTCCTGATCGACATAGCCTTCTAACACAAGCCTCCATCGCCGCTGCTAACCGAGTCATCCAATCAAATCTTCTTCTCTTTAAAAGTTCTATTTCTCTCTCTCGTTCTTCAACTTCCCGCTAAACCCTAGCGCTGTCGTCGCTTATCGTCATCTTTAAAAAAATAAAGCGGCTAATGGTTTGCTGCCTACTCCGACACCATTGTTAATGGCCATAATCATCAATTCTCCTCTTTATTGCGATCTAAAATAGTGAATCTTTTTATCTCTAATCCTTTATTTTCCGTTATATTAAATGTTTTTAGTTATTTTCTTCCTCTAATCCCATTGCTCGATGTCTCATTTCTCGAAAGTAGCAGATCATACTGTCTATTCTCATCTAATAATATGTTAGTTATACTATATATTGAAAAAAAAGTTGATTTTATAGTAGTGTCCACCGTTTCATTCATTTGCCATCCTAATATTTGTTTTTCTTATTATGTGATTATCTTTAAAAAATTGTTTGATTAGTCAAATCCCTCCACTGTAAACAACTTGTTGACCGTCTCAATTTATTGTTGATCATCTCAACTTACTTCGGTTACTAGTGCCAAAAAAACATTTTATCTTATTGTTTGTTTATCTCATCTATTCATTCTCCTTTCTTTTCTTTTCAGAATTTTCAGTTATAATATAATCATCTTTGTTTTCTTTATAATTTTAATTTTAATTTTAGAAAATTTCCAAAATTCTTTATTTTATGTAAAGAAAAAGAGAGAATCTCTTTTCTTTCAAATCTTCAATTCCCTTCAAAATTTCTAAAATGTCTTCAAAATCTTCGCAGTCTCTATTCTAATCATATCTCTTGTTTCATAGTTCTATTTCAAAAATCATAAAAAAAAACAAATTGCTTGCTAACTGACATTGTCATCGTCAATTGTCGTCGCCTTGTGCCGCTACATTGAAGTTTATGTCACAGCTGTCTAACTATCATGCCTTTTACTGCTTTACTTCAACATTTACATTTATTTTTCAATATTTAATGTACTTACGCTACAGTTTAAGTGTCTGTATTCCTACCACTTCAACTGTGAGGAATATTAGATTATATGACCCAAATTTGATTATCGGTTTAGGGTCCATTAGGATTTCTTTAGATTTTCATTATGTTTTATATATAGTTGATTAATAATGTATTTTACTTATGGGATTGCATTATTCAGTATGTTATACTGTGTCTACGTATGATTGTTTATGTATTCAGATTTGCGAATAAGTAGCATAATCGTTGTTTCTCTTCAAAACTGGGAAACGAAAGGAAGAGAGGGAGGTTTAAAAATATTATTATAAAATAGATTTTGTAGTTTTGTTGCTTCCTTTTGGGATTGTCGGTGATGTTGTCGGTGATTTGCTAGTTATAAGAGTGTAGTGTCCGTCGGTTATTTTTAAATATGACAAATTTGTTGCACTCACCTTTCTATCTTCTTCAATTGTTATGTGCAACCCTTTTCACCGTTCTTTAGTTGTTTAAACACAAGTTAAAATTCAAGGTTTATTATATAAGATATTTGATAACATATGACATGGATAGCATATTATATGTTTTCTTGGTTTTGTATCAAATTTAAAGTATTTAAGTTATATACTATCGACGGGTCTTTAATAGGTTGTGGGTTTTTATTGGTCGATAGGTTTAAGTCTCATTTGAATGAGTAATTATAAGTATTTATTGCGATTGTAAATAGTATTCATGCTAGAAAAATAAAGAGTTACATACCAATATACCATACTCATATGATAAGTCTAGTTTTTATTTTTTGGGATTTTAGATCTGATGTGAAACATAAAACCAGTGGAAGCACATGGGAAGAGAAACAAAAATTTGAATAGTGTAATTGAATGTTGTCCCATGATCTTCCATGTGGATATAAGTTACATCCCACCCACTACTTCACATGTCTCTAATTTCTTTAACTTCTATTCTAAACTAACCCTTATATATAATTTTGTCTGTCATTTTATTTTGAATAAAACTCTCTTTGGATTGCAAGCTTAAACTACTGAATTGTAAAGTTTAGTATCAATAGAAAATATGATAACTTATACACTATTCTTTTTGTCCAATCACATCTGCTAAATATGTTTAATATACAACATCATAATTATGAAATGATAGATGGAAAAGAAATGATGGTGTACAAATCATTACCGCATATTAATAATTAGTAAGAAGCTAAAGTAAAATCTAGAATATTACATATAAGATTAATAAACTACTTAACGTTTTCCATGATAGAAAATAATGTTCGTGCATTACATATAAAAGTATAAACTATCAAACATAAAGTTGGGCAACGATTGTTATATGGAACGCTTAGGTAGAGGGGGCCTTAAAACATTTATTTGCCTAAGCCAAGACAAGGAAGTTGGGCAACGATTTAATAGGCCACAAACAAAGAAATTTTTAAACCACAAAGTGCTGCTCCCTTTAGAAAATAAATCAGATAAAGAAAATATTAGCATCTTCTTAAAGATCTATATACCCAAGGAGGTAAAAAGATAGCATACCATCAAAGGGTTTACGGTTTAATGGTACGCAAAAAACTCATTAATTTAAAGATCGTAAGTTCAAGTTATATAGGTGACAATTGTGTACATTTGTATATGTAGTTATATATAATATATGAGATGAAAATATATAATGTAGATTTGTTTTTATCATACCCCTTATTTCTCCAAAATCTAGTTAAGTCTGTTTAATCGACATCTTCTTGATGCCTCACATAATATTTACGGTTGTTTAATTAGCAGTGACGTAAGCGTACTGGTAAGTATATTTGACATGTAGGCTCTGTGAGTGTAAAGTCATCTCAGTCCTTTTTGTATTGTAGTTGATCAATATGGTATGAGGTTCTAATTGGATGTGTTTCAAAGTTAGTTCTCACACACATGAATCGATAATGACGAGTCAATTAAGTTAAAGTTGACTAATTTTGTAAAATAAATAAATTAATAAAACTAGATAATTACTTTATACTAATAATGTCCAAAATCATGATTATTTAGCTATTTATCTAAAAGAAAAAAAAAAAAAGAGAGAATTAGGCTAAAAACGTAGAGAGCCTAATTCAACCCAAATAAATTACTAACTTCTTTTATATTGAATTCACTTTTAACCTTTAACATAGCGAACCCCTTTAAATTGCTCCTTTTATATCTTGTATAGTATCAGATGTTTTAATCCACCAACTATATTTATGCATGTGGACTCATGACTCGTACCGTGATTTATTTTCTCAAATTTCAAATCATGACTTATAACGTAATTTGTATCGTAAGAGTCATAATCAATCATTATATATATCTAATTTATGATATGTATGTGAGAACATAATATTAGTTGATAATATAAGACTTTTTTCATTATTATTGGCAACAGAAACTTTGTTCAGGTTCTTTGATCCTACAAACACTTAAAATTCGTTATTATTAGATATAATATACTATATGATAGATATTTCAGTGTACAACCTTTTTTTTTTTTTTTTTTTCTACATGAACTAGTTCTTCATCCTCTTGAACGTATTCATGAGCATCCATCCATAAGATATCTTCCGGGAGACATGCATCCGCCTTCTCGGTAATTTATTCATCATTCGAATTCATGTCCGACAAACATATCAGTTCATAGGTCTCCCCTCTATCTTTTCTCTTTTGAAGTCTCATATCAAGGTTAAAATTGTATTTCACAAACACTAACACATCCAACCGTTGTTACTCCAAAAACGATTCGTTTTTAATGCATTTATGACTCATGTGATACACAAGTCTGACTCGTCTCTTACGATACAGTGCAATTTTGTAAGTCAGATTACGGGTCTTGGTAATTTACGAGTCAAAAAACGAGACATTCTTTTTTATGCATTTCTGACTCGACTCGTAAGAGACGTCACATGTATCATACGAGTCTAACAACTATTGCTATACTATCCAATATAAAATTGTATACATTTTTATAAGTTTGAAACATATAATAGGTCGTAACTCTAAGTATGAGTAAATTTTCTTTTTAAAAATAATAATATATAAATAATATTTACATCATAATCATGCGTAGAGCACTAGAGCAAGTTATCCAGTATATGTCATTATTAAAATAATTTAAATTGTGATTTAAAGTTACATGATTCGAATAAAATATTACCTCATTGGGCGTTAAATTTAGGTTTGATTTTGGGTGAATTATGGGCGTTGGTGGATAAATAGGGTTGGTGAAAGGGACCCACGGAGTTGGTGGGGGGTCCACATCCACAGAGTTGGTGGTTTCTCGCTGTACATGTACGCGCACCCTTTCGCACCTATAAATTAACCCTCACTCACTTGTTACCAAATCGTCTCTCTTTCATAAACTCTACATCTTTCCCCAATATTCTATCTCTTTTTTCTGGATCTGAAGATTTGATCTCTTTCTTCACCGCCGTTAAAAAGGTACCAACCGTTTTTTCAATTCACATATCTTATTGTCACTGCTTCCATTTTACAGATCTGTTTAGTTATACACTTGTTTTACTTATGATACGCTTAGTCCATGCATTTTTCCAGTTAGATCTGAATTATTTGCTTCGATCTGGTGTCCTGAAGCTTTAAATGTTTAGAATACTTGATGAATTTGTGCTATTGTTTTATAAAAACGTGAAATTAATACTGCTATATTACAGATCTTGTCGTTACTCGTTCATGCCTAACTGTTTTATGTTCGTTAGTATTTAATTCGATATTTTTGTCAAAACTAGGGCTTAGGATCTATATAGTAGTTGACTTTATTTAAAGTCAAACACTGAAATTTATAGATTACTTGATAAATTTGTGCTCTTGTTTAGGAAAAACGCGAAAGTTTATCTGCTAGATGACAGATCTTGTCGTTCCTGCCTATCTGTTTTATGTTCGTTGATATTTAGTACAATCTTATGTCAAAAGTAGGGTCAGGATCCATAGAATAGTTGGACTTTATATAAAGTCAAAGTCAAACACTAAAACTTGTATATTGATACTCCAATACTTTAAATGGCGGTTTCTTTCCGATAAGCAGACTATTAGTGTGAGTTATAACATTGTCTTATTATAATTAAGAGAGAAGAGAGATTTACTGATCTCTAAGTTATTTAAATGTATAAAGGTTTAGAATTCTACCGACAACCGAACTTTAAAGAACTAAGTAAAGATGATGATGGATCTGTAGCATTGTTTATTGGCACAGAAGATGTATTGAATTTTGCAAAGCCATTGCATTTAGGTGCAACTTTTAGCCCAATTACGTGGCTTTATCCTATGTTTTAGTTATGTTGTTGTAAAATTTTTTTTATCTTGCAGATGTAATTTGATTACCTTCCCATTACTGTTAATTTCTATCTTATAATGTACTAATAAAACCTTTTGGGTATTGATTATGTCTGTTTAGAGATGGAGACCTTCCTATTTACATCCGAATCTGTCAACGAGGGACACCCCGACAAACTCTGCGACCAAGTCTCAGACGCCATCCTTGATGCTTGCCTAGAACAAGATCCCGACAGCAAGGTTGCCTGTGAGACTTGCACCAAGACTAACATGGTCATGGTCTTCGGTGAGATCACCACCAAGGCAACCGTAGACTATGAGAAGATTGTCCGTGACACTTGCAGAGAAATTGGATTTGTATCTGCTGATGTCGGTCTTGATGCTGACAACTGCAAGGTCTTGGTCAACATCGAGCAACAGAGTCCCGACATTGCCCAGGGTGTTCATGGACATCTTACCAAGAAGCCAGAGGATATCGGTGCCGGTGACCAAGGTCACATGTTTGGGTATGCTACTGATGAAACACCAGAGCTTATGCCTCTTACCCATGTCCTTGCAACCAAGCTTGGTGCTAAGCTCACTGAAGTGAGGAAGAACAACACTTGCCCATGGCTCAGGCCTGACGGTAAGACCCAAGTGACCGTTGAGTACCACAATGACAATGGTGCTATGGTTCCTACCAGGGTTCACACCGTTCTTATCTCCACCCAACATGACGAGACAGTCACAAACGACCAAATCGCTGCTGATCTTAAGGAGCATGTGATCAAGCCTGTCATCCCAGCTCAGTACCTTGATGACAACACCATCTTCCATTTGAACCCATCAGGCAGATTTGTGATTGGTGGTCCTCATGGAGATGCAGGTCTTACAGGCAGGAAGATCATCATTGACACCTATGGAGGATGGGGAGCTCACGGAGGTGGTGCTTTCTCTGGGAAAGATCCCACTAAGGTGGACAGGAGTGGTGCTTACATCGTTAGGCAAGCAGCCAAGAGTATTGTGGCCTCAGGACTTGCACGCAGGTGCATCGTTCAGGTCTCTTATGCTATTGGTGTGGCTGAGCCACTATCAGTTTTTGTTGACACATACAAGACCGGAACAATCCCGGATAAGGATATCCTTGTCCTTATCAAGGAGAATTTTGACTTCAGGCCAGGGATGATGGCTATCAATCTTGACCTTAAGAGAGGTGGCAACTTCAGGTACCAGAAGACTGCTGCTTATGGTCATTTTGGCCGTGAAGACCCTGACTTCACCTGGGAGACCGTCAAGATCCTCAAGCCCAAAGCTTGAATGTAACAGTTTCACGAGAATGATTCTTTTGCCCCTTGTATCGGCCCATGGAGAATAAACAAGCTTTCACTCCACAAGTTGGCATGCTGTTTTCCTGAAGCCGTAAGGTGGACAACACTTGAAAACATACGTAGGACTTGTTACAAGCTTTTGATTGTTTGGTCAAAATGTTGTGTTTGTTTGTCTTTCCTTTTTATATTTGTTGCTGGGAAACATTTAGGATTTCTAAATTTTCAGTATTTGATGGAGAAGCCTATGTTATATGTACTTTTTGAACAAATTTATATCTACATAAGTTTTTGAATTATGAAGTTGCATCAATTTATTACTTTATAGTTGATAACATTGTACTACAAATTAAACTATCTATCAAGATCTGGATAGATATTTCTTCAGGGGTGCAACCAGAGACGATGCAGCCTGTCTTCACCAGGGCCATACATCTCGTCAACCCTTTCACCGTCTCTAAAGAACTGAAAAGTAGGGGTGTATCGGATATGCTGAGTTGTTTCTGGGCATTCATTTATATCCGCATATATGAAACCAAGTTTGGGGAACTTGTTGCTTAACTTGTTGAATGAAGGCAGGATCTGACCACAAACATGACACCTGTAATTGCATTGACCAAATTAACATTTGCAAAGTAGCTTCACTAACCTTCTAGGACATTGGACTTTAGTGTTTAAGATCGGATTACACATATAAAAGAAATAATTACTTTTAGATAACGTTTACCCAGAATGTGGCAATACAAATACTATAGTCTACTACTTCCTAAAAGCAAGATAAACAAAGTAATAATTAAATTTTGCTTCTTTTCAGATGAACTTATAGTCTCATACCATATTCCCTCAATCTTATTTTAGGTTGTCCAAAAATACAGCATCTTTTATGGTTACTTTCAATCGTATAATGATCTCCTTTACCTATACTAGTGGCAATTAGTATATGTGATTTTTCGCCTTTTGTAATTGGACTTTACACATTTCATTACTAGTCGTAATATTTTTAGAAATGGATTTTACTTATTCTAGTGTCAACTTGGCAAATATCATTTTGATCCGTGTGATCCAGGGATATATGTATATTGTGATTTAGGGGATCGATAACGAAAAACTTTCAGTCCATACTGCAAAAAGTAATCGCAGCCTAGCCTAATTAATCCTACTTAATGTTTCCCAACTATTAATTGCAATAAAAACCGACGGTTATGTTTAATGATTAAGCAGACGACAAAGTAACTCCAACTAAGCGGCAAAAGAACGTTTGACAACAAAGCTTGTTACGAACACTGCCTTTGTCTTAAATGGCACTTCAAGCAAAAGAAATTTCTGTTTATCAGTGAAATCAAGGATTCTTTCAAGCATCAAGCATTCTTTGAAGATATTGAACTGCTATTTATGTTTCAAAGTAAAACCATCTGGCATGCAATCTCCAATCACCATTTCCTGGAGCAAGAGATAGGCATCTTTGAGTTTACGCTTTTTAAATAATCCATTTATCAAAATATTATAAGTACGAATATTAGGCCTCAAACCTCTAGAAGGTAGATCCCGAAAAATTTCCTGACCACGCTCAACATTCCCAGATCTACACATTCCATCAATGAGGATATTGCAAAGAACAATATTAGGAGTCAATCCATCACCTTCCATGCGTCCGAACAGTGTTAGACAGGGGTGGCTCAACGGTAAAGCCAGTAAAGCAATCGCTTTAGGCCTCGAAATTTGTAAGGCCCCGAAATTTATAAGACCCCATATATATATATATATATTTTTACTGTATGTGTTAATATATAAAAAAAAATTATTGTTGTTTATATATATTTTTTAATAATTATATATAATTAATAGATTTTCTTTTTTTAAGATACTTGATTTTTAAGGCCCCATTTACAAGGCCTCACTTTTATTCTTAAAAAAAAGAGTCAATTAGTCAATAATAAATAAGGTGTTAATTAATAGATTTAATATAGTGAATATTTAAATGATACGCTTTTTTAATTCATATTCAACAAGGAGTCAAGGATTTTAACATATATTTTATGTATGGAATGTGTTTCTTGCGTGAGATGCAGAGGAACAACTAACAAAAGAAAAAACCCTCTGTTTTATTTTTGAACAGACAACACCACCGACAAAAAAAAACCCTTTTTTTCTTTTCGGCTTGGAAACCTACGGCGGTAACACAACGCTTGATTTTTATTGTTTTTTGGGCTAAACATCACAGGAAAAAAAAAAGTTTGGTTCGTATTGATTATAGGAAAAATAATTAATATTGATTAATTATTTTAATTTGATTATTGCTCGAGTTTGGACTAGCATTCAATTGGTAATCTTGAAGTGTTCGTGTGTGGATCAACGTTTGAAGTTGCACTTGACTAATCACTACGACAATCTATCAGGTTCTATCGCTCCTTTTTTAAAGTTCTTTATTGTGAATTTGTGATTAGTGTCTAATAGATATTTAGATTTATCAATGTCAACTCGTAAATATGAGTCTAGTTACTCGAAATTGCAAAAGAAACGAAAACAAGAAGCTTTAGTAGAATCTCAAAGGGGGGCCCTAGATAAATTTGTAACAGGCACAAAAATGAAAAAATCAAATAATACTAATGAATGTCCTTCAACTAATCAAACTAATATAAATGATAATGAAGTGAATGTGGAAGAAGAATTAAATAATCAAAAGAATGATGTTAATCCTAAAAATCAAACTAATATAGATGATAATGAAGTGAATGTGGAAGAAGAATTAAATAATCAAAATAATGATGTTGATCCTAAAAATCATGTTGAACATGAACAAGCTAATGAATTTAACATGTGTCCTAAAAATATTTTTGATCCAAGTCAATGGACAAATATTGATAATAAGTTAAGGGAATTCTTAGTTGAAAATGGACCGATTAAATTTAATGAGGTGGATTTTCCAAAGGATGAATCCTCTAGACACTTTAGCTCTTCATTATATGTTCATAAAACGTCAAATGGTGAAAAGTATGAAAGAAGATGGTTAGTTTATTCAATAGATTTAGATAGAGCATTTTGTTTTTGTTGCAAGTTGTTTAACATCAATTCAAGTAATAGTAAATTAACTAGTGAAGGTAGCAAAGATTGGAGAAATATTAGTACAAAACTAAAAAAACATGAAAGAAGTAGTGATCATATTACTAAAATGAGTATATGGATTGATTTAGAGACAAGATTAAAAGAAAATAATACAATTGATAAAGATATTCAAGATCAAATAAATAGAGATAAAGAACATTGGAAACAAGTATTAATAAGAATTATAGCAGTTATAAAATCTCTTGGTAAAAGAAGTTTAGCTTTTCGTGGAAAAAACGAAAAAATATATGAAGAAAATAATGGAAATTTTTTAGCAGCAATGGAAATGATTGCTGAATTTGATCCAATAATGCAAGAACATATTCGAAGAATTAAGAACAAGGAAATTCATAATCATTACCTTGGACACAATATACAAAACGAAATAATAAGTTTAATAGCATGTAAGATCAAAACTAAAATTCTTAAAAAGATTAAAGAATCTAAATATTTTTCAATAATACTTGATTGTACTCCCGACACTAGTCATGTAGAACAAATGTCTATCATACTAAGATGTTTAGATCTATCATCTAGTCCTATAAATGTTATGGAATACTTTCTTGGATTTCTAGAAGTAAATGATACAACCGGTAAAGGTCTTTTTGAAGCTATTGTGAATGAAATTAGTAAAATCGGACTTGATATAAATGATATAAGAGGACAAGGCTATGATAATGGGTCAAATATGAAAGGAAAACATAATGGCGTGCAAAAAAGATTTTTAGATATAAATCCAAGAGCCTTTTATACACCGTGTGGTTGTCATAGTTTAAATTTATTAATTTGTGATATGGCTACTTCTTGTTGTGGAGCCACCAAATTTTTTGGAGTTGTACAACGTATATATTGTTTATTTTCCTCATCCCCTCAAAGATGGAAAATCCTATTAGATCATCTACCAAACTTAACTCTTAAATCATTATCACAAATGCGTTGGGAAAGTCGAATAGAAAGTGTTAAGGCAATAAGATATCAATCACCTCAATTAAAAGATGCATTGTGGAAATTATATGATGTTAATAATGATCCTAAAGCTAAAAGTGAGGCTGAAAGTTTAGCTACACATGAACTAGCCGATTTTGAGTTTTTTTCGGGGATGGTTATTTGGTATGATGTATTATTTGTAGTTAATTCCGTTAGTAAAAATTTGCAAAGAAAAGATATATGTATTATAGATGCAATAAAACAATTAGAAGGTCTTGTTGAGTTCTTTATCAAATATAGAGTTAATGGATTTGAAAATGCTATAATTACCGCTAAAGAAATTGCTAACGAAATGAATGTAGAACCTAAATTTCATGAGAGACGTATTATCCATAGAAATAGACGATTTGATGATAATGTTGACAATGAAACCATAAAGACACCTCAAGAATATTTCAAAATTGATTATTTCTTATATATTATAGATAAAGCTATTTCATCTCTTGAAATTAGATTTGATCAATTTAAATTTTATGAAACTCTTTTTGGCTTTCTATTTAGCATATCAAAATTAAAGTCTCTTGAAGAAAAAGAATTAAAAGATAGTTGTCTTAACCTTGAAAATAATTTAAAATACAATGATTGTTCGGATCTTAACGGTATAGATTTATTTTCAGAACTAAGGATTCTAAGAGAAATCATAAATGTTGAAAATGACAAACCAATTGATATACTTAACTATATTAAAAAACTTGACTCTTTTCCAAATGCTTATATTGCATATAGAATTATGTTAACCATTCCCGTAACAGTTGCTTCAGCCGAACGAAGTTTTTCAAAGCTTAAAATTGTGAAAAACTATTTAAGATCGACAATGTCACAAGAAAGGTTAAATGGATTAGCTACTTTATCAATTGAAAAAGACTTAGTAAACGAAACTGATTTTAATGATTTAATTAAAGATTTTGCATCAAAAAAAGCGAGAAAAATAAATTTTATATAAAATAAGAATAAGTTAAAATTTATAGTAAAAAAGGCCTCATTTTAAAAGTTCGCTTTAGGCCCCCGATAGGCTTGAGCCGCTCCTGGTGTTAGAGCCTCATCAAATTTTTCATTTTTCAATAACGAATCTATCCAGATAGAGCAAGTAACTATATTTGGAACCAGGCCCTTATTTTGAATATCGTCAAGAAGCATTTGAGCTTCCTCGAGTCTGCCAGCATGACACAAACCGTTAATGAGAGTGTTATAAGTCACAATAGTAGGAGTAACGCTTTCTTGAGACATTTCTTTAAATAGACACATTGCTTCACCTATCATTCTGTTCTTGCAATACCCATTAATCAGGATATTGTATGTATAAAAACTGGGCTGCAAGCCCAAGGCAGGGACTTTTTTAAATAATTTCGCACCAAAATCAACTTTTCCAGCTTTGCACATACCGTCAATGAGGATAGTATATAAATTAATATTAGGAACCACTCTAATCTCTTCCATAATCTTAAACAACGCAATTGCCTCATCGCATCTTCCATTCTTAAACAAATAATCCATTAAAGTTGAGTAAGTAATAACATCCGGAACCAGACCACAATCCTGCATTTTATAAAAACACACTAGTGCATCCTTGAGTCTACCTACTTGACACAAACCACTAATAAGAGTGGTATGTGTTACAACATCAGGAATTATTCTCTTCTGCGACATTTCTATAAAAAGACTCAAAGATGCATCTATCCTTTTGCTCTTAGAGTACCCATTAATTAAAGTATTATAGCTAACGACATCAGGAACACACCCATATGAGTCCATAACATCAAGCATATCACGTGCTTCCTTAACCTTCCCATCTTTACAAAGTGAATGAATTATAATATTAAACGTCACAACATTTGGTGAAACACTTTTCGCCATCATTTTATTCAAGAAATCTAGTGCCTCTTCAAATAAACCTGAATTACATAGACCTTGAATCAAACAATTAAATGTCATAACATCCGGAACAATACCTTTCGCAATCATTTCATAATAGACATCGACCGCATCCTTGACGCATCTCTCCTTACAAAGGTGATTGATTATGACATAGTAATGAGTAACAGCTGGCTTACAGCTTTTGCTATATACCATATCTCTAAGCATAACTAATGCAGACTGTGTATCACCTGATTTACAGTGCCTGTTTATGGTTACTATATCAGCTTGAAATCCTAACATTCGACTAGATTGATGAATTGGGGCAATTGATGTACTCTCAACCGTCCGATTAAACGGAAGTAACGAATCTCTTAATTCACAAGTTTTATTAAGGATCAATTTTCGAGAGGAAAATTGAATTTGAGGATTTGAAGAAATATTAAGATTTGAAAATAAGAAAAATGGAAAAGAGAGGTCATTAGGAAGTAACTTACCATTTCGATGAAGAACAAAAGCAGATTTCCCCATCGACCCGCAAAACCCTAATATTTGACATCAATTAAACCCTAACATTATTCAAATCTGGCCAGTTGCGTCAGGTTCGTTCTGGCGCGGGTATGTAGTGTGTTTTTGTTCGTTTGGGCGCGGGTCATTAGGAGTGATCTACTTTAATTTTCGTCACATAAAACGTTTAGCCATAACAACCTTTTCAAACAATTTTATTTTGAGATATCAAATATCAAATAATAAAAATTATATTATAATATAATATAAATGGGTGAGTGACTATTTAAGTAAATTTTATACTGCATATTAACATATTGTATGATGATGATAGATAAATATTGTAAATGAGTAAAAATGAAATAAATATTGTAAAAATGACTGATTATATTCTTTAGTAAAAAAATATTTAACAAACTAATTTTTTGACTTGAACTTTGAACAAACTAATTCAATCATTATCGTCCATGTAAGAGCTAATGACAATAATGCGTTAAAATTGAAAAGTCAGCCGATTAAAAGAAATGTCAAATACTTTATTAGTTTGGTGTTAAAATATGAAAAAAACAGTATCTGTCGTGGGGCTCACTATGTCAATGGATTTTATTATATCAATTGAAAATGTACATACAAGCTGCTTTTTTATTTTTATTTTTCCCTTTTAAAGAAGCGATCACGAGGTAACTACTGATTGGTGTGTGAATTTAAGGACGCTCTGGCCTATGAAAGATAATGTCTTTTATTACCTTTTTAAACCAAAAGATAAAAAAATAGTATTTGAAATTTATTTTGATTGACTGACTTTTAATTTTAACGTATTAAGATCGTTAGATTCCGTAAGGATAGTAATAGGTGTATTAGTTTATTAAAAGACAATGAATTATTTTGTAAATCATTCTTGGTCAAAGTTCATGATCATTGATTTTTTCATAAATTATTTTATTCTTATGATGTAAAATCAACTTTTAATTGAGATGAGCTACTAAGCTCGTTTTTAAATTTTTTTTTTCTTAACTAACAGAACCAATTTTATTTATTTTTAATTAAAAATTGATAAGTGATTATTTAGGTACATCTATGGATAGATAAGTAAAGATGAAGCCAATATTCATATATGTAATGTAAGAACAAGTACTAAAATAGATGAGCCACGTAATAATATATGCTTTAGAAATTGATTTTAAAAATCAACGTTTGAGATTTAACTTCTTTAAAGTTACTTGTTGGAATACAAAAGAGTCACAAACATACACGAAATATTAGGAATTAAGATGATATTGAAGCTTAGCAATTAGTGTGACAATTAATAGTCAAACATGTATTGAAGGAGAACTTTTTTTTCCAGCTTGAATATACTAGCACTAATTAATAATAAATCTGGAGATGCTAAAGATTTGAAATCTCTATACGATCGCACCACTTGCACACCTTAAAATGGCTCTGAGTAAACCTTAAATCAACCAAAGCATCCATTGTTGGTCTAACTCATCGACATTTGTTGCAGAGAGAACTATCACATTATGACACTTGATCTGCAATGACAAGCAACCAAATGACAATTATAAACTACTCATCAACAAAACAAAATATACACAAAACTGTACATATGCATGCAAGAAATGGTAACTTCTCTAGATCAATGTTCTATTTTTATTTTTTGTTGTTGTTGCACAGTAATGCAAGGTATAACCCTTAGAAAACTTATGTCAAACTTCAAATACATACCAATGGAACAGGAAGCTTTTTATGTAGCAGCAATTATGTAATGCCTTCAGGAAGCTGTGCCATATGGAAAATAATAAATATAAATATTTAGACCACATATACATTTAACTGCCTTAAAGAAGTTTCTAAGCAGGGTTATTTTGATCAATGTGGAGTTACCTATCGTTCCTGCTGAAACTGAAATGATTGACTAATGAAGTGTATGACTCTTGATCAAAAGACTCGAATACCCTTGGAAATAGGAGAATCGTGTCGACCCAAACCAATACTATCAATTTTCGTAAGAATAACAATGCGAAAATTGGTCATTGTCACTTTAAACCAGAATGTGGCAGTTTTCACGGGCCATCCCATAACGAAAAGTACCAATATTTTTGTGGGACAGAAGAAGTATTAAATTTATATGCACATATATGAGTTTGTTATAACCTAGTGATAATGTAATGTTTGTTTCATCCAGCAAGAAAAGCAACATTTGATCTTACATGCGCATTTATAAGATTAGCTGACAACTACCTTTTTAGTAATTACTACGGAATAAATATCTAATCACTTTTAGATCTTGAAAGAGGCGTTTGTTAACATTTTTATTGCAATTAAGGGGGGTGTTAGGTTGCAAGCTAAATTGCCTCTAATGTAGTTTTGAAGATCATTTTCTTTTGCATTTTTTTGTTACATGCAAATGTTTGTCGGCAACAAATGTAGTTTTGAAGATTAAATGTGACTCTGAGTATATACAAAGGTTGATTCAAACACTTAATGTTATATTCCATATGTTTCAATATAAATTTTTACGAGATAAGTAACACATAATTTTATAAAAGTGCAATTATCTTACTCTTAACAATAAAATGTGTGTTTTACCTCTTTTTTACGTAGATTTTAGGTAAAAAATCGTAAGTAAAGGTCATAATAAAAAATGATATTATACTTTTAAAAGTTCACATCTATTGTAAAATAACTAATAAATAGAAATAGAAATATAAATATTTATTTTAAGGCGAAAGAAATACACATCTTAATTATTATCTTTTTGTTGGGTTCTAAACATTATTATGTAATTAAAATATACTTCTTGCATACAATCTTTTGAGTTGCTTAAGTTTCTTATCAACTTATTTTGTTAAATAAATGACTTTAATAAATTGTATATATGTATTCAAAATAACAAATAGACTCATTTTTCTCGAACCAGAAATTAAAGACAAATGAAAATGTTGAGTTGAGTTCATGTTTATTCTAAAGATTTCAACATTAAATTTATTAATATATTTTTTTTCAACCTATTAATTTGCTACGAGATAAAAATCATGCAATACTAAACCCGACTATAAATAAGTTATAATTCCAATGTTAGCACAAACCGACCTTAGCTCAGTTGGTAGAGCGGAGGACTGTAGTGTGATCATAGCTATCCTTAGGTCGCTGGTTCGAATCCGGCAGGTCGGATATTTTTTTTCGAAGTTCTTACTGTCACTATATTAATTAAATAATGTTTAATATAATTAAATTTTGGGTCAAGGATTTACTTAATTTAATAAACCTAGCTACTCGGCTCGAACTCTTTCAAAGGATCTGGAATCATCCAACAAATACTCTGCCAACTTTTATGGATTCTTCAAATTTTGACTTCAATTGATCATGCGTGTATGTATTTTCTCAACTACAAATTACAATTTACCTAATATGCGAACAGTAGGTATTACTGCGCGTATGTATAATTAGTTTGTGGTGTTCCTTTTAAATTTTTTATTTGCTGTGCTGCTTTTTATTAATCCTAACACTAGAAGTATATTGGATGATGTTAAGCATTGTGTTGACTGATTGTATTACATGCTGCGTACTTTGATTTCAGAAATTTAATAATTGCTAGCTGAAATGCTGAATACAAAGACATTATAATACCTGTAGAATGCGAAGATATGGTAATGTTTTAAGCACTTTAGGTGTATTTGAACTTTCGAGCACTGCATAAGTTTCTGTAATGGCTTCTAGATTGATACTAAGGAGGAAGAGGTTTACCTTTAATTCTCTGAAGCAACCTGCATACTTTATACAGTCCGAGCTCGGTGGATCACCTACTGATGTTCGGAAAGGAACTTCATATTTTGTAACCAGAAATGAATCTAGACCTTTTTCAGTGAGAGAATATATTGAGAATAATGCTTTCAGGATTCCTTCTAGTAGTTTCTGGAATGTTCAGACATCGTTCGTTAATCCAATGGGAGCAAAATCAGTGCAATATTTATCTACAGCTACAGATAGGAATTACCAGCAATCCCAAAAGCAAGTAAAGGAGGCTTCACCTGAAGATTGTGATGATGCAGTTGAAGATTTGAGTGTTGTAAAGGCCAAAGCTAAATCTAAACAGCTTCAAGAATCTGAAATAGACGTTAAATCAGTCATATATAAAGTGAGGGGTGCACTTTTATGGATTGGTCAAGCTCTAAAGGCCATTGCTTCTATGAGCAGGTTGAAACTTCAAACTTGCTCGAGATCTTGTATTTTTCCATTTTTGTCATTTCAAGTCGACTTTTAGGTTAACTTATGTTATATGGATACAGGAAGGATTGGGTGATAAAGTTGCGTCACTGGAAGGATGAGATAAAGAACACACTTCAACACTATTGGTTGGGTATGAGATTGCTTTGGGCTGATGTTAGGATTAGCTCAAGATTGCTCTTGAAACTTAGCAGTGGAAAAAGTCTTAGTAGGAGGGAAAGACAACAACTTACACGAACTACTGCTGATATATTCAGGCTAGTTCCTTTTGCAGTTTTTATTATTGTGCCATTTATGGAGTTCTTGCTACCAGTGTTCCTGAAATTGTTTCCAAATATGCTGCCATCTACATTCCAGGACAAAATGAAAAAGCAGGTAATGATGCTAGTGATGTTTGCTTTTTTTATGAATTTAGGAAGTCCGTCGATTATAGGATAATGTTAGACTCTCGTGTGAAAGGTTTTCTTATTTGCTTACACTTTGTTGATGCAAATCTGATTTGATGATGATAAATAGTACGGAGAATCATCATACTTGAGAACATCAGCAGAATTGTTTGTCATATTTTGTTTAGAGAATTGGGATCCATTTTGCACCTACTGATCCTTTATATACTGTTTCTTCTGATATAATTATGTCAATTAGGAGGCACTGAAAAAGAGATTGAATGCACGGATGGAGTATGCAAAGTTTCTTCAAGAAACAGTGCAAGAAATGGCTAGAGAAGTTCAAAACTCTCGAAGTGGGGACATAAAGAGAACAGCAAAAGATCTTGATGAATTTATGAATAAGGTAAATTTGGTTTCAGTATTCTTAGTCTCTATTTCGTTGCAAGAAGAGAGTATTATGCAGAACAAGGAAGCTGGAATTTTATGGGGTCAGTATCCAAATCTAGATACAATCCAAATGTTATTGGGTCGTTGTGTGATCAACCCGTATATTTGAATGCACATCATATGACCCACATATTAATGAAAATATGACGGGCTAATCACTAATGAATTTCTTTCATCTTAAATGAAGTGGGCATTCTGATAATGTGCAACTGTTCAAATTGTTATAAATTTGTATTGAAGTAAACTTCACCAGATCAACTAAAATGGCATGCTCTTACTTACTAGTTATTACACTCTTTCAGAGACAGTATTAAGTTGTATATATGTTATGTGACCAATATTCAGGTCAGGCATGGTGGACGTGTTTCCAATGATGAAATTCTGGGATTTGCCAAGTTGTTCAATAATGAGCTCACTTTGGATAATATCAGCAGGTTGGCTGTTGGAATTCTTTACGTTTCCCTCATTAAATGCATTTTATATTTTTTCCCTCTTATATCAGTTACATCGGTTGTTACTGCAGACCTCGGTTGGTGAATATGTGCAAATATATGGGCATCAGCCCATATGGGACAGATGCATATTTGCGTTATATGCTTCGTAAGAGGCTACAAGAGTAAGTTACCAATTCTATCTCTTAATTTCGTTATTTGAAAGTTAAGTTTGTGAAATAAGCCTACCTAGATAGTTTAATAGCTCTGTACAATTAGAAAACTCAAAGCAAGTTTCATGTGAAATGTTACAAAAAGTAATATGAAATAAAATAATTTTGAAAATTATTGTAGGATAAAAGATGATGATAAGATGATCCAAGCAGAGGGTGTGGAGTCACTTTCTGAAGATGAGCTTCGTCAAGCATGTCGGGATCGTGGCTTACTTGGATTGCTCTCGGTTGATGATATGCGGCAACAGGTCATATCTCAAATATCAAATATAGTAATATAAATGAATACATCATTGATCATTCAAGTAGACACTGAAGAAGCAAAAGTTGTAAAGATATGCACCGTTTGGTTAAGTGAAGTCTTTGACAAGTAAACAAATGCCTAAATTTCCCCTTAATCAGACATGATATTTATTTGTTCTAGACCAAATCAAACTAAATTCAAGAGTTTTGCATTATTGTGACAAGCTAAACGCATATAAACCAGATAAGTATGTAATTCCTTTTGGAAACAAAACTTCAAAAATTGATGCGTAATTGCTTACAAGTGCAGATTCGTGATTGGTTAGACTTATCCCTCAACCATTCAGTACCATCTTCTTTGTTGATTCTTTCTAGGTAAGTTATAAGTTTTTTTTCTTAGTCTTTGGATTTTTGGGTCATCTACAATATTAATTACTTATTTGGATGCCTGTTGCAGAGCTTTTAGTGTGCCAGGTAAGGTTAAACCAGAGGAAGCTGTTCAAGCGACACTATCTTCTTTGCCTGATGAGGTGGTTGACACGGTTGGAGTTACAGCCTTGCCATCTGAAGATTCAGTTGCAGAAAAGAGGAGGAAGTTGGAGTTCTTAGAAATGCAAGAAGAATTAATCAAGGTTTTTATAACTCTTCTTTGTCTAAATGTCAAATCATTACAAACTGTTTTTATGTTAGCCTATAGCCTGTCATAAAATGACGAAGCTACTGTACTATTTTGCTCTTTTAGTGGAAGTATAACATTGTGATTTCAGGAGGAGGAAAAGAAAGAAGAAGCAGATCAGGTCAGGATGAAGGTATCTGGTGAAAGACAAAAGGATGTTGCTTTAGAAGAGATGGTTATCCCAACAGCAAAAGAACAGTTAAATACATCTTATAAACAAGAGCAGCTTTCCGAGCTTAGTCATGCTTTGGCTGTTTTAGCATCAGCATCTGTACGTACTGTTTCGTAATTTCATCTGAAACATATTATATGTCATTTTAAGACGACTTTTAGCTGATCAAAACACTACCTTGATTATAATACGATTTATTTTAGTCTGTTAGCAGGGAACGTGAAGAGTTCTTGAGACTGGTCAATAAGGAGGTATATAGACCTTCTTTTTTTTCTTTTTTTTTTATAATTTACCCACATTCCAATGTCTTATACTCTTCTTTAATTAAACTTTTGTAACATGTAAACATTCTCAGACTGGCTCCACACCTGCACCTCTTATGTATATGCTCACTATACTTTTCTATGATGCTTTTTGATTTTAGATAGAGTTGTACAATAGCATGGTGGAGAAAGAGGGTACTGATAGTGAAGAGGAAGCTAAAAAGGCATATAGAGCTGCCAGAACAGATACTGACCATGCTGCAGAGATGGCAATTGGTCATAAGATCTCTTCTTCTCTCATAGAAAAGGTCCGGCAATAGTTTTCAGTACCTTTTATTGTGAATTGATATATGCGCCACTAAACTGATGTGTACACCACTGAAGTTGTGTGTTGCACCTTGTGTTTTCAATCTTGTATCTTGTGGAGTACATTGTACATATCAATTCTAGTGGTGTACAAATCACCTCCCTTTTTCGTTACCGACATATCCTGTTCATACCTCTGATAGTTTTCACATATTTTGCTGAAGCATTTTTGTTTTTCATTTTGAAGGTTGATACTATGATCCAAAAGCTAGAGAAGGAAATTGATGACGTGGATGCTAAAATTGGGGATCGATGGCGGCTGCTTGATCTGTATGATTTAGATGATGATTGATTTTTTTTTCTATTTTCTGCAGATAGTACTGCTTGCCTATGTCATCATCTAAAATAATCTCCACTCTAACTTTTTTTGTATCAAATGCTCTGTTTTGAACCTCCAATTGCTTAGGGACCAAGATGGGAAGGTAACACCTGAGGAGGTTGCATCTGCAGCTACATACCTGAAAGACACATTGGGTAAGGAGGGGCTTCAAGAACTTATCAGCAATCTTTCTAAAGATAGAGGTATGACTATCCACCGTTTGTTCTTTAACGAAGTTTCATATTATCTCTTTAGTCTCTTAGCAGCATACTTCACTGGAATACTGTAAAGGTTGCTACTCTGACCCATTTACTCATTTTTAGATAAATGAGTCAATTTCGGCCTTACTTTATCTCTAACTGGTCAAAATAGGTAATGTTTTAATGTTTACCCAAAATGGAAATGGACCGAGAGTCTCCTAAGTGTATCCAGATGCACTAAACCTCCTAAGTCAGCTTCATTTAAAAGATTATGATTAGAGCTCGTCCGGGGTGCGAGTAGTGACCAAAGATTGTTTTTGTAATCATACTTAGCCCATTGAATTTTTTATTGAACTCCAAAAATAGACATAGAGTGTCTACCCTTGTAAAATTGATATTATGTGTGGTGCTCATTAAGGCCAAACTGAGATTTTGTTACCAGTGCGTTTGGTGCTTGATGTTGGACATTAATCATGTGTATTTTCTCTCGAAGCAACATATTACTCTGAATGCATTCACACTATTTACATATTTTTGTCTTACAGATGGGAAAATTAATGTGGAAGACATCAAGAAATTAGGCAGTCGTAAGGAAGAAACTGCAGAAGGAAAAATATAGGCAACGTGTAGAATTTGCTTGCTATTTCTAGATATGTGATCATGTCAGCTCGACCATCTCAAGCTTCAAAAAAACAGTGGGATGCCTTCCAAAAGACCCGTTTTTCAATATGGTAAAAGAGTTTTCCCATTATAGCAGATGTTTCTCCATTAGACCATTGTACATACTACACAGAGTGATAATAAACAAAAGGGCAAATAGAAACCAATAAATTGCCATCTTTTTGTCGGTTGTATGTCGTTGCATATTTTCATTTGATAATTGTATTTGTATGTTGATGAAATTTATACTTTGGTTTTCGGAAAAACCCCAAGTTCTTAAACTGGCTTTTGAGTTACAAATTGGTCTATGTACGAGTATATCATATATGTCCATGTTTCTTGACTGTTGCTATCGTTGGTTTGGGTGTTATTGCTTAAAGTTACGGTTGTACTTGAACTATCATATAGATCTTCAACTGACCTCACACTTCAACTGAATGTTTATTAATGATGATATTATTATAACATCATATGTCGATTTGTTATTATTATAACCTCTTTAGACTTAACATTTTAAAACATCTATCGAACAATAAGTTTTCCTTAAGTATCTATCAAGAACAAACTTAGAACACAGTAAGGTGATGGTTTGAGGGTTTAGAAACGGAGAATGAGAGTTAGAGCGATAAACTTTGTGTGTGTTTGTGTGCTTTTCTTCTTCTTCTTCTTCTTATTTTATTTCGATAATGTGTAATAATGTGTATGTGTATTAAAATTTAGATATCAAGACTCAAATTCATCAACGAGGTGGCTTTAGATTTCATTCACATTATTAAACAGTCATCTCCTGTTGTGATCTCTAATTTATGGACTATTATACCCCGATACACTTTACCTAATTTATTTTACTCTTTAACCGCTCAAAAAAATATAAACTTCGGCACACCAAAAGTAAACAACAGTTCATGCCTTATCTCTTCACCACCGCCACCAAATTTTTTCCGGTGGGTGAATCGTAGACAAACATTCTGCCTCTTTGTTTTACTTACTCAACTTGTAGGCAAGAGAATTGCATATGTTTGAGAATTCTTCATTGGCTACCAAAAGATTTCAGTTTTTTCTTTGAACGATAATTTATATTATATTTCATTGATCATTCAGAGATTGGATTTGGAACAACCAAGTGAATTGAAACACTGACCTAAAATAGCGTGAACCCTTTGCAATACGTAACACTCAATCAAGAAGACACCTTCGAGAGCCAAAATAATACGCCAACATATATACTAGATAAAAAAGGAGACATGTGCCGGCGGTGGAAGGCTCCGAGATAATCACCGGTGGATGCGAGAGGGTGTAGGCAACCAAGATAGTTGATAATTGGGATGAGGGAGGTGGTAAATGCTTCGTTGAATTGGGAAAAAGAAAATGATTGGTATAAGATCACGTCGAACTTGACGCCACACAGTAGGACTGGTCGACTGGTCGACTTATAATTGAATCATGTCTTTAAGAACTGAATTTGTTAGTTTCACGTCACTTGACATATTTTTTAAATATTAATATAAATATAAATATATTTAACAATAAAAGATATAATGATTAAAAATATATGTTATATAAATAACAAAAATTACAATAACTAAAAAGTATATTACATTAAAAATAAAATTACAATAATTAAAGAAAAATATGTTGGTCTCATTTAGCCGTTGTTGTTAGTCCTACTTACTTTCTTTCTCGTTCTGTTCTGACTAGCACTAAGCACCTGGGATGATTTCATAGGACGGGATTGTACCTAGAGTGAGCGTGGAGGAGGGGAGCCACGTGAACGTCAAAACGGAGAACGAATAAACGATAGGAAGTGATATAATAGTCCGCTACAAATAATTTACCCTGTAGCTATCAAAACTGCATGTGAAAATATCACAGTCCAATTTAAAACCATATTTGTTTTAGTTGTATATAATTTGTGTACGTTACAACTCAGTCGATTGTTATTAATAAATTGTGTGTTATTTGTAACGATATTAAAAAACTTCAATAGCTTTTGATGTCCGAATCTTGTTATCTAAAGATAGTTGACAGGATGTAAAGAGATAAAAAAAATTATGAGAATTTAACCAAAATACTCTTTTACCCCTCTTTAATATTTTATTATTTCAAAACTCAAATTACGAAAAACTACTCTCCGGACACAAAACGTAATATTGCATTTCGCGTGTGCCCGGGGTCGTAGGCCAGACGCGCCCGTGTGCGAGGTCATAACAGGTCGTGGCCAGGATCGTATTTTCTTTTTGTCTACACGACCACACAAAGTTGCCGGTCCTTGGCTGTATTTTGCGTGTGCTCTTTGAATAAAAAAAAATCGTTATGATTACAACAACTAAAACATTTTATTAGATATAGATTTAAAACATTACCAGAACAATACAACACAATAAGATCTTAAAACTACATGTGTGGAATTTTAAAATGTGTTCATTAATGGGAGGAAAGAAATGTGTGTATAAAGGACCGTTATCAAAGGAGAAACGGCAAAACAATGTGGTGAGCAACATGCCATAGGGCAGTGGATTATCAGTGTTAGTTACGGCATGTTGCATTATTGATGTTATGATAAAACCTACATCAAACTGAATGTTGAATTTGATCCAACAGAGCATGAGGGCCTCCATAGCATAGACAACATGGGGCTCTGTGGATCGACAAGAGATATTATGACGAACAATATCAAACATTGTTCTCATTTATGGTTTAAGATCATAAACTTCAATAATGGCACACAACCTACATCTACTTCTACTATTTCGAATGCAAGTGTTATCAACAATTTGATTCGAATGAATGATTCTAAAATTAATGTATCATAGCTCTTGTTGCGGGTAATTGTATTGAATTCCTCAATGAGGAAGTTCAAAGCAGAGTGTGAAAGTGGAAAGATCAAATTGAATGAGTTGACCGTTTATCTTGAAATCAATGGTTTTTAAACGATGGTCAAAGCGGAAGTGTTTATAAAATTCATGAACACGGTTTGGAAAGATTCGTCGAGGAAGGTTGAGTAAATTACCTAATGAGCTTTCCTCGAATCTACTAATTACAAAAGTTGAAATGATATTGGAGTGATCGATTATTCTTCCTTCCTCAATTTCTCTTTCGAATGTTTGAATTTCATTCAAAATTGGGGTTGAAATGTATCTGTTGGTCATCTTGTACAACTGAATTTGAAACAGAAAAGGAGTATTTTAGTGATGAAAGAGATGATGAAGTTTGGGTGAATATGCAGATGGTTCAAAGATCATTTTAAAGTAATACAATCTCACCCAACATTACTATACAAAATCCAAAAAATCTAATGAAATCTTATCCGTACCATATTTTCTATCCACAGGGGACTTGCAAAACGTAACCAAGCACCGACAACTTTGCATTTTGCGTGTCCGGGTAGATAAAATCCCTTATCCACAAAATCCAGTTCGGATAAGATTTTATTAGATTTTCTGGATTTTTTCGAATAGAATTTTGATTTTAAATTCCCCTCACTTGATCAGTTTCATTTCACAGAAAAAATCAAATTTTCATCAAAACACTCTCATTTTGTCAAAATTGTTGCTTATTTTGCTGTAACCGTTGTTGAAGATCTTCAAGGTACGAAACTGATTCAATTGTGTTATTGTATTATTTATCTTGATGTCTTAAGAAAAATGAGTCAAGTAAATGGAAAGTTTAAGGTTTATGTTTGTTCTGGAGGTCATTTTGAATCTATTAATGACATGTCAATGTATATGCTAATAGATTGCACAAGAGTTATATTAAAACTTCTCGTAGCACCATAATAACCAATGACATATAATGATTTGTTAAAAACAGCTTTCATAAAATCAGGATTACCACTTGATAGTGATATGCGTTTGAAATATAAGGTGGATCATTTTGTGATAAATATAACTGATGACGTTGATAATGTTGGGGAATTTTGGTCTCATGCGATTAATAATGCTCCCGTAGAATTATACATTGTTAATACCGTAAGAAATGTTTCGGATATGGGTAACAATCAACCTAGCAGTAGTGGTAGTGTTAATACTGTTGATTGGAATACGGGCCCGGTCGAACAACTTGCATGGTTACTAAGGATAGAACGGACGACTATAGCCGATTAAGATCCTAATCAAAATGCTAAACACAATTTGTGTTTTTCGTCCGGTGGATAGTTTTTTGTAATTTAAATTTTAAAAGGATAAAATATTAAATAGAAGTAAAAGAAAAAAAAAAGAATATTTTGATTAAGTTTCCAAAATTTATTAACTAATTACCATAGGTTAATTCGAGTACATATATATTTGTTTATATAATTCCTAAGAATATTTCGAAACAAAACCATTCACCCTCTTTTAAACCCTTAAAAGCACCACCTCACTCTGTCCCCCTCATCGCCGCCGCCACCACCACCATAACAATCACTGCTCGGTCACCAGAATCCTAATTAACAACAAAATGAGACTACTAACACACAACATGCTATCATCTAACATCAAAGGAGTAGTCAACGGATTCCCTCTCCGTATCGAAGCAGAAAAGGTAATCGAAAAACAAGTCGATTTTAATCCCGATTTCCTCAAAAACATGTTCACCAAAATCGATTGGAAAGCCCTAACAGACGCTTCCAAAACCATGGGATACGCTGAACTCCCCGACGAAGTTCCAGATCAATCAGTCCTCGATTCCGATGAGTTTTTACAGAAATTTCATCACGCGCTTCTTGAGATTCATCTCGAAGAAGGTGCGCTTGTTTGCCCTGAGACCGGTCGTAAGTTTCCTGTTAACAAAGGAATACCTAATATGCTTCTTCATGAAGATGAGGTCTGATTTATATTTTCGATTAGAGTTTATTTGATTGTATGTAATATGTGGTTTTAATACATTCAAGTTGTTACTCTTTCGCGATGAATTTAGGGTTTTTGAATTATAAAAAGATTGGCATCTATGATTGTTACTGATTCTAGTACCCTACAGTAATTATTAATTTTGTTTAACAAGTGTTTGTGTTATAGTCTTCGGCTTATTAAAATTTCTTAAAGGCAAAAAAGCTCAATTTTAAGTTAATGGCTTATCAACCTCAGATTATGGCTTATTGAAGCTTGCTCAAGTTGATAGCTTTATAAGCCAAAAATATAATGTTGTTTCGCGATTTATCGGAAACTTCAATATTGTAAAGGATTGATTATTATTCCTTTGATTCAATCTCGATGAAGAGTCCCAAGTTTGAAGTTGATTCTCTTCACGATTGAAGGTTTTGACGAATTCATGAGATTTTTGTGTTCCTTTTATGTTTCATGACATTCAGTTGATGATAGTGATGGATCTTGAATATCCAAGTATTCATCTACTAAATGAGTTTCAAGGGTGTTTTGAAACTACTCCATAAATTGTCTCACAAATTATTAGTTGGTTATAAATATTTTCGGTTACTTGAAAATTTTATTAGTAAATGTTAAGTCTTCACAATGAAATTGAATTAACCAAGTTTTCGGAGTTGCAATACCAGACACTACGCCTGCATAGAGACCGGGATGTTGGTTGACACATTTCGACCGGTGTCATCTTTTAATTTGTTGCGAGATCCGTCTTGACAGTTTTGCTTCGTTGTGAGACCCCTTGAGCAAGCGAGATCAATGTGTACAGGCACGAAAATGTGACACAGACCATAAGCTGAAGACATGCGTTGATTGTCCATATAAAAGTTTTTCTCTTATAAATTATGAGATACAGAGTATGTGTTTGGTATCCTCACAAAATGTCTCATGTTTAAATCCCACTAGCTGCACATCTTAATGTGATTAGGAAAATGGTCGGAAATGGTTACAGGATACCTTGATTAGATCGTGTGCATCTGAATAAAAATATTGACTCTCTCCGAATAACATGAACAGAAAAAAGTACACGATGTATGTATATGCCACAACCGATAGTTTTTTAAACGTACTAATATTATTGCTACCTTAAGACGGTTGGTAAAATGATACTGTAAAAGATAATAGCATTACTATATAACTCAATGATTGAATCTAGAATAGCATTACTATATAACTCAATGATATTACTATATAACTCAATGATTGAATCTAGACTAGCACTTTAACCTTAGGCATGCCCATGGTACCTGTGGAATCAACTGTATGCGTTTGGGTGAAAGTTCGTGGGTTTGGTGTAGTGAAAGAGAACAAGTAGCTTCAGTTACTGAACAGGGCAAGTATACCTAGGAAATCGAGATTGGGATCCCATTGATCCAGCGGAAGCAACGGCTAGGTTTACGGTGTTTTGGACGGTACTCTTTCAGAATGTTTTGGTGAAAAAGTAGAGAGCGAAAATAGGATTTTGGATATTATATTTTAATTTTTTAGAAAATTCAAATAATTTTACAAATTGAAATAAATAACAAAATAAATTAAATAAAAGAAATATGTTCATTAAAAATAAAAATAAATATTACAAGTCCTAAAAATATAAATTCATAAAAAATAAAAGTATACAATCAAGCGTCTCATGAACTTGAATTCTATTCAAAATTTCATCTTCTCACTAATCTTCTCCTTTTCCCTTTTTATTACTCCCTCCGTCCCAAATTTAGTGTCATGTATCAGATTTCACGGAGTTTAAGAAATTGTTTTATCTGTTAGTGAAGATGACTCTTTTACCCTTACTTTTTGCACAGACTCCCATGTATCAGTTTTGAGAAAGGATAAAATGGTAAAGTTAATTTGCTACTTTTGGAAGTGGACATTTATTTTGGGACAAACAAAAAAGAAAAACAAGACACTTAATTTGGGACGGGCGGAGTATGACTTTGTATTGTCCGACAAGTGGTCTGTCGGCATAGATAAATTTGAAGTTGTGTTTCAGTATCCTTTGACCGATAGTAGTTTTTTGTGTCGGAACATCTATGTTTGTAAATGTGAATGAATGTTTTGATGTGTTTAAAATTGTATTTAAAATGTGTTATTTAATACTGAAAATTAGGTTTAAAAAAATAGTCAAAAAGTAGCTGTTAGATTACTTTTTCTTTTAATAGTAATATAACTGTTGAAAAGAATATAAAAATAAAAATTAAAAAATTATAGAAAAAGTCAAACAACGTTAAGACGAGATGTCGTTCTGACAATATTTTGAGTAATTCAACATTCATTTATTGATAATTATAGAAAAAGAGAGAATCACTAAAATCAAACAATAGATGTTAGTCACATATTATTAGGCTTAGATAAGACATGGGTGAACCAAAAGATCTTCCGGTCTAGTAATATGGAGGTTTTACCCTTCTAGGAAAGGTTACAAGTTTGAGTTTTGTCTAGGGCAATAAGGGGTTTCTGCATGTGTGTGTAAAGAGAAAGGTGACATTGCTTTCTGGGCTGGATCTAACCTAACTGTGTGGGCTCACTACACCTTCTGGGCTAGGGGTCATGTAGCCACAACAGTTATTGAATAAAATTTCCAGTGAACCTATGTATGTTTCATCATTGTTGTTAAGAATTATTGATTATCCTATGAAATCGTCTTTATCCCTTTAAGTGGAAACAAATAAGTAATTCATTTAGCAGTTGTTCTATTGTTGACATTTTGCTGAGACGAAACTAAGAGAGAAGTTCTGCAGTTTTGGTCCTTGCCTTACTTCTAACCATTGGTTGGTGTCTTTAACAAAGTGATCGTTTCATCTTCAGGTTGCCTAGTAGCATCGTTTTCTAACAATTTGGACAACTTATATTACAATAACATACTGATAAGTCATAACATAGAAGTAATGACCAGCAATGATCGTGGCGCAGTCTCTAACCGGTCCACTTGTTACGGTCAGTCTGTACATATGTTCAATTTTTGCACAAATATTTGTCATTATGATCCTAGTATATGAGACTCTATAAAGTGTATATACAAGTACAAAAGAAGAGGTAATAATCCACATCCTGGTCCCGACTACCCCCCACCCCCCCAAGAAAGAGAAAAAAGCAAGAATACATTAACAGTTATACTCTGGGCGAAAATAAAATCCCAGATAATTGTGCCTTTCCTGGACCATGTTAAAGAATCACTTTCTCTTGTCAAAATGGATATCAATCAAGATCAGGAAGATTATCATCAGATCTTGTAAATAACTTAGCCGAATAACCTTAAGGGGTATGGAGATCACGTAAATGGTCAACAACATCATGTGAACCAGTCAACCACTTGATATCAGAACGGTGAAGTACATTTGCCTGGACACGAGTAGAGTTATCAGGTTTTTGCTCCATAGGCATAGACCTGTCTGACAAACCGTGGGTGTGACGAACACGAACTTTGTGGCATTTTCTCTCCGTGGTACAGCTCCCCCTTACTTCAACCAACAACATAACTTCCTTATCACGAACATCCTCACACCAGCAGTTATGAGGAGCACCATCTACATATTCCTCTAGGGTTTCATATCCTTGATGATGAACTGATATCTCCACAATATGATTTGGTTCTATTATACCAATTGTTGGCTTAACCTGGTTCAGTGCAATACACTATCATTAGTGACCTTCACTATCAATAAATACATTACCGTAACTAAAAATATGTAGTCATAATTCAAAATTAGAGGTGGCAAATTGGGTGGGCCAGGTAAAAAAGGGGTAGCTTCATGTGCAGCTTAAAACAGGAGGTTTGGCCGACCCATCAAAGCTTTAAGTCCATTTTGTAGAACTGCCTAAATAATCAATATAATATTAAATTTGACCTGTTTTGATATGAATGGGCTGAAATAGCTACTCCTATTTAATGAATGCAACAATGAGTTGAATGCATAGGAGCATCCCTATACAGACAAAATTACCTCAAGCCATCGTGGAAAGCCATAAGAACCTCTTGGGCGGTGACTAGATGCTTGTTTTCCATCTTTAATAGTACATTGCCCTTCACATATTACTTTAAACAGAGCTTCATCTTCCCCGCATTTATTGGTAATCCGCAAGATTGATTTGTCATTGTCATGAAGAATTATATTGTTTGTACTGAGAATAGCATCGGGAACATTGCATTGTTCTTCAAGAATACGCCTAATTTTCTCATTAGTTTTGATAATTTCTCCATACAATTTTCTTCTTTTTGACTCATTTACTCGAGCCAGCTCCACGCTAAAGATGCAACGCACAGGCTTATGATCACTATCTGTCACATCCATGCAAGCTTCATACCTGAAGAATATTTGAACCTTTTAGTAAAAATAATTATGATGATGATGAAGGAAAGCACTAACTGGATAGAGCAAACTTACTGCAAAATCGAAGAAACTACAGGACAATTTAAATTGCATATGTCTGATGAATCTGGACGGTTGTCACGATATAGGACTCGATCACACCATGCAGGAATGCGCTTTTTTTCACCCGAATCATAGCCTACAACATGAAACATTTAAACCCACATTAAGCAACTTCATAACTAATAAATATCTTCATTTTGGCCATAAAACAGTAGCAGAAGCTAATATACAATCCGAATCAAACAAATGTAGATGCATTAAAGGTATTATATATACCTGCTAAACCAGGTTGATGCCTTTCAAATTTGTAGGTTGGGGGAAACGTAATAACAGCTTCACGCATTCCTTGAAAAACAGTTCCAGCTTTCATTTCAATATGCAGCTGATCCTTCTCTTTAAGCCAATCAAAACTTCTTTGAGAGATAAAATCCCGTGCTTCATCATACGATATATCATCAAGCCGATAATTAAAGTCACCTAAAAACACAACCATGTCTGCCTCAGACAGCTCTGGCAACTCATCCACAGACAGGGCACCAAGAGCCTGCAATAACATCGACGTTGTCTCACCATTTAATATAAAGTAAAATTCTACCAATAATTTGTCATTTATTCACTTTTTCTAACGGAACAGTAAAAGAGCATGTACCTCATTAACAACACGACCCATTTGGATAGCAGATGAGACTCCAGCTGCAAAAAGTAAGGCGGGAACCATAGAGAATCCAAAATGAGAAAGATGAGAAAGCAAGTAAGCAAGATAAAAGGTATGGCACCATACCAGATGATCCATTCGCAACATTTGGTGGACCGCTGAAGGACATAGTCCTATATACATGATCGAAATCAGCATTACGACGACTAACAGCCTCCAAGTGTGCAGCAAAGTGACAATTCACAAAGCATATACTCCGCCCATAGATTCTCATCCTCAAACCAACTGCTCCCTGTACGCAGCAGTTAATCAGTAATATAATTGGATCTCCAGCAATTCAAGTAAATTAGCATAATCAAATCGCAGCAGTTACCTTATTACCAATAGCATTTCCAAATCCACATGGAACTGCTGCAACATCAATATCTCCAACATTACCTCTAATATTATTGCTGACCCTGAAATGACATTCAGTAGTAAAACACAAAACATGGAAAAATCAACAGTTAGTTGATACAAGGTAAAAATGTTTCTTTGTAGAAAGTTAGGGATAGATATTATATTTTTTACACCCAAAAGAGTTAATCCCCACAAAATACTCACCACACTCCAATAAGCATGCCTGCTAGCTGTCTAGAGCCAACACGATGAAAACTGGACCCTTCATCCAGGGTTCTCCCAATCATGTCAAGCCACCACTGCCCCGCAGCACTTCCCTCAAGACCCAACTGCATCTGTAGAAAAAAAGAACTTCAAAATCAAGATGTCTCTCAGTGGAACAGGGTGTGTTCATTACTTTGCCATCCACCAAAATTGAGCAACATTGCAAAAATAATAATAATAACAATAATATAATAAATAATAAATAATAAATAATAAATAATAAAAATAATAATAATAATAATAGTAATAGTAATAGTAATATCAATAAAATAAAATAAAAAAATGAATCAACAGAAATCTACATGCAACATAAAGTCAGTAAATATCAAGGTATATGATGTGAACATCTTACAGTTTCTTTGGCAGCAGACATTGCAAGAAACCCAGCACCCATTTCAACCTCCTGTAACCCAACAGCAACAATGTCAACATCTTTGGCTGAAAAACCCAACCAAGATACAAGTGAATCATGTGTGGTTCTTCCTTCGGCAACATTCCATGTACCAGCCAGAATTTTGAAATTTTCAAGCCTTGTGTAATGTAATTCTTTGCCAGACAACTCTGAACATAATATTTTATCTATAGGTCCAAGAGACGATCTACTCCATCCACGTATGCCACCATCATTGGCCAATGTAAAAATGTAACCAGGCCCAACAGCCATATCAATGATAGGACTGCCATGAGCAACCCATTCGCCAAGCAAATTTCCATCAAGATCAAGTACATGTAGTGTCCCACTTGCATACCCGACCCATACTTGTAACCCAAATGTACTTAAGCAACGAATGGCATAGGAATGATACTGGAAGTCTTGCACTCGGTTTCCATTTGCATCCCACTTCACTATTAATCCATTTGCAGATCCAGTCCAAATGGTACCATCAATTGTTATGATTAATGCTTCGATTCTACGGATATCATCACCTGAAGCTCCTTTTGCTGCAACTCGAAGAACAGCATCAGCTGCTCCCAGTATCGCATTACGTGACCTCTGAAAGAAACTAATTCCACTTTGTGTTTTCTCTTTCTTAGGATAAGATGCAAACTTCATCTTTGCCTCCTCTTCTGCTGTCAGATCCTGCATTACTGTCAAATTCTCAGCCAGTCCATCAATATTGAACACTTTTAACAACTCTCTTGTATATGCATCCCTGCAGTCAGAGAAATTCTGTAAGGACTCGTGAAATGTAAGTCAAGTGAGGGAAGTAGCAAGACAAGTTCCACATATACTAGTCACCTACCATAATGCGGATGACATAGGGCCCGCGCTCCAAACTTTTGCCCCAGAATGATCAGATAACAAATATTTAACATCTGCTGAAAGTATACTACAGGAGATGCCATTTGTAGTGACTTGGTTCTTAAGATCGATGTATGACCTCTCAACTAGCAAAGATGCCATGTGTTTCTCCTCTTTTGTCAATAAGTGGGTCTTTTCAAGGGCTTCCCATGGCCACACAATTATTGAACCACCCTCGGATCCAGACCATAGATCACCTAGATGAAGTTCAGAATCAGATGAAAAGTATATTTATCTAAAAATCTTTCTTATAGTAACTGAATATCGCAAATTGATCGAAGTTACATACAATATTTTTAAACATGATATACTAATTATCAATGTGGATTGAACATTTGAAACACGTGTTTCTAGTTTCTAATAATCTAAATAAAGGTGAATATATCATTTTGAAATAAAACTTGTAAAGCAAATGAAGGTATTGTTGTAACACACAATGAGGGTAGATTACTTCCATTTGTCCACAAAAATAAAGTTCACTTTGTAAGTTAGGACAGTTTTTTAGAAAGCCTTTTTAAATTTATCCTTGATTAAACACAGTAATAGCTATCAAATTTTTAGAAGCTTACACAGTTTAAGAGCATCACAAAACTCTTATGGAGATAAGGGAATAGTTAATTACACACGTAATTTCATCAATAGGGTGAATATACATCATTATCTTTGTATTTCTTACTACTCATGAACCCTAAAGGCCTAAAGTCTTTCAGTAAGGTGATATTCAGCCAGATAACACATTCGAGTTCAAAAACTGGGACAAATTCACATGCACATTCGCTGAAGCTTCAATATATATTAATATATCTCAATAAAAACTCCAAATTCACAAGGGCAAGAATTATTACCAAATGACGAAATCACCATCGACAAAACAGGTCCACGATGAGCTTGCCACGAGAGGCACTCTCTAAATGGAACATCAGGTTCATCATCATAACCTTGCAACATTTTCCAACACCTTATCTTCCCATCCTTATGTCCACTCCATACCACCTTATTCCCATCATCAACCACCAAACACAAAGTTGGCGACGTCCTCACTGATTCATAAAACCGTACCTCCTCCTCGTCTTCTCCATCATCATACATATCTTTCACATCCCAAACCCTAACACCACACTCAGATCCCGCCCACAGTTCCCTACCACCCTCTGTTCCTTCCAATACTCTCAAAAAACACCCAACCTGTGTTTCCCTAAGCGGATGTGGTCGTAATTCGACACTCTGAGGCTGGCAAGGATGTACCGCAGCCCTAACCGGTAACCTAAACATCCCAATCCCTCCACCACTACCTATAATCTCCGGCAACGCTTGTTTATTTTCATTATCCTTTCCATCAACAGTCAATAACTTCTTATCTAGATACTGCATCATGTAATCCAACCGATTTCCAGCCTGAAGTACAGAATTCTCACCGCCGGTACTTCCGGTACCGGCGCCGGCACTACCGGTGGAGTAAAGTCCGTCGTCTGATGATGAATCGTAGAATCGATCGAAAACCATTAGGGTTTTAGTCGCGGTAGGGGTATTACCGTAATTATTATCATCATCGTCGTCAAAATTGATTAAATTAGGGGAATTATTACCGAAATCAAGTTGAGGACTTGCTGGTGATGAATTTAACGATGAGAATAGGTCATCTACAGCATGATCTCTGCTAGCCATGTGCTTGAATTACTGAAATTAAATTGTATAAATATAGATATAATATTAACTATATATAAGTTGAAAAATGAATCTATATCTATATGTATATATATATACGGAAGTTACAAAGGAATCTGTAAGGAGATTTTGGAGTGATCGTTTTGGAAATGATTTTAGAGAATTGAAGTTGAAAATGGGAAGCAGGGGAAGGTGGGAGATAGGTGAAGAGTATTCGTTATAGAAAAATACGTAGAACAAACTGCAACGAGTGTTAAGTCCAGCAAAATAAAAAGGAGGGAATGATCTTATAGTTTTAAAAGTTTAAGGATTAAATGTAAAAATATTTATCTAACATTAAACCCCAACTGCATCTATTGTATATGTTGTCAAAGGTATATATGAAGTACCATTCTTTTCATATATAAATCACATTCATGTGGATGCACGTTTTATCGTTATTATCATATATGTATATTCATATTCATCTAGGGCTGCATTTTTACTGTTTACTAGCTTGCTATTAGTAGCAACGGGTGGCATGGAACTTATCATTGGATGGTTGGGCAACATGGTTAATTTATTACATACTAGCAGACACCCGCGTAAAGTAGCGAAATACTTATTTCATATAGTGATTTTATAAACATGTATTTCAAATGTACACTTATTTATTTATGAACTAAATTGTATTTAATTTAATTAATATCTATGTCGTTTCCAAAATTAAGTAAGGGTATTTGTGTCATTTTTATTCTTTAAAAATTGAACTTATTGAAGAAAATGGTTAATATGGTTAATAAGTTATAAGGGTGTAAGATAAGATATATATATATATATTGCAGTGCAACTTGAAACATATATTGTTGTTTAGTCTAACTGGTAGGCGGAACTTCTAGTTTTGCTACATATCCAAGTTCGATCCTAGCATGCAAATACTTCAACCAACAGATATTAATCATTTTAAGTCAAGTCATATCTTTGATTAAAACTGAGAACATAGAGTAGCCAAATAATTTGATTATGAACTATTTTTCTTGTTTCAGATTTCAGTAACATCTTCAAGTACAAGTTTGTTCATTTGGGAGGTGATGAAGTTAACATCAGTAAGTTATTAATCCCCATGAACTTCTGTCATGCATACTTGCATCCTTTAAAATGAAAATATATCTGATCTGTAATTCTGTACCCTTGATCTTGCCCTCATCTTTATAGCTATGTATTTTATGTAAAAAAAATTTAAAAAGCACATTCATTTTAACACTGTGTACCTCTTTTAGGGATATAACAGTATGACTTGTGCTATAACTATTGGAATTTAACATGTCAGGTTGCTGGAGCTCTACCCCTCGTATAAAAAAGTGGTAAACATTCTTCAATCTATCTGAACATGTATTGTCATATTTTTTGTGGTTACATTTATAGAACTTCACCTCTTGTGATGATAAGACTACACATGAAAAATATTTTAACCGAACTTTTGTATGGCAGGTTAGAAAAGAAGGGTCTAAATGAATCTCAAGCTTACGAGTATTTTGTATTAAAGGCACAAAAGATAGCGGCATCTCATGGTTATGAAGTTATGAGTGGTATGTTATATACTTATATGTTCTTTACAGTCTGCTTTTCTCAAACCAGTGAACAAACTTACATCCTAATTTTGCTATTTTTTACATGGAGGAAACATTCAACCATTTTGGTAGTAAATTGGATAGAAAAACAGTGGTCCATAACTGGTAAGTACTGTGAACTTACATTGTACGGAGTAATAGCTTGAGACATTGATACTCGTTTCACCTTGTAACTAGAATCCACTACTATTCTTGGAAGTTAAATATAGAAATTTGCAAAATTTGTAAATTGATAAGAATATTTTGAGGTAACATTCAACAAAGAAGGTTCCCCCAATCCAACATTTTCAGGTGAAAAGAAGATAGATGACTGAGAGTCACGGGATTTTGAAAGCGCCACATCTAGCTCAGCAGCTTCTTCAAAAGAGATGACGGATACAGAGCGGTTACCACTTGTAGGCTCATTCACCAACTAGGCCATGAGTTTGCTTTAACGAGTGCACGAGCAGAAGCGGAGACAGAGTTGTCCCCCAATCTGAGATATTAGCCAGATTAGCTACACGCCACTTAACCTAAAGAAAGGTCGACCTGAGGAAGCCCTTAAATAGTTTGCTTTCGATCTATAAATAGGCTTGGGGTTGGTGTTGGTGTTGCTGAGGAAGTTGTTGCAGCTGGATTGAGGTGCATTGTAAGTAACCAAGACAAGTGGTATCTCGATCACTTGGATGCCAATTGGCAAGGATTTTATATTAATGAACCCTTACAAATATTACAAAGCCCAAGTATGTATGTGGGGTGAAACTGTTGATGGTTCCGACATTGAACAAACCATATGGCCACGTGCTGCAGCCGCCGCAGGTACTTAATTTTGTTTCACATCACATTTCGTCTATTTTTAGATTTAAAATTAATATCTTCTTTTTCTTAATTAAGAAGGCTGTGGACTCGTGCTGATAAGCTTCCCAAGGATCCAAATGAGGTTGCTTCACGGTTAGCAAATTTTAGGTGCTTGCTAAATCAAAGAGGAGTTGCAGCAGCACCGTTGAATGGGCTAGGACGTGAAGCGCCGATAGAGGCAGGCTCCTGCAATGTTCAGTAATTATATGAAGATGGATTCCTCAATTATTATATAAAAATATGGCAATTCTTTCGATGACCACTGATAAAAATCGTTAGTTGTGCTGTAAAAGTTAAGTTATAGACTTTGAAAGAGGGGATTGTAAAAGATGTAGCAATCATGACTATGAAATTATAATCTAATTTTATTGTCTATAATTAAATTATGATGCAATTTATGTTCATGGGTGGTGTTATTGCTACACAATTAACTGCTTATGGCCTATCTTGTGTATATAGTATATAGCAAGGAGACAGTATGCACAGTCAAAATAACTTGAGGAATCACTGACTCATAGTTGCTTTCATATTTATAAACTACATAAATTGTGTTCAAATTCCTTTGTCCCTTTGACATATTTGAAGTTACATGACAAGTTCTGATGCAAATTTGATCATAAATTTGAATTTTACCCTTAGAGTCAAATATGTAATTCCATCACATGGATAAGATATCATTATATGGTAACAAACAACTTAACAAAACTGAACAGATTAAACAATTCTTTGTGCGTTACATAACTTACAGAAGAAATTATATAAAGCATAGTAACAGATGATAGAAAATACAAGTGTGGACTATTACGAGTGATGGATTGGTATTTGATCCCTCGGCACCATGATCAAAACTGTTAAGTACGGATTATAGCCTTTGTGTATGTAATGTACCTGTATATAATATCTGTGTTCAGTGTAGGGAGCCAAGTGTAAATATTCCTTTTATGAAAACAACTCTGCATGGTCTTGGTACATGGGATCTTGACTAACACCACCACCACCAATCAAGTTGATCCCTGTGTCATGACCAATGAGTCCATAGATGGATGCACTGTTCATGTGGGACAACTGGTGGTTGTGTTGGTACTTGGTTAGCTCAGATTTGGCAGAGTTTAGGTCTACTTGAAGCTGGTGGAGCTGGTGTTGAAGAAGGGAGATGATTCCAACACAACCATAGACGGGATCACGTAGGCGCATGTCAGCCTCATAAGCAAGTGTGTTCACTGCATCCTCACGTTGGTGAAGGTGCAATTCATTTAGTAATTTGGTCACGTTGCTGGCTCCAAACACCTTGTGAACATTAGCAAATTTCTGTGGCTGGTCCGGTGGAAAGTATGGTGCAAATACACACTCGGGTTGGCATTTTCGTCTTAGGAACTTGCAAGCCGCGCATGGTGAATTCAATAATGATGCCATTCTTTGAGATTATCCGATCCTGGTCTTCTAAAATTGTTGCGGGTATGAAGTATGAAGGGGGTGTGGTGCACGTGTAATAAATAGTCAAATGTAGTTAGGGTAGAAAAGAAGGGTACGAGTATTGGATCTTGCAAAGTTTGTTGTTTCAAGACAAGACTTTTGATGGGTTAGTTTTCGTTTATAATTGCTTCTTGGGATATCACTCAACCACGACTTTTCTTGTGAATTCATTTCGCTATCAGAGCGTTCACATTGCATAAAATCCTCAAATAAATCTTGGTTTAAATTATCAGTATACCACTAAAAACAATAGCACAATATTATAAAATATATAAATAAAATATAGCTATAAAGACTGCTTTAAATAATTATAATACGTATGCGATTAACTGTATCAATTTTAGATGTCATTATAAGAAATCTTTTATAAAAAAATTACATTTTCAACAGATGTTGGCCTTATGTAACATTTACCGAGTATTTATTTATTTATTTTTCAAAGAATATATAATTTGACCTACGAGATATTAAACCCAACCACTTTCGAGTTCAGACTTCATTGTTTGGGAGCGATACTTCAACTTTAACTCTTCAACTCTTTTGATATGCTACGACCAATCAGCCGCGCTCTTCGGCAGTTCACACCTTCTGCGTGTCACAACTACCATGTCCGGCGGCGGACCTCCGTCACTCACCGTGCCCTCCAACACTACAATAACAACAATACAACCACTCATATATCGCACTCACATCCAAACACACCAACATCTTCTTCCTCTTATCAATCTTTTTTATCAAATTCAAAATTAATAAATAATCAATGTAGATACGTCACCACTGCTGCCGTTGACCAGCTGACTTACGGCCGAACTACGGCTATTGCAGATACGATTGACGCGTATTCAGCAATAGAATTAGCTCTTGATTCTGTTGTTAAAATATTTACTGTTTCTAGTAGCCCTAATTATTTTCTTCCATGGCAAAATAAGTCACAGCGTGAATCCATGGGTTCAGGTTTGTTATAAATTTGCCAACTTTTTTGTTTATAATTTATTACTTATAATGTGAATTTATTGTATTCTATTTTAATACTCAACACATTATGATGATACAGTCATTGGTGAATGATACATTTGTTATTCTTCATAAATTAAGTATATATGGTGTTTAACCATATTTCGTGTTTATTATGTTCAAGATTGGTTGTTACATTTTCTTTTTATTCATTAATTATTGGATGTTATTGGACAGTGTACTAGTTTCCTATGTCTTAATGGCTAGTTTCTGTGTTGCATCAATAAGTATTTGTCAGAGTAATTTCAACTGAAACTGTATTTTTTGTCAAAATGTGTAGGATTTGTAATATCTGGCAAGAGGATTGTGACAAATGCTCATGTAGTGGCTGATTATACATTTGTACTTGTTAGAAAGCATGGATCTCCTACCAAGTATAGAGCAGAAGTTAAAGCTGTTGGTCATGAATGTGACCTTGCTATACTTGTTGTCGAAAGTGATGAATTTTGGGAAGGTATGAAGTTTTTGGAGCTTGGAGATATCCCATTTATGCAAGAAGCTGTTGCTGTTGTTGGATATCCTCAAGGTACATATAGTGCTATAGTTGTTTGTTTGAAGTCTACTTTTTTTTTTTAATGTATTATGTTATAAGTTTATAACATAGTAACTGAAGTACTTCACCTGAAACGCTATTTATAGGTGGTGACAACATTTCTGTGACGAAAGGGGTAGTCTCAAGAGTTGAGCCTACACAATATGTCCATGGAGCTACTCAGCTCTTGGCAATACAAATCGATGCAGCCATAAATCCTGGAAATAGTGGAGGACCAGCAATCATGGGTGATAAGGTTGCTGGAGTAGCATTCCAAAACCTCTCTGGGGCCGAAAACATAGGGTGAGTTACATATGGCGTTCCTCTCTCTGTATATATTTTCTTGATTCTTTGTTTGTAAATCTTTATGATGACAAACTCATCTTGCAGTTACATAATCCCTGTGCCTGTGATAAAGCATTTTGTTGACGGTGTTGAAGCTAGTGGAAATTATTCTGGTTTCTGTTCTCTGGGGTTGTCATGTCAACCTACTGAAAATGTTCAACTTCGTAAATACTTTGGCATGCGTCCTGATATGACTGGGGTGCTTGTGAACAAGATTAATCCACTTTCTAATGCGTATAATATCTTAAAGAAAGATGATATTGTCCTTGCATTTGACGGTGTTCCAATAGCAAATGATGGAACAGGTGAAATTCATATTTTATTGCTGCTTGGCTTTTGCTATATCCGACATCTATATCATTTTATTTATTAAAATATATGCAGTTCCTTTCCGGAATCGAGAGCGAATAACCTTTGATCATCTGGTTTCAATGAAGAAGCCAAACGAAACTGCTTTACTTAAAGTGTTGAGAGATGGTGAAGAGCTTGAGTTGACAGTTACACTGCATCCAGTAAGTTACTTAATCATATTATCTGTTACTTATATATAATATTCCCGGTATCATGTATCATTTCCAAAGTAGTTTTTATCAAAAGGTCTTTTTATAATGTGCTTGTAAATCTGTCCTCCAATTTGCAGTTGAAGCCTCTTGTACCGATCCATCAGTTTGATAAGGCTCCTAGTTATTTTGTATTTGCTGGTCTGGTGTTTATTCCATTGAGTCAACCGTACCTTCATGAATATGGAGAAGACTGGTACAATACCTCTCCACGGAGACTTTGTGAACGAGCAATGAGGGAGCTACCTCAAAAGCCTGGTCAAGAGCTTGTTATTTTATCTCAGGTGCTTAGTATTCTATTACTTTTACTTATTCTTATATCCTTTTTATTTCAAAGGATATATTAACTGCAACAATTTTATTTTTGGATGTCTCAATTATATTGAGATGTTCATTCGTCAAATGAATGTGGTATATGATGCGATCCCACGTATCTGATATTCTGATGCATGACATGTTGAATACTCTTTCCCAGAATGCTCAAAATCTCCCTTTCAGCGTGATTTTAAGCATGTTTGTTCTTCCAGTTTAGATATCTTAAAGTTCTGCAATCTGATAACAAATTGTATATCGTGTATGGTTAGGTCTTAATGGATGATATCAATGTGGGATATGAGCGTCTTGCTGAATTACAGGTATTATTACCTGTATAACATCAACCATATGCTTATATGATCCAACAGTCTATCCATAGTTTTAAACTTTTACTAGCTATGTTCTCCTCCCGTAGAAGATGCTTCATCTCATTTTGGGATGTCTTTGGCATATTCTTGTTTAACTTATTTTCCCATATTTATCCTAATGTCTATGTTGCCTATTTGCCTCCTTTAAGTGGTTTACCAATTTCTGTTCTAGAAGACACCAAGTTAAATATGACCTATGTTATTATCATCAGAAGTGACTTATAGTATTGGTTCTAGCCCACAAGAAAGAGATTACTTCTATTTGCATTTACTGTAGAATATCATAGATATTTGAGAATAGTAAAGTGTTTCAATTAAAGCATGTGTCAGATCAAATTATGAAATTTTATCGAGAAGGAAGAAGCCTTGATATTTTAGACTTATGAATAATACACTTCTAGTAGATGAAATGAATCGTTGAAACCTTCATGAAATCAAGACGGTACCTCTGCTTCGCTATGAACTATAACATATTTTATTTTCCTCTTGTTGTTATGAGCAGGTTAAGAAGGTAAATGGCATTGAGATTAACAACCTGAAACATATGTGCCAGCTAGTACAAGAATGCAAAGAAGAGAAATTGAGGTTGGATTTGGATGATGAGAGAGTAATAGTTTTGAATTATGACAGGGCAAGAATAGCCACTTCTCATATCTTGAAGCGCCATAGAATACTTTCTGCCATGTCTGCTGACTTATTAACCCCAAATACCGCTACTTGAGCAACTACTTTAGCTGAGTTTTCTGTACTATTTAGTTCTAGATATTTTTTACATTGTACAATTTTGGCCTGCTGGAATAACTTGTGATAGATTAATTTTTTTTTTTAAATTCTAATAATGTACTCCGTAATATGAATGAATGCTGCCACAATTTTGCCGAATGGGTGATGGAAACTGTTTCTAAAGCATGAACATATTGAGATTGGTTTCCTTTCGCGTCCAAAATGGTTCTATAGACCGGTTGGTTGTCAAAACTCAAGGAGCATGTATGAGAGTGAGACATTGTATTGTGTCTATAAGGCCTCAGGCCCCACGAATTATGATTTATGTTTTTGTTCTCTCTAATTATAGCTCTGTTCTACCAACACAAAAAAATACGACATCTCTGAAATGTGAATGAGTGAAGTGGTTGATCTAACTGATATTGGAAAAGAAAATGATGTAATTAAGGGGTGTATGGGATTGCATTTTTTAGTGTCTGTTTGCTTCATGGGTTTAAAATGTATTTTTGTATTTCTTAAGAAATAAATTTTTTTATTTTTTATATTTTTTTAAACACTACTGGGGATGCTAATTTTGAAAGTGCTTAAATTAAGTACAAGCTCATTTTGTGTTTCTCATTGTAGTTTTTGCACCTCCATCCACCCCCATTCGTCAACTAGTAGTTCATGAGAGTTATCATTTCCTTTACAAGATTGAACATGGCTTAGACAAATGGTGTGTTTGGGTTGGGTTGGGCTGGGCTGGGCTGAGCTTTCTCGGTCAAACAAATAACTTTTGGAGTACATCACTTCGGAGTTGCCATATGAGAAAAAATTAGTTGATGATTATTCGGCTTCCGAACCGGTAATTAGCTGCAGAATCTAATAGAATAGTACTGGACTTTGTATTCGACCTCCACACCTTTTTGAATCGAGCTGACCGATCACTGTACCTAGAAGTCAGCTGTCAGCACATTGCAAAAAAATACGAAGAAGTTATTGATTCTGGACACCTTGGCGTTGAGGATTTCATTGATACCTATGATCAGCATGGTCACACATGTGAAGAGATGTCGGCAATGCAGAAACGGATTTTGTATAAGTTGGGTTGGAACTTAGACGTCCCTACAGTTTATACTTTTCTCCTTTACTTCATCAAAGTTGCATACATCCTGCTAGAAGAAACTGTCGTAAGAATTCTTTACAAGATTTATTTAAAAGAAATTTACCCAAATCATCATTTAAGTTTATTACAAAGTAATATTATTATTGTTGTTATCCTTTTTAATTTTTATTTATTTATTTACAATAAATTACCCTCATGTGCATAGTACATGTCTTGATTTAATAGAATAAGTTAACTACTGTTTGTCTAAAGAATGATTGGTGTAACAAGTTTCAAAAGAAATGACAATTGGTATAATTAAAGTTTGTAAATTATTGTCAGTGAAATTTGTGGCAAACATAAAGGACAATTTGTGTAATTCTCTCATTATTTAATTTAGTTAACTAATATTCTTTATATGTAACGTTTGTTTCTTTGTTTTATTTTCTCGGTCGATCAATAGATGGCGAATTGGACGTATTACTATGCGGAATTAGGAGTTCTAGAATATGAGATAGCAACAAGGTATAACCTGTCAATGTTGGCAGTAGCTGTGGTGTATGCGGCACGAGCATCGTTAAGAAAGCGCAGTGTGTGGCACAAGAAACTTAAAAGACACACGGGTTATAAAGATGGAATGTGCAAAGAGGATGCAGGATATTTATCTAGAAGTCAAGGAACATGAACACAGCAAGGTGGTACATAAAAAGTATGCGAGGTTGAGGCTGAGACGAGATGATGTGGCCGAGCTAGGTGTATCCTTTGAATGTATCACGACTCATAAGCATTATATATATCATGATATATGTGAATTATTTTGAAAAATCTTTGCACCATTAGATTAAAAAAAAGGTGAGGGTGGGGAATGACAGCATATTCTAGATTTTTATATTGTACTAGAACTAGAATTTATGATGCATAAAGTATAAAGTAAAGGTAAATAAGGGGTTAGTTATCGTAAAATAAACTTTATTGAGTAGATCAAATTTATTGAGTAGTCAAACACACATTAAACACTGTCAGAGGGTAAAAAAGACAATTTGTAGCACACTTCAAACATCATTTCAGTTTTTATTTTCATCTTTTAGGATTGAAAGCAATGACTCATAACATAAATCATTTTGAAATTCATACGTACCAGCAGATTAAGAACATGTACATATCTTTGTTAAAGAAAGTGATGCACATTCATTCAATTTTGTGATGCACAGCTTTCACATAAACTGATTCACAAATCTAATTATAGACAGCTTATCATTATAAATCAAATTAACATACAATCTATTAAAGTAAACATGCAAATCTAAATTTTAATTGATTCACAAATCTAAATACAAACTGAACAACTTACGAATCAACAAAGTATTTATTGATTCACAAAAACTCACAATAATTCATAAATCTAAACATTGATGCACATATCTATAAACTTGATTCACAAATCTAAAACCTGATGCACTACACGATTTACCCGATTTAGTAGCCTTGGTATGAACAGATCTGGAATCTTCAAAAAATACAAATCATCAAGATGAACAGATCCTATGAGAATTCGAAAATCAAACACATAACATGGTGATGTACACGAGTATATATGTGTATATAACTGGTTCACAATTGGAACCCTAGCGCCGCCGCCTTCACCGCTAATCAACATCTCTTCTGATTGAGCCTGAAAAGTCGCTACCACCACTACTCCACTAGTCGTCTTCTTTGCTATAACTATATATGTTCAAGAAATGTTTCCTCTGTCTTTTGAACCATAGTCGATACTTGTTTGAACCAAAGTCGCCACCGCTGTTCTAAAAATCGATAACCCCTTTTAGAGTGATGCGATTTTCATCCATCCATTCGTTGATGATAGGAAGAATGCAATAGTAGGGTATAAGAAGATGATGTTTTTCATGAGAGCTTTCGGAGAGGCTTTGTGAGAATTAGGGTTTGACAAAAAAGGAGGTGACGATTTTGAACAGATAAAGGAGGAAGTTTCTGTTTTATTTTATTTAATGATAATAAAAGTGTAATACAAAATTCCCAAAATATCCCTTGACCCAATTTCAACAAAAGAGACATGTATCAAGCTCACACTCTATCTCATTTGTTTTATGTTAATATTTTTTGTACATGAATAGAACGCAGATAAATAATGTGTGTTGATACAGTTTTTACTAAAAGGATTTTGCTCAAATTTTAAGAAAATTAACAAGCTCTCTTCTTCTTCTTCTTTTTTTGTTTTTCTGTTTTTTGTTTTTTGTTTTATCCTTTTTCGTGCGTTTCTTTTAGGGGTAAAATGTCAAAGCATATTTTCTAGTAGAATTAAAACATTTTTAAGAAGTCGGTTACAAAAGAATATACTTCAAAATTTTGTGAGTGTTGAAACCTGTCATGTTGTCAAGTATCAGAGGAAGTTCATCGTCTGAATTTCACTATAGCAAATAAGCTTCAATTCAAGCCTTCAATCTCTCTATTCATTGACGTAAGTTTCGTATTCTACTTTTCTTCATCCTCACTGTTAATCGTCAGTTCTAATGAAATTTGACGCATCGTTAATCTCAATTTTGGTTTAATTATACGTATATGCTCTGTTCGAAAGTAATGATTATGTAACTCGCCGGAATCGTTTATTTCAATTCGTAACAACTGTTTATTTAGTTAGTTATATTTATGTACTTCCTTTACAATTGTCTGCATTAAACTCGAAATGAATACGGAATCAAATGCTGAACGAAGATCCTACAGCTTATAAGAATTATTGAACGAATCACAAATTAAATCTAAATGTTCATTCGAGATGTAAATGCTTAGTGTTTAATGCAGAATTTGGTATAGATTTGAGTGTGTGTATTCATGTAAGACTATAGGTAGAAGGATCACCAAGGAGAATACCAGTGGATTGCTTGATTTATTTATTCATATTTTGTGTAAGTACATATATGTAATGTAATGATGTTATACATTGTTGTATGTCATAGTGTTGCATGTAATTAGAGAGACAGTTACCAATTCATTTGGCAAGAGATTGTAAGTGCATACTATACTTTTATGTTAGAGTTAGTCCTCAATAAGTTAGGGTTTCTAAATATTCTATAACTAGTTTCCTTAATGATTCTGGTGAGAAACTTGTGTGTGTCAAACATATTTAAGCAAAAGTTGTTAATAGCAAGCTAAGTAGATATGTTACTTTTTGCTGTTATATAGTAGAGTCATAGAATTGACCTATAGGAGAATTTTAACACTTGTGGATGATACAAATATAGTTAGGTATCAACATCCGTAATGTGCCTTTTTGCACACCAATCACACACTCAATATAGTTGCTAGTAAATTGGATCCAATGTACTAATACTTTGACAATGCTAATTATGTGTGTGCATCTCTCATGCATGCATGGTGCTTGACCAGTCCAGTCTTTGGCAAATACATTCTAAATGGAAATTGAACAGAGCGAATCCATGAAGAAACGTACGGCTGAATGGACCGAAGCCATTAATAAACGAAGCAAATTTGTATGTCTTTTTGGATCCTAAATTGATTATTTCCATTATTAACCAAAGCAGAAGAAGATTAAATCATTATTATTCTGGGGTACCAATTCTTTATGATATTCAATTATCAGGTTGAAGAGAAGGAACCAACGACCGAAAATGGAGCAATAGTAGAGGTTGCAGAAGAAGATACTGAAACAAATGTTCCTGTATCTGAACAGATGGAGGTTTATATGAGTCAAATTCATGAAAAGATTGATAACTTCACCCAGCAGGTAACCACGGCAGAGATTAACCATTGTCCTAAATGTTCATTTAATATAATCTGGGCTATTATTCTGTAAACTTGTAAATGTTCACATCTTTATATGTATGCATTGAGTTCATCTCTAGCTTCAACAGTTCGATGACTTCTTTAAGATTGCTTTGATTCTGAAGGTGTCTGAACTGCTGGAATCTGGGAAATCATTCCTTAGAGACTTGACTACTGAATTTGAAGAACGTGTGATAGCGTGAGTTCTGGTTGAACATGCAATCAGAGTAAATAAAAAAAATTCAAGGTTTTTCTGTACTTATAATAAAACTTGATGCGCACAGAATACACAAGGATCAGATGGAGAAATGGCAAGAAGAAATTAAGGAACTTCGCTTCATCGATGCTTCAAATGAGGAAATCAATGCCCTCTTGCAAAATGCTCAGCTTCTACTTACCAGTGTTCATAATGATCCTTGAAGGTAGAAATCTGGCATCAATTTACTAGTTTTCTCAAATTTGTCTTACTAAAAGGCGATTGGTATTTAATTACTATCAAATTAGATATATATTTTGTTAAAAGTTTAGTACTCATATATTACATCCATTTATTCCTATTATTCCCCATTTCTGTCAAATTTATGCATTTAAAGATTTGCTCTCATCATATTAACAGATCAGCAAGAAAGATTTTCAACTAGTTGAAGGAATCGTCGTACAAGCATAAGGCGTGTTTTATTATGTTGAGACATAATAGTATAAGCCTTTGATACAAGAATCACAAACTGTTAGACAAAGCTCCTCAGTATTATTAGCATTGAGCATAGTTTCTGTATGCAACATCTCTAATACATTTTGCAAAGAAGTTTTAACACTTGAATGCATGTGCTTAGAGACTGGTTTTGCCATGATATTAAGAAATTTGTTACAAAACTGGAAGTATACAAAACAATGGTTCATTTTGATAGAAAATGCAGATTCATGTTCAATAGTTATACAACGTTTCTATTAGCGGTTCATAACCACTCAGGATTCTTTAAGCCCCAGGCACTATGTGATGTCGTATTACATCTAGTCTGACATCTTTCCTTTTAAGTGACTTTGATTATCACCTGAGATTGATGCACCTCCCATTTGAGCTTGTTGCATGAAACCCAATGACCGATGGATTTGCTGGAACTAAGATGTGCCAACAGATTTTCTACCAGTGATATGTCTGACTCCAAGCTTCTTTGAGATTTAATGATTATTTCTTCAAGCATGTGAAGAAATCACCTCTTGCGACATATCGTCATGCCATCACCAACTGGTACCTAGCAAACAAAATTCCAAGCAAACCATTAATGAACTAGGTCCAAAGTTTGTATGGAGTATGGACCATGTGAAGGGGACACTCATGGATTCCATGCACTAATAGATCAAACGTGTCATACACATAGGTAATAAAGAAAATTACTCTCATAAGTTGTTTAATGGTTTATTTTGTAGAGTTAGGTAGAGAGCACAAACACTAGCTGCTTAAAATTTCAGGTCTTGCTGATGAAAAGAAAACACTCACACACACACACTTAAATTTGGGCAGGATTACTGTAATCTCAAATATAATGCAACATGTTCCAAACAAAAAACCAAAATTTTTGTTTTTGGTAAATTCTCAAGCCAAATTTAACTTTATCAACTGTGATATTGATTCATAAATTTCCATTTGGTGATTCAGGGCAGTTTAGGTATATAATTGAACTATGTGACAACTCAAACATATAGACTACTGAGTTTTTTGGTGAGGAGACATACCATACTAATGCTAACACGCTCATCAGCCATTAAAGCTCTATTAAAACTTCTTATGCTCTCAGTCTTTTTGTCATTAATCTGTAGAAAGAAGGAACCCTGAAGCCTTTATAACCTTAAATATAAAGATGCAAAAATAGTCGTGGTAGTTTATTTACCAGCGGATCAGCAACTTTTCCATGCCAAAGCACATTATCAATTACTATAAGACCCCCTACTCTCACCTACACAATCAAACATGTAAAGCTTAACACAACACATCTCACGGAGGTCAGTAAACATATAAAGGTCACTTCACAGTATTTCAGTTCAACCGCGTGAAATAATTGTGTTACGGGTAGCTAAAGATGTAGGTTTGCTTAAAGAGATGAATTATTTTACTAACCAATTTTAGCAGCAATTCAAAGTATTCCTGATACATTCTTTTCTCGGCATCAACAAAAGCGAAATCATAACTGCGAACAGAAGACAGAAATGTGAAAAAACTCCAGTCTTCATATGTTGATCAAACAAAGACGTTCATCTGTTATTTAACAATAGCGTTTAAGGGTCAAAATATCTTGTGCTAAGATGTTAAACTGTCTTTCTGTTCCATAAAAGAACACTGATATGAAAAAAACATATCTGAGAAAGAGCATACTACTGCCAAAATTCAAAGTTCAGAGACATGGTACAGATCCTTAAGTTTTTTTTATTGTAAATTATGAAGAAGGATACTGGAAAAGCTATAGGTTGATGTGAACCTACCTCTTACTTTGATTTATATAGAGTACTACATCACTTTATTTAGTAATTACATAATTTACCTGCAACCTTCCCCATTCTCTATCATTGTGTGTAGAGTATCCACAGCTAGTCCCTGTCTTGCATCTACCTAATATATCAATATCTAACTCATTAAGCCAGCAAACTTGAACATGTTAGAAATATAAGGAACAACTTTGGTGCACCTAGGATTTTCGGGTAGCTCTCAAAAGAGACTTGTCCCCCATAACTTGATCAAGTGAATTTCAGATCACAAAGGAGTAACATTACCCATTATTCTCCTACTTGTGCTACATGTTAGGAGGGACATAAATAGGAAGAATATGCAATATAAAGACTTGTCTTCACCTTGTGTGAAACACCCGCTCGATCATAATACCTTTTTGCAACCTCGAGTGAGTTCTTATCCCTCTCGCAAGCAACCAAGATCCCAGACTCTGGCAGGACTAGAGCAACAGACAAAGATGAGTATCCCTACAACATAAGAATGGAAGTGCATATTAGTAGTTACTTCGGTACAAATTTCTTTAAGAGTGTTATTTATTATTCTGTGCAAATGGGGTATTTAATTACAAGTAAATAGAGTGTGCTAATTTGAGGAACTCAACGATAATAACCTCAACACACTTACAGTGTATACACCAACTTCGATGCATCTCTTTGCCCCAAGAATCTGGACAAGCATTGCAAGTAGCTGTGCTTGATCGGGGGATACCTGTTGAGAGGGCATCCAAATATGATGTAAGATGTCTTTATAGGTGTTTTATTTTTTCAATTGGTGATACAATAAATCACAAGGTTCATTTCTTCATTTTCTTCCAATGAAAGAGAGAGTGAACAGAACCAAAATTACCTGCATTTGACTCCCTCGCATACTTGCAGTCTCCTCTCTTAGTTCTTTCAATATCTGTAAAGCACATAAATTTCTTTCTTTCACTCACATTCATATAGAATACTCGAAGAAACCACAAGTACTTTCATACCAGTGGTTCTCTGACATTGGTGAGCAAGTAGTCGTAAATCTGTGGAGTAACACTGATCACTTGCTTATTTCCATAGTTATGATCACTGGCAATGGTCACAGCCATGTCACTTAAGCAATTGGTGGTTAAAGGAAACGACTTTTGACGTCCAAACGAGAGGCCATTAGACCTTGTAAACGCAGTGTAACAAATGCACAATCTGCTAGGGACATAGCTCGATATTGTGGGGAAAGCCCACCCACCATTAATCGCACAAACTGTCATCAATTACCACACTAACCTAATGCATTAAATGAAGTGAAATCAGCATCATTTACCACAGGATATATCATTAAATAATATATGTAAGAAAACGTGAGAAGAAAAAACCAATTCACTAAGTTTGTGACATATTCACAGTTTCGTGAATATGCTCAAAAATTATAAAACTGTGAATCAGTTGGCTTCTCACGATGATGTATACTTAGTTTCTCACTGGATCACAAACCATAAGTTATAAATTATTTCTTAATTGTAAAACTGTGAATTTCCACTTGCAAGCCAAGAAATTTTTCCTGTAGAATTTTGAAGTTGATAAACAATTTACCATTAATGCTAAATAATTAGCTGTCGAGTACCATGTTATATAGTTTATGGTTTATATCAATACCCTAATTGAACATTAATTAGTATACGTAGGGCAAAAACAAAACATAAATTAGTTCCCTAGGATTTATAATTGACATGTCAAAATGTAATAGCTGATTCGAACATTTCAGCGGAAGAAAAAGATTGGATGTTGTAACAAGATTACCTTGAAAGAAACAAATAATACTTCACTGATGAAACTTCGAAGGTTGCAATTTTCTGAGAGGTTCTGGTAAATGAGAATTTGAAGAAGAGCGAAGTTTTTTCTGTAAAAAGATGGGCTAAAAATGGTGTTATCGTCTAATGGGTCAAGATTGCAGGTAAATATTGTTATTTTGTGGTTAAAACTGAAAATGGACGAGAATTGATTTTCTATATTTTTATGTATTACATAAATGGTAAATTATCGGGAAAGGAAAAAAGGAAGATGAAAATGTAAAAATTACACTTATCAAAAACACATTATTTCTAGATTTTTAGTTACTACATACCTACTAATTGGAAATTGAAAATTATGCGGTTTGTTTATTTATTTATTTATTTAGCTATTATTATATGCAAAACAATTTTCATTTTCATGTCACGAAATCAGATAATGATGTTATAGGTATAGCCATCAACACTAACACATCTGAGAACGTTGGTCTCCACTGAAGACTCTTGATCCCTTCAACATTTAGTGTTATACTTGTTTTCAATTAGTTTGAAGTAAGAATCACAACTTTGTAAAGATTATCAAAGATTTTTATGACTCGGAATCAAAAACTATCACTGAGTGCATAAAATAGACATACAACAAATTATATCACACCTAGAAGACGGTTGAAGGCTTCTGAAATTCATTAGGTGCAAGTTTTAGATGGGATAGGCAATTTAAGCCACCAACAAAATCAAGAAAGTTCAGTGAGCAGGTCAAGGTAAAAACGCTTGCGAAATGCGCCCTCAGCCCTCAGGTGCTTCCGATTATTCTAGTTTTTGATCTGTGTTTTTTATTGAGCATATTGAAACACCAACAGCTTTGGATTTATTCATTACCAAAAACCGGATTTTTAACTTCAAATTTAGAAGATAAGAAGTTCTAGACAAGAAAGTAGGTTCAAATTACTTGCCAAGAAGTTTGAGCTCGGTTTATGATATACCCCTATCTAGGGCCGACCTGCTACTAAACTAAACAAACACCACCCAGTGCCAAACATTGGATTCTCAGTTCCAGTTTGGAGCTGTTTTGAGTCGTTGCACAGCCCTACCAAGGATTGGCAAATAAAATGCTTCTCCACCAGAAGATTATAAAAACACAACCAAGCTAACTGTTTGAGGAGTAAGATTAGTCAACCAACACAGATTATTGAAATTAATCCAACATCATAATTTTTTGACAAATGACAGCATTTAAAAGTTGAAACAAGTTAAAAGAACACACAAAACATCTCAAGTTTTAACACTCTGATAGGAGAAAAGATAGCAAGACCGAGACGTCTATTCCTCCTCTTCTGCTTCCTCCAGCCACTTCACGAACGGCTCCAATGCCTTCACAAAGCTTTGCCTACAACATCAAACACTAAACCACATCAGATGATTAAAAACAGACGAGTTACTATAAATAGTGAATATGCAGCCATTTATTACGATCTTGACAACAGATTATGACTTAATAAACCCAGAAAAGCTTTGCCAAAAATTAAAAAAAACTTCAGCATGTACATACCTTCCTTTAGGGTTGACTCCTTTACGGAACCAGTGGTGGATAGTGTCTTCAGCAAGAACATCTTGATCATAAAGTGATCTTACGATTTCAGGGAACAACTTCATCAGTTTGGTATCTTCATAACATTGGACTTGAACCTTGTACAGGAGTTCTAGCTCAAGCTTTCCACTTGTACAGAATGTGTTCAACAACTTAGCCCATGTTTTCACCTGCACATTGTTCCAAGGAAAACCACTTCAAAATTCATATGCATGACCAGTTAGAAAAAAGTTCTCGCTTCCTATCATACACAATCTTGTCATAAGGCAATGTCCACGACATTATAAAGTACAGAGAGTATAACAAAGTAACAAACAGGCAAGCATGTTAACGTCATGCATATATCATAGGGTATAATTACCTGACGGAGAGCCAAATTAGCATTCTGTTGTTGGTTCTTCCCTGACCATTGAACAGAATCCATCAAAACATCCCAGAGGATCCTGACAGCCTCAATTTCAGGTAATTTCGCATCCTTCACATGTTGTTTGACTGTTTCAATCACTTCTGAAATTTCAACTTCCTCTGATATCTGAGTTGTTAAAGCAGATTTCATTTCCTTCACCTTCACCTCAAGTATCTTCTTGTCATTGTATTCAACTAAAGGCGCCATCCCTGCTTTGCTGTGGTTTTAACATGGCAAATAACTTCTTAGCCATAAACTTTCATAAACACAACTAACAAATGTTAAACTTAAATTAGAAGTGTGTTGAAAACGTAAATGCTTCTTGCAGTTAGGTTGATACAAATATACATAGAATGAACACTTAAATAACCTCAAGGAGATTCCACTGAAACCAACAATCGGGATCAATTACCAAATTAAGTAGATTCTTCTACATATTAATTATTGTCAATAACCAAGTGTTTGAAATATATATATATATATAATGAAAAAAAAATAATAAGTTAGCAATGCTGACAGTAATAGAACTAAGAAATCAAAAATTTAGCAATGCTGACAAATAAAGAACTACAAAATCAAAAATGAAATCCTGGTAGAAGCAGTTGCAGCATGGTGATGTGTCTTACATAGGAAGCTGGTAGGAAACAAATCCTCAGTGTTCAAAACAAGACTTACGTGAAATGCTCAGAGAAAGCTTCAGCAGATCGCTTTCCAGATGGAAAGAAATCAAGCAGATTGTCCTCCATTTTGCCCCGCTTCAAGATGGAGATGAGATCATCAAGGCTGTTATCAATCAAATACTCCTTGAAAAAGTCAGTTATAAAAGTAAGAACGAGTCCTTTTCCAACTAGGTTATCCTTAAGAAGTGGCTGGAAGACCGTCTCAGGTGGCAGACCAGACAGCTTCTGGGAAAAGGCAAGTGCTGTGAAAATTGCAAGCTTAATGCGTTCATTTTCCTCAAAGAACTCAAGGGACTGAAGAAATCTTCGCATAACATTTTCAAGATTCTTGATGAGAAAAGGCCTTCGTCTCAAAATTTTCTGTATGTAGATTACAGACGGTAAAATGAGTTCACGCTTAGCCTCACAGTCTAAAATTGAGTAAGTATGACGCTCCCCCTCATCAGGCTTTGTTGTTCCAGGTTGAGTACGCCCTCCAGTAAAAACAACCTGAAACATTACAATACATAAAGAATAAACATCAATCTTACAGACTACCAAAAAATGATGTCCATCTACAAGTGCCTTATAAATAAAGAAAATGTTCACCTCAAAAAAGGTGTCACCATATCTGCTGAAGTTTTGGTCTGAGGATTCAATGCACTTAGCAATTAGTTCCTGCAGTAGGGTAGAAGTTTGATAAAATTGGCGTTAACATTGCATAAACACTATAACTGCATGAAGATGAGACTGAAATAACAGAATATATTTATAGCTGCTTGATTCAAATAAAATGTACCAGATCACCAGCATTATCCAAATAAATCTGGACTACTGCATCCGCAAATGCTGCAGGGTCCAGAGGGGCTGCGATATTCCGTTTGCGGGTCTTGATCCGCTGACCACTGTAAGTACAGAAAAATACGGTCAAAAGATAACCATCTTCAAAGAGCTACTATAAAAGTTAATAAGTCTACCATAATCAAGTGTTTGTGAGCAAATACTAAGGTCAAACCATCCAATTCATTTGTTATTATTGTTTTTGTTTATTTTTATCAGAGTGCAACAGCTCAAATTCAATTTTATTGTGAGGTTCATAGGCCTAATTGTACTTTTTAAAGATTACATGTAGTTTCTTATCTTTTACCCGAACATTGTTTCCCATGTTCTGGCCTAGCTTATAAATAAATACCTACAATCAGATGATTTTTGTAAGATCTCAATTTATTCTGAAAATTTTAAAACCATTTCATCATTGTCCACATATTAATACTTCACTTAATAATCTTATCTCCAATTAATCACAAGGAACTTAACAAATCAGATTAATAAGTACAGATAAGACTATTCACTATTTCATTCCTCTCACAAATCAGAAAAAACAAAAATTGCATCATGTTCAAGTTATAATTCATAATATAAAAATATAGACAGATGATCTGTCAACCAAAAATTGACCCAGCCAGATTACTCAAAAGGATAAAAATTAAAGATATAAATTAAATAGAAAAATAAAAATGAATTGAATTAAAGCCTACATGAAACTGCTAAAAAAATTTAGATCCTAACAGTAGGACCACCTGAGGGATGGTAGGAATATTAAAAGAAAGTCAAAATCGCATTAAACACATGAAAAAAATCGTCTATTTAATAAGCCCTTAACGTGAAACAACCAAAAAATACCTTGAAATCGTTTTCCCTAGGTCTAAATAGCATATCAAATAATCCATGATAAAACAACAAAAGACTAAAATATATACGTATACGTATACGTATACCATCAGAACTTACCCTAGAGTGGGCTTCTCCTTCGAGCTGCAGAAAAACAAAACAAAACAAAATATTATACAAGATCCACGGGAAGAAATCAAGAACGCAAAAACAGATATACAGATTAAACTGCGTAAATCATAATTAATTTATGTAATGAATCTCTGTTTCAGTAAATCAATCAGTAGCCTCGAATCTTACAATATCAAAACATATATACACACAGACTCGAATCTACGAAACCCTAACGTTCCATTTCCAGCTAAAAAAAACGACAATATATCACAAAAACTTATATTCTTTTGAACGATTTGAATCAAAAGAACCAAATTACAGATCTGGAACCCTAAAAAAACGGGGAGAAGAGATTCATAGAAAACCGTATTCATTGATTAAACATATAATATATGAAAATGAAATGAAATATAAAGGAAAGAATAATAATTATACCTCATAAACCAAGTCGGAGTTAAATCGAAGATTGGCGAGTCTCTGCTACGACTCACGGCGTTTATGAATCGAAAAAACAAACAGAAAAAGAGAACAAAAAATATAGAGACGGAAGGAAAAAAGAGATTGAAAGAAGATTTGGAGAGATATTTATTTTGGGCGAAGGGTTACACTTATACGTACAAACCTACATCCAATTTTAATTTTCTTTTTAATTTTATTTTATTTAATTTTATTTGTTTTATTTATCTTTTATGCTATACACCGTTTGATGGTTCATGTGCATCACCTGACGAGTTTTTTTACGAGTCTTTATCAGTCCGTTAGCAGCGAGATCTTAAAAGTACATATTTTTAAATGTTCGGGGTGTCATTTTATTTTAGTGTATTTCGATCTTACTTATTGCTATAATAATGTATTAGTGTATTTTTTGTCAATACAACATGATAAAATTAACTTCGTATAAATACATGGAATAAATATCGGTATGACATCTTTAAGTTATTTTCATAATGATAGGTCACACATCCGTTTAGATTGTATAATAAAAATCAATTTGCATGTATCAATATATTTTTTATTAGTCGTAAGTAAAAGGTCATAGTAATATTTATAGCCGATGTAAACACACCGCCTACTACTAAAGTATTATACCTTTACCTTCCTCATCCGTTCTCATTGTCTCACCTAGACTCGAATGTTCAATTCATTAAGTTGTCATTTCTTTTCTTCAAATGGGATGTCATTTTATAAGTTAAAAATATAATCATTTCATAATTAAAGTTTTCTTGTTCCGTTAAAAGATTTATCACAAAGTAATACCCATTAAGTTAATACTATTACGTACATGATTTGTATCTTTATCAACTTTCTCACCATAAACTAATTAGTTTTTTATATGTTATTCTATATTCATATATAAATATAATTGCAAGCAATGTATGTAAGACAATTTGATAGCTTTTTAGGCCAAACCCTTTAACTTTTTCTTTTTAGCATGATATTGGAAATTGGTCGATTGAAATCATTTGTATTAAAAGTATTTTGTTTATAATTGAAATAAGCTCGTTTAATGAATAAACCTTTAGCTATAAAATAACATAAATAGGTCGAAAAAAATGTTTGTATTTTATTTAAATTTAAAACAATAATCATTTATATAGAGGGTGTTTGGAATTGCATTTTTAAAACATCATTTTGGAAAAGCATGTTCCGACCTTTTTTAAAACTATATTTTCTCTTAGCAAAACACATAATTATTTTTTTGCAAAATAATTTTTTCTAATTATTTGCATTTTACGAATGCAATAACTAGACAATGTATTCAAAATGCAATTCCAAACACCTCCATAATTGTGTTTACTTGTATAGGTCATTCATATTTTGAGTTCTAAGAGATTTTTAGCTCACGATCTTTCAACTCAAGTGTTTACTGTAAGTTGTATGCTTATTAATTGTTACTCAGTACGGCTATGAACTTGATTACTGTATTACTTTATCTATTTTAATTTTTAAAGCTATTATTTACAAATAAATAAGATTTAAATTAAAATATATACTCGATCTATGCAATGTTTAACAAACATTTCCACCGGACTCCACTTAAGTTTCAAAACAACACTCACCAAGTAAGTGGCAAACTGTTCACAAAAACTTGTCATCAATCACAAAGTTTAAATATGACAAACACAAGTAAATCACCCAATAATAATAATAATTCTAATAAATTAGCATCGATTAACACTATATACGTATATACAAATAAATATGATCCATAAAGCATCACAGGCTCTAAGAGCCATTACAAGTGCTACATACATGATCTACTTGACTCCATGGTTGTTATAACTACCAACATAACTAATTTACTTAATAAGCTACCAGACACGACGTAAAACAAACAACAGATCTAAGTAAGAACAATAATCCAGCTCCAAGCAGCTCGTTGGTTTTGTGATGGTGCAAGATTAGTAATGTGTATTTAAAAGTCTGACTTCAAAAGCTTCGCACGTGGAAATATGTTTATGTTTTCATAAGGATCCACCTGCTCCACATGGATGTAATCCTTTGTCTTAAGAACCTGCAAAATGCAAAATACAAACAACATGGTAATCTACTAATTGGCTATAGAGCGATTTAATTGCTAGAAAGTCAAAATAAGCATACCAGTGTCTCAAAGAACATCCTTGATGCCTCCTTGCGTGTTTTGCCAACTAGGAGGTTGTTCACAGGAAGCATATTCCTTCCACGCTCACCTTCCTTATCAAACATAATTTGGAGATATCTTGCAACGGCCCTACAACAAATTCAAAATGTCACAAGTGTAAGCACGAGAACTTTATTAATGAGAGCCCTATGGGATGACATATACGTATACATACTTTGTGCGGGAAGACCATCCACTGTTGTCAATAACCCGTGTGGTTTCTACATCAGGTGCATAATCACCACCAGCATCACCCTCATCATCATCAACGTCATCAAAATTCAGAAAATCTGGATAAACACATGTTTATTCAATTTGATACCACAATAAGATGGAAATACAGTGAAATCAGAAATAAAGAAAAGTAAATGCAAACCTGTATCATTTTCAACTGCAGAATGAGCAAACTCCTGCACCAAGAAGGAAAAAAATAGAAATTGTCAGTATGTAATTCTTGAGTATATTGAACAAAAGAATATATCATGAAAGATGCATAAGCATCAGACAACGTAATCGGTTTATCATAGTGAATGGACATACCTCATCATCAAGCCTGTTATTTGCAGGGATATCTTCTGCATTCATTCCAGTCATTAGGAATGTAACTTGATGACCTGAATTCTCTCTTTCATCCAGCGAAGCGTCTAGCGTAACTGGATTGACTTCAGCATTGTATACTCCAGAAGTTACAAAATCTTCACCAAATATACCATTGTAGATCAGGTTCTGTGCATTATACTCAATATTTGGATTTAAGGGTGCACCCTCGTTTACAACCTCCTCGTTTTTCCTGATTTCAATGTCCTGTTTTTCTTCTGATGTTTCTCCAACGATGGCAGCATCAACATTAACTTCAGCAGACATGCTACCTTTGATATTGTTATTTATATCCATGTCAGCAGAATGTAGATGCATATTGTCATAGCCTGGTGCATCCGTTTGCAGCAAAGCATCCATCTGATTGGTGTTCTCAACCTCACCTAGTGCTGCTGACATGTCATGATTATAACTTGCAACCAAATTACCATGTGTCAGTGATTCAGCCTCAATAGGCATTACAACATCAGAAAAGCTTTTTGCATCAATATCCATCGCAGTTCCATACCCATGTTCTGCACTGAATGGTTCAGCCACAACTCCGGCTGTATGCATCGGTGTTCGATTACCATAATAATCTAAATTCGCTGTGTTGTTATCGTACATGTGGTCTTCAGTCACAAAAGGAAGCTCAATCGGCTGCACTTCAGAGACATCCTTATCTTCACTTCTGTTTTCGTTATGAACATTTGGCCCAACCGAGACGCCCATGTTTTCTGTCTCCACTTCCACTTCAACATCCTTTTCATCACTATGGGAAATTAATTTTGGGTCTGTTCCACCTTCTAAAGAAGCATCACACTGAGAGACAACAATATTACTCAAATCATACGTCTGATTGTGCAAAGAAGCCAATTTAAATGACACCCCTGTAAAACAAAGCATTTTAACTTTGTGAGTCCAGCAACCTCCAGCTAACAAATGTTATATTTTTCTAAATGGAAAGATATGGCAAATGCACAATAAAATACAAAGAACTGCAAATATAGTTTCCAGATTTTGTCCACAACCTACCAGTATATATGGGTTCACCAAAAAGTTCATCTTCCCAGAATTGTTTCTCAAGCATTGAAATTTCAGAACGAGTGCAAGGAGCTTTCTTTCTTAATCTCCGAATGTCTTCGGTGTTTGTTAATTGATGACGTATTGTGCTGTTAAAAAGAAATTAAACTTTTAACAGTAATTACAGACAACAAATTAAATATAAGAAACTAAGTAACAATAAATAAGTTGACCATTCAACATGGTTATTATGAACAGGTCCAAAGAAACAAATGAAACTTACTCGCCATGCAAAACCATGTTATCATCCATTACCACCTTCCTTTTTGAAACGCCTGTCTTGGGAGTCTTAGGTGCAGATCGCCGTCGTTTTGTAGATACAGGTGGAGTAGGCTTCATTTTTAATATTGAAGATTTTCTACCAACTGCCCCAAAAGAAATCCCGACTTAAGAACTGAAGTAAGAATTTACGAAAAGGATGTTCAAAAGATAAAGAGAGGAGGGAGACCCTATGCATACCTAAAATTGAAGACAACAAATCATCATCATTCAGAACAGGTTGTTCGGTTAAATTTGTGGTGAAAAAGCCCGAAGATTCATTTAAATCTATACTCTGAGCATTCAGTGAGCTTTCAGTGAAGCTACGTTTGTTTCCGGATGTTACCATGTCCTTTTTGGCTGGTGTAGATTCTGGTAAGAAGTCATTGGGTACATCTGAAAGCCCTTGTGGTAAAGAGAGCACTTTCTCAGGGGCCGGGAAGTCAGAAGTGTTGCTGTCTACTTGAACCTCACTTTCAATTACATTGTCCACCTGTCTGTTTGATATGTTAGATGCCAACTGAACTTCATCATTCAAACTAAGTTCAGAAGGATGAGTTTCTGGCAAGTTATTATCCAATGCTTCATTTGCATGTGGTCCTTCTCCTGAAAAATAATCAGACATTTAATATTAAAGTGAATGCAGGGATGTAAAATGGGATAGTTGAAGAGAATCAGCAAGTTTTTCACCATTAGTTTGATGGTTCAGAAGAGTGACACATGGCCTAAGACTCATGAAGACAGAACTTGGCATGCTCTCGTGAGAAGTCTGAACCGAAAACGTGGAGTCCTTAGGTTCCAAAATGGGTTCAGTGCCTGGATCCAATTCAGTCGTAAGGTGACATGAATTCTCCTGATTTCCTGCAGTATCAATAGATGTTAAACAAATATCCAAAATACAATCTGAAATATCTTTAACGTGATTATGAGTAATATCGCTTAACATACCTTGATGTTCTGCATAGTTTTCATGGTTAACATCAACAGTTTGAACTGCAGGCTCCTCGTCCCTGTCATGTTTATTAAGCAAATCTTCCAGTTTGCCAGGGTGATTAGACACAGGAACAACAACTTCAGACATGGACTTAACATGGTCAGCTAAAACAGATTCAGTAAAAGGTGTTGAACCAAGATCATCCATCAACATCTGCTCTGTTGCAACAATGTGTGGTCTTGATTTCTCATGTGGCTCGAATTGATTATGCAGTTGTTCATGAGCCTCATTGCTGGAAGCATTTTCTAAGCTCTGCTTCACTGCAAATTCTGGTATCGTATGACTTTCTGGTTCCTGATGATCATCACATGCAGAAGTTTCTTGAATGTTGGATAGATTCGGTTCTTCCCACAGTCCAGGAGTACATGGAGCATGGGCATACTCAACCGGTTGACTGTCTCCATCATCCTCTTCCATTGGCTGATACGAAAGAGAAGCACAAATAAATATTACATATGGGTTGCGAATTTCAGATTAAAAATTAATATAGAAACAGTTACAAGTTCCTTCATGGACCTGAATTAGAATGCCACTAGGTTCATTAGCATGGCCAGATGCCTGAGGATCAACACTGAAATAGAAGGACGTAAAATTTTGTTAGAACGTAGCTTTGGATCATTGCATAAAATACCTAACAGGGGATGGTAATCTAAGAATTTAAAGATAAGAGTTAATAGTACAAAGAAAAAATTAACCATCAATATTCACCAGACACAACCAGTACAAAACTATTGTTTCTATCATCAACCAGCAAATAGTTCACCAGATGCATCGCCTCAAATTTTTAACTATCCACAATATATGCATATGCTCCCAAAGAAAAAGTTATTCATTTAGACTCACATGTGAAAATATGAAAAAGAGGTGGCTACAAGTATCATTAGTCTCTAACCATGCAAAGGGATTATCACAAAGCGGTCAGTTGGCCTTGAGCCAACCTTACTAATAACAACTCATTTGATATTATGCTTGGGACCCTTCCATTCCATAAACATTACAAGCTCATAGATATACAAACAATTGAGTTGCTATAGAATAAGATAACAAGTATAAGATATGTAATAATAACACAAGTATTATGTATAATATCAATGTTTATGTAGTGATAATACACCAAAAATATAATAGCCTCCATTCTATCATCAGAAATCAAATACAAATCTTGGGAGTCATTCTACACAAAATTCGTACAAGTTGGTCAAAGACAAAGATAGTTGCAAGTTTTAACCATATAAAATATGGTATAAAAAAAATCAGTAGTACAGCCGTGCAAATTCCAAAATGCTTTATTTACAGTTAGAGAGAGGAACAGCGTACTCTGAATTTGATGTACCAGTAGCACGTTCAGCATTTGCAGCCTTTTCAACCAATAGTTCCTGCTTGCATAAAATTTAAAAGAATTGCTTTAAATAAATCCATGCAAATAACAACAGACGTATGTAACATACATGTCTTTAGTTTGTGAAATGGCATTTCTTATGTAAACAGAATACCAACTCCTCTTAGTCTTTAAAATTTAACTACATAAATTGAATCTATCAACAGAAGAAATTCAAGTGATTTCATATGTAGAAAACTTTTAACATCCAAAAACAAATTTAAATATGAGACAAGGAGAGTTCCAATTATTAAGTTAACTCAATCTAGACGTGATTAACTGTTGCTACCAAATTTCATGTATATTTACCTCTTCAAGGTCCAAACCAGATGCATCGCCATCACCAAATCTCTCTGTAAGCGGAAACGGATTATGAATATAAGAGATGGTAAAGAACTGCATATAAATTATAGGTACGGTTACAACAGTGGATAGAGATACCAACCATCAAGTCCAAATTTGGATGTAGAAAAGACAACACCATCCATAGTATCTTGAAGCGTAATCTGCTCCTTTGAACTGATGTGGTGATCAACATAATTACTGCAAAATATTTAAATCAGCAACCAAAAATCAGTACAAACTGTCAAAAAGACCACCAAGAACAATGGATCTTCTTTTAAACTGTCGTAATGAACAGTCGGCCTTTATAATATCTACTCTAAATTGCCACAGTGGCTACAAGTGCAGATCATTTACTTGCATATCTTAGAAACAAATATATTATTATTAGATACTGATAAACTAACCCCTGAAAAATCTCACTGTCTGGCAGCTCAAAGTCATCTAGATCAAAAGTTTCTGGCAGGGTGATTGAGTGATATGGAGCAGTAGATTCTTCAGGTGGCAAGTCAACCGCAGTGGAACGAAAAGCTTGCTTGACTTTAAGCAAAGCCTCACTGCAATCGTCGAAAAGATAATTGACTTTTCTTGAGTAAATCCTAACCACACCAAGCAAAAGATGGCTGGACAACCGGAGTGCAATGGGCATCTCAGGGAAAAGGATCGAGTCTGTCAAAACCAACCAGAATAGATTGGCAGTTTAAATTGTTGAAACCGAAAGTACAATCAGCCATTGTTTTTTGTTTTTCATCAAGTTCATTTACAGTTTAGAATTGGTAAAGTATTTATCGAACAAGTCATAACAAAGACATGATCAACATAACAAACAACTGCAATATTCAAATTAAATATATACTATAAACATCTTTAGCAACTTGAATCCAGTCAATCTGACTTGACAGTTAACAAAACAGAGAAGAAAATTTAACTTCTATAAGGAGTACTGAAACAACAGATACCAAATGTCAAAAAATATACATTGTCTTTTACTACCTGTATGATTTAACAACATTAGTATTACAGCTTTCAATTTACATATGATGGTGTACTCCAGGACATGTTAATTCCACAGTTTTCATGCATAGATTTCTGTTAAGGATTTGTTTAAGACGAGCAGGCTACTAGCAAGTAGCTATAATGCAGCACCTAAGGTTGTGTGAACTTAAAAAGGTACAAAAAAATACTTGTTGTGTCAGGTAGAGTGGTAGGAAAGATTGAAGCATATGCAATATGTTAAAGCACTAAGCTCAATGTCAAATTTATTCTCTATCATTTGATTACCCGCCTAACAACTGTAAGCTACATGTGTCTAATTTTTCGTAAACTGTAAGGTCAGCTCTAGAATTGGAAGTATCCTACTTTCACAAGATCCAGCTAACAATAATTATTTTATGATCAAGGGTGTGACTCCTTAGGAGTGACAGTCCTTATACATCCACTGGTCCAAAACTCCATTAGTATATCTAATTATCTATATTTCATAGGTCGTCTAACATCAAAAGGTTTTGTTTTATTATATATCTTCCAAACTCCAAAGAAAAGACTCTTTCCTGCAAGACTAAGACACATAACAAGTAAACAAAAGTTAAAGCTACTGGGTACTCCCTAAATACCCTACTAAATGAGCCTCTTTCGTATAAATTGTGAAATATAATGATTGGTTCCTGCTGCAACTTCAGCCAGCAAAGTGCAGTTACTTAAAGTTTCAAAAAGGAATACACTACTTAGCTCATAAAAGTTATGTTACCTTATAACCAAAAGCCATAAATCACTTGTCTAACTGAGTACTCAACCAATTAACTTAACTAATAAGCCGCACTCAACAAAGATATAAAAAGACAGCAATTAAATAAGAAACTAGATTATAAAGCTTTATATTAGTTAAGTAATAAAAAATCATTCTTGCATCTAAAGGTATCATAATTGTTCATTTCGATTAGTCATTCAATTGTTAGTTAGCTTATCATGCGTTAGTTAGTAGGGTAATTTGTTACTTCTTATTTACATAGTGTTTCTTCTTCTTTCTTTTTTTATTCTTTTTTTAATATATTATTTAAGTTGAAAGCATTATTGATATACTATCTAATTATATGGTCATAGTTTTTTTCTTCTTTTCTTTTTTTTTTTGTTTGTTTCTTGCAAGTTTGTAATGTGGGGAATCGTTGGATATTATTATTTATTTATTTATAATATAATAAATATATACAAAAATGAATGACACGTTTTGAGTTATTACTATAGCAAAAGTTCTCCTTTTGCTAGATTCTCTTCGATCTATATCGTATGGAGTCATGAATAGTTGGATTTAGCAACATTAACAAATGGAACATTTTTAGAAGGAACTTGCATAGTCGCATTTATATGTAATATTAAGTTTTAGATTGATTTATATATAGTCATTCGAACGTAGCTCTTCTAACTTCAAAGACAACAAAGATCAAAAGTTAATTAGAGGGTCAGCGCACGTATGCAAGTTCACATGATAATTAAGTTGGTTTTTATAGTTTTATTGAAATAATGCCTTTTATGTTTGAAGAATTGCAACTATACATGAAAGTGTTTTAGGAAATTAGCCCATTTTTGTTAAGAACAAATAATGCTAGAGAAAACGATTCATGGAAGTTGGTTTCATGTTATTGATGATTATCTTAATAAGGTAAGAGTCTTTTATACTTTGTGTTGATGTTTTCTTAAGTACATGCGTATTTGGTCATTTAAATGTTCTGTTTATATCCTACAGTAAGTAGTAAAACGATTTGAGATTGTTATTTTGTATTATCTTATGGGTATGATCATACTAACTTGTACTTAATTTTTCATCATTAAAAAAATTATTAACAAATAAACCTCTCTTGCTTAATATAGGGTATACTTACATTTTTATGTAGTTATTTAATATTGTATGATAATGATTGTACAATTAAATTGCCGTGCTACTATGAATAAGTTTTATGTCACTAGGTAGATATTTATGTCTATTTATTTAAGCATGTCAATTATGATTTTGTTCTAACTTATCTTTTTTTGAGATGGCCTATTTACAAGATAATTATTAAAAATGGTCCCTTATATTATTTTTATTATTATAGTTTTTAAAAACATGCTAACAAACTTTAACGAATATATGAGAATGTTTGATAGCGATATGTCTATATGAAAACCACGATAGTCTGTTGTAATAAATGAGAAGTTTAACCCAAACTAAATTGCAACTTTTATGGTTGATAATGTGGCTAACCCAAGACGACTATACTACTTAATTATAGTTGATTTGAGATTTGAGACAATCGCATAAATAAAATAGAATGCTACTATCAAATGGTGTGATATTGTGATTTGTGAATCTTATATCATAATAAAAAAAATATCAAGCGTAATCATCGATTAGGGTAAGTAAGTTAATGCATGATATATTTACGAGCTTTATGTCAAAAAAATTAGTTTATTAATGTCATGCTTATCATAAAGACTTAAATAACCCGCGTGTATATACACGGGTTTAAAAGCTTGTTCAAACAACAAAAGATTAGGGCTAATACAGTAGACATATATTACCTACTGATACACCAATATCAGTATCTGCAACCTGATTCTTACGAAGCTTCCTCTCCAAATGTGCTGCAATCCATATTGTCCCTAAAGGACCCTTTTTTGCTAATATAAACTGTGAATAAAACATCCTTCCTTCAAAATTTCATAAACAAACCCTAAACTTAAAAAGCCCCAATTTTTCACAGAAGCTTGACCTAACTTCAATCAGGACCAAAGTCTGAAGTTTGATAGCTCATATAATTATCGAATCACAATCCTAATTGCTCTTTCAAACCAGAACTAACCTAAATTGAATCACTCGAAACCCTAAAGAGAAAAAGAGTAGAAAAAACCCTAGATTTAGGGAAGAATTAGCTGATGGATCGGGAAAGATTTTTTATTTACGAAATTGACCTTGAATATAAATGTATGGATTGTGGCGTTTGGAATTAAATCAAAGGGGGTTTTCGATATTTTTGGTGAATTTTAATTTTGGGGGAAGCGTACACTTTTTGAAAGAGATTTGAACGAAAAGTTTTGAAAGAGAGAGAGAAAAAAAAAAGGGCCAAAGAGTAGGTGTCGGAAAGTGTGGTGTGTTAATTGGATATGGTTTAACATTGTTTTTAGCTACTGGTCCGCGTCGTATAGGGTCACATATGACGTGTTGTTTTTACGTAGTTCTTTTTACATGTTTGGACATGGGATCGTCAATAAAATGGGTGGTAAATTTCGTTACTTGCCACAAATCATATATATTTAGGTGTTACCGTAGCTGATTGTGCAAGATGCTAGTTTCTTTTTGCTGTAAGACATCCACACATTTTCTGGTGTGAGATATTGTTTTTGTTAGATATTTACGCTTGTGATGATCCGTCGTAAGATATTGCGAAGGTCACGTCAGCATAATTAAATATGGTTCCACGACTAACCGCAGTTCAATACCCTTGATATCTCACGAATAACAACTAGGACCTACTATTTCATCAAGTAAGTTGTATTTTTTGTTTTAGTTGTTGTACCATTTTTATTTAAAAATAAAAAATAAAATAAAAATTTTAATCGGGCCCACAAAAAATTCAGCTCGACCGTCCTCAATTCATGCTCTCCTTGACGATATCCTCCACCACATAACCCATTCGGGCAATTAGCCGTCGTCAAGCAACACAGAACTCACCACGGAGTCCACTGTGAACGGTTTAGGAAGTATGTGTATTGAGTTATTGAATATGTAATGAAGTCATTCCCATTTTGTTTATGTTAGGAAGTATGTGTGTTGAGTTATTGAATATGTAATGAAGTCATTTTCATTATGTCAGTGAATTATATATTTGCCTAAACTTCTAGATATACGGATTATGATTTATAAATTTTGTTGGTCTTAGATTTCATTTTTAAATATATACTAAATAAGCCGGTGGAATTAAATAAAAAGAGAAGCTTATTCATGTGTAAGAAGGTGAGGGTTAGTAATTAAAGTGAATGATGTGGTATGAGGTTAAATTGGAAAGAAAATTTTGATGTATGCGTCAATGAAATAATGCAGTGAAAGTACAAAAGAAGTTCATAGGTATTTTAGGAAATAGCAAAAAAAATAGTGTATGAAACAAAACGTGTGTTGTATATATCATCACTCATATATTCAGTGTGTTTGGCGAACGAGATTCTAGGGGCTCATATAAAGTGGCTCTTTATGATACTATGTAATTTGTGCTACCAGATGTACATACAATATGCATGGGATCAACCGCTTCAATGGGATCTTTTATCCTGGTCATAGGAGAAATTACCAAACGTTTAGCATTCCCTCACGCTTGACGCCAATGAGGCTTTTATTTGAGAGAAAAAAGAAGACTATGCCTTCGCCACATGAAATATGAATATTAACTAATAATAGCATGGCACTTTGAATTCGATATAATCAATTTTGTTTTCGAAACATTAGATTATGTATCGGAGAGTAATATGAGAAATATGGGATTGAGAAATTCAGTTTAGTAATATTCAACTCTTGTAAATTAAAAGTTTCACTTGGTAACATGAAAAAAATGAAGATTACTGAAAAATGAATCCCCTAAATTTCTTTAAAATATAAACTTTTCAAATAACTTATGAAAATAATCTTCAACCACTAGATACTCCATCTTCAACTTATTTGTTGCTAAACATACACATTAACTATAACTAATTTTGATTTCGTCCATTTAATTTAAAAACGTGTTAAATGATGAATAAAAAACTTCAAACAATAAATACGACATTCCTAGTGTATTAAGTAATTTTATAATAAATCAAATATATATATATATATATATGAAAATCTAAATACCCATATCAAAAAGGAGAACATATAAAATTGAATCTACACGTCAAAACTATAAGCCTAGATGTTTGACCAAGTTCGTTATCAAAAGACTACAACACCATCTTCCCTGAAAATTGTTGGTCAGCCACCATCATTGCCAAAAAACCTGCAAACTCCGACCAACCTCTCTTATAAAGCACCTGCACATTATGACCATCACACTAGTTTCCATATGTGGTAGCCGTTATGATTTATAAGATAATGGCGGTGATGATCTATGTGGTATTTTCAACTTTGAATAGAGATTTGTGTAATTCCCTATATGTAGTTCTTTTGCGTGTTTCTGTTTTTTTCTTTATACATATATTTTTATATTTGATTATTTTTCAGTTTAATGTATGTGTTTTTGTTGGTTATAAAGATTCTAGCGATTTTTTTAGTGGTTGTTGCTAGTGGCAAATAGATGTTTAGTGGTGATGAACAACATCAAAAAGCATGAAAAATCAAAGTGACTTATAGTAGGTTCTAAGAACAATTTGTGGTTGATGATATTTTTGTGTAATTTAATCAAGACTAAGAATGAGAGTAGCAATTACACATCTCCACATATCTTAGCTACGACTGTATCATAGTTTTTGTGTGCTGTTTATTTGTTTTTTTGAGATAACAGTGAAATTAACAAAATATAAAGAAATTTATGAAGAAAGGCGATGATCATGATCATGTATAATTGTCGTTGTAGATAAGTCAACAAAAAAAGTGGAACTTTTTTTTGAAAGAAGAAGAATTAAAATATATAAAACGATAAAAGATGTGTTATAAATCTAGTCAAATGTAATTATTTATTAAAGGACGTGGATGACACATGTAATATACAGGTGGCAAACAAATATAGTTGTCACATAATGTGGCTGTTTATTCAACATTTGAAAACGGTAACATGTAAAATCATGATTTGCAATTATCTTGACATGAAATATTTTAGTTCGTTGTGTATTCTGGTATTAAGATGGATAGTTAGTTTGCGTACCTCAAACAAAACTTATAGTAGGTTGTCGATTGAATACATTAACCTAACAATAAAAGAAGTATTTTTCAGAGGTTAAGTGTGATCATGCGAGGCAAAAGGAAAAATCAATCAAAAGTTGAATTAGATTTTGCAAACAACTTCTTTTGGTTAGACTTTGCAAACAACGGGCCAAAATGAATATGAGAGGTTGGATATATTGAAAATAAGATCAAGATGACAATCACGAGAAGATCGACATATTTTTGAGAGACCATTACACTGCCATATAGTTAAAAATATTCAAAGCATATATGAATAAAAAGTTATAATGTTAGTTTACGATCATACTAAGAAATGTTAGTTGACCAAAAGCTTAATGGCCCTTAAACTAAACTTGAAATCAAAAATTGTACTTTGTTAAAGAAATAATGATCTTCGACGTCTTTATTTTTCTCTATTGTAAGATAAGTGTTTATGCCTTAATTTGAACTTTTGAGATGAGAGTTGATCAAAATTTTGACCCAAAAGCCACGAAAACATCACAACCTTTTATGTTCATGACCAAAATATAGCAACCTTTTTTGTTCCTCACCAAAACTTGACCACATAATAAATGGTCCAACTACAACAAAAGACAACAAAAGTCTTATGGTTCAACTGGCAAGTAATTGATACCAAATTCACAATAACAAAAATTATTTAGAATTAACTCATAAAGTGGTAAAAACAAACTACACATTGAGTAATATCTACTCGCTTGCCAAGGTTGTAATTGAATCGCAAAGTTTTCATCGAATCGTGTTATTTTAATCTCATTTCTATGTAGCTAATTTTCTTTACATGCCACAAACTGTATATATACTTGAAAACCACCTGTAGAAACTTGTAAATACAAATTGAGTTTTGCATGAGCACCATCAACTCTTAAGAAGTACAATTATCAAAATGAAGTATTTCTCGGTCCAGACACTATTAATTTTTTCTTTTAATGACAACCATGTGTTATTTGCATACTCAATTGCATAACTCAAATTCACACTAATTCCCCGTAAAGATAGCTTCACTTGTTGAATATATCACATTTTTCCAACTTGACATAAATATACTTGGACGTTCATAGTTAGAGACGATTGAGAAAGTAGCTGTAGAATCTTCGTACCAGCAACACAGCCGAGATGATTAGCCAAGAAAAACATAACGGGAAGTTGAAGACGTAGGTTTTGCGGGAAGTGAAAAAGACGTAAAAGGAGTAATTAGGTTTAAGTAATTAAAGGTACATATTGTTCATTTAAAATTTAATACTATATATGGGGTATTCTTGGAAATAGCAACAAAATGTGGTGTTTGAAAACACAATATACGTTGTATTTATCAAGACCGTCAATATATATTATAAATTAATACATACTTCAATCACCTTGCATACTTATCTATCATATAGTGTACTTCGTAACATGTTTAGTTTTAATATACGCAAAGCGATTCATCATCATCATCATCATCATCATCATCATCATAAGTACTATGTGAAAGTCTAAGCCTATGCATAATACATACATTATATGAAATATATTTTCAGTTTTTATTTTTCTTATTCTCACTTGTAATTCTTAAACCTTATGTCTCAAAAGAAATATTCACATTACTATTTATATATATTTCAAAATAATTGTCTCTTGTAAAAATAAGTACTAGAAATTATGTCTTATATAAATTCACAACCATTTATTAATCTCAATCATTTATTTCTTTTTAGTAAAACATGTCTTCAATATAAGGACAAAGTTAATATTTATCTGGCATAAATAAAAAAAGTGAAATTAAAAAACTCATATTTTTATAAGGTCGAACTAGGTCAAACATAGGCAGTTAAAGTCAAACAAGGTCAACAAAAGTCAAAACATTAAAAGGAAGTCAACACTAGTTAAAACGGGTCAAAATAGTCAAAATGGTCATCTTCATCATCAAGTTCCACAGTAGCTGCAGTACTGGAGTCCAGAAACAGTGGCTTTCTAGATGAATAAAAGTCTACAATTGCTGCAAATATTTTCGGTTATAAGAAATCCCAAGTCTCATCATTTGACTTTGTCACAGTTACAAAATCTGAATCGAAGAACACACGAGTAACTCCTTCATACCCAACAACAGAGCACTCAGTTACGATCATTTAGAAAAAAGACAAGGTAAGATGAGCAAAAAGATGACAAGACAAGCTCACCATCAATTCCATAAAGGGCCTTAGGTAGTGGTGAATTCATAGTTGTACGGGCATTTGGAAAGTATGCACTTCCAATTTCCATATATGGCTTCCCATGATAGAACATCAACGATAGAGGATTAGGAATGGATGGTGTTTGTATAAACATGGTCCTCCTCTGCCCTGTCCAAGTTAATGTCGGTATCACCCTTTTTCAAGAATACAAAAAAAATAAAATGTTACCAAGGCACATAAGAGCATAAGAGTGGTGACCTGGTTTACATTCTTGTTGATAGTGTTATGGGAAAAGACTTTTGCTGAAAAAGTAGAGAGTAAAATAGTATTATGGACTTTATTTTTCATTTTTTTTTATTAGTAGGGATAATGAACAACATATACTGAATACTTCATAATTAAAATTTTAATTGAAAGAGAACTTTTTCAACTAACGTTATTTTTCATTTGAAAGCTTTTAATGTATACTGCGAAAGCCCAAAAAGAAAACAAAAAAGAAAAGCTTGGTATAATGGGCCGGCCCACGATTAGCAAAAATGGAAGTCTTCTAACTTCATAATTCATTTCATATAATTATAATCCAACAGTAAACTAACCCTAGATTCACTACTTCATATTCACCGTCGCCTCAAACACACTAATTGTGCTCGACGATTGATCACCAGCAGCTTTCAAAAATGAGTTACAAGGTATCGTTTTTCTCCACGCACATTTTTCATTTTCATTTTCAATTTCTAGCCATTAAAAAAAATAAAATAAAAATAAGCTCAGGTGGTAGGGTTAGTCAGTGGCGGCAAGGACAGTTGTTTTGCCATGATGAGATGTCTTCAATATGGCCACGAGGTAAGACTGTGTGACGTATTCTATGTGTATGTGAATAATGTGTTTATTGATAACTGCTAATGATTCTGTTTATGCATGTACACGAAGTGAATTTTACTTAGATATGTGATGATTCTTGTATTTCAGGTTGTGGCATTGGCCAACTTATTGCCTGCTAACGATTCTGTAGATGAGCTTGATAGCTACATGTATCAAACTGTAAGTATTTATCTCGTATAGTCGCAAATTGGGGTTCTCAAATTCGGTTAGTATGAAAACACGGATTATAATATTATGCCAAATCTCTGTTCCTGTTATTTCATATCTTTTTGGAATATGTGCACTATCTGTCAGCATGTTTATGCAATTTTCATGGGAGATTTAGTTTCATTATGGCTTTATAAAAATGCGTGAATCACTATTGGAGACAATGATTCAAAAAGTGTGCCACACTTTACATAATTTGGACTAATTCATGCTTCTATAAATTTTTTGGAGTAATTAATTAGAAGAAAGCCCAATATTCATATTTTAATTGAGACAATGCTTTGAGATTGTCAATGTAATGCACTATCATTAGTATTATGAGTTAAGCTAATGACTTGGTGTTTGCATTGCTTGATATGTCCCAGGTTGGTCATCAGATCGTAGTCAGTTATGCAAATTGCATGGGACTGCCTTTGTTTAGACGAAGAATACAAGGATCCACCAGGCGAGCTATTTAATTGGAACTCTTCTAGCAGAGCTTTTTCGAATTTTTTTTTTACAAAGCATTTCACTTTAAAGAAATATATGACATTATGAAATATGGTGTTTACATTTTCATCTTGTATTTCTCAACTGCACTTTCTGCCTGGTAAGTGGTAGAATTGTAAGTCCATCTGGTTAGAGAAATTCCATACTTCTATCTGATAGTCACAGATGGGTCAAATCATATAAAAGTTAGTCTTATTTTATTGTGGAATGACCTATTTTACAGGTGCATAAAATTATGGAAGAGCAACTGTAAACACTTTGATATTCAAATCAGCTATGCCAACAATTTAAATCCAAATAAAGAGGCAAGCATGGTCTAAGGTTCTAGATAATATGAAGAAGGCTACAATAAAATCAACATTTTTAAATGTTATTCACAGCATTCTTTTATGGCTTGCCTTTCTGGGTGATTTGTTGTGTCACTTTAAATTATGGTTCTGAATTATGTGTGGTCATTTGTTAAATATATTATTATCATTATTTTTTTTATAAGGTCCGGATGCTTTTTTGGTATTGTCTAATTTGAACAAGTACTTGTGGTTACTTATGTAATTATTGAATATATAGGCGCCATGACCTAAGCTATGACACGACTCCTGGTGATGAAGTAGAAGACATGTTTATCCTGTTGAAAGAAGTTAAAAAACAAATACCTTCTATCAACGCAGTCTCATCTGGTGCAATTGCTTCCGATTATCAAAGATTACGGGTAGAAAATGTTTGTTCAAGACTAGGGCTCATTTCTCTAGCGTATTTATGGAAACTGGATCAATCATTGCTTCTACAACAAATGGTACCTAACGTAAATGTTCTGTTGTATTATATGAGCATCTCTTAAAATGTTCTTCTGCTCTACTAAACATATTGTCTGTTCAAATCTTATCTTTTGTGGGCCTCTAATTAGATTGAAACTGGGATTGTCGCTATCACGGTAAAGGTAATAATACTGTGATTTTTCACTCTGATTTTACTTGTTAAATTATCTTACTATCCTTTTAGTGGTTCTCTGACCCGAGGTCTTTTCCCCTAAAATTAATTTAGGTTGCAGCTATTGGTTTAGATCCTTCAAAGCACTTGGGAAAAGAGATGTCATATCTATGGCCACACCTTCTTAAGTTAAAAGAGTATGTTATTTGCATTAATGAGTTTTGTGTTTCCTTATTTATCAGTTTTTTAGAATCATTTAGCTTTTTTCTTGGCAGGTTATATGGAAGTAATGTATGTGGTGAAGGGGGAGAATATGAAACATTGACTCTTGATTGTCCCCTCTTTAAAGTAAGTCTTTCACGTGAATAGTGTTGCTTTTGGTGACTTTAAATATTTATCTACTTTTGTGTTCATATGTTTGTGCTTTCACCTTTGATTTATTCCAGTATGCTCGAATTGTTCTAGATGATTTTAAACTTGTACTTCATGATTCAAATTCCATAGCTCCAGTGGGGATCCTTCACCCCGTAGCATTCCATTGTGAAGATAAACTAACTTCTGGAAACACAACTGATGGTTTCTATCTGGAGAATATGGGATCTGTAATTGAAGTACAAAACGAATCTCTGGAAGTAGTCAAAGACAAGGGCCAGTCATCTGATCTTGTCTTCAATTTGGCTGAACTTGAAAAGCGTAAACCTTGTATATCAAAAACTAAAAAAGAGAGCACCTTCTCCATATCTTGCTGGCTGCAGGACTCGAAACGAACTTCAGAAGGTGAGTTATAATGAAACTTAGAAGTTACTCAGTTTATCTGAAAGCCCTTAAATTCATGTTTTAATTTATATGTTCAATCTGTTACTTTTGTTGTCGCAGATCTGCAGGAGGACTTGAAGATCATTTTACTGAAAATTGAATCACAGCTTAATGAACTTGGTTTTTCTTGGGAGAATGTGGTTTATATTCATCTGTACATCTCAGATATGAATATGTTCTCTATAGCAAACGAAACGTATGTGAATTTCATAACTCAGGAGAAATGTCGGCTCGGTGTGCCATCCCGCAGTACAATCGAACTTCCTCTATCACAAGTTGGTCTTGGGAAGGCTTATGTGGAAGTGCTGGTAGCAAATGATCAAACTAAGAAAGTTCTTCACGTGCAGAGCATTTCTTCATGGGCTCCTAGTTGTATTGGACCATATAGTCAGGTAACATTGTTGTTAAATAGTAAATGTCTACAGTATCCTTCAGTGGTGACAATTCGTTGAGAAAATCTAGCGTCATCATAATCTGCTATTTTGTAGGCGACATTGCATAAAGAGATACTTCACATGGCCGGGCAGTTGGGGCTTGACCCTCCAACCATGTCATTATGCAGTGGGGGCCCCACTGCTGAACTAGAACAAGCCTTGGTGAATAGTGAAGCTATTGCAAAATCGTTCAACTGTTCAATAAGTACATCTGCCATACTGTTTGTCATTTATTGCTCAAAGTCTACCTTGATATCCGACAGAATCAGCATGCAAGAAAAACAGAATTCAATTCTTGACCAGATGAAGCTAGTCAGCTTAGATCAAAAACGTCTTTCTGGAGTTCTAAATCCTCTTCTCTTGTACGTGCTTGTTCCTGATCTGCCAAAAAGGTGCGTTTTGTATATGAACTTAAGTTTCAATTTCAAGAACATTTAAATGGAAAACCACCTATTAACAGAAGGCTAATGAAAACTAAAGTTTCTTTTGGTTGTTATGCTGTAGAGCTTTTGTTGAGGTGAAGCCCATGCTCTTTGTTGATGATGATACAGAAACTGAGGAAGTTGCTAATGATCACGTTACATGTGACCTAAAACATAAAGTGCATCCATTTGATTCATGTTTTCAATCAGAAAAATGGCATGATGAGAGTCTTCAGAAGTGTCTTGTTCATGGCAGAATATGTGCAGTCATTTTATCGATAACAACTGAAATTGCCGAGAAGATCTGTTTTAATGTTGACGATCTTCCGAGTATCACTGTTGATGAGAAATTGGAAAGAGTAGCAAAGTTTTGTGTATACCGTCTTGATAAAGTCCTTTCGGAAAACCACTTCTCTTGGGATGATTTAACGGTTAGTGTGTTCTGCTACAGGAGTTACAGTTATCATTTTCTTTAATGCTATCATGGAATATATTATCTCCGTCTTTCATCATTCTACTGCATTTTTTTTTCTCGCCTACAATCACATCATCACATGTTCAGTTCACCTAACACCATGCTTGCTCCAGTACCATGTAGATGGATCCAATAAATGAAATTGATTGTAGGCCAAAATGAATATCGTCTTCACAAGTGTGGAAGTCTTGTCATCAAGTCAGTCTTCGAATCTTGCATGATGTTCTTGACTAGTCAAGTACAACTCAAAATAGTAATCTGACTTTGGTGTTTATAACTTTTTCTCTGGATATTTTATATACTTTCACTTTTTACCTCTGAATATGATTTTTCCCTTCTCCAACATCATAATCATATACCGACATACATATGTTGTATACATGTATAATACATTATATGTACACATACATGTGTGTATGTTCATCTTTGTCTATATATGCATTTGTATACATACAAATATGGACATACATAATTACATATGCATCCATGTGTTTACTCAAAGATGCCACTAGTGAAACATTGTCCTTCACATTGTTAAGACCTTTAAATGTATGTACTCTTGGTGGTCCTGCGCATTGTTAAGACCTGCATTTTGGCTACTTGTTGGACTCTATTTGTACACCGAGCCTTCTATGATTTTTTCCTCAATATGAATATTTAATCCTGTTGCAGTGTATATTTTTGTTTAATACTTTTATCATATATGGATATATCATTTTGTATAAAATTCTTATAACACCCCCTTATGTTTTGCAGAATTTGAGAATTTACTTTTCAACAAATCATGACATCCCTCATGAAACATTGTCACTCATCTTCAAAAACATATTCGATGAATTTGCTGAAACAACCGAAAAGGTGAAGACTTGCGATGAACCCATTTTCAACATTGTCCCTGTAATTGCGTCGGGGAGTTCTGCTACTTCTATGGATGATATTATCACCTGTGAGCTAGTTGCTAGAAAATCTTGATATACCCCATTAATTTTCTTTTAATTCTATAGAAAATGGATATTGATAGCTCTTATGAGGGCTTAAATGTAAAAGATGTGCGAAAGAATATGTTATTATTGTGTTTATTCTACAGTAGTAAACAGATACTAAGAAAATCAAAAGATCCCAAGGACCGATAGATTGCAGTTTTGTTCAGTCAATATTGTTTGATTATGATTGTATTCCATCTTCGTATACATAACATGCTTGAGAAATGATATCCGCGTTAATCTAACGTGTTAAAGATCATATCCCTGAAGATATCGTATAAAAGGTAAGAGATATGATATTTGAGTAAATGTATTCAACTCTATGCACTTAATAGCTTGAATTATTAGTCATTTGGTCAATGAGTCATTTATTCGCAACTATCTATTTATAGTAATGTGGGTAACTTGTTACATAAGTTCTTTCTATTTAATAATCTGTGATTTAGGTAACTGGCAGGTGAACTGTGATGTCACATGTTGGACTCAATGAGAAAGGAACAGAATTGTAAATTCGTTTCTATTTTCAATTATGATATTTTTGATTTTTTGATGGATGCATGTACCGGAAAATGTAATCGGCTGTCAACGTTTTCACAAATGTTTATAAAAATTCGTCTTTACTGATTGATTGGTCCTATAGTAACAAAATGTAAAAAAATAAAATAAAAAATAAAAAAAACAATTACGTTCAACTAAATAGGCCTAAAAGTAAAACTAATTTACCGATTAGTTAATATATTATTTTTCTCTTAATCTTATTCATGGAACTTGTCTTGATTATGTTGTTAGTTTGTTTTTAGACTTACGTAACTAGGTATATCAATCATTTTCTAGAGAGTAATTCTATATTTATCTAATTAGGCATATGACTAATTTAGTTTAATTGTACAGTTTTTGGCATATGTACATCCTAATCTCATCCAATCATTTTTTCATTTACCAATCACATTTTTAGGCACGTATCCCTAATTAGGCATATATATCATTTTTCTTTTTTAAATAAAAGATTTTGTGAAAATAACTTATAAAAAAATAAAATACGGACTAATGATTGTAAACATTTCATAATTAATAAATGTCTAGTTTCTTTCTAGCATGAAAACGTTTATAATTAATCATGATCTCAAGTATAATGTGTTTAACCTAAATCTTAGCTTTTAAGGGTTATTAGGGCTATACAAAGAAAAATATATGTTATATTTGTTAAGCTAAAGTGCATCTAGATTGAACGAATACAATACAAGATATATATAGTATTCAAAAATAAGATGAACACGATTTAAATAGAATAAAATAAATTATATATTTAAAAATAAAGAAGATAAAAATGGAAACCAATATAAAAATCGAATATGAAAAAAGTTCATCGTAAATGTCCATCCATCAAGTAGCCATTGTTGTCCTTTTGACCTCTGGAAAACAGTAAAGGCAAAAAAAGGAACCAATATATTCCATTTTTAAGCTTCACATGACCCTGTAATTTATTTCTTTTATTTCTTCTATATTATTAATTTATTATTTATTCTACTAACAATTAATAATTGAAGAGAGATAGCGATCTGAGCTGTGTGAGTTGCTTTTGAACTACAACAAGAACAGGAAGGAACTGATGTATATGCATATACCTATACATAACACTATATAAACTTCTTATAAAACACAATCCATCAACTGTTTGGATCCATTTATTTATTTCAGGTATCTTCTTACTCTCTATTTATGATTATAATATTTTGTTTCATAAAGTAGCATGGATCTGTTATCTTTATAGAGTTCTAAGTTGTTATCGTTGTTGTAATTGAGTTAAATTTTGTTGTTCAATTTCTGTTTTCAGATTTAGGGCAATTGGATAACCGACAGTTGTTATTGAAGGTTTAGTTTTTAAGATTTAGGGCTTTTTCACAATGTGGAGCTAAATTAGGTTATAATTTGGGGATTTTGGGGTTATGATGGTTGGTGAGTTCTTGACTTAATTGAATTTTGTATAGTATTAGTAAGTAATTAATGGAAGATTACTCCAAGTATTCCCATAGTCCTGCTCATTCAGCTGTTGCTCGAAAAGATCATGTTGCCCTTAAGAAACTTATTACTGCACTTCCACGGTTAGCGAAAGCGGGTGCTGTTACTACTGAGGCTGAATCGGTTGCTGCTGAGTTGGATGCTGATGCTGTTTCAGCTGTAATCGATCGTCGTGATGTTCCAGGCCGGGAGACACCGCTGCATCTTGCAGTTCGTCTTAAGGATCCGGTGTCTGCAGAAATTTTGATGGCTGCTGGTGCAGATTGGAGTCTTCAAAACGAGCACGGATGGAGTGCACTACAAGAAGCGGTTTGTAATCGGGAGGAAAATATTGCTATGATTATTGCTAGCCATTATCAGCCTCTTGCGTGGGCTAAATGGTGTCGTAGGCTTCCTCGTATAGTGGCTTCTGCTAACCGTATTCGTGATTTTTACATGGAGATAACGTTTCATTTTGAGAGTTCAGTTATTCCGTTTATAGGAAGGATTGCCCCGTCGGATACATACCGGATATGGAAACGCGGGTCGAATCTACGGGCGGATATGACTCTTGCAGGTTTTGATGGGTTCAGAATTCAACGGTCAGATCAAACTTTTATGTTTCTTGGAGACGGGTATTCACGGGACGATGGTAGTGTTTGTTTGCCTCCCGGTTCTTTGATTGTTCTCTCTCATAAAGAGAAAGAAATAACGAATGCATTAGAGGGAGCGGGTGCGCAACCTTCGGAGGCTGAAGTTGCACATGAAGTAGCTTTGATGTCTCAAACTAATATGTACAGGCCCGGAATTGATGTGACACAGGCCGAGCTTGTTCCTCATTTGAATTGGAGAAGACAAGAGAGGACGGAACCCGTGGGACCCTGGAAAAGTAAGGTGTATGATATGCTCCATGTGATGGTGAGCGTGAAATCACGGCGCGTCCCGGGTGCTATGACGGATGAGGAGCTTTTTTCCAATGAAAGGGGAGTCGAAAATGGAGGTGATCATGATGAATATGATGACGTTTTGACACCCGAAGAAAAGATCCAATTGAATTCCGCTCTTAAAATGGAAAACTCTGAAAATGTCTGTGATGATGAAGACCGCGAAGTCCAAAACGAAAATAGTGATTCAGGTTCATTTGAAACTTCTGAATCCAACACGAAAGATAAGAAAAGTTGGTTTGGCTGGAACAAGAAAGGTTCAAAAGCAGGAGGCAATGATCCTGAAGATTCAAAGATTCTAAAAAAGTTTTCAAAACTTAATGAAACTCCCGTGGAGGACAGCAGTAGCGAGTCCAAGAAAGGGAAAGATAAGAGCGTTAAGAAGAAAAAGAAGAAAGGATCTTCCACGGAATCTAAACATGAAAGTGAGTATAAAAAAGGGTTGAGACCAGTTCTTTGGTTGACACCAGATTTCCCATTGAAAACAGAAGAGCTCGTGCCGTTACTTGACATTTTAGCCAATAAGGTGAAAGCCATTAGGAGATTAAGGGAGCTTCTAACTACCAAATTACCTAACGGTACATTCCCCGTCAAGGTACATTTTCCCTTTCATATACTGTTTCATTATGTTGTAGGTGTTTTTAATACAATTATTAGATTCATATATTTTATGATGATACTTGCCTCACATAATATATCATAATTCATTAATTTGTATCAGCTACTCTTATAAAATATGGCCGGCTATTCCAACTTGATGCATGTTTATATGTTTTGCCTTTTGAAACTGATTATCTAATACAGATTCTGCTTTTGATTATATGATTACTTAAGGTCAAATATTAGTTACATACTAGCTGCAACCAATTATGATCAAACAGTGGTACTCAATTACCCATTCTTTTAACCAGTTGAACCTTAATTCAGTAAAAGAACCAGTCTAGATCTATTTCAATAGCCTATATTTGATGACATTTAAAATTGAGAAATGAAGGAACTTTTTCGAAAGATTATATTAATATCATTTTGTGGCTGCACAGATTGCGATTCCAATAGTGCCAACAATCCGAGTACTCGTGACATTTACAAAATTTGAGGAGCTACAAGCTTCATCGGAAGAATTCTCAACACCACTCTCGAGCCCAGCTCATTTTCAAGATTCAAAATCTAAAGGACCTGAGGGATCAACATCATGGATCTCATGGATGAAAGGGAACCGAGGTGACCAATCAAGTGATACCGAGGGTCGTAGCTTCAGGGACGAGACAGACCCGTTTAACATACCAGCTGACTACACATGGGTTGATGCCAACGAGAAGAAGCGCAGGATGAAGGCTAAGAAGGCCAAGATCAAGAAACACAAGAAGCAATCTGCAGCAGCTAGAAGCACTGAAAATGGTGCAAGGCAGTTGAGTGAAGATTTGGAGTGATCATTGATGGGTTCATATTGGATTTGGGTATGACCGGGATGGAATTTGTGTGATAGAATTTGATTTTTAGGGTTCTTGTTGGGTTGATTGTTGTATGCAATCTTTGTTTCTTGTGATGGTTTGTTCCAGTGGTTTTGGTAGTTTTCTCAGGAACAGCTTCTACATGGTGTATCAATATTTATTTATATATATTCCTGCTCCTCAGTTTTATTGCGAAATTCCACATTAAGTGCTACTGAAATTCCTGCTCCTCAGCCTTAACTTATACAGTTATAGTGTTGGGTAGTGATATGCACACCACAAAAAGAAGTGATGTGCATATCACAAGTGTACAATTTTAATGCACAGAGTACAACACCCTTATATGATGTGAACATCATCTTTTGTGAAGTACAAATCACTACAAGTTAGTGTTCGCCCATTTTCCTTGAATTTTATGAGGGAGAAATGTGACATTTACAAAAAAAATTTAAAGGTAAAAATAATTACAAATTAGGTGTTACAAATGAATGTGTAATAATGAAGGAGAAACAAGAAAGAGCTAAAAAGTAATAAAAATTGATAATTTTAGTGCATCTCAAAAATTGATCTGTGATGATAACATTTATTAAGCTATTATGGTGTAACAATATTTTTTATACATTATTGTTTGTACACTAGACAAGAAGATATTCAAAAGACACAACAACTCCTCCTTTTTTTCTGCGTCTAAACTATCAACTATTTCAGAACGATATTCCACATCGTCATATTGACATGGTTTTTTCCTTTTTACCAAAACCGATCCTTATTAACGCTCAAGTACCCAGCCATTACCTTCCCACCGGTGTTCCTCATTCCGTCAATAAGAAAACACCATGTCGAACCCAAAGCTCCAATGAAGAAATCAGCTTCTATAGCCATCAAGAAATTAACGAGCGGATAGTTAGTGCTCGTTTCTCTACCAAGACTCGCTTCATATACAGCCATTGTGATGTTTCCCACTTGTCGTCTCACATTTGAGTAGTAGAACTTCCAGTTTGCATATAACTTGGTGTTATCAATCACTTCTTGCATCTCAGTTGATAGCCAAATACGATTCAAATGAGGGAAATGGTTTCTGATCCTGTTTGCGAGATGCATGTATTCTTTGAACTGAACAACCTTCATTTCACATGCTTTGTCTCCCATTCTTACATGAACGCTTAACAATGGTCTTGGAGTCCATCTCTCATGATTTGACCATACGTATACTTCCATTGCGGATCTAGAAGCTTTTGTGTTTTCCTGCAACATACTGTTAGTTAGTTATAGTCAATAATACTAATGTATAATCTTCAAAAGCTGTCTATTTATAGTCTTTGCGGAAAAAGGCTAAAATGGCATTTATAACACAAACCAGTAGCAACTTAGACGAACCTCAACATATTGTGAAATACGCGTTGCATGAACCAACTCTGCAGCTTCTAGTCCAAATGCAGAGTGTCGTGCTACGTTTAGTAAACCACATGTGTACTCTGTTCGGAACCTCATTAGGTAACGCAAAGCCTAATAGTTGAATGAAATTTCATGGATATTATTAACATTTCAGAAAAAGGCCAAGTCAAAATCATGTGTTCAAATCTCGTGATCTACCTGTGCTCGCCACCATCTCCAGTCCATTTTTCGGTGATACCCAATTAGCGTCCCATTTATTTCTGTTGTTGGCTGCATGTAACTCCAAGGATTTCCCCAAATTCTGTAATTAATTATCACTAAATCAATGGTGACAAAGATGATGGAAAAATGTAGAAACTTTTTGCCTTTTATCTTGAGTCATTGAGCGTCATATATGATTTTGAAATTCTGTTAGAGCAGTTACCGTGGGATTTGGCCAGTCCATATCTGCTTTGTTGTGTAGTTTTCTTTTACTGTAATAATTCCATTTTCCCATGCTTCTTGTTCGTTCATGAGTTGAAAGGCTCGTTCCCTACATTCTTGTGACGTTTCGGGAAAAAAGTAGCATGACCAACTTGACCTCGATGCACCTATCGTGAATATGGAATGAAAGTATACACAAGTGAGAAATTACTAGATCCCATGGCCCTAGCCCATAGCCTAAGGAGCCGGATATCTGAATAACATCTAGTGACCTGCGACTAGCGTTAATAGTTCCAGTGGAGTGGATTGTGATATGAAGAGATATGTTGGGGGAAAAATGGGCAAGTTAGATGAGTTGGGTAGCAGGTCAGAATGTATGCGGGTCAAACAAGCTGCGTCAAGTTGGGGTGACCCTCAACACTTGTTTATAAATACTTAATGTGTTAAATATGATTACAGATACTATATTGTTAGAATGATAATCATAACTTTTTGTCCCGTTTGACCAGTTCAACATGCGTCCTTTATTCTATAAATCTTTAGGAGAACTTATAAGACCCGTTGGAGAGAAAATCATAATTCAGTTTATTAAACTTTTCCACATCTAAGATATATGAAGAAAATGTGCAAGTATTATGTGTTTTTGCAAGTTTGTGTACCTTTACAACCATCATGGTCAGCTCGATTATAGTAGTTTGTAACAAGCACCCTTTTTTCGTTAATGGCGATTGCAAGAAGCCCACACATCCCAGCAAACTGAGCTCCCATACCAAATCCAGGTATTCTCTCCCAATCTGCAACTAAAAACCTCACATTTGGATCCCTACAATTTACGGGATGTTGATGCACCCATATATCGTGTTGCACTTTCCTTGTTAACGGATAATTTTCCTCATCCGACCCTTTGATCTGCAACAACCCTCAGTAAATACATCACATAAGTAAAACTAGCGGGTGGGTCCCCCACCCGGGGTCCCAGCTAACTGAGACCTAAATGGCTTAATGTCTAAAAGTTACAAAAGATCTTTATAACTAACACGTACCCATGGAGGGTAAGCACCTTGGGAGATAACTTGATGACCATTGTACCCTTGTTGCTCGTCTTTTGTCGATAAAGGGTAGTTATTCAAGAAACCTTTCCACATTGTCCACGGTGGTAATTTCCCATTTTTTGTACGTTTATCAAGAAGCTGATTCGCTTCATTTGTCAACTTACAGTTCTCCAAATGAGGAGGTGTATGCACCGTAGTCTCGTCACTTGCTACATTTTGCGAGAACAAAGCTTCACCGGTGTTTGACTTGTTTAACATTGTGCTCCAAGTCAAGTAAATTGACTTGACCGGGTCGTTGACTTGGACCTCGATAATATTTTGTGATATCATCATTTTCTCTACTACCTGCGATTTAGATTCGCATTCTCGTCCGGCAAAGGCATCTAGGAAATAAACCAGTTTAAAATATGATGTTAATCATGTGTGGTTGTACATAGTATCGTATAGATAGTAGCAGTATTTTGCCGTTTTAAGAAAATAAAAAAAATAAAAAAGACAATATTAGGTACCATTTCACAAATACTACTAGCATAAAAATTCCTTTTTACCAATTATGCTACGAGTAAATAGTCACATTTTTACTTAATGTCGTTAACATTGTTGATGATTGATTCCCATTTATACATATCTACATGTTTTCACTAAAAAATAGTCAAGGGTTCTAACTGCGATAACTTCAAAAGATGAGGGCTGCTTTTGTAAAAACAACTCTTTATTTTTTTCCTACGAGGCCTAAACCTTAAAAACCTTTCTAGTCATTATCCCTCGTCATAACGATGAACATGGCCTGTCTATTTTCCAGAGTTGGACGTTTTAAATCCAAATCTATGTTGCATTCGAGACTTGTACACCAATTTATAGAAGATGTACGTTTTCTTGGATTTAGGTTTTTGTACCAAGAAATAAGATAACATATTGGTAAAGTGTCTTTATCAATAAGACATGTACTACTCTGAAGTATATGCTTGTACATAAGGTATCACAAAAAAAGGTTGCAAACTAAAGTCTAGCTCGGAAGGACAAACACCGGAGTAATAATTTAATTAAAATAAATTTTTAATAGACTGTGGAGTACTAATTTAAAGTAGTTATCTTGTTTGGAAAGAAAGTTATTAGTCTATAAGGTAGTACACTGTACACTAGTACCAACTTAAGTTTGCTTCAATTACACTCACTTTTTAATTTTTGACTAATAAAAAGTTGATCTTTTAATTATTATGATCCACAAATGTCATAATCCACCTTAACAAATACTCCACCAATTTGTAAATAAAAAACTGATTTGCAGTGTTAAAACAGACAGAATATGTGGCAAATGGCAAATGGCAATTGTCCATAGTTAATTATTATGGGACTTGTATCAAGTTCTACAAGGTAGTTGCTAGCAGGTATCAACTAAATAGTATGAGGTTTTCATTTAAGTAGTCACTATTTTCATACTCCAACCTACAAAGTCAAAGAGGACTAAATTAATTAATGGAGTATAATACTAACTAAATGCATTGTTTAACTTGACATACTACTTAGAAATTATAGAAAAAGGTAAATTTGATTTTGAAATTGCATTTATTGACCAGAACAAAAGTACTGCAGCATAAAATCTTTTTCAAACTATATGCCCAACCTAACCAACAAAATATTGGCAGACATCCATTCATGTATACCAGTAGTTTATTGACAATGCATTTAATGGATATGTACAAGTAATTAATATATCAGACAATGCATGTGTTATATGTACTGGGAATCACTATATTCTTCAACAAAAAAAATAAAAAATAAAAAATCTTTGACCATATAAAACTAAAATTTTTGATGACATAATTAAAATAGGAAAAGTAACTTACTGAGAAAATAGGTGGAAGTAGAATTGGGAGTAAACTCAAAAGAGCCAAAAGAAGTGAGGAGAGCAAGAAAGAGAGAAGTGAGACATACTCCACATAGAAATCCAATAACACATATTTGGCATGAAAATGAATTTCCCATTTGTAGAGCCTTCAATGACACCATTTTTTCCAATGATTTACCTCCATTACCTTCCATTTTTCTAGTTCATCTGCAAAACAAACTACATTTTTCAAAAAATTAATCTTTACATTTAAGATAAATATAATAGAGATATTGGTGATTATGTTTTACCTATATAAGAAGGAAAATGCATGAAAAAATATGATTATATGAGTTAGATTTATCAAGCTTTAACATGATTTGAAGTGGCAAGTTTATAAAGAGTTTAGTGTATGCATAAAACTGAACCAACTTATAACTAAACAAAAAATGAATTAACTAATAGCCAGTAAAACTAGGAACTATTTTAAGTATAGCTCATTATAAAAATAAAAATAGAATGAAAAATATGTTAGGGCTATTTTTGCATAAGTGTGTAACTGGATCAAAATAGTAACTTTTGATTTTTATTTTCTAAAGATAATAATATTAATTGTGGTGTTTACGAGGAAAAAAAAATATAAACAAAATTTGCAACCGGGTCTTTTGGAATTAACAGAATGAAATATATGTAGCAAAATTTTGTTAATGTTTTGGAGTTGAAAAAGTAAAAATAAAAAATAGAAAAAATACTAAAAGAAAATAATTTAAATTAATAAAACTATGATAAAATCGCATATTTTGGATTATAGAGTACAAAAATGTTTCTTTTCTCTCATATTTGACTCTACCCAAAACAAAATAGTGTAACTGGCAATTAACCAGAGCTTGACTATGGAGCAATAAGAATATACGAATTATGAATTCTTTTCTGATTGCGTTCTGAAACATGCAAATGTACATTTATAGATCATAATCAAGAATAAGATGGAAAAATGTAAGAATTATAAATAATTACACACACACATACATACATATATACATGGCATGCATATATTATATATGTTTGTATGAGAGATCGTAATGACTTACCACATACAACTCAAAATTCACTTAAGTTGGACATATATCTTCCTCTGAATTGAAGAATACGTCATCAGCTTCCTGCACTTCTCTCTCTGTATATCTTATCTATATCTATAGGTCTATATGTATATATATATGTATGTATCTTCTCTCACACTATAACAAGTGAGGAAGAAAAAGATTAGGTGGTGTCATGTGTAGGTAAGGGAATATGTTCTTCAATGGCAAAGTGGGACCCCAAACTTTTTTTCTTTACACTCTAAAATATCACATTCACAACTCTTTTTTGGCTTTCCTTTACAACCCAAAAGGATCAAGTGGTAAAAAATATATGCTATCTAATTTTTTATTTTCATTATATGTAAAATAGACACTTGTTTCACTACCTTATCTCTCTAACTATACATGCAACTCTTTAATCTTTCTCAGACAAACTTAGGTCTTGTTTTTCCTTTTAAATGATAAAAGCCTGTTGATTCAGAATGTAGTACGTGAAGGTTTATCTATGATTCTTCTTATATACATTAGCCGTTGGTAAGTTACATTAGCCGTTGATAAGTTGTCGTTTTAATATGAAATTGTCGTTTTCAGATAAAAAAATAGAAACTTTTTTGTGTAATATTTTTAAAAATCAGTATGCTAGCATGTTGGTAGCCCCCTATTGTTTACCGGGTTATTGAATCGGGGATCGATGTTCGAACCGTTGAAGTTGCATTGATTCCTTTTTTAGTTTATTTCTTTTTTACTTTTTAACAACCTTTTCAAATTTAAGACCTCTAAACTTTATAATTAATATTATCAATAGCCTTTAGTCCATAAAAGAATTTCAAAGAATATTTAATGAATATATTTAAGACAGGTGATGTTCACGAAGACTCTATGCTCCTCTACCTATTGTTCCAAATAAATATGACTCCGATAGAAAAATCTTTTAAATACCTTTTTATGTATTACTTTGGTGTAATTGAAGTTATCCACAATAGTACAATTTATTTTAACAAATAAGGAGTAATAAAAGTTTATGTTTTGTATGTTGTATAGCAAGTAAGATGATTTGCATAGATTATATTATAAAGGCTTTATATATGAGCATCGAACCGCCAGCCATCATACTCGTTATATATCAAACATCGTTGCTAGATAAAATAATATAATAATATTAATTATAAAGAAATTAAACACTATTTCACGAAATAATTGAGCATGAGTTTTCTTTAAGAGCATTCTGCCTTTTGCTCTAGCTATTTGACTATGATATTTTCAACGTTCATATGCTATATCTTTGCTTTAAAAAGCTCAAAAATCAATAGTTATGCATTAAAAGCTGCATTTTGATTTGAAATTAGATACATAACAACCGCAATGTTAGTAGAAAATTTAGTTGGATCACATGCATATGGTACTTAAACACGTGTTAATTTCGGACGCATCATTCTATGTAATAATAATTGTGACATTCATAACCGATAATCCTGGTCTGTTTACGTGCCCCATTTTAAATAACTATAATATGTGAAATGCAATGTATTTAAATAAACATATAGTAGTGATTGTTAATATACATATATATATATATATAATACCAGAATAAAAAAGGAAAGAAATTTTGAGGGAGAAATGGGAGAAAGATATATTTAAAATTATGATTTAGAAAAAACAACTATAATTTAATAAAAAATAAATATAATTTAAAACTGAATCAAAGAGTTATTTACTGAATCGAAAGATTAAAAAAGCTTTCTCCACCAAAAATTTTTTCTCCCTTAAATCCACTCTTATTTTTATTTATATATATATATATATATATGTATACTAGCTAGTCACCGGTTAACTTGTAAGTTGTAACATTTTAAATAAATAACTTGTAAGTTGTAACATTTTAAATAAACTCCTAGGTAGGAGTAGGACCTTAGGACTAAAAAATTAGACGTATAAAAATGAAAGAAACCTTATTGATGTCGAATGATTGAATTAGGAAATTTTAGTGTGACTTGTTGTTGTGCATGATATCCTGAATGAGCCACTAGACTGATTGCCGCGTGTGCATTAAGAGTACACGTGTAAACCAGAAACTCGTTAATTGACAGTGAAGGTCATCACCCTCTTGTGAACCAAATTAAATATCCTATTTCTATTCATCATATATATTGAGTTGACGTGTCGTTGTAATTAATCATTTAATTTAAACATAAGTACATGTTAAATATTACTTTAGAGTACCACGTGGATTACTTCAACCAATATGTATTTGTAGCATATAATCTATAAATAACGGGTATTATTAAATATATAAATTTAATAAATAAAATACTGTATTAAAAGTTCTAATACCGCATTAAAAATTATAATATGTGAATGTTGACTAGTAAAACTAATAAAATACTAAAATATTGATAAGTATAAAGGTATGTTATTTTTACAAAATTATTGTTTATAACTTGAAGTTGGTTTCTTTTAAAGATTTCATTTACCAACAAGTCTTACTAAGTCACATGTGTGATTAATGTACGAGATGTTAACAAAAAGGTACAATTTAAGATCACATTATTTTCATGAATGTAACACCAAAGTAACCTAGAAAAGAAGAGGTTTGATATGACAGCACAAAACTAGAAGACAAACATTGATAGGTGACACAAACCAAATTCTAAAAGATGAATGAGACATCAAACAAGATAAGGTTTTAATTAATTGCATAATGTACAAGCCAGCGAAGCGCTGTAATTAATTAACTACAACAAGTATGACATTTTTACCTCAGATTAGCAAGTAAGTGATTGTTGCAATATATTTCCCGAACGTAACAAATCTGAATCGTCAAGCAAGGTGTAACTTCTTGTTACATAAGAAATGGAATATCTCGTAAGTAGTCATACCAGATAGAGTTAAATAATCACTTGATTACCAAAGCTTTTTCGCGGATGTCATTATGTTTTGATGTGGCTTGCAAATTCAACGGACTTATTAACGAAATACAACTAAATGTGCACCTGTCAGTCGGCGAAAATTTGAAAAACTAAAAGTCACTAGTTATGTCGGCCCTTATTATAGCGGTATTTGATGGACACGGTGATTATGTAGAAATATCTTTGTCCCAAAAAATCAAAACTATAGTCTATTATCATGTAAACAACAATATATATCATAGTCTATATTATGTCGACCTACGTACCCTGCTAAAAGTTAAGGTGTCGTGTCTTCACAGCCAGATCCAGAAAATCATACTGTGGAGGGCAAAAATAATTAGCTTCAAGAATTTACCAACCACATAGTAAACTAAAAGCAAAATAACAGTAAACTATAAGTTAAAATTTTTTCTGATAATAAATTGTCTAGTTAAGGGCGTAGATATAAAAAATTTAGAAAATTAAAACTAAGATAGTTAAGGGCATGCATTGGTTCGATCGAAGGCATGTTTGTGGGGTTGACTTGGTTGACTTATGAATTAATTAGTAACAAAGTCATGCAATTAACGGTTAGAAGGTTATTGATCGAAGAGATCGAACAATCTTAAATTAAAGTTGGATTAGTTTCGTAATGTTAGTGGTCAAAGGATTAAAATGTTAATTATGGTTAGTCAATAAATTATATTTGTGAATATTCCTAACATAAATTAGAAAATTAAAACTAAGATAGTATAATTTGATGGGCATGACCAGGCTAGGAATATTTGTCCTATATTTGCTACTAGTTGGGGATCCATACATTAGATCTGCTGGTGTCTTAGAACTGTAGTGACTAGTGAGCAATGAAAGGAGTCAGTGGGACCCTAGGTGATTTCTTGTAGATTTTAACTGGGCCTTTATAATTTTGTGGATAGATCTCTCACGGGTTTATTGGGCATATCATCCCTTTTTAACCCATTTAAAAAGCCCAGATATGATGACTATAAGCCCGCAAACGGATGACTTGTTATATTATATCCAATCTGTTTATCTTAGTTAAAAACTAAAAGAGTCAAACGAGTTTAATGCATTAAACCCCCATTTAAACAATTTTCTTTAAGTACTAAAATAACATTTGAATGTGTTTTACTGTTTTGAATCAACTCAATTTGACTTGATTCGGACCAGATAATTTACACGTTTTGATATATTATTTTTCCAAAATCTATTTAAGGATTAGATATAGCTTATTATTGCTGACCATAAACTTCATTTTACTTTTTCATTTAGTAAAGATTTATATATTTATATTATCCTCTTTGTATCATTGTATCAAAAGGAAAAAAGCAATACTTTTTCCAAGAATTACCATTTACGCCCTATAAATGTTCAACCTCATTAAATTCATAGTCAGCATAAGCCTACCGTATGCCAATATGTACAAAACCAGATAATGTTTAATAAGAAAGAATAACTATATAGAATTTAGTCCTTTAATTAATTATATTTTTTTATATTAAGGTCCCCATTGAGAGCCTAATGAAGCTAACGGTCACTTTTTTCAAATCCGCTCCAAACTCTTCCTTCCTTTTAAGCCTCCCCAATTCATTCTCACATGTATCTCTATCTCTATCTCTCTGCAGCTTTCATTAAATAAATAAAACTTATTATCTTATCATCATCAGCATCAGAAGCAGCTCACAAACTCATGGGCTGCTTTTCAGTGTTTCCGTGTTTCACTAAATCCAAGAATCGAAAATCTGTTAACCCAACAACCACTTCATCTTCTTTATATCAGGTACTTACTTAAAATTAAGAGCTCATAAACTCTAATCATTTCTTTCTTGTTAATAGTAATTCAAATTGTTAATTGAATTAATTATTTATTCCAGGGAAATGACAAGAGTTGCGATTCTGACTTGATTAAAGTACCCACACAAGAATCAACTAATCTGGATTCAATCCAAAACCCTGTTAGAAAATCAAGGTAATTTTATGAGTTTGATTTATAAAATCAAGAATTTGAATCGTTAAGCTATGGTTAATTGAGTGTATTTTTATGTATCATTAATAAAGTGTAATTTTTTTCAAGGGAATTTTGTGTGATTATTTGTTTGTCATTTTATCGAACACTTCGCTTGCTTGTTTTATTTTTTCTCGTTATTGAATTTTAGGGATGAAAGTGAAGATCAGCTGATCAATGATAGTTATAGTAAGACGGTTACTGTTGGTTTAGATGTCGAGTCCAATGTAGATATCTCAGTTGAAAGTGGAGAGGATAGTAAGAAAGATGTGGAGAGTGGAAAATTAGGGTTTCTTGTGCAATTAGAGAATATAAAAGAGAGGGAAAATGAAAAGAAAAAAGAAAATGGAAAATTGAGAGTTCTTGTGCACATTGAAAATGAAAATGAGAAAAAGAAAGAAGAACATAAAAGTGTAGGATTTCATGTCGAAATTGAGGAGGTAAAGGAAAGAAAGAAGGAACCAAAAGAAAAAGAAGTAAGTTTGAGCTTAGGAGTTCATATGCTTGAGAATGGAAGAAATTTAGAGAAGGAAGTAAACACAAAAGAACATAAAAATGAGGTTGATAGTCGAGCAGTCTCTGATTCTAGTGTTTCGAGCTATATATCTTATCCACCAATGCATAGATACCATAATTGTGTTATCAATGAAGATGAAGAAGATCAAGTATTGAATCAAGAGGAATCATCCGAGTCCTTATTTTCGGTGTCAATAAATCAAAGAAGCCAACCGGAGTCCTGTCCTATTGAAGTTGATGATGAAGATGATAAGGAGGTCAACAGTCAGCTAAAAATAAGTTCTTCGCCTGAATTGATTGCAAAATCAATAGAGTCTTATCTTAATGTGAATGATCACGATCAAAGAATTGATTCTTTGTTGAATCCCATTGAAAATCTTACTCAGTGGAAAATATTGAAGGCAAGACCAATGCCTATTTTGGATCAAGACCAAGAAAAAGAAAATGCTTATCTAAAGCAAGAGGAAATAGTCATCCCGTTAAGCGAAGAGCCTATTTCTAAAGTTTCTAATCAAAAGGGGAAGCTAAAAACCAACACTGCAGTAACTACAAGCCTTTCAAGTTGGTTGGTTGAACCTGAAAAATCAACGACAACAGTAAGCAAGGAAGAAAGTCAATTTTCCACAGGGAATTCGTATTCATACTCTGATGGAGCAACTTCTTGGAAGAGCTTTGAAGATAGACCGATTCTAGGAGCTTGGACCATTGATGAAGTGAGGCAGGTATCTGCAAGATCATCTCCAAGAAAGTCACCATCCCATAACCCTGATGAGACACCAATCATCGGTACTGTTGGTAGTTACTGGAGTCATACTGGACAGGCTACAGATTCTTCAAACTCCTACACGTCTCCCTTGGGAATGTCTGCAAAATCCCGAAGGAACAGAGAGGTACAATACAGTTAATTAGTTTAACTAATATTATATACACTGTTATGGAAAAATGGCTGTTCGGGTGGTATGGAATGGGTCTAAACAGGTTTGGGCTCCGGTCCAAACAGGTTCGGGTGGTATGGAACGGGCCTATAAAAACTTTTTTAATTTTTATAATTAATTAGTTTGTTAAATATGATTGCTGAAACTATATTATGTAATTGTATTTTTTTAATGAAGCGATTTAGGACGTTTCATGCAGTTGAAAACATTTTGGATGACTTTAGATCCGTTGGACCTGCTCAATCCATGTTTAATAAAGTAAATGGGTCGGAAAGGCACCTTTGAATTAAGTAAAAGTTACATGGGTTTCTAATTAGCTATATCATCTTTTTGTAGAATAAAGCATCGAGTTGTCACTCTTCTCCCTGTAAGAGAAAGTTGGAGAGAGCATTCGAGAAGACTGCTGCTTAAGTTAACTCATTGCTGTGTCTGGGCCGCTTCAAAAGTACAGTCATACAGATTAAATAAATGGGATGATGGTGTTTTCATCTATAGTCTTATTATATATTCCCTTCTTTTATTCTTGTGAATACTGAAAGTTGGTTTATGTGTCTCTCATTTTTGAATCCATTTTGCTTCTTGGAGGTTATATATAAAAATTGATGATTGATAATATATAATCTTGTTTAATATCGAACAATATCTATCTATATAAGGACTGCTTTACTCTACTCATCTAGTCATCATAATGGAACCTCTAAGGTTTTAAAGAAGCTCTTCATAATATGAGTTTTTTATTCCATATTCAACGAACAGAAGATAATACTGTGAAGAATTATGATATTAATAATGCTGTGAGGTGGTATACAAATGAATCTTTCTACAAAAAGGTTTATCAGTAACATACTCAAACTCTTGCAGATTGCCTTATTTTGGCCTGATCATCATCAATATACAACTTAATAAAATTACACTCGATATACAGTTTTCAAATAATTTTCTTGTCAAACAACATATGCTAGTTTGTAAATGGATATGGCTAAAGTTCTTCTTTTTCCATCCCACCAATGGTTGGTGTATTTTAATGGCTATAATTGATAACATAGTATTTTTGCATAATAAGTTCTGGTTGGATCATTTATTTATCACACAGTGCAGTAGTTTTTGTTGGTTGTGTGATTATCAATGTAAATTTGATGTTGTTACTTTATGTATTTATGGGGTGGCAATTTGTGACCTTCTCTGCATCATTACTCGCAATCGATGAAACGATTGATGCTTCAATCCATTGTATCTTGTATCTGTGGTGCTATACTAATATACTACGCAGCTGTGAGCAATACAATTTAAAAGTTCCAGTTTTATTGGAACGAATCATGAAAAGACGGGTATCAGGATTAATCCAACAATTTGATTTCTGAACTGCTAATATGATAGATAGTCAAGTATTAGTGAATCCATTATTATGAGTGCATCTCTTTGAGCGTTACGTTTAACCAATAAAATATTGCTTAAAAGAAAAAATTTCCTTGCACAATAGATTCACAAAGCATCGTCAAAATGTAAATTCAACCAACAAAGTTAAAAGAATACAAAAACTTTTCACAGATTTTTGGTATCATTCTCAAGAGGGATTGGTGCTTGGGAATGCAATTTAACTTCAATCATATCTCTATAATATGTACCCAACTTCGTTTTGATCTATTGTGTGTATCTAAATTTTGGTCTATTGTTTGTATTCGACTGACCTGTCACCCATTTTTGATGACGTGTCTGTGACGTATCAGATGACGTGGTGAATTATACGGTTGTCACATCATCAAATAAGTCATCAGATACACACAATAGACTAAAAGTGAAAGTATGATACACACGATAGGCCAAAATGAATTTGAGTACACTATAGAAATCGGGCTAAATTTAAGTACATTCCCACCCACTAATCCCTTCTCAAAAGTCAACTTCAAATGTAAGTAGTAGAAATGGTAAAGAGGTTAATTAACATATTTTCAACTCCAGTCAATTGTACCATGCACATTACTTGTTATGTGGCTTTCTTCTTGACAAATAACATCATACTAACACACTGTAGTTATGAGTAACATCATCAACATTAACATTTCCTAAAAAGATTTAAGCTTTCAATCAACTTACAAAAATCACAAAAAGCCCACATTATAACCTTCAATCACTGAAGGCTAACACAACCAAAAGGCAATTTTGTTCAAATGACAGTTGAATAAGTACATGCAACTTGTTAGCTGCGAGTTCAAGAGACTCAATGAGTACTAATTGACTCAACACATGAAACATCAGAGCTGATATACTGATATACTCCGTATAACACACATCTGACCGGAATTTTGCAACTGTAACCAGCTAAATTCTCCAATTTTATTTACCAAAATTTGATAGTAAATATTGTAACAAAATTCAACTGCAAATAGTACACATACGATTGTAGCTCCAAAAGCTTAATATTTTGTTTTCTCATTGATCTCACTCTGAACCAATCAGATCAGGTACAGAAATTACTCACCTCAATATATATATTTAAATAATAAATAATTCATCACTATATCATAACCGATCTATATGGAATAAAATAAAATCATTCACTACCGATTATCTTAACTGATCGTTCCGACCGTCGTTTAGGAGTCAATGGTTGAAGAACAGAGTCTCTATACTTACAAGGCATTGTCATATTAACTCTTCTTTGCCTCTGTCTTTTCGGTTTCGGTTTCGATATCGATTTCGATACCGAATTGATGATGAGATTGTTGAATTGGATCGGTCGTTTTCGTCTGGTGATGATTCGACGCTGAATGTAGGGAACACCGATGATTGATCCACCTGTAACTTGATAGATTGCTTTAACGAGTAGATTAAGACCTAAACAGCGAGAAGGTGAAGATGATTGGAAGGATGGTGATTGGAAGGAATTTGGTGATGAATCTGTAGATGATGCAATGAGTGAATGAAGTGTGATTGATGAGTGAGATGGTGAATTTGGGGATGATGACGACGAAGATGAGTGAGATGTTTGCATTGTGTTTTGATGAATCGAAATTTGGGGGAATTTTTGGGGAGATGGAAATCTGGTTTTGTCTCTCTCTGGATCGGTGTTGGTGAATCTAGAGAGAGAGAGACTGTGTTTGTGTGTCTTTGAAGATGATGATGCTGTACGTATATATTACTCCCACTATGCGGCTATACCGACAGGGTCATAGATCGCATCCTTATTATTCATTGTTATTAATAACTAGAAGAATACTCGTGTAATACAATAAAAAAAATTATTAATTTTATATTAATTTAATAAATAGTATTATATATTTTAAATTATTTTAAAAATTCAAAATATATGACAATACACGAAGTATAATATTTTACAAAATGAGAAAATCAAATTTTTAACAACTTTTAAAAAGTTAAAACAAAATAACTAAAAATTAAAAATATGTCATTGAAAACTCGATGGTCGAGTTACGAGTGCTGGATTTTGAGTTCTTAATCGACATGTTGCAAGTTATGAAGTCATTTGTTGAGTCTAGAGGTTTAACTTTTATTTATTTTTTATTTTTGATTTGTTTTTTTGTATTTTGATATTAAGGATTATGTACTTTACATTGTAATCATAAAACTTGATGAAGTTTATAGATTTAATATTGTGACATGAATTCGTAATTTAAAAACGTAAAAAAGAAATACACATAAAGTGACATCGTTTTACGTCTTAAAACTTATATGTAGTTTGAAACTTGTACATAGATTGAAATTCTCGTCCGAATCGTAAGTATTTTGCTTACATAAAACGATGTTGTTTCATGTCTAATTTTCTTTTGTAAGTTTTTAAATTACGATTCCATATCACAAATCAAATCTATAAACTTGATTATATATAAACTGTTTACCGGATCTCCCGATGGATAGTACAAATAATGGCCCCGAAGGACAAAAACTTCAAGTTTCAATAGTTCTGAAAAATAAAAATAAAAAGTACAATGAATCAAAAGAACAAAAATAAAAGGTACATTATTATTTTGGATAAAAAACCCAGAGTGATACTCAATTTTTGATTCAATTCAATCTATTTTTATATTATAATAATAATAATAAATTAAAAATATAATAACTAATAAAAGGAACGAAATGTCAGATTCTTTGTACGTGTTAGTTAGATTCTATTGTAAAACTTAGCAATATATATGAACCTCGTTCATTTTAGATAATGCAAGTTGTTATTTATACAAGGACACAAGTATACTTAATCACAAGAGAACTTAACGTAACAGGAAGTGAATAAGATTATATTACACACTTAAATTTAGGTGACAAACACTTCAAAATGTCATTTTGGTGTATTATTTGTAAACTAAAGTTCATTTCGACTATTGCACAATATTTCTCGGGATTTAACATTTATTTTAAGCAACAAAATTCAAGTTGATTCATGTTTTAAGTAAACTTTTCAAACACTATTAATAAGTAGTATTTCACTTTGAATAAGATGTCATCCATATATAGTGAAAAATTTTAAAAAATCTAAAGAAAAAGAATTATTTGTAATTGTTTAAGATTTAATAAGGTAGTTGAGAATTTATTTTACAAGAAAGAACATCTAAATAATGTTGTTTTGAGGTGTTTGTCATCTAACCTTAGTACTATATTTACTTTTCCAATATATATTTATTTATTTTAAGCGACATAGATAGTTTTAAACAGTTGAGTATAACGTTGAGACATGTATAAGTATTTGTACTTAGACTATAATAAATTCAATGACCTCTTTAAATATTGATTGAAATACAACAATTAATTCATGTCTAAGTATGGCGTTAAGAAATGTATAAGTATGTCAAAGTTATAGTTTGTAGCCTATAGGTTTGAAATTTTTAGTGTATATGTTGTAGCTCTTTGTCTCTGTCAACTTATGTTGATCGAGATACGTTTTAAATTAATTTTAGTTTTTCAGAAAAATAAAAGAAATCTATTACAAAAACCTATTTTTATATATAAAATGGAACAACTTTAGACCAAAGAGACGGTGAGTCGTTATTTATGTCATATGCGTTTTTGAAGTGGTTGTTTTAGGAGAACTTGATGTCAATAATATAGATTAGTATGTCATATTGATGATGATAAACTACTTGGGACGGCATACACGGTTAAACAGATAAAGTTTTTTCTCTTCAGGTTATTTGAGAAGGACGAGTATTTTTACTCATATGTACACGATCTAACCGGGGTATCCCCGTGACCGTTTTCGACCATTTCCTTAGCCACCCCAAGATGTACAGCTAGTGAGGTTTGAACATGAAACCTCTTATGAGGATATCACAACGCTAACTACTAGATCATATTGATGATGGTTAAACTACTTGAGACGACATGTTTGTTGTAAACTTCTATGGCAGTTATGAGCCAATACAACATAGGCTTTGCATTTGGTTGTCAAAGAATTTGAAATTGATTTATTTATTTCAAAGTTAAAATATGTAATACAGAGTAGTTAAGTTATGGTGCATTTGATTTACTTAAAAAAATTGGTATATGTATGGAATTGATAATAAAGTCAAATGAGAAGGAATATCATTTCTAAACCCATCACCCTAGGTGTTTGAGAAAACTTTCAATTTAAGGATTTCATTCCCACATCTTAGAACTTACACCCTTAACCAAACACTTTCTATCATTCTCATCCATTCTCATTTTCACATATCAAAACCTCTAATCCAAACACTAAAACCCTTAGGGCGCGTTTGGTTGGCAGATTCTCATAAAATCTAATGGAATTGGAACCATATTCCATTTCATTATGTGCCAACCAAATGCGCATGATATATTTTCATTCCTTAATAATCATATTATTTTTAATGAGACTACAAATCTTTCAATTTTTTATTTCCCCACAGATTTTTTTCAATTAGAAATTATTATGTGAATCAAAGGGGTCATTAGTGGATGACAAAAAGTGTAGTATGACAATCTACTCAAAAATTAGCATACTAGAATATCTTTTATGCTCAAATAAACACAGATACACACGTCCAAAGTGGCATTTGATGACACAACCTTTGATAACAATATAAATGCCATATCAAATCATCAAATGACTCGTCCATTCCATCAATAGTAAATATTGAATTCCAAATGCAATCCAAAATGTCTTACTGCAAAATTGTAACCCATCCAAGATAGGGAAGCAACCAATACCAGGTTAAATATCCATCCCCAGTGTAGACCAGACAATGTTGTCTTATTGTTCTGTTTTATTGTATGCCTACCAAAATATGTGGTGTCGATGGTCCATCTATTAGAATTGAACAACTGCAGTGCAATACATTTCATGCTATAAATTCACTCAAGGAAGATATATGAATAACTTCAAAGTTCTCGCCTGTTGTTAAATAGTTAGCCTTCCCCACCTTTGACTTCTATGCACTGAATTTAAGTCTTTATCCTTGAAGATTCCCCAACTGCACCCTCCATTCTGGAATACCATTCACCAATTCTGGTATTCTCAACCATATCTTTACCCGACCTTAAATAGCGAATTGGTCTCAGCACCCCAAACACAGCCAGATCCGCCAAATTAGGCTTTGAGCCGCCTGATGAAGTAAAATAAAATAAATCAAACTGGGAGGCAAAAGTTATGCTGTTCATAAATAATGCCCAAAAACCAGTACCACAAAATCATTGGCCCCAATTATTAAGGCAGTGAGATGTAAACTTACTGTATATGAATTAAACAAAAGTATACAAGGCCATTTATAACTAAAACTGGGCACAGAATCATCATATGGTAGATGTATAATGGAAGATAAACTGTGCTGTCATGTTCACATATGTGTACATGTGTGTCCATACGAACATGTATATGATGGCACTGTTCCGTGCGTGTTTTCCATGATACTGAGCAGCTAACATGAAAATAACAACTAGTAAATATAGAATAAGCATTGACCATATTACTGAGTTACTGACCTAGAAAGTCTCTACCGTCAAGTGCGTCAACCCATGTTTCTGCAGCATCATACAAGGCTGCTCTTTCATCAGTAATGTTATACTTTTTCTTCAGTTTCTTGGACACAAAATACATAGCAGCAGCGCCAGCATATTTCACTGTATATTTCTCAGTGACGCTGAAGTTGCCTGAAAGTACAGAAGCAAAACACCACATTTGAGATCATTATCACATTGAATTCCATCCCAAATAAAGTAAATCAAAATGACAATTTATTATCCATTCAAATAATATATATGAAAATGAGTTCCTACTCAATGACAAGGTTACATGAAAACCAAGTTCCTGCTCAATGATAAGAGTTCAGTCCTGAAAGCTTAGTGCTGACTAGGGGTGTACACGAGCTGAGCTTTTATCGAGCAACTCGAGCTTGGCTGGAGTTGAGCTTTTATCGAGTTTGAGCTTAAAAATTGAGCTCGAAATATATATCGAGTTGAGCTCGAGCTATTATCAAGTTTTTCTAGCCTTAAAGAATATGTGTATACACATATATACATAATTTTGGGTTTATAAACGATATTGTTATTAAATTATAATATTGTCAGACTAATTTACAAAGTTTTTGACTTGTTTTCATGATTTGTTTTAATTTTATATGTATTTTGAAGTGATTTTTGGTATTGAATTTGAATTTTACAATTAATATAAATTAAATTCGAGTATTAAAAATTATTTTTATATAAAAGTTCTAGATTTCGAGCTGAGCTCAAGCAATTCTAAATCACATTCGAGCCGATCTCGAGCATTCATTGTGAAAGCTCGTCGAGCTATCGAGCCAAGCTCAAGCTAATCCTACATGAGTCAAGCCGAGCTCGAGCCCTGTCATTAACAGCCGTAGTGCTGACTACCATTCAAAATTTGAAATTTGCAGTTAAGAGAGACTAACTCAAATGGTCATCTGAAATGCTTTGATAAATATCTTATCTTCCATAGTAAAAGAAGATTCTCGTTATTATATAAAATCATCCTATATCATGCTTTAAACTGATACACACGCGAAAACTGTCCCAATTATATCAATCATGAGTACTTATTCAAATTCAGCTCTATATCAGCATCTCAAATATTTACAATAAAATCAACCAAAGGTTGCGCCAGTCTTATATAGTTAAATTTCTCCCTAGTACCCTCCAACTATATCCACTTTTAGGTTCATAGAGATTGATTAGTGCCTTAAGCAGTGACTATTGGACTAGATATTTTCCCCTTGTGACGGTGTCTTTGAAAGACTTGAAAGACAGGAAGTGATGGGTTGTGGAAACTCAACTATTAGTTTATTTTGGTGGAAAAGCTCTACGACTACTTCGTCTCTTTATGCTAACCATATATGCAACACACCTTGACACAATAATCCGATTTATTTTGGTTTAACTCTTATCAACACGAGAACCTTTTTGTACTTTATCCCATGAGAAATCACATGCCTTTGTGAAATTGATTAGCTATTAACCAAATGCCAAAAATGACCTCCGATAAATAAAAGGGAATTTGTGGACCAAAATCAATGACATCAATACGCAATTAATGATGATGGGGAAAATATAATTTGAAGGCATAACATATTTGAGCTCTCCGATACTTCCCTTTTTATTGCTACATTGTAAGCATAGATAGTGCAAGAATAAAACTGCGAAGAGCATGTCTAGGTGTAATTAGTATGCATAGACTACGTAGACTAACTAGGTTTAAACTCACGAACTCTATTAAGTATTAAGCTAACTGAGGAAACTCATCCAATAATTATAAAATGCATTACATGCCTATATTTGTACATGTTATTCACATGTCAACTAAAGAAAGTTATTTGCAGCGTACACATGCTAACAATATAATAATAGCTTACCATGGTTAGCTATATAGTCAAAGGACTCCAGAGCCTCAGAAGTGTTCCGGTAGATGTTTGGTGATAGCATATGCACCAAATGATCATCAACCCACCTACATGATCCCAATATTTGTTAGTGGAATGATCAACTGAGAGGCAAAATACAATAGCTGAATATGTTGCTAAATGATTCAATAGCTTAAAGATTTTTCTATATTGTTCATGAATTGGTAGCAATAATACAGACTAATTATAGCTGGATTACAAGTATATTGCTTAGCCACTACAACGAGAAGAAAGTACAAACCTACGCCACTTCTTCTCTTCATCTTCATTAGCTGACAAAGCATTCACATTAGTGAATTTGTTCCCCATCTGATCAATAATGGCTGCAAGAAAGACTCATCATGTCTTTAAACGACATATCAATCACCTTACTAAATATAAAAATATCTTATCATAGCTTATTCAAAACGATATAGGAAACAAAACCATTATCTTCACTTCAAATAACTTAAGCAAAATACCTGATGAATCGACCAATGTTTCACCATCGACCATCAATATCGGCACCTTCTTATATTCAGACCATTTGATTTCCTTCTTACTAAATGGATTTACCTCCACAACTTTGTAGGGTACATCATAGTAATCCAAAAATGCTGAAAGAATAACAAACTCTTATGTCTTAAATTCATCCAATTTTCTTCTAGATCATATTTCAAACAATCTCAGTCATTACTATCAGCAGAATAGTATATCAACATGAACATATCGTTTAGATACAGATGCACGTTAACCTATTGAACTACGCAATGCAAGTACTTGTTATTACTGTACACTTTGGAACACCGTTGCCAAAGTAAATCATATACTTGTGTGACATATAATACAAATCCATCAGTAGTGTAAATTAATTATTCTCATACTTCTGATCATCCTATCATAATAATGAACATAAATTCAGCTAGGCTGAAAATTATTCAACACAACAACAGACACAAAATGATATTAGGTTACAGAAGTAACCGCAATACAGAGCATGAACATATTGTTTCGATATATATGCACGTTGACTTTTTAAAGTATCATATACTTTTGTGTACATATATTCGCATAAAATTATTATTGTGAACTTCCAATCATCATAATACTGACGATATATCCAACTAAATCAAAAATATATATGCATCAATAATACTCCATATTAAAATAATAGGAATACAAAACAATATGTACCGAGTTATCGATTTAGAAATTAGGTCACAATACCTTTAACCTTATTACAGAAAGGACACGCTTCGTACTGATATAATACAACGTCCTTAGGCATTAGATCAGGCTTAATCAGTTCCTTCGCATAAGCCGCTTCTTCAACCAATAGCGACGAGCTAACAACAGCAACGGAAGCTGCGGCGATACCGCCTAATGACATAAAAAACTTAGTAGCACCTGAATAACTGCCAGATTTGGATCCATTGGACGTTGAAAACCACCGGCGAGAACAACTGGCGGTGAATGAGGTGGCCTGAAAGAGATTGTGGTATTGTTGTTGTTCGGAAGTTGATAGAAGGAATCGGGATAGAGATGAAGTGAGGGATAGAGTAGAAGCTCTTCTCATTTTTTGATTGGTTGATCGGAATTGTGGGTTTGCGTCACGGTAACGCTACGACGGAGAGCGGAGCTTGTGAGGGTTTTAGAGGTTGTAGTGGTGGTTCTGGCTACGCTCCGCGATCAAGGACCGTGTGATTCGTGAAATGTTACATTTAAATCCCTTCAACTTATAACTTTTTCCAAAATGACCTTTAATTTTTGGGTTACCAACATCCAACGGGAAAATTTATGAAAAACTGTTACTAAACTTTCTTAAATAGACATAATTTATGACTTAATTGAGTTCACACGGTGTCAAGTTTAAATCCAATTCGAATATGACGCTTCAAAACTTTATTAGAGTTCGATTGAGCAATATCGTTTTTACGAGTAGAGCACCCGTACAATATAGTGGTATTTACATTTAAACTTTAAAAGTTAACATATCATATTTATATTGACCTTATGAGTGTTAAAACATATATTCAAACTATTATGAATATAAACACTTAAAAAAACATAGCACTTCAATATATATTTTCACATTATAAATATTATGTAAACGTATTGTTGTTAAAATATGATTTGTATCTATTGTTATAAAATTTGAAAACTTGTGTCTTTTCTTTTTAAAACAAAAATATGGTTTGTTATATTGTTTTATGTATGATATTTATGTTTATATATTGTTATTGAATATATCTACCGAGAAACGTGTATGAAATTTTGAGAATATATTTGCACTCATATTTCATAATGTGAATAAGTAGTGATTATTTATTTAATAACAAAATTTTATTTTATAATTAGTGATTGTGTATAATATTTGAATTATAAGAGTTATTATAGTTGTCTAAATAACCTATCGTTTCCAAAAGAGTTATTAGGGCAATTTTGATATTTCGTATCTTCCTTTTAATAAATTTAAGGAGAAAAAAGGTTATCCATTTATAAAGATCATAGATATGGATTAGCGAGCTTGAACTTAATTAAATTAATTGGTCTATACAAGTTTTTAACTTTTTTTTTTACTGTGTTTCTTATTTTTTGAGTACTTTATGGTTCTCTCCCTTTGACACCATTGCTTATGCATCTTGTTCTTCTCATTTTTGTTGACTTTTTCCAATAACATATTTATTTTTCTTGTCCCAAAAAAAAAATAAAAAAATAAACCGATACTATAGTCTTTACGCAGCTCGATTATAAATTATTTTCAATTTGATATATTCGTGCTCAACTCAACTCAAGTTTAAGTTACTCACATTGTCTCAATTTAAATGTCCATATTGTCTTTTTTTTTTTTTTGAGCTGTTCCAAATTAACTATTAACATTCATATTACAATCAATAATCAATAATTATTTTTAAAAGATAAAAATAGCAGACAATTAAAAAAAATTACAATGATTGTATATGTTAACTTATGTACATGTTTGAAGTATAAATGTATATTAAGAGGAAAGAAGTAAAACATACAAAAAGAGCAAAACTGTAACACAAGCTAGATAACGATGATTAACTTTACGATCTTTGTATTTTAATACTCGACTTAAAATCTATTGAAGTAGCTCATGAGCTTCTTTTTAAACCCCTGGATGGTATCAAATGGCCATCATTGTCATGACGATATTGAAGTGCCTTCACAAATATGAGACCGTTTGTGACAATTGTATGTAGGTATTTTTCTTTGATAAAAAATAATCTAAATGGCACTTAATTTTAGGCACCGCTAAAGGCCCTCATGACCCTCGTCTTTATTTTTTTTATAGTGATCGACATAGTCAGACTTACGAATGAAAAAGGGGTTTATTTTAATTATTTTTAATTTAAAGGTAATGACACGGTTAGATTAATTCGATTGGATACTTTATTCTACAAAAATATAAACAATTGTTTCCCCATCTTCTCTAAAACCATAAATAGCCCGTGGTATTGCTATGCACAAGACTACACATTATTTTAGGTTCTCGAAAACCATTATGAAATTGTGTCTCCATCTTGACCGTCCAATTCCACCAGAAAATTAAGAAAAGGAGTATTGCCATTTGCCCACATCTTTTATTTGATCTGTCACAAAATGATCCAATTCCCTTCACGCATCAATCTCACTTGGTGTTCATAATCACAAAATACAAGGTAACCCAAAAACTTTCCAAAATAATAAAGTTAGAGCACTTTTTTTTTGTCTCAACAACCTTTCCATTATAGTTTGTTTAAAAATAAATATTCATTTTCAAAATGCAAAATATAAATTTAATCAATTTATCTATAATTTATTTTTTTTTAAATAAAATTTTAAATTACTATACAAAAAGTAATAGTGAAACTTTATTTTTATGTGATATAATATACTAAATACTAATACTAATTGTATATCTTTTTAAATTTTGTAAATCTGATTGTAAACAAAAGAAAAAAAAAATATCAATCAATCGATATTAATTATTATTTTTATTAATTAATAATAATTAAATAAAAAGGACATTCAATTCCATTTCTACCCAATTTTCTTGCCTCACCCAATGACTTTTATTGAATCAACAAACAATCCATGGTCATCCCTACTACTACTATAACACAATAATAAACTTGTAATTAAAGATCTAAATTAAATTAATGTTTCTCCTATACAACTTTATATTGGTTGGACCAGACCTTCTATAGAAGTATTTACTTTTTTGATTTTCCATAAAAAAAATTAAAATCCAGACCAAACCCACCTCAGATTTTTATACCATATGATGATATGATGTTCTTGATATCATCCAACAAATATTATGTCTAGTTAAATCTTACCCAGGTATTGAAAACCATATAGTATATGTTATATAGTTTTGTATCATAAACTTGTGGTCTTGTGGATGTTATCTAGGGTTAGGTGTTTTATTTATATTTATATTTATATATTTAATATTTATATTTATAGGTCTTAGTTATTATGCGATATATGTAATCTTTATCTTGTGTTTTTATGATTTGTGTTTTCTGGGGTTTTCCCCTCTTTCCTGATCCACCTTTATCTTGCAAATTTTAGGGATTTTGACCAGGTCAAGGTTATATTGCTATTTTAAAAAGTGGGTTTTGAGTCAGTACTGCCTTTATTTTGTTTATTATGTCACTTATTGTTTCTGTAACCCTGAATTGATTGATTGATGTTTTTCTGGGTAAATTTGGGAATCTGGGTTAGGCCAGGTTAGATCAGATCTATCGTGTTATGTATTTTTCTCAATTTATTAAACCCCAAACTGATTGATGATTTTGATTATCAAACTTTTGAATTACTTTTCCTTTTTCTTTAAGGATTCATTGATGTTTTAAAACTATCTTCAACCTCTGGGATTGAAGCGTGCCTGGCGAAAGACTATTGTCCTATTATTTTGGGGTAATGACTAATGAATATTCAATATCTTGAACCTTTAGTTTGTTCTAAGTTGCACAAACATGCATGCATGCCGTTGTTGCGATCCGTTGTCGTGAGACGTAAAGGATGTCTTTGTTTACTAATTGCTCATAACGATGCCTCGATCTGGTGATGTTTGATCGTGACTGTGATCAAGATATATGAAGTGTAATTGTTCACATAAAGTTATTTCGTACCAAAAATACAGTTAATTTACTTGGAACCAGGATGAGCAAAAGATGTTAAAAGTGCATTATGCAAATATTAAATAGTTTACAGTTGGCATGATGAATCGTCTTTTGAGAGATCCTTCATAATCATGTTGTGTTTCTTATGCTTGATAATGATGCAGATATTTATTTTTTCAGAATACTATAGAATCTTGAACACACTTCTACTGTGAAGTGTTTTCATTATGGGGACGGAACTCATCAGGCATCATGTAAAAGACGAGGCCATGGATATTCCATTAATTCCACCTGGGTTTGAGTCACTAGCCTTTTCTCTGCAAAGGGTAGAAGATAGCAAAGTTGCATCTAGCAGCCCTGTCTCCGTAACTGCTTCTGAACCACAGCTGGTCAAGAAGGAACAAGGGGTTGAGCCCAGTGACGATGAAGAAGTTAAGAGGTCTGTTAGGAGTAGACCTTGGATAAACTATAACCGAGTTGATAGCAGTTCAGGAGACGAGTCTGAATCTGAGCAGGTACTGTTTTATTTTGAAGAGTTTTAAGCGTAGTTTCTGTATAATATTGCTTGACTTTTAGGTACTGATACAGAATCGAACTTTAAGTGCTCGGATCTCTAAGGGGGTTATTCGTGGATGTGAAGAGTGTAGCAACTGCCAAAAGGTTGTGCAATGTTATGCAATTTGTACGTGTGAAGTTTGCATAGTTGCAGTCACTAATGGTTGGTCAAATTATCTTTTCTTTTCAGGTCCTTGCAAAATGGCGTCCAGAAGAAGCTCGGAAGCCGGATCTCCTTGACGCTCCTGTATTTTACCCGACTGAAGAGGTATATATGGTTCTTCTAGTTTTGTCTTTAATTTAGATGCAGCAATGCATATCCAGGCGATTACATTTGTGAAAGAATTTAATTGGTTTCAGGAATTCAAAGATACGTTGAAGTACATTTCAAGTATACGTGAGAAAGCCGAAGCATTTGGAATTTGTCGTATAGTACCACCTTCATCATGGAAACCTCCATGCCCTCTTAAGGAGAAAACTGTTTGGGAAAGTTCGACATTTGCGACTCGTATCCAAAGGGTTGACAAACTTCAGAACCGGGATTCATTGAGCCAAATGTTGAGACCTAGTAGCCATAAGAAAAGGAAAAAGAGAAGAATTATGAAAGTAGGATCAGATACTGCAGCTCCCGTTGACCTGATGGCACCGGAACCATGTTTTGGCTTTGAACCTGGTCCACGGTTCACACTTAAAGACTTTCAAAAGTATGCTGACGATTTCAAGACTCAGTACTTTAGAAGCAATGGAATGACTACAGATGCATGTGACAACTCAAGTATCCAAGATCACAGTGAACCATCTTTAGAAAATATAGAGGGGGAATACTGGCGTATGGTAGAAAGACCTACTGAAGAAATCGAGGTATATTGCTAAAAAATGTTTTTTTTTTGGGTTATCACATTGTAGCAGCTGTTCATCAGTTTACCAAAATAACAGTGACAATTCACATTGTTTGTCTTGTTAGGTGCTTTATGGTGCTGACTTAGAAACTGGTAGTTTTGGTAGCGGGTTTCCAAAAGGGGCGTGCCAGGTGTCGGGGTCAGATGAAAAGTATGTTACATCCGGCTGGAACTTGAATAATTTCCCGAGGCTTCCAGGGTCGTTACTCTCGTATGAGAGTAGTGATATATCTGGTGTTTTGGTCCCTTGGTTGTACATTGGAATGTGTTTTTCATCGTTTTGTTGGGTGAGTAGATATTGCTTCCTATTTTCACATACTCCTTTTTACACTTAAGTGCTCCAATGGATGATATAATATAACAAATCTTATTTTTTTGAGATCAGCATGTTGAAGACCACCATTTATACTCGATGAATTACATGCATTTTGGTGCCTCAAAGATGTGGTATGGTGTACCGGGGAAAGATGCCTTAAAGTTGGAGGCAGCTATGAGAAAACATTTGCCTGATCTTTTTGCAGAACAACCTGACTTGCTTCACAAACTGGTGAGAAACATGTTTTAAGTTTGTGACTTGAATATTATGTTTATTGTTATTTTTATTTTAATTTAATGACGATACATGCACCCTTGTGTGATATCATTAAATTATGCTTTGGACATTTGGCCTATGGAGATGTTTCATCACCGATTTGGTGTGTTGGCCAGTTGACCCGTGAAATTCAATGGAAGGAACCTATAATTTTTGGTTTGTTTTTGGTTGTTTCATGTAGTTAATACCTCGTAGTGGCTTGCCTACATTGATGGTAATCCGTTCGTCTAAAGCAAATTGCTAGTTTTGACTTGAATAGTTATTTTTGAAAACTGTTTGACTAGTCAAATGTCTGAAATTTCTTTCATTAATGACAAAATAAACCAGTTTGTTGGATATTTTAGATGTTTTCATTGACATAACTGTAACATATAAACTTCCTGGATAGTTATAGTGCTGCAAATATTGGTGTCGTCCCAAATGGGAATTATAAATCTGAAGATTGTATGAGATGTTCTCATTGTGAATAACACATTTCAGGTCACACAACTATCTCCATCAATATTAAAATCAGAAGGAGTTCCCGTTTTTCGATGCATTCAGAATCCAGGTGAATTTATTCTGACGTTTCCTCGAGCATATCATTCGGGATTCAACTGTGGCTTCAACTGTGCAGAGGCTGTGAATGTGGCGCCGGTTGATTGGTTACCTCACGGTCATAATGCCATTGAGCTCTATCGTGAGCAGGCCCGGAGAACTTCCATTTCTCATGATAAATTGCTGCTTGGAGCCGCAAGAGATGCTGTAAAAGCTCATTGGGAACTTAATTTACTCAGAAAAAACACACCAGATAACTTACGATGGAAGGATGTTTGTGGGAAGGATGGGATCCTATCTCAAACACTTAAGGTAACTATTTAGTTTTTTCAGTTTTTCATTCGCTGTTAGCATGTCAGGGTCTTTTTAAAGTAATGCTCAAATGATTTATCATTCTTCCTTTTGGCTAGAGGTGGCAAGATGGGAATGGGGTCTTATTTAGTACAGGTCAAAACGAGTCAGGATGGTTTAATTGATCCGCAAGCACCTGTTCGTTTTATTAGAAAGTTGAAAATTATTTAACTTTTTAGTTTTGATTACAAAAAAATATTTGTCACCATAATAATATTTATAGTCACCATGGAAAATACGCTTTGGGCGACTTTCAACCTAAGCCCAACAGAAATCTACCCATTCGTTAGTAAATAGGTCAAAATCAACACCTCTATCATTGGCTAATTCGAAGTTGGTGTGATTTGGTGCACCTATCAATACTAATACATGACATTCTTAACATATTATTTTTTGGCTAGGCTCGTGTGGAAGTTGAGCGTGTGAGGAGGGACTTTCTTTGCAACACATCCCAGGCGTTAAAGATGGAAGCAACTTTTGACGCTGCAAGTGAGAGAGAATGCAGTGTTTGCTTTTTTGACTTGCATCTATCTGCTGCAGGTTGCCACCATTGTTCACCTGACAAATATTCTTGCTTAAATCACGCGAAACAGTTTTGCTCTTGCGCTTGGGGTGCAAAGTTTTTCCTTCTACGCTATGACATCAAAGATTTAACTATTTTGGTTGAAGCATTGGAAGGAAAATTGAGCGCCATTTACAGATGGGCTAAACTTGATCTTGGACTTGCTCTATCTTCCTACGTTTCTAAAGATAAACAATCCGTTTCTTCCAAAGACATGAGTTCGGTACAATCCCTTTCTTCACTGAAAGAGCAAAAGCTCCAAGAGTTCTTGAAACCAAAGGAGGTTGGTAGGATGGGTTCAAAATACATAAAGGAATCATCAACATCACATGAATCTTCACGTAAAGATGTTATACTGCTTAGTGATGACGAGGGTGAAGACACGTCACCACCAATTAGTCAAGTGAAAAAAGAGACCCTTGAATACCACCCGGAAAACCTTTCTTGCCACAGAGTTTTGTCTGACAAATCACAGGATCTCAAAACTATAAAAGGCTCGGGTAACGTTAATGAGGAAAATGCTGGTGGGGTACTGCAGCCAATTCCCAAAGTTGAGGAAAAAGTTGTAATTATTGGATTATATGCAAATACACCAAATGCAGCAGGAAATCCGTCTTGCACCAAAGCCAAGCCGGACCGAAGCAATAGACAGAAAGGTCCTCGCATTGCGAAGGTTGTCCGAAGGATAAATTGCCATGTTGAGCCGCTGGAATATGGTGTGGTCCAATCAGGGAAGTTCTGGTGTGATAGCCGTGCCATTTATCCTAAAGGTACAATATATCACACTAGAGGTGGTAAAATGGGGAGGGAGGGGGGGGGGGGGGAGGGGAATGAGTTGGGTAACAGGTCAAACTGATTCTGGTTAAAATGGGGATTTTTTAGTATGGGTGGAAACTGGTCGGGTTATGCTGACACCCAAGCACTTTTTTGTATTTTATAGATGATTAATTTATTTTTAGAACTTTTCAAATTTGTACTGTTAACTTACAATATGATTTCTTTGGATAAAACAGTTTAGAAGGCTTTGTGCATTACGAGTACACTGAAACTCTCAACCCATTTTGACCCGTTTGCATTTTAGCTAGTTCCTCTAATTTATGTATAACCCATACCAACGCATTTACTTATAACCGGGTCAACATTACCAGCATAAAACTTGTATCCTCAGGAGTTATTCTTGTACTCCAGAAGAATTTAATTTTGAATATCTTGTCTTTTTGCAGGTTTTCGGAGTCGGGTTAAGTATATAAGTATTTTAGATCCTACGGATATGTGCTACTACGTTTCAGAAATTCTTGATGCGGGGAAAAATAGACCTCTATTTATGGTAATTGAAAATCATCCGTGTTATTTATGTAGGAATTTTACTCTGCTTGGTTTAGTGATAAAATCATACTTTGTTTTGTCCTAGGTCTTATTGGAAAACCATCCAAGCGAAGTATTTGTTCATTTATCACCCACAAAATGTTGGGAAATGATTAGGGAGAGAGTTAACAACGAGATCTCGAAGCAACATAAGTTAAAAATATTAAATCTTCCTCCTTTGCAGCCTCCTGGGAGTCTTGATGGCATGGAAATGTTCGGTTTTTCTTCACCTTCCATCTTGCAGGTAAACTTGCACAATGTTCAGTAACTTCCAATGCTTTGTGGTAATACATTCATCTTTAACAAGTTGGTATGATATCGATTTGTAGGGTATCCAGTCAATGGATAGGAGTCGGCTATGCATAGAGTACTGGGAATCACGTCCTTTTCAATCTCAATCGCATGATAACTCTTTGATTAAGATTCAGGAACCAAACATTTCTGATCCTACCAAAGACAATGGTTTGACGGCAGAAGCTGATAATATTATCTCGGGTTTCTTAAAAAAGGCGAATTTGGAGGAGTTAAATACGTTTTTGAGTGTTCTGAGTAAAGATGGGTCAACTAGCGATCAACATCGGGTGACAAAACTTCTCAATGAAGAGATTCTTAAACGCCCCAGATGATGATATTAAAAAAAAAATCTTGTTTTTTTTTTCTAATCTGTAAATCCTTTGATCTCTCTTTAGTTACTAGGACTACAATATAGTTTTGGTTTCTTCTTTTAGTTTACCTAACCTGCTTGTTCTTGGCTGTAGGGTTTTTTTTTTTTTTTGGGGGGGGGGGGGGGGGGGGGGGGGGGGGAGAGAGAGAGAGTAGTTTAAAGTAGAGAGAGAGAAACTGGAAGATTATTGGGCGGATCTTTGTTTTTTCCTTTTCATTAATATTCATTTCAATAGTGAAGGAAACCATAACTCAATTTTAAGGTTTATATGAACACTTTTGGTGCCTAACACACCTTTAAATTTCATTTTCCATTTCTGTATCATCTCTCTGTTTTGTGAAAGTTGTTGCAATGTGTTTGAGTTACATAGATTTTTTCGAGTGTCATCATTAGTTATTACACTATGACATAAACTTTTAATTTCAATCAACTTACGTCCATCAAGTTATGCTTTGAAATAATTTGCTATCTCAACACTAAACTAAAGACTTGTATAGTTGATTACATTATGACCACTGTATTTACAAAATTCCTAGCAATGTGATATGAAAAATTAGTGATACATATCTATCCACTCTGGTCAAGAAATAGAACAAAAAATGAGTTAGTAACTTCATCCTGAAAACCGGTATTTACTCGACAGTAAGTAAAAATTTGCAGATTCTGTGTTGTCTCATAAACAAGTTCTAACTATTGATTACCAGGCTTGACCAAATAAGTTAGGATAGATAAAGTCAACAAGGAGTCGTTTACCTCCTAAAGTAATTAGTCATTCATCCATGCTAGTTCGGTTTGACTGCATGACATAGCTCCTAAGGCTACATTCTTCTGAACAAGAGAAAAAAATCTGACGTTAACAACTACAAGACAACTCAAATTATTAGTAGACCAATTATACAAAGAGAGATAAGTTAAAAAAAGAAAAAAGAATAGTTAATGTTGTGGGTCCACCTCTAGATCCACATCATTTTGTAGACAGAATTTTATAATTTTTTTCTTTTTTTCTTTTTGTAAGTGTAGCATTTCTCTGTTTTCAACGGTAGTCTATTTTTCAAATAAGATGATTTAGGAGGTTATGAATAAAATATACACTTTGGTCGACTTAACCTGCTCAACCCATTAAACCCTTCACCCTTCACAGATAAAACATAACATAAAACGTCCAATTTATAGGTAAATGGTTGAAAGTGTCACCTCTACTCAATTCATTTGGTTGAAATCTTAAAAGACAAATCGTGATAACACATTAACTCATGAGGAACATAATAGTCATCAGCAGTCAAAAAGATGTCATGGTAGGCATCAAGCATGAGCACGTCCTGTTGCTAGTGACAGACTATTAGCTGATATGCTCATCATAGGCGCCAAAGAGTAACGACAGTCATAATAAATCTATTTGGCATAATAAAAATATTCCAACTGGGTAATGAATGTTCTTACCTGTAAAGGAGCTACAGAAGCCAGAAAGATTTCACATTCATCAAGAAGAGCTCTTTCATGTAATGCTACATGGGCAACTTCAGCAGCCAGAATATGTGTTCTGTCCAACTGAAACAAGCCAAAGATAAAATGAAAAACGAATTATTGGGTCAACCCAACCCCTGTTTTGACCACTAACAAAAAATGATTTATTTCAACCAAAACCCATTTGACATGTATCTCGACCCCTCCATCTAGCCACCACTAATATATTTATCTAGGAATTGGATACACGGTCAATGCTTTTAGTGGACCACATAATACACTCTGCATCATACACTACATTTGATCCAATAGATATAATTAACTCATCAATTCCAGACTACTGTAGTGAGGCTAACCCATATGACTTGTTTGGTGAAGATGATTGGTATTCCGTAGACTTGTCAACATGCGACGTTGATGATGGTAATATATTTGTAGTATCACTTGAAGATTCTTGTAAAGGCTTACTAGCATAATTGTGCAACGCTGTTCTCCTAATGTTAGGTACCGTATTAGCTTCATCGGTATAATCAGTATTCTTATTTAAAACATTAGAACTTACTGTCCCAGGCCACCAATGTTGATTAACTAGAGTCCCATGAGAACCATCTCGAGGTTTTAAATTCTCCGACTGATGAATAACTTTAGAACCCGATGCGCTAGGCCATAGGTGCTGATTAACTAATCTAGCATGTGAGCTATCTCTAGATTTTCAACTCCCCGGCGGATCATTAGAACCAATTGTACTAGGCCAAACATTAAAACCTGATGTGCTAGGCCATCAATGTTGATTAATTTGTCTTACATGTGATTCATTTGTAGGTTTCGTATTCTCTAACCGATTAGTATCACTAGAACAACCATTTGGAGATTTGGAATTTTCCGACCGATAAATAACACTTTTATCTTCAGAATGAGTGCTCGTTTCTATCTTATCTACACGATTACTTGAAACATGCGAGTTTAAAGTCTCTTCATCAGCAACATTAACCCGCGACTTACACTTATACTCATCAACGGTCTCACACCGATCTTCTATTTTGGGATTAAATACACACGACAATGATTCATCAGATTGATTCGAACCACTTGAACCGCTCTTTTTCGAATGCCATAAGGAATCAGTCACTCTATTACTAATCACTTTTTTAGCCACGAATCCCACACCATGGACCGTGGTCGATAGTCCCCATGACGATTTGATTTACAACTCGTTCCTTCATTACTTTCGTCAACATTCGATGACTGTTGTCTCACGTTCTTCGATTCACTTACATCCATACACACTATTCAAATGCAATCACATTGATATATATAATCTTTCGTATATGTTATCTAACACAATACCCGCATTTGCAGTAATTAATTAAACATGTCATTAATAGTTTATAAAAAATCAAACATAATTGACAATTACGGAGTATAAACAAAAATAATAATGTGAAACTTACAAAATAACGATCAGCGTTAATTGCATGCACGCAATGATTGAAATTGAGTAAAATTATATACTGGCAATGTAATGTTACATTTTGGTGAAAATAGAGAATTTGGAGGGAAAAACAGTTAGGTTTCCGGTGAGAATAGGATAACCGGCGACTTGTGTTTGGGCGCCATCGTGACAGAGACTCTGATCGGCCCGATATTTTTGGTACTAACCTAATTTTTACGTTTCTTTTCTTTCTATTAATAGTAACCAATGATGATGATAGTGTCTGTTTACGGGTTTATCATTTGAAATCTTTACGGGTTTATCATTTAGAACCGAACCGAACCGCACCGGACCGGACCCGAATAAAATAAAAATATGAAATTAATGGATTGGGTTTCTCTCGAGAGGTCATCATTACAGGAACATTGGAATGCAGATTCGTATTGGGCCAATTGCCCACTTGCCCATTGACTCGAAGATCACTTAGTGGCTGGTTTATTTAACTTGGTAATTCTCCCATTTCTTGGAAAACTAAGAAATAACATACAGTGTCCCGATCTTCGGCCGAGGCAGAGTATTGATCTATGGCTACTACCACGTGCGAGTTAAAAAGGTTGAAAGCATTGCTATTATCTCTTGGTGTTACACATCGTCGACCTATGAAGCTTTATTGCGACAATCAGGCTGCTCTTCATATTGCAGACAACCCAATTTTTCACGAGTGTACAAAGCACATCGAAGTTGATTGTCATTTTATTTGTGACGAGCTTTGAAAGGAAACATTTCTACACGATCTGTGCCTACTCATATTCAACTTGCTGATATATTCACGAAAGCTTTGGGAAAGAAACAATTTGATGCATTTCTTCGCAAGCTAGGCATTCGAAATCCGCATGCTCCAGCTGGGTATTAGCATATTATAATATTCTAGATCTTTTATATTTGGCATGTAATATTTTATAATTGGTTGCATCTTTTTATATTAGGTATAGATATAGATACATTATTAGCTGTATGTTAGCTTGGTTAGTTACATAATACGTGATTTGTAACCCTCTAGATATTGAGTATGAAAGATCAATGGAAGGCAGAATTTTCTTGGTCATCTTGACCTATTCTTGATACATGGAGTTGGATTTAATTTAGTTTCCATTTCCTTTCAATATATCGAAACGTGTGCGTAACTTAAAACTTTGAGTAACCTAACGTTAGTAGGTTACGTATATAGGTAACATGATTTTATATAAAATCAAATTTTAATTTAATTCAGGCTATCGCTTTAATTAGTTTTTGGGTTACTTTTCATTATTCTTAGGTTGTGTTTGGTAGCAAGCATTTGGAAGCGTTTTGGAGCGACAAGCGACTAGCGGTTAGCGATTTGGTTAAAAAGTTTGTTTGGCAACGAAGCAACTAGCGTTTGAAATTTGTCCAAATGCTCCCATACCAAATGCTTGATGAGGAAGCATTTCAACTAGCAACTAGCATTTTGTTGTTGAAATTACCTATATACCCTAAATATAATATTTACTAATCACTTAATTACCCAATGGGCTGCCGAACATTGTCACGTAATTATCCTACAAATAACCTAATGACCCTTTTATAAGCATAACTAATTTTATGAGGTGCCGAATATCGTCATTGTTTAGCAGCTTCGTGGAGATTTCACTGTCAAACATATTGATCACAAGATCACAAGTAAGTACCTCCATCATCATATCATTCTTTCTAATATATTGATGCCATCAAATATTATATTTTAATGTGTATAAATTGCCTTGAATTTGTACCATACGTATGTGTTTACTATATTATCTTTAGAATAATTAGACATTGCAATAGATGATAGAACATGTATCACAGCTAGGTGGAGCTAATTGGTAGAGTGAACACGTATGACTAATGCTAACTTTGTATAATAGTGTTTTCAAATCATAATCATCATCATCATTATAAAAATATATATGAAGCTAGAAAATGGATTGTCATCTTACATCATCGATATACCTTGTTATATATTAACCTAAAATACCAATTCAGAATTTTATAGACCGAACAAAACTCGATAACATGTAAATCTCACCCTTTTAAAGATCGTAGTGTACTTGTACCTACGAATACAACGTAACGAAAGTAGAGTTATATATTTCTATGATTATATATTTTTTAAATGTCCAATTGATTATAATTGGCATAGGTAGTTTTGTTAGTTTTGTGATTTACTGTTATATATCTCTACGTATCTCTTATATTTTTTAATGTCCAATAGATTATAGAACTACTTTTATGTATCTCTATTTATAGACATGCTTCTTTATGAACACTTCCTGTTATATAACACTTCATATATACTTCACGTTCCTTGTTATTAGATGGCCACAAGTAATGCAACTTCAAGAAAAGAAAATTGGACAGACCAATCAGTTTTGACTTTGTGTAATTTCTTAATACAACATCTAAACAACCATGGACGAAATAAGGCATTTCCATGGATCCAGCTTCAGCCAGAGTATGAAAAGATTCATAACCACAAATTCATTAGCAAACAAGCATTAAAAAGTAAGTACGATAATATGAGAAAACAATATACACTTTGGAAGCAATTAAAACATGGAGAGACCGGTCTAGGTTGGGATGCAAGTACTGGGACATTAGCATGTTCAAACGCGTGCTGGGATAGAAAAATTCAGGTAATATTTTATTTTCATTAAAACGTAAAACTTTACGCACCGCATCTTTAATATTATAAAATATAATAATTTGTTATTTTTTTATATAGGAAAACCCTAATGTTAGTGGTTTTAGGACAAAACCGCCATCTAAAGAATTGCAAGAAGCATGGGAACAACTATTTGGGGGATTAATTGCTAGTGGGTCGTCTGTTGTGGGACCCGGTATGGATCAAGATACATCAAGTGAGATTCCTAATGTTAACCTTGAGAATGTGGATATAGATGTTGATGATGATGCAGACCCGTATGAAGTATATAATCAGTACTCTGAGCATTTAGATGCTCAAGAGAATGATTTATATTCAAGTTTAATGAGAGATGTAGGACAAGATGTCCCAACGTCATGTCTAACTGGAATTTCTAGACAACCTAACAAGTCTACCAATGTGACTACAAAACCCAAAATTGTTCAGATGAAACGAAAAGGGAGGGACTCGGCAGGATCAAAACTATTTAAGGAGTACATGGCTAAACAAGATGAAAAACAAGATCGTGTTATTAAAATTTTGGAGTCCGATGCTTCCGGTGTTACTAAAGATGATTCTTATAGTGTTAGTAGATGTATGAGTGTCATTAATGACATGATAGATGACACATTGATGACGGATGATAGTCCTCTTTTGTACCTTGCTATGGATTTGTTTGAAGATGCTGTGAAACGAGAATTGTTTATGACTATGCGAAATGATAGTGCTAGGCTCAAATGGTTGCAACATAAGCAAGATCAAGGAAACTAAAGTTTTCTTTTTTAAGTGTCCAATTAATTCATAATATTTGCACTTTGTTTTCTATTTTTGATTGTTTGGTTTCATTTGGATAGTATATGCTTTTTGCATGGTCAATGCTATATTTGAATATTACGAATTCATGTTATAATTGGATTTGGATGTTATCTAAGATCTTCGTTTATTATGATAACTTTTTTTTTTTTTTTTTATGTTTGTGTATGACTTATTTGAACAAACTATGACTTATTTGAACAAACTATGACATGTTAGTAATTAACATTTTATTTTTACCCATATGTATACAGTCTTGTATAGGTGAACATAATCAACATGGATACTCATAGAAGAAATAGAAAAAGGAAACATGGATGTATACATTTTCTTATGGACTCATTATACTCATGCGATTTGGTTTCTGCGTATTATTACAAATATGTGCATAAGGAACCGTGCATGACATCATCTCAAACAGGAGAAGCTTGGATGAACGAAGTATCAAATGGTAACCCTATCCGATGTGTTAATGCTTTTAGAATGCATCCAAATGTATTTTTAAAACTATGCGAGGAGCTGGAATCAAGTTACGAGTTAAAGTCAAGTGATAAAATGACGGTTGTCGAGAAGTTGGGAATATTTGTGTATACACTTGCGTTAGGGGTGTCTAATAGGGATGTTGGTGAGCGTTTTCAACGTTCAGGGGAGACTATCAGTAGAGCATTTCATGAAGTTCTAGAGGCAATAACTGCTAGATCGAAAGGCTTTCATGGTCTAGCCTGTGAGATGATAAACCCGAAGGATCCAACCTTTCAATTTACACCAGATCAAATCATGAATGATAAAAGATATATGCCGTACTTCAAGGTATTCAATTAACTTTTGATTATCTAAATTTATATTACTAATACGATATCTTGATCATTTTCTTAAAATAAAAACAATTGTTAAGGATTGCATTGGTTGTATTGATGGAACGCATATTGGGGCATGCATCCCAGAGACCGAACAATTGCCTTATATTGGTAGAAAAGGGATACCTACTTTCAATGTGATGGCCGTATGTGACTTTGATTTATGCTTTACCTTTATATCTGTTGGATGGGAAGGTTCAGCACATGACACACGTGTTTTTCTCATTGCTATTCACAATCCATCTATGAACCTTCCAAAACCGCCAGAAGGTAACTTTATATGCATGTGTTATTATATCATAACTATCACGATAAATTACAAGCGACTTAACCTAAAGTTTTACCAGGTAAATATTATTTAGTTGATAAAGGATATCCGGAGAGGAAGGGATATTTGGTTCCATATCCAAAGACAAGATATCATAAATCACAATTTGAAAATGAGCCACCTAAGAACATGCAAGAGGCTTTCAATCGTTCTCATTCATCTCTACGAAGTTCTATTGAGAGATCATTTGGAATTTTGAAGAAACGATGGAAAATACTCGGTGGAATGCCTAAATATAGTGTGGAAACTCAACATGATATAATTATTGCTACATTTGCTTTGCATATCTACATTCGTAATAATGACAGGGAAGACAAGGTGTTTACTACGTTCGAACAACATCCAAATTACATAGGATACGATGAACTTCGTGATGTTCGTAGATCGGTTACTGATAATGAAGATATTTCTAGTGGAAAATCTAATGAGATGAAACAAATTCGTAATGAAATTGCCACATCAATATGGAATGCACGTCGCCGATAACTTATAACTAGCATATCATGGTGTTTATGTAATGTCAAGCATGTAAAAATAATGAGTACATTATAAATAATAACTTTATTATTTGTTTAGTTAGTTTTTTATTTTAATATGTATATGCCCTTTTTCGTAATTTTATACGTTATAATTACTGCTACTGCTATATTACCAAACACTTTTTTTAAACAAACAGCTACTGCTTACTGCTACCGCTTACTGCTTACCGCTACTGCTTACTGCTACTGCTACTGCTACATGTCGCCAAACACACCCTAAATTACCATTTTAGATCTCAAAAAAAAAAAAGAACGAAATTATATTTGGAAAAGTATTATTCTTTTCAAAACAAATGAAAAATTCGAAAAAAGAAAGAGAGAAACAATAATAATAATAATAATATAATAATATAAATGATGATGGAAATAAAATTGTAATTTGAGAAACACAGAGTCATGGAGTATGAGGTTAAAGTACATTTTTATTTAAGTCCAGGGGTTATTTAGTCATTTTAGAAAGATAAAGTTTAGGGGGTGATTTATCATTTAGTAAAAGTAGGAAAAGTAAAAGATGGAAGTATTCCAGCTTGAATTCTTGCGTAATGAGGTAAGTTTTAGTAATCCAATGCAAGCCAACCTTAATTTGGTTAGCTAGCTCGATCGATTATTTATTGGCCGGCTATTTTTGATACTTGTTAAATATACTAGTCATTTAACTTTACAGAGTGAAAAAAACTAAGTACATCTCGACCTAACAAAATAGTACACATATTGATATTGATGGTATTTAATCCACCAGAGTCATATTAAAACCTTAAGATCGATACGACATGATATGATATGTTCCATTCAGTTTGTTCATACTCTTGTCATGAGGACATCACAGTTTTACTTAGAAGCCTTTGACACAATAATATCCAATCCAAGATAAATTAAAATCCAAAATTAAAATTAAAATAAATGAAAGATGAGATATAAAGAAACCAATATTTTAATACATTAAATGTTTAAAAACTATAAAATGTTATAATATATCCAAAATAATAATTAATGGGATGGAGAATAATCTAGATACTGGATCTTGCCCTGATAATTTTAAAAATACTTAACATATTAACTAAGAAGATGGACATTTTTTACTTTTACCATGATCCTCAACAATCCCTTGATTCCCAGCCAACATCAAATACTTATCCCTTCTAGTTAAATTTGTGCACTCAAACCCCAAAGCATCACCAAGTTTTTTCTGAATATAGTTAGCCACCTCATGGCTAGACTTACCACCAACACCGCAAGTGAGCTCCTTAGCCAATTTTCCAATCACTTTAACATGGTAACTTGGTCTAGGATTCATTAGGAAGAAAATAGGGTCCAAACACTTGAGCCCACTAGCCGTTGTGCCGTAAAACATGGTCACATGTGTGTTCATTGCAACAGGCACTATCTCATCGGTTAACTCAGCGAACAATGAGCTAAATCTCAATAAATAAGGCTCCCTACAAGTTGTTCCTTCAGGGCACACGATCAAATCGCCTTCGCTTAGTAACTTGTGCATTGTTTCGCCATCTTGTTTTCTGTCGCGTGTTAACCTAACTGTTTTTATGGGTGAAATAACTTCTGATATTTTACTTAGACTATAAGTAACCGCAGTCATTGATTTACCAACGGTCATGGTTAAGAAAACTGGGTCTAAAAGGGTTCGATGTGTGCAAACAAAGAGTACACCACTTCGTTTATTTTTGTTTTCCCATGAGTAATCACAACCATCTATTGATATATTTACACCGGTTAGACCACCTATGATCCGTGACATGGGGTAAGGCAAAACAATGCCTACAAAAAGCCTTATAATTGCTATCAAAATCCCAAGAGGAAACCATAGAATCATGCATAATGTTGCTAATGGTGTTGGGAAAAAAGCTAGCCTTCCATCATGAAAGACTAATGGTTTTGGGTACTTTTCTCTTGGCATAATTGTTCTTGCACTACTTTTTCCATCTTCTTTGCTCACAAGATAACCTTCCTGTGATCAAAGCATTATATTTAGAGGTTAATTCAATGTGTTTCAAGCCCAATATAATTTAAACAAAAATCAAAACTTAGAATAGTTTAAAAACTATATAGATTGGAGTCATTGGACTTAAAAAAAAGTTTCTTCCTAAAATACTCTTCACCCTCATGGAAAAACAGAGAAATTTCAAAATTTTCATAGGACTTCCAAAATGAGAGTGTTATAAGATTTAGACTATGCCTTTTAAGAAACAGTGCAAATATGCAAGTGTCTATATATATGGTTGGTTGAAAGCATGTGTTTTACCCACATCCACTAACAAAAGTAGAAGTGCTTTGTTTAATATTAAATGAGTCTTTAATTTTATAACAATGAATATGGGTTCAAAGATTCATTCACTCCTAACAAGATGTAAAAACTTCTTTTTCATTTCAAGTTTCAAACAAATACTGCAAAACAAATTTATAGTCATTCAAGAATTTAAAAGGTCATACTATTCATACCTTGCATTGGGAGATAAAGAGTTGATCATGAAAACCACAACTTCCAACACCAATATCTGGTTTTCTATCATTTCCAAACCATTCTTTTACTGCTTTATGTTTCACAAGCACCCCCTCACTTTTTACAAAACCACTAAAATACCCCCCGATACTATGCAACTCAGTCCCCATCACATTATCAACACTTAAATATTCTTTACAAAACCCTTCAACCATCACTCTTGGCACTCTTGTAAAGATCAAAACTTTAATTCCATAACTCCTTGCAGATGCTAACAATTCATGAACTTGAAGGTTTAAATTCTCAAGATAAAACTTGGGTAAAACTGCTCTGCTTACATTCTTCATGGTCTTCAACTTAAGCCCACAAAAAGTTATAAAGATCATCATCTTTAAACCTAACTCATGGTCAAGAACAAGCAACAAAGGGTAGGATAATAACAAGATAAATGCTCTGAATATGCTACCACCTTCAAATGCAACTAACATGAAGTATGGAAAGAAAGATTTTGAATTTAATAATAAGGTGTTTTGAATGTCACATACTATAGTTTTTTGATTTTTGTTAAAGCAGCATTTTGTGAAACTAGGAAATGGATGAAGCTGGTGGTGTGGTGATTTTTGAGATGGGTGGTTTTTTAATAAGAAAAAGCCATGATTCTTAACCTTCATTGCAGCTTTGTAACATGAATTTGCTAGCAACTGGTATACTAACCAGTCTGCTAATTTGAGAAACACCATTAGGAAATCCATTTGTGTCATATGTATTTAATTTTGTGTGTGTGTGTGTGTCTTTATGTATTTGTGTGGGTGTGTACTCTTGAGAGGAGGTATGGGATGAAGGACATATATATAAGAGAAGAGATAATTAATTAAGGTGGATATTTATAGGAGTAAATAAAAGGGTACGTGGTATGTAGGAAGTTGACAATAGAAAAATGGTTTATGTTTTCTTGCTTCTTCTTTTTTTCTTCTGATATTAATAGAGGATTACATCATTTGGTAAGCCACACCTGTGACATTAATTGCATACTCAATAACCTTGATTTACCCCCTGCCATTTGACTTTTACATGTAATGAATAATGACGTGTTTAATTTGTTACGTTGACTTTTTGTAAAACTACCGATTTTAAATAAGTACTTGATGAACAACAACAAAAGTATATTTTGGGACGTGTTGCATTTTTATTGATTGATCCTGATATTGAAAATATTAAAAATTTGAGTAACGAATCGAAGTGTAAAACAATGAAAAGTAGACAAGTATCATTTGGGTCAAAGAACACCGACTAATGATTCATGTCGTACTACATACTTTCTTGCTAGGTTGCCAACTTGTTAGGTTAATATGTTGGTCGCCACCTTATTTGGTCTCTTAAAAAATGTACGTATAGTATGATAATTAAGTCAAACAAAATATCCCATTAAACTCTAGATGTATTGTAGGGCAACTGGGCAAATTGTGTAACTAAATTCAAAGCACTTTCGTTTAGTTACCGTTACAAAAATGTTAATTTCGTAAAATACTTGAACACTTAGGATATGTTCTATTCGTTAAATATTTTTGATGGAATTTAAATTTAAATTTAACAAAAAAGAAAAAACTCTAATTCTTTTAGTCAAATGAATTTCATGGATTCTAATTTCATCAAGTACTCAAACAAATGAGTTAACGAATGAAATTTCAATTTCAATTTCAATTCCATCAAATTTCTGTCAATTTTGTAAATGAAACGGTTTCATGTACGATAAAAATTATAATTCACCATTTTAATTTTACAAAAAGTACGTGAATTAAATAAAATGAAAGAGTCTATAAGTAATTTAATATTTTTTAAAAAATAGTAAATGTCAAATGCAAGAACCAAAGAGTAAATCAATGTTGATTGATAAATTCATTAAAATTATATATTAATAAATTGTATTGTATACGTAAATAATACATACTTTTGATAAAATTATCAAAAGTGATAGTAAACTTATTATCGCCTTAAACTAATGTAAGTTCACCACTTTTTTTTTTCTCGTTTCTATTCATTTATTAAAAATGGGAAGTTAATGAAACATACTAAAGCGAAAAAAAATGTTAAAAATAGTTCTAAAAATTATGTTTAATAAAGTCAGACAAGTATAAGTAATTTGTACATCGATAATAATTACATACCCCTTAAATTTTACTATTCTCGACTCACTTAATATACCACCGATTTATACATAAATTTTATACGTAACTTTTAAAGCTACAAATAACAAAGTCGTAAAACAGAAATGAAATAGAAAATCACTACTAATAAATTCGTTGCCTTTTTTTCTTGACAAAACTACGGGCTTCAATAAAAGCAGTCTTGAAGACCAAAGTATGTAGCTCTTAATTTAATAGATATATATCACACAATAAATATCGAGCATATTTAATTATATCAAACTTCATCAAAGTACTAGTAACGGATGATCAACACGTACCATGTAATTATATATAAACGGTCTCTTTTCAGCGACCTCTCCTTCAAGAATCCTAACAGGTACAGGTTATTTCATATGAAATTTACGATTATCGCTAAAATTAACTATTTGTGTATGCTGTGTTTTTTTAATCGTCTTCGATTAATCTTTGTAAATGAGGGGTAACTTTAAACTCCGATATTTGTGTTCTATATGGTTTAGCTCCAGAAAACTTAAGTCGTTATTTTCTGAAATGTCACTTGATGAGATCGATATGGTTGAGGATTTGAAGCTGGTGGCAGATCCATTCGACACAAGACCACTCACTATTAGATATAATTACTGGAAAATTAACAGTTAATGAGAAAAAGGTGATTGTGAAGACATTGAATGGTGTTTTCTATATCACAATTTGGACGATTTGGAACTGAAGGAACACAATTATACATGTTTTGGACCAAGAAAGAAACAAGCTGTAACATGTGGATATATTTTTCCGAATTCAGTTTCTTGCACTCTTATGGATGGAAAACAAATGTGTAAGAAAGGTTTTGTAGTGAAGTTCGTGAATTCTTAACCCTAATGAGATTGATCCGGGTTAAATCATATATCATCTTAACGTGATAGTGGTATTGGTTCTTTTTATGTAAATATTTGTAGTGAGAAGACAACCATCTCCTTTCGATTTCGATGTTACAAGATTTTAGTGGTTTTTGGGTAAAACTTAATAAAATTCCTTGTTCATTTACAAAAAAGACACGAAACATAATGTATAGGTTTGCAAACTTAACCGTCAAATTTAAATTAAAGTGAATTTAATACGCAAGTGTGGATATTAAAAGGTTGATCAGAACCGTGACCCAAAGATTAAAGTGAAATACACAACAATACTCATTTCGTGTTAGATATTCAACTTGTGCTTTTTGGTGCTAGGAATGACTTTTCGTGAACAATTCAATTTAATTTCACATGAAATGAAAGAAATATAATATATAAATTTAAAGCTAGCTAGCATCGGAATGTGTGAGCATGTTACGAGAATATTTTCCATTTTTCATATCTAGTTTATTTTTAATTTACTACAATCGTGACTGGTCTGGATATGAGCAGACTCCATGCAATTAATACTATTGCCTAAATTAAAATGCAATCTTTAAGTCCACTTGGTATGAAATGTCAAAGGAGTTACGGCCAAGTTAACAGACTGTGTTCACTAGTTTTCACACTTATTATATTATTAAAAATGTGGCAAATTGACGCACTACTAGAATTGGCCATCATAATAACTTACACAAATCGTCGCTAAAGACACAATTTCTCGTCACTAAAGACCCAATAATCATCGTGGTATATCATTTAAACGACGATATTGTGGACCCAAGTTAAGACTAGTCAAAGACCTATTTTGCAATGAAAAAATCGTCGTTAATCTATTTTTCATTTTTGTTTTTATGCATTATGTTACTTAATGTCTATAGAGACGATTATACCGTTGCTAAATCTATTTTTCATTTTGTTTTTAAATTTTTTTAATAAATATCTTTAACTAGGATAAAATCGTTACTAAAACCACAATCTTTATTGCCCACTGTGAATTTGGGTAGAATTTTGTTGTTTTTTCAAATTTCTCCAAATCTTTTTCCCGTTTCATTTCTGCAAATTTTCAGCAGCTATATTATCAAATTTTCACAACTTTCACAATCAAACATAATAACGTGCGTGTATATATATATTGCCTATTTCGAATAAGTCGTTGATAAATAATACGTAGTAATTATTTATTTTATGTGCCAAATAAATTGACTAAATAACTATAAATTATTAATGGAGCCATTATGTTAAATATTTTGTGAAAGTCATAACTTAATATGAACATGCACATTTTTAGTACTTAATTTATTAAGACATGTCTTTTTTATTAAGTTAATAACAAACACATCTAAATACCTAAGTAACCTAATTAATTCAGTTTTAGTAGTAGAATATCTGTGCAATGCAGTGGAAAAAGTTTATTAGTTTTACATTAATTTGATATGTAGCATTATGTTTTTTCAAAGATCTTAAAAATCAAAAATCATATGACAATACACGATGAATACTGTTTTGTAAGTGTGAAAATCACTTTTTAACAAATTTAAAAAAAAAACATTGTAACAAAATAACCAAAAATTAAATATATCATAATATGTCATTACAAACTTGATGGTGGGGTCGCGAGTTGTAAGCGGGTTTCGAGTTCTTAATGTACATGTTACGAGTTGTGAAGTCGTTTGTTGAATTTAAAGGTTTAAGTTTCATTGGTTTTTTATTTTTGGTTTGTTTTTTTTTTTGTATTTTAATATTAAACATTATCTGCATTAAATAATAATTATATAAAGCATCTCAAATGCATTACATAATAATAGTATAAAAATATAGTTAAAATTAAATGTTATATATTAATTATTCATTAAGTTAAAATTAAATGTCATATATTAATTAGTTTATGGTTTAATAATGTTTGTATTAATGAGAATTTAATAATTAGGGGTATGTTAGTCATTTTTATAAATAAAAAAAAAAAAAAAACTCTTAGTAATTGTAAGAGGAATATAGTTAATTCTATCTTAAAAATAGAGGAAAGTTCATTAAAGTATGGAAATTTTTGAAAGTATGGGAATACAAATCTCAACCGTTAATCTTGATCAAAATAACAAAACCCTCACATTCTTAAAAATTAAATATCTTGAAAACCGTTAGTCAAAAAATTATAAAAATTGCACCATAAAAATCAGCATTTTCTCCTCTTCGATTTAAGATCCCACAATGTATACTTTCGACGATTTTTTTTTTTTCATTTTTTGGTGGGTTTTGAAAATTAGTAACACATGTGTTATAAACAAATAACACATGTGTTACGGGCGACTAACACATGTGTTAGCACCGACTATCGATTGTAATACATGTGATAGTCGTTGATAACACATGTGATAACCGCGGGTAACACTTTTGTTAATCCATTATAACACATGTGTTTTGAAAATTTGTAACACATGTGTTATAAACAAATAACACAGGTGTTACGGGCAACTAACACATGTGTTAGCACCGACTATCGATTGTAACACATGTGATAACCGAGGATAACACTTTTGTTAATCCATCATAACACATGTGTTAACCCCCAAAAAATGAAAAAAAATAAAATTCATCGAAAATATGCCTTGTGAGATCTTAAATGGAAGAGGAGAAAATGCTGATTTTTATGGTGCAATTTTTATAATTTTTTGACTTAACGGTTTTTGAGATATTTAATTTTTAAAAAAGTAGGAGAAAGTGGGTTTTTGTCACGTGGCATGTTCCTATTGGTACTTTCATACTTTAAAAACACTCATACTTTAATTATCTCACATCTTAAAAATATATTATATTATATTATTGATATTCATTAAATAAAAACTAAACATCTGTAAAGTTATTTATTTTTTGTATAGATCCGTTTTGCCGAGTTGATAAGGAAACGTTTTTATTTATTTAGTAATTCACCCTAGCCTGCTTATTTATGTGCATGAACTTGACTTTTTCCATGTACCATAAATGTTCTTTTTTTCTCTTTGTCATAAACAAGTTAGTTGACCCATTCATTATAACACTGTAGATCTTTGATGTGGCTCAAGTCCCTAGTTTTGTTGAAATAAACATAAAAAAATATAAAGGAAAAGAAAAACAATTGTAAAAACGTAACTATGTATGTGTTTCTTAAAAAATTGGCAAAAAAGGTTTTGTTAAAAACTAGGACTTCATGCAAGGAAAGTAACTCGGATATATATCTTGAGAAAGAAATCGAAGGACTATTTATATATATATTCACCTTTTGCACAACCTTATATATCTAAGTATTTTATATTTATATAGTACCAATTTCAAACTTTTGCATGTAATTATAGGTTTGTATTTTTGATTTTGTATAGAATAACTATATGTACACTAGAATTTCTACTTTATATCATATGTATCCGTGTTCATAGGTATAATTAATCTTAATATTTTTAACTTGTACGGAGTAATTATTATCATATCTAAACTCAAAATATCTTATATCGTCTTCCTTTTGTCTCTAATAATCAAGCTAGTAATTATTATTGAATGATGTGTCAAATGGAATATTTAATTTATTACTCTCTTCGTCTCTAATTTATTGTCTACACTATAGACAAAAAATATATAATTTAAAAATCATAATTATTTTTATTTTTTACATATTTTTTTATGTTATACACATACATTAGGAGAGAAGGAGGAATAATTAAATAAATTCAATACTCATTCATTTATGAAAGTTAAAATTAAATTGAAGCAAATAAAAAAAAAAAACTATACTGTAATTTTAGTACGGAGAGAGTACGAAAGCAATTATTAAACCCATAAAAATGCTATATCTTTCATGTGAAGGTCTTGAATGATTTGGGTCAAAAATTACAAAAAGGGTTAGTGAGATCTCAACAGTATTTCACCAACGCAAAGGGAACTTGGCAAATTTTATATAATAGGAAAATTCCACTGAAAGTGCACAACTTTTGTACCTATAACCTGCCCCATTTTGTGCCACAATAATCTAAATTGTGTTTTGAAAGTTTCTTGAATTGGATTCTATATATGGTCCATGTGGCCACCGGTTCAAGTTGGATCATGCATTTCTTGTTATTGTTTGGTGAACCCAATTCAGTCATTTCATGTGGATGCAAACTTCACCTCAACTTTGAATGGTCTTTGCGCTTACCTAACTCACTATCTTCGTGCATGACTCATGCTCTTCTTGTTTACTTCTTCATTTATAATCAAGCGCCACATCTGATTTGATACGTTATAACGATCAACGGACCACTTTTTTGAACCCCATTAGGTTTTAGTTTAGAAACTGATAGATATGATATCGTATTTTGCTATGTTTGATCTTTTCGTTATTATCATAAATGAAAAGCGACATCTTGTGTCACAATTAGGCCAAGGTGGTTTGTCGGTGGTACTAATTAAAAGACGTAGGGTTTATTGTTTGAAAGTTTCTATTGTATTAAAGTTTTAAAAATGTCTATTATATATATTTAATTTATTATTGTATGTATTTACATTACAGAAGATGTCTTTTTGTGTAGAAAGATACAGTTAAAATACATACAATAAATTTTTTAAAAATCTAAATACATATAATATAAATTTTTAGAATTCATCTTATATAAAAATAATATGTGTCAAGTTTAATGTAATATAAAATCATAAACCATATAGAATGAAGTAAAAAACCAGAGACATCAATTAAAATCATGCATGTCTATTTAATTGATTATGCTTTACATACGGGTCGCTCCTAATTTATTAGAACAATCGCGACATTTGATTTGATATACTGTGATAGTTAGGGACAACTTGAGGCTCGCCACTAACTTTTTAGTTCGAACGCTATTGGTTGTAATCTTGTTTAAACGTTGATATAGAATTATAATTTTAATACGTTTAGAGATGATAATAGATCGAATATAAATTGAATCGAGCTATATTCATTAATATTCGTATCAATTGAATTAAATGGGTTAATAGATATTTATTAAATATTTAGAAATTTGTTAAAAAGTTCTTTTTATTTACATCTATTTACATTGTCCATATCCATTTCAGTGAATCGGATCGAGTGAATACCCATTGAATCTGGTGACGAATGTCATCTCTAGCTATGTTGAACCATTATAATCTTAATATATCGATGAAAAATGGCGATTTGTGTCAAACATACAACCTTTATAAAATGAAGTAAAAGATATACGAGAAATCAAAATCATGTTTATGCATATGATTACGCTTGACAGATAGTTCGGTGCTAATTAAAACATAAGGTGAACATAATCCAAACTTGCCTACATCCATTCTGATAACAACTTGCTTTAAACTAGATACGGGACGGAATAATTAAGAACCAAAAACTTGCTTTAAATTAGAATACCCTAAGTTTATTAAAAAAATAACTTTAAACAACAAATAAGAAAATTCAACGTTATATATCTTTTAGCACTCATCTTGATTATATCACATGATAACTTTTAATACACGCATACATGCATACTCATTTATTAAGATGTATGTAAAATCTAATTAGATATTAAAACGAAAGATGTCATTTAACCCATGCGAATTAAAGGTAGAATGTTTCATGTCTTGTTATAATCGTCGACTTATTTTAATTGGTCAAAATTAACGAACAAAAAAGTGGGTGAGATCCTACCAATATATATATACTGATTTTAATTGGTCAAAATTAACAAAGAAAAAAAAAGTGTATATCAATCATAGCTGATTTGTAGATTAGTTAGTATGTGAAAGTGTGCTGTTCGTTGAAATGGGTAATACAAACACTACTATACGATTTATCTAGAAAGGTTGCCATTGTACGTTTCATATCATGGAAACTGTATCATTATTTGTTTTGTCCATTTCATCTTAATCTTATTTTCAATAGTGGTGTCTGAATTTAAGTTAAAGACAGCTGTCGCAGTTTCTAACTGTTGGATTGCACCGAACAATATTCAACATTTTTATTTTTACTTAAATTTTTATTTTTATTTTTAATAATAATCTTCGAGAAGAAATGATTCTACAAATGTTAGTGAATTAACACGACAAACGCTCAAATTAAGTCGATGGTTAACTTCGCCGAACGAGATGAAACCACCATTTGTTGTACACCTTGCTAGCACCTTCTTTCCTGTTAAAAGATAGTGAAAATCCTAGTTAATTTAATATAGTAATAACCGATAAGTATAGCTTAGGATTTAAACTTTAATTTTACTTTTCTTGTAAGCCAAGTTATTTATTTTGTAAGACAAGTAATCAATAGAGTGGATTACACTAAGGATTTTTATCCCTATTCTATAGAGAATAGTGGATGATGTTCAAATCATTCTTCTTCTTACTTGTTTTCTTTGTAACCGATTTATTCGGGTTAAATAATAAAAGACATTAGATAATCTTGTATGAGTTAATATTTCACGCTAACTTTAAAGTTTATTAGTTTTCTTTCAATATCTCCCGTTACGTGCAAAATTTGAAGACAGGCATCAATAACATATTTTTCACGTTTATATCTAACTCTCGCTCTTTTCTGGTTTTTGGGCTCATTTATGATACATTTACAAACAGCTGATATAAACATGTACAAGTTTCTTTTGTAATAAACACCATATATAATTTCACAGATCTTATGTGCGGTAAAACATTGAATCAGATCTAAAATTTGACGTCTTTTAAACATTCATTAAGTCAAGTAATGGAGATATAGTTTGCTAAGAATTAACAACACATAATTCCATGAAATAAGTACCACTCTCGTGACATTACAAATAACAAAATGTGATTTAGTAACAGGATAAACAATATCAAGTATCTTTGTATATATTCTTTTTGAACGGCAGTAGTTGTATTAAAAGAAAATTCTAGCAAGATGCTAGGATGTACAAGAATTGAGAACCTACCAAATAGCCTAAAAATTTCACATACCATCCCAACAACCCCTTGAATAATTTTCGACATCTAAATATAAACTAGACGCCTTCTACCCGAATAAACCTCAAATAGACCAAGTCTAAAAAACACCAACTAACCACGACTTGAAAAACAATACAAATTATAATGCCATTTGACGAAGTAATCTGAGTGCTTTGGAAGATCTTAGCACCAGATCGAGAAGCTTTTTTCCATTCATAGAATGAACTTTCCCATTACATGCAGTGAATTAGTTTGAAAAAATTCATGGTTCATATTTTCTTTGTCTTTGAAGAACAGAGTTAACCGGCCGATGCTTCCGAGATGTTTGATAAAAATTGTTTTAATGGTAGCAAACCATGTGGATACTCCTACATGACTGTAAACAACTTATTACTCATAATTTTTTTTACATAGAGGTCATTAGAATGCTTTTTAACTTCCGTAAAAGTGGAGTGATTTGTGGTTTGGTTTAAATAAACTTGTAGAATCGGTCATAATTAAAGAAAACATTTATGTGGGTAGTTGTTTAATCTATATCATGAATATCGATGTCGTTTTGCTAGAAACCCGTACATGAGCAAGAAAATGTGACGCGGAGATGGTGAGATGAAGGTGAAAGACGTGGTCCACGAGTAAATTCACGGAAAAAAGCCAACCTCTTTTTTCTCTTAAGTTTGAGCTTTAAGAATAATGGTGATAGTTTGGAGAAGAGAAGGTGAAAGAGATAAGGTGTAAAATGGGAAATAAATTGATTAGACGGGACAAACGTCGATTTTCTACACGACTCAATAATTCTTGGACTAAATTGGGTTTAAAGTTGAAGTTCTAAAGAAGCTCGTACCTACTCATAAAGGATGACCAAATAATCCTTCGAGGTTATCCAACTCATTGAGTCCAAAGTAAACACTTTCATAGTCAATTATGTAGCCATCATATTGTATCAATGGATGATCATCAGCATGAATTATTCATTGTTGTTGAAATTTTAGTATAAAATATACTGATCATTACGTTTTAGAATCAGAACTTTATTCAGCATAACATTATTTCATTTGACATGAAATCTATCAAGATACATGTGCATCAGTTTAATTAATCATACGCATCTTATCTATACTAAATAATAACCTTATATAACATTAGGATGAAAACACGTCATACTAGTTTTAAGTTCAATTCTTGCTCTTCCATTGGCACAACCTCATAGCCCTTTCGAACTCCAGCAAGTCCACAAGAGTATAACTTATTTTATCATGTTTTCCGTAAATTGGTCATACTAAAATATCCCACATGTAATCTAATCTTCAAAGATTATTATATGAGCTTAATTAAATATATATCAAAGCGAATCCATTTTCATGTGCATGAACTTTAATGTATTCTTTAAATACTTGGTAAAATATCAATTATCGCATGTCATGACCCATCTACATCGTGAACCTTTCTTTCATAAATATATTATTTCATAAAGTATTACTATTAGAACTTTATCCATTTTTAGAGGTGGTAGAATTGGTTTTTGAGTCAAATCGAACCGGTTTTAAAACTGGATCGGTTTAGGTCAACCATAATTAAAATCAATTTGGCTCAAACCAGTTCGAGCTGGAGAAAGTCCGATCCAGTCTAAACCGGTTTCATACCTGTTTCAAACCAGTTTATACTGGCTGACCTAATCAAATTCTTAGTTGCAGGCTCGTTTGTTCATTCTTTGTTTAATCTTCACACCGAACAAATGCAAAATGTACAAAACATGTTTTTGGGGCAATTTTGTTGTTTATTCTCATTTAAACTGATATTGAAAAAATACATAATACATCTTCAAACATAAAACAAAGTATTCGAGTCGTCGTCGTTTATCTAGTTTTCTTCATAAGCCATGTTGTATAAGTCTTTTTCATAAGAAAATTCTTGCGCGAAAAGTGGTATCGACAATCCGATTTCTATCTATTCCTCATGTATTTCTTGCTCAACCTTGTGCATTTCCCCTTCAAGTGGTGAAATATTTTGTATCCGTTCAACACCGTTGAGATAGTCTTTCAAACAAATACATCCTTCCACCGACAAATGGGTGACTTTGGTTCTTCTTGGAGAAATAACCCGACCACTAATCGAAAAGGCGGACTCCAAGGCTACCGCAGAGGCTTGGACGATTTATAGATCACGGACCATAGCGCCTATAACCGAAAATTGAGATTCGTGCTCTTTCCACCAAGTCAAAATATCCAAATTATTGAACTCTTCGATAGTGATGTATGTTAAAAAGTCGAAACAATTATACCTTCTTAGTTCGCTACTAGGAGTGCTTGATCGAGCTCTTTTGGTATTCTCATTTCTCAAAGTGTTATATAATCGCATCATTTCGTTATTAGTGTGTGAAATTGATCCGGATGCCCCCTTATTTCAAATGACGTCATGAAGGGATGTGGACGTACATACTTTGACAAATAAACATCAAACAAACATTTGAAAACTTTGTTAAATTTGGAAATTTATTTTGCTGCGAAATCCGAGTCTTCCTCTAACAAACTCAAATCGTAAGACAAGTTTTGAAGTAAAGTTTCAACCCCCGCCAACATTAAAAGTCGGGTTCAAAGCGGCTGAAAGAAGTATCACAGGATACATATTTTTAAAATATTTTATAAATTTGACTTTCATTTATTGTATTATGTCTTAAAAATGTAGCCCCTCATTTCAAACTTGTTTATTTTGGAACACATCAAAAATATTTAGTTTAATACTAAACAATTAGTCGGATAATAAACACCCGACAAAAAAATGGTTGCAAATAAAAAATGCCCCACAAGTGAATCTTAATGATTTAAATAATGAAAAATACATAGGACTCAAGAGCCATGTGTCTTGCTTAATTAATTAAGTTAACAAGAATAAAATATATTATTTTATATATAATATATTTTTTTTATCTGCAGGATAAGTCTTTAGAAAAGAAAAAAAATACCACAAGGAGTCTATTTTGCTAACCAATTTTCAAAAGAAACAGTATATAATATTGTTAATTGTTTGTTTCGATAACAGAAAGCACAATTAAATACTTGTTGGTTTTTCAACGAAAAATCTCTTTCTATTCACAGCGTTGGAAATGCCCGAATAAGTCGGCTCTAGAGCATTCATTGAATGGGCTAATAACATAAAGCAAAATCCCTATGTTTTTTTTTCTCTCTATTTCGATTTAATACATAAAGGTTGATTATTTCATTATTATTTGTTTGAATAATTTTTCATTCGTGATTTTTCAAGTGTTTGTTGCGGGTTAACTATTTTAGATACTAGTTTCTACGTGTTCATATATGCTTGTTGCTGAAGGTATATCTAACTCTATCTTTATTCATTGTTTATGATTAATCTAGTAGATTAAGTTAGATTTGATTTGTAAATCATTTTTATGTAATTATGTTAATTTATCTATTGTGGTTTTGATCATGTTTATGTATTTATAATTGTTTTAAATGTTATTGATTTCCAACAATATGTACACGTGAAGACACTAGATCGCATGGATAGTCGATAGATATTAATCCTGTAAATGGAAACCCCACTTAAACAACGTATTCATCCATCATAATTAAAATTCTCAATGTGTTTTAAAAAGAGATTATGTCATTGAATAAAAGGAGTTCCTCGAGTTGAAATCTATCATCACATAAGTTTTGATCTACTCATTTTGATCTCCCTAAATGTATTTCTATACCGAATTTTATCATTCGAATATGAAATTTTAGATATCCGAAAACTCGAATATTCGAATATTTTAAAAATATTAGTTTGAAAATTTTAAATCGAAAGATCGCAATACAATTGATTGATAATTATAAACAACCAACCAAAATAGTCCTTATTTTTCAAGTAATAAAGTATTTGATCCATGACGCGTAACTCAGTTGGTAATGGGTGGACATCTTTGTGACAAAAAGCACAAGGTCTGGGGTTCAAGTCCTAACACCCTCATAGTCACAACTGCTGAGTGAGTCAGGTATGTTTTCCACATTAAGGATAGGCAGTCGATTGTGGGCTGATTTGAGTTGCCGGTTATCAACCTTTTATCACAAAAATTAAGTATTTGAATCTTTTATTGATATATTTATAAATTTGTAAGTAATTATCTGATTAAAAGAAAAAAAATTCAAAAAAGTAAAGAATTTTTAAATATTAGAATTTCTGAAATATCTGAAATTACTATTCACGCTGAAATTTCGAATACTCGGATTCGATTATTTGAATTTTGAATATTTTTGGATCTTCATATTAATGGATGTGAATACGGATGAAGTGTATTGAACTATTGATTTGACGATAGATAATAAAAATGAATATTTAAAAAAAAAAAAAGATTAAAACCCTAAACTTCGTCATCGCCGCTCTACTTCCGAAGACCACCAGTGTCGTCAACATCCCCGCTTTGACCAGCGAGAGTTATCCAGCGACTTCCGGCCCCTCCACTTGCAACTGGTAATTCCATTTCTATAGTGTCCAAAATATTCTTTTGATTTTGTTTGAATCGGTACGATTCTTCATTACTATATTTTTTCCTTATTTGTTTTTATTACACTGAGAATATAATGACTATGCATATGAATGTGTACACTACAAATTAGCAACAATTCCGCTAGGCAACTGATTAAAATTGTATAAAATTTGCTCAATGATACTTGCTACAATATTTTGATCTCTGAAATTGAAAATATAAAATAGTAGCAGTTCCTCACCATGATCAGGTTTAACCTAGGAAATTGATTTGAAACTGCATATCAATGCTATAAGGCTCCGAGTATGTGCGTTGCTAAATGAGTTATAAGCATTACAATACTTGATCAACGGTCATTGAAATAAGTAGACGTATAGTATTTTGATAGGATTTTACCCGTAATGTACTCCGTATAAAGCATATTGTTCATTTCTTGCCAATTTTGTTTTGTTGCAGAAATGGCAGGTGAGAGACGCTTGTTGACGTTAGGTGGAAAAGGCTCGTCACTTTCTCCAGCTTCTGTGTTTGAATTCTCCACTGCATCTCCACCTCTGGTCCTGAAAATCGATCCTTCTGCTCTGGCTAGGTTATCATCATCTCCTTCAGGTCATAAACTGCCATCACCATCGTCTCTGTTTAAACTTCAGTTGTCTGTGCCAGATTATCTAACCCATGAGGAAGCCAAAGCATCTATTCTTCTGCTTTTGTACAAGCTGTTGATTGGTGGATCATCTTCGCCGACTGCTGCTTCTCAGCTAATGGAAATTTTGAATAAAGATACTCAAACGCAAAAGATTGATCTTGATTTTAATAGGCAAGATGACGTTGTTCTCTTTAGAAATTGTTGGTCTGATATTAATCTTCAAGGCATTTGTGCCTTACTGGACTACACCGCCACTTCAATGGCCACAGTTGCTGATGCTGTTGCTGCATTGTCTTGTGAGGCTTTAAAAACCGACACTTCCACTGCCTTTAATATCTTTACGGATTCTGGTGACGGTTTTTCTGATAAAGATAGAGCTTCTGTTGCTAGTGATTTCAAGGTCTTGCTTAATGGCTCCAAAATGAGTGGTAATCCACAGTGTGATCTACTTTTTGACATTCCAATAATTCATGGGCGTTTGAGGTCTCTCTGCAAGTCGGTCCACTCTTCAACTCGAGTTGAATTGAATTCTCTTCCACTAGTACATGGATCCGCTAGCAAGGATTTGACCGCACTCTTTTCGTCTCTGGCTTTTGCTCTTCAGAATCTTGGCGAGAGTAGTTGGCTCCGAGCAAAACTCTGTCTAGATAATTTGGTAAAAGACAACTTATTTCCTAGTTTGGTTGAGAGTTTCAATGCTGGATGCCCTGATCTTGGTAAGTTGGAAGCCTCCGTTACGTCTTTTGTAGCATTTAAGAAGGAAAAAAGCTATGTTAAATCCTTGCATGAAATTTATAGTTTATCCGAGGCTGTGAGAGAGATTCTTTCGTGGGAAGCAACAGTTTCTTGCATCTCACTTGAGGGGAATGAGTTGTTTCAAGTGCAAGAGAATACTGATGGAGTAAGCGCGAAATCTGATAAAAAGAAGCAAGGGAGAGAGAGTACTGATGGAGTACCTGCAAGATCAGAGAAAAAGAAGGACAAGAAAAAGAAAGTTATGGGAAAAGGAACCACTGTATTGATGCAGTTCGTAAAGCATAGATTACAGTCTGTAACAAGCAACCTCGCTGATGATTCAGCTCTCCCGGAGAAAGTGGCAAAGGGTTTTCTTTCATTCTTTGACTTGAAAGACCCAAGCTTTGACCACCTACTACAGAAAGTCAAAGAGGTTGTCGACAGCAATGAAAGCAGAAGGCTTCCTAAGATCCCCAAGGTAATATTTTGGCATGCTTATGTTGATTATTGACACTTGTGAGTTTGTTTTATCTTATCTTAAGTTGTTTATATCTTGTTATTATTTTGACTTTTTCAGGGAACTCGTGATTTTGCTAAAGAACAGATGGCTGTTAGAGAGAAGGCATTCTCAATCATCGCGAATGTCTTTAAGAGGCACGGTGCTATGGCACTTGATACTCCTGTATTTGAATTAAGAGAAACTCTTACAGGGAAATACGGGGAAGATTCTAAGTTAATTTATGATTTAGCTGACCAGGTACGATACATATTTGTAGTTACTGTACTAACTCATTTAGCTATTGTTTCTAAGTTTTTTTATATGTTTTTTTATTTTGCTTGTGTTTTATATTTGACATATTTGATTTTCTTTTAGGGTGGAGAGCTTTGTTCGCTTCGGTATGATCTAACTGTTCCATTTGCTAGATATGTTGCTATGAATGGTATCAAGTCATTCCGACGGTACCAAATGGCAAAAGTGTATAGAAGGGACAACCCATCTAAAGGAAGATACCGTGAATTTTATCAATGTGATTTTGACATTGCCGGTGATGAAACAATAGGAGCGGACTTTGAGGTAGTCAAAATTTTGACTGAACTGCTGGATGAGCTGAACATTGGTGATTATGAAGTAAGTTATTTTTGTAAGGATTAGCTATGGCATTTCATTGTGCATTTACAAGTGCTGTTTGACCCAAAGGATTCTTGTAAAACCGGTTGCCCTGTTACCATTTTTTTACAACTTTCTCTTATTTGGTCGATTATATCTAATCATGTAGAAGATTCATAATTTCATACCGTGTCCCAGATTATAGTTTGTAACTTTTCTTGGGCTGGTCACATATCAATTTTTCTCTTCTTTTTCCGTAATCTGTGAATTTTACTATTATAAGTTATTTTGTAGTGTTCACAGATCAATATCGCTATCCTGTTATGTTGCATCCTTACTATATTTTACCAATTAACATTCACTACCTTTGCCTGCAGATTAAGTTGAATCATAGAAAGTTACTTGATGGAATGCTGGATATATGTGGTGTGCCGTCTCACAAGTTTCGAACCGTTTGTTCAAGTATTGACAAATTAGACAAGCAATCCTTTGAGCAGATTAAAAAGGAATTGGTAGGTAAACTGCTCCTTGTTGATATTGCTAGAAGCTATGTCGGTTGTGATCAATCATTATTCATGAAATTTTTGAGTTGTAAATTTCTCTGGGTCAGGTTCACAGTCAATTGGACAATTGAGTAATTATTATTATGACATTCTGTAGGCTTTCGATCTTATGGTTCTTTTATATTTAATGACTGATGACAATATTCTGTCATTCTTAGATTGATGAGAAGGGCTTAGATGCTGAGACAGTAGAGAAAATTGGTTCTTTTGTGATGCTAAGGGGACACCCTTTGAAATTATTATCAGAACTTAAAAAGGAGGGTAGTCAATTTCTGAAAAATGCTTCCTCAAATCAGGCATTGAACGACTTGGAGAAGTTATTCCAAGCTTTAGACAACTCAGGATGTGTCAATAAAGTGGTTCTTGATTTGAGTTTGGCAAGAGGTCTTGACTATTACACTGGTGTCATATATGAAGCTGTGTTCAAGGGGGCCACACAGGTCCGTTCTTCATTAATTGCGTTGTATCCCTAGTGTTATATGTGGTATATATTATTCAATAACCTTTTCTGTATATTTATGCAGGTTGGTTCCATTGCTGCTGGAGGACGTTACGATAATCTGATAGGCATGTTCGGTTCAAAACCTGTTGCTGCAATTGGTGTCAGTTTGGGAATAGAACGTGTATTCACAATTATGGAACAAAACCAAAAAAATGAGAAGCAGGTAAAAAGACAGGGTCAATTATCAATCTGCTTTTTGTTTTGCTTCATCTGTAACGCCCTTAAATCTCGTTACGTTGTTTTTACAGCTTATTCGAGCCAGTGAAACACAAGTTTTAGTGAGCATACTAGGGGATGATTTATCTCTTGCAGCTAAGCTGGTGAGCATGTGCTGGAAAGCAGAACTGAAAGCAGAGTTCATGGTCCATAAAAGAATTGCTAAGCACTTTGATCATGCTAAAGAGTTTGGGATCCCTTGGATGGTGATAGTCGGTGATCGTGAAATTAACGAAGGCACAGTCAAGTTACAAAATAAGGAGGCCCAAGTAGAGAAAGTGGTTTCTACTGACATTTTTGTTGATGAGCTCACCAGACTTATTAATACACCCCAATCCCAGTTAACCTGAAAAGGAAACTGAGCTTATTGTTGCAAAAAAAAATAAAAAAAATTCTCTTCACTATTTAAGGTTAAAAGTTCCATGGGGATTGTAATTTCACCTGCAACCTCAATATTTTTATTTTGTGGTCAACTTTTTTCTAATGAACCATTTATCTAGATGTTGCATTTGTATTGAAATGTAATTAATAGCTTTATGTTTTTTGTTGTTTGAATTCTCAACGATGCGTACAACTTGTGGATATATGATGCAAGACATGTCGCAATTGGTTTCCTGCTGAACGAGGTGGACTCTTCTCCAGCCAATATGAAGCCCTATGGTTGAGATTTTGAGAATGTAACCTCTAAGAAGATAGCAACCCTCCAAGAATGTCATACTATAGGACAATGACTTCTTCATGTGGCATAAGTTTCCCCTTTGTTAAACTTTTCTGAAATAGCCTAATGAATTTATTTGAAAACAATGATAATTATGTTATAAATCAATAAACTTTATAACTTGATGTAAATAAATAATGTAAATAGTTATTTGAGGAAAACAAATAATACACATTGATTCCGTTTATAACATGAGTAACACGAGGATTTGGATTCTCTCTAGTCCAAATCCGTTATGAAGGAATCATGTCGTGTTTTGTGAGGGGTAAATAGAGTGCGCCTTTTATTACGTACTTTATTTATTGCATTTATTATCCTCATTATTCACAAAACAAGTAACATGACCGTCATGTTACTTGAGAGGATCTCAAACCTTAACAAGAAGCATGTAAGATATAATATGTGATTGACATTATGTGTGAAGTGCGTGTATCTGTATATGTAGGGAGCAGTCGGTTATCTTTTCTTATTTGTCAAATCAAACACAATTATGTTATTATCGCTTCATGGTCTGCACTAAGTCATCTTTTTAGTACCAGGAAGAGGCTACAACAATTATATTACTACTAGTTGGTGAACCTAAAACAGATTATATTCTCATCTGGTGTGAGCGCCAACCTATGACTATTTACTGGGTTAAAAGAAACATAAAAACCTTAATAATGAAGATAAAACATCACTAGGAAACCAACTGCCAGCACAAATTTGAATACATTTACAACTGGAAATAGAAATGATCTTCACAAAGATTATAATTTGCCTCAGTTGCCACCATTTTCATCTGCCACTCCAGTCATAGCTTGCTGAAAGCAAAGGGCAACAAGTGAAGTGAGCATAAAAAATAAAAAAATATAACATAAAAGATAGTTTAGACAGTCACATATTGTACCTTTATGCAGGATAATGTGTACTGCACATCACTTGCAGATACTTGGTGGTGAACAACAATCCTTACCCTGCATGTCAACGAATTGAAGTTATTGCAAGACATATGAACACAAATTACCAACTTTTGGCAAAAAATAATAGATTGTCTCGCACCTGGATGAGCTATCGGGCATCAAAAGTATATCATGCTCCTCCATAATTTTGCCCAACTTCAGTGCTGTAATATGTGATCCTTCTAATATTTCAAAATAGACCTACCCAAGAACAAACATTAGATGAGAATATGTGATCATGGGCAAATCACACTTATAAAGCTAGACTTCTTATAGTTTGAGCAATTGGACTGCATACAATGTTTGTCTCCACAGTAGCTAAATCCACACTAAGACCCTTGATTTCATTTAGCCCTTCTGTAGATATCAAGATTCATAGAGAACTATCAAAACTTAACGGATCAAAAATATACAGTCCTTTAAAGAAGCAGAGTAATATATTTACCAGCTAAAGTCTTGGCATTCTTGTGATCAATTGCAAGCTTTTGAACATTTTCTTGTAAAGCAACAAGAGCAGCAGCACACAAGATGCCCACCTGCCTCATTCCACCACCCAATGTTTTCCTGAGAATCCTTGCCTACATAATTAAAGTTTGAAACTTATAACTCCAACAGTCCTAATGAATCAAAATTCTGCATGCAAATTGCTTGTTTCAGGAATTATAAAAACAAATACCCTATCGATGAAGCTTTTTGTCCCAACAATTACACTTCCAACCGGTGCACCAAGCCCTTTTGACAGACATACCTAAAGACAATTGATCATCAATTCAAGTAATTAACTAAATAAGAGTTATAATTCCATATACTCTCCAATATGATCTTGTTCCCCTATTAAAACTATAAGAATATGTTTTGAAAGCAACAAAACCCTACTGAAACAGAATCAGCAGCCTGTACAAGCCTATGAACAGGAACACCCAAAGCCTGAAACAAAGTTTCACCAAATCAATGCATGACTAAAAATATTAGGTACACACTAAACGTAAAAAAGGTTTTATTAACTCACAACAGATGCATTAAATATTCGAGCCCCATCGATATGAAGCTTTAATCCATGTTTTTTCGCAATCTCCCCAACCCGGTCCGTATACTCTACAGAAAGACACCTACCACCAGTGCTACATCATCACATACTTTCTGTTAGACATTTCATCAATCACGTAACCAACATTGGAACTATACATGCATATTTATAAACATATATAGGTTCAATGTACATACTTAGCATGTGAGTTCTCAAGGCAAATAAGCCTTGTTTTGGGATAACAAATCTCGAAATCCGGGTTACGAATAGCAGACTGAATCAAATCAATATCAATAGTTCCATCATCATTATTTTTAACAGGTCTTGGATGAACACCACCAATAGTTGAAATTCCACCGTTTTCGTAAATATGAATGTGAGAATTGTTACCAAGAATCACTTCACTTCCCCTAATTTCACAATGCACAAGAACACTTATCAAATTACCCATTGTTCCAGAAGGAACAAACAGAGCAGCTTCTTTCCCTGTTATTCGAGCCATTTCCGTTTCCAATTGTCGGGCCGTCGGGTCGTAAATCAAAACGTCGTCGTCAACCTCTGCTTTCGACATCGCTAGTCTCATTGATTCTGTCGGTTTTGTTACCGTGTCTGACCGGAGATCAATCATTCTTGCCGTCACCATTTCTGCCGGAATTGAAAAAAAAAAAAAAATTCAAAATCGTAACGAATTAATTAATTGAGGGATTTAGAAAGTAATCCTAATCTTATGGATGAGTGATCCTGATTACTAGGACTATAAGTAAGACTGTTACAGTCAAAATTAAATTGCTACCTTGAATTGAATGAATATCGAAGAAAACAGGGGAATTATTTTTGTTTGAGTGAAGTAAAATTAAACACGACAACAGGAAATGGAATTTTTGAAAATAATAATAATTGGAAATAGAAAGAATCAAAGAGACCAAAGCTGTACGATGAGAACAATCCAAAATTGTAGTGGTAAGTGGAAGTGCGTCACGAGAAAGGACACACAGTGGTTGGCGAAATGTTAGATGGCCACATCATCATCTTGATCATGGGTGTATATGTAGAAGTAAGAGCAATTCAAATCGAATATTGATCATGGGTTTATATATAGAAGTAATAGCAATTCAAATCGAATATCGATTGGTTTATTTGGTCTCATAATAAAGTGTTCGTATTATGTTATTATTGTGGGTTAACTTAAATAAATATTTATTTTTATATTATAATTAATTAAATTAATTTTTTTATAAAATACTATTTAGTTGGTGGAAAGTATAACTAATAAAAATTGTTAATCTTACGTATAGTAAAAGTAAATACTTTGATCGAGACTAAGAGGGTAATTTTAATTTTAGGGAGAGATGATTTTATGGTTGAAGCTTCCTATTAATGATCGTGTACAGTCATAGCTAACTAGTACGGATTACTACTATAATTAAATATTTTTTCTTATATTAATTAATTATTAATTATAAGTTAATTTGTATTACACGTATATTCGAACCTATAGTCTTGTAATAAGTGCTAGAACAAATGTATCTTGATCATGTAATTTTTCATCTAAATTAAAATCCTGACAGTTACAATTTATGTTCGAGTTGTGTAATATACAACATTGTTATTGTTATACATGACTAAAAATATAAGACTAAAAACATGCTTATAACTTCATTAATTGATTAATATATGAATTCAACTTATTTTGTTTTTTTAGCAATCAATTTTAGTTGTGTACGAGATATCAATAATTTTATCATACATATATTTAGGTATAGTTGTAACTTGTAGTTCAACTCGTAAAATTTTGATTTTTAACTCGCTACTCATAACTCGACTTGACGCGTAAAAGTTACTATTTTACAATAATATATTTATATGTATATGTATACTAATGTTTAAGATTTTTGTTCTTAAGAAAACGTAGAACATGGTAAGATTTTGTTCTATTTTGTCATTTTATTTTTTGTATTACACTATACTAAAAGTTTATCTGATTTTCTGATTCGTAAGAGTGACACAATACTCGAAAAAGTCACACATGATTCTAAGAAGTCAATAAATGACTTGTAAGTGTCAAAGTCATTTAAAAGTCGAGGTTCGAATTGCCTCAATTTTTTAATTTTTACCTCAGCTAATAACAATCAGCTTGTAAGAGTCTAACAACTATGCTTTTAAATTTATTAATTTTTAAACACACGAAACATTTTCATACGTTTTAAATTACCCCCAATCAATTTTATTCAACTTTAAAATTAGGTGGTGATATTTACACCACTATTTTGATAATAATTGCATTAGTAAATGAATTTATAAAAGGTAGTAGTTTAAATGTCATCACTCTTTTGAATTTGGATCCATGGAGGTTATCAACACGTAAAAGGTGAGGAGACTAGATAAAACGATGATGATGCGACATGATCGAGTGAAGCCAATTCCACGTATGACTGAATCATCCAATTAAGCTCATCTTTTGTTTATGGGCTGATGGGCCTAACTTATTTGGGATGTGATTGACACATACGCTTTGGGATGTGATTGACACAGACGCTTTTACTTCAATCTTTTTATCTTAATTTGCATTTGATGCACATGCATGTTTAGGTTGGAAATTTCACTTTATTGACTAAAGTAATTAAAACATTTCTGGTATAATTGAATCGTTTTGGAGTCAAATTCAATGGTTGGTTTATCAAAGATGAATTATGAGTTTTAAATGATTGATTGCATGTGGATTAAGATTATGAGTCTTAAAAAAATGCTTTCACTAAAAATGGAAATACTTGATTCTCGATGAACATCGGCCTAAATTAATATAATGCGACTAAAATTATCAGGGTCGGTAAATGAATTTCAGAGGCCCCGTGCAATATTAAAAAATAAGTTTCAATAGAGAAAGTTTACGTATACACAGAAGGATGCGCTAATGTTACAAAAATTATATGTTATATACATATAAAAAAGTAACACATAAATATAAAAAAGTAACAAAGTCATTATTCAACAAGTCAACAATAGTAAAAAGTTTTATTTTTTTAAATTAAAAATTGAGTGCTATACTTTAAGCATTCTTCAAAGCCAAATTGTTGCTCAGACTTTAATAACCACTATTCTCTTGTAAAATGTCGTAGTCTGTTAATATCAATCGATTAACCCTGTGAACCACAAGTATGTCATCAACAACTTGAGTTTTGAATCACTTATTTCGATAGTGGCTACAATTACGAGAATAATTAACCCCGTAAAGAAAACAATCAACCCTTCTTAGAAAATGCATAATATCACTAAATCACATATTAACACAAGTCAAGAAATTCTTGAGCAAAATTAACTCCACATAAACTTCATTTTACATCGATATCCTATTGTCTAGTGTTTTTGAAGACATCTTCAAAATGAAAATAACACAAATAAAGAATTCTTGATATCGAAGAAGTGTAACACGTTTGGCCATATTGTGGGTTAGTGATATATATACACAATAATAAATGAGTTTCAATATTTTTTCTCATTTGTGTGAACAATTGTATTTTTTTTTCAACGACAAACCTATAACAATATAAAATGCTTGTGAAATTTGAAAGCCCCTAAATGCGCTAAAACATAAAGCACCTGCTAATCTCTGCTACTGAAAATTATACAAGAACTTGACTAAAACAGAGACGGTGAACAAAAACGGTACTCATGATTGAACAACATGATCATCGATTGCACATTTATATTTTTTAAACGACAAGAACTTTTGTTCATTTAGCATTAAAAAAATCTATAATATACATGTAAACTAATGACATATTCGTATATATATATATGAGTGAATGGATGACAAAAACGAGGTTTTTAGTATGATATTATTTTCTAAATATTACTTATAATCACATAACATGCTTCATGCTTATAAATGACGATTAAATAATCGAGATCACTTAAACAGACACGTTTTGCTTAATATATAGTTAGAAGAATTGTGTACTGCTTTTGATTGATTAAAATAAACCATGTTAGCTTTGTCATAGAAATAAGAACGTACTGTCAAACGAGTCGTTCAGTCATTTGGATTTTTGGACAATTAAACTATTGCCAATAAAAAGATTGGGCCATCCAATACTTACTTGGGCCATATTATTTTATGTTCTTGATGATGGATTACTACTCTATTTCAACTCAACTCTATTTGATACATATTTATTTGAATTAAATTAAAATAAAATGCATATATTACATTGTACATCGGTTAGGTTTAATCACCATTATAAATTCGTACTCCATCAATATTAGTAAATCTCGATAATTGTAGTTGAAAACTAATCCTGAATAAAAGCTATGATGGTGACAAAAATTAAAATCAAGATAATGGTGTGTAAAAATCTAAACAAAAAAAGACATAATGATCTTTTACACGTATAAACTGAAAACTAAACTTTGATTTTTTTTTAGTATTAATATTGATTGATATTAGATTGGATTCGAAGTGTATGGTTTATGTCGTTTCTTCTACGAAGGGATATAAAAAAATGAACATTATCAAATAATTTTATATTGGTTAATTAGAATTTATAAAATTTTGAGAATTCTTTTTAAAATAGACTTTTTAGGTAAATTAATATGTTTCATTGGTTAGTTGAAAGTTTCATGAAATTAAATTATTTGATTCGCCAATTAGTTTTTAATTTTACAAAACATTCAAGTAATTATAGTTTTTTAAGTAGATAATAATTATTATAAGTATTACAATAAAATTGTATTTTAGAATAATTGATTAGTTATTTAAGGTTCATTTGGTATAATTATTTGATTTTGTGGTTGCGTAGTTCACGTTTGATAATTGTTTTTGAAAAAAGTTATTTTGTTTTGTCAATCCATTTTTGTTTCGGATAATGTTTTGTATAAAGCTATATAAGATTTGAATCGTTGACAACATTAATTTGTATTTTATTAGATTATTAATTATTATTTATGATGTCATCATCTCCTAGATTTTAGATACTTTGACAAAATCGAATAGTTTCTGGTAAATCGATGTATACTTTAGCCAATATACATGTACGATACAAACGATAGAACGCTTATGATACTAAAAGGTCTAAAGTTCGATAAATAACCAAACTATAAATCCTATAATAAATACAATGAAACAAATTGTTCGATTTTGCTAAATTGATTAAAATTAAGGAGATGATGACATCATAAATTATAGTTTTAAAAAATAATTCAAATAACTATTTCAAAGATAATCATAGTAAATAAGATAATTAGTAAATAATACTACTAACATTTTCTAAATTATATTATAACTTTACTGTATGTTTTCAACAATTTTGGATGATAATCGTAGATTTTTTTTAAAAATTATGAAAATCAAATATTTTAATTAATGTATTCTAAGTACTTATACTAATTTAAGAAAATTGATATAACATACTCTATTATTATTTGAAAAAATTATTAACCCTTAAGATATATAAAGAAGAGATATGATAAATTAACTGTTTACGAGTAGCTCCCTTATTGTGTTAGTAGTTTCATAGGTGATTTCTATTTAACTTACAAAAAATTGATGTTTGAAATCACTCTAGACTATATGCAACATTCCATCTTCTACTATTTGTCTTTTCTTTTTTTCTTCATATTTTTTAGTTGCTTAACCGTTTATTTGAAGTTTTTAATAGTTTTGTATTGTTTGTTATCTTAAGTGCTTCGAATTTAAGTTTGCCAATCATATTTCACAAATAAAACTTGATTTTTAAAAATGTTTAAAAATATTATTAGTTTATATCTTTCAAAATGACTCATGTATCTACAAATGTGTAGAAACTAGTAAATTTTATAAAAAACAAACATTTATTTACTTTACATTACAACAAGTTATATAGTAACGCTGCATTTACGAGTTTTTTTTATAGTAGAAAGGAAAATAAATCAATGGAAAAAATAATTAAAAGTTATTCTTGAGTTTTTTTATAGAAAGGAAATGAATGGAAATGAATAGAAAGGGATGAGTTTTTTAGTATAAATTTTTCTTTTTCAATTTTGAAGTCATTACGAAGGAAAACAATCAATTTAACTATTTTTTTTTTATTTTTTTTATTTTTCTCTCGACTTAAAAATATATATGAACTATCTTATATTATATATTTTTTTATCATTTTCTTTTTTCTTCCTTTTCATACCACTAAAAAAAATCGAAAATAAAGCGTAAAATAATTTTGTAAATCCCTTTCACATTATTGTTTTTTTAAATGAATATGTACTCAGAGCAAAATTCTTTTCAAAATCAATAAAATAAAATTTTATAGGGAGTGAACATCCACACTCCGCCTGCAAACAAGCGTTACAAAAATTGAAAAAGAACCCTAAAAAGGAGCAATCCAACACAAACAGTCACACACTCACAGTTATCATCATCATCATCATCATCATCATCATATCATCTGAATCAATAATAATGGCGTTCGCTACATCTAACGTCTTCCAATTCCCCAATTTTCGTTTGTATCCCATCAAAACTTCCTTCCGTCATACCTCACCTTCCAATCTTTCTCCATCCTTCCTCAGGTAAATTAATTGTTGTTTTTAATTCCAAAATTGAGTAGACTGTTGTGATTTTGTTTTTGTATCTATTCAGGTTATCTACAACTCGTGTGAATCAAAGGATAACATGTGCTGCTTCATCTGCTGCTGGAAGTTCTAGTTCAGACAGTGACTTTAATCCATATGAGGTACTACAATATTGCCCTAATTATGTTTAAATAACTTAAAACTTTTATTTTTCTTATTTTAAAGAAAAATTAGTTAGTTTTATGCTTTACTACGATGATTGAAGTGAAAGTAATGATACGAATGTGTACTTGACAGGTTCTTGGTGTGAATCCTATTGAGGGATTCGATATGGTAAAAGCTGCATATACACGAAAGCGAAAGGATGCCGAGAGAAGAGGGGATGAGGTGGCTGCTGCTCGCGTATGTTAGACGTATCTCTTTGTTTTGGTTTTGTTGAAGTTGAAGTGGAGATAGTGTTACATGTAATTAGTTGGTCATTGATAAGGAATTTGGTTAACACATTGGGTTTAAATATGTTTTTTCAGTTGGAAAAGGCATATGACAAACTCATGATGGCCCAATTGTCGAATCGAAAGAAGGGAGTGACATTTGGATCGTTTCAGGTACTCCTTATATCTGTGAGCGAATTTAAATCGTTATGTATTTACAAGATTCATCAACTGATTGCCCAGAAAGCTGAAGTCTCTTTTGAGCTTGTAATCGATGAGCATCTAAACGTCCTATAGATGTTAAGTTTGGGTTTTAACAATCTAAATCAAATTGTACATATTAAGTAACTAAACAAGCAAACTATGACTACCCCAACAGTATATGTTCGACTGTTACTAATGACAGGATGCCTTTTGTATTTTGGTATACTTGGTTGAATTGCTACTTAGTAGTGTTAACCCTGGATATTTTATACTCTGATATCAAGTCTATATAGACTTTAGGCTTGGTTTAGATTCATTTTGTTTCCCTCAATACATGCCAATTTGTTGTTATACATGACCGAATTTGCAGTTCCATCATCAACTAATGTAAAATTTTAGTAATTGTATGTTGATGGCAAATGTAGGTTTCAAAGGATATAAAATATGCTGATAAACAACCAATTATTCCATGGGGTCCAAGGTATATTCACAACTATTATAAGCCTTTGTGTCATTTGTAGCTTCATTCTTTAGTAATAACATGTGAAGTAAATAGTAACAGTCTACTAGTGCTTCACGAATGACTATAGTCACTTCCTTACAAAATTAAGTAGCTTCCTAAGTTGGTGCATTCTCATTTTCTCAGGTTCACCAAGTCTGATGTGAAGGACATACGAATTAACATGGCAATATCAGCTGCATTTGTAAGTGTAGATATTGTTCTTATTTTCTTGTTTTGCTTGATTGTATGTTACAGGTACTCTTCTTGTTATCAACTATAGTCCACGTTTATTTATTTTATGTCATTTTGTATCACATTTGGCTTTTTCGGAATAAATGATGCTTATACAAGTACCTTCTGTAGATTGCCTGGATTGTTGTTGCACGAAGTGCTGATTGGAAGCCTGTGCAATTTTTATCGTTTGTATTCGTATACAGGATATTTGAAAAGTTAAAAGCATTTGAAGCACCTGTATCCACAACATTTACGGTAAGTCAAAACTCATAGGACTGCCACCTAGCTTTCAGATTTAGATGATCATTCCAAGTATTTGTTTATTGGTTTAGAGTTGACCTGATTCTGGCTGCAGGAAGAAGGAGAAGACGAAGGACGCATGATGCGAATGGGGAAACGATTGCTACGTTCCCTTGCACTAGCTTTTGGATGTATAGCTATTGCATCTCTGGTATGTTATTTATTTATGGCAACTTTTACATTCCACATGGAAATATAGTTATTTCTACTTGAATGCTCATGGTACAATCCTGATTTCATTCCTCAAATTTTGCATCAAGTTGTTTGAGGCTTCTAATAGATGGAGATATCTGTCCTTTTCAATTTCAGGGGTATACTGGCATCGTGAATTTGATCGAATATTTCAGTGGTTATGTCCCTATTGCCTTGTATAACAATCAGGTATGACCACTATTTGTCTATTTCCATTGGTGCACCACATTGTTTTCTCTGTGTATGTATTCTCATACAATATTAAAGAAGATTGTGTGACTATTAACCAGATGTCTTAACTGCCCTGTATCAATGACCTAGTAGGAGGATCTTGTCGACGAAGATCGTTTCTTATGTAACTATCTATTATATGAGACTTATAAGTTCCTCTCTATGCGCAGGAAGTCATTGTCACAGCTGCAACTTCTATAAGTTTGTACTTCATGGCGTCGTATTACAGATGAGTAAGCCACTCCACTGAAGTAAAATGCAATTTCTTTAGAAATCTCAATATACTCAGACACTAAGGGGCCGTCAAATTTTGATAGTACTATAGTAGTGGTATATCATAAATGTATGGTTTTAACATTTGAAGAGCTATAATAGGTTGAAGCGAGATCCACAGTTTAGACCTATTTTCTAGGCACGATTGGGATAGTATAATGCTCTAGTCAGCTAAGTTAATCTAAGACTACACTTCTCAAGCTTTTGAAATGAATCTTGATCTTGGCAAATGAGTAGTTTAAAATTTTAAGAACGAATGGTAAAACACAGTTTGAGTATGTACTATTTTGTAGTAAATAAATTTTGTTGTGCTAAAGAACTTCTCAGGGAACCTGCTATGTTCAATATTTGAGACCTTGTGAACCATAATTCGTGTCAACAGAAGGATGAGGTGAGTGTTCAGTTTGGTGCTAATGCACTTGAAATTTGGCTTCAAAATTATTCAAGAAGCCTGTCTTGAATGTTTATTGGTGCTATGGTTTACTTGGTACTCTTAAATTATCTGATGACTGAAGGAAATCTTCAGTTTTACGTAGCAATTTAGTAAACTACGATCAAACACATTTCACTAGGTAAGTTTGTGACATTGGGTCTCCTGAGAACATTAATTACTTCTAAACCACCTCATACAAGTAATTTGAAGCTAGTATTCAAATACAAGAGGTCATTGCAATTGCAGAGGCCACTCCGGTTGACTAATAAGAACATGAAAACATTGATTTGAACAGACTAGGTAAGGTGGGGTACTTCGCACTGGAATCTACTCAATCTGGCCAACTTAAGACACCTCTATTTAGTGAGTTGACTTGCAATATGTTAAACAAGATGCAAGTACGACAGTACAATCTAATGTTTTCGATCGACAGAACTGATATGCATTTTATAAATTCAACAATCCAATACTTCATATCAATATGATTCTACATGGGTTCTGAATCAACGTGTATGTGATTCGGAAAATGATTTATATGCATGTAATACACATACACAAATACCTAACAATAGAGAAACTTATAAACAGAGACCTATATAAATATGACCATTACAGACCCTAATTTAGAATGCGGGGTTAAATTCTTGATCTTTTGAAATTACTGTAGGTCCTCCAATGCTTAGAATCTCATGCATTGTGGCGAAAAATCGACTGTATGTTTTCATAAAATGAATCACCTATACTTGTTGTGTTTTTAGATAACCATAACCATCTTGAAAGTGCCTGCTTGTGCATAGTCTCTTCGCTATATTATAACAGTTAATCAATCTCATAGCACCATGATTCTGTTGTCTTCATCCAAGAAACAACAGTTTATTGATCCTGGCCTAAACTGTACCCGAAAACCAGATCAACTTTTGGCATGCCACCATTTCCTTGGAAATCATACAGGATCTTCCTCAAGATGTTGCAATTAGCTACAATTAGTGGTGCACAAACCAGATTCAAAACCCAAACCGAACCAGTTTCAAACTGAACCGGTTTGGGTCAGCTCCGGTCAAAACCGGTTCGGTTTGAAACCGGTTTGGTCCGAGAATAAACTGCTTCGGCTTTTGATCAGTATGTTAATGCAGCTAAAACGATCGACTAGCTTGTTGACTTTTTATAGCTGGTCAAAGCAGTTGGTAGTCGCTAGAGCTGTGAGTTCCCAGAGGTGCAAAAGGTTAGTGACAAGGTTCTGGGAACGCTCGAGAGGTTCTTAACGGAAAAAAAAGAGAATCGGATCAAGAAAAACATCGAAGAAGGTGATAAAGAAAATGGACCATTGCCGCTAGTAGCATTGACCCAAACAACTGAGTACCTATTGAACTTGGAAGATGAAACAGCAACACCTGTTACCAATGGCAACACGTTGGCACTTGTGTTGTTTTCAGGACCGAAAATGGTCCAAAGCAAAGGTTCATGGGAAGTATTTCCAAGTACCATGGAATCTGACAAGGCAGCAGAGTGGTGGACACCGGTGGTGGAAAGTGGAAGATCCGACTGGGAGCTGGCATTGGTGGAATCCGCTAGTAACCTATCGAACCAGAAGACTACTAACACCATGAGCACTGGTCTTGATCCTTTAATGCTGAATGGCATATATGATCAAGGTGCGGTGACACAGCACGCGAGTGTGTAGCACTGCCTGCCCCTCATAAAAACGTGCAGCAGCTTGTGGACCCACACGACCCTTTTGCAACATCTCCGGCATATGTACAGCTTGCTGACCTGGAGAAGAAACAAAACTTTTTGGTGCAGGGACACCAGGTATGGCAACTATATGGAAGCAATGGGATGCTAGGTCAAGGGCCTGCTGCAAAGATTAATGTAGATGTTGCTACTTACAATGGCATGGTACAACAAGCAGGCTACAACTTTGCACATTATTGATCAGTATTCACCATACCATCAATGTTTTTGAACGCTCAATCCAACTAAGATAATTTTGACTAATTGTAAAAAGAATTTTGATTCAATGAATAAAATCACTATGGCATCATTTTGGCCGGTATCTAATAAAAACATAGCATGAAGGATTGAATACAAGATGCTCTTTTACTCATTTTTATGTTAAACATCAAATATTGGTGTTTAAGTACTGTGATTGAGTTTGATTCAGCAGAAAAGTTACCTTAAAAATCACCGATATTACATCATAGCAAAAAGAATTTAAATAACACAATAAATTCAGGTATCATAACGCTTACACAAATATGAATTAAAAAAATGATACTTTTATGCTAAGATTCAAAATTAAAAGAAAACCCACTCAGATTAATCAAGAACGGAACATTAAGTTATCACAAATATTGCAGTTTTGTTCCCCCGAAAAATAATGGAATTCTACTTTCATCAGTACGTTTCTTTCAGAAATATGTTGGAAAGATGAGACAGCCATTTAGTATCTAATTTTGACCTTTAAACACTAAAGCTGCAACACTCTTCAGCGATTCACAAGCTTTCTGCATATCAGATTCCATGTGCGCAGCTGAGACAAACAATCTGATACCCACAGGCAGATTGCATTTGTCAAGTGTTGATCTTTTAGAAGGCACCACAAAAACAGAGTGTTCTTTCAGTACCTGCAATTCCATCAGCTTCTAAGTAACTAAACCATATCTTATATCATATGTGTTGTACAGTACAACTCATCTGCAATAGATTTAGACTTACACGATCAGCTATATCTTCAAGCAACCGAAGATCAGTCTTTAAGGACCCTGTGGATTTCTTTAGAACGAGGAAGACAAGAGGTGATAGTACATCGCTAGTAATTTCAAGTCCCTGTATTCCCGACAATCCTACATATATATTTTGTAAAGTTATAGTGATATATAATGTAAAAGCAAATATGGCTTGAGGATAGAGTAAATCATACTAATGGAGACAAACCTGTAAACAATGTTTTGACATTATCCCTCAGCTTCATTAATAGTTGTGGGTTGTCCTCTATGAGATCAATGGCAGTAATTGCAGCACTTGCTAAGTATGGTGGCTGAGACGCTGAGAATACATAACCCGAGCTACTAAGCCGCTACAGAAACACGAGAGTTTCTTTATCACATTATATTCCATTACAACCAAATACCATTGATTTGGGCCACAATGTAGTTGACCAGTCAAAGTTATGTTTCAGAGGGAGTTCTTTATATTAAGTAGACATGCTTACTTGGTGATCGACAACTTGATTACTTCCAGTGCAGAATCCACCTTCTGAGGCCAATGCATGTCCCATAGCAGCAGTTATAATATCTACCTTATCGATCTACAATGATGAAATAATCATTTAACATCTTGTGACTTTAAAAAAGATAACGGATACCAAAAATGAATTAAAGATAGAGAGCTGGAGCATACAGGAATTTTGTAGTGTTCAGTCAGACCTCTACCAGATCTTCCAAGCACCCCAAAAGAGTTGCTTTCATCTAACAGAACACGGAACTTGTACTCCTCCTTCAGCCTGATTATCTCGTCCAGTGGAGCAATTTGACCAGAATTCTGAACATTTCAACAAAAGTATTCAAGTTATAATTACCTATTTACCCATCCTAATCACTACAAAAAATTGATGAGCTTGATTTAGGTCCAAACATCTGACATGTAGGCTGAGGTAGGCAGAAACTTCCATAAACTTATGTAGCTAGCAAACATTGAGTATATGCATATTAAGTCTCATGATTGATAGGTAAAAGTAAACATTGGGCCTAATGATTAGTACTGTAAATGAATTCCAGTAATCAATTGAGTCTGTATAAAGCACTAAATACCTGGTACACAGATTCAACCACGATGTAGCGTCTCAACTTCTCAACTCGCTTGTCATCTCGTGTTACTTCCTCTAACGTACTTCTTAGAGACTCCATGTTGTTGTGCTTGAAGTATACAATTCTACTTCTTGACAGGTGTAGCCCATTTTGTATGCTCCAGTGAACACCTTCATCACTGAAACAACCAACGTATTTAATGAAAAGCTCTAAAAATGAGACAGTCTGTTTGACCCCGGTAGTCAACTAGATTTTGAAAATAGAGACAATATATATACATACATATATACGTGTATAATATATACTCACGCAATAATGATGTCTCCTTTCTTGCTAAATGCTGGAATTATACTGAACATAGTCGAAAGACCATAAGAGTAGACTATGGATTCAGGAGTTCTCAGAAACTTTGCTATTCTGGCTTCACAGTCAAGGTGAACATCTAGACAGACAAGAAAATCGAAACAGCGTCATCAATGAATATTTTAAAGATAAATTAAGTAGACTATTTGGTGATTAATCATAAGTTGCTGTTTATACCGATTGTCCCATAAAATCCACGAGGGCCACAAGAACCAACACCGTATTTATCTATAGCAGAGTTACATGATTCCTGTCACATTTATTTTTCATAAATTAATATGCTCTAGTAAATCCACAAGCAAATAAGGTAAGAGGGTATTTTCTCACAAGTAACTTCTCATGTCCCATCAATCCTAGGTAATTCGCAGAGGTAAAATTCACAACTTCTTTCCCGTTGATTGTTGTATGTGGTCCTGCAGCACTGGATGCAATGCAACTCATATGACTATGTATCCATAATATGTATGTATGTATGCATCCAATTTATGTATACCTCTCGAGTATTGGAGGTTCCTTTTTCATCTCTTCCTCTATAGGTGGGATAAGAGACTCGGGTACCCAGTCATCACATAGCTCGTCTATTTCCTACACACATCAAGCTAACACATTTATAAGATTTATCCATCAAAAAATAACTTCAAGAAAAATCAGACGAGACGTTATTTGTTACACGACTCGAACCTGATTTGTTAAAGGTCGTTTAGGTGGCTTGTAACTCTTTTGAGATAGTAAGATCATAATAACTACAACAAGTAGACCTTCAAGAAACAGGTGTCCTGTAGTACAAGGAAAAGAGAAGTTAGTCTTTGCCTTTCTGCATTGCACATACATCATGGTAAATTAACAACGAACTTTGTTAAAATGTTTTAAGATTTGAAACTGTACCTCCAATGGGCACTCCAAAAACAACAGCTCGAGCAAAAGGGGTATCGTAAGCAAATGTCTTCCAATCAGATGCATTTTTCACATAATTCATGAAGGCTGCAGCAATGTTGTTTGATAACTCCATTTAGTACGTGCTATACAAACTTAACAGGTATTCCAGCAAGAAGTTTGTTTCTAGTGTATCATCCCACGACAACTATCACCAGTAGGTAACAAGTAAATACAAGCCGGAAAATCAGAAGCAAAAAATGATCATTAGTATGTAAAGATAACAACTTGACAATTTAATGTAAATTGTATCGTTAACAGCTGAATTATCAAGAAAAGTGATCCACTTTTTCAACATTCATAGTTTGTTAGCTTAAAGCAACAAATAATAAAAATTAATTAAAAAAAAAACTAGTATTGGTGATCCCAATAAACCATCACAAGAATGTTTATAGCTATAAGCACTACGAAATATGTTCATTTGTTAATAACTACGGCATAATAATATTAATAAATAAACAGTCATAAAAAATAACTTTATGAACTAACAACAAATAACAAAATTCGGTGATAATATAAGTAAAATGAAGAGATTACCATGAAGTAAGATTAGATTTTATATAACAGAGATAATGAATATCTGTAACAGTTGAATGGTGGTAAAAGCTTCTGACATAACCTGATATGATTAACAAAGAGTGTGTGAAATGGATCCAATTATGCAGATCTAAAAACTAGTGATGGTTTCTGATGCTGAATTGAAAAGAGTAAACAAACTATGAATCGAAAATATCAGAACATTCAGAATCAAAATATCAGAACATTCATGGTGAAATCAGAACATTTAGAATCGAGTATTGTTCATGGTGCCCTGGTGAAATCGAATTCAGAATATTCTGATACATGTAAGTCGAAATCAGAATCGAGTATTATTCATTGTTCAATCAGAAAATAAAGAGAAAAGAGAAGAAATCAGAATCAACCACTTGTATCGTTCATTCAGATACGTACCTGGTGTCCTGGTGAAATCGCCTTTGAGAATCAACTATCGAGTGCGAGTGTAAGAGAACCAGAAGAATAGCGGCCCAATTTGTTAAAAACCCTAATTTTAAATAATGTTAATAACGTTGACTTTTTTACTTTGACCGATTAATCCTGTTTAATCCCGCTTTTTAACTCGTGTGAATCAAAGGATAACATGTGCTGCTTCATCTGCTGCTGGAAGTTCTAGTTCAGACAGTTTTTTAATCCATATGAGGTACTACAATATTGCCCTAATTATGTTTCAATAATTTAAAACTTTTCTTTTTCTTATTTTAAAGAAAAATTAATTAGTTTTATGCTTTACTACAATGATTGAAGTGAAAGTAACGATAAAAATGTATACTTGACAGGTTCTTGGTGTGAATCCTATTGAGGGATTCAATATGGTAAAAGATGCGTATACATGAAAGTTAACGGATGCCGAGAAAAGATGGGATGAGGCGGCTGCTGCTCGCGTATGTTAGACGTATCTCTTTGTTTTGGTTTTGTTGAAGTTAAAGTAGTCATTGATAAGGAATTTGGTTAACACATAGGGTTTAAACATGTTTTTTCAGTTGGAAAAGGCGTATGACAAACTCATGATGGCCCAATTTTCGAATCGAAAGAAGGGAGTGACATTCGGATCGTTTCAGGTACTCCTTATATCTGTGAGCGTATTTAAATCGTTATGTATTTACAGGATTCATCAACTGATTGCCCAGAAAGCTGAAGCCTCTATTGAGCTTGTAATCGATGAACATCTAAACGTCCTATAGATCTTAGGTTTGGGTTTTAACAATCTAAACCAAATTGTACATATTAAGTAACTAAACAAGCAAACTATGACTACCCCAACGGTATATGTTTGACTGTTACTAATGACAGGATGCCTTTTGTATTTTGGTATACTTGGTTGAATTGCTACTTAGTAGTGTTAACCCTGAATATTTTATACTCTGATTTCAAGTCTCTATAGACTTTAGGCTTGGTTTAGATTCATTTTGTTTCCCTCAATACATGCCAATTTGTTGTTATACATGACCGAATTTGCAGTTCCATCATCAACTAATGTACAATTTTAGTAATTGTATTTTGATGGCAAATGTAAGTTTCAAAGGATAAAAAATATGCTGATAAGCAACCAATTATTCCATGGGGTCCAAGGTATATTCACAACGATTATAAGCCTTTGTGTCACTTGTAGCTTCATTCTTTAGTAATAATATGTGAAGTAAATAGTAACAGTCTACTAGTGCTTCACGAATGTCTATAGTCAATTCCTTACAAAATTAAGTAGCTTCCTAAGTTGGTGCATTCTCATTTTCTCAGGTTCACCAAGTCTGATGTGAAGGACATACGAATTAACATGGCAATATCAGCTTCATTTGTAAGTGTAGATATTGTTCTTATTATCTTTTTTTGCTTAATTGTATGTTACAGGTACTCTTCTTGTTATTAACTATAGTCCACGTTTATTTATTTAATTTATTTTATGTCATTTTGTATCACATTTGGCTTTTTCGGAATAAATGATGCTTATACAAGTACCTTCTGTAGATTGCCTGGATTGTTGATGCACGAAGTGCTGATTGGAAGCCTGTGCAATTTTTATCGTTCGTATTCGTATACTGAATCTTGGAAAAGTTAAAAGAATTTGAAGCACCTGTATCCACAACATTTACAGTAAGTCAAAACTCATAGGACTGCCACCTAGCTTTCTGACTTAGATGATCGTTCCAAGTATTTGTTTATTGGTTTAGAGTTGACCTGATTCTGGCTGCCGGAAGAAGGAGAAGACGAAGGACGCATGACGCGAATGGGGAAACGATTGCTACGTTCCCTTGCACTAGCTTTTGGATGTATAGCTATTGCATCTCTGGTATGTTATTTATTTATGGCATTTTTTACGTTCTACACTGAAAGATAGTTATTTCAACTTGAATGCTCATGGTACAATCCTGATTTGATTCCTCAAATTTTGCATGAAGTTATTTGAGGCTTCTAATAGATGGAGATATCTGTCCTTTTCAATTTCAGGGGTATACTGGCATCGTGAATTTGATCGAATATTTCAGTGGTTATGTCCCTATTGCCTTGTATAACAATCAGGTTTGACCACTATTTGTCTATTTCCATTGATGCACCACATTGTTTTCTCTGTGTATGTATTTTCATACAGTATTAAAGAAGATTGTGTGACTATTAACCAAAGATAAATGACCTAGTAGGAGGATCTTGTCGACAAAGATAATTTCTTATGCAACTAATATCTATTACATGAGACTTACAAGTTTCTCTCTATGCACAGGAAGTCATTGTCAGAGCTGCAACTTCTATAAGTTTGTACTTCATGGCATGGCATTACAGATGTGCAACCCACTCCACTGAAGTAAAATGCAGTTTCCTTAGAAATCTCAATATACTCAGACACTAAGGGGCTGTCAAATTTGATAGTACCATAGTAGTGGTACATCGTAAATGTATGGTTTTAACATTTGAAGAGCTATAATGGGTTGAAGTGAGATCCGCAGTTTAGACCTATTTTCTAGGCACAATTGGGATACTCAGGCAACAGTTCAGAATATGATCTGCTGATATAAATATGTAGGTAGTTGGGTCGTATAATTGTTCGGTAAGTGCGCATTAATCTGGTCAACGGGATCACCATGACTTGCTCTGTTTACGTTTTCCTTCTTTCAACATACAGATTTAGTGCACTAATGGCAGAGATGCTGTTATCCTGAAGCCGACCATGAGACTTTGCCTTAGATTCAAGGGCAAGACGTCTACGATTCCTTTTTCTATTTTATTTTCTTCAAATATATTCTAACAAAATTAAAATATGAAAAAATAAAAACATTAGATCTATTTTTTGTTTTATTTCAAAAGGTTTATTCTTCAGTAATTTAAATTTACGTCGAATAAACTTCCGATATATTTACGTTGATTGTGGGCCGAATTACTTGATAAGGATGGGCCCAATTACCGTTTTTGTAATTTGACCCATATGCAAATAATACGAGGAAACAGAATGTTTTCTGGTTTGTAGATATGCAGAACTTCCAAATGTCACAAGAAAAAAAAACAGGAAAAAAGCAATCAAGAAGAAGATTCCCCATCCAAATTTGATCCTTCTGATAATAGTTCTTTATCATATCCAAATATTATTTGTAATCTTCCGAAAACCTTTTCAAAATCCAATATCACATGCCGCCCCCAACATTATATTTCAGGCAGTTACATATAAATTGATCAAAAAACCTAAAAACTACATTTATATTTCCTGTTAGATTACAGATTTCGATAGGATGATAGTGAGTCCGTTTTCTAGATTCTGTTTTTGTTTTATTCTTTTGGTATTATCATTAGCTGTGAATCAAAATGCACAAACAGTTTCTGCATTGTCATCAGAATCTGAATTTTTGTCTTCGTCTAAGGAAGCGCATGCGTACGTAACTCTTTTATACGGAGATGAATTCGTGTTGGGAGCACGTGTTCTCGGTAAATCGATTCGTAATACAAGATCCACCAAAGAAATGGTCGTTTTGGTCTCTGATGGCGTTTCTGATTATGCCAAAACTCTTCTCCAGGTTTATTATTTTTCATTAATTATATTTAGACATGGCAATGTGAAAACAAGTTAAGGTACCCTAATATTTCATGTAGGTTATGTTCAAATTTAAAAATTAAAAACATATATAAAGGTGGCCTCACCGGACTTTTTTCATCAGAACCCAATCCTATACATTTTTGGAAAAAAATTTGTAAATCACTAGTCATTTGTGTAGATATTGATAATGTATGTGATTTTTCGTTTGTATGATCATAAACGCAGGCTGATGGGTGGATTGTGAAACCTATAAGTCTATTGGAGAACCCTAATCAAGTACGACCAACAAGGTTTTGGGGTGTATACACCAAGCTCAAGATATTCAACATGACTGATTATGAAAAAGGTAATTGATTTCTACCATTTGTAAGTTGATTGTTTATTTACTTTATTCAGTTATGATATATACTATCTTTAATATTCATTTAAATTGAAATTTATGTAGTGGTGTATCTTGATGCTGATACAATTGTTGTCAAGAACATTGACGTTTTATTCAAATGTGGAAAGTTCTGTGCCAACTTAAAGCATTCAGAGAGACTAAATTCAGGTGTTATGGTTATTAAACCATCTGAAGAACTTTTCAATGACATGATAAGCAAAGTGACAACGTTATACTCTTACACCGGAGGTATAAATTATGAATGTTTGAGCATAACGCGTCTGAATGCTTGATTATTAAGATATGAATTTTGGTTTTTTGTAGGTGATCAAGGTTTTCTGAATGCTTATTATGCTGGATTTCCAGGTGCACGTGTTTTTGATCCTAACGTTTCTCCAGAAGAGCCTGATTCTAGACCAGTTGCAGAAATGGAGAGACTTACTACTCTTTATAACGCGGATGTTGGACTTTATATGCTTGCTAACAAGGTAAGAAGTATATTTTTCTGTAATTTTGATTATCTATATCAATGTTGTAAGCTGAATCTTTTGATGTGATAATATTGTGAATTATACCAGTGGATGGTAGATGAGAAAGAACTATGTGTTATACATTATACGCTTGGACCTCTCAAACCATGGGATTGGTGGACGTCATGGCTTCTAAGACCTGTCGATATTTGGCAAGATGTTAGGGATAATTTAGAAGAATCTCTCCCAGGAACTCGAGGAGGCAGAAATCCTCATGATGTTCTTCTAGTCAAATTTCTTTTTTTGCTTCCAATATTCATTTTACTTTTCTGTTATTACAGATATTTTCTGCAGGTTAGTACTTTCTGTTCTTATTTCTAGTCAAATTTCTTTTTTTTTTGTCCCACTACTCGTTATCTGAATATCGATCCTTACTTCATTTTGGCGGTAGACACGTTCATTATGCGATCATGCTAGACATATATACTACAAATTTAGATCAGGAGGCGCACTCGCATATTCTGCAGTATCTTCATCTACCATTAATGCTAATCAACAGGTTTAATTCATTCTCAACCTATGCTTTTTTTTTATAATAAAAATGGTTATGTATATGTTAATTATTTAATTTTGTGTTGTGATGTTTAGTTCTCTAATGGTGCCCACTCCATTGTTCCTGCCTTTCTTGGTGGAATTTCTGTATTAGTCTGTTTCATAACAGCAGTGGTGTCTCTTGGATTTGGACTTTCGGTTGTGCCTAGGCAAGTGAAGCCGTGGACGGGGTTGATTCTGATGTACGAGTGGATTTTTACAGTTTTTTTTCTATTGTTTGGATGTTACTTGCACATTGTATATAAGTGGGGAAGGATGATGGCAAATCACACAGGGAACACTCGTCCCGGAGCTTCAGATTACGATTCTGAAAAAGGTTTCTGCTTGTATTTTCCTGAAAACTCCCAAGTTTTATGTTCAGAACTAGAGGCACCATTTCGCCCCATTTACTTATGATTTTGTCGTTTTGAATTAGGTTTTGTCTTAAACGGGTCAAATGGGTCAATCTAAAGTGTTTAGCTAAAAAGGAAGCGGGTCAAACGGGTTGACAATCTTCCTAAACTCTGGTTTAAATGCATACAAACTCTGAGAGTGTTCATTAAGAGATTCAGATTATTATTGAGTTTTTTTATTTTAATTTTTTAAATTAACGCATTGATTGTTTGAAGTTAAAAAAAAACTTCAAAAATGGACAAACAAAGTTCAATGGGTTAGTCACCCGACCCGGCCCTGCCCTGCCTTATTTGACCTGTGCTAGAAATGACTTGTTTTAGCCTGTTACCCAACCTGCCCCACATTGTCAGTTTGCGACTTGTATCAATAATCATTCCATATGGTCTCAAACTTGTGTTTGGTTATGCAGGTCATCAGAAGGTAACATGTGATGTTGCACCATGGTATTATGCATTAGGCATGGCATTTCTTGCTGTTGCTGCCCCTTTAGCCCCCGATATTTTTGGGATTACAGCTTTATTTTTGAGGTATCTTATCTAACTCTGGATAATTCTGCATTTTTATGCCTTGAAAGTCTAATGCTTACTGTCATTATCTATTGCTTATAGGTTAAGTTTGATGGTTGCGGGAGGTTTAGTTTTTGTATCTTCAATGACATATGCCTCAGAACACCTAGCCATCAGGTCATTCATGCGGGGCATTGAAGATAGAGATGCATCAAGAACAAGGAACATATGTCTCTTATGCTGCTAACCATACTTCAATTCGGTACTGTATATTAATTAATATACTAATAAATTTTCATATGTAATATGTACTGTCATGTTCCTAAACAGATGATTAAGAAAGTCAATATATTATTGCATATTGAAGAGACTGCATATTCCTTGAAGCACCTTAGCCGTTGGATGATTAATATGGGGCCTCAAAGATAAGGATGCATCAAGGACGAGTGATAAATTTTCAAATCGAAAATGTAAGTTGCAGATAATCATGTGTAAATTGGTTTTGTTAGTCTACATTTATGTTGGAAACCTTTCATTCCTACACAAGTACTAAAATATTACAATGGATGGATATTTGACTTTTGACTTTTGACTTTTGATGGTCAATATCTCATTTCTCACATGTATCTTTGAATATTTCCTTCAGCTTCAAACATTCTAGAATTGCTATATTCCAGGAAAATATTATTTTTCTATATTCTTAACATTGAAAACACATTAGTCTATATAGTGTCCTTTTCGCGCTATTATTATGTTCCTACAAGCATGGCATATTAGTATATTACCAAAGAGTTTGGAGTGAACGTGTCCATTGTTCATTTAAACATTCATCCATTAAGATAAATAAGATTCTGAAGCTCTATCATTTTATTATTAGTTTAAATGGATGGATGTTATTGCAGACCAATGTGACCCCTAAGCAAAATGGAATAATGTTTAAATAGTTATACCATCTAAAGGATGTAAATTAGCTTTTATTAGAAGTCTTTCTATTATTTGTCTAGAAATCTTACTAAGTTAAAAGTGTCATGATAATACGCAAACAGACGGAAACATCCATTTTATGATGTTTAGATCTTACGCTTTTGAAATTATTTTTTTGAAAACTTGTGGTTAAAATATGATAGACGCCAATTTCTAAGTGGGCCTAATCGAATACGGCTGCGGGCTAAGCTGGTCCCGAACGGCTCTAATTTGACTACTACTTTTCGTCCTTTTTAATCCCTTTTTCCTCCACAAAATATGTCATAATTATGAAGATTAAGTTTGAGATAATGTTTTTGTGCGGTTAGATCATTTCCAATGGTTTCGTAGTGGGGGAGTGTTGTCCACCAAAACGCCACAACATGCAGCATAACGAGTATCGTAATGAGGCGTTGGTGATGGGGAGAACGATAAACAACATAAATATTATAGGTTTTAATGTTTTTGTTTCTGTTTTTCTTTTTTAATATTTTTTATTTCTTCTTAACCTACAACAAAAATAGATAGTAGATGTAGTGAAAGTTTTCGTTGTAGGGTGTCGTTCGACACTGTTATGACAGCGTGTCATCCCACGACACTATATCATTATTGCAAATGGTCTTAACAAACATGTATCTTTAGGTGATGTTAGACTAAAACCATGGATTTTTATGTACGTATTAGAAATTAAGTGTTAAAAATGTAAAATAAAGGATAAAAACACATTCATCGTTGTTGCATGAAATTAATATTGTTAACAAACATATTATTGTTATATTTATATAAAACATACATAAAAATTTCAACAAACAAAATGATTTTTTTTTCTAAAATACATAAACAAGTTATATTTTAGGGATATATGGTTATTTGATAATTGATGACAAATTTATTATAAAAAGATTTTTGTACCAAAACAATTTTAATGTGCACCGTCTTTTAGAAATTAGAAAGATAGAAGCATACGTTAGCTAGCATTTTAGCAAACTCGCAAGTCAAATGATATAACAACTAATTCTAACATATGGCTTTTATTGAATCAAACGTAATTTCTTATAATAGAACAATAACATTACGTGCAAAAGATCGATCACACCAGATCACACCAAACACAGTCGATTATTGACCGTAACAGTTCTACATGACGAGTCTTACCCGTCATCGTTTTAATGACATATAAATAATCATGATTCTAAATTCCTATATTTATGGTGAAGCCAACAAATTATAAACAAGATTTGAGCTTGTAAGCATTTGGAACTATGGTAGGGTCTAGTGCTAGCCAAGTGATGTCATATCGTGGAATAATATGGTACTATGGGTCTTATCTTGTCCATTACAAATTTACAATCAAACTCATCTTCCATAACTTTTGGATGAAAAGATGCATTCATTATCATTATAGATTCCCATATTTGAGCTTGTAAAACTGCCTTACATATTTATCTTTAATGGTAGGGTCTAATGTTAGCTAAGTGAAGTCATATCATACAAATAGTTATGATACATTGGTACTGTTGGTCTTTAATAAAAGTGGCTTTCATATTTCTCTTTAATAATCATTAATTTATATCAAAATATTAGACAACATACACATATTTTGGTAAATCAACATCATATTCCGTAATCAGCACAAAATCTATTAAGAGTTCTTTATTACGATTCTAGCTTTAACAAGTAATGCTTGTAAACTAAAAATAAGTACGCAGCCACCATTCGTACAATCATAAAACGTGCGCACATGCTTAAACCACAAACTATAGCCACGTGGCATTTCGGTCACTTTGATAACAAGATTGACTTGCATATCCTATACTCAAGGTAGGTTTCCTTTACATCTATCATATGGTTTGTAGCCTACTAAGACAAAGTGGCTAAATAAAGTTAGGTTCGTATGAAGAGTTTTGATTTTCATCAAGAATTAATTTAATGTATTTATATAAACTCAATGAGTCAGGAATAATTCAAATGCTTCTTAATGCATAGATCTTACATGTGTTGGACTTTAGATACAATGTTTAATTAACACGAATAAATTATAAAAAGATGACACAAGTCGTACGTTTACATACATACATGCATGTACATGCGTAATCATAATGTAGTATATTGTTATTTTAACTTAAAAAAGATAAGAGGCCAAAATAATTATGTTGAGCTACGAATATTTTAATAGAACAACGTTTGTAATGTTCAAATGAGACCAATATTAGAATAGTAAACTAAAGGCACTTATTTATCATTTGTTAAGGCATGATTGAACCGTTCAAGGGTTAAATATTGGCAATTAATTTGTTTTATTTTATTGCTTTTTTTAATAATATAATGAAATTAAAATATATTATATAAACGCCCCTTCAAAAACTATTGGGTTCTAACTTCTAAAATCACAAACTTCAGACACAAATGGTGCCCACATATTCCAACTTGGATTCAATCAGTTTAAAGGAAAAAGATTAATAAACAATAAATAAATAAAACTCATTGTTCTTCTAAATTCGATAAACGTTGCTAAGTTGTACGGATATAGACTTTATATAATTTCTTCATCTAATCAAATTTAATAATAATCATATTGGTTAAAAATAAGTAGAAGAAATATTAGAGAAACGTATGAATACTCTTACCTCTAAAACAGACAAACCCATGATGAATTGAGCGATGAATTATGCAAACCATATATTATATTAATTATACTTTCAAATGAATCTATTGGACTAAACATATACATTAACCAAATACGATAAGGGAGAAAATTTGACTATTATATATTCTTTCTAACAACGACAACCTAAAATAGAACGTTTGCACATGCATCATCGTTAAACAAGAGTACAATTATTTTATTGTTTTTTTAAGAAAACAAAGTGGCTGTTATATATCAACTGTCCAAGTAGGCATTTTGTCTGTTTGAAAACGATTAAATACATAAATCCCTGTCCTTATACGACTTTGTAGATACAAAAACCTTAGCTGTAATTATAATTTATAGACTCGATCGTTTATTGGTTCATGAAACAAAAGGTGTTCGTACGTTGATGTTTATCAGTGTCATACAGCTCCCTATTTCAGTTTACTTCCATAAAACGGTTGAATGATTTGTCTTTATATTAGAATCATGTCATATTAAAAATAGATCCATTAAATCAAACACGAGTATTTGTTACTAATTTTTACCGAAAAAAACTATATGTATAATCTGAGGCGTATTTTTATAATACAAATGTCACATTTTTACTAGATTTTGGTTACAACATGATATGATAGATGATAATGAAATACAAATAAAAAATAATTAACATCCACTTTTATGCCATAATATATAATATATTTATGTCATATCATTTTGTACTAAAATTTAATAACTTTTTGTAAATGTAGCATGTATTATTCTACAAAAATTGAATAGTAGTAATAAGTTAAAATTGGTTACAGGGATACAATAAAACAGTCAAATTTAATTAAATTAAATTGATCTTCTATTTGTATTTTGTTATTTATTATTTTTCTTTCTTTTTGTGATAATAACGATTTCTACACAAGTAGAAAAGAAAGAAAAAACACTTTTAGTGGAATCCAACCCAACAGATTGGCTCTTTTAGAGAGTGTATATAACGGTAAAAGATAAAAGATAAGAGATCATGTATATATAATATAAGTTGGTTATAGTAAAATAAATTTTATTGTAAAATGAATAAAAGAAAATTTTAACTATCAAATATAATTTGATAACATCAAATTTATTAATTAGTCAAATACACATTAGACACTGTTAGAAGATAAAAAAAAAAAGTTAAATATTAAAAAAATCATTTATAATAATAAAAATAATTTACATTATATAATTGTTTGAGTAGACAACTATCTACACTGTCTCACTCCATCTTCACCCATAATTATCATGTTAATTAAGGCTAATACTATCTTACATATATATAATCTCGTGTTAACACAGGATGCTTTCGTTGTTTCTATTTTTTTAAACTATTTTTCTTTCTTAATTTATTAATGTTAAAAACTCATGAAATTGTGATCGAAGTACACCAATGTATAGATAGGATGTATGTGATCTAAGACGAGAAGAAAATGACAACAAGGTGTCGGCATAACAAAAGAGGTGGAAGATCGGTATAGGAGCATGGTTCGTTTCATTTCCATACGTTGTCGTCTTTATTTCTAAAAGTTAATATTTAATTGATTTGATAAAACTATAGTAATATAATTTGAGTTTTTTTAATAAAATATATATACTAGGCATATGGATCTATGCGTATTTTAATGTACTTATTATCCTTGACAAATTTAAAATTAAAAATATATTGATGATTTGGCAAATAATATATTAAACTATTGCTTATCACACCCACCATTTATTTTAATAAAGACAACACCACTTATACTTGGACTCTACTGATTGCTTATATAACTTCCTTCGCTTATTAGTTTTCTATTTCATCCTTGAACATATTTTATCATTCTATTAAAGCAGGTGATTTACACATTAATAGAAGTGATCCTTGATCACTTATAAAAATTACAGTGTTTGGATAAGAAAATATAAGGTGCAAACAACACAAATAAAATTAGAGGTTTGAGTTTGTATTAAACTTTAAAATTTCTATTATTATGTTTATTAAATTTTTAAAATGCAACCGCTCTCTAAATTCAATCGCTCTCTAAATTATGGTTAATAAAATTAGAGAACGGTTTGAAAATGCAACCGTTCTCTAAATTCAATGATATAGTCACATGCATACATACTAACCATGATAACAAAGACATTGAAAGATATACAATTAAGAAAACAGAGTTCAATGTAACAAACTCTTTCTATAAAGTTAAAAGAGTTCACCAACTTTGCTTTTGCAACAACTTAAACCAAATCTCTTCCGTACGAAACGAGCACATTACAGTGAAACACTTGTTCATTTTGAGTAGTAGTAGCAAGTTTGTGGTATATTGGGAAACCAGGTGGTCCGACTGGATATCTAACCTCGCGGCGTCCTGATGCATATTGGCCCCCACGTAAGCCAACGGACACAACACAACACGACACAACAACATGGTCCTGCCCGATTTCACTAGAATCCACGGGGTTAAGATAGTCATTCGACTATATAGCAAACAAGTTCTACTACAACACTTGCATTGCCCACGTGGCATTTCACACTTAAAATTAAATCCCCCAACTTATCACCTATTATGTCAATGTCCTTCAACTATGAATTTTTAACATGGATTCCAAAGCTTCATCCTATGTCTATGATGAATTTACTAAACAATGTCATACTCCGAGCCTTCGAATCTCTGATGATACGTACTTAATGGGTACAAAAATCCAACCAGAATTGATGTATTTTGTTCCAAAACTTTGTCGCTAAACAATTTTTGAATTAAACATATATTTTAACAAAGGTATAATCAAAGATTTGTGAAAAACAAAAGATAAAGGGAAAAAAGTGTAATTGCATGAAAGTAAGAGGAGTGCGATGACGTAATTGATCACGGTTAAGCATGATGGGCCTACCATGTGAGAATTCCGGAGCACAAGGAACCAAAAACCGGTCGCTTCAATCAACCGCCCAATTACGGTTTCGTACACAATCCACCTGTCACTCTCCTGCACCCACACACTACTTTTTATCAGCAAAACACTTTTCTACCCATCCAATTGCTTTCTCAAAATTGGAATTTCTTTTTCTAGTGCAATCCTGATTTAATAGTTAGGTAATTTTAATAAATGTAGATGGGGACAACATGTACGGAGAAAAACTAAGGTTAAGTTATTTTTATTGGAGTATATTTAATGAGTCGTTAATTCAGTTAATTAGCTGTTAGTTTACGTTATGTTTTGAATTAGTAGTAGCAGAATAATAGGACCAAGTTACCTGGTCACAAGGGTAGTGGGATTGATTTAGTTAGATCCAATTTTATTGGTGTTTCTGTTTGCATTGTAAGGCTATATATAGCCATGTTATTGACGTGAATAAACACTCCAATTAATTCATATATTTGTATTCTATCTCTGAGTTTACAAATTGGTATCAGAGCAAATACAGTGAGTGAGAGATGTCGAGTGAATCAAACAATTTTCAAACACCGTGTGTGCCAAGGTTTGATGGTGACTATGATCATTGGAGTCTATTGATGGAAAATCTGCTACGTTCAAAGGAATACTGGTGTGTAATTGAACGAAGCAGTGAAGAAGCCGGTGATAAAAGTTCAGATGAATCTAAACTCAAGGACCTGAAAGCAAGAAACTACTTGTTTCAGGCCATTGATAAATCCATCCTGAAAACCATCACCCAGAAAGAGACAGCTAAGCAATTGTGGGACTCTATGAAGGTGAAATACCAAGGAAATGCAAGAGTGAAGCGTGCACAATTGCAAAGGCTCAGAAGAGAATTTGAAATGCTGGAAATGAAGATAGGAGAATCTGTTACAGATTACTTTGGGAGAGTAATGGTAACAGCAAATGACATGAGGAATAGTGGAGAAGACATGAACGATGTGAAGATAGTTGAGAAGATTCTTAGAACACTAACAGAGAATTTCAATTTTGTTATGTGCTCAATTGAAGAATCAAAGGATATTGATAGGATGACAGTTGATGAACTACAGAGTTCATTACTCGTGCATGAACAGAAGGTAAAAAGAAAAGGAGGTGATGATCAAATGTTAAAAGTTGAATTCGATGCTGCTGGTGGACGTGGCAGAGGGAGAGGAAACTTTACTAAAGGAGGTGCTAATTATTCAAGGGGAAGAGGTCGTGGCAGAACCAGATCAGAATATAACAAAGCTGAAATTGAATGTTATAAGTGTCATAAACTTGGACATTTTCAATATGAATGTCCAAGTGGAGCAAATTATGTCGAATTTGATGAAGAAGAAGCATTGCTATTGATGGCGTATGTAGACACTGAGGAGAAGAAGGATAAAGAAGGTTGGTTTCTTGATTCAGGCTGTTCAAACCATATGACTGGAAATAAAGAATGGTTTATGCAGTTTGATTCAACCTTTCGGCATACGGTGAAGTTAGGGAACAACTCAAAGTTAGCTGTGACTGAGAAAGGAAACATAAAATTTGAGGTTGATGGTGTCACTCAAATAATTACAGATGTGTACCTTGTTCCTGATTTAACAGCAAACTTGTTGAGCATTGGTCAGTTACAAGAAAGAGGGGTGACTTTTGTGATCAAGAATGGAATGTGCAGGATGTATCATCCTGACAGAGGGTTGATTGCTACTACCAAGATCACAGGAAACAGAATGTTCAAACTATCTGCCATCATGAAGCATTCTGTGAATCAATGTTTACTTGTTAACCGAGAAGAAGAAGCAATTCTCTGGCATAAGAGATATGGTCACCTAAACAACAAGGCCATCAAAACTATGCAACAGAAGCAGATGGTGAAAGGGTTACCAGATATAAAGGAACAAGCTAACGTGTGTGAGGTATGCAATGTGGGAAAACAACACAGAGAAACAATCCCAAAAAGAAGTCAATGGAGAGCTGCAGACAGACTTCAACTCATCCATACAGATCTGTGTGGGCCTATATCTCCCATTTCTCCAAGTGGGAAGAGGTATATTTTAGTATTTGTTGATGATTACTCCCGTAAAACCTGGATATATTTGTTGTCAGAAAAACATGAAGCTTTTGAAACATTCAAGAAATTTAAAGCTCTTGTTGAAAAGGAAATTGGAAAAAATATTTGTTGTTTAAGAAGTGATAGGGGAGGAGAATTCACTTCAAATGAATTCAACCAGTTTTGTGAAGCAAATGGGATCAAAAGGCAACTGACAGCAGCATACACCCCACAGCAGAATGGGGTGGCAGAAAGAAGAAACCGTACCATAATGAATACGGTTAGGTGTTTGTTGGCTGAAAAGGATATGCCAAAGTATTTCTGGCCTGAAGCAGCAAAATGGACATGTCATGTATTAAATAGAAGTTATACAAGCTCACTGAAAGATATGGTACCAGAAGAATGTTGGAGTGGTGTTAAACCAAATGTGGATTATTTCAAAGTGTTTGGGTGCATTGGTCATGTCCATGTACCTAAGCAAATGAGAACTAAACTTGATGACAGAAGTCATAAGTGCATTTTGTTAGGAGTGAGCACGGAATCAAAGGCATACAGGTTATATGATCCTATTTCAGAAAGGGTAATTGTTAGCCGGGATGTAATATTTGATGAAGATGCAAGATGGGATTGGAAGGTGGAGGGAACAAGTCATGAAATTCTTGTTTGGGATGAACAAGAGTCAGAACAAGAAGATGAAAGTGATGAACCTGCAACAATACTTGATATTGCAGAACAAAATCAGGTAGAAAACAATGAAGTAACTGGGAATGAAAATCCAACAAGTGAAGAAGAAACACCTAACAGAAGAAGAAGAAAACCACCTGCTTGGATGCAAGATTATGAAAGTGGTGCAGAGTATTCTGATGATGAGGTGAATTTAGCCATGTTTAGCTCACATGAATTTAATGATCCTGCTAATTTTGAAGAAGCTGTTAAAGAAGAAAAGTGGATAGCAGCCATGAAGAGTGAGCTAAAATCTATTGAAAAAAATAATACATGGGAACTAGTTGAATTGCCATCTGGAATGAAGAAAATTGGTGTTAAGTGGGTATTTAAGACCAAATTAAATGAAGAAGGAAAGGTAGACAAGTACAAGGCCAGATTGGTGGTGAAAGGGTATGCTCAAAAGGAAGGGGTAGACTATGAAGAAGTATTTGCACCTGTGGCTAGGTGGGATACAATTAGAACAGTGCTTGCGGTTGCTGCACAAAGAAACTGGAAAGTGTATCAGCTTGATGTTAAAAGCGCATTTCTATATGGAGATTTGAAGGAAGTGGTATACATTGAGCAGCCTCAAGGGTTTGTTAAAAAGGGGGAAGAAGAAAAGGTATACAGATTGCACAAAGCACTCTATGGACTAAAACAAGCTCCTAGAGCATGGTTTAGCCGAATAGATGGATACTTCAAACAAGAAGGTTTCGACAGAAGCAGTCATGATCATACGTTATTCACAAAGAGGGTTGGAGATAAAATTATCATTGTAAGTCTTTATGTTGATGACTTGATTTACACAGGAAATGATATGCAGATCTGTGAAGAATTTAAGAGATCAATGAAGCATGAATTTGAGATGACTGATCTTGGGGTGATGAAGTATTTTCTTGGTGTTGAAATACATCATAGCTCAGAAGGAATTCATCTAAGTCAAAAGAAGTATGCAAGTGAGGTGCTTGAAAGGTTTGGAATGCAAGATAGTAATTTTGTCAAAAATCCAATAGTTCCAGGAACTATTCTGACAAAAGAAGGAAATGGGCAGGAAGTGGATACCACTTTATATAAGCAATTGGTGGGAAGTTTGATGTACCTAACAGTTACGAGGCCAGATATGATGTATGTCATATGTTTAATATCTCGTTTCATGGAAAAACCAAAAGAAGATCATCTTCAAGCTGCAAAAAGGGTGCTGAGATATTTAAAGGGCACATTAGATTTTGGTGTGTTCTATAAAAGAAATTCAAATGTGGAAGTGAAGGCTTTTACTGACAGTGATTATGCAAGAGATTTGGATGATAGAAGAAGCACTTCAGGGTACGTTTTTATGTTAGCAGAAGCAGCTATATGTTGGAGTTCAAGAAAGCAACCTATTGTCACATTGTCATCCACTGAGGCTGAGTATGTGGCTGCAACTGCTTGTGCATGCCATTGTGTATGGATGAAGGGATTATTGGAAAATCTGAATTACAAGCTGCAAGGAAGTTTTGAAGTTTTCTGTGACAACAGTTCATCAATCAAGTTGTCAAAGAATCCAGTTATGCACAGGAGAACCAAACACATTGATACAAGGTATCATTATATACGTGATCTTACTAATCAAGAAATTGTGAAGTTGGTGCATTGTGGAACTAAAGATCAGATAGCTGATATTATGACTAAGCCTGTGAAGCTGGATGTATTTGTGAAATTGCGAAGTCTACTTGGAGTGAAGGCACGAGAAGATTAAACTGAATGCTTTATTAGCATTTTTCAGTTTAAGGGGAGGATTTATTGGAGTATATTTAATGAGTCGTTAATTCAGTTAATTAGCTGTTAGTTTACGTTATGTTTTGAATTAGTAGTAGCAGAATAATAGGACCAAGTTACCTGGTCACAAGGGTAGTGGGATTGATTTAGTTAGATCCAATTTTATTGGTGTTTCTGTTTGCATTGTAAGGCTATATATAGCCATGTTATTGACGTGAATAAACACTCCAATTAATTCATATATTTGTATTCTATCTCTGAGTTTACAATTTTTGTATTACCAAATATCATTATATGTTTTTACTTTTTTACTTGCAAGTAAAAATATGTTAAACGTCGACTTCCTTTATTTTTTGGGTACAATGACAACAGATTATCAACCATCGATAAAGTTGACTTTAATCAATTGACTATTGTAGCCTTTTTGTTTGTTACAAGGAAATCCAACATAGTTAAGTTTATGCATAGCTTAACAAAAATATCTGATAATTAATTAATAGACGAATATAAAAGTATAAAATTTAATTGCTGACGAAAGTTATGTCGAACAAACGTTTTCACTAAAAGACATATACAAAAAACTAGCACTAACAAAACTCATGAATCCCAAATTAAATTACTACTAAGATATTTCCATATATAAAGTTAACAGCAAATCTTTTTCTCAACTTTTTTTCTCTAAACCAAACAAAAAAATCGACATTTTAAAAGACAAAATACATTAGCTGAAAACAAAATAGAACTAAATCCACACCGAAAATATTGAAAGTACAACATGCAGAGCAGTACGTACAAACGAATAGACAACAAGTCTAATCACACTCCAAATACCTTACCTTTCACAATTAGGCTTACCGATACTATTTGCTGGATCTACGTTAATCATGTAACCACATTATCATAACAAGTTAGCATTGTTACCTTTAACACTAGAGTCTCAGTTCGATTTCCATCTTATCAATAACTAATTCATGATAAATGATCTAAAAATCAGGAAAGCGAAATGATAATTACTGTTTTATCGGAAAAATTAAACCAATCGGTTAACGAAAATTGCAACGAAATATACATGTAAGACAATCGACTTGCAATCGGCGCCGCCACAATCTTATTAACACTATCTATGAATATTCAACACTAATATTTGTCCCAGAAATTTGGTACTTCCGGCGAAGTAGCTAAAGAAGTTGAAATGCATGTCGGATTATATTATTGAGTAACCGTGCTCTTCACTTTAATCTGCAATGTTTGTCCTCCTCAATTAGTTTTATTTAAATAGAAACATAAAGAATATAATTTGATTGGGAGTTGGAAATTATATATGTTCTTGATAGAAATTAATAGTTACAGATATGGGGAATGTGTGGGTTTTTGCAAGTCAAAAATAAATAAAGAAAATGAGAATGGAAGACGGTTATTTTATGGGGTGAAAATAGGATAAGGGTACATTAGTCCTATCACTTTAAATCCCTGTGTATGAACAGTGCCCGAATTCGAATATTCGCATCCGTAACCAAAAATCCGGGGCCCGGGGGTTTCGTTTATAAAACCCACTCACACATTCATCTGTGCGTAACAACTTTACAACAAATAACTAAAACCTAACATGAACGGAACCCTAAACAACGACTATAAAATCACCGACGAGATCGGCCGCGGTCGCTTCGGAATTGTTTACCGGTGTTACTCAACCGTCTCCGGCGACTCTTTTGCTTGTAAATCCATCGATAAACGTCTTCTAACTGATGATACAGACCGTGAATGCCTTCAAAAAGAACCTAAAATCCTTCATATTCTCGGCGGAAACCCTAACATCGTTCAGATCCATCGTTTATACGAAGATGAGAACTATTTGCATATGATAATGGATCTCTGTGACTCGCCGGACCTGTTTGACCGAACCTCGAAACGTGCCGGAGTTTTTTCCGAACCGGAAGCGGCGTCGATTTTCTCGCCGTTGATGTTATCGATCAGTTACTGTCATCGCTTAGGTATAGCGCATCGTGATATTAAGCCGGATAACGTTTTGTTTGATTCTAGAGGTAATTTGAAACTAGCTGATTTTGGATCAGCAGAGTGGTTCGCGATGAACGATCGTCAGACGATGACCGGAGTCATCGGAACGCCGTACTATGTTGCGCCGGAGGTTTTATCCGGTAGAGAGTATAATGAGAAGGTTGATGTGTGGAGTGCCGGTGTGATTTTGTATATAATGTTGGCCGGAGTTCCTCCGTTTTACGGCGAATCGCCGGCGGAAACTTTTGAAGCTGTTTTACGAGGCAATTTACGGTTTCCGACAAGGCTTTTCCGATCTGTTTCGCCGGAAGCCAAAGATCTGTTGAGGAAGATGTTATGCAAAGATGTTTCTAGAAGATTCTCTGCAGAACAAGTGCTCCGTAAGTCCTCATCCTTTTATATCTCATAATAATAATAATGTTCGTAAGTTCTTTTAATTTAATTTATATAATATATAATATAGTTTATGATAAATTTGTATTAATTTTTGGTAAATTTAATTTTACAGGACATCCGTGGGTTCTAAGTGGAGGTGAGACTAGATCAATGGCGGATTTAACCTGAAAGGAAAGCTTTATATCAAGTGATGGCTATGAAATCAACATGCAGTTTTTTCATCTGTTGATTTTAATCCTTGAAGAATCAACAGAAAGAAAGAGAGAGAGCGAAAGTTCAGTGAATCTTTTCAAGTTGATGATGTCTGTTTATCTTTTTTGTTTAGTAAGAAAATTTTGTAAATATAGTGAAGAGAAATTAGAGAAGGATGTAATGAATAAAGTGTTGGTGTAAATACAGAGAGATGTTTAGCCTATCATCCTCTGTTTTCTTTCATCTGGTTTCATAGTTGCCTTTGAATTTTGAGATGTGATTATTGTTAATGGCTACTTGTTTAATAAGTTTAGATACTTTACAAGCAAATTGCAATTTTGAATTGGAATCTGATGATTTAAAGTGAAATAAAGGGAGTATGAAACTAGGGATGGATGATATTGGAGGCTTAAGGTTGAAATTAAAATATTTTTACAAGGTACAAACAGGGTGGGTGGGTGGGTTGTATTTTTTTTTCCGTTCCGGCTCAAGAATATCGTCCAACGACGTTCCCCACACACCGACAACATTTTTTTAACGGCGTTTCTGAAAAGTGTCCGACCGGAAATGATATTTTTCAACGGGTTTTCTTTCAAATGTTAATATTCATGTAAATAATAATTTAGAACACTAAAAACTCATTGTCTCTTACAAAAAATACAATGTCACTACTCCTTATATTTTTAAGATGTACTAATATAAAATAGAGTCCCGAATTGAAGCATAGTTAGTGAAGTAATTTGCTCATAGAATATGAAAAATTATAAATTCAAACATTGTTAAATATTTGTCATTTCAATTGATAATCTACACTCCTCTTGATTAAGTATATTCTTTGAGAAATAAGTGACCAATCTACGTTATAAAATGATAAACCCGAACTATACATGATTATATAATAATAATTAAGAGTAAACTTTTCTTTAATTACTCAAATTGACCTCCTATTACTGTGATCTATAAATACATCCATTACTCCATTAGTACTCTGCTTTTGCCACGTTTAATTAGTACATGCTAACATAATTCAAAAGGTCAACAAAATGAAGCTACGAAGCTATTTCCCTACACCGAAAATTACTAACAAACGAATTTCGTTGAAAAATTAGTTTAGTTACTAATCAGACTAGCAGTAGAGTCGCGCATAACAACGAAAAAAAATATTTATTTATCAATTTATACGTTTTATCGTTTACATTGATTAAGATTTTATCATTGTTTCTTAACTTTCTAACTAGTGGTGATAGAACGTTACAAATCTATATGATGAAGATACGAATAATTAAGGAGGTAGCACTTAATGAGACAAAGTTTGAGTATATACCATTGTTAATTTTGTTATAGAAAGGGAATATAAGTAATACTGTTAGTAACGAAATCAATGCCCAATTTATGAAACAACACAAGTACTTAATTCCAACATCAAAGGAAAGATACCAACCTCAGTTTCTGGTGATCTGGCTAGGCTAATTTTCCCATTACTTAGGGTCTTTAATTTCTTATGTTACACTCACTGTATATATTTTGTGAAAATGAACTGTCATCTAATAAGCTTAATTAATGGAGGACTAATATAAAGGGTTTAAAAACATTAACATTTTACAAGTAACCTATCATTGTCACTATGATAAATATTACTCCAGTATCTTAAACATTAAGAAAACATCTTAAACTGACTCCACATGCAAAGCTTCCTTTCGATACTTCAAATTCAAGTATGCCTTTTAAAACTATAAAAGTAAAAATAAATTAAAATACCATAAATAGCTAACTGTTTACGAAAATAAATACTCCGTAAACTACAAATACAACCTGCTTTTAAACCGTATTATAAATTATAAATTATAATAATAATATAATATAATAATAATAATTATTATTATAATATAAACAACTCCATGTACGCATGTATCATGTTCTTTAAATTAATTACAGTACAGATAGATTATTAGAATATAATAGCCATATGCCGGTTGAAATAACATTATTAGTCAAATAAGAACCCTTTTAAAGCTTTTTTGTTTGTTTTTCATGTTCTTGGGGTTGCATTATATTTACAGATGAGTCTACCTTATATGCCTTAAATTTACAGACGAGTCGGAATCATAAGAAGTATCGTTTTTTCTTATTTTATATGGAAAAAATGAAAACAAAAATTGTCTAACATATTCGATTTACGACAAGCTAAAATCACAACGGTATTCCTGACGAATTTTAGTTGCAACTAGAAAACGACATATGAAAGCTAAAGTAACTTTTATAACCTAAAATAAACCTCTAAAAACAATATAACCTGATTATTCGAGATGGCAGATATCATGCATATTAATTTGGCATAATGGAATCTGTGGATATTTAATTTCTGGAGTACATTTTCCTCCCTTCATATTTCCCTTTTGACTTATGGTCTTGTTTTATAATAATTGATTGAGGATCTTTGATTGTACCTTGGTTTATGCTCTCTAATTGGAACCCTATTTGGAAGCTTACCCCTCAAGTAGTCATGTTAACCTCATTTTTTGCATCATATGCGTTTAATTAATATGTTTATACAATTTATATAAATAGATTCGGATGTTACGACGTGAAATACGGAATATAGTTTTTGTGGTACGGAAGAAGTGGTACTTTAGTAGACAAGCACTATTAAATGCATTAGCGTTTTAAAGGCAAAAGTGGAAATCTTTTATTGGTGGAATCACTCATTGTCATTATCATACTACTCCATAAAGTAGCATTTGAATTTATACTCCGTATATCTCTTAGTGATCACTAATACTCATTTATTCTTAGAATTGAATTAATCATATACTTATATAATTTTCTATAGTCATTATAAAAAAGGATTGGTGTACGTAGCTACTAAGTTTTGGAGTATAACTTTATTACTTTTTGAGCCTAGATCAATACTATAATTTTGTTATGTCAACGATAAATATCTTACGCTTATGTTGTATGATTAGTGTAATGATAAAAAAAACAAGAAGTTGAGGTTATTATGATATAACTAAATACCTAACTTAAATTTGTTTTTATCCGAACATTAAACAATGAAATAGGAGAAAAAAGCAAGCGAAAATGTAACCTCTTATTCATCCGGAAGGAATACTGTCCTTGAAGAAAATAATAATAATAAAAAAATGTTTTATATTAGAAAATATTTAATAAGTCGTTGGTCATAGGTTTGAAGTTAGAAAGGATCAGTCAAGTAACATATCAATTTTCCTTTCTGCCGTATCACATGGGAAGTTGATGAACCACATGGTCTCCGTATCCCCATGATCTTTCACACCAAAAAAGATTATTTATTCATCTATTAATTCGTATGCTATTTTAACATATAACTATATATAAACAGTAAAATTAATACTTTTTCGTTTCGATTAAAAATATCTATTTTATTTATACATGAAGTTTTATAAATTTCACCAACAATATTTTATATCAATTATATAATATTTTTATACATTAAATCCTCTTATTATTAATCATAATAAATATGAAAATCACAAACAATCCAAAACAACATTATAAATATTAAAATAATATCATGAAAGCGAATAGCATTAGAATAATATCATTCTCTCAATAAAGATCTAGAAGGTGTGGACGTGCCATGCGGTTGTGATTTGTTGACTTTTAAATCTTCGAAAGGTCGACCATTTTATTTGATTTCAATTATCATGTCGATTTTCAGTTTCTCGAGAACTAAATAATGATATAAATATTCAAGAACCAAATAATACGAAAAGAAAAAAGAAACTTCTAATGTAATTTTCATAATTCATACGTTGACTGACTTGACTATATGGTTTTAATCAATTTACATGGATCCAAATAAGTTTTTAAATGGAGTTATTGTTAAAGGCTTTTTTTCTTCTTAAATACTTGGACTGACTAAAACATGACAAAACATATTTCTTTTACTTGAAAGTATAAAGTTGCAAGTACGATTACACAATCATCAAATAAAGTTAAGTTGTTAGAATGTAACTGATATAAAGTTGAGGGGGGCAATTTGCAGTATACGAAAATAAGAGGTATGTATGTGAAAAAAGGAGTCATCTAGAATGGGTGAAGAAGCACAACTACTTATCTAATCAGTCATGCGTCAGATACTGACAAATTTTGTCACGTGATTTGTTTTTTTCTCATAACGTGATTTGTTCTGCCCAAAATTCGTGGCACCAAGAATGCGTGGACCGCACCGGTAGCTTCGTCTCTGCACACGATGTTTATTGCTGCTTTCGGCCCCCCTCTTTTTTGCAAATATAAAAGGCAGTGGCTATGTATATTGATTTTTTTCTCCAATATTACTATCCAAACTTCAAAGCAATATTTTAATAATAAATATATTGATTTGATATTGATTCGATTAAAAATAAAAATAATTTAATAATAATTTTATTTTAAAAACTAATTTAATAATAAAAAAAGTTATAATTTAATAATAAATATGTTAATTTGATACTGATTTAACTAAAAGTAATAATAATTTAATAATAAAAAATTAAAAAAATAGTAAATTTAGTACTACTCATATAAAATTGTCAGATTTTATATAATTAAATCATAAGCTGCATACGTGTAATTATGTAAAACTATAATTTAATACTTCACGTGACACCTAAGTGAAAATCAATTTTTGAAGAATGGGATATTGTCTTGGCTTAAATTTGTTATTGAGTATTATATTTGAAGATTGCTAATTATAGCCCTTATCATATTTATAAATTTTTTAAAATTATAATTAATTATTCCTATGAATATCAAATATTTACACATGTATTTACGGAAAGTGAGTATAAATATAGAATATAATAGCTTTGAATTATTGTAAACTAAGTTGTTAATTTTATTTTAGGTAAGCTTAACTATAGCCTAAGGGTTACAATTAGCATTTTCTATTAAATAATTAAAATTTCAAATTTAATGTACTAACTAAATTTACTTAATTTACTAGTCAATATTTACATAATTGTAATCTTTAAAGTAGTATAATTTTTAAAATCATATTTTTTTAGACTCAAACTTAATATACTAATTAAATTTACCAGTCAACACCCGTATATAATTATAATTTTTAAAGTACATAGCTTCTAAAATTATATTACTTTATTAATTTAGTATATTTATTATTATCTCTCTTTTTTAATTTAGTATGTTTAGTATCACTTAATTAATCAATTAATTCTCAATGTTAAAAGTTATGATTAGTGATAGTTACTGCCACCTGGCATTCTCCATTGTTTTTAATTTTTCTGCCTACCTTATGGAAAGTTGCAACGATTATATATCTTTCACTAACAAAAGTTAAATATTGAACCACACGTCGCATGGCACATTCCTACCCTATATGACTTTCAAACTGTTATCCACAGTAACAAATGGTGAATTTGTTTAATTATTTAAGTTTATCCTTATCATTAAAAAACTTCACTTTATTTTATCCTATTTCACAGGCTATTGAATATGTTGTTTCCTAATAAATAGGCATCTCTTATAATAGGTTAACAACTACTTCTTCCGTCTTCATATTACACCAATATATTTTATCTTTTGGAGTCTTTTTGATGAAAGAAAACTTTTGAAAAGTTTGTTCTTTTTATTTTAGAGTATAATTTATATAAATCAAAAGGTTAGTGAATTGATTAGGTGTTAATATAAAAAATATAATACGAGTTTTTAGATGATATGAAAACTCATTTTATTATCTTTATATGCATGACTGACTGATATTATCTTTCATACATTTGTGTTGGTTTAGATATAACAATTTAAAGGTTTGTCTTTTGTATATCTCGTCTAAACTATAACAAAATCTATCACTAGCATATAAAAATTATTACTTGGACACGATTAATAGCTAAACCAATCCATCTTAAGATCATGAGTTTTTATTGTTATCACTTGATTTCTATACGTTATAAGCCTTTCATTGTTCTTGCAACTGGTTTTTTCTTCTCAAAATCTAAGATTCAAGATCGATCAAATGCACTTATCAAAGCGCTGGTCCTTGACTACAATAAAGGAGAAGAAACAAAAAACTTTTTTCGCTTCGATTAACCATTATATATAAAGATAATATAAATGTGACATTCCTAAAATTAACATTAACTTTTTTGGACATAAACTATGCATCGCACAACCCTAAATATTCATTTGTTTCAATATAAAATCAACCATCTAAAAAGTAGTGATATCTCTTATAGGTTTTTGTTTATTTTTTAACAAATATATTTGCAGTCTGATCCTTTAAGGAAAAGGAGAAGGAACACATATTGGGCTAATGAAAGAAAATTAGAGTTGTGGGTTTGCTTTTGCGCCACGTTACATAGTACAAGTCCCCATTGGCCCATTAGAGGACTTGTCAGATGTACTAGCACATAAACATGGGCCGGCCCATAATTACATACATCAAAAAGGACCTTTTAATCATGAGTTAATTTATCAAAAGTGCAACGTACTGTCACCAAATGTTCCATGTATAGAAGTGAATTTTTATAGATTTGATGAAATAGCATTATTTGATAGCTTGTATATATGAAACATTTGGTGACCGATACGTTACACTTTTGATGAATTAACCCTTAAAGAAAAAAGCCACATAATCAATGTTACTTGCTGTTCCGGTAACTGGTTACCATGTTAGATAAATCGATACAATATCTTCCGGTTTGTTGCATGCCTAGAACATAAAATGGATAGCTTGTATACATAGAATATTTGATGGCAGTACGTTGCACTTTTGGTGAATTAACCCTTTAATCATTAATGTGTGTAAGACGTAAACACTTTACCTTACCAATATATTAAAAGAAAACATATAAAGTTAAAAAAAAAGGTATTTTTAAAACAAATTAGAGTAACATTAACCCAATATGCACTTATATATTTTCTTTTATTTTTTTGAAAAAGCAAAGAGATTCATTAAAAGCCTAAAGCTGCAAGAGATACAAATAGATACTAAAATTTTATGGATTGATTGTACTTTTCTTTAGACAAAATTCTCAGCGTAAAAATGTGTTACAAATAGTGTTTTCAGACCCGGATCGACCCGGCCGATCGAACCGGTTGGACCGGGACCCGGGGGTCGGACCGGGTCAACTACTAGCGGGTCAACCTCAAAGTCAAACTCGGTCAAACCCGGTCGGTTTTCCGGTCGAACCGGGGTTGACCCGGTGAACCGGACCGGTCGGACCGAATTTTTTTTTTTTTTAATTTTAGGGACTAAATCTGAACATTTTTAATAGTTTGGGGACTAAATGTGAAAATTTGGGTGTGCGGTTGAGCCGGCCGGTCGGACTGGACCCGGGACCCAGACCGGGTCACTCAAAAAAACGGTTTTCAAAACACTGGTTACAAACCAACTTTGTGGTATCAATTATATGTACAGTACGACGATAAACTTTACACATCTAAGACTGAAATAGAAACAAAGTGAGCCTCATTTGTTCACGACTCACTCGACAATGTGGAAAAACTCGTACTTTTGCACCCGATAAACACTGCATATGACAAATAATTGCATCAGACCATATTTTGAACAACGAAAACACTTAATTTACATCAACAGTATAAGCAAATGTAAACATTACCTTGACTTCAGCTGGAGCTACCAAAAAGATTCATCATGGATTTTGACCTATGCTTCTTTTCGGCGGGTTTTAATATTCTGAAGGAACATAATAGAGTCTCATCAACACTGATAAAAGCACCATCATTGTCAAATTCCCCACAATAATTTGGTGCGGAAAATACAGTTACAAGTTGTTTATATGCAAAGAACTCGTACCCGTCCTCTACAACCTGCAAAAACAATAGTAACATGTTTGAAACTTAAAAAGTAGCACACTAATAGTCTTGGAAGTCCTTCTTGACTTCAGAGGTCAACACAACTTCTTTCCAAATTCAAACCTACAACCAATTCTACGAATTGGCCATCACCAATCTTCATTAGTATTGTGGAATTCATTATAATTGAAACAAACTTGATAAATTATTTGTGAAAAATCTACAAGTTTTGTAGTGTTTCCGAAGTTAAAAACTAGTCTTTGACCTCAGAAGTCAAATGTAAATGCATAGAGCTACAAATGCAAACCTGGTGAGCGCGACAAATAAGATCAAGATCATGTTTTATAAGAAACTCTGTAACAATATCAGAACCAAAAGTGTATGAAACTCCACGTTCATTCGTAGCCCACCCTTTGAAATCTTTATGCGGGTCGGACCATAAAAGATCACAAAGCAAACCAGTATCAGGTACATCAGTAGGGCGGGTCAAGTCTCTAATTTGATCCAAATTATTAAGGTCAGGTGAAAGACCACCGTGCATACACAAAATCTTTTCACTAATGAGAGCTGCGACAGGCAAGCAATTGAAACAATCTGAAAACGTCTTCCATAACTTAACATTGAATCTTTTTTTACATTCATCATAGAAACCATATACACGGTTTATAGAAGCACATTCATGGTTTCCACGCAAAAGGAAGACGTTATTTGGGTACTTAATCTTGTAAGCAAGAAGAAGGCAGATTGTTTCGAGACTTTGTTTTCCTCGGTCAACATAATCACCAAGAAATAAGTAGTCCGCTTTAGGAGGTGATCCATCGTGCTCAAAAAGCCGAATAAGATCAGGGTATTGACCATGAATGTCACCTGATTATATCACATAAATATCAATCTCGTAAATTACTCTTTGAAAATGCAGTCAATAGGACTTTTTCACTCGCAAATAATCAGATTGATAAACAATCTCAAAGACCTTCAAAACTGTTCATCTACTGTATCAAAACACAATAAAAACCCCTTAGTTCTCATCTTCCATCATTACAGAATTGTAAAAGTTGCTAATTTTTTTACAAGATTAACTAATTTTGTGATTTCATAAAGGGTTCTGAAGCTATTTTACTTATAGTAAAAGGGGTAAAATATTCACGGAAACCATGAATTAAAAGCAATACTATAAAACAGACATATGAACCAAGAATAGGGATTAATACCACAAATCTTGATGGGGGCCTGAAGTTCCAACAGATTAGGTTGTTGCAAGAAAATATCTCTAGAAACAAGACAAAGTTGTTTGATTTCTGATTCAATGAGCCGAAAATGCTTAGTGGGTTTACCTCTAACTTCAAGCAACCTGTGAATTATATCATCAACAATAGATTCCTCCATTTGTGGTTCATATACAGATGTTGATCCGTTTCTGTATATATATGTGTATCAAGAAGTAATTGAAGGAAACTGAGGGGCAAATTGAAAAGATATTGCAGAAAAAATCAAAACTTTTGGGGTAAGTCTAACAGTGAGGAAAAACGATGGGTGAATATTGGAGAAGAAAGAAAGAATTAGTTACCAGTTTCTGTGAAAAGGATGTCGGCGACGACTTATTTTGAATCGTGTCAAACTAAATATTCCATAGTATATTTACATGGTTTAAACATTGAAGTTTAAAATAAACTATCCCTCCTAAATTCTCGTATTAAAATACCCCCTCCGCCCCGATCCCTCGTTCACGTTAAACTGTCAAAAAAAATATTCAATATATTACTTTCTTTACTAAATTTACTAGTACTATTTACGCAACATAATTTTTAACGTGATATCATCATTTTCAACATAATATTTTTTCTATTAATCTAATATATTTAATAGCTCCTTTTTAAAAATAAAAAGAGTTCATTGTGCTTATTTAATAAAATGACATTTTTACAATTTAAAATATCTTTTAGTAGCTCCTTTTTAAAAATAAAAAGAGTTCATTATCCTTATTTAATAAAATGACGTTTTTACTAAGAAATATTTTTTAATTGACAATCATACAAAATACATTTGATAGACACAGAGTTTAAATTTTTTTTTGATCGATTATTATTTACAACACTTAATATTATTTTTTCATTAGGGTTTAAGTACGATCTATAAGTTTTAATAGATTTAAATTTAATAGTTTGATATTATTTAGTAATTAGTGTTTTAATAGGATTAACTTATATATTATTATCTTATATAAAATAGTTGATTATATGTCAAGTTTAATTTTAATTAATTACAAATTTTAAAAGTTTTTCATGTGACATTTTTGTTTACATGGAAAATTATAGAGAATTTTAATATAATAATTGTACATTCTAAAAATTATACACATTTTCAATATGTACATTTCACTGAAATAAATATAATAATTCTTAATTAACTTCAACCAATTAAAGAACGATTCATTCACGCATGCGAATAAGACTAAAGATCTCATCATATGTTGATAGAAAAATGTTATTGGCTTCTAAATCGTAAAGTTACGAATTTCGCGAGTGAACGTATAAAAGAGCAATCAACATCTTAATCATAAAATAGTATAGCTCACATTCAAAATTACAACAACAAAAAAAAGCTAACAGAAAATGGGAAAAATAAAAATAGGTAATGATGAATATAAAGACCATAGAAGTAGAAACAAAACTATATGTTATATATTATATATATAATATTATAATTATTTTTTTGAAGGGGATAAATTGGTTTCTTGTGAGGTGAATTAATTAGGTAATGCTCATGGTTCTATATCATGGAATGACATATTGGTATTTGGTTGTTTATAGAGGCTGACAAAGGTATTAATATTATTTTATTTTATTTTCTGAATTAAAAAAAAAAAAAACGTTGAAAATGGGAGTTAGTGGAATTTTCAACGGAGTCAATATATGCACGTGTGAGTCAAAAAAGAAAAATAATTTGATGGCTTTTACCTTTTAAAGATAGCTTAGAATTTAATGGAGTAGTATTTGACATCGCCTTTTAATTTCTGTCTACTTATATTGCAAAAGATTAGTCACTCACCAAGTCGTACTATACTGCAAATTAACAGTGCAAATTTATGCCACTAAATATTTACATCTTGTGAATTTACCACCACCTGAACAAGAGCTTGTATTCCAAAACCAAATTAACAATATGATTTGATTTTGAGGTCTAAAGATTTATATATTGTGAAACCACATATATAATATAAGTACATGCACGTAAAAGAAACAATGTGTTCATATAATAACTCGTTATAAAGTGCAAATCCCTAAAGTTAAAATCGAGGTGATTAAGATCACGGTTTTACTTGCTAATTTATTATCTAAAACCGGTCTTATTCAACTTACGCATGATCAATTATCGATTCGATCTTACAAGTTGGTTTAAACTTCTAGCTCTTTTTTGCAAGGAGCGTTTTTTATTAACAAAAGTAGTAATTAGTAAGATGCTGGAAGCGGAGATAGAAATTATAAGAAAGTAGCTAGAGGGACTTCTTTTGGAATTACTTATATCCAATATATCAAACTAAAAACTCGATGGACTTTGACTTTCTACTATTCATCCAAATTAAGAAAATAGGCCAATATCAATGTCTAAAATAAAGTAATAAATTTAAAAAATGAAAATATCTTAATTATTTAAATTATTACACAATTAGGTAAGTGTACCATATCATATACTAGTATGACTACAGTAAATCTTAGTCGAATTACAGAACTGTGTAATCAAGAGTTGAGTATGTATGTGTATGATTAATCTAAAACAAATAAGTAAATGGTAGGAAAGGGTTTTGCAACTGAGTTATTGCGTTGCAATTAAAATAATAGAAAGCAAGAATAATAAAATGACAGGAAATTGGACTCCGAAGAAATCGTTTGAGAATTGATTTAATATTTAAAACGACACTCACTTGGACTAACTCACTTGAATTAGCTCACTAGAGATTTCGAGGTTCTTGTTAAAACAAGTTTATCCTACGTTGGTTCCAAATTGAGTTAAGAATATGATTTGCTTTCACTTTTAGAAGTGATCTATGGCTCCCGCTATAGGTTTCCAAACAAACAAAATCTCAATTCAATTCGTCAATTTATTATTTAACCTTGTAAAACTACTCTCGTAGAATTACTAAACTTAATTAGATTCCTCTAAATTAAATTCAATTCAAACATATTCAAGTTTGATTAACATGTCATATTCAAATCTTGCTCCCGGAATTAATCGACAATCACTCATAGACAAATAGTTATAATAAACTATTCATATGTAAAAGCTGTAAAAGCTTCCAGTATAAAAACTAAACAATTCACCAACAAAACAAAACAAATCAATGATTAAAACTCAATTACGTATGGTTTTTCAATTAAACAAAAGTCAAACTGTAATAAACATCAAATGATTAACACCCCTAATCAATAGATTACATCATTCAAGCGAATGTAAAAGTAATTAGCCTATAGTTAGGCTAGAAACAACAAAAGATATAAACGAACAATATCAAACATTGTTTCAAAAGAAAAGATGTAAACTGAATTTGGGAAAGTTTGATGTTCTTGGAACCTTTAATCTAGAGTAATAATGGTGTAAAAATGGTGAAGGATCGTCCAAAAATCACCTATGGTCGCTCCAGAAAACCAGAGAAGAGGTTATCAAAAAGTTATTAGTATTAGGATTTAATTGGAGATTAAAAGTTGAATTTTCCATAACTGCTCTATACCCGACGGGTAGGATAGAGTACCCAGCGGGTAGCCTTCATCATTACTTGGATGATATGCTTGTGTGAGGGGATGGCCTTGAGACCGGTAACATGAATACTCATCGGGTACCTTGCTTACCCAGTGGGTATAATTCAATCCCAAAGTTTTTGTCGCGTTTTACCCGGTTGAACCATAATGTACCGGTTTGAACATGCATTACCTGACAAGTAATGAAATTCTACTCGACGGGGCAGATGTTTTTTTTTTTACAGGTTATCCAGTTGGTTCAGATAGTACCCGACGAGTACTTGCTCTTGTCAACTTCCAGACTTCAACTTTCTTCGTCTTTTTACCCGATTCTTCTTGTATTCATTTGTAATCTCTGCAAACATTAATTAAGTATATTAAGCAACAAAAGATCATCAAACTAATAAAAATTATGGATAAAACGAATGATGTTACAAAAAATAATTATATATACATCGAACAATATTAAATATCTAAATTTTCTTTCTTCTTAAACGTACTACTCTTTTCCAAGAAGAGCTTACCCCTCAAAATATAAGTGTACACTTGATAACTGTTAATGCACTTGAAAGTTGCAATATTCTGTTTATTATTATATAGCCGTTGTCACAGCCGCTCCCCAACATGATCACGAACGAAGCGAGAGAATTACGTATCTAGTATACTTCAAAACTAGTAGTTAAATGTGAACTAAATGCAAACGGATAGTGGTGGTAGACCCTACTAATCCAAGACGTAACAATAAACAAGTCAAATTAAACAAAAGAGCCCACGTAACAAATAAATTGACCCATCCATTACTACTAACTTTACAAAAAAAGAAGAAACATATAAAAAGTTGAAAGACAAAATTAACCATGCATGAACATGACAACCAAAACCACTCACACTGAGCTTAATCACTCTACTTCAACCACTCACACTGAGCTTAATCCCTCTACTTCAACTGTATCTTACCTTTTAATTTAGTAACTACTGATTCTTAGTTAATTATATTACCAAGAACTCGAACTCTCGGACAATCTCAATATTTCTTCCAAGTAATCAGAACCCAAGTCCTCAAACACCACCACATTATTATTCTTACTAACATCCTCATCATTATCTAACTTCATTTCTTTCCTTTTATTTCCTCTAACTGAAGCTTTTCTCTTCATCATGGAGTGACATCTCTTCAATGCTAAAACAGGTGAACTACCTTCTTCAAATCGATAATTCATTGCTTGAAGAGACTCGTAAACCGTCTCTACAGGAAAGTTAAGAACTGCCATTGGACCTCTAGCAACAAATGCAGCTTGGTCATAAGCTAAAGCAGCTTCTTCAGGTGTATTGAATGTACCTAACCAAACCCTAACACCATTCCTTGTGGAATCTCGTATTTCGGCTGCATACTTGCCCCAACTACGTGGACGCACCCCTCTGTAGTTATTCTTGTAGGGTGTACAAGATGTGATCTGGTTTGATGATGAATCTTGATCATGATAAGAGGACTCGGTTAGCATTCCAAAAAGAACCATTTCGTCTGAATCGTTCTCGTTAAAGGGGAGAAATTGGTTTGAAGTGTTTGTGAAGAATGAAGATTCCATGATAAATATTAATATGTAGTTTGTTGGCTAATATGTAGTTTTTAGCTTGATATTAGTTATGAAGTAATCAAAGTGGTTGGTTAAGTTTGAGCTAGAAGTAGGTTAATTGTACTTATATAGGCGGATAAAAGTGGTTATAATATATGAAAATAATAGAATCTAAAGTTGAAAATATGAGTCAGTGGGATCTTCAAAGGAGTTGATGGATGCACGTGTGGGTCAAAAAAGTAGAATCGGTGGCTCTTGCAATTAAGGTCATACTATCATTAGTACATTTGACTTCAGTTAATAGCTTTCATGGTTTCACTACTTCACTCTTAAGTCTTAAATGAGTCTTGATTTCTTACTATAATTAAGGTGGTTAAATAACACATACAAATTAATCATTTTTAATCTTAGAATAAGTTCATTAATTAAAATTTTGACTTGAAATTATATATGGATGCATAAAATTAGAAGTTCTTGAATTAAACGTTTAATTTAATATATATATATATATATATAAGAGTGAGTTCTAAGGAGAAATAAAAATTGGTGGAGAAAAGAGATAAGAGTCTCTTTAACTCTTTGATTAAGTAAATTAACCATTTTGATTCACGAAAAGTTTATTCATAACGCTTGTGTTTTTTTAATCATAGATGAGTGTTTGTTGATGAATCACATAATACATTTTTCAAAATCATATGTATTTTTTATTGAATTACACTTATTTTTTGTCTTGAATATATATTTCTTCCTCTTCTCCTCTAAAATTTCTTTCTTTTTAGGTCCGGATACTATTACATATTTCTAATTGTAGAAACTTGAATCCAATTAACTGATATGATTTAAGGCCTCGTCTGTTTATTACTTAATGATCGAACTTAATGAGTTTAAAGTGGTGTTTGTTATTAACTTAATAGATAAGACACTTCTTGATAACTGTGTTTGATTTCGGTTATAGTGTTATATGGTTGATCTGAAATATTAACTAATTAAAGAGCGGGACAGTGATCTTCTAGTAGTGCTGCAATTGAGATTAACTTTATGGTGTACGTGTGAACACAAATACCACATCATTACAAGTAAAAACACAATTTCAGTCAACATATATTTCGATCACTTTCTGTCATATTCAGTTGCAGTACAATATTGTTACAGGGAAAAGTTTTACATTATTAATTTGGCCTCAGTGGAGGGATTGGAATCGAGTCACTTTTAAAAATCTTTGTTCCTAATCATTTTAACTACTATTTTTATCTTTTATAATGGTAATGGTTATGTTTTCTTTTTTTTCTTTTTCTTTTTTTAAGCGGTTGATAATATAAAAACTATCAAAAGTGATAGAAGGATATAAAAGAAAAGTTCCGAACATGAACGTAAAAGAAAAACTAAAAATTCAAATACACCAATAAATATCAAAGCTAATATAGGGTTTAAAAGAAATAATAATAATAATAATAATAATAATAATAATACAAATCAACCATTATCAAAGATAGTATCAAAACATTGAACAGGAGCTTAATCCAAGACGACCAATTTATACCCATCTTCTTACATATATTCGAAATCCATAAAAGGGAAAAATCTCTGAAGCTGACAAAAAAGATCTTCGGGCAAAACAGAAAACATTAATTTATTTTCAAAAAGAAGCAAAAGTACCACTTAAAATATCATGAAGACTTATATACGAAGGAATACTCACAGACCACCAACTACCGATCTTCCTTCATGTAGATTTAATAAGCTCACAATGATTATGTTGTTATTGTGACACTAACTCCGTTTCACACTATATATTTTGTAGTATCGTATATATATATATATATATTATCCGGATCTAAAAAGAATAAAATTTTGGGGGAGAAGGAGAAAAAACACATATTCAAAACAAAAAGCAAGTGTGATTCAGCGAAAAATAAATATAATTTTAAAAAATGCATTATGTGATTCAACAAACACTCATCTATGATTCAAAAAGTTGTTATTAATAAACACTTTTCTTAAATCAAAAGGGTTCATTTGATGAATCAAAGGGTTAAAGAAATTCTGCTATCTTTTCTCCACCAATTTTTACTTCTCCTTTGAACTCACTCATATATATATAGGGGGTTGATCTACAGGGAATGGATAATCTTGGGGTCATGAGGGAAGCAGATATGGACAGTCCGTTAACAATTTCAAACATTTATAACATGTTAATTCTACTCGAATCGAATCTTATTTTATAAAACGTACATGTGACCGATGTCGATAATTGGTTAACAATCAGAAGTTAAATACTCTCCATGTCTGTTTATAACAGACTTAGAATTGGGCGTTTCATTCAAATTTTTCGACCACACTATATATGATTTAATCGTAACTAAAAAGGAAAAAAAGAAGGCTTTTTCACAAAAAGAAGAAGAAAATAATTCATAATTAAAAAAACTGTATATATATAATAAAATCAAGCATTTATGATTGGCTGTGGTATCTAAAAGGACATCCAATAAAAAAACAATCATAAATTTTAAGTGCTCCTACTTTTTCTTATCCGAGTCTAATAAGCAAATATCAAATAAAACAAAAAACACTCCATGTAACCAATTGAATTCACTCATCCATTACATTTAACTTCACAAAATATACAAAATTAAAACTTGAACGACAAAACATGCATTCATATGCATGACGACCAATTAAAAACATTTTCAAAATACACTCTATTAACTAGCTTTTAATCTCATTCTCTACAGCAAGAAGTACTAGAACTCTCCGACAAACTCAAAATCTCTTCCAAATAATCAGCACCCAAATCTTCAAACACAACCACATTATTCTTATATTCATCTAACTTCATTTCTTTCCTTTTCTTCTCTCGCATCACAGCTTTCCTTCTCATTGTATAACTCTTCTTCAATGCCAGAACCGTCGAACTCCCTTCCTCAACTTTATAATCCATTTCTTGAAGTGACTTGTAAACTGTCTCTATCGGAAAATTCAGAACCGCCATGGAACCCCTGACCACAAATGCAGCTTGATCATATGCTAAAGCAGCTTCTTCAGGTGTATCAAATGTACCTAACCAAACTCTAGCACCATTTCTTGTGGAATCCCTTATTTCGGCTGCGTATTTTCCCCAACTTCGTGCACGTACCCCTCGGTAGTTAATCTTTTCGGGAATATTAGGTGATGGAGTTTGTCGTGAGGATTGTTCTTGATTATTATAAGATGACTGATCAGACAACATTCCGTAGAGAAACATTTCTTGGGAATCATTTTCATTGAATGGAAGGTATTGGTAATTTGAATAGTTGTAATTGAATGAAGTGTCCATGAATTTAAGATATATTTTAACTTGTTTAATTTGAATATAAGTGATATTGAAATATTGTATGAGAAGTGATGTGTTTTTGTTTAATAAGAGGTAATGATGATAAGTTGATATTTGGTGTAAGTTGGAGAAGAGGTTATAAATAGGTGGAAAAAAAGTTCAAAATTTGGAAGTCAGTACTCAGTGGGATTGTCAAAGAAGAAAATGCACGTGTCTATGGGTCAAAAAAGCAGATTTGGTGGCTCAGCTCAATACCCCTTCGTATCATTACCTTGATTTCATGGTTATCAATTATCATTCTTATTTGTTCAAAAAATAAAATAAAAAACAAAAAATAAAAATAAATTATCATTCTTATTTTCTGTAAGGAAAATGATGCATATGACTAACGATGCTTTTTAATACTAAGATTTTTCACATTATGAATTAGTGATGCTTTGTGTCTGTAAAGTAAAGTTGTTAGTATTTCAGATATAAAATATTGAATTATGTTTTGAAGATGACTGAGTGTAATATCTAATTTTTTTATTAGTTCCATGGATATGAATTACAAAATTTACTATTTAGTTTTTAGAAAGATAATAAACCACACATCCATTACAAATATATACATATGTCCATCCTTATACTCGAACTCACAATTTCATAGTTGGAAGGTCACTTCGATACTGCTAAACCAATAGTTTTTAATATTACAAAATTTATTTTAACTCTATCGTACTTGCGCAATACCTATCAACTCAAAGATAATATAACAAATAACCATCTTGTTAAAGAAGTATATTCTAGTTTAAATGGAGTAACAAATAAAAAATAAGCCTAAATATGTTTTTTTTTCTTATCCTGCTAATTAAAATGAAGTTTTCATGTTAATTAATTTTTCATAATAGTTTTTGTGACGGTGGCTTTGACTATCGTATAATAGTTACGCATCAAAAGTAATGTTAAGACACTTTTATGAGATAAATAAAAAACAAAGAAAAAAAAGTGATGTTAAAACACAACTAAAAAATTGGTACTCATGGTCCTCTATATTATTCCTTAGTTTTTTCATAAATATACAAATTGATTTAGAAATATACATATTCATATCAACATAAATGAATGCTATGGAAACTCTTCTAACATGGTATGAAAATTGAGCCGTTAAACCAAAAGAAATTAAGAAACTGAACACGTGTGAACACATTACCACGTCAATACAAATGATCATACGTATTTAATACACATTTTTAGTCAATGTTTCACTTTATTTCAGTTCCAGTGGCAGTAATTTTGTTTCTTTGTTCAAGTTAGGCATAATCATATCCTATGCAAATGAAAGCAAACTTCGATATACTAACCTTTTAATATAAGTTCTAATCGATGTCTTTAGTTTAGATCTTCAAAATAAAATTTAATAAATTATTTCACATGAATATTAAATTTATTAGATTACTTTTTCTTTAATAGGTCATATTAAACGTCTTTTTCACTTCAAATATAATAGACAAATAAATAAATAAAATCAAAATTTTATTATTTTTAAATAGCAAATCATACGTTACATACTATCATACTATTTTAATAATAATGATAAAATATTTAATTAATAACAAACGCAAATAATTAAAAATAATATTAATTCTTTATAAATTTTACATATTATTTTATAATTTTCATAAAATTTTAAAACGTAGTAATCATATTCTTTTCAAATTTTTTTAATTTATTTTTGGAGTTAATTGAGATACATAACCTAATAAATCCAAATTGAAACAAAAAATTAAGTCACAAAATCTTTAATTTATGTAAGCCCGTTTTGACCCAAACCCGTTTTAATCCATATCCGTTATAACCCAAACATATTTTAGCTCAATTGCCCAAACCGGCATATCCGCTCATTTCGCCACCTCTAATATAAGTCAATAATATATTCTGTATTACCTTTAGGGTGATAGTGATAATATATCCACTGTTATTGTTAATGTACATTTTTGATTAATTTGTCAAAATGATAACGAATTTATTATTGACCTTTAATAATATAATATATATATATATATATAGGGTGGTGATCAAAAGAGAAACAAAAAAATTAGTGAAAGAGGGAAACAAATCTCAACCCTTGATTTCATCATAAATGAATATTAAAAATCACAAAAAATTTTAAAATTTAACATGCATCACAATTGAATGTTAAAAACATTTATTTATGAAAAAATCAAAGGCTATGATTTACTTCCTTGCTTCCCTATGGATCCTTTCCCTATATAAATATATAGAAGTGGATTAAAGGGAGAAAGAAAAATTAGTGGAGAAGAGGGATAAAGGTTTTTTAATCCTTTGATTTAGCAATTTAATCATTTTGATTCAGGAAAAGTATGTATTAATAATAATGTTTGATGAATGTTTGTTGAATCACATGATGCATTATAAATTTAAATATATATTTTTCCTTCTTCTCTGTTAAAATTTTCTTCTTTTTAGATAATGATATTACAAGGGAAGCAAAAAAAAAAAAAGGAAGTAGGGAAGCAAATACCCATTTACCATCAAAACATGATTTTCAAGCAAAATTCATCAAATTAAAGCTTGAAATGTAAATGAATAGATTATATACATCATTTAATCAAACAATGCTCTTATAATTTTACGTTTTAAACAAAAAACTCTCAAAATCGACATTTATCATTCATTTGTGTTGAATGTTAGTCAAAATTTCAAGTTAATATTCTTAAAACATTAATTTATGATACACATTAACTCATATATGTTATTATACACTAATTATATCATTTATGGGTGAATGTTATTAATAAAAATTCATCAAAAAATGATGTTAAGTAACATTCATGGATGTATAATAACAAATTATGAGTTAACATTCGTCTGGAATGAATGTTATAAATGATGAGATCAAGTGCTGAGATTTGTTTCTCTCCTTCCTCATAATTTGAAGCTTCCATATGAATCCTTCTCATATATATAAATATGAATATTTTAACACAGGCTAAAATTATACATCAAGACTGGAAAATATCAATAATATATTAACTATAAATATGGAAATATAGGTCTTTATATTAACCGTTCGAAGATAATGATATATTCCTGGAAGAAGTGGTGTTAAATTAAGCATCCATAAATAGTAAGTAAGAAAAAAGAACTAAGGAGTCTATAAACGCATAGATCAACATACAGTTAACTTAGAAAAGCAAAATTAGTTTCAACATCATATTCTGAGTTTGACTGAATAAAAAATGTCATGCTTTGCTTCATTAATCTTATCATTAGGAGACATTCATAGTCCAACAACCTTTTGACTCTTTTTCTGCCTCAAAACCCCATCAATGACCCCGCCACTGCATTTTTATCACAAATTTTTTATTTTTAATTTCTAAAATGAATATTACGCAACAATCACGACAATACAATGTAATGGGCTAATGGTTAATTAATTCCATATTACTCTGTTTTCTTTATCTTTTTGTTCCATCTAACAAAAACAATCCGGAATAATCGTTTTTAGTTTCAAACTTATCAAACGAAAACACTATTATTTTAATATATTTATTAGCTTTACTTTATATATTTATTTATTTTACGATTTTACTAGACTATTGAATCAAACAAACGACTAATTATTTTAATATATCGAAAATGCATGTTTCAAGTATTAACTATTAAAGTTCTATGGATCCTTTCCGCTGACTTATAAAGTTGTAATAAAGTTTGACCACTCAAGTTTTGGGTTGGTCAAAGTTAAAGCCTTGTGGTCTCATTCTCATTCTGCTAGCTTGTTTTCTACTTTCTAAATATTTAGACCCGTTTCAATTTAAATGTGTAATCCTATTACCATTCTAGAAAAAATGCAATATATATATTATATAATTCCTAATTAATTACTAGTCAAAATGTCGACAAATTATGTTGATCTAGAATCTAGTTGATACTATTGTATACCATCTCAGAGGAATACGTATTTGATATTTAACAGGACTATAAAAATCAAGAAAATTAGCAAATAAAAAATGTCAAGTATAAATTAATAACTAATTAGCCACCATTACCTATTTCATTCATTGCATATGACTTTATTTCATGCATTTAAATGCTTATTGACTAATTAAGCTGAAATTTTCTGTGGTTCGGGAAATGTTTAGAAGTTTAATTAATGTATTGTGACATGCAAAAGTAATTGACATATCATATCTCATAATACAACATTAATATTCTTTAGTGACCAAATTTTTTGGATGCAAATCAAGTTTCAAGCCGTATATGTAGAAGAAACTATATTCAAATCATTAATCCTATCGTGAAACAAAGAACAGGGAAATATTTGGGAAATTCTATTATGGAGTACAATTCATACAACTACACTATTACTAGAACTACTTCTGCTACAACTCTCAGGAACCCCTAATAACTCTTCCAAGTAATCCCTACCCAAATCCTCCAAAACGACAATGTTTTCGACCTTAACAGCCTCATTCTCTTTCTTCTTCATCTTCTTCATCAATGCAGATTTCTTCTTGATGCTATGTTTCTTCTTTAATGCCAAAATAGGCGAACTCCCTTCCTCGTACTTATAATCCATCTTTCTTAAAGACTCATAAACTACTTCTTCTGAGAAATTAAGGACAGCCAATGAACCACGCATGACAAATGCGGCTTGATCGTATGCTAGAGCCGCTTCTTCCGCTGTATCAAATGTTCCTAACCAAACCCTAACCCCATTTCGTGTGGAGTCACGTATCTCTGCTGCGTACTTCCCCCATGGCCGCCGCCTCACGCCTCTGAAACGGGATTCAAGTGGTGGCTTGAAAGGCTCTTCTTGTTTAATGTGGTCATGTGGTGGTTTCACGTCAGAAATGACTCCCAATAGAAGCATTTCTTGTGAGTCACTTTCGTTAAAGGGTAAAAAGTGGTGATCCTGCGTGTATGAGAAATGATTCATGTTGGATATTACTCGTAGTATTTTATGATTGTAAGTGTTTATTAATTTATGAAATTGAACATTAAAATATGGTTAATTTGGGGATCGACGTATATATAAAAGGATGTGGGTGTTGATGAAAGTATGAAGTATGATCGTTCGAACTCATGGTAGTTGGCAAAAATGTAGGAGTTAATGCTCGAGGGTCAAATGGTCAAACGACCTTGTTTGGTTATGGCGGCTAGTCAGAAGACTAATGCAATCATGATTTCTCCATATTAAAACATAGAATAGATTATATAATGTTAAATTTAATATATATATATATATATTTATATAATAAAACAAAATTAATATTTCATCTGGTCCTTTTTTCAATCTGGTCTTAGATTCGATCTTTTTCAATAAGTCATATATATTAATGTTGAGAAACTTAAAATGATAAAAAAATAACACATTTCATACAAATCAAATCAACATTCAAGTTCAATATTGTGCTACTTACTATTATATATATATATAGAGATATAATTAAACTAGTAGAATACCCACAAAATTTAGCGAAAAAAGTTTATTAGTTTCACATTAATTCGATATATAGTATTATAATTTCTTCAATATTTTAAAAATCAAATACTATATGACAATACATAAATAATACGCTTTTGTAAGTTGAATTACCACTTTTGACAAACAAAATAACTCACAGTTAAATATATCATAATATGTCATTGCCAACTCGATGGTAGAGTCATGAGTTGCGAGTGTCTGGTTTCGAGTTCTTAATGGACATGTTGCGAGTTGTTGAGTCTAGAGGTTTAAGTTTCACTGATTTTTTATTTCTAGTTGTTTTTTGTATTTTGATATTTAACATCATCTACATTACATGGTATTCCTAAAAGTTGAACAAAAATGTAAATTACTCGAATATAGAAATTGACAACATAACAATGAAAAACATGTAAATAAAGGTGTAAACATAAAATTTCATTAAAAACACATTTAAGAGTTCGCCTTTTATTTAAAATAAAAAAACTTAAAATACATATAAAATTGGTGGAAAGTTAACTTTTAAAGTATTTAGAGGCAGAATTTAACTACAAAAAATGGACAAATCAACTTTGGCAGTTTGCAAACGCTTTTGTCTCATAACAACTTTTTCGTCCATAATAGGCACGTTTTCTATGAAACTCATAAGCATCTTGTAGTTTAAGTTAAAATTAGATGTCATATATTAATCAGTTTATGGTTTAATAATGTTTGTCTTAATGAGAATTCAATAATTAGGGATACGCTAATCATTGTTATGGATGTTTAAAAAAGCTCTTAGTAATTGTATGGATAAAATAATCATTTCTATTTTTTTTTTTTAAATATCTCAAATACATCATAAAATATCTCAAACCTCATTAATTAACATCAAAGTTTAGAAATTGTACGTTCACGAAAGGTCTCAAACAAAATATATCAGAAACTTACTTGGTATGCTTCCGTAGCTTCAAATAATATTAGAAAGATAGGCTTAATTGTTTAATGCACAAGGTTAACTTAAAAGCCTTCAAAAGTGTCAAATTAATAAGTTCATTAGAAATGTTTTCAACGTGCCTAATAAGATCAAAACATGGGAGTATATACAGTGGTCGCATCACTATATCTACTGAAAATAGTATATCATACTAGCACCACACTTACCGATACATCGTACCAATATGCCATTTAGTGATGAAACTGAGATTTTTTTGTTTTATTACTTAGTTGTTGATTGAAGGGGAAAAAAGAAATGACACTGAGCCCGGGCATCACAGGCTTAATTGTTTTGTTTAATTACTTAAGTGTTAAAATTACCGTATTAAATTAAACAATATGTTATTCATTACTTGTAATATACTATTTTTTGTGTTTACAATTCATTCTGGCTATAACGTGGTTAAGCTCATCACTAACTATAAACTAACATTGGGTGTAAACCTGAAAAACTGTTACATGATTAGATCCTTTAGCATACCACTATATCCGATTGTCACAACAATCTTCCTTTTTCTCTTATATATACTCGTACTCTTCAACTTAAATACGTACTTTCTAGAAATTGATATTTATGAATAAAGGTATATATGTGTGTACGAGTGTGAGTGATCAGAAATATATAATTAAGTTGTAGGCCATGTATATATTGCATGCTTCGATCAATATTAACCACTAGAAACTACTGCTGTTACAGCTCTCAGAGAACCCTAATAACTTTTCCAAATAGTCTCTTCCCAAATCCTCCAAAACGACAACATTTTCCACCTTCTTCTCTTTTTTATTTTTTTTCTTCATCAACAATTTCCTATTGATCGTGTTTTTATTCTTTAATGCCAAAACCGGCGAACTCCCTTCCTCGTACTTGTAATCCATCTCCCTTAAAGATTCATAAACTACATCGGCCGAGAAATTAAGGACGGCACCCGAACCACGGACTGCAAACGCGGCTTGATCGTACGCTAAAGCCGCCTCTTTTGCAGTATCAAATGTTCCTAACCAAACTCTAACTCCATTACGTGTGGAGTCTCGTATTTCGGCTGCGTACTTACCCCATGGTCGTCTTCTTACACCTCTGTAACTGCATTCTTTTTCGGGCTCAAAACAATCATCTTCTTTTTCAACATGGTGTGTTGGGTACGGAGATTTGTGGTCGCCCACTGTGTCGGAAATGATTCCGAAGAGAAGCATCTCTTGCGAATCATTTTCGTTAAATGGTAAGAAGTGTTGATTACTGAGGAATGGATCATCATACAAGAAATTAGAAGATGAAGTTTCAGGTGAGAAGTGGTGTAAAAAAGAGGGGTACATGTTTTTAGGAATATGGTTCTTTGTATTTCTACGCTTTTCCAATGTTATGTTTGTTATTGTTATTTTTGGTGTATAATTTTGGAAGTTTCAAGGGGCTGTATATACAGAGAAAAAAAAAAAAAAATAATGCATGTACGGGTCGCTATATGTTATGGGCCCCACAAACGAAGTTAATAAGTGAGGGTCAAGCAGTTTTTTGTTTGGACATGGCGGCTGGTCAATAATTTAGATCAGACTAATGTTGACGTCACATTCTTATAAGCATCTTGTATACAACATTCAACTACGGACCGCCGTTAAAAGATTAATAAATTAAGATATATTAGTACAGTAAAAAACTTAAATGCTTTAAATCCAAGTTCTACCTTTTTGATCAGGATATTCATTTTAAACATTCAATCCTTTTCAACTATTTTAATATTGTTACTATAAGATCTTTTCACAATGTATTCTTATTCAATCCATTTATAAAATAGTATTGGGCTTTCTATTTAAAACGCTTATAAAAGATTCGTAACTTTTTACTTAATTCTTAAATATAAGTATCAGAAATTATTATCTTATCCCTCCACTTGTTGAATATAAATTATTCAATTAATATCATATTTCATATAATACCTTTGAATATTCTTTCTTCTTTTATATCACATTTTTAAATTTACAATTACAATAATAATTTCAATTTAAACCATTAAAAAAATTACTTTCATTAAACAAATAATAATGATTATTGCATTTAGATACCATTAACATTTTTCTTTTAACACCAATATATATAATTTTTACCTATTTTTCGTATGGGTCTGATACTAGTTATTTATTTATTCATCATCGACACATGTGCTACTTTTCAACTATTTTGCAGTTTTCAATTATATATAGGGATTCATAAAACCTAAATATATGAAGTCATGTGGTTCTTTATAGTTTATATGACCGACTTTATTTACAAATAGATAGATTATTAGTAATTTTATTTAATATAATTAAAGGATTATTAGTATAGTAATATTATAGTAACTTTTTCAATTATAAGATCGGAGGTTTCAGTCATACAAATTGAACAATTATATATACATATTTATAGATTATTGTACATATTCATAATAGTGGTGTGTATGAGTGTACTCATCTCTATTAAAAAAATAATAACAATAATTTGAAATATGTGTGTTGGCGCGCGAGTGTGGAGGGGAACTATTGAGACAAATCATTAGAAAAAAATTGTGTTTCCTTTCATATATTGGTAATTAATAAAAAGAAAATACTGTAGGATATATAAATTGGAATTATACATCACGAGTGCCCTTTAATTATCAGTTGTGGCATCGGCTAATTAATTAATTCCATCAAAAGTGGGTTTAATCAATTATATATCGTTCGTAGCTATATATATATATATATATATATAAAATATGAGACTGATTTATAGGGAATGGGTAATCTTAGGGGAAGGGGAAGTTAATTTGTGTCGTCCGTTAACATTTATCACGGTGAATGTTAGTTGTTATTCATCACGAATAATATTAAAAGTAGTGAGAATGAGTTATGATTTAACATTCTTCGTGATGAATGTTAGTTATCATTCATCACGTAGAATGTTAACAGATGATCCATATTAACTTTCTTCCTTTCTCTAGAATTATCCTTTCTCTCTGAATCATCCTTATATACTTATTATATATATATATATATATTCAATTCAATACGGAGGATAATTTAAGTATGTCGGTAATATATAGTCTAGCTAGCTTTCTTCAATTCTATCTTATTTTTGCGAATAATAGATAAAAAATATAATATGTTTGTGTATGTGTGTTTTTTCAGTTTCAGATACTGTGGAGTGAGGTTGAGTACGAGATCAAATAGGCCAACTTGGTGTTGGATATTGTTCATGATTAAGACAGATGGATTCATAATAATGATGATATGACTTTGAAATATCTCTATTTGATTTCTTGACTTTTGAGAGGCTTGACCATGCATATGATTAGACTAATTGTGTTTGCAGCATGGGCACGTACATTTATGTGCAACTAATATCCAGCTAATTTTTGCCACTAGTAATTTACTTTTCATTCATTTGCTACAAAAATATAAAAACATATGGTTTAATTAATTAACATATACGTTTTTAGTCAAATGTTTAGTGTTAGTTGATAAAATGAATTAAACAATAATTTATCCATAATGACCAAAATCAGGAAGAAAACTGCAGGTCGACGATGTCTGATTATAGTGCTCCTACACTCTCTCTATATACGTCCATATATACATATATATATATATATGGAAATAATTTATAAAGAAGCTTTAAATTTTAGTAAAGAAGAAAAATAAATTTTAGCCTTTGATATTTTCATAAATAAATATTTTATATATATGGAAACGATTTATAGAGAAGCTTTAAATTTTAGTAAAGGAGGAAAATAAATCTTAGCCCTTGATATTTTCATAAATAAATATTTTTAACATTTATTTGTGATGAATATTAAATTTTGAAATTATTTGTGATTTTTAAAATTCATTTATGATGAAATTAAGGGTTGAGATTTGCTTCCTTCATTCTCAAATTATCTTGATTCCCTCTTAAACCTCACCCTATATATATACACACACATTAAAAGCTTTCTAACATATGTTAGTTTGTTCTTTAAAAAAAAGAGAAAGGAAAACAAGTAGTACCGAGAAGAAAGATGCCAAAAAAGCAGGCAACTTCTATTAGGAATATTAACAATGCTTCAATATATTAATATATAACTTAATTAATTGGATTAGATTAGAACTAGTATAACTTATGACTTAAAGTTACTTGAGATGCAAGTAAACTTGAGGAGGTGAAAATCGACTAGGAGAATTATATACTTCTAGAAGGATTTGGTTTGAACCCCCTCATCTCTATAATCAGAGGTGATGGGGTGAGGCATATACTTATTTCTTCTTTGTGTACTCTTAGAGTTTAACTTGGTTATTAATAAGTTAAACGATTTAGGGAATATCTTGTGTGTTCTTGTGTGTCGATTATATACTTCTTTTAATTGTCGATTCGTGTTTACTTTGTGTGTTGAGATTTTATTCAACAATTGGTATCAGAGCCTTGTTCGAGAAGAATAAATAACACAACATGGAGGGACTCAATAAGGGAAAATGAGAAAATAGTTTATTGTTCGTCGGTTACTGTGCAGTCGTGGGAGAATTGGCACTGCGAGTTCATTAATTGTTGAATTGTCGTGAAATTTAAACTGTAGCTTCCTGAACCATAGATCTAAGATCTGACTGGAGGTAAATCGATTTAAGGATCTTCTTCGGTATATCGATTTAAGGGTTTTCTTAAGTAAATCAATTAAAAGATCTTCTTAGGTTTCAAGGTAGTTTCGATTTCTTGGGTTTCAAGGTAAAATCCGATTACTTGAGGTGCAAGGAAAGTCGATATCAAGGATTTTACGGTTTCTTGTGGTTCAAGACTTGGTGGTTGCTTGTAGATTAAATAAGGTATAGATTTCTTAGGTTTGAAGAAATTGTTTACTTGTGGAGCAAGGTGTCAAGTTCTGATAGAAAATCAATCTTCTAGGGTTTTAAAAGGGCCTAGTTTGATTTTTATAAAGGTAGCAATGGAGAACTCACGACTTGTTGAAAGGTTGATACTTTAAGATTTCTAGAGAGGATAGATAGATCAACTGACAAGGGGAAGAAGAATGGTGAATACTTCTGGTGTACAAGGGAATGAAAGTCCTGCACAAGTTAGGTATATGCAACTTGGTCATGGTATTGAAACAAGATTTCATGATGTAGGGTGTTTCGTTTGAGGTGGAGTTACCAGTGAATGATCCTGAAAAAAAAGGGTGATCAAGAAGGTAGGGATGAAGAACCTCAAGGTTATCCTCAGGATTTGATAAGTTATCAACTTGCTAGGAAAGGAGACAAGTGGTGCATCATGCAAGATTTAGAACAAGTGTTGATGTAGCAGCTTATGCTTTAGATTATGTAGAAAAGGAAGACACTCACGAGGGTTAAGCATTGGTGGAATATGCTTAATGTCATGTTTATTAAGGCATTACTAATAAGGTGAAGATTGTTATAATTAATAGCGATACTTAAAGGTAGTAATATGTAACTTAATTAATTGGATTAGATTAGGACTAGTATAGCTTAAAACTTAAATTTACTTGAGAGATAAGTAAATTTGAGGAGGTGAAAATCAACTAGGAGGGGAATTATACACTCCTAGGAGGATTTGGTTTGAACCCCCTTATCTCTATAAATAGAGGTGAGGGGTGAGGTATAAACTTATTATTTTTTGTGTATTTAGGAAGTTTAACTTCGTTATTGATAAAGTTAAAGAGTTGATAGAATATTCTATATATTCTTATGTGTAGATTATATAATTGTTATTATTGTTGATTCGTGCTTGTTTTGTGTGTTAGATATTCTATTAGACAGCTTGCAAATATACATGTCATAGTTGATCGAAAACACAACATTAATTTAACGAATTGTCCCTGTCAGATTATTATTTCCGATAGAAAAATAATTCAAGCAATTAATATTGTCAAAGTCGTACACTTTATAACAGATTTGACCCTACATGTTTCATCTTTTGCAAACGTGGTGCATGAACCTAGCTGTAATGCCTATAAAATTATAAATTAACCTTAAATAACTTCTAATATTTATAAATTCTTAAGCAAAATCTTAACGACAAGCAAAACTCGGAAGAATGAATAAACAGAAACACTATAAGCAAAGTGTCATTTTAGTGACACCTTTTAATATGTAGGTGAGACAAAAATTGTTTTACTAACAGATTTATTGACTTCTACTGACACCTTTTGTCTGTCAGTATCGTATAACATTCTAACAGAAAAGGAAAACAAATAGTAATTCGTTCGAAACTTTGTAATTGCAAAACTGTAAATCGAAAATATCAACTACTATCTATTAATTTGCAAGCTGCAAGTTGCAAGTTGACATATAATCTTGTCTGTAACCATTGATAATTGAGTTCACAATCAACATCAAACTCTCATTAGATGTTGATTTTGAATGTCGTAATGTACCTAAATTGGACAAAAATTTATCCAAAACTATAAATTCCATCAAGCCGGCACGTGACTAGATTGAGTAATGGAAATGGTCAGGGGACCAAAACAATAACACACGTGCCCAACGTGACTCTAATGCCACTAGTTAAGATATTATACATTTGTACGTACATGCACGCCACCATATTGAGTCAAATTTGTTCGGGATGATATATATATATATATATATCGTATGTATACAAACAAATAGTTTTGTGTTCGCGATGCAGAGAAATAGATAACATCTATAATGTTAACATTATTTAGCTTAAGTAAATTTAAAGTGAAAAAACTAAAACTGTTTATAATTTATTCACCAAGTTTCTCACATGCATATAAATAGTCTCTAATTCTCAAAAAAAAAAAAATTAACTTTTGCAATAAAAGAACAAAATATTATTAATTAACCATGAAAGTATTACAATTAGAGAAGAAAGATCATTACTCATTATCTTGCTTCTTTCTATTAAACTTATTAACACATTAATTAGGATCATGGTAGTTTTGATTTAAATGGGTTAGAATAGAGAAACTAGGTTGAAATATTTTGAAGGGCTTATGACAGGGGAATGCACTCAACTGTTGACGGATGTCTATTGTATGTATTCAACTTTACGGGTAAGCATTTAATGTACTTAATCGGGAAAAATGTTCGATCGATGTAAGTAACCGGCTACTTAGCCGGTAAACACACATTTTATCCACATCAGCTGCCACCTGGCGCCGATCATCTTGCTGAAATTCCGGTCATCTTCTCCGGTCACCAAAACCATTGTTAAATCACATAATTTCCTGTTGATTCAATTAGATCTATTTTCTTCAATTTATTATTATTTCTTTTTCAGAAATTATTTATTGAGTCCTAGATCTGATTTATCTTTCATGTTGACGCCGACGGTAGTCGTCACAAAAGCTTGTTATGGGTTCAATCGTAGCATAAACACAATTAGACCTCAATTTTTTCCTGATATGAAGTTAGGGTTTTTGATTTTTATGTTTGAAGTCAGGGTTTTCAGTAAGTGGTCGATTTTTGGGTTTCCAGCGAGTTCTAGGTCGCCATAAAGGGGGTCAGACTGAGATAACGTCAACGGGAAGGGGGCTTGTTGCGGTGGTCCCGACGGTAGGTATTAGTAGATGATTATCTGTGGAGGTGGAATTTAATGGAAATCCTAATTCAAGTAATTAAAACCCTAGATTCTAGATGGAGATGGAATTTTAGGGGTTTTTACAATATTTTGATTGGGTTTCTAAAATTCAAGAAATGTTCAAGCAAATACTCAGCAAGATGATCAGAGAAGGTGACCGGCGCCAGGTGGCAGCTGATGTGGATGAAATGTGTGTTTACCGGCTAAGTAGTCGGTTACTTACATCGATCGAACATTTTTCCCGATTAAGTACATTAAATGCGTACCCGTAAAGTTGGGTGCATACGCCAAAAGTTGAGTGCATTCCCCTGCCATAAGCCTTATTTTGAATTAAGAGATGTCATGTTTTATTTATTAAATAAAAGTTAACTGAGAATTATTGTAGTCAAGTTTTTTATAATGGTAATGGTTATAATAAATATCTTTATTTTAAATATTAATATATTTGTATATATATTTAAAAATAAATATCAAAATTATTATAATTTTATTATTTATAATATGAGATTGACTTTTTTTTTTCTAAAAAAGAAAACACAATTTAATTTTGTTGTGTCTCACACTAATTTTTATTTTTAGTGTGATACAAACTTAAAATTTACAGTGTGTATCAAGAAAATTAGTTGAGTATCACATATATTTTTTAAATTTTTTTATCTCATATTAAAGAGAATATGAGTCCAATAATTTTAATATAATTTTTATTAAATAAATTAATTAATTTTAAAATTAAAAATTAAAATGTTCATTTTTATTATTATTGTCATAACAAATTTTACTAGTTTAACTCTCTCTGAAAGTCAATGTTTATTTTATACGGAGTGTATTCCTTGTTTTTCTAGAGACTGATGTTATAAAACATGTTTTTTTTTTCTTTTATCAAATAAAACATGGTTGAAGGAAGGATTCGACTCTTGACATCCAGGGATGTTGTTTAATTATATTTTAATATTAATAATTTGATATGATTTTATAAAGGAAAAATATCGCAACTTTTGACCATATGCTATGAATTAATGAAGCCTTTGAAATCTTCTAGAATTTGGATATATTCATCGAGTTTTATTGACTGGTGCAAAATAATGTAGAAGGCAATCTAGCTTGTTCTTGTTTTAAAATTAGTTTATGAGATGTTATTTTATGTTTTTGAATTTATTCCTTTTATTATTTTTATTATTTGATCTTCATATCTTACTAATATGAAATGGTTACCGGTAATTAGTTATATAACGTACTGCATCATATGATACAATTAGTATATATATATAAGCAGATGATAGTATTCTTTTCAATATATATTTATATTTTTTTAACAGCAAAAGACATTAAAAATTATCGAAAAGTTTGAAGATACGATGACAACGTAAGTTGAAATATTGCAACTCATCCTCACCCAAAACACATTAACACACATTAGAATAACATCCAAAACCTAAAATAAAAGGCAAATGACTAAACTCAAACGCTCCTACAACTAAATTCAACCTAAAAGTAGTCTAAAGCTTAAACAATAAAAAGAAAGCGCGACTGCATTAACAATACAAATCAAATACAACATTGTGTTAGCTTTTTTAATCTAATATAATTCTGTCGTTAAAAAAAAAAAATTGCTACGGTCCAAATTGACGAACTAATTATTAGGTAACATTTTTGTATTACTCGTTGGCTTATACATACGTACGAAACACTATAAATGATTAACCACTTATGATTATTTTATATAATTATATATATCCCGTTATATTCTTAATTGATCATGTTCATTTCAACGTCTGATACTGTAGCATGCAGGATACTATAGAAATTATAAGCTTTTGTTGGTGGTGATATTAGAAGCCTTAGTGAAGACGGGCTGGTAGCAAAATTAGCCCAAAGAATTTAAATAGCTCGGCCAGTTGGTGGTTGTATGGGTCTGTTAAATAGATGTCTAACGGCCCAACTAGTTGAGAAATTGAGGTACCCACATGGACCATTCAGTCTACGTTTACTTCAAACTTTGTGTCAAAATCAAAACACAAACATTTCGACATCTTATTTATTATCCCGATCTTATAGTGTTTAACTTTTTAAAAATGAGTCCCAACAATAACTGGACCATGATTTCGAAAATGACTTGTGGTACGTTTGGTTAAAAAAAATTCCGTTTTTTGATAAATTTTGAATGAAATTAGAAAGTACAGTACGTGTCGAAATTCTTTTTGTTCTTCTTTTTGAAAGACAAACCTACACTACATATTTCACATATTATATACTCCACACATATACTCATGGAGCTTGAACTCACAACCTCTAGATGAATGAGTTCTTCATATACCGTTAGGCTATGACTCTTTGATAGTTTATTAGTGTCTTCTAAAAAAGTTTCTAACAAAATGAAATTTTACAACTACCAATAGGAAAAATATAATTTATATTTTTCTACTTTGAAAAATACAAACTTTATTTCTCCTATTTAAACTCGTTTCCTGAATTTTAAATTTAAATTAGTTTTAAAGAAACACCGAATGGTTCAATCTCTAAAAAAACAAAAATAGAAAAATAGAATTGTTTTATTTTCAATACTACTAATAATAAACAAATTATGGGTTTACGGTGGTATTATACCAATTGTTATAAAATAATGAGTGATGATTACAAACATGCATGTTTCTTGTGAAACAAAATAATCTAAATAGGGTTTGTCGTCCCAATTACGCGGTACCGTTAAAAAGACTAAATTACACAACATATCCTAACAAAATAGACGATGTGTATGCGTAATGGTGAGGCTTTTCAAACAACTTCACTTTTAACGCTCTTTTTCCACACCCTAGTCATATCTTATCATATCAACATGGATACATATCTCTAACTTGAATGACAATATCTCAAAAAATAAAACTAGGAATGCCTTTCTTACATCACCAACCACATAATTATAGGGAGATCAAAAATCAAAAAATGATTTTGAATACTTTGTTGTGTCGGTTTGTTTGTCCCCCTACAATACTAAACTTTTAGGGTACTTTTATGGTGGTTATGGTTTATCTATAGATAAATGGGATATAATCATGTCAATTTATTTTATCTTATCCTAAAATGAAAGTAAAAAAAGTGATGATATAGACCACATCAGAAACAACAACCATATTAGTAAATGCTGAAAATCACATTTAATTAAATTTATATAATGTACTCATGCTGAAAATTAGAACAAACATTAAATACATTTTTTACACTAAACTGATTATTATATACAAAGAAATTAAAAAAAAAACACAGTATAATCCAAACCACCCTGACAACCCCGTCAAAACTAACGTGATCATACGATTTTGATGGAAGAATACACACCATCTGATCTCATACCCAATACTTTAATATTGTACGTTTTTTATTTGTCAAGTAGTAATTTGCATAATCTGACTTTTGTTGTATTTTACTATTGAGATGGGTCAAAAGTTAAAACTATCATCGCCTATTAATAAGTGGTGAATTCAAATGTTAAAGTAATTAATAGCACGATTTTTTATAGTATTTAATAAATAAATTTGTTTACAAGTATATACAATCTCATAAAAGAAGTTATCTAATTGATAGTTTTTCAATTAAAAACGTCTAAAATAGGTTAATTTATTTATCGAATCGGTAGCACATGCAATTTGATTGGATCTGTAACATTAATAGTAAAATTAACTTTCTTTTTAAAAAAGAAATCTATAATTCACATGCTAAATGAACCCGTAGCTAAAGTTACCTTAACTTTCTATGCGGCTCTGCATGCTCATCTATCTGTATAGAAAATTAGTGTATTTGCAGGTCATGATTCATATAGGCGTAGTTTCCATCAAGGTCGGGGATAAAACAAGATCATGGACGCACGCAAACAAAAAATTATTAGTATTAAATTGTTAATATATATATGTATGTATATATAGATATAATTTAAAATCTTGACATGTATATGTACGTGAGGGAGACCTAGTTTTAGATTTACAAATGAAGGGAGTAAAGATACTGTTAAAAGAAATTCACATAGGAACTCACGTTGCTAGTTTTAGTAACCTCTTTATGATAACGTACGTACCTTTCTATTTTGAGAACAACATATAGTCAAACAATTACGAAAACGAATCAATACAGATATTTACCCTAAATGATACTCATTAATCCGATGATTTAGTCAAATAAATAATACTTTTATCTTGTAATTATCCGAATTTAGATGTATATTAAAAACACTAGCTAATTGAATCGATCATTTCATTTCTCAATTAAGTGTACAGTTCTTTTTAATGTGCTCAAAACTATTACAGTAATTACTTCATCCCGAAGTTTTTTAAATTAAAAGGTTTTTTTTTTTTTTTAATAACAATCTTTAACGATGTGAATTAGAATAGTATAATCACTGTCAAATCATTAGTGACGATAACATGTAACCCATAATATTTACTTTTATTGACAAATCTAAGAATATAATAACCACATCGCAGCACCTAACGACAACTATATATGTTGTTCTTGGAGGAGATTATGACTTGTTACGATTATCATTTCCGTAGATTAAAAAATTCAGATGATTTACGCTTCAAACACTTCCCGTTACAATGAAATCATCATCATCATCATCATATCGTATATATATGACCAACTACTATACATTAATTGCCTTTTAGTTAAGACAATAGATTTAGTTATCAACGTAAACATACCAAATACAACATTCAAAAATGTTGTTCGCATGCATATTCGATCGTCGAAACTTTTGGGCCCATTAAGTAAATAAATATAAAGAAAAGTGGCTTTGGAATAAATGTTGATGATGGGTTCCTACCTCATCCTAAACGGCAAAAGAGTAGGACACATACACATAAACATAAACATATAATCTTACAGCAACATGTTAGAATGAATGTTATTAATTTAACTTTTTTAATATTATCCATTCTTAGGGTCATATTTGTTTCAACATACAAATCAAAACTTATCGTACAAAGCACGTTTAGTTGAAACAAACATAAGAGATAAACAGATAAATACATACAAAAATAAACATTTATGTTTTATTTATTAATATGTCTGTGTATATATAAGGGATATACTTGCCCATTTGCTTATCTAACTAGTTTGTATTCAAAATGGAGAAGATTTATCTAAAGTTTGTACTACTTTGTTTCTCGTCCTTCCTTCTAAGCATTGAATTTACAACTACCGATGCAGCACGTACAATCAGTACCATCGCAAATGACCGACGGGTCGGTACAACGTTTACAGGCACCGATGACAATGACCGGAGAAGCCTTTTAGAGAATGGACTTGGCCGTACTCCCCAAATGGGGTAAGTATATAGATATGCCTTCATTTGTAGTCATTATTTTAACATGCATTTACTAGCCTTGTCGTCAGTTGTACTCTTTGCTTGATTCATTGTACTGCAATCTCATAGCCAAACCATAACCATGAACATGGTCACTTGAATATGTTGATGTTTTATAATTGGCTTATCATGGTAAATTCATGTATTCATGAGAATGCTCATTTGAATAAAAAATATAAAGATAAGAATATAAAAGTATGTATTACTATTAACATTTAGACACTCATATTTAAAAGTTGATTACTTTGTACATTTGTAATTGATCAGGTGGAATAGTTGGAATCACTTTGCTTGTAACATTGAAGAAAAATTAGTCAGGGAAACAGGTAATTAAATGGTTTTTAACTTCTCTAATATACCCATCATTTTAAACTAAATTGTTAATGTTAATGAATTATGATTTTTATTGTATTTGTTTTAATTTTTTAAATATATATATATATATATATAGCGGATGCAATGGTATCAACTGGACTTGCTGCTGCGGGATACAAATATGTTAATCTAGGTAAAACAATATTGTATTTAATATTTAATTAATTAATAGTTAATAATGCTGTAATAAACCGACAAAATTATATTCTCGTGTTCATGAGGTGGGCCGTATGATATCTTATCAGATCTATGTTCTAACGATAATAATTTGAGGGGATAATGCTATGACATCATCAATGAAATAAAACATATTTATTTTTATTATATGTATTTTCTTTAACTTTATTTTTAAATAAAATGGAACTTTATACTGTGAAATCATTGGAGTAGTTTTTATTAATACAATAATTTTGTTTCAATATTAATTGAAAACAGCATGAAAGGCCCCCATTTAATTTGTTTGGTAACATGATTTCCACCAAATAAATGTATTCCCAACTAATTTCGTGCAATATGTTCATTTTATTAATAATTACAGTTATTCTTTTTGTGTTTTAGATGATTGTTGGGCTGAACTTGATAGAGATTCAGAGGTGATTTTTCATGTACTTCATTAATTAGTAGTTTAGTTAATAATTCCATCTTCTTGAAGCTTAATTTTATTATTAATGATGAATGATGAACTATAATCAAATATTGTTCATGTTTACATTTACAGTTATGTCTTGTACTATTATCTTTTTTATTTTTTTGTAGGGAAATTTCGTTCCTAAAGCCGCCACATTTCCATCTGGAATCAAAGCATTAGCTGATTATGTTCATAACCAAGGATTAAAGCTTGGAATTTACTCTGATGCAGGGTAGAAATTAATGAATTACATAATTAAAGCTTAATTACAAAATATTATCTCTTGTCTCTCGTGTTTGTTTTCTCATATTCTTGTTGTATACAGAACTCAAACATGTAGTAAACAGATGCCTGGATCATTAGGCCACGAAGAACAGGACGCAAACACTTTCGCTTCATGGGTACATTCTTACCTTAATTTGCATGAAATTCTTATATATATTTCGGACGTAACATAAAGTTAACCTTTTTCATTATCTTACAGGGAATCGATTACTTAAAATACGATAACTGTAACAATCAAGATATAAGCCCAAAGGACAGGTACATTTCTTTTCTGTTCAACTTTTTTTTGTTTGTTTCATCTTTCTGTTTGAAAATATAATGATTAACAAATTCTTCTGATCTTTTTATTTCATTGAATTCAACTTACATTGAATATGTATTTTGTAACAAAGGTATCCAAAAATGACAAAAGCTTTGCAGAACTCGGGCAGGTCCATTTTTTATTCTTTATGTGAATGGTGAGTGTATTGTTGGTTGTTTCTGCTTTAAATTATTTCACAATTAATAAAGTTTAGTGAGGACATATTTTCTTGAAATGACCAAAGGGAATTGAAATACTGTCATTTCACTTTCAGGGGCCAAGATGATCCTGCAACTTGGGCACATGAAGTTGGCAATAGCTGGAGAACGACAGGAGATATCTCTGATAATTGGGATAGGTAAATCTACAGTCAAATTAAATCATTGCCCACATTATTTATATTATATTTACATGATATATTTATTTATAGGTAATATGCATTTTTTATACCTTAATCTTGAAAATTTACTTTTCGGTTTAAGAAGAAACTATGATTAGTATAACATAATTGTATGTTTCACTTCCTATTAGCATGACTTCACGAGCCGACGAAAATGATAAATGGGCAGCTTATGCGAAACCTGGTGGATGGAATGGTACTTTTGATTCTTTTCAAGTTGTAGCTGTCGTACTCATAATTCAGTTTAAACGATTCTTAAGCTCATGTTTTGTTGTGATTTGGTGTCAGACCCTGACATGTTGGAAGTTGGGAATGGAGGCATGACGACGGAGGAATATCGTTCACACTTTAGCATTTGGGCATTAGCAAAGGTATGTATTTATATGACTTGTTTTAAACTACTATTGATCTTAACATTCTACTTAAGGCACATATAAACTTTATCAAAAACTGACGGGGAATTTACAATTAGGCACCTCTATTGGTTGGTTGTGACGTACGATCAATGAGCAATGAAACATATGAAATTCTTAGTAATAAAGAAGTTATCGCCGTGAATCAAGGTAAGTATGAATATTATGACAAATGTTATACTTCATTTTCAATTATACAGTTTTCAATATATACTCACTAACTCGAACCCTGATGCAGATAAACTTGGAGTTCAGGGGAAAAAGGTTAACAAGAATGGTGATTTGGAGGTAACTTTCTATGTTAATTTTTGGTTTAATACATACTCAGATCCATAACAACGTCGTTAAAGCAACATGTGTGTTGTATTATAATTGTGTACTACTTAAGATATGGAATTTATAGCTATGATATAAAATGCAGGTGTGGGCTGGGCCTCTTGCACATGACAAAGTTGCTGTAATTCTATGGAACAGAGGAGGCTCAGAAAGCGAAATTACTGCTTATTGGTCCGATATAGGACTCAATTCAACCACAGTTGTTAAAGCTCGAGACTTATGGGCGGTAAGAATTTCAAGAACAGTACTTATTTAGTTATCCTAAAATGATATTTAGTCATTTCATCATGCAGTAACATGACTCACTTGTATACCTTTTTGCAGCATAAAACATACAAATCAATCACGGGACAGATCTCTGCAACTATAGAATCTCATGCATGTAGAATGTATGTTCTAACTCCACAATAAGGAGTTAGAGCAAATGATTTATGGAACTTTAGTGTAACACCCCGTTACAAAAATAAGATTTGGGAAGGCAAATGTGCAAAACAATTCATTTTCATATGAAGCAATTACAGTATCTTAAAAAGGATAAACTCTCTTTTGAGTTTTAATTAATAAAGACCAGAATATGATGTTCATTATATGTATCATGATCATTAAAATCTTCATTTTGCGTTGGCAATACTCAACAAATCATATGACGAAACAAGTAACATGGGATTACGGAAATATTCCATTCCCTCAAGTCAAACAGATGAACCAATAGTTTTCATAATTGAGGGGATTTTGGAAATGTTATTTGTACCTTGAAGGATATCCCGTTAGAGTGACTTCAATCGTCGACCAAGTGACTTTACAAATTCAAAGTCAATATGAATTCAACCTGATGTATGATACTGAGTTACATACATATAACATATCTGTAACTGCTTCTAACAAATAAGACTATATGTGAAATCCAAACTAAGTATGCCTGCATTTCGCCATTTCTTACATCATCTGCATATCTATCAGAGATCAAATCAAAGTTGTTGACTTTGAGTATTTTGGTCACCCAATTTGGGTTTGTTGTTTGACTTCATCACAGCACTAATTTTAGGCTACTTTCCTATAAAACGATTATATGGTATCTAGTTTCTTGTTTTATCTTATCCTGAAATAAACAAAATACAATCGTCAACTTATAATTTGCGTTGTTTGAATTCTGATTGTAGTATTAGTCATATTTACGCGAGACGTACTAGTATCATAACACTACATATATATAAATACGTTCTAAGGATAAAGAGAAGGAGGAAAAGGGAGAATCAAGATGCATCTAAAGGTTGTACTGTGCTTTACTTCCTTGCTTCTAAGCATCGGAATTACCACTACTGATGCAGCACGTACAACCTTTACAAGCACAAATGACCGAAAAATCCTTTTGGGGAATGGACTTGGGCGCACTCCTCAGATGGGGTAAGTCCGTAAGACACAAGTATAATATGTGGTTGTTAACTATGCATTTACTAGCTAGTTTTTTATCAGTTGTGCTAGAAAAAGTATATTACAAGTTAAAGCCGGATCGATGGCCAAACACAAAACGGAACAAACGAGAGTAATTAACCGAATGCCCAATGAGGGGATTCTTTATTAGCCGTCCAAATAATATCAAAATTGAGTTTCTCAAACCCTAAACACAGATTATATGTCTAGACACAAAAAGGAAAGAAGCCCAAACAAATTCAAGAAACAAATCCAAAAGTTCAAAATAAAACTTATAAAATAGAAAATGGTCGTTTTTGGCCCCTAAACATTGTCGAATGGCGTCGAATTCCGCCACCGAAATCAACTTCTTGAAAATATTCGGCCAACGTTAAATTGAGGTTGGCGTTGACTATGTTAATATGGGTAAGTGTAACATTAACTGCCATTTAATTTGATATAAATGCAAGATTCAAGGTGACAATTTGGTTTTGATCCGAACCCATAAAGAACCACAAAAAACTAAGCTGAGATGATTGACATTTTGATGTTAGTGTTCATCTCTTTTTTGTCCTAAAGCGCCTATTTATTTGGTTTGAATTAAATAAAGTTTTATAGTTCATGAAAATATAAATCATTAATATTTCATTGAGGATGATTAATCTCGTTTATGTTTTTAGATGATTGCTGGGCTGAACTTGATAGAGATTCAGAGGTAATTCTCTGTTTATTTTATTAGTCATTTTTTTTTTCTAAATTCAGAACTCCACCTTCTTGATTCTTGAGTTATATTATATACAAGTTTAAATTAACTATCAAAGGTAAACTAGAACTAATCAAGTGTTCGTATTTAAATTATTTTATCTCTTGTACCATAATCATTCTATTTTTGTAGGGTAATCTTATTCCTAAAGCAGAGACATTTCCTTCTGGTATCAAAGCATTAGCTGATTACGTTCATAACAACGGATTAAAGCTTGGAATCTACTCGGATGCAGGGTATCTAATCTAAGACACAATAAAACCTTAAGTAGGAAAGTATTATCGTTTTCTCATGTTTGTTATCTTGTTCTTGACAGAACTGTAACATGCAGTAAGGAAATGCTCGGATCATTAGACCGAAGAACAGGATGCAAAAACTTTCCCCTCATGGGTACATTCAACCTTTTGTATCAACTTCTTAGATCTTCATTTTCTTTATTTTGGGTGTAACATAAAATTAATATAGACTCTTTATCATACAGGGAATCGACTACCTAAAGTACGATAACTGTAACAACTACGGTATTATCCCATCGAAGAGGTGCATTTGTTTTCCTGAAACTATTTTTGGTTTCACAAAAAATCATATAATTTATACATGATTAAAATATAAGTTAAAAATATGCCTAATATTTTTAATATCATGTATTTAGTATTATTAATCTATTTTCATTAGTAAAAGTTTATGATATTTTTATTATTAATTGGAATGAAGTTAACATGGGTTGCTCTTTTGTGACCAAGGTATCCAAAAATGGAAATAGCTTTGCAGAACTCAGGAAGACCCATTTTTTATTCAATATGTCAATGGTGAGTGTTATTTGCCTCTGCTACTTTAATCATTTACAAGTTGAAAGTGAATTACCAAAATAACCAAAGGGGAATTACGTCATTTCTTGTATAGGCAAAATGACCCTGCAACTTGGGCACATAAAGTTGGCAATAGCTGGAGTGACTGATGATATTAAAGACAATTGGGATAGGTATGCTACACTCTGAAATCCAATCACTAAGCACACTATTAAATCAACAAAACTATATCTTAAAAGTATATGTACATAAACTCTATACAAAGAAAGAAATGTTATTGAACATAATGTAATTTCTATAATTTCAATTCCTACTAGCATGACTTCACGGGCTGTTGAAAATGATAAATGGGCAGCTTACGGAAACCTGGTGCATGGAATGGTAGTTTTGATTCTTTTTCAAGTTGTAACCATCTTATTCATAGTAATGTTAAAACGGTTCTTAAGCTCGCGTTATGGTCTTAGATCCTGACATGTTGGAAGTTGGGAGGAGGCATGACGACAGAGGAATATCATTCACATTTTAGCATTAGCAAAGGTATAGAGTTATATGACTTCTAAACTACTTACATTTATCATAACAATGTTATAAACTTATCCAAATTGACAACATTTCAGGCACCTCTATTGATTGGTTGTGACATACGATCAATGAGCAATGAAACATAGGAAATACTTGGTAATAAAGAAGTTGTCGCCGTCAATCAAGGTCACTGTGCTATAAGAATTTGTACACATCATTTTCATTTTAAATGCCTAGACATATGCGCATTGTCTGAGATTAATGTAGATACACTTGGGGTTCAGGGGGTAAAAGTTAACAAGAATGGTGATTTGGAGGTAAAATATCAAAGTTACTTGTGCATTGATTGACTTATTGTGTACTATAGATATAATAATTCTAGCTATGTTAAAAGGTAAAAATGAAATTGACAAGATAAATGCAGGTATGGGCTGGGCCTCTTGCAGATAACAAAGTTGCAGTAATTCTATGGAATAGAGGAGACTCAACAAGCCAAATTACTGCTAAATGGTCTGATATAATAAATTAGGTTCCTGCTTGGCTTACACCCAACATCTGAAATTCATTAACTAAGTTGTCTCTAGTGAACTGGATTTAAATACATTGTTTGTTTTTGTTTTTCTCTCTTTTGGCTGTGATTGTATGCAAGAGAAATGAATGCTCAATCAAGCTATATCACTCGATATTTTTATGTGATTGTATGCAAGAGGAATGTATACAACATGCTTGTATGCGATATTTTAAAATTTTGTGCGATACTTTTTTGTTTGTGCGAAGTTACGTATATACAATTAGGTTTTGATTTATCTGTGCCTTCAATGCTATACATCACATCGATTGGTATTCTGTTCAGCTCTTATTCGCATGAAAAATGGAATTGAGTGGTAATATCCGGTTTCCAAAAGGTAAAAAGCAGTGTGTGGAAGGTGTTATCGAAGGTTAAAAAAATTAATCCGAAACAATTTATTATTTGTAATATATAAAGGAAATACCTTGAAGAATTTGCCGGTAGAATGACGAGCGTGAAAGTGGTTCCAAGATACAGAATCAATAGAAGATGAAGATTGAGATAAATGATGAGAAGGAAGAAGATGATAAGAAAATTTAGGATCATTCTGGATGCAATTACTCAGTTCCTCCCAATCAAAATCATTTGAGTGATACCCCGTTTCTTCCAACCTCCTCCTGCTGCTGCTCATCATCATCTATCTTTCTATCTATCTATCTTCTATTCTATCTTTCTATCTCTTCTCTCTAATCTATTAGAAGAAAAATCTTAAGAAATCAAAGACCCTTAGATGAGAGGTCCATCCATCTAATGACATACGTATTTTTTATTTTTTTCAAATAAAAGACTAATCTACCCTTAATAACTGATTTTTCCATTTAATTATTTATTTCCTTATTTATTGCCTATAATTCAAATAGAATCATCGACTGCTATGTGTTATTTTTATTCAAGTATCTAACTATTAATATAATTTGCCTGTTATTAAGTTGTTAAATTATAATGATCACCTTGACAATTTACAATTTTTTCTAAAACACGCTTAAATAGTATTTTCATTTCAACCCAACCCATTTTTACATGTTTCAAACCCGACTTGTCTTGACTCTATTCTTAATGTTCGTCTAAAGCTTGTCTTTTTCATATGCTGTAGTTCGCTGAAAAAGTTCAAAACTTTGATGATGAAGAAATATAAGAAGATGGAGCCAGTTCTGTACTAAATGCATGAGGTCTCCAAAAATTTGAGTCTTTGTTCTCATTGACCAAGGTACACTTTTACCTCATGTTTTCTAATTCATTCAACATAAGTCACGAGTACCTCTCATCTTTGTTAGCTATTAACAATGTCTGCCTACATTATCGGATTGTAATTAAATTTTTGTGTCTGTTCAGGTTACAAATTAACATTGGCAAAGGAAAACAAATCCCACTTTGAGGAGTACTTGAACAATAATCAGAATGTTAGACTTGAGATTGACAAGTGTGTCATGTGTTGAGTATTGACAACCATATTCTTGTCAAGTTACAAATCTTTTGACCCAAATCTCCTAGCATAGATGATACGACAATCATTAACTTCTTTTATGATGAAATCCGAGTTTCAGGTTTTGAATTTGGGTAATAGGTTTATATTGTTATTAGATGTTCTTTTATTGGTCAAATGCGTTAAAGTTTTCAGAGAATTTTCTCAAACAAAAATGAAGCACGGGAGATTTGAGTGGATATAATTATGTGGTTACTTGCAAATATAAATGGGAAATTTAGACAAAAACAACTATGGAGCTTATTGTTACAACCTACCAGATTTGTGTCTCTTAATAATCTTATTTGTAGAATGTAGATAATTGTTTATCTTTATGAATATAACTATTAGGTACTTGCAAAATAAATAGAAAATTTGGACCAACTATGGAGTCTATTGTCACAACTTATGAAGTTTGTGTCACATAGATCTTATTTGTTAATAGTTGTTTATCTATAGGGTTTTGGCTTTTTGAATTTGATGCATGCACTGCTCAACTGCTCAACACTTCAGATCGATTAGGCTATCAAGAAATTATGACTTACTTGAACTTATCACATAATGATGTTGTTAGGCTACTCTATTAGCCGTACGCAAAATATAAAATACACAATAATGCGTATAGGTATCTAGAACAAACTCAATGGGCATAAGCGCCATGTTAACCTTCTAAACGAAGAGGGAAACTTGCCATCCGACAACTTCTATATTTCATTTTATAAAGTCGGTACTATCATACTTGCTAACTTTAAACTATTCATATAAGGTAATTTAAATGATTCTTATTGACAATGAAAACTAATCTTTGATTTTTCACATTTAGGAACAATTGCGCCTCACAACTGAATATACAATCGAACACATGCAAATGCACACACAAGCTGCTCCAATCGAAGACAACTCACACTACAATTGATCGCGAACAAGCTGGTGCTTCTACATCAAAAACTTAAGAAGATATAAGTCACTACTCTGCCCAAAAATTGAAAAGAACTATTTTTAAAAAAAATTCGGTTCCACACCCTTTTAGTGTCTGCTCTTTTATTTATTTATTTATGATCCTTAATAAATTACAACAACTATGCATGTTGTATCATAGTTGTTTTATGTTTGTTTATCATGTGGTAATTTTGTTTTAAAGTTATCTAAATTTCTTTAGTATTAATTAAAGGATTCAATCGAGAATTTTGTTCGCTATCTACATTTTAATATACATTTTACTTTCTTTTCACTAATTACAATACACTTTTAATAAATTTCTTAACATGTGACACTATACATTAAGCATCACTTATCGGTGTAATTTTACATTGTAACCAGCATTATCAACCATAAATATGAAGAATGAAAATAATATATGAATTTGCACAGCAAAGATTGGCACAATTTTATCTTATCATACTTCAAACACGAATGAAAAATATAATTATATAAAACCTACATGCACCTCACTAATAATTGATTAACGGAGGCAAATCTAGATAATGAAAAATTGGAACATTCTTTTGGTCACAAGTTGTTTGCCTTTACTAACGCAATCCTTAAACACACCCTGCACACATATAGTCATATGTTATATAGACGTTACTAATTGACAGTTATTTGAATTGAAAAAACAGTTTGACCGAGACATACATAGGATGCAATATTGATTTTTTTATGTACGATACCGTGAATTTCGCAGGTCCTAAACTAGTTCTATTTTATTATTTTATTTAGGGTTGTTTGGCTTAGTTATCTTAGGACCATTAGCCTTTTTTTGTTGTCAAACACTTATAAACTTTAACAGCCTATTGATGATAAAGAGCTCATTTTCAGATAGCATTGAAGCACCCCTTTGAGGCTTATTTAATAGGACTTTTTTAAGCTTGTAAGCTATTAAGCTAAAAAGTTTTAAGTCCTCTTTAAGCTAAGCCGAACACCCAACCTAGTTTATAGAATGGATTACGAATGGCATAATACGAGTATAAGGGTTCCTTTGTTCATTTTTATGCATCAATGATTGTATCTCAACCACCAAATCATCGATTGTCCAAACATTTAATCGTAAAGTACCAAACATTTAATACATTCTTGAAAACAATTCTGGAAAAAATGAAGAGGAAGAGAAATTTGCACAATGTTAACATGATTTAGGTACATTAGCTTAATCCAAAGACATGCAAAAGTAAGTTGAAAAGAAGTATCTGCTAACTTCTAGAAATACACATCAAAACATTTAAGAAGTATGTTCTTAGGTTAACTGTACAATGATGATGCCATTGTGTTACAACTTCCCACCATATCCCTGCTGCACAAAAGAAAGCTATATTATATCCAACTGTCTGGTTAATCACACTCCAAACATTTAGTCTTGGAAACGATCAAAATCCCCATTCTTCGGTGACTGCTGCACCCCATGATTCACTCTTCCTGCACCACCAACAGCTAATGCATCACAGCCACATCCAAAAACAAAAAAAACGTTATACGCTTAAACCGACTTAATCAAACCATGTTCGACACAACAAAAAGGTAACAATCCTTTCTACATTGATAGACAAGTGAGAAGTTTGAACACATTATAAGACTTAAGTTTATGGGCTACTGATCACTGTGACCATGAATACAAGTCAAACTCAAAGGTTATTGGGGCCATTTTATTGCCTTGGGCTTGTGGTGTTACACAAACTATACCTGAAAAGTCATAACCAGCAGTGTTCCTAGAATCATTATTACTCCTCCAGTCGCTTACAGGCAAATTTCGATTCTGGATCATAAATTGGTACCCATCGATATTTTGTTGCTCATCGCTACCACCAACCACATTTCTTCCGGAAGAATCTGGTTGCGATAGGAAGCTTAAGTTCGGTAATGATGGCGCCACAACAGTTGGTGATGGCAACTTATTTATAGAAGCATCACCCTTAATAACTGAAGCAGTTTCTTTCTTACCCTCGATAGCAAATGTCCCGACGATTATCTGAAATAATAATAAAAGAATGAGCATAAAAGGCACACTGACACAATAAGTATTATGTGAATATTACCTGCACTGGGCCGGCAGCTATCAGCGGCCCATCGATGGCACCACCAATAATTTGCCCGTCATTACTAGACAAACAAACACTTAATCCACCCGCACTACCACCGAATTCAGTACGTATAAAAGAGCCACAGAATGATAGGATGTCGAAACGACCCTGATATCAAAGAAACCATGAATTGAATAATGATTAATTCATGATTTGAGAAATGAATGTATAAGTGTTTTGAACTTGTTTACCTCATAACTGATGTTGCCTGAGGATGTGGCTGGCTGACGTAAAGATGCATTAGAGATCGAACCAGATGCTGAGAGGACACACATCTCTTGCTTGCTTTGTTGCAAAAACGACATAATTTTTTGGCTAACGTCCTATAAAAAATTTAAACAGATCACAAAAACAAAAAGATGGTGTTCAAAGTATGACATCCACAACAAGAATTTAACAGTTACACCATAAAGGCATTAGTATGTTAGTTGACTGTTTCAGAGACCATTACAGAGAGGAATGACTAGTAGCAGATTATTAAGAGCAGAAACCAAAAGTAGCAGCACATACGTACAGAAATAAAATTATATCATATTGCATAATAAAAATAAAATGGTATAGTGGAATAACATAGACTTAGAGGTCTGTATTCATACCTCTCCGGCAACCACAGAAATAATATGAGGCGTAAAACCTTGCCCTGTGTTCCCTGAATAAACAGAAAGAAATGGAACATAAGGGTTTTGGTCATGTTCTGTTCAATATATGATACTATTGTTTTCAAGTGTATCAAAGAAACAATAAATCACAGCTGGAGTTGTATTTTATTTGAACAAATACAATAACCATCTAAATTCATTAGAACTGTAACTCATCTTGATAAAAAAAATGATCACTTGGAAGCCTGCTGCAGTTTAGAAAAATGAACGATTTTGGACATAATTCAATACTAAAAAGACCATCATGCTTGGCACATCTTGCCCGAAACCATAAAGATCAATTATCAAGGGCAGGCAGGACATAAAGGAGAAAAGCTCTCAGACAAAATAAACACACTTACACACCCTTTGTAAGAAACGAGACTTTGACTTTAATCGTCAAACAAGTTAGTATTTCAATGTGCACCAACTCCTATATATATATAAATGTTCCATTGGATAAAGGTTTGGTATCAAAGGTTGAGGTTTGGTTCGGTGTTATCAATCTAACCCGAATGGACTTAAAATCAGTTCATATGGAGCTGATATAATGCATGAAACTAATGTGCTGATACAGGTACAGTTGTCAAAAACAAGGCTATATATTTAAAAGAAATAATTAATGATAAACCATAGACACATTCCCTTTTAATATGCACCATGCAAAGGTTATCCTAGCAATGCCGTAATCTCTCAAATTAAACATGCAAAATTAAAAGATAACATAGCAAAAACAGACCTTTTAAACTCTTATTCAGTTCAAACACTCAAAAGGGGTTAATTTATAGTTCATATAATAAATTTATATGAATAAATAAACATACCAAGAGATGATTTCTTGAAAGAAGTAGTAGAAGAAGCACCAACTCCTAAAGACAGGTCCTTTTTCCTTGGCGGCGACAACGGCGGCACGGAAGTCGACGGAGATGACGATGAAGACAGTCTTTTTGCGGCGGCGGCTTGCTCCGGCGTACCGTACTTTCTGGGTCTACCTCTCTTCCGCCGTACGCCGGTTTCTAAAGGAGATGACACGGCAGAAGGTGCAGAATTATGAGGGTAAAGTAACTGAGATGGTCTATGATCATTGTTGGTGGTGTTTGGTAGCATGCCATTGGTGATGGTGGTTGCTGTTGGTTGTGGAAGGCGTTGCGGTGGTGGCGGTTGAGGTTGTGGGTGGTGGTGGTGATAGTAAGAACCAAGACCAAGGTCATCCGGTTCCATTAGAATGGTGGGTGTGTGATGAAAAAAATAAAGATTTGTTTTTTTTATTTAAATATTTTTAATTATTTTTTATAATTTATTTTGGGGGAGTTTGGATTGGGATGTTGATGACTTGGTGTGTTTTTTTACAGTTTATTTCGGATGAGGTTTTGATCCTGCGCCGCATGATTCGTGGCCTGTGTGGACAATTGATTGAGGCTGACCTGTGCAATTTTGACTCTTGATTACCAACATGGTCATTAAAAGTCAAACAAATCCAAAAATTCGATATTATTTTCTGTTTCATTTACAATTGCAAAATTAAAATTAAAGCTTTACAATGGAGCTTGATGTTTGGTACTTGATCAAGTGTATTTTATTTTGAATGTCAATTAGAAAAGAATTTATTGGTGATTAATTTTAATACTTTGACGTACATGCAAATTCAATATGAGATTAACTCAATTGAAGGTGATTAAGGGATTAATCCTTGAAAATATACAGTAAGATATTTCCAAATATACGAAGTGCCTGAAATGAATAAGGGAAATCACTAGTTTATATAGTGAAATTCTATCTTCCAGAAGGTTCTATAAGGATGTCAATTAGGGTGCAAGAATATAGACATTCTCTTAAATTTTTGCTTACGTAAACCAATAAAATGGGTCGACCAAGTTAATAGGGTTGTCATGAAAATAACACATGCATGAATAGTCTCTTTTGTACTACGTGTCAGACATTGTCAGGGTAACATGCAAACTGTGTGTTAACCGAGTTCGGGAAGAATGAAGCTCGAGCTCAGAGGTCGCTTAGCGGAATCGTCTCCTCGGGCTAGGAACATAGTGTTAGTGGTGTTCCGTACTGAAAAGTGAAATTCGAGGTCTGAGATCCGAGTTTTTGTCGCTAAATGGTTCAACTCGGTTCAAGTCTATTACTTGATAACGGTTTTGTCCAAGCGTGATGTTATGCACATCCAATCTGAGATTAACTCAATCAAGGGTGGGTAAGGAATTAATCCTTGAAAATATATAGTGAAATATTTCCAAGAGTATGAGGTACCTGAAATGAATGAGGGAAAACACCAGTTTATGTAGTTAAACCCTACCTTCTAAAAGGTCATGGAAGGATGTCAATTAGGGTGTGAAAATGTAGATATTCTCTAAGATCCGTGCTGACGTGGATCATTAAGATGGGCCGACCAAGTTAATGGGGTGGCCATGCAAATAATACCTGCATGAATATTCCCTTTTGTACTATGTGTCAGACATTGTCGGGAAAACATGCAATGTGTGTGTTCGCCGGGTTCAGAAGAATGTAGCTCGATCTTGGATGTCGTTAAACGAAATCATCTTCTTGGGGTAGGACCGTAGTGTTAGTGGTGTTCCATACTGAAAGTGGAATCCGAGGTCCGAGGTCCGAGATCCGAACTGATGTCACTAAACCAGTTCAACTCGATTTAATTCTATTACTTGAGAACGATTTTATCTGTGCATGATGTTGTGTACATCATTGACATGCAAACTTATACACTTCGCTTTTTAATAAATATAGGAAATATATTAATTATTTTATCCTTATTATTGTCATCAAACACTTTTAATACGTGTAAAATGATAATCGAATGGTGGATTTGAATTATCTCTACTACATATAAAGCATTTTATTTATTTGTCTCAAAATTAGACTCAACTCTAAAAAATATTAAATTGTCCCTCTTTAATTACTCCTATATCAATTGAAAGAAACTTAATTTAAATTAATCTTTAATAAGTAAGGTAATTATAAGAGGATTTATCAAATTAGTATATAGTGTCAATATATTAGGCAATAATCGGTAAGGAAGATGGACAAATTAAAGGCAATATATAGCTACGTATAACATCTTTGTCTTACGTACTTTGTTCTAAAATATATTTACAATTATATTATAAATATTTTTACAATCATAATATCCTCATACGAACTTTAAAACTAAATATATTGATGAACTACTATTTGTATAAAAATATTATATGATTGCTATCTTTCATATGTAAGTCTATACTTAATACATAAAGGATTTATCCCTTTCTCACTTTCTCACCTTTTAAAACTAAGTAAAATAAATCTTCACGATTGAATCTATATGACTTCTAATCTCATTCCTTCATTTTACTTTAACATACCTATATAATAACACATTTAACAAATAGGGATGAGTTCAAATGAGAATGAAAATTTTAGTGAGAATGAAGGAATGAATCCTAGCCATCCATTTTGCAAAACTTAATTTCCCCCCAAAGTTAAATATCTCACAAACGGCTAATCAAAAAATTATAAAAACTGCACCATAAAAATCAACGTTCTTTTCTCTACGATTAGACATCCGTCATGATATACTTTCGACGATTTTTTTTTTTTGGTTGAAAACCGGTAACACATGTGTTAGTGGTTGGTAACATATGTGTTACTAGCGATTAACACATGTGTTACCAACAGCTAACACATGTGTTAGTCCCAAGTAACTCAAGTAACTCATAAGTTACCAGCGACTAACACATGTGTTACCTAGTTGTTGGTAACACTTGCGACTAACACATGTATTACCAGCAGCTAACACATGTGTTACCAGTTTTCAAAACCCACCAATAAATGGAAAAAAAAAGTTCTTCGAAAGTATACCTTGTAAGATGTCTAATCGAAGAAAATAAAATGTTGATTTTTATGGTGCAATTTTTATATTTTTTTGACTAGCCGTTTGTGAGATATTCAATTTTTAAAAATGTCGGAGGTATTATTATCTTGATGAAAGGGATGGTTGAAATTGATTCCTCTATTCTCATAAAAAATTTCATTCTCATTTGAACTTAATTCTTAACAAATAAACAAACACTTTTGACCAAAAATCTCACATAATAGTTTTATTTGTCTCCTTCACATACATATCATCTGAACATAAAAATGCCTAATGAACACCATAGAAAACACATAAATCAGATACTAATAAATATGATGCCGAATCAATCATTCGACGTCACTACTTTGCACAGGTACAAAACTAGTTTAGTATAAAGCTATTTTATTCCATAGGTACAAAACTAGTTTAGTATAAAGCTATTTTATTCCAAAATATAAAGGTAATATTATTGATTATTTTTCTTAATAATACTTTAATATTTTAGGGTAATATTTGACAATTATCAACGTTTTTACGGAGATGCTCCATATTTGAGTATGTTTAATGTTATTTTGATAAAAAGTCTTTCAAATTTTGATTCACCTGACTTGGGATTTAGTGACTTGGTATATTTGTCATGTATTCTTAAATACTTTGACGAGCGTGAAGCATGTCTACTACACTAAATAACAAAGGTGTATTATAGGAGAATGGAGCGGACGATTTCAATCGTTAATTTATGTGATTAACTATTCAAATTCACAATAATACATCTTACATGCACATTTGTATTTTACGTAGAATGCAGTATTATTAAAATGCAGTGAATCTGAACTGTTGATCATAAAAATCAACAATTGAGATCGTCTGCTTCTAATTCTCTTCAAAATGCAGATGCCCCACAGAACTTCGTTCAACAACAAACTATTAACTTTAAACTTTTAAAATTAGACGAGTAAATGATCATTCTTAACATTATATTTTTCTTATGTAAAGAAAATCTTATTTAAATGAATAGGGATCTACTTTTCACAAGTAACAAAGTTAACTTTATGACAAGGTTATATAGAGGAGAGTTAGTGCATATAAGTATATGTAGAGCTTCAAATGAACCATTAAATAATGGAGAATTGTGAAAATACAAAATTTACGTATTTTATTTCATGTGATAATGTTTATATATTTATAAAAATATAAATAAAAAATAAAACCTTGAAAACCATAAACTTATGTCTTAAAACATGTTTAACTAATTTAACCGAGATATTCATAAATATACCGTATAAACTATTCACATGTGAATAAATATATTTTTATGGGTGTTTCTGCATGTAATTTTAGAATTTTTGACTTTTTTTATTTTTCATTTGTATATATATATATAATGTTCACGTATAAATAAAAATAATTACATGTGGACAAACATATAATTATATAGTCGTTACGAGTACTCAATTTTTAAGTTATTCTTCTTTGAATGTACTCACCGTAACTATAATTCCACATAAAAATACGAGAAAATATTTTATACATCAAATATCATATAACCTTAGGTACCGTTAACTTTTAAAGAGATACTGATTATATATAAATGAAAAAAAATTAAGGTTAAAATGGAAGATATCTAGTTACTAATTGGTCTAGAGCACGTAACAATTGGTGCTGACACTATTTTTATCCCCTAAAAATACTATAGTCCAAAAACAGATGTGAGTTGCAATAAAAGGGAGAAAAATTAAATAAAATAAGGTAATTGTAGTTATTACTCACTAGAAATACAAAAAGAACACATATACCCTCCCCTAACTTTTCAATTTAATTAATTAAGTAATTCACAAGTAACAACACCCATATCTGTCGCCACCTTCAGTCCAGCGCTCTCAAATCTTAATGGTCAGTTATTACTACATCTTTTTACATTATTCCCGCATTATACTCTGTAAATACTATCTGATCCATTGATACTATCTGAAAAAAGAACCATGATTTTGTTCTGTGTATTTATAATGAATTAGAAACTTAACTGAGAGTAATTTAGCATAATGATCTACTGTCAATTATGCAAAGTTATAGATCCAATTAAGATAGAAGTGCATTTTCAGTTTTGATGTAGGAATGGTTGTTTTTACTTTCAAAATTGACATGGTATTTATATTTTCTTGAGATGATTTTGCAAATTAAAGTTCTAATCTTTGACAACTACTACCATCGATTAAGTTAACAAAATATATTTTAAGTACTATTTTAAAAGAATTTAGGCTTGGCATTCAAAATCGTGGTTAGGGTATCCACTGGTTCAGTCAAATCTGCACAATTTGATTTGTTTCAGTGTTTTCTATGCGATCCAATGAGAATCGGCAATGCAGGTTTTTTCAGTTAAGATTGTTTAGTTTTTAATGTAATTAATTTATAATGATGTGTGACAATTAAAAGGAGGCATCTTTTGATTTCTTTTGGGATTGAAGCACGCAATGTTGTTTGATTTACTAATCAAATTGTTTTGTACATTTTGTATTTACAGGAGAAGGAAGCAAAGAAGGAAGCTTTTAGGAAGCATTTAGAGTCTAGTGGTGTCCTCGATGCTTTGACTAAAGGTTCATTTGCTTGATCTCGAAATGTTGTTCGAATACACTCCGTATTTTTCACTGGATGAACTCCTTTGGCTTGTCATAAATGTAAAGAATGAACCGAGTTGAATTAAAACTTGTGCATAATATTGCAACCGGGTTCGCTTTCATTTCTTAAAAATTCACTATGTTGGCTATTGTTGTGAACCTAAAATGCATAATGCATCACTTTTGCAAGAGTATACTTACTGAAACCCGAAGCACACTAACAATTGGAGTGTCTTTCAGAAGTTTTGAAATTGGAATTGAAGCTTATTCAGATTTTCAATTCCAATTTCAAGCCATGGTATTGAAGTTATACAAATATGTATCTTTTTGGCCCTCAAATGTTGACTGTTACAACATTTTATAATATGTAGTTCTTGTGGCTCGAATGACAAGCCTTCCTCAGCTGTTGAGTAAGTTGACATCTTTGAATAACTTAATTGTTCTTTTCGTACAAACTATCCATAATTTGACAAATGTTGATATGTAGATACATCCTTCACTGTTAACCTGTTTTAAGGTGCTTACTTAAACTTATTATTTGGTTAACAGGTTTGTGCAGCAAAAACTAGGTGGACCTAGGCTATCCTAGTATGAAAAACTACAAACCGAGATGTCTGATCTGCAAATTAGATACAATGAACTTTTGGCACTTCACCAAGAAAATGTACCCAGTCATACCAGAGGTACACTTGACTATTGAAATCGAATTTCTCATTTGAAATAAATTGTACAGAATTTGCTGCTAAAATTTTGACATTTGACAGCTTAGGTAACTTGGTGTCTTGGATAAATAAGTTCACTTCCGATGTAACTTTTTTTTGCTCTTGGAGCCAATGTTCTATAACGGTTTCAGGCATGTATATCATTTTTCACATCTTTAAATGTTTTGAAAGTAAGTTACCCTTAATTGAGCAAAAGTGAATTACATTTGCTTATATTAAAACTTTTGCCTATGGTACGGGGTTGCCTATTTGTGCATCTTTCTCCAAAAATTTCAAAAATACAGTATGAATTTTGAATTGAATCATGTACTAATCCATTTGACTTCAGAAGTCAACCAATGCATTTCTTTAAATCTTTCGTTTTACTGGGTGTGAAGGTGGAGATTAGGTGATACGCTGAAGGGTTAAAAATGTGTACTTGCTTACTGTAGAATAATATATACTGGTTACTGTAAATTCCCTTGGTTTTTACTGTTCTTTGGATACTATTATTTGCATAGTAATGCAGAAGTCTCATCTTTTGCAGCTTGAGAAATTAAAAAGTACCCACACAGTGGCATTTTCCAATGACAATGCTGAAAGGGAACTTTCTAAAGAAATCTATGAAGGAATGTCCATAAATATACGAAGAAACAAGCTGCTATGGCCCCTCAACGCACCAAAATGGCACCCTTATTATATACCATATGAAGAAACAACCTCTTATGTTGAGTATTTAAGGTTTGCAAACACTTGCTTTTGAGATTTAATGCAATTTATGGCTTTGTTTATATATGCGCCATAGATATGGTCATTTTAAAACATGTTAAGTTATAATAAGCGTAGTATCATACCTAACTATATACGTCTACTAATGAAAAAAAAATCGATGTTCATAGCAGCGCGTGAACGTCACACTCTGAAAGGTTAAGGAACAAATAGAGAAACTTATCCATTATTTATTACATTGTCTATTGATCTTTTCACTTAATACAACAACTCAGAATTACATCACATAATCAAATGAAACAAACAACCACATTCTCAGTTACCTCCCCCTCCATTAGGCCTAGCACCGTCATTTATCCACCCTCCAATACCGCCCCAAGGGCTACTATGTGTATGAACTCCTGTTCACATACAAACACAATGGGGTAATATTAAATATGTATTCATAGACATTTAAGTATATAACTATCTTATATGTACTTATCATATGCATAGTACATTATATGTTTGTAGCATACCTTTTGGAAAATGAGTCTGAGATGGATAAGCTCTTTTGGCAAAAGAAATAAGAACAAGGGTTAAGACAACAATTAGGAACAAAGTAAAAGTATTAGGCTTCATGTTTCCTTAATTATGTACATTTTGATGTGATGGGTGTTGTTTAATTTATATAGACCACATGTTTGACTCTGTTAAGTGCCTAAGAATTTTACTTCCTCTGTTATAATAGAACTGCATATGAAAGTTGGAAGAAAACATTAGTTTAACCATAAGTTGATATATATATATATATAATATGTAGTTATACATAATTTTAAAAGCAAACTGACAAATCTTGAAATTATACTAATGTGTTTACCTAGGTAACTTCAACATTTTATAAAATAAAGTTTAACTAATGCAAATGACATATCAATGAAAATGATCGTAGACTTAAAACTCAACCTAAAAATAAGCCTGATAATATAGTAAAAGAGATGGTAAAATCAAAATAAATATGATAGGACTGAAAGTCTCTATAGTTTATACAATATGTTAAAATTGAAGAATAAAGCCAATAATTGTGTTAACAGTTTACACAATATACCATCACTTTATGATTAGTTAAAGAATAGAAACCAAAATCAACTATCAACTATCAAATATCAAATCAATAAAATATATCTTATTAAGAAAGGATCTCATACTATTATCCTGAGGACAAGTGGCTGGTCAATCCATCAAAACGCAATCAAGGCTTTAGTTGAAGAATGATTTTGTCATTGTGAGTCAACTAACCTAACTCAGAAAGTCAAAGTCAAAGTTTACAATATTACTCGTAAATATTGGTTTATTCAAAATATTGGAGTATATTTATTATATTAGTAAACTTCCCGCGCAATGCAGCGGTACATTATGTATAAAAGATAATTTTAATTTATGGTAGTTGGTAATAATTTTATTTCCACTTTTATAGTTGTTGCTTAAATTAGTTAAGGGTAATTTAGTCATTTCGAATCTTGAATCTTTTAACATTATAAAGAAAAGGTGTAAACAATTTATAATGTGTATAGATATATAACAGACACACGCTAAGCAGCGGAATTTGAAGTTTATTCTAAATAATACTGATATTTTGTCAATTGTAATATACTCATCTAAAGATTTTGTGATAATAGAAAATTCGATAATAGTTAATATGTAATAGTAGATAAATGATATTATTATAGATATGTTTGACTTTTCATAATTCTAATATGGAAGGTGTTTTAATATATTGATTATGCAATTAATGATTAAAGTTGTAATAATTTATGATTTGATAAAAAGGGTAATATAGGGATTTTGCATCTTTAAACTTTAAGTTTTGTAAAGAAAATTTATAAATCATTTATAAGGGTGTTAGATTGGTGTAGTGGTTTCTTGGTAACTAGCTCGCACATTTCAGAACTATACTCCATTAAGACTTGAAGGCCTGAAGGGTGTGTTGATCGTGATACAAGTGGTTGATATATTTATTCATACAAGATTTGTGGATGACAATTTATATAATATTATACTTCCATTATATTTGACTAGCTATAATTAAGCATCAGATTGGTTGGTTTTTTATTCGATCATTGGCCTGCAGAAGAGATTGAGTGAGTTAGCATATTTGGGACGTTAGATATGCACAATTTATGGCTCGTTACGTTAATTGCATGTTTGGTGCTGGAAAGATCTCGATTTATTAGCAAGATGCACAAACGGCTAATTCGACTCGATCATTTTGGATAAGAGCTGGAAGACAAAGTAAGATGAAATAATTAATCATCCAAGTATTAATTAGGATAAGATTATGTAATTAGCCTTAATTGATTACTTACAAAACACGGTATATAAAGAGATTTGGTGATCGATCTTGCTTTACGCAATTACGCTGGATGGTTAGTGCTTATCATGGTGTATACGTTAGACATTAATGAAGAATGTACCCAAGGTACGTACCCGGCCACAAATAATGACACATAGACATGGTTGACATTTGTAACTTTAAATTAATTAAAAGAACTAATACACACACCATAGATGACCAAGTCGTGATCACACACTTACCTAGTTCAAAGGGTAGATTGATTGCAACGGAAGTGGTTGATTTAGTCTTCTATGTACCATGAAATTTATAGGCTGTATATGTAATGAATAGTATGTGTTTTAAGTCATTTTTCAACTATTGCTACTTTTTATCCAATTCATACCTACATCCAGTTTTGGACCTTTGATGTGCTCTTCAAAGGTCTAACTCCACGCCAAAGCCACTGTATAATATATGGCTTAAAGTAGGGGAATGCACTCAACTATTACGTGATATCTGTTGTGTGTATCCAACTTATGTTTACTATTTTTAATGTATTCAACTTTCAAAAATTGTGTTTTAATGTATTATGTAGCTTGATGATGTGTCAACCTCTACGGATGTCACGTGGCACCTTAAACAGATGACACGTCATCAAAATACATTAAAACACTACTTTTGAAAGTTGGATGTATTAAAAATAACAAAAGTAAATTGGATACACACAATAGACATCACGTAATAGTTGGATGCATTCCCCTGCCCTAATCCCTATAATATATAACTATATATACCCCCGTATCTATACTATTTAATAAAGCATTTGAAATATTAGCATGTTTTACAAAAGAGTAATAGTAAAAGACTATTTTATCTTTCTAACTATCTTTATTATTTTTTTAATAATTAAAGTTAGTGCAATTAAATACCCTTTTAACCATCTTTATTAACTTTTTAATAATTAAAGTCAATGTAATTAAATACCCTTATAACCATTTTTATTAGTTTTTTTAATTATTAAAGTAAATGCAATTGATAATTATTTAATTTTTTATAACTGATGTAACTGACATATTAATGGATATTAAAATTTTAGTTATATTAATATATAAAGAGTTTGACATATTCATAAAAAATCTTACAAAAGAGATACTGGAATTTTTTTTATCTATACTATTATATAAACTATTTACATCAAAAGTCTTAAATCACTTAAATAAGGGACACAACATATTACGTTTCTACCCTATTACAATATTTAATAAACAAAGTACAATCACTTAAACAATTAATTAGTATTCCTTTGTAACCATCATTTAATGTCTATATCAAATATGTGTAACTTAATTTTTACAACTTTCAATTCTTATAAAAGTATGGGACACCATTTAAGTCGGGTCGGATTAGCAAGGTTCTATTTAGCGGGTAAAAATTTAATTCTCAACCCGAACTCGAATTGTTTTTATAAATGAATTGGTAGGCCGAAAGTAATTAGTTCGGACATGACCTGCATAATGCACTTATGTAAATAGGTTGACCCGTTCGGGGTTGATTTTAATTAGCTGGTAGATTTTATGTCAAGTGGGTTAAAATTTGCGAGTTAACAAGTTGATTTCGGGTTGAAAATTTTCTTTCATTTTTTTTAAAAAACACGAACTTTGACCCGATCATTTATTTGATTTTCTCATTTAGTATCTATATTAAATATTTGTAACCTAATTTTAAAACTTTCAATTCTTAAAATTAGGGGACATCGTTCGAGTAGGATTAGTAATCAAGTTCTAGTTAGCGGTTCAAAAGTTAATTCTCAATCCGTGAGTTGGCAAGCCGAAAATAATCAATCTGAACACTACCCACGTAACCCACTTATGTGAACAAGTTGACGGGTTTGGGTGATTTCAAGGTAGTTGGTCTATTTCGGGTCAAATGGTTAAAACTTAACATGTTGAATTGGGGTTGATTTTTTTCTTTTAGAGTGAAACTTAATTTTTTTATAACTTAACGGGTCGACCTATTAACCTGACCTTGATGCGATCTTAACTTGATGAAAGCATTGTAGGGCTTCTGCTTAGAAGTTGATAGGTAAAAAATCCTAACCTTAACCATACCCATTTTTAGGGATGGCAATTCGGGTTGGGTCGAGTCAATGGGTTTAGGTTGGCCGGATGGTGGGTCATAAATGGTCAACCCAAACCCAACCTGATTTTTAAATCGGGTTAAGAATTTCAACCCAACTCAAAACTCATGAACCCGGGCTCGACCCAGGTAACTCAAGTTTAATTCTAGTCAAAAGGTTTTCGGGTTAATAGGTCAGTTTTCGGTCAAATGGGTCACGTAGGTCAATATTTTTAAAAATATCAGGTAATATTAATAAGCATTAGAATGCATTTTAAATTCTAAAAATAACCATAAAAATTTTATTTATTAAATTAAGAAGGTTCAAAATGTTTTATTTATAAAATTAAATATAAAATTTTTAAAATTTAAATTACTTTTTATTTTAATTTATCGGGTGACCCGAACCTGAACTAAAAAAAATATTAGGTTGTCGAGTTTCAGGTTGACGGGTCAAAAACGTCTACCCAAACATACAAACTTTCGAGTCAGTCTCGGGTCATGTCGAAATTTGTTAACCATACCCATTTTTTTCCGTGTAAGTTTAGGATCAAGTTTCGAATCGTACCGAGGATTGTCACTCCTAATTTTATTGATTTGAAACATGATGTACCACAATTTTCTCATTTTCCCTTAAAATGCGCATGTAAAGCTTTTAGTGGCCATTGCATCGCGCGGGTAAAATGCTAGTATTACATTATTACGCAATTAGATTCCGGGAAAAGTAAATATAAAACTATGTTATATTGAATCACGTAAAATATACATGCATAGAGTAATCAACAATTAGCACAAGTTTGATTTTTGGTCACAAGTTTAAACAGAAGATAAGAAAGCCTTAGAATTCCCCAAAATTGCATCTTTGATCAAGTGCAGTTCTTGGATAACACTAGTCGTGTCCATTCTATACTGTGGCGACTCCATGGAACACGACACTCCTATTTCAACCAACAAACGCAAACACGTTTCATTATTCATATATTCTCTTGTATCTTCTTTTACTGCAAGCTTCTTGTCGTCCTTCAAAAGCTCTGGATCAACGATTCCAACTACACCATCACCCATTGCTGTCTTAGCATAATTGTGTAGGCTGAGTCCATCTCCAAATACGCCATCAGTAGGTTTCTTACTTGTCACCATCTCCAACAACAAAATCCCAAAACTGTACATATCTCCACTTCTTGATACCTTGCTCCCTAGCCCATATTCTGCAATCAAAGTTGTTATCATTAGAAATTAATTTGTCACAAGGATTAAAATTTGTATAAAATAAAATATTAGTGAGTTATTATCAGGAGAACATATATACCTGGAGCTGCATAACCAATGGTTCCTCTAACTCCAGCTGAGTTGCTGTTAAGTGTATTTTGGTACTCAGATTGAAGTATCTTTGAAATACCGAAATCACCAACATGTGCAACCATGTCTTCATCAAGAAGAATGTTACTTGGCTTCAAATCGCAATGAACGATAGTCTTTCCAGCATCATGATGAAGATAATTAAGTGCATTAGCCACATCCAATGCTATGTACACTCTTTGAATTAGACTGAGTCGTGGGAACTCGTTTTGCACGTTATGCAGCCACTGGTCTAAATTTCCATTGGCCATGAACTCATAAACTATGGCTTTGAATTCATTACCTTGATAGTCAATACCACTGCAACAAGTTATGACCTTAGCTAGATTTCTGTGTCGGGTATTTCTTAAGGCCTCACACTCGGCGATAAAGCTCTTAGAACCACCTCGACGTTGGAGGTTTAGTACTTTTATTGCAACAATATTCGCACCATTTGTATCAAGGCATCCTTTATAAACAGATGAAAAGCTACCTTCACCAATGAAGTTCTTTTTAGAAAAACCATCTGTTGCTTTGTAGAGCGTTTCATAAGAAACTTGAATTAGGGACTCCCCGGAAATAGCATCGGCAGGTGGAATCTCTTCTACTTTCTTTTTTCGTCGATAGCACATGAAAAACAGTAGCACCATGGCTACACAAACCAAAAATGAAACTATAGATATGACTAATATAATTGCAAGACTCAACATAGTTTTCTTCTTATTATTAGAACTGCATTTAGGTAACTGAAGCTCAGGTAAGCCACCACAAAGCCGATCATTGCCAAAAATAGAAACTGCACTCGTGTTGGCAAAAACTCCATTTCTCAACATCTCGCCCTCAAAACCGTTGAATGATATGTTGAGATTCTCTAACGGAATCACTTCCAAGTAAGTTGGGATCTGCCCGCTGAAGTTATTATGCGAGACGTCAAGGTATTCAAGGGCTCGTAAAGATCCTAATGATGTTGGAAGTGATCCCGAAAAGAAGTTGTTGCTTACATTTAGACTTTGAAGGCTGCTGCAGCTGCCAAGGGTGGTTGGAAGTTCACCAAACAATCGATTATTCGCCAGAATAATTTCATTTAAGTTCTTCAGGTTGCCAACCTCTCGAGGAAGTTGTCCTGACAATTGGTTACTACCCAAATTCAAGCTAATAGATAATGATGTAAGTTCGAACAGTTGCCTAGGTATGGCTCCAGTTAGGCTATTTCGATCGAGATTTAGCCTTATCAACCTTTTACAGTTGCCTAAACTCAACGGTATGGAACCGTTGATTTGGTTTAAACTTAAGTGGAGTTCAATCATCAATGATAGATTACCTAAAGAACTAGGAATGTTCCCTGAAAACGAATTGTTCCTAAGATCCAACACCCGTACACTCTCAAGATTGCCGATAGTCACCGGAAGTGGGCCCGTGAGCTGATTATTAGACAAGTCTAGTAACGTTACACCGGATAAATTACCAACCGATGAAGGGATGCCACCAGAAAAAGCATTCGAAGCAACACTTAGAAAATATAACTTAGTCGACAAATTTCCTAGAAATTCTGGTAAAAAACCTCTCAACTGATTAAAACTGAGATCTAACACTCCTATCTCTTTGCAAATCGACAAATCATCAATGAATTTCATTTCATCATCATCCCCACTACCAAAACTATTTGAACTTAATGACACAATAACAAAGTTACAAGAACTCCTTGAATTGATGACTAATTTTCCAGATAAATTGTTTCTAGCTACATCTAGAACTTGTAGTTGTGGAGAACTAAGAACAGATGGTGGAAGTGGACCCGTTAATTGGTTATCTGATAACGAAAGTACCCCGAGATTCGGCAGAATTGAACCCAAGTTGTTGGGTAGTCTACCGGTGAGTCGATTGTTATCTAGAAATACTTGTTCTAAAGACGTAACATTATAAAGAGAAGGAGGGATGTTACCAACTAGATTATTTCCAGCAAGTGCAAGTCTTCTTAGATTACTCAAACGGTGGAAGACGTCTGGAATACTTCCACCGAGTTGACAATCACCGAGTGAAAGAGCTTCGAGTAATGTTAGATTCCCAATGAACTGCGGAATTCCACCTTCTAGAACGTTCCCATGAACGATTAGTATGTTTAGCATAGACAATCTACCAATTTTATCTGGGATCTTGCCAACTAGTTTATTGTAACCCAAGTGAAGAACTTGGAGGTTGGTGCAATTCGTTACAGCCACTGGAATGTTTCCAGTGAACGAATTGTTATAAAGACGTAATTCTTGTAATCTAAACAGACGACCAATTTCAGGTGGGATTTCACCGGAAAGTGAGTTGTTTTGTAGGCGAATGCCTCTCAGAAAGCTTAGATTTCCAATGGAAGGAGACAACGAACCGAGTAAACTGCGAGATTGAAGATCTAAGACGGTGACTCTTTGGTGACGTGGGCTGCAAGTAACACCTTGCCATTGGCAGAAATCACTGCTCGAATCGTTCCATGAAGTCATGACATCTTGTGGGTCATCTTTAATCATGGACTTGATCGCAAGCAATGCCAGCCGGTCACCTACAACCGTGGTGCTGTTTTGCGCTTTGACTGTGTGGGTGAAGGTCGAAAACGACATAACATATACTAATATGACCAACAGAAATGGTGTTGCTAGGTGTTTGTGCAAAAATGGTAACCCTTTGGGACTCATTTTTGGAACCAAATATGATATCGTGAGTTGTGTGTATTTCTAGTATTTTTGGTGACTGCATATAAAGGAGAGTGTCACAATTGACCAAGTCAAAACTTTACATGTTCGTGAATCTAGATGGCATCTTGATGGTGACGTGACTGCGCTGTTTTTTGTCATCCACTTATACATTTCCGTTTCCCACCATTTCAGTTGGCTTGATTCTTTTTAAGTAGTTTATTTTAATTAAACTTCTTTTTTTAAGTCTTTTAAGCTTCAGGATATATTTAAGATATTTTTTGCAGCTAGCTAGAATAGTGTTTACAGTGCAAGTGGCTATATATTTAGATTACTCCTATTTACGATCAAAACTAACCCAATTATTTATTAAAAAACTAATATATATATGTATATGACGAACTTTGTTTTCTTTCATATGTAGTGCATCAATTTGTTTGAATTGTCTAATTATTCATTCCATTATTTTAATATATATTTTTCAACCGACTAGACTCATTATTCACCAATGGATATAGTTTTTACGAACCTAGGAAACCTGGCAACCATGTGGACTAAATTAAATACGAGTAATTAATTAAGAGTTTATTTCTAAATTACCCTTTTGATTTTTATATTTTTTAGGTATGATTGATCATTTGACATTATTATAATATAATTTTATGATTTATGATGAACTATTTTTAACAAATGAGAATTGTAAATTGATGATAAACTAATATGTTGAATATACATATATATATATATATATATTTTTTGATGAGAAGCAAATTAAGTTAGTGGTAACTCAATGATGAGTGAGACACCAAACAACTTGATATTCTATAGGAGTATTTAATCAAACGCTATAGTAATTAACAGAATGACAGCTTTGACTAAAGAAATTCCACCGATGGAACACTTTATTTGTAGTTAAAGCACTCACATTACTACATATTTGACTAGTTAATATCTTAAGTTCAAAGTAATTAAGATTCAGAATTGTTTAACGAAAGTGTTTGACTAATAATAGTTAACTTAGCTACCTTTGCGACTTATTCAAATCATAATCAAAATCAGTAGCAAAAACTTTGAAAATTAAAAAAGAAACTAAAACTAGTTTTGTTTACTGAAGAACTGGATTTTGATAAAAATATATATATATATATATATATCATTGGAATAACTAAAAGGTTATTGATTTAATAGTGATAATATGACCCTTCAATTATAAGGTTGTGTGGGTTAAAATCCATAGATAAATATATATATGTATATTTGTGTGGTTGTACAACGTTCATATATAAAATAAAATAAAACAAAAAGAAAAAAAAGGATAAACAAAATAAAATATCAATGCAAGAACATGATTTTTAAACGTAGAAAGTAGTCAAATTAAATACCACCATATAATAACGTCTTGGAAAATGAAAATAATATCTCAAATTCTCAGCAAAAGGATATACAGTAACAAATTATTAGACATTAGAATCAACGACATAATGTTGTTGCGATATTCGACGCTAACTTAGGGACCATTGACTTTATGACTATTGTTTTTTATTAATAAATGGGTGTCAATAGTAGTGATTGTGGGTTCGCCGTGATCCAAAGTCAACAATATAAACCCAAAAAGTCAAAAATTTATAGTTAAAAGTCAAAAGTCAACTTTCAGAAATCATATTTATCTACTAGAAATCAGTAGATCACTGAGAATCTGCATGTATTGTATTGGCCATGAAGAAAAAGGACGGATATTATATTGTTTTACATTTTCAAATGGTTTGGAAATTACAAAAATTTCAGATTTGTTTTGAAATAATTTATATTATTTTATTGTCACTTGAAATAAATGTTTATTACTATCTACAAATCTTTTTTTTATTATTAGTTAATTAATAGTTAACCTAAATAATAATAACGCTCTTTTGAATATCTAGTCAACATCAATCAACATTCAACATATAAAATATTAAAATAAAAACTAAATGTAATATTATATATGTTAAAAGATAATATTGCATAGGCAGCATGGCAAATAGTTGACTTATTAACGCTACACACTCACACGTACATACGCTCTTCATAATCTAATTAAGAGGAGATAAAAGACTTACATCCACCTGATTTCTTCGACGTTTATAATCACGGGATTTTTGTAATCTTAAAAATATTCGTGCATGGTTAATATAAGCAAACAAAACATTATGTAAATCCGTGTTTGCGTTTTGGAATATTGTGGTTCTATACATTTGGCGCATAGCGATGTCGATTCAATTATGGTATGCTGAAAAATACTATATATGTACTCCGTATATATTAAAGAAATTACGATGAGGTGATCTATGCATGATGTCGGATGAAAGAATATATCAATCAGACTCTACGCGTTGCTTTGACATATTGGAACTGAAGTCTAAATTTTCTAATATAAATTCATTAGTTGTTTATTTTAATGACAACTAGAGTATAACCCTTGAATTCGCAAAAATACACGTGCTTTTTTTTTATAAAGTACTTATGCTGAAGCGTCTCAAATAGTAGATACTGCGCCACTAATGGTTCTTCATTTTTGACGGTTCTCCCGTTTTGATTCGTCTGTTCCAACCAAACCATCTCATTTTGACTCAAAATAAATTATAAGTTGGGGAATAGTATTTTGGATATGGTGGAGATGGTGATGGTGAGGGTTGAAGGTACGGTGGTGATTGGTGGTAGATGAAGACAGATGGGATGATGGTGATGGTTTTAGGAGGGATTTTGATATGAGCTAAGAAGCACTATAGTAATTTGGCATATGGTCACTTCGTAGTAATTCTATAATTGAATATCGGAGAGATTGTTAGCTTTAGTTGGATATGTGGATTGGTGATTTGTTCTTTTGAATTGAAATGGTAAGCTATCAGCACCGCGGATTGCGTCTTCTTGTTATTTTGCCCTAAATTGTTTCAGCTAAGCTGTGGAACAATATATCATATGTTTTGTGAAGTATTTTCAGTTCAATATCTAATATTTTGTATGGTATTTATTATAACAAAAACTTAAAAGGTATAGTAAATTTCAGTACTATCTTAGTCTAAAAATGAAAATAGATAATCGTTTATAAAATAATCACTATTTTTGTTAAGTTCAAAGGTTCCACAAATATATTATTATATCGTAAGTGGAGGTTTGAACTAAGAAAAAGAAGTCTTTAAAAGTATGATTGAAATAAGGGGAAAAAAAAGTCTAAAAAAAATAATTTCCAGATATTTTAATATTGATGGTTCGTCTACTAGTTCATATTAACTTATTTTTTTAAAAGTAAAGTCAAACTAAACATAGACTTTTTTATTATAATATAAGTAGATTTATCATAATGAAATTTCATTATATTATATATATATATATATATTATATATATGCTAAAAAGAAAAACTTCAAGCTACTTGCAGATGAATACAAATCAGCATTAATATCCTCCCATCCACTTATGTGCACATAATGGACAATGACACAAACGTCGTAGTAAAATTCTACATATTGGAGCTAAAATAAATTGGCAACTCCCACATATAGCATTAGATATTTTAGCAAATGAATTGCAATAAACCAATGCTCATGCTTCATAACAATACAGCATAGATTAGTAAACACATAGAGTTTATTGATAAAAAGAAGTATATCATAAGCTTGCGTTATCTACTTGAAAGAAACTGACAACAGAGTGGGCAACTTTCGTGTAGTTTGTAATTGGATGTAGCTATTCAGATTTTTTTGAGAATAAAACCTTCTGTTAATAGATCTCGTCTTGTTCCTCGATCTTCATAGAATGCAGCTTTGTATTATTGTAAGTTCCCTGTTCCAAAAATTTCATTCAAGTAGACGACAAGTCTTAAATCTTAATGCAGACATTCCTCTATTATATTTATTTGCAACAGATTCTTACTAAGACCGGTAATCCCCATACACATGGCTATTATCAGCATCTTCATTGTTGCCCATCTTCTCAAATATCACATAAATCAATCTCCATGTAGATATTCATCAAACACTTGTTAGTGATATAACATAAAAAACTAAGGATCTAATTACCTTCATTGTACCAGAATAAGAAAAATAAAGAAATTACTATCTCCAGTAGCATATTAATTCCAGAATATCAAAAACATAGGATTAATGAAAAGAGAGTAGTTTCAATCGTCTTAGAAGACACCTGCAAAAGTTATAAATTTATATATTTAAGAACCAAACATTTTACTAAGGAGAAGCATTCAAGTCGGAATTACTTAAGATACTATATATAACTTTACAAAACATATGGGTAACAATTATACAAACGAATTGTAATTGTAATCTTGTTGATAGTCAAAATACTGCAACATAGACACACAGAATGGATGAATCCATAATGTAGGAATGAACAGGAGATGACAAAGAAATATCATAATTGCATACCTTTAGCTCAACTGTGACTTTTGAATAAGCATCTTATGCATGAAGGTCTCAGCACAGATACTCAAATAAGAACTTACACACCGACGAACAAATTATGTCAATCAAACTATATTTCTTGAAATTAAATCATCGAGGCATCTTTCTATCAATTATTTATGGACACCAAATGCAGGTAAACATGACATTTCCTCGTTTAAACATGACATTTAAATTCGGAGATATCCTCATTAACGGACAGATAAAGAATCAAAGTCATGCACTTTTATGTGTATGTATCATTTTTTCTTATATTTATTTAGGAAAAAAAACTTTCGTTCCTATTTCAATCAATTAGTAATATACAAAGTACAAACCTTATATATATCCTTTCTAGTAATTACAAGTCATGCAGAATCTTTCTACATTTCTTACCTTGAGAGTCCTTTTGATATGATCCCATCCTTCTACTTGTAAATTCATAGAAGAAATAAACTGTGACAAAAAAGATGAATTTTTCAAATCTTTGACTATGAAACAATCGAGTTCTTAAATCTTAATAAGCTGATTACAAGTTTCAGCAATTCAATAAGTTCAAAGTTCAGAAAAAGAGGATATAAAGAGATAAGAACCTGCTGTTGTGGCCTGATCTTCATTAGAAACTTCATCAACATAGTCCACCCTCCTATTACACGGTAATTTGATACCAACGCTCTTTAAAGTAATAATTACTCACCGAAAACAAACATGATATATCGGTGCTCTCACTGAATCAGACGTCACCAAAAGTCATTTACCATTTGCATCTACAGCCATTTCAAGACTATAATGTTGTGAATTCCGGGGAATACAAAACCTATATAACAGAACACGTCCAGATTAATAACTTATCTACTTATTTTTTATCCATGGGTTACACAATAAATATTAGAAGGGACAGAAGATGCATACATGTTGCAATTTCTCGACCATAGGACCTTACCCTGACTTTGCAAGCTCCACTCAGATACCTGCCACAAAGATTAATCAAATATATAAAATTCATCACGTATTACTTTGCTGCTATAAGCTGTTTTTGAAACCTTTTCGTCTCTTTCCATCCCTAAAATGCAATAAGGGGTAGGAATCATAAACTTGAACTGCATGGGACAAAAGAGGTCCATATTGTAGAAAGTATAAAAGAATAGAACCAACTATATTTCCATATGTATAAAATTCTAATTAATAGCATTACGTGCTAATAACTAATTAATTGACTTACAAATTTTTGACGTAACATAATTTAGCCTATTTGGATCTTTCAAGCTATCTGAAAAACACTCAAACTAAAATAACAAATGAAGAATCAAAGTCTGGACAATATGTGAAAAAAGTAATATAAAACCTAACTAAAACAACCAATTAAGAATAACTTCTCATGTTGTCTGCTATAATGTTTCAATTAAGTAAGTGTAGTCTCGTATGCATGACGATTAAGCATTCAAATTAGAAAAGCGGCGGGGAAGCTTGCTCGTATTTGCAAGAAGTTAGGTTAAAGATTGTGGGTGAGACGCTCGATAGGTCATATATTGCCCAAAGAAACCTCCTTGCTTATGGTTACTAAAAAAAAAAAAGAAGAAGATTTCTATTATAATAATTCATATGTAATAGAAATAGACTTTGGGTGAATCTTAACCATTTGACTTGCTGGACCCACTTGACATGTTCCCTTCGCTGCACAAAAAGTATACAGATGCAAGTTATGAGAAACATGACAAGAACCTGAGTTTTGCTTGCTGGAGTGTTGTGTCCATCCTTTCTCAACCTAGACATTGTCGCCTTGCTAGTGTCAGAACCGTTCTGATGCAACTCAGATGATCAGATCTACCTTTTGTGCTTGTGAGATCTGATCTGATGAAATGGACTGCACCAACTGACCAACTATGGATGTGTCCATACGATTAGCCCCTGATCAAGGTGCCCAATAAGTTGAGTTATTACAAAGTATATGGGTAGGCAAAGATAATGTTCTTATGAGTTTATAACTTTATAATGTGAGCACCTATTCGGTTTTCTGAATGGTGGGTTTTGTCATGTGATTCATCTGTGCCATCCACCTGATCAAATTGATAGCAGAAACATAAGCAGAATAACACTTGAAAACCTTAAAGGAACAACTATAAATAAAAGAGAGCAATTATTTATTTACCATAGGATCCATGTCCAAGACTTTTCGGGATCTAAGAGCAATTATTTGTTTCATAGTCATCATCTATGTATATGGACATAAAGTATTTGGGATCAACCTAACCTGACTCGTATCACAGGTTATCAGTTTCACACTAATATCTTTTTATGGTTATCCAACCCCATGACCTGCCCATTTTGCTAAATATAGTCAATCACACACCAAAAGTAAACGAAATATTTGGCTTCAAGTCAAGTTAGAAAAGGAATCCTACTTACCAAAATCATTACTAACAGTTAGATGAACGTTAGTACCTTACCACAACTCAAGAGCCGCAACAACCCTTGACTCGCCCAATTAAACCACTGATTTTAGCCTCGAGACTCGACATTATCCTCTTCAGACTAAGAACTACCATCTTCATCTGCTATGTGGAGTCCTGAGTCTTACCCATGTTCAAACTCAAACCACCTTGACTGGTCCAAAACCTGGAATAAAAACCTCAGCAGCCTAGAACACCACCTCCAACGCTTATCGAGTTTCTGGGATCATTATTAATAAAACACTTTAGAAGCAATAGACGGACTCTGCATATATATACAACAAAACGTTAAATAAGGTTAATCCAAGGCCAACATTGTAAGTAAAAATTATTGTTAAGAATGTAGGTAAACATACTGCTTAGCAGTATGTTGCCTTAGAAGCAAATCCAAGACCTTTAAAGCTTCATGAAAGTGTCCAGTCTCTTGGCATTGAGTGCATTGAGTAATAAGACTTGCCCTTCTAGCAAGCTGCAATCCTTATGAAAAACTGTCAAAATCTTCAAATTCTTGTAATCATAACAACTTAATGAAACCCTTAAATAAAAATTAAATTGAAATCTATAACGAATAAGAGAGAGAGAGAGAGAGAGAGAGAGAGAGAGAGAGAGAGAGAGAGAGAGAGAGAAGTTACCTGTGATTCTCAATGGAGAAGATAAATGTATTATAGGTTGGTCAAGTATCTTCAATAAAAGATCATCGCTGATCACACTGTCAAGGAATACACGAAAACACAAAATATCAGAACATGGAGATTGTGATTTACAGAAAAATTTAGGGATACACTGGATATCAAATCTATAAAAAAACGATAAAAATAGATAACTTACCGCTGACTGATAACCCAAAACGATGATGTGAAATCAGATTCTGGTAACCCAAAATCAAAATTTCTTTGTTCTTCATATTTTGCCTTCATTACGATTCGATCGGAAATAAAAAGGGAATAGAAAATCAAAATTGATTACCAATTAAACCATCAATCGTCAATAATTCAGAAACAATCATATACACCCAAATTTCAAATTAAATCAAAATTACGAAAATCGAAGGAGACAGAAGGAGGCGAGTATGAATTGAAGCAGTGAGGAAATTGAATTCTAATTATGGATTGAATAGAATGATTGAACAATATAAACTCAAAACGATTCACGGGATTCTAAAATTAAATAAGGTTAATTAACACTGCATTCTTAGTTTTTTTTAATAGGAAATCCAAAAAAAAAAATAGAAAATATTTATATAAATGTATTTTTAATTATAAATCTTTTTCTTCTAATTTTGAGATGATTGCAAAGAAAACAATCCATCTAATTATTTTCATTTCCTTTATTTTACTTTCCTTTCGACTTGAGAATACATGTAAGTTATTTTATATTACATTTTTTTTTATTATTTTTTTTTCTTTTCTTTTCCATCCTATTCTTTTCAACTTAAAAAATATTAGAGATACATTATTAATAATACTAATTAAGAAGAGAGAGAGCTAATAATTTTGATTCAGTGGTTAAAACTCATAACTTTAGAGACACCTAATGATTTATATTCAATCATAAATTACTTTTAGTCTTTTTCTAATAATATATAATAAATAAATAATATAATAATAAAGAAATATATTATTATTATATTATTATATAACATACCTCACATAATATATTATTAGTAGTACTATATATGTTAACCTACTTTTATAAAAAAAAAATTATTATGAAACAGTACAGTAAAAATTCTATAAACTAACATTTATAGAATTATTTAAATTTATTAATTAAAAGACTACTAATTGTCATTTTATCTTCGAATAGAAAGCTGTAGAAAATATAATTTTATAGAATTTATTAATTTATCGAGTTTCTAGTATATATAATTGAAGTGTTTGCTTATTTTTGCAGGGGGAATGTTAAAATAAAACCCAAAGATCTCTCAATAAAAAAGAAAATAGTTACACATAAAATTTTCTTTATAATTTCAAATCTAATTTAATACACGATGTTTAAAAGAAAAGTTTTAATGTATTTAATGCACATATCGAATGTATTAAATGCAATTGCAAATATATTTTTTGACAAAAGAATAAATTGAATTGAAAGATCTTGAAAGATCAATTGAGATTACATTTGAAGTCTTCCCTTGAAACACATTGAAACTTAGCATTACAAACCCTTGAAATTTCCTATTGAAGAGTAAAAGTTAGCAACAAATTGACATCAAATTTAATCTTGAGCACATTTGCAAGATCTTGAAACTTGAACTTGATATTTTGCAACTTGAAACTGATATTGTAATTTGACCTTGAACCAACATAGAACTTGAAATCACCGATTGACTCATCCTTACTAAATAAACTCATCTATAACCTGCAAATCAAACAGTAAAGCTAGACTAATATCTAAAGCACAATTTTACAATAGAGGTTGATTAAGACCCAATTGAAGGCGCGAGGTCTCGATGAACAAGAATGTGTCCTCATCGTAAGAACTGTGACAAAGTTTAGAGAAGAGCAAAAAGACAAAATCACAACATAATGTCAATAAAAGAAAAGCTATTACTCTCATCTACAAGAAATTGTGCGAAACACCACAAATCAAATAATGAAAAACTACGGGTACCATATCTTGCCACATGACTAATGTCGGTGGATGTTGAGAAGCTAACCAACAGTTTGAAAAGTATAAAACCTAAAGTCAATGCGTCATTATGGAATAATGACTTTGAATTATCAATTTATAGTGGTAGTAAAGCGAGAAGCGAAGGAAAGAGGAGTTGACAGAAAAAAAAAATTTGATTGTTAAAAAATTATAAATCTAACACAAGGTCAACACACGATTACCATAATTTTCTTTCAATAAACTCCACACACCAAAATTGGGTATTAACACCTAAAAACAAGACGCATAATCTCACCGCAAGAAAACTCTCACACACATCTAACCTATACACTCAATACATAGATTGAATGACTAACAACAAAATATTTAGATTGAGATTCTACAGCGAGAAATAAGAACAAAAATACAGGAACCAAATGGAATCATCATAAAAAATAAAAAATAAAATTCTTTTATATTTTTCCTAAATGCTATTTACAGCTTCAGTCCCTGAACTCCTAGATGTTGCACTTTACATCCTGAAGACTAAACCGACTTACCTGCCAGTCCCCAAACTTCACCTGCAAATACAATTATGTACAAAACACAAAGAAATAAATAACAAAATAAATTCTTTCACAAGTTAATATGTTTCCTTTTAGATTACTAACTCAATATTCTTTCAACACTGGCGAAAGGCGAACGCCATTGCATAAGGCTAGGGATAGGAAGAAAAGGGCTGACAAGTAACATGAGGATGAAACAAGACTACTTTGATTAAGTGAAACTTGAAACATTATAAAATAGATTTGTCATGAACGATAACAAATCTAAACATTGTTGGCGTGAACTTTTAAGAAAATTGAAATAAACGGAGAACAAAAATAGAGAAAAAACAACGATGACTGAAATGAAGTATCAAGTGAGACGGTGTAATGCAGGAATGTGATGAAGAAACACTAAAAGAAAACCTCCGGTCCATGACGTCCGGAAAGAAGGGGCCAGGCAAGTTTGAAATTTAAATTAGGAGAGATAGAGAGTTTGTTTCAAATAATGCTAATATAAATTAAAAATGAATATTTAACTTTCGTCTAAGTTGTTTCAAAACCGAAAAAAATAAGCGATTTTTCGTACAACTTGTGCATAGTCAATACATATACTCTCTCTATTAAAAGCTAACTGTATAGCATGATCCTTGCTTTTATAGCTTTTGTCAAGGATCACACCCAAGATATACAATAGGAGGCAATACGAGCATGATTAAAAGAATGAGCGGAATTAAAAGCAAACAGAGTGGGCTGATGTGGCATCGTCGTTCTCAACCGAGAACATCGGGACTTCGATGTCCTCCACTCTCCTTTAGTATTCTCATTCACGGTCTCATCTATGACGTTGACAAGTTTTTTTTTCCTTTTATTTGATTGATTGAAACATTTTTCTGGGCTTATTTTAACTCCGAAAAGACTACTAAATCATTCCCTTTAAAATCGTACTCGGTATTCTTATTCAATGTTCTGCATAATATTGAAAAATTTTAATCCTCCTCGTGCACTTGTCACTCAATTTGATCCTTTTCATTCTCAAACTTTGAACTTTTAACTCAATTTAACATGTATATTTACATGACGTGGAAATGATATAAATGGTAAGTTACAAAAGGAAATCATTTTTCATTTTAAAACTCAATTAGCGCGATTTGTGTACAAGTTTTACACTCAAAACCCCAGTTATATTTGTCTTTTAATATACACTACACTGCAAATTTGTGTCCATGTTTCCAGATTAATTGCAATTCGATTCAAATTTTTTTCCGAACCTTATACCTCAAACTCAAGTCTCTCAAATTGTATTTGAGCAATAGTTTAAGGACTCTTTTTGTAATATCTCCACATTATACAATCCAAAGGGGCGCAAATTTCCCCCTTTCTCCCTCATTCTCCGATCATCTCTACCTGATTTCGATGTTTTTAAAAGACAAATATAACTAGGGTTTTGATTTCGTTCATGCAGTACGACTAGGCATCCAAATTAAAAGAATTTAGTGAAATAAAAATTGTAAATTGGAGTGACGCAGTTTATATTTGTGATGTGTTTGGAGTGTGCTATCTCATATTTTATTTAGGGTGTTCTAAAAATCGAATCTTTTTGCTTATTGATTAAATTAATGGAGTCTGATAAAGACGATGCTGTTTTGTTTCTTGATCGAGCTTCTAGGGCAACTAGAGGGAAACGGTAAGCAGACAATTTTGTTAAGTAATGCGATATGTATGATTGATTATTATCTATGTACTAATAGTCTGTTATCTTTGTTAAAATTTTGTGTAATTTGATGAGTGTTTTGTAGGATGACAAAATTGGTCGATGATGAAATTGAAGAGGATGATGAATTTTGGAACCAAGATGCTTTGAAAGAGGTAATTAGTTAATTTAACTTATCACATTGTACTAAACTACTAATGGTATTGTTTGGGTTGTTTGGTTCATTGCAATAAGGAAAATATATAAATTTAGGCACTATAGGCAAATGTTTCTTTATGAAAACAAATTTCAAGTGCTTGGTGTTCCACTGTAGTTAAATTTATAGACCCTTAGTAGAATAGGAAATTTAAGCATGCAAGTTCTGGAAATAAAGCTTGCAGTTAGTAGATGTGTGGAGCAACCTACTACTTATAAAACTTGTTTTAGAGTGATTGGCTCTTCTTTGAAGGGTAAGACGTCATTCATTCATTGAGCAAGTATTCGATAATTTAACAAAAAAAAAAAATTATAGAGATTTTTTGTTGTTAACTTTATTGAGCTAGACAGTTGTTTTGGACAGTGACTATGAGGTGATACATTGTTAAATCATAAATGTGTTGCTCTTTTTGCTTGCAGGAAGAAGATGATACAAACTATGTAGAAGAAAAGGAGGCTGCTGATGTTTTTGACAGTGACTTCGATGAAGATGTATGCTTCATTGTTATTTAAAACCTCTCTTATTGAAATATTTGCTAAACGTTATGTAGCCTCAAGGAAGATTGATCAGTTTCATGACTAGATTACTTGTTTTTGCTACAGGAACCTGAGCCAGAGGAGGAAGCAGATAATGAGCCAGATGACAGGTAAGTTCTTTTTTGCTTTTCTAGTGAGTAATCTTGAATGTAATTTTTTTATAGTGGATGTGGATATTAAAGATGTAAGTTATCTGCAGGAAGCGGCCAAAGAAGAAATTGGCATTTCCAGGAAAGCCGAAATCGACATTTCCGGGAAAGCATAAATTGTCATTTCCAGGAAAGCAACTGCCAAAGAAGAAGAAAGCGAAGGTTGTTTCAGAACCAGATAGTTCTGAAACAAATCCAGAACAGTCAAAGTCAACACCCCAAGAAGATCATGATGTACCTGATGATACGGAAGTTGAGAAAACAACTAGAAAGTCAACACGAACTTCAGTTATTGTTAGGCAAGCTGAAAGAGATGCAATACGCGCAGCACTTCAAGCAACAATGAAGGTTGACCATCATTATTTTCATTTTTTACTACTGTATATTTTATCTTAGATTTCTCATTGAAGTTTCTATTATATTGGTGCTGGATTCTTAGCCAATAAAAAGAAAAAAGGAAGGTGAGGAGAAGAGGATGACCCAAGAAGAGATGCTTCTAGAAGCTGCTCAAACAGGTTTGGTGTTATTTATTTATGCAAGTTGGATTGTTAAAGTAAATCAGATAATACAATAATACGTTCTTGATTTTTTGTTAGTGTATAAAATTTGTCATATATCTTGCAGAAATAATGAACTTAAGGAACTTAGAACGAGTCTTAGCAAGGGAGGAAGAAGTTAAAAAAAGAGCAATTGTTCATAAAGCTGTCTACAATGGTCCTCAAATAACTTACCTTTCTAAAGATGGCAAGTATTTCTTCACTTGATAGTATAATCTTTTTTATCCTCGAGTACTTGTTAATCTGATGATACATTTTATTTCAGGCTACTCATACCTCGAGTTTACTAATGGGGTGTCATTTAAATCTCAGATTCCTACATCATCACCTCCATGTGAGTTGTGGTAGATATTGTCTTCTGATTGTGCATATATATTTGCGCATTTTCTTTTTTTCTAGATGCTAATTAAGTCATATCTTTCCAGATCCGGAGAAGGCTATTTGTGTGGTTACAGGGTTACCTGCAAAGTATGCATTCTACCCTCTTCTTTCAGAATTGATTTGTACAGCTTTAATGGCTAGAGGGAGCACTTCGCTCACAAAATTATGTGTTCCAAAATGTTATCATTTACTTCCTCAAAGAATTGTGATGCAAAATGGTTATTTGGTATAAATGTTGTTCCTGGTGCAACTCTTCTTGATTAGTGTATAAATTTTGTTCATTTGTTTATGATAGATATCGTGATCCTAAGACGGGCTTACCATATGCAACAAAGGAGGCTTTTAAGATTATTCGTGAACAGTAAGACTTTAGCTTTGTTGAGAACTCGATAACATTCTTCATGGTTATTACTCTTATCGTCTTATGTCTTCTTTCGAAACTTGTTGTAGGCACGGGAACGACACTAGTGGCATTAAAGAGAAAAACAGCATGGGAGTGCTGTATGATTTGGCTTGTAGAGAAGGTTTTACTAAAAAGAAGAGATCAATCAACCCCAACAGCAAACAGAACTCTTATCCCAGATTCTCGGCGCATTTTCGTCAAATTCCAGCTTTCGAATATGACGACTCGGATTGACTACAGAGATCCATGTAAATGGATTTATTTTGTTGTTTTTTAGCTGTTAAATTTTTATCTCTTACAAAAATACTAGTAAGCAGTGGGTAAATTTTGTGCAACACGAACTCAGATGGTGCATTGGACATTGTAAACACAATCTTTTTAACCATTTCAAATGGACGATTGAGCTCTCAGGCTTTCTAATCAGTTTTCGTTCTTGAATCAGGGATGGCTGGCAGAGAGATGAAGCTTTTAGTGTCATGTTTATGTGCATTATGAAAAATGGTACACGATAAAGCTTCTGGTACAAAGAGTGACTGAAATTGAGCTTTAAAAATGGAGAACACTCATCACGGCACTAAAAGTGGCTGACCCTGTTGCAGTCGGACTCGTTTTGACAAGATCGGAGAGTGATATAGTTGAATGCAACCTAGTTTATGCACTCTTGATCATACCTTTTTCTTGTTTCATGCCTTCGTGGACATGGGTTTAGCAGTTCTACAAATATTATTTTTCTTTATGTAGCTCTAGTTGGAATATATCATCACAAAACTATTGTTAGAATATGTTTCTAGTTGGGCTTAGAGTCGTGGTATAACTAGTCGCAGAATCGGATGACAATATTTAACTCAAGTCGGAGATAATAAAATATTGAATACAAAAGGTGTATCTTCTCACATAAGAAAGTAACTATCATATACGGCAATTGATTAATCAATATTAATATCTAAAGAATTTATTTTCTCTCGACTCTCTTACTTTTTAAGACGAAGTAAAGTAAATTTTTACCATCGAAACTATTTCACTTTTGATTTCATCATTTCATTTCACTTTAACCTACCCATATAATAACACACCTGACAAATAAACAAATACTTTTGACCAAAAATCCCACACAATAGCTTTATTTGTCTCCCTCACATACCTGTAATCATAAAAGTACCTAATAAACACTATAAAAAGCACACATCGGATACTAATAAAAATGATGCCGAACCAAACTATTCGTGCCACCACTTTACGCGGGTACAAGGCTGGTATGTTTAAATACTATCACCTCATGATGACAGTACACAAAGGACTTTAAATATTCAAAGATTAAAGTGGTACATTTCTCATACAGAATATTTATCAGAGTCTTCGTTCACAAACAATATACATTGATCATTCAATAATTTTTCTATAGTTTCATCGAACATCTTATTAATTTTCCCATCAAAAGTACAGTGAAAGAAGACACCACAGCATACATCTCTATAAGGAATGAAGAAATGTAGAAAAAGTCACTCAGCGAATGAGCAGCAGTATTATACCTAAAGCTGTACAAGAATGTTTTTATCGTCTTAACTAACTCCCTGGTAATGACCAAAAATGAAACCCCAGCCTTAGGCCAACTTTAATAGCTTGTTGTCCTTACAGGCCCACAATTATCATATTCTGCTTTCTCACGGTATTAATGAAGCTTCATGTAATTCACCATCAGAAAATCCACATTGTCGTGAAAGAGTGATGCAAAATGGTGATTGCATCTTCAAAATCAGGTGTCCCACAACTAAGAACCAATGCATTTAGCATACATGCAATTGTTTCAAGTATACTTCTACCCATTACACAGAATGTCTACCGGACTAAAATCCCTTTACCTGAAACAATGATATCAAGTTGAAATCGGATTTATTTAATCTTTTTTAGAGGTAATATCGCATATATATTGCAGATTGAGGATGACTGGTTAAAGAAGACGTACCTTTTGATCTAGTTCTTGTAGAGACACAAGTTGCCTTTTCAAGGTCAACCTTCTTTAAGTGAGGAGCAATTAAGAAATCCAATTTTACCAACCACAATGCAACTGCAGATGATGTTTGGGGCATTATTGCAAAACTTGAAATGATATCATCTAAATCATAATCAAACCCAAGGGCTGTGTCACTTTCATATAACCATCCCCTATTGATGGCACCAACAAAATCACCAAGAACCTTTAACATATACAAGACAGAAGTATCAGTTGCCTGCTTTAGTCTAAAACATTTGTATTGCAAATGTGAGTGAAAAGACATGCAAGATAAAGTACCTGTAGCAACTCTAACAGAGTGGAAGTACGTCTTAACCGCTTGACCCACACGTTACGTGCAGATTTTGTCCAAGCACCAACCATTGCACCGTCAGGCATAGAAGACTACATATAAACGGATAAAAAATGAATGAGTCAATCTCAGATATATTTTATTGATCAAATATGCATGTTAACAATGACTCACCTCAAGTGTGTATGCTGCAGCTTTAAGTGACTGTAACTGTGACGATAAGATTCTATGCTTCGGAAACATATCAGGGGCTGAATCATCCACACATGTGGCAACATGAATGGCGTATCTTTCTTCTAGATCAAAATTAAGCTCAAATGTTGTATGGCAGATCCGACAATGTTTCTCATCTCTCCAGTATAGATCATGACATCTTTCACACCTAGCGAGTGAATCAAGAAAAGATCTTTTGCCATGTTTAACCGAATGTAGGGCAGAACGAAACGAGTTCCATAACCAAGCATCAAATTGTTGAAGGCGACACCATTTTTGTTTAGCCTGTTCTCTATTTCCAACTGGAGTTACCACATCACAAGTGGAAGCCAGACTATCATGATGCATATAGTTCAGGCCAAGCAGGTTGTCCACATCAGACACAGCCGATGAGCTGTCATCCCTGGAAATACTCCTCTCGGATTCACCAGAAAGGGTAGGTTGCCCAACTCTGTCATCATCATGCATGCTGGACATAGCTTCACAAAGATGAACCTCCCGTTTTTCCAAAGATGAAAGAAGATGGCACTCTCGTCTTCCCCTTCGGTCCATAGCTGATAACAAGTTGGCAAAAGCCTGCAATTGGAAAAGCAAACAGATGTGTAAACTAATATCTATTTTCTTAGAACAAGTAACAGATACTTCTTTAAAAAAATCAAGATCTACCTCTTCTGTTTCAATCACTTCCCATCGACCATCTTCAGAAGATTCAAAATAAATCCTCTTGTGGCCCGGATCACACATGTTACATGGGCCTAAGAATAGCCAGTATCTATTGTACCTACGATCAGATCCCAAAAATACTGATTGCATAGGATGTAAATCATCCATAGCTTCTACTTCTGCTGCATCCTTTCGCCTAACTTTTTCTTGGGTCACCAAGATAATTGCTGAAGAATCAACAGGTTGAATATCTTGTGTTGTATCTGTATCACCGCTATTAATCATCTGGCTGCGGTCGTTCTCAAGTGGCGTGAACATTCTTTGTTGCTTTGCTGTCGATCTCTTTATTTTTGCTCCAGAACCAATTTGATAAACATTAGGAACACACTGAACAGACGATGATATGGGTTCCAGAAAGTTGTTTACATTAATATAACATTATTAGATATAATAAGCATACTTTTCTATACCTAGAATTGTAACAGTTGAATTACCTCCATTCTTAAACATGAACCAGCTCTCAGTAGATCAAGCAGAGCCAATAGAGCATTTAACTTTTCTTCAGTATTCAGATCCGAATATTCACCTTCCATCAGCCCCAATAACCACATTTCTCCAGGGTGGCTCTCATCAATTTCAGAGTTTATAGGTAACATACCATCCTTGGTTTTAACAAGGTTCTTCTGTCCACGTTTACTTGGAACTGACGCCCCTGAACCATCATCTGAATCATCTAGATGATTGCTCATATCTTTAGGGTCATCATCAACACTTCCACAATCTTCAAGATCAGATTGATCATCCTCAGCATCCTTAATGACAGAGTTACTACGAAGACGATATGTAGAAAAAGATATTTTCTCAAATAAAGTGATATCACTTGACAACATTGAGCTTATCAATTCCTCTGCTTTATCGCTTGTTGTTGCAAGCTTCAATCCAACAATCTTCAGGAAGAAATATGAAATATTAGAGAATAAACTAGGTTGAAACAAGACATAAATGCTGATACTATTTACTTACTGATGAACAAGTTGCCAATTCGGAAACTTTCATCCCACTGTTTCCTTGCAACGATAATATAGTGAACAATTCACCCTTCAGGGTACCTGGTTTTATGCCATACCTAGCCATCAGAGCAGCTTCCTGCGAATCAAATCAAAGAAGTTCCATATGTGAGCAATGGCTTTCAATACAGCTGAAAATCTTTACTAACTTACTGAATTACATTACCTTGTTGAGAGGTTCGTTAGGTATTGTGTCACGTTTTGAACCAAAACCAGCTGCTACAAACACCTGGCGTAATATCTCTATCCATGTTAGAGAATTCAAGGAATTCTTCCACAATTTCAAAACACTGTCTTCACGTTCAACCTGCCAATGGATATTTTAAATATACTTTAGAAACTAACAATTACCCTTTGAACAAATTAGAAGATTACAAACAAGATGCACAGTCTGAGACCAGCAGATTGATTTACAGATAATGGAACATAAACTATTATAGCCTATAAAAGAAATTGATACTTACTGACTGAAGCAACGCACGATACTTCCAGTTTTTATTAATAGGAGATACAAATTCACTATCCACTTCCTTCTCAACACCAGTGAGAAGCAGTTTCAGAAGGGCTATATTAAGTTTCCCAAGTATTAGAGAATCCTGAAAAACAATGAGCAGAAGCAACAAAATATAAATCCTTACTAGAAAACAAAGATCAATTAGTTAATAAGGTGATTAACTAGACCCTAGTAATTACTATAGGATAGGCACTTGAATTGAAAATGATCACAAACCTTGTCAATAAATGCTTGCGCGAGCTCATCAAGCGTGAAGGACTGGATGCCAATTAATACAGCATAGGTGCTGATAAAGTGAAATATCTGAAACAAAAAAGAAACAACTATTTAATATCCATAATATGTTTACAGTAATTGTTGCTCGGTAGATAAGCAGAAGGGATTTTTCATTTAATTTTCTAGCTACATTTTGTTTTTTGTCTTGATTTTAATTTTCGGCATCTTTCTAATATACAGATAAAAACAGCCCTAGTATATCAAAATAATTAGAATCACAAGCTCTATTAAGGCTACAAAATTTGCTAGCCGAGCATGCCACCCACTAAGAATATCAAGAGAAGATCAAAGCATCCTGGATTAGTAAGTAGTCAATATGAAGGCTACCATAAAATCATATGTTATTACAAACAAAACCCACCATAAGAAAGCTTCATTGAGAGGCAAACCAAAATGATAATGAGAGGTATTTCAAAGAGTAGTGTACCATCACCAACTCGTCTTAAATGGATGGCCAGTTTTTACAGATAGATTAATTAGATGAATACTTTGATATTTGGAGATGCTAAGTGGTGGATAGATGACTGCATGGCATAAAACCTCTTGATTAGGTTGTTTACATGTTTTAGGATATTATAACCGCAAAGACAAGCTTCAATAAATGCTACTCCTTCTGGGAGCATCTACAGATCTTAAGCATCTGGTGTATGATGAAACAACAATGGATATCAAAGAAATTCCGACATATACCTTGAAAAGTGTTTTGACAAGTTGTGGAGAAGAATCCCAAGGTGGCATATGGAAGGGTTGCTTCATCCTGACAGAGTTTGGAGGGAACTTTGCCAGCAAATCTACAACCAAATTGAGAAACAATAATTCACTGTGGAAGATTTCATCAACTATACATGCCTATATTTCAACTACATATAAAGTTAAAGTACTACTCAAAATGCAAGAGAGAGTATATAACTGAGCTTTACCTTTGCAAAGGGAACAACCATGCAACCTATTGGCTTCACAATGAGCACAGCTTGCTGGTGGATTTGAAGTTTCCTGTAGCTCTCTTAATTCCAGTTCCTCATCATCCACCAACATAGCATATTGACTTGGGTCTCCTTCACTTCTATCTCCAACCAGAGAAATTTCACATATTTCCCTCCGCCTTTGCTTTTCCTTATCAACTTGTTCACATCCCACCTTCACGTTAGGTCAGGGAAACAGTCGGTCAATGATAACTGCCAAGCCATATAGGCTATAGTAGATACTTTCATATATGATAAACTACCTTTTTACTTCTCACTGAAGACTTCTTCTCTTGTAATTTATTTACTACCCTTCTCTGCAAATGAACCACTTTAGGTAATCAAGCTAAGAACAACCATAATTTTCACTTTAATCACAGAAGCTGCAACTTAAAGTCACTTATTTGGAAAATAACCCAAAAAAAAAGATGAAAAACAAGGAAAATAAGACAAACCTTCACAGGTTGCTGTCTTTGTGGCTTCTTTTTCCCTCGAGTTGGTGGTTTGCGTGATGTAGAAGGTGGAAACTGAGAACGGGCTCTGAGGTCATTATCAACAGATGTTGGAAGGTTTGCAGCACCAAGATTTGTAAATCGCTGAATTGTCATCAAACCTTTTCCAACACCATGTTTCACCACCGCATTACTCTCCTGGTTATTAAGTCGCCACACTGTCATCAAACCTTTTCCCATACCATGTTTACATGGAGCACTCTCTGGAGGTGTAATTTGGTCCTCAAAATTGGTAGGGTTGGAAGTCTAAAATTAGATCCAATGGGTCACTACTAAAGAACAGAAGTTTGATAGATAATATAACTGAACTGTAAAGATATACTCCCTGTACCTTTTGCCTTTTAAGTGCTCTTTGTTTTTCTTGGCAAACACGATGTGAAATCCTCGAATCTAGTAAGAAACAGGTAGAAGATTTCACAATTTCATATATGGAAGCACTTGGCACACAAAGAGATAAAAGGAAATAAATAACACAAGTCAGTGCCTGTTTAACTAGGTCGTAAGTGAAGGGGGAACTGCTAAGTTCTAAGGCTTTTTTGCCTTCCTCAAAATGAAGGGACGAAAGATGAAAAAGATAAAGGCGTGATATTATTGTTAGGACTCCACTATTTTAGTGAGGGGGCTCTATGGGTTACGAGCTTTCTCGTTTTCAATATTTCACTGCATTCAGTAACGTAAATTCCCCAGGGGAAATAAACTACGCGTAAAGAACCCTCTGAAAGCCACTAATTCTCAAGCGCAACTATCTTCATCATCATTTACCACGTAAATTTTTGGGTTATCAAATATATAACTCATATCTCACAACACTCAAATTTTTCCTCGACTACATTCTTCAAAACACAGAACCTAATCTTACCTTTATATGTGCAAACACAATTATTCTTTTTTAAACTTCATCATATAAATACAGCTTCTTTTGGCATAAATATAAGAGAGTTCGGTAAAGAGTATCGTATTCCACTTCCAAAGCAAGATGTGCAAACACAGATAAATTCACCTCAATTTTACAATGTTTAAGGCTCATAAAGCCATTAAGTGTTTGATTTCAAATTGATGAAGCATCTGGTTATGACCAAAATTTCAAGATTCTCGCCTACATCAAATAAGGAGAAAATCCATCTCCTTTATCTATATTCAAGTCCTTCACGTTTTTATTCCAACACACACACACACACACACACAAAAACTCTCAACCTATTATAACAAACCTAAAACTATCCAACAGAGTGATTCTCTTGAAGTTGAATAGAAAGCTAAATCATATATATCCATGATAATGAGTATCCCGGACAACCTTACGAACTTGAACAGGATCTGTTATGTAGGCTTGTACCTCTATTCTTGATTCCTAACTATTCCAGACAACCCTGACAAGAGCTTGAAAATATAACATGCATAAATGCTACCTGTTCTTATTCCTATTTAGATTAATAACTTAAAACTTGCCAGTTAAAACTTGCCAGATCAAACATTAACTATAATTTATTTTATTCAACCTACTACCTAAATTCATCTATAACCACCCTCACTGTCAGCAAACCATAAGACAAAAACAAAAAATACGAGAAATAACATTACATCAACATTACAAAAGGAAAATATAGATTCGAATTCATCCTTGTATCATAACACCAAGTTTGGTTCTGAATAACTGTTGTAATAAAGCAATACTGAATAACGCGTAGATTGATAACAATAATAAGGTAATCACAAAATCTTTAAAATCACTAACTAACGCAAATAATACAACGTGCAGGAACTAATTGCCAACACTATCTCTATCAAATTAAATCAGAGTAACTAAAAATCAACATTCCAAGACATACAGTTACTAAAAATAAACTAAATAAACAAATTCAAACATTAATAATAATAATTACCTTTAACATTACAGAATCGAAAAGCATGAGAAGGAAGAGTATCGAACTCCACACCGAGCGGAGGTCCGTCCTTCCTAAACACTTTATTCAAAATATAATCAGCACGTAACAAATCATCCTGTATCAACCGTAAACCTGATTTTGAAAGCTGCTGCTTTCTCTTCTTACACGCACTCGAATTGGCGGCAATTTTTTTCCCACTATTACATTTAGTATTATGTTTTCGCTGCTTACCACGAGCTTGCTTCTTTGACATCGCAACGAAATTACAATTAGAAACAAGAAGACGGTTAATTCGTTAATGGCGCCTTCAAATTCATGGTGAATTTGAAGTGATTTCACTCTCGCTTTGTGTGTTAGTGAGTGTTTGTGTCATAAGGAAGGAAATGCAGAGGTTTCCAGGAGTAGGGTTTTGGGTTTTGTGGTGATATTTTTCCCTTTTTCTATTTACTTTTTTTTCTTTTTACTTTTAATTAGCTAAATGAAATGATATTTTGGGTGATGACGCAATGTACCCCTCCGTTATCAGAAACGTTAGCCCATCCGTTTAATAAACTTTAGTTGTGAGTTAGTACTATAAATTTGGTCCCTGAACTATTGTTCAACTGTAAATTCAGCTCTTAACTTTTGTTGTTATAACCATAATCAATAAACGTTTATTGATTGGTACAGCGACATTAGAACCAGACAATGACTAGCGATTATGTCTATCAGAAGGGTTGATTGTCTTACATTTTTTCAGTCCCTTTCAAATCAATTAAATTTTCTACCTCTCGTAAATCTATTTAGTTGAAAATTTTGTATCTTTTGAATTATGGTGTGATTCGAAAATCGAATTAACTACTCAATCAATAATCTATCATTTGACTATAACGCCCAAAATTCAAACACTTACATCACATGAGTCTGTATTATTTATATAATCTAATATGTGGTTTTTTCATTGTGCAACATGTCTTATGTTAATTAATTTGTATTTGTTTTTAATTTTATAATAGTTCAAAGATTATAATTGAAAATTTAACGCGTTTTCATGAAATCAGGACTGCTAAATACAACGACTCAGAAAAAACACAATATAAACTACATAACGGTTTTAGCTATTGTCCCTTATTTCATTTTATTTTTAAGAAAAAAATGATTTTTCATTATCAGATACAATTACACTATACTATCTCATTTTACCAATCTTTTTAACTTCAATTAGAAATGGTCATGTTGCCATTAACACAGTCGAATGCGTGTGATTTAAGTTTGTATACTTTCTTAATTACCTTCACCTACTATCTCGTTAATTCTCATGTTTATTAATCATCAGATCATACTAACTTGTTTCGTGATTATACATTTGTTAAATATATATATATATATATATATATATACTAATTAAGAGGTCAGTTCAACTAATATAATTTTTTTTTTTTTTTTTTGAAAATTAAAGAATCAATAAGAGAGCTTCATTTAACAAAATCTCATTTTCCTCTCACATTTCTAAAAATTTAATAACTCAAAAACGGCTAGTCAAAAAGTTATAAAAATTACACCATAAAAATCGGCATTTTTTTCTCTTCGATTAGACATCTCACATGATATACTTCGACGAACTTTTTTTCTTATTTATTGATGGGTTTTGAAAACGATTATTACATTTATACCATCGACTATTACATATGATATAAGTGACTATCACATGTGATATTCGTTTTCAAAACTCCCAAAAAAAATGAAAAAAAAAAAATTCGTCGAAAGTATACGATGTGAGATGTCTAATTGAAAAGAAAAAAAATGTTGATCCTTGTGGTGTAAATTTTTATAATTTTTTGACTAGCCTTTTTTGACATACTCAATTTTTAAAATGTGGGGGTTTTGTTATCTTGATAAAAATGAACGGTTGAAATTGACTCATTCATTCTCACAGGAATATTCATTCTCACACGTATATTCATTCTCATTTGAACTTTTATCTACTAGTTAATGAATATATGAAAGCATACATCAAACTTTCAAATGAGCAACGATTATCAAGCAAGTATTATATCATACGGAGTGTTACCGTTCTCAACAAAATTCCGGCTCTAAAAAGTCGTTGGACAACATTCCCCCACACCGTCGCAGCGTTCTCGAAGGGCGTCTCGCCCTAGATGTTGCATTTTGTATTTTTTTTCCTTTTCCAATGGCTCTATTAATAAGAAAAACTAAAAAAAAAACTATTTGTTTTATAGCCGTTAGGTAGCCTTTTATTTTTTTAAATCACTTTTTCATCTATAAATATCACAATTTAAAACAGATTAAAACACTCATTCTCATCTTCAAAAACTCAAAAACTATACTATTTACTATAATTCACAATGTCAAACAACCCAAACACTTTGTACCACCTACACTCCCAATGGAACCCGTTCCAAAACGTATCATCATCTCTAAACCCGTCAACACCAACCTCCTTAAATGCACATATGTCTGGTTTTGGTCATCCTTACCAAATGTCTCAAAGTCAAGTCCCTCAAACACCATACTATCAACCACAATATCATATAAAACAACAAATTCCTAATATAAAGCATGAGCAATATAACGATTTCATAATGTGGCAAAAATCTCAAAGCAGCCAACAACCCGACATACAAGCACACGAAGATAAGGTACCAACACCAACCTCGTTTCGAAAAACTATATAAAAAAAGCAAGAAAAACAACCGGCGGTTGGCTGGAAAGATGGATCGCCATTTTCGAAGATTTCGATCGAGGAAATGCCTAAACCGGTAAGTCATTTTGGTATCTTGTGAAGAATGAGTACAATAGCCTCAACCTGCAATTCCAACGTAATAATGACATGTTGTCTTCGAAGTGTAAGAAACTTAATAATGCATGCCAAAAGTGGGAAGACATTTGGAAGCGGCTTCGGGGACAACTAAAAAGTGGTTAACTCTCGATCCCATTGTTGTCAGAAGGTGGAATGTTCCAAAACGCCGCGATATGGTGAACATGGATGACTTGGATTTGGACGAAGAACCGGAGGATAACGAACAAGACAATGAAAACCCGAATGTCGCGTTATTTGGTGATGATCCATTTGACCATCTACGGGAAAAAACAAAGAAACCAAAATCCCAAAAAACGTCAAGATAAACAAAATTACTACCAGACGAAAGACCTTCAAGTTGCGTTCAGATTTCTGTCGGTGCCGACGTACCACTTGTCGGAACATGACTAATACATAATGAAAATGGAAAAGGCGAATGTTTGTGAGAGGATGAAGTGGAACTTTGGCTCAGGATCGAGATCTGGAGACGCTTGATTATCTAGGACTGTTAATTTGTTCAGCACATTTTTAATTTTTAAAACTTATGTTTTTTTTTGTTTTTAGGACTTGTAATATGTAATTTTTATTTTAATTAAAGTATTTCTTTTATTTTATTATTTGTTTCAATTTACTGAATTAGTTAAATTTTCAAAAAAAAAAGTTCAGAACACTGTAAAAAAATAGTATCCTCTGCTATTATACTTTTTAAACAATAATATTTTAAGAACACTATAAAAGTAATATCATCACTCTGGTGCTCTTTGTAACCCTAAACAATGATGTCAAAAGCTCGTCGGATAGGTTTCAACTTTCAAGTTTATGTTTATTATGTGAATAAGTTTATGTGGAAAGGTACATAAACAGAATAATAAGAAGTCGAGGTCATTTATTTTGGCGCCCAAAAGGGTTTCAAGGGCCATAGTGTTGCTTCCTACATGTGTCAACGCATACTTAATATATTGGATCTGAGCAAAATAATAAGAAGGTGAGTATATTAACAAATTCTCAAGACCGTCTGTTAAATCAAAAGCACAAATACACAGTTCAGTAGTTAACAAAATAGTAATGGACATGTAACTTAATTATTATAACAAAGCTGATAAAATAAAATAAAATTGTTACTTGCATAAGTATTTGTTATACAAGCTACCCATCTAAACGACACCATTACCATTGCCATTTTTTATATCGCCACCTATTACGGATTTCCACCTTCATGAACTATATTAGGTATTAACTTTAACTGGGCCTCATTGTCTTTAGGCCCAATTATACTATTTATGGCCCAAATTTTTATGTTAAAAATACTAAAAACGTTTACGATGGTATTGACTAAATAAAATTTTCAATTTTAAGATTAATTAATTTTTTTATTAAAAAAATTATTATTCAAATTTAATACATTTTAATATGAGATAAAAAATTTTTTTAAAAATGATATACAACCAATTTTTGTGATATACACTATAAAAATTTAAGTGTGTAGCACACATAAAAGTTGTATATTACAAATTTAAGTTGTGTAATATTTCTTTTTAAAAAAAATCAATGTCATATTAAATGGAATAAAATTATAATAACTTTAGTATTATTACTTTTATAAAAAGTATACATATGCAGAAATTAAAAATAAAAATATTTGTTTAATAATATGGGTAGAACATAAGTTTTGACTATCTTATACATGGTCATCAACTTGGACAATGTTAGTAGCAAGTGTTGTATGCATAAAAATAATGGTACACATTTAATAATACAAGCTTAAACTTGAGACTTAGTCAATATAGTAGTATTCTCCGGTCAACAAGATTCTAGACTTCTGGGAATGACAAAAGATTAAAAACGACATTTTAGATCATGTTTGCATTTTATTGTATTGTTTAGAATAAATAATATCCATCACATATCCCTAATATTTTTCAAATTTGTATTAATTTAATTATATATATATATATTTTATTATTTTACATTAGTTTGTTTAACATAAATCATTCATGAGATTCAAACGTTCTTGTTGTACATTTGTAATTCTGTTTGACTACTGAAATTTGATAGAAATTATATCATTTCTATAACCTTAAAATAAAAACAATTTTTGACATGTTCAAAAATCAAAACACATGCTTGCCAAAGCTTACTTTTGCATTTTTGGAATGTCCCACCTTGACAAATTATGGAATATGGAAGCACTTCTCTCTTTGACAACTGTGTTAATTTCTTCAAGTCAGCGTGGCTGACCCAAGTGGTCAAAATAGACAATGGTCAACCATCTGATTCTATATTAATAGCAAGAGTGTATATTATACATAAATTAAAAATTATCATTCAAAAGTTATTATATGAAATTTTGATAGATAACGAGGAACTTTTCAAAGTGAAAGCTATAAATTTAAACTTCGTAGGAGACACGTGTAATTGTATATATGTGAAATAGATGTAGATTTACCATTTATTTAAAAAAGAAAAGATCATTAAGGTAAGTACAAAAGTTGAACATGCCATAGTTGAAGTTAATTGAAGAAATTGAACTATAGAATGCACATGAGTTAGCTAAAATTAAAAACGAATACGAGCAGTATGATTCCCACCTTCCTCAAGGCTTCCTGCGTAGACTTTTAGTTCACGATCAAGACTAAATGAGAGCAAGATCCCCATTTCTCGGTACTTTCTTCTACTTATAAAGATAAAAGATAACGACCCCCTCATCGTTAATTATATCAATGTCAACGTATCTTTCATAACCATCTATTTTCTAGTTGCATCCGCGAAGCCACTTGTGTCAGTCAATAAACACCTAAATTTTGTCTTGTTACTACTAATCATTACACGAGATTCATGAACCCCAAAAGACTTGCAACAGTAGGTTGTACCATATGCATCCAAAATTGTACATCATTTTCTACTATCATCCAAGAGAAATAGAACCCATTCTAGAAACAACTACTTTCCTTATACCAAACCAAAAATCATACTGTTAAGTTGGTTTATACCTTGAGCAAGTAAAGTTGTACTCTTTGGCACCAAAAAGAAGTATTTAAAGACCTGACGGTCCATATGGATTTTAAGATTTTCGGCACCATCATATTCCTTTTAACCTTGATGAAAATGAGCAAAAACAATGGTAATAGAGTTGCTGCAGGCAAGAGTCCAACACAAGATGACAAGTGCATTAAGGTGAAGTACATTTCAAGCCCCGTTATGGTGGAAGCAAAGAATCCTTCTCAATTCAAAGAAATTGTCCAACATTTCACAGGCCAAACTACAAACGAATCCAACTTTAACAAGTATTCTGATCCCACCACCACCACCATGGCTGCCACTACCCCAGTTGACACAACCAACATAGATAACACGAATTCCCAAGTTGGTATCGATGGTTACTCGTGGGAAGAGATAGCAGCATGGAATCAATACTGATAGTTACCTAACTATATCATTTAAGTGTACGTGATCAGTCTTAACATGTGCGCGTGCACACAAACACAAAGACAAGCACGAGCCAATAAAGTCATGTGATCATGTCGGAACTAGCATGCATGCAAGTCCATATTTAGTCAATTGTATATTTGAATGCATAGTCAGTTTCCTTTTGAGTTGTTTTTAAAGTTATATGTATTCAAATTGTCTAACATGTGCCCAGTAGGGTGGTAGATGCAGGTCACCCTGATACTAAACCAGGCTGACCCTGGTCTTTGTACGATATATGTAACAGACCAATGAGGCCAATAAAGAAATGAAGAGGCCAGTAGACAAAATAATTGAAAGAAAATACGAAAACGACCACCTACAAATTTACAAAATAGATCATCACATGATCCAGTTGTCCCACAGCATAAAGATCACAAAGATCAAAAGTTCCAATGTCAACCCGATAACTGAATGTTTCAAATTTATAGAAATAAACATCTACTTCCCATAAACGTCTAAAGACTACAAGCTTCGTCAGATTTAAAAACTAAACCATTGCCTAAGACAAAGACTGCCCATATGATCAGTTACCTTTATCGGGAGATTTCAAGTAAAGTGTCTCACCACCATCTCCACTACCCGAGCCACCACTTCCGCGTCCCTCACCAGTGGGACCCGAAATCCCAATATCTTGCTTACGTCCAAAGTCCGGGAAACCTCCACCGAGGTGGATCCCACCAGCAGCAGTGTTGTTATTATCAGTCTGTAGCATGTTTAGTCCACTGTTTCCACCACTCGAATTCATTCCTAAATGGCTTTGCAACGCTTGCTGCTGTTGTAGGGATGAGTATTGCTGTTGGCTGTACATCATGGACGAACGTGCAGCCATGAGTGCTTGTGGCGACATCTGTTGAGCTTGTTGCTGTTGCATGTAGTGACCTCCTTGCTGCTGCATCATCCCACCCTGAGAATACTGGATCATAATTATTAAGCACTACTGTTAGTATCTGGTCTACAAAGTCATAAAGTAGGAGGTTTCATTTAGTTGGTGAAAGATTTTTACCTGAGAATGAAGAGCAGGTGCTTGAGGTTGAGAATCAGCAATTGCAGCAAGGTACATAAGGTTCCTCTGAAGCTTGGCCTGATGTCTACCATATCAAATTTTACAATTTCATGCCAATTAGTTGTGTGTAAGAAGTGTGTGTGTGTGTGTGTGTGTGTGTGTGTGTTGGGTGTATAAATCTAGCAACTGTTTCCAAATTGGCAGTGGGTTTTGAAAGTGATTGTCCTACAGGAGTAATCAGAATAGGATAATCAGTTGTAATAAAGCAGGCCAGAGGAAATAATGTTTGGATGTAGTTCTTCTGTTGTCTGAAGTTGTGATAATCACTAGTTTGAGTATTCACTAATTTTCCTATTATTTAGGGATATACATGTAATATCTTTGACCTCTAAACATTCCGAAACCTGCTAGTTAAGCACAGATTTATTTATTTTGTTACAAATCATGTACTGAATTGTCACCAGGTTATTAAAAGAACAAGAGGTTATATATTAAGAATAACTTACTCGGCACATTCTGCCATTTTTCCAGTGTTTTGGCTCTCAACAATCTTTAGGATCAGAGATTTGTTTTCATCCAGGTACTGCATATACACAAAACATAGTGTAAAGAACAGAAAAAGGTCATTAACTTTTTATAAAATAGAAAGCCGTCACAAACAGAAGTAAATACCATGTTACGAACTACTATTGTCCCGTAATCCAAATGTTAAATAAAACTAGTGAAGCACAAACATTATACCAAATGTTAAATAAAACTAGTAAAGCACAAACATTATACCAAATGCTAAATAAAACTAGTGAAGCACAAACATTATACCAAATGCTAAATAAAACTAGTGAAGCACAAACATTATACTATACAACAAGATTGAATATTTTATGCTGAAAGATAGTTTAATGGGACTTCAGCAATACCTATATCCAACTCGTGCATCTTGTAAAGTGCAGAACACAAGAAAATGATATTATTGTTTAATAACATGTGATAATAATTTTGTTTTGTGTAATAAAAATAAGCTAATAAGATGCCTAGAGCACAAAAGACAACACATGAATCAATACAGCAAATCAAAATACACAATCACAAAGATTGATGCAAATAAAGAATCTTGTTAACCCTTTATTTAATTCCCCAAATCTAATGCAGCTGAATTCCCAAATAAATTAAAATATACAACTTCTAGTAAAATAATAAGTTAGGATACTTCATACCGTCACCAAAAGGAATCCACTGACCAAAATTTAATTGCAACTTTATTAACATCTGAACAGTTTAATCATTAAAAAACGACCCTTCACCAGATTTTAAAATGAAATATTATTGTGTGAGCATGAAATCTTGTAACCTGTATATCGACGATTGCCATCAGGTCTGGTGTATTACCGCAGCTCCTTAGAAAGAAAGAATATGACCCTTTTAACAGCATGTAAAACTAAAATAAATAAATTCTAACAAAACATTGTATATGAAGTATTTGGGTAAAGTTCTTTTTACACATTAGAGACATTAATATTTGAAAATATCAAGAAATTTATTCTTCACCGCTCAGGAGCTTGTAAGCTTTTGGTTTAAATTTATTTAAAACTATTAAGATCGATTTGTTTTCATAAGCTGTTGGAGATAAACTTATAAACACTTCTCCAAGATGAAAGATTTGTTAACCAAGATCTACTTTCTTGAAAAATCTCCATTTGTTGTTGCACTCAATAAATATTAATAAATGTAAGTATTTGGTCACGTTACCACTTACAAGAGCTTTGAAGGTGTTGGGTTCAAATCTTGTTTTCCGTGCCAGTTAGAAAAAAAAAAGCAAAAAAATAATGTGTACTTCAAGACTTTATTCTCCTACTTTAGTTTCCCAGTAAGAATATGATTTATTCATCAAAGGGGGATGACGAAAAACATTATACAAATATTAAAACAGCAACTTATGTAATAAACTTTCATTCTTACAGTCAAAAGATGGAAGGCCAAACATGTATGTATTATTATTGTAGAAGATATATTACTGTTACTATTATGAACATCATGCAAGATCAAAGCTTTAGTAAAGTACCACATCATATATAACATGTAGATGTAATAATAAGCTGAAGCAGATGAAGAAACAAGCAGGAAAAAGGCAGGCAAATTAAAGCCACAAAAGCAAACATAAAAGGATGAATAAAGTTGAACAAATCCTCACCCAACAACAAGACATAGACACACATGTATAAAAGTTGATTCTAGGTATTATGTGAAAGAGAAAGTTAAAGGTGAAAACATATGCTATATTTCATGAGGATCAGGAATAGGAAATAAGGGATGTAGTTAACCTGTTGAATATGATCAGTAGTGACGTTGTTAGTGGGATAATAAGCTGCCATCATGGGCTGCATCTGCATCAGGTGCTGCTGCATTATATAAATAAATATTTGATATTTGATATATTTCTTTGTTTAAATGTTATATGTTATGTTGGGACGTCTCTTTCTCTCTCTAGAATAGAAAAGAGAAGCACTGCAAAATGCAAAGTTGAAAGAAAATGAGAGAAAAAATGGGGCTCCACAAAGAGTTTGCAAGTGTTTGTGGTTAAAACTAAAATAAAGAACAGGTGTGGTTCCAGTTGTTGGATTGAAAAGACGAAATGGGGTCTGGTCTTTGAAGTGTTTCAAAGAACAGAGATTAATGGCAGAAAACAAAAAAGGAAGCAGGCTTTTTTCTTCAGAGTGTGTACTACAATCTTTGGCTATATATACAGCTGGTGGTGCTTGGATATATGGGAAGAGGGTGGCATAAATTCAAATTTTAGGGTTTTAGCCTTTGATTCTTTCAAGTTGACATGACCTATGAAAATATTTTAGTTTCGAAATTGTTTAAGGATTGGGAAATAATCATGAGTTTTTACAGTTGACAACTTTCTACCTTTATACTCCGAATAATGTTATCCTTATTTTAGATATCAATAAAAATCAGGTTGGTATTTAATTTTGTGAAAAATGTCCTGTACATTAATAAGCTAATACTTTTTATATTTGAGTTAAGTAATTAAGTGCTATGGTTTTGTTACTTCATGACTAATGTTTATTTAAAGCTACGTCATATCTATCTTTGCTAACAACATTGTTATTTAAGTGCATATAGTATTTTAGCCCATCAAACTACTATTTTAAAATTAATATATAATATTTTAAAGATATACTTGCACTAAAAAAAATTACTCTAATGTATTATAAAAATTCTTTATATTAAATATTTTCAATTGATTTAAAATACACAAATTAACAATATAATATTCAAAAATTTTAAAAAAGTAAGCAAAAAATATACAAAAGTTATGAAGTTTCTTTGATAATATGACAACAAACATTGCATTTAGTAATTTTAAGAATATTAATCGCGAATTTATAATTAATACATCATATTAATACATTGTAATTATTTGTATATGTTATTATTTAATATTTAATGTCAATATGTTTAGTTTAATACCATGGTGCATTTTTTGCACTATTTTAATATTATAATTGGAGATGCTCTCCGAGTATCTCCAACGTATGCACCAAACTTTCTGCAAATAAAATTTTTTAAATTAATATGTTTAAACTAAATGTGATTAATCTCTAACGTAAACACTATATATCCACACCAAACTGATATTCAATATTTACATATTATCCACTAATTAAATTATTTTTATATAATAACTTAATTTAATTATTATTTAATCAATTATATATCAACATTAACTAACTGAGGTTAAAAGTAAATAAGAAATATCTTTATAATGATAAATTTTACATATTTAATAAAGAATATTAATATATATAATTATTAAATTAATAATAAATATTACGTCTTCAGTTACTAACATTTAATAATGTTTCTTGTGATTACAATTAAAGAAGAGAACGGCCCATTTAACTTGTGACTTCATAGCATCCCGGTAGTTTGACTACCATTACAGAAAGTATAAAAGAAAGAATATAACAAATAGAAAATATACTAATCACATCCCATTATTAAAAAATCTGACGTTAACCCTAAATTCTCAAGGATGCAAGTGTGCTTTTTTGTTTTCGCTTGTTCTCAGATGAAAAACTTGAGGTATAAAAGTAAATAATATTTACCAATTTGCACCTCGTGTCACCCAAAGCACTTTACAAGTGAGATGCATATAATGTTACAGTAAAAATTTGATAAATTAATACTTAATTAATTATTTAGAATAATACTTTTTAAAAGTTCTGATTAAAATATAGAGTACTAATTGATACTTAATTAATTAATAAATTTAAATTATATTATAAATATTTATTTATAAAATTTCTAATGTAGTTGTAAAATTAAAGAGCCATAATGGTAACACCTTGTGGCTAGGCCATAAAGTCTACAAGTCACTCATTTATGTAATGATTAGCAGAAATACTTTGTGCTATTTAGAAATAGAGAAACGATCTCACTTTCATTTGAATTCGGACATTAAATGTTTTCATTATAAATTTAAATTTAAATTAGTCGAGAACAGTACATATCAGAGAGGAAACAGGGTCGAAACGGTGTAAACAACGGCCCCTTTTTACTATAATATATATATATATATTTTAATAAATAATAATAATTTTAATATCTGACTTTTTATTTTAAGGTAAAAGTTTTGTTAACTCTCACCGAAAAAACATCAAAGTCTTTACAACAAACCAACTTAAAGTAGATATTAACTCTTTTAAGAATGAAATAAAGATATTTTAGATGCTTGTCACGCTAAAAATATAATAGATTAACGGTACTATAAAAGAAAATTATATTTAGAAATATTTTTGATATTTTATCTCTTAAATAATCTTTTTCTAAAATTTATTCTGTTGAAAATAATTTTTTAAGTTTCCCCGTCAGTACATATGTAGATGACATGAACTCCGTACGCTGACGTGCTGGTTGAAGCCGTCTAATCACAAAAGGAAATGTCCAAATACGACGTGTAACATATAATCACCACGATTTAGAACATGAGACTTACGAAATGAACATGAAAATGCTGATGTAAATACAGCTCTAGTTGTCATAATTATCAATATAAAATCTTTCGACAGAGGAAGTCCTTTTTATATAATACTCCGTATAATATAGGGTGGAAATTAATAGAGAAGTAAAAAAAGTAGAGAAGGAGAAAAGCAAATGAATTTTAAATATTACAAAAAATTTCAAAATTTAACATTCATTACCAATGAATATTAAAAATGTTTTTTAATAAAAAAATCAATGGTTAAGATTTACTTTCCTCCTTCCTCAAATTTTGAAGCTTCCCTATGGATCATTCCCCATATAATATAAATTAGGGTGGGGATCAAGAGGGAAGAAAAAAAACTAGGGAAGGAGGGAAGCAAATCTCAACCATTGATTTCATCATAAATTAATCTTAAAAATTATAAAAAATTTCAAAATTTAATATTCATCATCAATGAATGTTAAAAACGTTTTTTAATAAACTCAAAGGCTAAAATTTACTTCCATCATTTCCTAAATTTTGAAACTTCCCTATAAATTATTTTCCATAATATATATACGTATACGAGTATGATACAAATGAGAAACACAAATCTTATGAATAAAATATTACTACTTACATTCCAATTAATGAATGTTTCATTAAGTATTACCATATATCAAATATTTAATAGGAAAAATATTTGTTAATAAATATTATGAGTAGAATATTACTACTTACATTTAATAGATATAAGATGATTTTACACAAAAATTTATGACAATTTTAATTTAACTCTTAAGTAATTCGACATGAAACATCTAAACATTGACTAGCTGCAGTATTTGAGGTTGGATCATCGAAGCTAAAAGATGTCAAGTTAGAATCGTTAGTCGGAAGATCTATTTATAAATATATATATATATATATATAAAGGATTTATGGGAAGCTTCAAATCTTGGGAAGAAGGAAAATAAATTTTAGCCCTTAATTTTATTATAAATAAGTGTTTTTAACAATCATTTGTGATTTTTAAAATTAATTTATGATGAAATCAAATGGCGAAATTTATTTATTTTCTTCTCTAATTTTTTTGCTTCCCTCTTAATTTCTACCTTATATTATATATATGTATATTATTTTTTATTAATTGATGTACAGATACGTAAATTACTCTTAAACAACACCTAGAGAAAAATGATAATTGAATCTGAAATAAAATTTGAGTATGATATGCATCGAATTTAACTTATACTATATAATTATAAAATAAAAGAAAAAAGACTATGTCAAATAATAAATAATTGAGTTATATCATTGTCAAAATCTATACCAGAAACATAGCATTGGACTTTTTAGTAAGGTTTGCAGGTGTAGTTGGGTGGAAATTACAAAAGACCCCAAGTGTCATGATGTGTCACGAGAGACAGACGAGTCAGAAAGAAAGAAAGGTGGCGCACACATTATCCAAGAAATTCACAAGACAGGCTGGGCCAGGCATCTCCCCTTTACTCGAGAAATTTAACTTTGCTATTCTCAATATCTTATTAAATGCTCGTAATAAAATTATTTGACGAAGGATACTGCTCAATATTTCGATAACAAAACCGTGTGTAAATGTTTGATATAAAGCAGCTGTACAGTGTACAAGTGAAAACAAATTCTATAAGAACTGAGGTGCACATATAATAACAGCCCCGACATTAAGAGTGGTGGGCTCATTCGGCCTTACACCACGAGTTGCATGATAGGCAGTTAGTACCGATTCGTGGTGATTTTGGGTCCTTCTCTACATCACGCTTGTTTTCAAAAATCTTTTTATCTTCTAGCAAAGTAGTAAATAAATACTACAGTAGTACGTATGAATCATGGGTTTCATTTGGTTTGGTAATGAGTATTTTAAGATTGCGTTTGATTTACATAATTATAATTATTTAAAATTAAAATATTAATTCTGTTAATATGCTGTTTGGTTCACGAATAACCTATGTTTTTCATAAAAACATTAATTCTAATCGTATGTTTGCGTAAATAATTAAATTAAATAAATATATTAAAGAAAAAAGTTAAACTTTAAAGTACAGGCCATTTTCTTATTTTATTTTTGACAAAAAAGTTAAAAATATTAAATAAATTAAGAGAAAACAATTACAAAGAAGAAGACTCCTACAAGTCTAACAAACCAACTACAACTAAAAAGCTTAAAAGTACTATCAACTAACATTGTTGACGCAACAAACTTCTACAGAAGCATAACTCCGTAGCTTTGAAACACAATATGCAAATTTGAGATAAATTAAAACTTGCCTAGAAAGAACTTGAATGCATGACTCCATTCATTACTCATTGTCTTTCATATTTTGGATAAATGATGCCCATGATGTGTTTTCATTGAGATCAGATCCAGTATCGTTTAAAACTCTTGCTATCGACTCTCCCAAATGCAAAATGCAGTTAAGAAGACAAAACTTGTAGTATGATCTAAAGATTTTGTACACTTAAAAAGCTGTACATCATAAACCATAAGATCAAATACCCGATCGTTCTTGATAAGTTTAGCAAACACAAATATTAAATGTGTCTAACAAATATGTTAATAACATGCATAATTTACTAAATGTTAACACCTATATATTTTTTAACATATTTTTAGATGTATATTACGTGTAACAATACTATTCCTATAAAAAGAATAAAAAACAACCACACAAAATAATTTTGATAATAGAACATCGACTGACCGGTTTTTACAGTAAGTAATTGTCACGTTGATAGAGTGGATGGTTGTGGGGATGAGGGACTATTGTGGGGAATTATTCGAAACAAATCATGACGTACTATCTCTTATTATTATATTATTCCAAAATTGTCCTTATTTATTTATGGTACCCACCTTGTAAATATATTTTCACAAACACTATTTAGTAGGGTGTGCAAAATCACCCAAGAATTAAAGTTGAAGATCTAACTTATACTCAGTATCATAAAGTCATCAAGACTAAATAGAGAGAAGGTGCCTATTCACACACATTTTGTCAATTAACCTTATATCAATGGTTATAAACTCTTTTCATGTGCATGCAGTTTTCTTATGTTCAAATTCAACCTTAAAAAGTACAGTATTTACTAGGAAGTCAACTTATTGATTGTATATCGCCAGCCTTATAAAACTATTACACTAGCACAGATTACGTATTTTTGTATAAGGCTGCTATACTTTTCAGTACATACATTTTAGTGTTCAAACAAAAAAGAAAACTATTTCAAAAAGATGGTTAATCGGATGGGACCACTACATATACATGTATATCTAGTAAGACTTTAATATAAAGTTTCTAGTCATGACACCCATATGAACTTCTATAACGGCGTGACCAACTTAGAGCTGGTTACCTCATAATCAACTGTAATTATAACACTAAAATTTTGTCTCACGTTCTTTTTATAATTAAATTTTTAAACACCAAAGAATAAAATACACATATAAACGTCATTTACACTACAGATTCAACCATCATTAGCCTGCGACTTGGAGGTCATAGTTATAACACTCCGTGGTTACAACATAGTAAAGTTTACAGTGTATATACAAATATAGTATCAAGATCTAAAAAAATTTTTAAAGGAAAAGGGGAAGAAATATATATTAAAAATTATGATTCAATAAAAAATAAATATAATTTCAAACTGAATCAAAGAGTTATTTTAAAGAATTAAAGGGTTAAAAAAAATTTCTCCCCCTTCTCCACCAAATTTTCCTTCTCCCTTTAACTAATTCCTGTGTATATATATATATATGGAACAAGTCCAGAGGAAAGCTCCTAATTTGAAGGAAATGGAAGCAAAAACTCACGTTTCAACTCATTGATCAGTTCGCAAAAATGCGAGTTTTTTTTTTTTTTTTCTTTCTTATTTTTTCTATGAATTTTAAATTCGATACTTTAGTATGCATGTATAAAGACATCTTGATGCTAATTTCACACCATTAAACTCTAATTCTTACCTAGTTGATATTATTTCGTAAAAATACTTTATTTATTGGCGAGTTTTTTTTTATTTCCTCATAATTTTCTACCGTTTATTTGTTTTTTTCTAAAATTTTATATATGTTGCTAAGATATGTGTGTATAGATAAGTTTTGATAGAAATTTCGCACTAAGAAACTTACATCTCAACTCACGGATAAGCTCGCATAACATGCTCTGTTAGAGTCTTAGGCGTAATATTTCCTTGCGTTCTTCTAAATAATACAAACCAAAACACGCCATATCATTCAAAACTTCTTTTTAAGTAGCAGTTTTTTGTCACATATTTTTTCATCAACAATTCAATATGCATATTTTTTGCATGTACTTCGTTTTATAATATGAAGTCCCTGTTCTTCGTTTTATAATATGAAGTCCCTGTTCTTTTGACCTTTATATGTTTGCATATGTCTCATAATGAAAACCGCGTATCCAAAGTGATGCTTTTGTTCATCTTACATATTCTTTATTGCTTTAAACAAATACAAATATTTTGGTGAAGCCTAGGATTTTATGATACCTTCATCCGAATTTTCACTTACTATTCATTCAAAGTACAATATCATAAGATCAGCAAGGGTTTAAAGTAACTAAACACATTTTGGTAATGAATTTAAAAAGTAAATATTACCTATTTTTGAATTTTCTACTTTTTCCGTCTTTAAAAAAATCATCATCGGAGATTATATTGTCTTCATCTTTTGGGTCGTCAGACTCTACAATCATAGCTTCCTCATTTTTTCTCCCTAAACTATGTTATTTTGTTTTGTTTTACGACTACTAGTTCCTTCACCGTCCTTATTTCTTTTTGAAATACTTGGCTTTTATTTTTTTTAATAACATTATAGTTTTGAAGTATTCCAACCAATAATGTTTCAAGGCTTTTTGTGTCTCTCAGAACAACAGCTGCCAGTTTCCGTTTCTTCTTTCCTCACAAACTTAAATTAGAACTAGGTCTTTGCGACCCACAAGTTGCTGCATTTGCGTTCTATTCCTAGCACCCTGCATAAAGGGAAAAACCAAGTTACTAGATGGGTCTAATAGCTACAATTTAGAAGTGTGATCCATTTCCGTAAAGGAGGTATGAGCACATAATAAATTAGACAAAACTCAAACGGAGTTGATCATAAACGACATAAAAAATTAGATGGGAAGCATTCTAAGCAAAAATATAGACTTGGGGTAGTCATTATATTAGCCAGTAAAAGATCTTCAGAACTAACAGGATGAAGCAAGAACCTTTTTTTATTGGAGTTTCCTTTACATATGTTTCTGCATTGTCTTTTACGTCTATACTTGTACGCCCTTTGTGAAACACATTGCGTCTAAAGTATAAAATCTCCTTCCATTGAATTCCTTTGTGTATATCATTTGAATATCTATCAACACCTTCCTAACAAAATTAGATCAATTAATATGAGTGACATCTCTATCAGCCCATCATTAAAATAAACATCTACGAATAAAAGTGTTATTAATATCAAAATGAACGATATAATCCATCCACCACGTGTTCATCACTATAATAAACTAATAGGTCTATCTAAAAGCGTTGTAAAATCAAACACATAATATAATGACCATCAAATCTGATTAGCAGAATATATAAAAAGTCAAATTACCTTCATAACGACATCTAACTATTATAATTTTTAATTTATAGTAAATAGTCAATATAATACTTTATTTACATTGGGTATAATATGCATATATGATATCATTCAGTTATATTATATTGTTGATTCGTAATATTCAATATTTTTAACTAGCATTCATCGTACAATAGAATAAACAATGTACAAGAACAATTATATATACTTCTATATAATATATATATATATATATGGTGAAGATCAAAAGGGAAAAAAAAAATATAAAAGGAGGGAAACAAATCTCAACTATTGATTTCATGATAAATGAATTTTAAAAATCATAAATAATTTCAAAGTATGTTAAAAATATTTATTTATGAAAAAATTAAGAGCTAAGATTTACTTCCCTCATTCTTCAAGATTTAGAGCTTCCCTATAAATTCTTTCCCTATATATATAAACCTTCATAATTTTATACATACTTACTTCGTTCTAGTTAAAATGTTCATTTTTATTATACCCACAATTTTAATAATTTTTATTAGTTACACTTTTTATCCATTAGCTAGTATTATTTTTGTTTATAAATTGACTGAATATTAAAATAAATATTTATAATTGAACAATTCAAAATAATAATTGGAATACTTTTAAGTGAGAAGGATGAAGTACCATATTTATCTTGCATTTGGAACAGTCCACTTTTGTCATGTGGGTGGGGTCCATTTTCCACAGAGAGAAATGGGCCCAGTTATGGGGTTTAATATGCAGGGCTACCTTACAAGTTTGACCACTACATTGGGGTTGTTACAAGATCAAAATCATTTCAAGGACATTTTTCTCTGTATCTCTTTTTATGCTTACCTCTTCAAGCTGCTTGTATCATGTTATGACTTTATCTATCTATTTTGATATAACGTTAAAATTTAAAAGTTGATCTTCATTTTAAATCGGAACTTACCATGGAGTTTTGTGTCTTTTTTTTCTATTTTATTTATTTTTATTTTTATAATTTGAATAAGTAGTATACAATATCTCTATAAAAACATAAATATATTTTTTTATAAAATCTGTTTCCTACAAAAAAAACTTACATTTTTGGACTCTTCCCAATCTTTTCACCTTTAAATGTGTGGGTAGGGAGTACTTTCATTGATGGAAATAGATAGTGACACATCAACATGATAGTAAGAGACAAATTGCATTCTTTGAATCATAATACGGTAGCAATTATTACAAAATATTGTTCGATAATGATTTTCTTTCAAATGATTTATATAAATAATAATATTAATATAATATAGTTAAAGAAGGATTTTTTAGATATCTGACTTTTTTTGTTGTTGTTGGTTGCTGTTGCGAAAAACACAAATATATAGAAGTTGGTTTCTTCAACGATAGATGAAGAAAATCTCGAAGATAACAAGATGGTTTTTATGAACCATGAACCTAAGACATGATCAGTTTGTTAGAAAGTACCTATAAACATCTAACAGTTTATAAGGGGATGTTTAGGTGGATTTATTTTGATTAATTATTTGCTTATTATTATCTAATAAGTTCTTTTTTTAGTGTTTGGATAAGCTTATTTTGTTGAGCTTATCTGATTATTTGTGAGGGAACTCAAAACAAGCTCAATATTCATAACTTATATGCTTATAAGCAATAAACTACTCAAATAAGCTCCTCAAACACACCTAACTTTCAGTTTTAACAAACAAACTCGTGTAAAATATGATTCATATAAAGGTACAAACTTTTGTAGCTTTTATTGTCCTTAAGCCCTTAAGCATGCACTATCGAGATTTGGAAAACAAGTCTTGAGTGCTGTCTTCGCGCCACATTAATCAAGACTTTGTCTTTCTTTTCACTACCTATCAAAACTTGACGGACAAAACATTTTTGAGTCCTACCATTTACACACGTTATTAAAAACAAAAATCATGCGGGTCCTACTTCACTCCAAAAGGAAGCGTCTAAATACGGGCGAAACCGAATTTGGTGCGTATCAAGACGAAATAAGACATAAGTGAAGACGCTAATTTTCATCTTGATAGTAGGAGCCATTAGAAGTTCCTAAACAAAAAGCTCAAGTAAGATTTGTTAAATTCGTGAGTATGTTTTTATGTCAATTTACATTTTTCAACTACACATACAACTATTCTTATAAAATTTTATATAACGATGATTTCAATTGCCCGGGCATTGCGACGGGTTACACAAATCAATTGTTCATAATAATGATAATTACGTTAGTTACTATAGTTTTAAATAGCTACCGAGTGTATCAAATCTTTAAAGTATACTATAAAAACTATAGAGTACATAACTTTTATTGTTTCCATTCAAAATAAAATAGATGGTTCAAAGCCTACTTACTCTTAAAGTTGTATGAGAAATCCTGTATTTATTTTATAATTTTATGGTAGGATGAAAGTGGAAATCGAATCATCATATTACCCTATTAATCTCTTGAAACATTCAATTTCTCATGAAAACTTGAACTTGTGACAAAATCATTATAAGTCAATAATCATGATAAATTGAAGTTTTATTTCACCAATTGATTATAATTAGTAATTTGCGGGTTGAGTTCTTAAGTGACTTTGAAATTCTAAAAAAGTAGAAGTTAAAAATACATTCAAATGAAAAAACCAGGAACAATCTTATGATACAAAGATGTCGACAGTCGTAACCCTCTATATAAAACTCCGATGAATTATATTTACAAAAGGAAGCTGTACCTAAAAATGTCTTTCTATAAATTAAATGACATCTATAGTCGATAACCGGATGCGAACCTTCTATAAGCCAATTAGATTTATAATGTAGAACAATCAGCAACAAAATAAAAATGATGACTGAATAATTTAGGTTTAACTAAGAACACAAACCATACCTGTATACAACATGGACCCAAGATCTTATGTACAGTCTAAGGTACACTCAGATGGAAGATGGGAGGACGAGTATGCTTGCGTGCTTTTGCTGCTAGATCATGAAGTTAGATCAATGCTTCCCCATAAAAAGTTACTTTCCATTCACAAAGGTTGTGATTGGCCGATTTGCAGAGCCTTCGGCTGACCTCATTCTCCAACTCAGTTGTAAATGCCAAGTAGTATCTCAAATGTGAGACGGTTCTGCAACGGCATCACAAATATTCATTTGTTAAGGACTGTATATGATTCCAGAATTCATATACTACAGATTTTCACAGTTATACAGAACCATGATGCTTTCAGTTCTCGTTTCGCAACACTAGACAATTTTCGCTACAATCACAAAAATTGATTTATCCTCGACAACAAAGTCATGTATGGCAGCACTAGACAATTTTAGCTACAATTACAAAAAATGATTTCTCCTCGACAACAAAGTCATGTATGGCAGCACTGTTTCTTTGTTACCAAAAAATATAATCAATAATACGAAAAAAGAAGTTTCCGCCGTACTTAGTTTCAAACCATAGAAAATGTACCATATTCTTTCACAAACCATGAAAATGTCACAATCAAGTTCATAATGTTCAACAGTTGTTTATAAAACTTTCTAAATCATATTTAAAATGATCCTAATTTTCAAACAACGTAAATGTTTGTCAGAAATCTTTTTTGTTTTTAAATATTTAAAGATAAATATAAAACCCTACGGTCTTACCGAAAGAGGCATTATATTTTTATTTTTCAAAATGTAGTATTGTCGCAATATAGCGACATTGCATAACTTAATACTATTAGACTCCCTATGGTTCTTAACTTCTTATTACTGGCCTACAGAAATTTGGAACTAAACCGGCATAAAAAACACGCAGAATAAGAAACATAAATCCCAAATGTTAGAACTTCATAGGATTAGTCAATGTTATGGTATCACTGGGTATATGTATCATGCATGTACCTGTTCTCAGCATAGGGACCACTTGGGTGAACTGTCAGAGTGCTCCAATCCCAAATATTGTCCCCAGGCACCATAACATCTATTCTGTGGAACCAAAAGGGCCATATACATCATGTGAAAATGATGAGGTCTTTTGTGTCTGCTCTTCTACAGGGGGGCTTTACAGACCACCTGGAAATGGCTCGAGACAATATCCAACTCCTAAACTTACATGGGATGGTCCTAAGACAGAATGCGAACAATGAGTTCCAATACAAAGTATGAAGTTAGAAACCAAATCAGAAAATAATTCGAGCGAAAAAGAATAATATACCTCTGAATAATACTCATTTTGAAGCTGTAACATCTTTTAACTGTTCAGTGGACAAAAACGTATTCAGCAATTCCCTAGCATCTGCTGAGAGACTGGTATCAATTGGTCTATTTAGAAATTCAATCGCCTTGGTTGTATCATTTGCTTGGAGAAAACCCTGCACTATTATCTTGTAAGTAACGTCATCTGCAGGGCAATTACAATTTTCCATTTCCAGAAATAACGTATTTGCTTTATCAAATTCACCCATTTTACACAATCCATCAATCATGATGTTGAATGTACGAACATTAGGTTTCAAGCCTCTTTTAGATAGACTTGAAAAAAGCTCATATGCAGCATCAATTTCCCCAGTTTTCAACATACCATCAATAAGACAATTGCATGTAACAATATCCGGGACAATATCATCATCATCATCCAGCATCTTAAACAATTTTAGGGCCTCGTCTAGTTTCCTATTCTTACATAGGGCATCCAATATAGTATTGTAAGTGACAATATCTGGATTCAGACCAAGAGATTTCATTTCACAAAAAAGCATCTGTGCCTCCTCATGTCGACCCACATGATACAGACCACTAATTAGCGTATTATATGTCACGAGGTTAGGGTGAATACCTCTCTTAGACATTTCACTGAGAAAACCTAAGGCACCATCTATTCTTTCGTTTTCAGAGTACCCGTTGATTAAGATGTTGTAACTGATAACATCTTGGTCGGTCATAGTATCAAAAAACTTTAGGGCCTCGTCTAGTTTCCTATTCTTACAAAGGGCATCTAAAATAGAATTGTAAGTGCAAGTATCTGGATTTAGACCACAAGAGTTCATTTCAGAAGGAAGCAAAAGGGCCTCCTCAAGTCGACCCGCCTGACACAAACCACTAATAAGAGTGTTGTATGTCACGAGATTAGGACCAATACCATTCTCAGACATTTCATGAAAAACACTCAATGCTTCATCTATTCTTGTGTGTTCAGAGTACCCATTAATTAAGATGTTGTAACTGATAACAGAAGGTGTGCAAGATTGGTCAATCATAGAGTCGAACAACTTTCTAGCAATGTCAACTTTTCCGAGTAAACAGTAACCATCCATAAGTGCGTTGTATGTGACAGTATTAGGTATCACACCTCTTTGAATCATCAATGCTAACAAACTTTCACCCTCATTTATCCTACTATCATTACATAATGCATCCAATAAAATAGTAAATGTATGTACATTAGGTGCGATGTTTCGAGCAAGCATCTCACTCAACAATCTCAATGCTTCGTCCCACGAGCGTACATTACACAAACCATGAATCAAGCTAGTGTAAGTCACAACATTTGGCAAAATACCTTTACTATACATTTCTGAAAGAAACTCCAAAGCCTCTACAAATTCTTTATCCTTACATAAGCTATCTATAATGGTGCTGTACTGGATAACCCCAGGTGGACAAGTAGAAGTTTCCATCTTCCGAAACAACACAATGGCACCACGGGTGTCTCCCGATTTGCAAAAGCCGTTTATCAACGTTCCATAAGTCACTACACTAGGTTCAAACCCGTTAGCCATTATTCGGTCAAACAACTTAACCGCTTGACTAAGTTTATCATTACCACAAAGTCCCCTAATGAGTGTATTAAATGTAGCAGAATCGGGTGTGTAACCAAGTTTCATGGCTTTCCCTAACACGGAAAACCCGAAATCCACTCTTTTCAAGTGACAAAAACAATTAATTGCAATGTTGAAAACATAAATAGTGGGATGTAAAACAGGGTTGACTCCTAAAAAGTCAAAATTTTTAATTAGAGAAATTGCAGCATCAAAATGGTTCATCTTAACAATAAAGGCTAAAACTTTAGTGAATTCAGGAATTGGAGGAATAGGGTTTCTATTAACCATATGATTAAATGTATATACAGCATCATCAAGGGTTTTGAGATGACTGATGTTTGTACAATTCCGATTATTGGAATGAAAAAAAGCAGAGCGATTGAAGAAACGGGGTGAGGTAAAAAACTTACGAGAATCCAGAACAGCAAAGAATGAAGGATGAATTTGAACACGGTAGAATGAATGCTTAATCCAAATCATCGTCTATTAAACCGTAACTTCATTGTCAGTTAAACCCTAAATTTTAATTTCTCTAAAACCCTAGAGAGGTGATACACAGGGATTTGTACAGTATTCCCCAAGGAAATGAAAATTAGCAAATGTACCCCCATACTTGAATATAACAAATATACCCCCTATAGTTATGAGTATTAAATATTATACCCCTTTATTAATGTAGATGACTAGATATCACGTAAACCGAATTAAAGTTTCATCTTTCGTTATAAAATTCACTGTAAATCTTTCCTCTTCAAATCTTTTTAAAGGTTAACATTATTACTTCCCTTTGTAGTTTTTTTATAGACTTAATTGGCATTTGTAAAGCTAACAACACATTAAATACTTGCTATCAAAGATTATCAGAGACTATTTTATGTAAAAATATAGAAGTTCAAAGGTAAAAATTATAAATTTATCAAGTTTTCTAGTGAAACATAAGTTCGGTGTTTCTAACATCACACATAATTATCTCTTAATTTAATTGCAATCTTAAAAGTATAATTACAAACATATAACCAAATAATAACCAACGTACATGGATGATATTCTTCTCATAAAGTAATTCCATACAACATAGCCACACAACTAACACACTTTCGTTAAAAGTTTAAGTCATACTTGAATACGAGAGTCTATTAGAAGATAAAATTAGAGTTAGTTTAGTATGGACCAACTCGATTGTCTAATCATTAAAATCTAGGATTCTTTAACTTTCAAGTTATATTAGTTTATAAATATAATGACATATAAATCAACTGGGCTAGTTCAGTTAGCCACCAAGGGTATGTTTGGGGAGGTTGTTTCCTCATGCGAGAGGTCTCAGGTTTGAATCTCTCCATCAGGGTTTTCCTTTTTGGTGGGAATTTGTGGGGTTCTGCCCCATAGATGTGTCGATTTGAGGTTGACAAAGTCTACCTTTTGATTAAGTACTGTTGAATCGAATCACTAACTATAATCGTGTACTAACTCGCCATTCAAAAAAAGTAAAAAATTACATATAACCACTTTGATCGATCAATAATACTATGATCTCAGCTTGTGTAACCGTTCAGTTCACTCGGGCCAACCACAATATATGTGACACAAAGTTAAGTTTTGGCCCATAGAAGCCCAAGCCAAACACAATTTCTTTAAGTCATTTTCTATAATGTAAAGGACATGATGATAACTCTCATGAGCTTCTAGTTGAGGGATGGTGGGTGGGGGTCCAAAGACTACAAAATGAGACCTCAACTAAAAGAAAGAGCTCCACCCCTTAATTTCACGAGATGTTTGTAGCATTGGTTAACTATACATCAACTTTATACTTAAAAAGACATTAGAATTCAATAGGTTTCAACAAACACATGCATTTAATATTATCTTCTCATTCTGGTGTACTTGTACTTATTTATTTTCATCACATGCAACTTTATATAAGGCCTCACTGTCAAATAAATTCTTATGTAATTTTTTTCTTTCTAATAAAGGGCCTTTAAAATCCACTATTTTCATGTTGTTTAGTTTGTTACTTTCACACCATTTGAGAAATTGTGCATTCTATATACATACATATACATATATATATATTTCAGTTATAAACTATATATGGGATAATTCGATCTGACTTTATTTTGGATAAATCAGTTACAAGTCTAACACGTCTAAATTGTACTAGCTATGCCTATGCGATATGTTTCATCTTAATAAACATTTATAAAGTTAAATTACTAATAACTGTTTTATTGAACACGTATGAATTAAATCTTCATTGCAACTGTCCACCAATCCTAACTCCAAAACACGCTGCATCATTGGTGGTGCTTCTTTACAACTGTGCTACCTACAATATGCAGGGATCCAGCTTAAAGTTACCATAAATTTTTTAATATTATTTACAACATGATGATGTATTATTCACAAGACCTTTATTATATATATAAACTGATCACCTACATATTATTCACAACATTATGTGCATACACAGTACCAGTCAATAACTATAACAAAATAATCCATGGCTGTCTCTACAATTTATGGTCTCCCATTTACCTTACTTATCTCTGTTTTGGTGCAAGGAATACTTTTTACTAGTGTCGATGCTCGTGCGTTTTTTGTTTTTGGAGACTCGTTAGTCGATAATGGAAATAATAATTACTTGGCTACTACTGCACGGGCTGACTCACCTCCTTATGGCATTGATTACCCCACACATAGACCAACGGGCCGTTTCTCCAATGGGCTCAACATGCCCGACCTTATAAGTAAATTCCTAATACACTCTTTATGGATATTCATTCTATTTTATCATATACTAATTTATTTATTATTTATTATATGTGTAATGCCAGGTCAGCGCATGGGGGCCGAGCCCACGTTGCCGTATTTGAGCCCACGACTAACGGGCCAAATGCTACTTGTTGGTGCTAATTTTGCTTCTGCTGGGATTGGAATACTTAATGACACTGGAGCCCAATTTGTATAATTCTTTTAACATAAAATTAATTTTCTTTCATGAACCTACACTTGTAACGTTTATAACAGAAATGACCAATGTTTTTTCAGCTGAACATAATTCGGATGCCCTTGCAACTTGAATACTTTAGGCAGTACCAACAACGAGTAAACGCACTTATTGGAGAGAGTCAGACCAAAAAACTTGTAAAGAACGCACTCGTTCTCATGACACTTGGTGGCAATGACTTTGTCAACAATTACTATTTGATTCCCTACTCAGCGCGATCTAGACAATATTCCCTCCAGAACTATGTCCCTTTTATCATATCAGAATACAAAAAGATTTTAATTGTATGCAAATTTACAAAATATCCATTCCAAGTATATAAATTAAATTGAACTTGCTTAGACCATAAACCTTAAACTCTTCATTATGTAAATGCAGAAACTGTACAATTTGGGAGCTCGTAGGGTTCTTATCACAGGAACGGGCCCATTGGGGTGTGTGCCAGCTGAACTAGCCCAGCACAGCCGAAATGGTGAATGTGCTAGCGAACTTCAAAGGGCTGCAGAGTTATATAATCCACAACTGAACCAAATGCTGAATGATCTCAATAGCAGAATTGGGAGTCATGTATTTATCAGCGTAAATTCTAAGAAAATGCACTCGGACTTTATTACTGATCCAGGAGCTTTTGGTAAATAATCTCATTTTTAGTCTGCTCTTTAATTCTTTTGAGAATAATAACTTATTTGTATCATAGCTCAAGATGGTTTGGATTGTGCAGGATTTGTGTCATCAAAGATAGCATGTTGTGGGCAAGGACCATACAATGGGCTTGGGTTGTGCACTCGGATGTCGAATTTGTGTGCTAATAGAGATTTGTATGCATTTTGGGATGCATTTCATCCTTCTGAAAGAGCCAACCAGATTATCGTCGAGCAAATGATGAGTGGCTCAACCGAGTATATGCATCCCATGAATCTAAGCACCATTTTGGCTTTAGATTCACAGAATCAGTGACCAATTATTTCAATAATTAGTTTTCATCCAACTATTGTTCTTCTGGTTCGTTCTTTGGTTTTATGTTATTTTCCGGTGTTAAAATATGTCAAATATAGTTTCCGTTTGTATGAGTATTGTCTTAATTGTAAGATATAAAGTTTAATTGGTAGATCCAATTTTAGTTCTTTAACATGTGCATACATTATTGATACAAAAAGTTTCCCAATTATGTACTATTTCATAAGTAGATAAAAAATTTAGTTTCTATCTTCACATTACAAAACCTTCCTAGTATCATATTCATTCCACTCTAATGAAATTAAAAATACAGAGCTAATTTCAGAACTGAACCAAGAGAATAGTAATTAACTGATATTGGTAAATACTTTTGTTTTCTTATGCTCCACAATACAAATCTTTGGGCTTTGAGTTTTAGAGTCTTATGACAACTATTTCAGTATCCTCACATTAAAAAAGAAATGTTACCAGAACGTGGTGCATTCTTTTGACAAAAAACACGCCACGTAAGATGAAATCATTCTAGAAGATAAAAAAGTTATAACCATCCTAAGACATTATAATAAAGGTAAAAACAGTTGTAACTTATAAATGAGAGTAGTAATAAATAAAGGTTTTGACAACATTAAAAGAGGGCCATGTTAGTATTGTGAGTTCTCTATCAGTCCTTAGTTGTGCCATGTGCTAAGTCGTTTAGTACAAAGCAAATGGCAGACGTCACAAACTCGTATATCTTACAAGTACCAAATCTTTATCCTTCCATGACCCCCAAATTAACTATTACTAATCACTAGTTCACTGCCCTACAAATTTACTATGAATCACCAATGTAGTATATATATGTATTGCTCATTGCTTGCACACTCCCCTGTAACGCAGTTGACAGGGCAAACTAACTAGTATCGATCTGATGACTTATAGTCAGTTGGATAACAGATGAACATGGGTTAAAGAAGTTATTTTTGTTATAAACGTTGTAAATATATATATATATTTCCAGAACTATATTGTTAAACTATCTTTTTTGTTAAAAAGATTGATTTACAGTGCTGTAAGTATTTATGTATGCTTAGTATGGCAACTTCTGTTATATATCGAGTTTTCTTAAATTTTACATTGTTAATTAGCTCAGTATCATTAAATATAATACAGTTGACCGATTCTTATGTTATTCTTTATATTGCCACCTATTACAAAGAGGTAAGATATAAATTGCATCCTTAAAAAGGATTGAAGCAACATGCTAAACTTTCAAAGCCCAAAAGTCCAAGACTTGACCTAAAATTTCATCACTAAGATGGAAAACTTCTAAAGCCCAAAAGGCTAAGACTTGTATTAAGTTTAACCCAAGTTTCAGGTGTTGCATAACACAATATATAATTAAATACTCATATTATCATTTCAGTCCAAGTTTATACACCTGAGTAGCTGACTAATGTTATTTTAACTTTAAATGTCACTAAGGTTATGCCCACTGTAAAACTACATTTGCAGCCCAAAAATTAAAATAACATTGCCTTTGTGATCATAATACACTATCATTATAAAGACTACTAATAATTCAGTAATAATTTATAATTTACCTTTTGTTTCCAGCCAATAAACCAACCGTCAAATTAAATAAAATTCAACCACCTTCATTTACCAGTTTTTCAGTACCATTAACATTATTGGTCCTCATTTATCCCTACAATTTTACTGTACTCTTATTATTATCCATAACTTCCCAGTCTATAAAACCCCATTATTTGTTCCATCCACAAACCAGATATAACACAAAAGTTTTGTTTTCACTGTTGTGTAAATTTAACTCACTCATGGCTGTCTCTTTGTTTCTTTGTGCCATATTCCTAGTATTGGGACAGTTTGCTTCTCTAACCGAAGCTGCACCTCGTGCATTTTTTGTGTTTGGTGACTCGTTAGTTGATAGTGGCAACAACAACTTTTTGGCTACCACTGCTCGAGCCGATGCATATCCTTATGGTATTGATCACCCGAGTCATCAAGCCACTGGACGGTTTTCAAATGGCTACAATATTCCCGATCTTATCAGTTGAGTTTTGGTTTCAATTTTTAAACCATCACATTAACCAGTTTTTTAAATAGTTATTTGACTCAAGTTTAACGGCAGGTCAGCGTATTGGGTCTGAACCCACAATGCCATACTTGAACCCGCAGCTCAACGGGCAAAAACTTCTCATTGGTGCCAACTTTGCATCTGCTGGAATTGGAATCTTAAATGACACTGGAGTCCAATTTGTAAACTTTCTAATAAATTGTTTTACTAGTATTATTTTCACAACATTTTTGTTTGCTAATAAGATTCATATAATTCTATTTCTTTAGGTGAACATAATTCGGGCGACACAGCAACTTGAGTACTTTAAACAATACCAACGACGAGTTAGTGTGCTTATAGGACCCGAACAAACAAAGAAACTTATAAACAATGCACTTGTTCTCGTTACACTTGGTGGGAACGATTTTGTAAACAATTATTACCTTGTCCCGTTATCTGCACGCTCACGTCAATATAATCTCCAAGACTACGTTCCTTTCATCATCTCTGAATATAGGAAGATTTTATTGGTATGTATTCACATTTCTATTTTTTCCAAAATATTGCAATATTTTAAAACATTTTGATTGAATGCAGAGGCTACATGGTTTGGGAGCCCGAAGGGTGCTAGTGACTGGAACGGGTCCATTAGGGTGTGTGCCAGCAGAACTGGCTCAACACAGTCAAAATGGTGAATGTGCAACTGAGCTTCAACGGGCTGCAGATTTGTACAACCCACAATTAGACGATATGCTTACTAGTCTTAATGAAGAACTAGGACAACATGTGTTTGTTGGCGTAAACACAAGGAAAATGCACAATGATTTCATGAGAGATCCTGCAGCTTTTGGTGAGTTATTTAACAAAATACAGTAAATTAAACTTGTTTATGTAACATAGTAACATTAGATTCTGTTTTGTTTGTAGGATTTGTTACTTCAAAAATAGCATGTTGTGGACAAGGGCCATACAATGGATTAGGACTTTGCACACCGATGTCGAATTTATGCCCAAACAGAGACATTTACGCGTTTTGGGACGCATTTCATCCATCAGAGAAGGCAAATAGACTTATTGTAGATCAGATTATGATTGGAGCAACTGAGTACATGAACCCAATGAATCTAAGTACCATCTTGGCCTTAGATTCTAATAATTTGTAATGAGTTCTAGCTATTTGTTTGTGTGTATCTAAACAGATGTTTCATAACTCCAAATTAGTATGTTTTTTTTGGAGTTATGATGTTTTCAAGATGTGTCTTGATCGAGGTTGGAGACGTTTGTGTTTTTTTTTTCTTCTGATATTTTCAGGTGTAATAAGCAAGATTAATTATTGGCTTTATTTGATATTAAATCGATATTTTCATTTTCTACCTGCTTTTCTTTCTGAGTAAAGTTGCCGGAAAATAACATTAATGATTTGTGGACCACTGCAGACAAGTTAAAGCAAATAAACATAGAAATTAGAAAGTTGTTGTAATGACATAATTTGTTCATTATTCTAACTAAGATTAGTTATTTCTACATCATTAAGAACGATTAGTTCAAATCACTTTCAATCTCATTAACATCCTTGTACTTTGACGGTTCGGCCCAACAGTGGAGCATTATGAACGTTTATGACTTTTTAAGATTTGTATTGGTTTTTTGAATTTTGAATTGTTGACTAACTTACCAAGATTAGAAACAATCTTTGAAAAGGTGAGAGGCCATGATCACGAAATTAGTACATTAACGACACCCGCTATGCAGCGGGTGTAATTCAAAATACAATGTTTGTCGTTCAAATGTCATTTTTTTAAGAATTATATAATGGGAAATCAATAAATATAAAACAACCAAAGTAAAATGTTACAATTTCTGTCAAAATTTACTTTATTTTTGTAAATAAAAAAAAGTTAAAAAACCAAGGATAGAGAGAGAGTGTGTCTGAAGAGTGCATTGATAACTTAATGTATTTAATTTTAAGTTTTAAGAATGAGAGTGTGTAATTTTTATAAGTAAACTAGTAAGAATTCTGTGTAATGTGTCAGTTATGAATATAAAATCTGATAATAATTGTAAGTTTTTATTTCAATTTTATTAATACCTGATGTTATCACAATAATTGTATTTAATTATTATCTATTTTATATTTCAAATAAAGATAATTATAAGGTATATAAATTAGAAAAAGTAATTAAGTGTAAATTGATTTGATTTTTAATTTATATATTTATGTATTATTGAAGGAGTATATATATAATTTTTGATTTTTCAGTTTTTGAACTTTAAATCTTATAGTTTTATAAGAGTTTAAATATAGACAATTATTTTAAAGTTATTGTCTTTATATACAAATAATAATGCATACAATAACCTCTTAACAATAACACTACGTTTGTCGACTTGTCGTTATCATTTCCACGACAATAAATAATTTTCTTACAGAGTAACGTTTACTTATATTCTACATCAACGTTATATTCTTGTGCAACTAAAAATTAATGAAAGCTATATGCTGAAAGTAAAATATCATGAAAGTTTGTGTAGGTGTTCTTTCTCCATACCAATTTGACTAAAAGGATCTGCCACTTTTACAAGGTTTTCTTTCTATTTATGAGATCGGTCCGTCCCTAACTTTGAGATGTGGGTTCGTTGTGACCCCACTCAACTCATGCACCCATAATGACCAAACAATGACCTGATCAAACATCGAGTTATGCCATTTAGGAGGGTTTTTTTCACTTCAATTTCAATCTTTACGGCTGTTGTTTTAAATTTGTTCAACGTAATATATTGTTTTCAACCAATATTTAGGAAAAAATATTAAATTTGTTATAGTTTGACTAAAATATTGATACATATTTGAAGACTTTGATAACAGTTATAAGAGCTATCATTATTATTTTTATTTATGTAAATATCTATTTATTTTTCTTGAATAAAAAATTTACTCATACAAGTGAAAAATAGTGATTACCTTGTTCCTTAATTACTCGTAAATAAAAGTGTGATAAAGAGTGAGTAGAAAAATAAAAACATTACCTTTACCTATAAGAGCACATGAAATAGTAAAATTGTATTTTAGTGATTTGAACAGTATTATTCACAGTGTTTTGAGAGAACACTGTTACTGAAAAAGTATAGGAATAGAAAATAATGTTTTTGACGGTGTTCTAAATTTTTAATTTTATTTTCTTTTTAGATATTCAAGTTTTTTGAGTTTTTCTTTGACAAAATTAATTTATTTAATAAATATAAATAAAATAAAGCAATTATTTAATTAAGTTTTATTATACTTTAATCAATTATTGCACTTACGGAGTTACGGTCATTTTCAACTTCATTATTTGGGCCTTTTTTAATTTATGGCCCGTTTATAAAATAGTTCCAGCCCAACATAAAAAATACCCGAAGAATGAATACACTGTATTTTCATACATATTCATCTTCATCTCTACTCTTTTTTCTCCAGCCTCCAATTACATAATACAAACATCAATATCATCTTCATCACAAAAAACATCATAAATTCATCTATTAATTCATCCTTTCTAGCCGTTGGAAATAATAAGAAAAAGGCAAAACACCTTTGTGCGTCAGACAGTATTCAAGAACGTCGTTCCGGAGTGACAGAATACCGTCCGGACCAAAAATGGTGACTAAACATCCTGTGTGCTCCAAATTGTCTACTTTAGAACTATCGGACTTAATCAGACCCGGTTCATGGACCCTTGGTTCATCTTAAAGTCGTTTACTTCTTTTCTTTTCTTCTTAAGACACGTCACTTATTTGGGTCCACTCATTTCACATGCAATTTCAACCACAATAACTGGAATACAAACAAGTCCACCGATATTGAAATCGACAACCTACATTATCAAACCATACAATTTAGATACTTCATCATTAATTTTGCTAGGTAACCCTCAAACACGTATACATACATAATCACACGAACATGCGAGAATCACTTCAACGCAAAAATGAACAAGTGGCGAGTATATTTTATTTGGGTGCTTAATGTTTTGTATGTTAAAAATCTTTTATTTTCATATCCATTTGGTAAAATAGACGTGATACATATACCGAATAGTTAAAGCTATGTTATTGTATTTTTTTTTTTTTTACCAACAATAAAACCTCAAAGATTAGAGCTTCGGCATTGCCATCACCCCAACCTCAAAGGCCCAAATAAGATATAACGATAAACAAAACACCAAAGCTAGCAAGTAACTAGCAATATCCGAGGTATAAAGAATTAAAGGCCAAAATAGGATTTTGTAAGAAGCCTATCCAATTAGTCCTAAGTTTCTTATTCCTATTAGACATCCAAAAAAACGATAGCGAAACTATAGAATCAAAAAGTAACGCCTTTTTTGGTTTGTCCACACCAAAATTAGACTCGTTCCAGAATTTCCAAATGCTCCAAGCCGTCGTTATTGCAACCGCATAAAACGCCTTCTTACAATTAGTAGTGAATTTTAGATTGTCAATCCAATCCATAAATTCTCTAATTGTCGACACATCCGGCAAGTCAATATCCAACCATCTACCAACTAACCTCCAAACGTCACGGGCTACCTGACAATGCAAAATCACGTGAATAACGGTTTCCTCCTCTCTATTACAAATTCCACATCGGTAAGATTGAACATCGAGACCTCTATTCGACAGGTTCTTCCGAGTAGGCAATTTGTCCAGGAGCATCCGCCAGGTAAAGACATTAACTTTTATGGGGACCTCCTTACTCCATCTAGTCGCATAGCTATGTTATTGTATAATTGTACTGCGAGCTTCAACTTTTGTACAGTATAATTGTATGTTAATCTCTTTGGAATGGAGTTCGATGCATGTGATTTTCGAAGATCAAGTAATCGTCATGTTCCTTGTCTTTTGGTATTTCGTGTTTCTGTCTTTTTTCATCATTTTTATTTTATCCAAAAATAACCTGTCCATTCATTTAAAGTACTTGTTTGGGTTCAAATCCTAAAAATTGGTACACACGTACACCAAATAGTAACCATTCATTTGGCACACCTTATCAAACTCCTCAAAAATTATTGGCATACACACAAACACATGATTTGTTTATACTCTCACATCTTCACATAAAACACTTGGTGAACACACAATGAACTTCAATTTTCATCATAGAAAAAATGACGATTTCGTTCTTATTTCCACCACCTTCTTCATTGTTCGTCACATCGATGTCAGTATTAACCTGTGCGTCACTCGCAAATGCTGGATATATGGAAATAAAAGGGAAACACATGTCGTATTCCAAGTTTTTCAATGTCATGGCAACAAAGAAACCGAATAGAGATGATGAAATTAAGTTGGGTAGTCGAAACGGAATGCTTTTACTCTATACACCAGCGTTCCTCGTGGGTCTTGGTTCTTTTTCATTATTTTCGGATCTAGATTTACGGTTCGTTATGGTTATTTCAGTTCTCACCATTCATTTTCTCAAGAGGGTTCTTGAGGTACAATATTGTTTAATCACTTTCTTTAAATTCAATAATTAATGAAATTAATCATACTAATTCGAACCATTCAATTCATGCTATTTCCCCTGCTTCTTTTTTGCATCTATTCTATAAATCCTAGCACCAAGTACCAACCTAGGATATACTAAATAGGAACCAACCATGAGAAAATATAGAACCATCTACGTTCAAAGAATTTATTTGATTTACCTTTATAAAGATGTGTACTTCTTACCTTAGCATATTAAATTAAATATAAAATATAAGTGAAACGCTATCAAGTTAAATGCATGTTTCATAATCAATCACTTTACCAAATGTCTTAAAAAACCAACTAATCTTTAATTTTTTTGCTTTGTAGGTTCTGTTTGTTCACAAATATAGCGGTTCTATGGCACTTGAAGCCGCGATAACTATCAGTTTAAGCTACACCATCTCAACCGCGACAATGATTTACGCCCAATACTTATCTCAACCATTTCACGAGCCTTCAATCGATCTCAAATACGTAGGAACTACATTGTTTTTGATCGGAATAATTGGAAACTTTTACCATCATTACATTCTTTCGAATCTAAGAAAGGAAGGAGATAGAGAGTATAAAATCCCGAAAGGAGGATTGTTTGATTTGGTTATATGCCCGCACTATCTGTTTGAGATTGTTCAGTTCATAGGCATCTGTTGCATTTCTCAAACACCGTATTCGCTTTCGTTCACTCTCGGCACGATGCTTTACTTGACAGGAAGGAGTTACGCCACAAGAGAGTGGTACATTGCGAAATTTGGGGAGAAGTTTCACAAGAATGTCAAGGCTCTAATTCCACACATTTTTTAATTGACAATATGTGTTTGTAATTATAGTATTACGCAAGCTATTTATGTATATGGTGTTTAAATTAAATTATGGATGAAAAGTATTGTTTCATCATCACAGGAAAAGTGAAAACATGAATTAACACATACGGAGAATGTAAGCCTAACAAAGTAACCATCATTCTTATGTGATTCTGTCTATGAGTCCAAATGTATGGTCCAGTTGAAGATTAAATTACACAAATCGGGTTGATATTGGGCCATAGTGTGTATTGAGAAATGAGAATGTATAGATGTAGTCCCTAATTTTGGGCCCAATTGAAAGGCTAAAGCTAATGCCGGTCCATATTTTTCTTTTATAGTAACTCAACTACTCAAGTAGACGTAGCGTTGATAAAAAAAATCAACTAAGTAGAGATTTAAAGATTTGTTCATTACGATTGAATGGTTTTACACATTGAAATGCCAATAAGCACTTCACATGATCAAACGACTAAATTAACACATGTTAAATACGTATAATTATCATATATATATATATATATATATTATGGAGTTTAATATAATATCATATAAATAAATAGTAAAACAGATCATCAGCTTAATTACGTTTTCACGCCTACATTTTTTTAAAAATATTTCAAATTTAAAAGAAAAAATAAATCTAAATTCATAGTTAACTCGTATGGATAGTAATTATCTGATCATTTAACAACTTCCTAAAACATCGTAATCAAATTATATAATTTCTGACATATTCGAAATTTTGTTTACAAAGTCTTGGTATTTCTTTTTCAATCAAGGGTTCTCATAATGAAATTGTAATAATGTCTTAGGCTATTAAAGGCTCTATATTTTCCTACGTAGCTTCTAGTCTAGTATGTACATAATTTGCTTTCTAAAACTTAATAAGCTTTTAAACGCTAGTGATACAACCACCAAGTTCCAACATATTGATTAACGGCTTCATAGTTCATTAACTAATCTTTTAGTTTAAAAGTTTTAACCTAATTGTCTCAATATTACCAAATACTAATCTCTATAACCATGAAACTATTTATAACTCATGATATCATTTTGTAAGATTATGAAATCCATTAAATACTTCGTTGATCAGAGAAATTTGTGTGGCCAAGTACCTACGACTTTTTAAGTCATTTTCGGCAATAATGGACAAAGAACAATAACTACAAACTAATAAAGTTCTATAATTTATGTTTTTAACCTTCAACGTTTTTATATGTATACAAATGACCCTGCAATTTAAAGCTAACAGTACCGTATCTTTTGCTGACGGATTATTATTCTTAAGATTTTTCTTTTTCCAGCTCAATGGATTTTGAAACAACTAGGCCGTATATCATTTTGTTTGTTTGTAGTCAACGTATGTCTTTACATGTATTTATGTATATAAACGCACATGTATTCACAAAACCACTTATATTAAGACCCTTATAGTATTTTATGTGTAATTATCCACCTCAAATACGACCTTAACAACAAATCATTACTTTTTCCGTTTCAGAATAATTGTCCCTCAACAAAAATAGGAGATGGCACCTCTATCTGAAGTGGTCACTTCACATTCTTCTCCCGTTATAGAATTGACATAAGTTGTTGGGTGTCTTTGATTTAAGATAGATCAATGAATTGTCAGTTTTTCCTGTATATTTAAAATAAGTTTGACTGAAAGTTATTAAGATTATAAATGATTGAAAATAATAAAGATAAGTAAAATAAAGAGTTTAATAATTTTTAATAATCATTTTTTATAAATAACTAATTTTAAAAAATTAAAATAATAAAATAAACAATTAAAATGAAACGGATCAACGGATCAGTACAACCTAAACTTTTATAACAATTGTACAGATACAAAGATAGATATAGATATTACAAGTGAATTATAATGTCACAATTTCAGCATTCTAATTTAGGATAGTCGTTGACTAAACCTTTTTAAGAAAATCTTTTAGGTTTTCGAGGTTGTAGAATATTGTTCATTCATTGTAATATAAATGAGCTAGCAAGTCGATTTGTTTATAACTAAAAATTTATCAAAATCCAACAAAAACGTCGTATCTTACGTAACATCTAAACTAACTTTTTATAACAATAAAAAATTAGCTTAGCGGTTTGGGCTTTTCGTACTTTTCTTGTAATTCTTTGGCTTAGTAAATATAAAAGTTTACATCGTAAAATAATAACTGTTAATTTGTTTTAGCAACAAATTACTACGCTATTATCTTTGGATTAAGATTCTTTTCATATTGGATTTAACACCATTTTACCAAAGAAAAAAAAATAAGTAAGTCCCATGATTTCACCTTTTTCTTAATTTGCCTAGTCTTATTTTTGTAGTTAAATATGTATGTGTGTAAATACATGTAACTTTAAGACGATCATATTATCTTTACAAGTATATGTAACTATCAGTACTTAATATAGTAGTTTTGAATTCACCCTTTGCGCTGCAAGTGGCATATAATACCTAGTTAAAGTCACTTCTTTTTCTTTTCCATAATATTAATATTTTCTTCTTTGTTTCTAAAATGAACATAAACATTCTTACTTTGTCATACTCTTGGTTTTCCTTTGGCAAAAACCCCTAGCAGAACTACCATACATTGACTTTTGTGCTTACATAAGCTATTCAATTGAGTAATTAATAACTCTATATATAACATTTCTAAACTCTTGATACAAACCACAACAATAACATCAAAGAGAGCAGCCCATAAAAGAAAAAAAAAAATGGCAATTTCCTCCTTGTTCTTATTTCCATCACAAACTTCTTTATTCGTCAGAGCAATGTCGATTATAAACTTGTTGTCTCTTATTACTGCCGGATACATGGAAATGAATGGCAAAAACAAGGAGTATGCAAAGTTTTTCGACGCCAACGCTTCAAAGAAATCAAAACATGAACAAGATACTAAGCTGTCTAGTAGAAACGGGATGCTCGTATTTTATACACCATCGTTCTTCATTGCTCTTGTTTCTTTCATCATTTTTCCACATCAAGATCATCGATTCAATATGATCATCTATGTTCTAACCATTCATTTCTTAAAGCGAGTCCTTGAGGTACGTATAATTGTTTTTTTCTTTTTTAACTTCCATATATATAAATGTCTGTAAAAAGTAGCTAGCTTTGAGTTTTAAATATGTTCGATTTGTGTAGGTTCTATATGTTCACAAGTTTAGCGGTTACATGATGCTTAACGCTGCTAAAACTATCTGTTTGAGCTACACTATATCGACTGCTACCATGATTTATGCCCAATACTTATGTCAACAATCTCCCGAGCCTTATGTGGATCTCAAATATTTTGGACTCGGCTTGTTTTTAATAGGAATAGCGGGGAACTTTTACCATCATAACATTCTTTCTAGTTTAAGAAAGGAAGGCGATAGGGAATATAAAATCCCGAAAGGAGGATTATTCGATTTGGTTATATGCCCACACTATTTCTTCGAGATTGTTGAGTTCATAGGAGTTTTATGTATCTCTCAAACGACGTTTACACTTTGTTTCACTCTCGGCACGATGTTCCTGTTGATTGGTCGGAGCCATTCCACACGAAAATGGTACGTTATGAAGTTTGGAACGAAGTTTTGCGATGATGTAAAGGCTATAATTCCGTATGTATTTTAAAATATCTAGATAGTGTTGGTCAATATTAGCGTTGGTGATACATAATATATGATCATAAAGCTTTGCTATATTTATGAAATTATCAACGGTATGCTTTACTATATGGTTGTATAGTTGTATCTAAATATGATGTCGACTCAATATATAAACTGTTATGAATGGAAATAAATGGGGCTATCCCTATCCCGGAACTCCCACCTCTTCATTTATTGACATTAGTATTCTACTTATTGTTATTATTGAATGAGGATCAATGAAAGCCTTGTGGATACTTAGTAAACAAGTTTTTGTAAAAGACTTGAGATTACCAAGCTTTTGATAAAAAAAAAGATGTCCCACTTCAATGATAAAAAACAAATAAAAAATTCATTTACTTCTTAAAAACTTCTAAAAAAAAGGTAGTACTGAAATAGGAGATACTCTTAAAAGCACATGAAATAGTTGGGTGTTAAACTTAATATTAAGAAGTACCATTTTTAGAAAGACTAGTTCAGTGCCAAAGCGGGTCTACAAAATTATCAAATCAAATGACATTAATAACAAGAAAAGCAAAATATCTACAAAATTATCAAATGACATTAATAACAAGAAAAGCAAAATTGAAAAGAAAATAATGAGATCTAGTTGCACGCTTCCCAATGTTACCCTTCGATACTGATGTTCGACGTTGAGGTACTTCAACTCCGTTGTAACTCCCCACTCCACATACTCTTAAGATATCATTCACTAAACTATATTTAGATAATACTTTAGGCCTGTAGAATATTGTTTTGTTGTAGCATTTATGAGCAGCAATATTTTGTCTACACCTTATTAGCCTTTCAAAACGCTACAATAATTAGAGAATATACGTACACAAATTGAATCGATAAGTTTTTTAAAAGAACACATAAAATGAGGAAACCAATTTACTTCATTCCTAATTACAAATCTGTTGATGAATCGGTCATCGATGGCAAAAGAAAGATATTTCATTTCTACATTTGTACATAATGAAATCATAATGTAGAACAATCTGAAATGAAGTGAACGGTGAACAGCAGTTGAAGTTTACACAAACTATACCTCTCTATACAACATAGACCCAAAATCTTATGCTCTAAGGTACACTCGAGTGGAAGATGGGAATTATAACCTAAACTACATCACCCAAAGGAGGATGCTACACAAAGAAAGAGTATGTGCTTCTATATGATATGCTACCTTTTTCACAAAGAATTACACATCTATCGGAACGATATTTATGCTTGCATTCTCTTGCTGCTAGGTTCATGCAGTTTGATTGATGCTTCCCCAGAAATGTCCATTCACAAATATTATAATTTGGCCGACTTGCAGCAGTTTCGGCAGACATTATTCCATAACTTAGTTGTAAATTCTAACCGGTTTCTCAAATGCATGACGGTTCTGCAAAAGAACAATAATTCAACATTACAAATGTTCATTTGACAAGGATTGCATTTAATTCTAAAATATAAATATTTATTCACCAATGATGCTTTGAGGAATAGTTTGGTAATACTTGCGTTTTTTTATTTACCCAACAAAAACAGATATTCGACTACACTTACTGATAAAATCAAAACATGTATCGCTGCATTGTTTCATCTTACAAGAACTAAGACGAAAATTTATATGAAATAAATTCTGTGTAATCCAGTGTTCTGGATCACAGAATATACGTACCTGATTTGCAGCATATGACCTCTTGGGTGAGTTGTCAGAGTGCTCCAACCCCAAATATTGTTCCCAAGCACCATAAACATCTCTTCTCTGAAACCAGAAGGACCGCATACAACGAGGATAAGACATACAAACACTAGAAAGTGCACATTATGAGGTCTTTTGCGACTTTATCTGAACGAAAACTTTACAAACCTGAAAACGAGTCGAGACGATATCCGAGTCCTGAAGGTATGTAGGGCGGCCCAAAGACAGAAATGCAAACTTCCACTGATACATTATTAGTTCCAAATGTGAAGTATTTAGTTAGAAAGAAAGTCAGAAAATGATCTACGAAAGAAATACTTGGAAAATAAAATATATACCTTTGAAAACTCCTCATCTTGAACCTGTAACTTCTTCTGTATCCGTACTTTAACTTCAGCTAACGTTTCACCCTCACGAATGACCAGGAAAAATGGTTCCCCAAAGTTCTGGACCTGCTGTATAATCAATACACATGTAGATATGAACTGTTTAGTATTACAATAATGAAGTATAAAACTGCAAAAAAAAAATTATTCATAGTCATAAAACTCAAAACCACCTGGTTTTGAGCTGTGTCTTTCGTGAAATGATAAACATGAATTAGACGATCCTGAGGACCCAGATCCTTTTCTTCATCTGGAACCTATAAGAAAACGTCTCAGAATACTTGCAGAAAACCAACTTTCTGACACCAAAAACTCTAAACAGATAATTGGGATTGAATAGACAAAATAATAACTAACAGACGTGAAAGAAGAAACAGAGTGTTTAGTAGGATTAGTCATGTAGACTACATGAGCAATAGCGTGTAATAACCTCAACAGCAACAATACCCAATCCCGCATATGCGGGGTATGGGAATAGCCTCAACAAATGTATATTATAAAAAGAAAAGAAAAAAGCGTACTTCAAATCAAATATGACAAACATGAGTGTGGAGCGTGATTTAGTACATACCTCCTCAGCACGCAACGTCCAGTATTGATCATTAATATTCTCGATTTTCTCATTCAGGGGGAAGATCTGCATATGTGGCAACAAGTTGGGTAGCGAAGTAAATCACATAGCGCGGGGTACTACAACGACACATTGGAAGATAAAGTGGCTGATCGAACTTGAAAACATCAGATACCTTGTAAATTTTGTGGTAGAAAACCTCAAGTAGTCGAAGTTCTGCATCTGGATTGGATAACTCAACCTGTTCCAGAGCACTTAAAACACAATTAACCAAAGAACTCTAAAGATGTGGGAACACAAACAGTACCGGATGACAGATTGGCTTCCATAACATATGTGATATACAATTTTAATAAATTAAAGTATGAACAATACCAAATTTAACTACAACCTAGCTACACTTACCTTTTTCTTAAGATCATTGATCACATCCCCCACTGTGCTTTGCTTTGGCAATCTAATAGTATGTATTACCACCTAACAATTAGTTAATAAAACATGTCAGCAAAAAGAGAAAAGTTCAATCCTAGCAGAAACGAAGACGTCTATAAGACTATAAATCAGTAGTTACCTCATCTTTAGTAGCATGATGAAAGGCCACTTTCAGGGTTTTCAGGCCTTGCAGTTCTGGCAGAGGTATATCCAATACTTCATAATACAGAATATCTGAAGACTGCAATAAGAAAGCAAGATTATTTGGTAAACGTTTCAATTAAATTATCCAATGGAAAGCAAACTTATATAAGAAACACTAGTAGAGGGATGATGCTGATGATGTGAATATCAAAACACTATATTACCTGATTGTAGTGAGCCAGCATGTCTGAGAGATGTTCCACTCCACGATACTTGATTGGCTGCGGTTTAGGTTGTTGAGAATAGCAGTTGTGAGATGTAAGCCTGATTTTAGATGGATCGTCTAAGTTTAGATGGCGAGCAAGTTTTTCAACAACATCGTCATAATTATTAAGTTTTGACCTGCAATTCAAGAAGATTAAGTAAACCACATGAACTATAACTGTGATCAGGTTGATAAATTCAAACACCAATACATCAAGGGACTCACAATTCCAAAGAAAACTCATCCTCCTTGGGCTTCTCCAGCGAACGAAAGCGCACAACCTATGCACCACCCAATATTCAATAATGTAACAAACTGGGGTTGTAGGGTGTTTCTTAATCATATACACACAAAAACCAGAGTAACAAATCAAACTATAAAAAAGAAACAAAAAGTCCCAAAAAAGAATGGTTTATGTTATACCTGACGATTGTGAACATACTCCAGAAAAGAGGGAACATCAGGATAGCGACAAGTTTCTGTATTTTCGACCTTAAGAGGTTTCTGAAGGCAAATGATGTCCCCATCTTCAAGCTATAAACCCATAACCATCAAAAAAATTGTTGGCAATCAGATTACGCCAACACTTTATCAAATAAACAAAAGTGTAATAACAACAACAGAAAGATTGCAACGGACAACCAAAAAAGAGCTGCCACCACTAGAGCACATACCTGACTTCCCCGAAACGTTATCTTCTTGTCAATGTGTTCGCACATAACGTTCGGTTCAAACTTAATTTCCTAGATTCAAGAGAGAATATGAAAGGAATAACATTTTAGATCCGGAAGAACATAAAATTTAATGCACGAAACAAAATGCAAAACAGAAACCTCAAATAGCTCAATTTCTTCATCAGGTGCAAAACCAGCCAGTGCATTCAGCTTTGCCATTACTTCAACTGGCTTTCCGGTACCCTTCACAAAGAGCCGCCCAACATACCTGGCATGTACAAGGGCTTCAGAAGATTGCTACTCTGACATGGTATTAATAATTATGATGATGCAAGACATAATGTTAATTTGGTCCTAGGATCATTTGAGGATGACATGTGACTGGAAATTCACAAAATACTATACACCTTATAGGTGGAAAAATGGGCCATTCAGGCGGTGTGTAACAGTTCAAATTGGATTGTATCAAAAGGGTAGTTCTGAAGTATGGCTCAAGTTTGGATGACCTACCAAAACTTTATCTATCTATTGTGAATTTAATGTACTAGTAATATACTATATATGGTAAGATATTCAAGGCACCTGAAAGTAAAGAAGTTAACCGGTAGTCACAGATACAGAGGAAATGATAACACACGTAGACATAGATTCAAAGAGAAGAACAAAGAATGCATACCTAAGTTCCTCCTTGAGAGGATCATAAAGTTTAAAGAAAAGTAATATTTCCTCTTTAGTCTTCTCAGGTGGAGATATTGGCCGTAAATCCTACATTGATAAGACAACTATGTTTGAGAAAAACGGATGTTGAATCATTATCATCCACCAACGGTTCACCAAAAACAAGTCATCACCAAGGTATACCTGTCCAGGTTCTACTTCCAGAAATAGTTTAAGCTCAGCAGTGTTACCCTTATTTGATATCTCTTTCAGATGTCCAACCTAAAAGTTAAAACACAGTGAACGTGGCATGTCAATTCCCACCTACATTTATATGCATATGCAAAGATTCCTAATTCTGGATAAAGCCCAAGAAGAGCCCAGTAGACAAAACGTAAACCTCCAAAAAGACTAAAAACTGGTGTACAACAAAGATAATGCCTACGCCTAGTGGGTTTAGTATGCTATATAAATAGCAACTAAAAAACGATGTATCAATTACATAGAATAGCTAATAAAGTACATACAGACTGAGCTTCTTCTTGAGGCGTCAAAGGACGATTTGGCCGATAAGTGTGATTTTGGCGCTTTGCCCATAGCCAGAAACGCTGGCATTGCACTGGGATACCCAATTCTTTAGCTACATCTTCCTGAAAATGAATTTGAGAATAAATATAACAGAATAAGTAATAAGACAAAGTATGCATGGTGACATTAAAAGCTTCAAGGTGTTTAATCTAACCTGATCCATTCTGAATTGCAATTAAATAATATACAAAACTGAAAGAAAAGCAAAAAGCAACTAGGGATCTTACCTTGAAAAGGGAAAAAGATGTTTGTTTTTGGATGCGGAAGCTACGAACTTTGTCATGATCCACTAGATCAAAATACAAGTCTTTTCCTATATGTTCGCGAAGGTCTTCATCTCGAGCAACCTAATCTCGTAAATTAGAGGGCAAGTAAAAAACTATTTCTGCTAATTGAAGAATGGGGTCAGTAAGTCTTACCTTTATAATTGTATACAAATGTGCCTCTGCTTTCTCCTTTCTTTTTTGCTCCTTCTCTTCTTGCTCTTTCTTCAACCTTACCTGAAAGATGATAAAGCAAGTTCAGCATGGTGTTTTTTGGGTATGAGAAAAAAAAACTTGGAGAAAGATAAGTGTATACTCTAAGGTGCTCCGCTATATCCTTCTCGTCCACATTACAGATTATTTTCTCCTTGTCACTTTCACGTATATACACAAGCATATATGCATTTGAATACTTAGTGAATTTAAATGGTGAGTTATTGAACCCAGGATTAGCTTGAGGTAACTGTCACACAAGAGTAGATGTATAAAATCAGTATATGTTCATGTAAAGAGTATAGCATTTTTAGATACATCATAATAACTTAGCAACGAGTCACCTCCTCCTCGCCCCCATACTGTTCATCTAATGCCCTCTTGATGTCTTCTTTGGTTACACGTTCATCATCAAACTTAAACCTACAGACAAATCACTTCAGTAATACCAGAAAAAATGTATATTATCATTGGAGTGAGAAATAACTGTCATGTAAAAAATTGCCAAATGCTGTAACCGACTAATTGATGGTAAATTTAACTGTAATTTGACTTTCAAGCGAGTAAGCTAGAAATATGTATTTAATGCTATACCCCTCAAATACACAAGCATCAGCATGCGTGCATATATTAGGTCAAAATATGATAACTGAAACAAAATAACAGCACATTTCCAGATAAGAACAAAACTCGTAATAATGGTCTCTTATCTTACTATTTTAATTCAAATTCCGTATCCTTTTTTATCGCACTTGACATAATTAAAAAAATGGAACAGCTAATGATGACTGAAGAAATGGCATGGTGAGGTTAACCAGAACATCATGGCTCCCAACAAGCAAAATATGATCTCTTATTTTCACATTTAGATCACTTCCAACCACCAGCAAATTTAGCCACGTTATAAATAAAGATTGCATATAAAATGAGCATCGGGCAAATGGAAAATTGAAGCAAATATCTATATGGAGATTAAAAACCAAAACTGGAATGGAAAACAACACCAGCTCACAAATAAATGGTAAATGGGATAAGAGTTCACACCATTGATCAGAAAGGGTCGGTCGGATATAAGCATAATAATGTCCACCATGCACCCCACCACTGTGAACCAATACACTGCAGAAAAGAGATGTTGGACCAAAAATCATCAGAAAAAAATGTATTTTAATAAGCAGAATGTATATACGAGTGTAGTAGATCATATGGGAATTTTTACATATACAAAGTTACACCTTACAAGCTACGGTAGTAAATAAACCAACAGTAGTCAACAGTAACAAAACATAGTTGAAAAATACATCCGTAATTCAGAAGAAAAAATTCAAAAGATCTACAGTACCTGTGAAGAGTGTAGAGGTTGCGAACGCTTCTGTCTGCCTGAGGTGATAAATATTTCCCATCATCTCTATCAAGATCAAGTTGCAAGGGGAATTCATACCGATCATTTATCTGGATTGTCGGATAGATTACACAGAAAATCACAAATGAGATGACTGAATTAGTAAGTAGCCTTCTGCTATGACAATCGTCATGGTAATAACAGAAGCTTTTAAAACGGTTTGCCATGGGTATTCCAGTATCATAAGTCGAATTCAGTTTTAAGTCCACATCATGAATAAGAAATGACAACAGATAAATGTGTATATTCAACTTAATTCCACTCGTGATATGAAAGCATCACTAGCCAAAACTTTTAATGAAACCAACAGTGAAGCAATAGAATGAACAAAAAAGAAGAAGAAGCATATTGACCACTGAAAGGTAATAACAACAAACTACAATAATAGTTTGTAACAATCTCACAGAATCCAGAAGGATATGTCAGGACACCAGGCACATACAAATGAACACACCCTCTCAGTGATTATAACAAATGAGCCCTAATGCCCAAGTTTAGGGGGGTCTTACCATTGGGGAGGGTGTGGGTATAGGAGGATGTTATGAGGATTGGGACCAATAAATCCAGCAACCCTACCATCCTTCATGACTTTACTATAAGTAAATTAAAATCGTAGGCCAAAGCTTCAGAACATGAATACAGTATGAATCAAGAAAAATCACAGGCTTAGAACTCAGAGGTACAGCAATAATATGGCTCCTAAACCTTGAGAGTTGAGAAGGGATCATCCATGAATAACATACAATGTTAAAACATCCAAATTCATAGACTACAACAAATCTGTGTCATGCTTGACCAATGGCTTGCACCAAAAACTTGGATAGAATGTTATATAAACAACATGAACGTTTATTAAGGACATTAGCCAAGGAACGAGCCCAGGCATCAACCAGATATTGGGACGGGGTGTCGAAGCTGGCATGTTACAAAGGCCGATGAAACCATACAGACACGAATCAGGCAGCAAAGATACATATAGCAAAGTATAATATTCAGAAGAAATGACTGACCTTCACCATTGTGTCTCGCATGAAATCATATTCAAAACGTTTTAACTGGAGTTGAAGAACGGGTGGAAAATCGATGAACAGAACACCCTTCTTTGCATCCTGTGAAGGCCATAACAAAGTAAAGTCATTCATTAGCTATTGATAAAGACGAATGCTTATTTTGTGTGTGTCGGTGGGTGGGGGTCAGATTGTGTTTATACTAAAATGCTTTTTATGTTAAAAAGGATGAAAAAACTGTTTTCCCATTGGGTACCAACAATACCAACCGAAATATCTGGCCAGGTAGTACTTTTAATGATTTCAATGAATAAATTATGTAGCAAACTACAAAATGGCGAAATGCCAAGGGTACAATTACAATTTCCCCCAGTGTGAAAATACATGTGGCACCAAACAGAACTTCTAAAAGTAATGGATCAAAAAGTATAAATGTTGACCCGACCTGTAATCCATGTTGTTCAGCATGATATTTATTGTCACCTTCAAGCCGTTCTACTTCCACATACTTATCAAAAGAGGCATATACATCACGACAACCTTTGACATCAAGCTGAAGATCTGATATAACATATAGATTAGTAAGTAACTGAATGTTTAAAATGAAATAAATTCTTAATTGAGATGTCTACCATAATATGACTCCTTTCTTGTTGATTTGTAGTCAACATTTATGCATTCAATATAGTTCATATGGTGTCCTTCAAACAACTGCTGAATTGTACCCTCCACAACAGTTCCCTGCACCGGAGAAAGATAAAGAGTACATAAGTAGGTACTATCAAGAAGTGACAATATTCAGGTTTGGTGACAAAATAACTCTGTACCTTCATTTTGTCTTCCAGCTTCTCACAAAGAACTCGATTGAGTTCTTGAACATCGTGCTGCATAAAAGAATCGTATGTATCCCAGCCAAACGACTTTGTCAACTCTTTCGTGGCGACACTTGTGTCACTATATTGAACCTTATAAAATAAACTCTGCAAAGCCAGAGGAATGCTCCCTGATGGCATGTCATTTTCAGTTGTTGGCATATGATAAACAGCCTGGTTAAAAATGTAAAATGTAAATGTTCTCTTTTGAATGTCATCCGTGAGCATTGACTGATGTAATAAGATCACCAACCTTTCTAAAATACGGGATATGGTATAGGGTCTGTAGCAGGGAGTTCATATAGCACGTAGCACCTTGATTTTTAAGGCCTACATAACCGGTCTCCTTCTTGGAATCATGTGACCAGTAATCAACAACCTTTCGAACTGCCACATCAGCTTCAACTATACATGTATCATTCAGAAGATAGCCTCTACTCGGGTCATATAGCTCACTTAGAGGCATAAAAGAAGTGAAACCCCAATCACTCTCTCGTGAATTAAACTGGTGTTGTGTATCTGCAGAATGAGGAGACGCTCAAATATCACAAACCAAACAAAGGAGGAAAAAAAAGACAATCTGAAATTCATGAGATAATGAAGCCCAAATCAAATTGAAAATTACAACATGCAACGTGTGATAAGCTAATAATCATAGTCCGTTAAATCTAATTTTTCTGCCGAAGATGATTTGAAACTCATTATCCAACTTTGTCTATATTTTAGGTAGTCTGGTCACATTGAGCTATAATCAATAAGACATGACATTGCGTATGCAGACTATTTGGAACATTCGAGGAAACCCAGTGTACATTCCAAAATGAAGGGTAGTACGATGTTTCATAGCCAATCAAATGACTGCTTATACTGACCTCTCTAAACTCTAAAAATATGACTGCTTACGTTGCCCAACGAAGTTGGACTGTTGGAGTACCAAAAGGCTACATCCCCAAGGAGAGAGTACCGCATATCTAACATGATCCAACTCATAGATTATTCAGCTCTTTCAATTGAGTATCACATGCTAATCAGAAATCTGTCTTCTTTATCGGTTTTATCCAACTTGCGCTCAAATGCCATCTCCACAAGATTATTGAACTATCCCAATTTAAAACAGTCATAATTACTCACAAGCATTAAACCTAGAAGAAAGTATCACCTATCCATCTCTGTCCATACAAAGTGTAGGCATTTTCGTTTGTCATGGTTGGCTACCCTCGCATACATTGGGTTTCACGGCATATGAGGTTGGTGAAAGTGTACATATATTATGTTATAATGGATAGATTTACACTTCATAAGGACTGCCTATGGCCAGAAGAAATCAGAATTTTGTTTGACACGCTTATTAGCAACTGCTAAACATATTTTATAGCAATATCAGCCAGATGGGAAATAAACAAGCAGATGTGTCTTTTCCAATTTATTCCATATTATCCGATCCATTCGTAAAGGATATGGGTACATGAGTATGCTGACACAGACATGTAACAAATATGCCAAAACCTTTACAAGCATCTGGTTCTATTTCTAAACAAAAATGCAACCAAGGTTACTTGATTTGTAATGTTAATCACCAAAACAAAGAAAATAATTACTGAGATTTTACAACACATAATAGACCCAACGATCAAACTTAGTAACTCAACAGATGGAATCATTTACGAGGAGGTTCAGCTAATTTTGAAAATTATGTCAGCAGTTTACACAGTTAAAAAATTCATTTCCATCTGTGAAACGAGTTGAATTCTGTCGAATGAGATATGGATCACTTTTAGATGCCATAGATCTAGTATGCTGCACAGACCCATTTGAACAACCAGATAGCTATTATCTCATAGCCTGTCTATATATATAACTCATAACAGGAATGACTATATGTTGAGCGTTGACACGTGATTAAGAGAAAATAATTGGAATCATGATATGTATACTTATTAGCCCTTCGTTTTCCTATCCAACTAGTCTTTGCTCCCCCTTAGGGTCTCCTATCCAATTTGTCTTCCCACCTTACAAGAAAAATTCCTACATTTCAATACTTATACATATTTCCAGTTTTGCATTTCATCTACTAAAAAGAGTATCGAGTCTCAGAGACAATTGTCAAAAAAGTATAATAATTGGTTTACCTTTTCTAATAGTGAACTTATTGTGAATTTGATTAGCCACGGCTAAGCTGAATTGAGCATATCTACTCCAACCATATGGCAGAGCTGACGAATCAGCAACATCAAGATACATTGACAGATGGTCAACATTGTTTCCTTTCGGGAATATAAGAACCCGCCTGCTCATACAAAACAAAATGTCAACAAAATCTTACAAAACCACATCATAGATTACATCCCAACACATTAACTGAATTAAAAAACTAAACCAAAGGCTATGAATCAACATACCATTTATAACCTCCTACAATAAAAACATCAGAGTACAACTTTTTACTATTCACCCTTGAAAAATTTTCTATCGTCCACGTGAACCTTGCTGATGGTGGATCATCAACTACTGGTGCATCAATAGCATTTGCAGTTTCCGCTGGCGCAACTAACAAAATCAATCATCACTCAAGTTAATAAAGTTCAAAATTTTAATCGCAACATACACTGCAATTCATCATAGCAAATTCAACAAACAATTTTTTTTAGTTTTAAAAACCTAGTAAGCAGTACCTTCCATTGGTTGAGGTCCTTCAGTGGCAGCGAAATCAGAATGCGGAACTAGCATCTCGTCATCTTCAGCCTGCAAGATTAAATTAAATTAAATTAATAAATAAAACGAATCGGATCTGACACCAATTGTTAAATCAAAACCCTAGAAATAATGTACGTTCCCCAAAACTGTTAGAACGAAACAGATATTATAAATTAAATCGAGTAAACATAACAATTAACACGTGTCAGAAATATTGTTAATGAGATCGCAGCTGAATAAGACGATCAAGTGAGTATGAGGAAGCAAACAAAAGTTAAAACACTAGGTATATATAGATACAGGTATAGAGATAATGTTATATATGCTGCGTGTGCATGTGTTTGAACAAAGTGAGAAATATGCGAGGTGTGTGGTTCAGGGATAGAAATGATTACATCAATCGGAGCGGGAGTCATGAGAGTCATCGGCGGTGACGGAGAATCGGCGGTGATGGAAATATTGAGGGAGGGGAAGTAGAAAACGTGGGTGGATTTTGATGAATTTTTATTTTTATTTATTATTTATATATAATATATACATAATTTACGAGTATCACTTAAAAACGATTCAAATTTGTACTTATACTCGATAAAATCATTGGATTGACATTTGTATGTCTCAAATATGCAAAGAAAAATGAATACACATTTCTATAAATGTATACAATTTGAGAAAAACGATTAATCCACAATTCTACATTTTTCATCGAAAATCGTGCATCAATAGTTTTTTTTATTTTTATGCATTTATAATAATGCACATCTATATTTCTCCATATATTTAAGACGTATGAATGTGAATCTATTGATTTATAGGATACATTTTCGGATATGAATCATTCTTACCCGTTCTTATTTTTAAGGTAATCTTATTGGAACTCTACCCTATAATATATAATATATAGATATAAATATAAATATAAATATTTATCTTTATCTTTATATAAAAGTTGATACGATGAAGAAATCTTAGGGTGTGTTTAGTTGAAGAAAAAATGGGCACTTTTCCAGAAAAATTAAGAAAAGTGAAAAATTAGAAAACACGTTCAAAATGAGTATTTTTCAAAAAAGTTTTTCAAGAAAATGGAAAAGTCATTTTTCCATATTATAACTAAGAATTGGAAAATAAAGATTTCCATTTTTCCACTTTTTTCTTTTATAACACTCTTTCCACTTTTCCTCTTAACTAGTTTTCCAAAAAGGAAAATGCAATAACATTTGAACACATTTTCCAAATTTTCAACACTTTTCTAGAGAATGAAAACTCTTTTTATTTTTTAGAAAATTAGAGATGGAAAATTTTCCACAACTAAACACACCCTTAGTATTTCATTGTTTTTCACCATTTACGATCTAATGATCTTAATTTCTTTCGTACGATAACACATTTGACCCCTTAAATATTTGATATATTTATTTTAATTAAAAAAATAGATTAAATATTTTATTCATTTATACAAATTAAAGAGTCTATAAATTATATAAGAAAATCGGACACAATAAATATTTATTTTAATTAAAAAGTTAGACTTAATATTTTATTCATTTATAAAAATTAAAGAGTCTATAAATTATATAAGAAAATCCTGTAATCCATAGCCTAACAGAACGCAACATCGGACACAGTATTTTATGCATTTTATTAAAATTAAATTTGTCACGCATTATAGAGGGTCTATAAACTACATAAAGAAATCGACCAAATAAAAATTAAATTTGACCCCTTCATTGCATGTCTATAAACTATATAAAAAAACCGGTCACAATATTTTATTCATTTATAAATATTAGTATATAATTAAAAGATAATACCACATCGTGAATATAATTCAATTTATTTATTATTTGTATTTTTCGCATAAAAGTAACATGTTCCATAATGTTACTTAAGAGGATCATAATCCTGCTTTGAGTACTTTACTATAAAAAGTATCTTCTCTTAAAAATTATAGATAGACTTCTAGATAAACTTACTCCTTAATACTCCCTTTATCGACTATAACATTTTTTACTAGAACTATACTAGCTTTCAAAACTCATGTACACACGGGTGGTAATAAATATGTACTTTTTTCATTTTAGAATAAATATATAAATTTATATTTTTGTATATCAAGTCATATATATATATTTAAATCACAGTAAATATATATTTTTTTAATTATGTCAAATTTGGTAAATTAACTCTAAAAATTTAAAACGATAAACTCATTGAAAAGACTAGTTATATATTCAAAAACTTTACATCAATTTTTTTTTTATCATACCTTACGAGTATACAACTACAAAAAACATTTTTATATCAAATTACGCCATATAAACTACCATTGTTATATAAAAGTTTTGATTGCGTTGCAGTGATGGTGGATGTAGGATTTATAGTGACGGATGTCCTTATTTCTTTGAACAAATAACACTTCTAGTCGTATTTAAGTAGCTATGTTAATTTCTTATTCGAACAAATTCGTGTTTAGTAAAAAATACAACCTTTAGTTCACTATGTATAACTCACATACAATCATCGCTTTACAATAAAAAAAAATTAAAAGTAAAATAAGATAATTGTAAAAAAAAAAAACATGCATATAGATAATAAATTGATGGTTACGAAAAAATATAATAATTAAAATATATATTAAATACAAGTATGTAACATAATTCTTAAACATATAAGGATTAATAGAGATACTAAATTTATATTATAATAAATAATTAAAAATTTTGATTGTTAAACTCTTTATATTATAACTAATCATTTATAATTTAATCATTCATTATTTTTAATAGTTTAAAGTATGAAATTTTATTTTTAAAATAAAATGAAATAAAAAAATCTAATTGATCAATTAAACTTTAATTTTAAAAAATAATACTATTATATAATAAATTTCAACTAATTATAAAATTAAAATTTTTTATTCACTAATTAAATATTTGATAAGATGACTTATTCTAATATTATAATTATAAATAAACTTAAAATATGCCCTTTTACCTTACAAAGTCACACTTCTTTAATTTTAACAGAAGACCATAGAAAGGCCCAATTTCACTATTGGGCTTTAGATAGATCTGTTTGTTTCCATTAATTTGGGCCACTGTCCTTTACTATTTTATTTTTGATTTTTGATTTTTGATTTGATGATGTAACATTGTAAGCGTAAACAAATTGCAAATTCATTTGTTCCACTAAAATGAGGAAGATGAGCTTAACACAGCTTACGAGACAAGTAATTACGTCATCATCTTCACATTGTCGTTGTTTCTCTACTCCCCCTTCTTCCAAAAATAAATTATTCGTCGCAGGTGATTTCGCAAGCTGCTTAATTGGAAAATGAATATTTTTTAACGTGTTAACTGAAATTTATACCCAGTATTACGAACCTTTCCAATGCGGGTTTTACAGGGTTATCATGGTCAGTAGATGAAAAATCGTTAAAAGAAGCATTTTCTTCATTTGGAGATGTATCAGAAGGTAAACGATCACACCCATTCAGATAATGACAAGTTACATTCATGTTACCCGCTAGGTGTTCGATAAAATGTCTCATTGAGAAGCTGCATATTAGCATCGCATTACGTCATGATGAAAAATTATAGCTTTTAGTGTAAAGTAACGTGTGTAATGTATCATTACTTATTGACGGCTAAAATCTGTTTCTTGAACATAAATTTGTCTAATGTTTCTAGGCTTATTAAATGAAAAAGGAAGTTGCTTGTGAATTTTGATGTAACTTACGTGGGATATTTGTATGCAGTCAGGATCATGTACGATAAAGATAGTGGTAGGTCAAGAGGTTTCGGGTTTGTAAATTTCTCAAGAGAAGAGGAAGCCACTTAAGCTAAAGACGCCATGGATGGAAAGGTTAACAAATACTGCTCATACCCTTTTACGAATGCACCTTGTCTTTATATCTTGAAATTGAAGAATGACTTTGTTAGTCACTTAATCGTTTAAATTGCAGGCCTTTCTAGGACGGCCGTTAAAGGTCTGCTTTGCACTGGACAATTTCCATAGAGAACCTGTAACTACTCGTTATTCTAACAACGGAATTACTTTTTGTCGAAGCCGATGACAGTATCCTGACACTACATATTCTGTCATTTTTTATCATATGAACATGTGGGTACCTATGCTCTTCATAATCTAGTCATCTTATTTTTTGAGCTTTTGCTGTCTTGAATAAAATTGGTTTACAATTTTTTGTGTTAAAGACCAAAGGGTGTAAACAAGGATACATTGGAATGAGTTGTCTAAAAGCCAACCAAATATTATGGATGGGTGTTTGGATGTGTTTTTTCAAATTGATTATTGTGATTTCAGCAATCATAGTATTATTTGATTACAGGTAGAGATATTTACATATTGTTGCAAGTTATTGCATATGTCTCTGAATCTTATTGTTTTTACCCTAACAAACCAGGAAATCGGAAGCAGCCTTCCATAAGCCAAGAATCTGTTAATCTGATTACCATAGGTTCATCTCATCTTAACACCCACAAAGATTGTTTCAGATATAAGTGTATTGATTGATGAAACAAGCTCCATGGTTGATAGTTGCAAATAAAGAAGGGACAATTATGAGTAATGGAATTTTGTCTTGATGACATTAATATTTACTAGTATTAATTGTTTATCTTTGACTAATTTTGATCTATAGCTTGTTGATGATTTTTTGATGGTTGTATACTAGCATTTATATCCATATATTTTGTGCAAAGCTTCCGAATTATAAATTTGTTTAAGAACTGGTTAAATATCCATATTGCTATGTTTATATAAAAGATACAGTTATATATCACTTTAATATCAAGAACTAACTAGTAAATCACCAATATGATCTGTAACTTTGATATCAAGAACTAACGATTTAACCAAGACCAACTAAATCACCAACATGATCTATATTCTGTCAGGATCAATCAACAATGTTGATTTATTCTATGTGATTATGTCTATCAATATGCATGCAAGACAACAAGGAATATTTCCCCTCAATGTTAATAACTGAATATCAGTGGGAGGAAATCATTTATCATTTATTTATTTTATATTTATATTATATGATAATAAAATTAAATTAATATCATAACGTTTTGTAGCATATATATTTTCTAAAATGATGGCCAGTGGGTTGGTCTAAGATGCTTCTCGCTGTCTTTAGCAGTGAGATCCTAAGGCGCGAACTTTCTTATGATGCTTCATCAAATCTCAAACTTAAAAAATAAAAGTTGTTATACGATTTATCAATGATCAAATAATCATTAATTAAAGTTTAAATACTCACGATGATGAACTGAATATGATTATGTGATGTAATATATAAAGAAAAACAATGTGTTAAACAAGTTCCAAACTAAATAATATCAATTTCAATTATTGGTATTTAATACGAATAAGTTTGTGTGGGGTTGAGTTTTCTGATAATTGATTCTTGGACAAACGTAAAATAATGGGATTTCTATTTTTATTTTAATTCTGAACGGCGAAACAAATAATGGGGAATTGAAAATCAGAAAACATATTTTAGGACTAAAGAAGAGTCCGTGAAACGGACTAATATGAAAGAAAACAGATTGGTAGAAACTTTACAAATGTTTACTCTTAGAACACTTAGGAGTGTAGTTCATCATCAAACCTTAGAAACAACATCGTTTTACGTGTTAAAATTTATACGTCGTTTGAAACTCACGTTTGAATTGAAAGTTTTTTATTTACATGAAAGGATGTTGTTTCATGTGTATTTTTTTATTTTTTCTGCTTTTAGATGATTTGATATCACAAAATTAAATCTATAACTTTATCATATCATCAACTGTTTAGCAGATCTCCAGATGAATGTTGCTAATAATGATCTTGAATGACAAAAAAAACCAAACTTTAATGGTCACGAATGACAAAAAAGTACCATATTCGAAAAGACAAAAAAATATTCATAACTCATTCGTTATGTTTGAGCTCGTTTCCTTTTCATTATTTTATTTTATGGTTCGTCGTATTCTGCGCACCTGTGAAACCATAGACATAACTCATTCGTTAACTGTTGGATCAACCTCAAATTCGTACTGTAGGTTCTAAACACATAGATCTAGCTTTTCACCTTTCGATTTGCGATTTGAGTAATGTTTGTTTGGGTTCACGTTAAAAATCCATTTGATTCCCTCAAATTAAGGTTGTTTGGGGATGATCTTCGATTGATTAAGTTTGTTATGGTTGATGATTTGTTATGTGTCGGTTTTTGTAGGATTAATTCTTTTGAATTAGTTTAATCTACTTTTGTTTCGTTGTATGCTTTTATTTATCAGTTAGTGATTACTTTGTTTTGTTTAAGGGTTCAGTTTGCAAGTTATCGTTTTAGTTCGTTTGCTTTTGCATAGTTTGGGTAGGCTTTGGTTCGATTTTTAGGTTTTGTTTGGTTCTACAACGTTTGGCTTCCGTTCACGTTCTTTCTTTTACTACTTTTGCTCTATTTGGTTATGCATCCGGATCCGTTTGATTATGATATGGTACCGTATGATTTTGCATCTGTTTCGTTTTGCGTCTCTGTCTAATTCTGTTTTGTCTGTCTAACTCCGCTTTGTCTGTTTGACTATACTTGCTAAACATTATTATGGAATATTAAAAATAAATTAAAGTAGCTATGATAACGGGAATAAAGAATAGTGGATAATATTGTCACTTTAGCAAAAGATGACTTTAGAGACAAGGCAATTAACATTTAACGTTCACTTTTACGTTTTCACTTGTAAACATGACAACACACAAACCACACACCCCACCGACGACAATTTTAACCACAACCACTGTTCTCAACTACCGTACAAGTCAACATCTTCCAACAAATATATAATAGAATTTTTAAATCACATACAAAACACACACACTTCGAGAACTCAATTAACCTCGACCCGCCATAATCGCCGACACATTTTCCCCAAAATGGCGTCGGTTCACAACTGTCTCATCACCTTCACCTTCTTCTTCCTACTCCCGTTACTAAATGCATTGCCCGGAAAACCCGGTCAGATCAACTCAAATTCCGTATTAGTCGCGCTTCTAGATTCGCGGTACACAGAGCTTTCGGAGCTCGTAGAGAAAGCTATGTTGTTGCAAACTTTAGAAGAGGCCGTCTCAGTGCATAATATTACGATATTTGCAATGACAAATGAAGCGCTTGAACGTGATCTTGACCCGGGGTTCAAACAGTTTTTACTTGAACCCCGGAACTTAAGGTCACTTCAGACGCTTCTGCTACATCATATCGTACCTATACGACTAAGTGTAACGCATTGGCCGAATGAGACGATGGTGCAAAATACGTTATCCGATGATCCATTGCAGCTTTCGAATTTGGAGTCCGGGAAGTTTGTTGATTCGGCTGAGGTTGTTCGTCTCGAAGATGTTGTCCGCAATGATGGAATTATACACGGGGTTGGTCGGTTGATGATTCCGAAATCGGTACAACATGATTTTAATACTCGCCGGAGTTTGCGTGCGATTTCTGCTGTGAAACCTGAGGGTGCACCGGAAGTGGATCCGAGAACCAACAGGTTAAGGAAACCAGCTCCGCCTGTTCCAGTTGGTTCTACCCCAGTTCTTCCGATTTACTCAGCTATGGCGCCTGGTCCATCTTTGGCACCGGCTCCTGCCCCCGGTCCTGGTGGCCCGCACCATCATTTCGATGGCGAGAGCCAAGTCAAGGACTTCATTCAGACTCTTCTACAATATGGCGGGTAAATTACTAAATTATATACTTGTATTTACTTTGAGAGCTGTATTTAACTGTGAGGGAATTGCTTTGTTTCATTTTAATTTTTTATGGCTTCATAATTGACCAGCAATATCAGTATATTAGGTGATGTTGACTTTAAAGGAGTGATTGATTATGTACAAATGAAAAAGTAAAAAGGTTAAAAATGTAAAATATTGGATTAATGATTGGTCAATATGACCTATCATGTACGGTCAACAACACGAACGTTATCCCCGTAAAATAAAGTACCGTAGAATATGCTTTAATATAGGTAATTGGATTATGTATCATTTCTGATTCATTTTGGTGTCTAGATACAACGAGATGGCTGACATTTTGGTCAACTTGACGAGTTTAGCAACGGAAATGGGGAGATTAGTATCGGAAGGATACGTACTAACAGTACTAGCACCAAACGACGAGGCAATGGCTAAATTGTCAACCGATCAATTAGCTGAGCCCGGGGCGCCAGAAAAGATAATGTACTACCATATTGTACCAGAATACCAAACAGAAGAAAGTATGTACAATGCGGTAAGGAGATTCGGAAAGGTTCAATATGACACGCTTCACGTGCCACATAAGGTTATGGCGCAAGAAGCCGATGGGTCAGTGAAGTTCGGGGATGGGGAAGAAACGGCTTATTTGTTTGATCCGGATATTTATACTGATGGAAGAATATCGGTTCAGGGGATCGATGGAGTTTTGTTTCCATCTTCGGGTTTGAAGAGTACGGAGAGTGCAAAAACTGTTGATCCTGTTAAGGTCGTGCCCAAATCTCGTAGAGGTATGTCAATTATCGCTTTCATTTCTTGAACTTTTTTATACATAATATTTAGTAGTATTAATTAACCAACTTTCTTGGTTTTTGAGGGTGCTTGTAAATAATTATTTTTAACACTCTTGAATCTTGAAGGTCATAAAAAATGAAAATATATCTGTATAAGTTTTAAAAATGTATTTGATTAGAACGTAGGATTTTTTTAATATGTGATGACTGATTTTTGTCTTATTTAAATGGAATGTTGCATTTGGAAATAATATATTAACTGATCATATTGATCTTAAGAGTTGGTGATTTGAAAGTCTTTGTATTTAATATAGCAACATTAGTCGTGCAGGAAGGTAGTTAATTTGGGTTGTCGGTGAGTGAACAGGGACATCTAAGTTTATATACACCATAATATAGATAGACGAAGGGTTTTGTTTGACTTTTATGATTTATGAATCGAACCTTGAATCAATGATTTATGCAATGAGTTGATTTAGACTTTGATTCTTAAATGATTTTGATTATTACAAGTCGTTTATTAACTATTTCGAGTCGGGTGTTACTCTTTTGAATCTTATGTGACTCATACAAGTCAGAAAATCAGATAAACTTTTAATATACTATAATATAGAAATAGAAGGACAAAATAAAAATAACTATAATCTATTTTAAATTAATTGTGTGTGCTCATTGTCAGTCAACGATTTTACTATCAACTCTCACAATATTTTACTTCTCTTAAGAACAAAAATCTTATTGTAAAATAGTTATTCTTAGAAGTTGAATCGAATCACAAATCGTGAATTGAAAATCAATATCTCAAATCACAAGTTAATCACTATAGATCCAATATAATTGTCCACGTTTTAATAAAGAAACAAATGATAATAATTTTAATAGTGAATTTTATGCATAGTAAACATATTTTTATTTTTAACTTGATATTATGATCCAAGAGAAGGGCAATGTTGCTTTTTGGTGTCTATGTTAGAAGGATACTTTAAATAATACAAGTGATATTATCGCGTTTTTTTTTCTTTTCATACAATAAACGTGACAAATTTATAAGCGTTTTGACTAATGTAAACGAACAAAAATATATGTCGCTCTGATATTAAAAGTAGATCCTTAGCGTTGGCATGTCCTTTTTGTGTCGGTCGTATCATCTCACGTCTTATCGAACTCTTTGTGAACGATATGAAGATTTGATACAATCAATACCGAACATGAAATATCGAACACTCAAAAGTTTATTTTGAAGTTTAATAAGAATAAGATAGTAATAGTAAACCCTAAAAACACTTTAGCTATGGTTGTATTGCAAATAAAAGGGTAGTTACTAGTTAGACAGAATAATATGGGCTTTAGTAGTTGTTAACAACACTTGTAAAAACTAGAATATTTGTAGAGGGCAGTTAGGGGGTCCATATTATTGAATGTGTTTGGCATGCTAGTTCCAACTGTCGGTTACATTTGCCCCATCTTGTACACTCCGTTGATTTATCTGTACATATGCACATCGTGCGCTACTTGCATGCTGGATGCCAAAGCATGCATATAGAGTTGGTATAAAATGTTAAGTCCAAAACAATATTTTAACTTTTTTGATTATTAAATATTTTAATGTAATGTCTTGTACATGTTTGACATTTTTCAATTATGTGCTGTCAGTTGAAGGAATTCAATGTCACTGTATAATATATTTTGTCATTACTCCTATCTTGTTTTTTATATTTATAAATTTATTAATTTATTAACCGTATAAATTTACGGGTAATAATCAATTTTTTTAATAAATTTATAGCAATTATGCGTTATAAATTTGTAGGGCATATATAAGTGATGTATAATTTTAGTAGATTTATTGAACAACAATGTGGAGACGTATATAAAATCCTCGTTACTACTACGATCCTTGAATTGAACTGTGAAATAGTCGTGTTATCTAATTTACAAATACCCGTGACCCATTCTATATTTGATTAGTCGGATTGTCGATTTCTAATGTGTATATAATTGAAATGGTGACGGGTTGCTGTCATTGAACATTACAAGATATGAAGTTGCTGTCGTGGTATTAAATTATAAATGGTAGACTTGCTACAATATTATTTATATATCGAGATCTCTTGTAAGGACATAAAAAAACTGTTATCAATAGATCACTTTTGGTGATCATTCAGTCATTTAGTAATCTATTTATTTAGTAATAAATAATAATATAATACCTAAATGCAGGAAAATTGCTGGGAGTAGCATGTAATGTGCTTTTGAGCATTGGACAAGATTCCAGGTTCACCACATGCAACCATAATTGATCATTCACAAGAAAAGGCGTTCATCTCTTCATCATGGTACTTTTCAATATAAAAGATTATTTGCTTCAATGAATATCTTATTGAGCAATAGTATATTATATATTTGCATTTACATTATTATAATCATATAAACTGCATCATAAAATATGAATAAAAATTTATCTTACTTGAAATAAAGTAATGTTAAAGTAAGTAATTTGTGCATGTGATGGTTTAGATATATGTTCTTATAATAATTATTCTTTTTTTATTACAGGGAATTGTGTAAAGAGATAAAAGAAGTTGAATTATTTGGAAAAGAAGGATTCTCAAAAGATTTGGCTTTTGGTGGGGTGGGATGGGGTGGGGTGGGATGTCATTAGTGTTATTTTTGTGTGTAAATTGGTATTTTGAATAGGGGGATACCAATTAAACAGATTTTTGGGGCAAGTATAGTTGGAATAATAAGATGAGGTGTCTATTGCTGGCAGACGAAGGAGAGGGGAATTGTTCTATATTTTACGTGTAGGTTGGTCAAAGAACAGCCTACCCCACATGAAAGTGGACCATCCAATAAAACAATTACCTTCTCAAATTTGTAACTTAAAGAAATTAAAAGTACAAAAAACAGTTAATAGTGATGGCTTAAGTAAAGAACGAAAGATTAAAGCACGTCATGTATAGTTATATAAGTTGTGGATGGATAATTAGAACATTTATATTTTTGTGTAACATCTATCCAAATTTAGCAGAGTCATTGATTACATTTTCTGTTTGAATGGTTTTATTGCAAATAGAGAAAAAATAATAATAAGGAAAACAAAAGGCTACAAGAAGGAGCTACTGCTACAACAAGCAGTGACCCAAACAGAAAAAAAAAAAAGAAAGAAAGCAACAACCAAACACAAAAGAAACTGCAACAACAAAAGTGCTAGCAGAAAGCCACAACCCAAAATACACTCCATAACTTAGATAACACAATCTTAAGAGGTTTGTTTGATCACTTGACTCCATAACTTAACACCTACTCTCAATACATAGCAACGTCAAGCGTAGAGCTATTGAGAAAATGTCTTTCATTTAAAACTCGCTGGACTGAGTCAGAATTTGAAAATTACCAGTTGTGCCACTTTCAAATAGCCTAAACGAGCACAAGATGAACATCATGAAGGACATTAACAAACACCCTATTTGTAAAAGCAGTCAATTAGTTGGGAGCGATGTCTTTAACCGATATGGGCAACGTACCTAGAATCCAAATTGGGCCGTTTCTTACTTCATGTTTCACACGGAATCAAATTGACATGGAAGTGAAAATCAAATCTTTAATCAACTCAAACCAATTTCAAGACTATGAATTATCCTCTCAAATAATTTTATAATATGATAGATCACGGTTTCTATTTAGTTTCAGGAATAGAATAAGTTCGTTGTTTAAAAGTTTATTTATTTATTTTACTATCACTATCACTACGTAAAAATATAATGGGTCAAAACTTAATAAAATGAAGTAGGCCTCAATTTCAGCCTATACTCTGGTGGTTGATTATGCAATTACCTCACATAACTGGGCCAAAATAATAGAAGTTAAATGATAAAATCACTTTAATTAACCTTCTAACTGATATCTTACTTATCATAACCAATTAATGATTAACACATGATTAAATTAAACTAACAATTTATAGGAGGGAAAGAATTATACTTAGCAGATTAAATTATAGGGCAAGAGTTACTTAAGTTTGTATGATTAAATTTAAATGATGTTAACAATTATACTTGGCAGATCAAGTAATTGGACACCTTGGAGAAAAAGAACGCAAATATAAAAGAGAAGAAAAAACGAACCTCTTGAATAACATCTAAACAAAATCAGCACCTTAAACTTACATCCAAACCTCAAAACGTTAATGACGTGAACTGAAGAAAAATAAAGATTAAATGAAACTCAAAAATGTATATCGATGAAAAACAAAAGTCATCAAACTCTTATTCTAAGTCGGCCTGCATATATCATAAATAAAACTCAAATCCAAAAAAATAAACTAATAGGACATCGGGAGAGGAAGGAGGTCTTCAACAAATAATTGTGGAGATCTGGAAGGACTAACGTTAAAAAGGAGAGACGCATATAGATATTATGTATTTCGAATTGTTGGATTTGGAGAGGAATAGCTTTTTCATACCAATTAAAATTCTCAATCTATCAAAATCAAAGATAATCATAAAATAATGATTATGTTTTTCTAATTTGACCTCAAAAAACTTATTAATTATCTAATTATGTTGCAATCAATGTGCTTCTTCTTCTTTTAACATTTTATTTATCATCATTAGTATTTTGTTGTTTCTGTCCTTCTGTTTTTATATTGCTTTTGTCCTTTTGTTTAACTATATACGATTTAGTTTGTCTTTATATTGCTTTAGTTTCTCTATCCATTTTATATAAAGTTTTAAATATTCTTTTAAAAAAATTGACGGTAAAAAAAAGCCGAATACATTGTAAGTTGCAGCATATTTTAGTCAAAGAAAAAAAAAAGAAAGAAGGAGAATTTGTATTATAAATTATGCAAAGTCAGAATTTAACATGACAAAAGAAAAAAATTAAAAACTAGAATGGTAGATTTAGTATGACCATTTGGAGATGGTAAAATGGTTGGCTTTTCCAATGAAGCATGCATATAGAGATTCTGTAAATTGACGATCATACTTGCCGAAAATTGAATATCTCAAGGAGCTGTTTACCAGGAGCACGCATGGGCCATCTTCATTTACAGGTTTTTTTTTTTTTTTTTAAATTGTTTTAAATCAAAATATCTGATAAAATAATATTCGAGGTCATCAAAAATTCATATTTATGACATAAGCAAATGCAACATATACAGACACATAAGCATCATGAGTTATCTTAAAAAAATGATACATCAACTTTACGATGTCTAGCCGTCCAACTGACGTCTTTACTCGTAACACATGAAACAGACCTCAACTTACACCAAGAGAAACTGAGTTGACGAGCCCATAATACCCGTGTCCGTGTGAATTAGTAGCGGTTCATCTTATGATGGAATTGTGTGCGGGTGGTGAGCTTTTTTAATAGCTTTTTAATAGGATTATTCACCCGTGTCCGTGTGAATTAGTAGCGGTTCATCTTATGAACGAAAAGCGGCTGAGCATACGAGAAGGATAGTTGGAGTTGTGGAAGCTTGTCATTCTTTGGGTGTTATGCGTCGGGATTTATAGCCCCAAATTCTCTTCTTGTGGATAAACGAGAAGACACTCTTCTCAAAACTATAGATTTTGGGTTGTCGGCTTTCTTTAAACCAGGTATACTTTTGCATTGTTAGAATGTGAATTCGTTAGTATGAATGATAGATTTAGTAACTATACAGCTTTAAGATTAACAGTTTCTTTTGTTCAGGTGAATCATTTCATGATGTGGTTGTTAGCCAGTATTATGTTGAACCCGAAATCTTGAAGAAAAATTATGGCCCTGAAGCAGATGTTTGGAGTGCTGGGGTGATTGTTTATATCTTATTAAGTGGAATTCCTCCATTTTGGGCTGGTGAGTAGTTCATTATGTCAAATTATGTTTTTGTTTTCTTTTCACAATCCCACAAAAATTGAAATTTTCCGCTAGGCGAATCTTGATGAGAAAAGTTACTAAACAGGTTAAGTGTTCCACTTTTAATGAAAGCACGGAAGTATATATTGTATCTATTTGTAATACAACAGTTACTATTTAGTAAAACTAAAATATTTTCTTTCTTCTTATAGAAACGGAAACGGGAATATTTGAACAAGTGCTGCATGGTGATCTTGATTTTTCGTCTGATCCATGGCCAAGCATTTCCGATGGTGTAAAAGATCTTGTTAGAAGAATGCTTGTTCGAGACCCAAAAAAGCGTTTAACTGCACAAGAAGTTTTATGTGAGTCTTCTATTTGCATACTAGTATACTATTTACTATTTCAAATTTAAGAAAGATGCTTCTCCTGTCTCAAACTAGTGTAACTAAATGATTATTTATTATAAGTTTGAGGAAGGATATGATTCAGTCACAGTTAAATGAGTCATGTTTGGTAACTGTGAATTCGATTTATTGTTTTTATAACATAATCGAATATCAATCTTAGTCATTTTGATATGTCTATTCCGTCAACTAAACTTCTATCTGGTTACATTCTTCAATAATTATGCGTCAATTAATTAATATGCTCTTTTATACTGCAATGTAATAACGTATTAATAGTGCCAGTTTGATTGGTGTCTGAACATTTTTATATATCTCACTCATTATAATTGTTAAAATGGCTTTACAGGCCATCCTTGGGTTCAAGTTGATGGTGTGGCTCCAGACAAGCCTCTTGACTCTGCAGTTCTGAGTCGTATGGAACAATTTTCAGCCACGAACAAGCTCAAGAAAATGGCTCTTAGAGTAAGTCCGTCTATATATTAGTCAGTACTGATGTGTTTCGAAAAAAGAGGTACAATTTGATTTTCGAGGTCAAACTACGTTACCTGTTATCTGTAAATCTGGCATTATTTTTTACTTCCTGAAAAAAAAATTACCATCATTTTGCCACTTGCTGCAACGTATACGAATAAATCTATGTTATTTTGACAAAATCAGAACCATTCTGAAACTTTGAACATACACAGCAAAGTTTTCATTTTTTCTTCTTTTTCATGGTTCATTGTCAAATATATTACAGAATACACGAGAATTTAGGATTGAACAATCGCAGTTTACTCAAAGCTAGTGCCTGGCTCTCGGTATACATTATACATACCCATTTTAACTTCCGAGTTCAACTTGTTTTCGTAAGTGTACACAGTTATGTTTGTCTTATATATATACCAAACTGAATGAGAAAGAAACTAGTGTTGATTTACTTCTTGTTCATTGCCCTGTTAATATTCAAATAGGCAAACCCAGCAACAAGCATCTTTATGTATAGTATGTTACAAATCATGTTTTTCTTTCTCCAAAAAGACATACAACTAAAAGGTGTAGTATAAGATTAAACAATTGTTCATTGTATTTCCATTAGTTGTGAAAATATACTTTTGTTAAAAAGTTCAACCAACAATACTTCCCCGCCATTGAAAGTAAAGGGAGAGAAAAAGCCTATATGAGGTTACCAATTTACATAATTTCACCCTACACTATACCCCTTTTGGCATACTTGTGAATAAGGGTTGCAGGAAACTCAAATTTCACACTATATGAAGTATTTGTTGGTTCGAAAAATACATACCAACTCGTTTAACACTACACGATATGTTATACTACTATTTAAGTATGATTATTTCTCACCCTACACTATACCCCTTTTGGCATACTTGTAGGTTTTTTTATGAGATAACATCATATCGGGGGACATGAATTTTCATATGCTATAAAACTTTATCTAGTGACAAATTTATCCCCATTTTTGACACTTATTTATTTTGCTATATGATAAAAATGAAAAAAAAGTATTTGAATATAGTAATGTGGTGATATGATTTGTAAGAATCACGAATGATTTATTTAACGAGGATGATGATATGGTAAGTGATATTGTTGTAGAGATGATTATGATTGTAGTGAATATTTTATGATTAACATATTATTCAAAAATGTATAATTTCAACAAATGAACAAAGTAGAGTAAATACTTAAACTTAATTAACTCTTACTCAATACTCGAGATAATGCCTCTATTAAACGCCCTTACATACTATCACAAGGAACTCTCTATAGCTAATAGCTGACATACTAATAGCTAGTTTCACATTATTACATTACATTATTAGCTATTATTAATCATACCCAGTTAAAGTCAAAACATAAAATCCGTTTAAATACACGTCAAATGGTTAGAGTCAAAGATATTTCACGATTACTAAACATCCGTAATAAACTAAATTGGTATGCATCATTTAAAAGTTGTATACATTACTACTTTAACTTGTTAAGATAGAAATTAAATTATAAGCATAGGGTGTTTAAAGTACATATAAACTCATGATTTTTTAAGAATGGTGCTTTTTTGGCCAACATTTATAAAAATGGTATGTTCTTTTTGGTTGTTGTATAAATAGGTCATACGCACCGGACCTTGGAAAGGTGGTCCAGTGCGTTTTTTAGTGTGTTGGAAATGAGAACGTCTTTAATTAACTCCCACAAAATCATTTTGCGGACATCTTGTCCAGTCCCATTCACTCACATGTACTTTCACATATTTATTCTCAATGTATCTTCATGTATGTATATATGTGTGTTTGTAATCCGTGATTGTAAATTCAATTTATTTATTTTTGGATTATGGATACAACTATTTGGAAACTTGTTCATGATATTCCGAGGAGGGTGATGGATACAACATTTCGGAAGCTTGTTCATGATACCCAGAAGAGGGTGATGCCGCATATAGAAGCGACCAGGTTCGGTGGCGTCATTCTCCTTGGCCACGTCCAACTTAATCATTTTTTTATCACCGCCTTTGTGAAAAGACGGGTTTAGAAATACATATGTTTCACTAATCTTCATCCTCTTTGACGACCTCGCTTTATTCTTCACCGTGTTGTGATCTATTATCATTAGAAGTGCTGGTTGTAAATTGTATTGATTTGTGAAATGATATAGAACTTTGAACCATTATACTTCTATTTATGAGCGGGTTGAAATTGTTATTTATGGATTATGAAAATGATAATAGATAGAAGATCATGTACGCAAGGGCATATCCAATTAAGAATTAGAAATTTCACGGGCTCCCAGTCATCTTGGCCCAATACTTGTTAATTTATTAAGTTTACGTGCTAAGCCCAATCTAAAATCACAATGTCCCCCTCCTTCATTCAAATGCATTTTGAAAAACCTTTAAAATCGTTAAAATTTCATCTAGTCTAACGTTTTATCTTCTTCATTCTTAATTCATTTATAGTCTTTTCCATTTTATTTGGCTATCTAATAATAGACTTCAACTATTTATCTTGTCTATTTTAATTGTATGAGTATTAAGGTAACTAAAAATATAAGTGAAAAATAATTTTATATTTTAATTATAATGTATCTATATATACGATAAGATTATATTATTAGAACTACGATTTAAATTTTAACTATATAATATAAAAATATTAACATACGATATATAACTCATTTGAGTGGAGAAAAAATAAAAATAATGTTCTTTTCAATATATTTTTATTAGGTTTAAGATAAAACTTACATATGCTAGGGTTAAATTTTAGTTTGGTATTAAGAAAATTTTATAGTAATAATTTTTTGCCCCATAATGTAAATTTATAGATTCGCCATTACATGTATGTTTGACTTAAAGACTGCATGTATATCAAAAAATGGGTTATCATATTACGTTTGAGTTATTCAAATATTATATTATATACATTTATATTTATATATGTATATATGTATTTCGTACTGGACTGGTGAAGCGTTCGATATAGGCGGATACTTGCGAGCTTCAAACATGTTTAAACTAAATAGACAAAATAAAGCAAAGGGACAAAATTTTTATTAACAAAGGTGATGTGCATTTTCATTATGCGGAGCCGCTCATGCATGATTTATATATTCAGGCATGGGTGTGTGTGTGATTATGTCGTATGCAATATCATTTTACTGACCATCTTGCTATTGTCCGCAATTTCATTCCGCATATGACCTATTTTTACAACGTCTTAAAAGAACACACCATTTTTATAAGCCTTAGCACTAGTCTTGAAACTTTTTTTATTAAACTTATATAAAATAAAAGGGTGGTTTTGCAACTTAGACCAGAATATTCGCTCCCAATTTCTCTCTCCAACGCTCCTTGGTTTCGATTTATTCAAAAAGTATATTGAAAAACTTAACAAATATAAATATATCTTTTTTAATAATAAATCCATAACCCTTTATTTGTGTGTCTGCGCTTTCATAAAAACCCTAATTTCCCACTCTCTCCACCGCTCAACTTTCTCTCTCTACAAATTCCCTTTAATCGAGCTTGTCCGATGGCGACGGCAGACGACGGAATGACTCCTTACCTAAACGGCGGTGCCGGTGGTAAGTTTCGGAAGAAGCCTATTCGACGCAGTGCTCAAACGACGCCGTACGCTAGACCTCCGACCGCGATCAGGAACAATAACCCTAGCCTGTTATCGAAACTCGTCGACCCTGCGTCCAGGTTAATATACGCAGGTGCTGATAGGCTTTTTGGCGTTTTTCGTAAACGGCTTCCTGCAATTACTGCACCACGTATTCCAGGTTAACACCTTTTCCCCCAATTTGATTGCTTTTTTATGTTTGAATTCAAATTGAGGATGATTTGGATGTATCTAGCTTTAATATAATGATGGTTGTAGGAAGTAGATATTGGATCATGTGATTATAGGGCTGATTTGGTTAATTGGCTCAATGTTGATTAGTTTCTGTTCAGGTTTTGTTTTACTTATATTTATAAGCTGGTTTCATTATATGTATTTATATTGTGCTTATTATGCTCTATTTTTTAAGCTTAACACAGACATTGATGTTGATGGTTAAGGAATATGAAATGAAAACAGTAAAGTTATATCAAACGGGCTACCAAAAAGGCATGCACTGTATTGTGTAACTCAGCTATGTATGGCTATCGTTACAAAATCTTTTCTGTTTCATCCCATGGTGTCCTTATCAGAGTGATTTGCATATAAGTGGCATTCTTAGATCCTTGTGACTATGATGCATGTGAATGATAACTCCATACTAGAAGAACTTATATAAAATCCCCACTCCTCTTCATGAACCACATATTTTCTTGTTCTTCAAGGATGGGATAGGCTTGTTCACAAGATATGTCATTGGTAAGACTCCAACCGGCTCTTTTAACACAAATGTGTAATGTGTTAGGTCCCCAAGGACGAATGTAAGATGGCAAACCTTGGATGTCGATGCTCTAGACCAAGAGATTGCAAATTTCTTGTAGGAGAGTGAGTATCTTGTTAGCTGGATTATGTGTTTGAACGTCTAGAAGATTACTTGTTACAGAGGATGTGATATCTTGAAAACATGGTTTTACCTGCTCGGTAAACTCTTATGAGTAACTGTAGATTTTAACTTATCTCTGACTGGGTTTTAAAAGGCGTGAGGTGCTTCGTTGCGATGGGGTCCTCGGAGACGAGGCGAACGCATAACGTACGCGAGGCACATTCATTTACTAAAAAAATTCTAAATTATCTATAAATCTTATATCATTAGACAATTATGATACCAAACCCCCCCCCCCCCCCCCCCCCCCCCCCCCCCCCCAAAATAAATATGTTTGGAATCCCTTGAAGAGGTTACATTTATATGGCCCATCAACCCATTTATTAAATTAAAAACACATGGGCCTTAAAAATCACGGATTATCACCTCGCGTACATGAAGCGCCCAAATGCGCTAAAGCGTCTCCACTTCGCCTCCTGTAATGGCATCGCTTTTCAACAAGATGCGATCTTGTGGTTGCCTCGCCTTTCGCCTAACCTCACTGACGCGCGCTTTTTAAAACACAGATTCCGAAGGCAGTTTTTTTTCTCATTGACCTGTGTTTGCTGAGCTATATAAGGTTTACAGGGCCCTACTGGTAGATTTGGTGAGTATTGTTGGGGCATTACAATCCAAAATTTTGTAGGAGTAGGTTATGAAATTGGTTCTTTAATGAAACCTCTACTGGAACTAACTAGACTCATGCTTATAAAGTTGGTAGCTCTGCTATTGAATGAAACTTAGACATTAGAAAATATAGAGAACTAATTACTACTATGGATCCCTATATTTGCATAAAATTATCAGATCTAGGCAAGTATATTGTTCTGCAAGGCACCTCTAATAATTAGACCTAGTTTTTATCATATCCGTTTGCATTATTCTGTAACCCATACATTTATAATTACTAGAATCTTTTGGCATAATTTTTTCTTGATATGCTGTTATGTGGACTGTTTTCACTTTACTAGATTTTTGTTTCCATGGGGAATGTCATTCATATTTCATGTTTTTAATATCACTTCACATGATATCTCTTGAATGCTTTCTATGTTTCTCACAAAAGTTTTATCGTGACCAGAGAATATTGAAGAACCAAGGAATGGGATTCAAGAGGCTGTTCCAAATGTAAGATGTTCATTATGAGTTTTGCTCAAGCTTATTTATTTTTCCATGCTTGGCTTCTTAATTATACCAGCTGTTTGTTTTAATTTAAGAGTTTTCAATTTATTATGTTAATAAGGCGAATTAAACCTCCTATGCTGGAAATAATTAGTATTAATAGTGATTAATAATAAAGCAAGTTGGTCGTTAATATTGTAGAACTTTTGTTGGTGGGGGGTGATACTATTTTTGCTTGCTGCCTATGTTCATGTAAAATTTCTGATGCCTATGCATTTTTGTTTTTTACTGATTTATATTCGGGCATGTATGTTCTTAATTGTGAGATAGGTTGTGTGTAAATGTCATCATTTTACATGCTTTAGTCATTTGAAGTTTTCGGTCTATCATCAATTATTGTTCCTCGTGTTATAGATTGCAAGAACTTGATAGCATTTCCTCATCTTTGGGTGAATCATGCAAGTGATGTTTAATGAGGTATCCAGGCAGTCGAGCTTTCTAGTAGCGTATGCTTCGAAATTTTGTTTGGCGATATTCCTTTAATTGTTTTTTTTGTCATATTGGTTGCAGTATATGCACATTTATTTCGAGAAATCATTTAGAATGTATGCTTTCAAGTCTGGTCATTCGCTGATAAGAGTACTTATATTTGTTTGTTGATAGTAGAAGTCTATTACATTTGAAATTAATTGGTAAGGAGGGGATAGTTTCTGATCTTTGTTTCTTTTAGAGCTTTTCATTAACTAAGAATGCACCTTTCTTTGAGTTATTTAATTTAGCTCTCTTCCCATCTACCGCTGTTATCATATTAATATTGATTGGTTTCTTTTAACAGTCCGGATCAAAGCTTTCTACTGGAGCATCTGAACCTGTCCCTAGTGAAGGTGAAAATTTGGCTAGCGTATCTGCTGCCACTGAGATATCAGAGATTGAGAATGTGCTGAAACAGAAAACCTTTACTAGGTTAGTTCTATGTTTTTTGGCCAGTTGTCAAACATTGTTACGATCTGTGTGCTGTGAGAGGTCTTGTTTTCATTGCGTTAAATGTGTCTTTTTATTTTTCTCTTGTTGTCCAGCAATTGTTGATATTCTCTTCTCATAAGTGTCTATTTTAGCCCTATTCAGATGAGTACTCTTGACATAGGCATTTTTTAGATCGAACTTACCAACAATAGCTTCAGTTTTATCTAATACATTAATTAAAATAAGCTCATTCAATCCTCTTTTATGTTTGTGTTTGTGAACATGTTTGATGTTACTAATGTGAAACCTCACAGATCTGAAATTGAGCGACTGACTGCCTTGTTGCATTCGAGAACTACCGAGTCAGATGCTGGTGAAGGAGATAAAGCAAAGCTTCCCATCACATGTCACCTTTTGAGGCTTGAAGCATCTACTAGTGGCCTATTGAACAACCACGTGGAGGAGAGGGAAAACTTTTGTCCAGCTATTTCAACTCCTGTGGTCAATTCAAGAGTGAGTTGTTCGTGCTTGCTTGTTTGTGTGTTATTTGTATAGTTTAAAGACGTTATCTCTATGAGAGTCAGTAGTTCATCTGTGTTTAGGTATCTTACCATAAATAAAGATAATATAACATAATTTATCACTGCCTTCAGGCTTTTGATGAGGATGTTGCCTCACCTGCTGAGCTTGCAAAGGCTTACATGGGGACTCGGCCTGCCAAAGTATCTCCATCAACTCTGAGGTTTGGTAGCCAAGCACCAAGACAAGATTCAGTGTTGCTTAATAACACAACAATCCTCCCAAGAACACCCATCACATCACCTGTATCAAGGACGCCAGATATATTCAAGCGGTTTGAAAATGTTGTGACAACCCCTAGAGTTCGAGGCAGAGCAGCAATACACAGCATGGCACGCACATCGTATTACAGAGCTCCCTCAACTTCTAGTCAAAAGGTAAGAAACCGCACTTTGTTTCATGTTATTTGTTCTGTGGAATTAGAGTTCCAATTTGTTTGCTTAATATCAGGGTGTGGCATCACCATCACTTATATCGTCTCAGTCTGGTTGGGAACATGAAGGGTCAAGCAAGGTACTATCTGTTTATGTGATGGAATCTGTTGGTATAGTATGATGCTTCTGTGTAACACTTGGATTCTCATATGACATCTTAATACTTTGCTCAGGCTGTTAAGCGTAGGAGTTCTGCACTCGATGATCTTGGGTCTGGTGGGCCTATACGTAGAATTCGGCAGAAAGCTAATCTTCTATCTCAAGGGAGTTCTGTCTCAAAACATAGAAGTGAACTGGGTTCAAGTCAGAAACTGCTTTTAAGTAATGAAGCTGAGCCAAAAGCCTCCAACGCAACGGAAAATGGGGAGACTAGCAAGCGTAATATAGGTTATGCCTCTGTTCCTACTGAGTCGACTCAAATGGCTTCAAAAATATTTGAACAACTTGAAAGAATGAGCCCAAAGGAAAAACGTTCATTATCCAGGCTTGCTTTTGGAAGCCTGGACAAAGTCGATTCACCGAAGTTTCTTCCAAGCTCTCAAGATAATCAGAAAATACCAGATACTCGTGAGTCAACCTCCAAAAGCAATGACAAAGTTGAAGAAAATGGGCCAAGAAAGTTTGCTGTTCCTCGCAATGTGCTCAGCTCAATCAATGGAAATTCTACAATGGCAGTAAGAAGTAATTCATCAATCGGTACAAACACTGATTCAACATTCAAGCTGCCGGCTGAGCCTCCTCAAAAGAAACGGGCTTTTCAGATGAGTGCACATGAGGTAGGTTGTATTAACTGTTTCTTTTATTTGCTCTTCTTTATTTTTCACTGTTAATGTTAATTTGTTTACTCTGTGAAGGATTATCTGGAGCTTGATGCCAACAAGCATTCTAACGGGCATTTATCTACTGATGCACCTGCCGAGGTCATTCAAACTCCTGCACCGTCTGAAGTCGACAATATTTCATATGAACTTAAAAATGTTGATGCTCCAAATTCTGATTGTGGACCTCCTGAAGGTTCTGCTGTTAATAAGCAAAAGATGGGTTATACTTCCCCTACCTCGCTTCCATCAGGTAGTGATACTCAGCCAGCTGAGCTTTCTCAATCGATCTTGATAAAGGATGTGGCTGCCCGACAGAAGGAACCAACAGTGTTCCCAACGTTCGGCACAAGCATTAAAAGTGCTGAGAAGGCGTCACCATTCTCATTTTCAGCCAATGAGCTTTCAGGAGTCAAACCAAACATTAGTCTAGATGCAAAACCACATGGGTCAACCAGGTAATGAAGTTATCTAGCCATGGTAGTTAATTGTGCTTGCTGAACTTAAAGTTATCTGTTGCATATATGGTAAATCTTATGCCTATTTCTCTTTTCTTGCGATGCTGTGCAGCTATTCTAATTCAGCTCTGAAAAACGAAGGTGTAAAGTTTTCAGCATTTAATAATAATGATAATGGCAGCACTCAGAAGTCTGTAAATATGTTCGGTAAATCAGAAGCTTCATCCTCTGCTAGTCCAACTGCGACATCAGCAAGTGGTATTTTCTCGTTTGGTGGTTCACCGAAGACTTCAAGTATTACTGACGGGATTCCTGCTTCGAGCTCATCTATTTTTGCTTCTTCGTCTTCTAGCCCAGCTTCTGGTACTAGCACAAATGAGCTTTTCAGTAGTACCGCTGCTTTGTCACCCACCACCACTTCATCTGCTAGCAGTTCTTCCCCTACATCTGCACCAACACCAATATTCACTTTTGGGGCTGCAATTTCTTCATCGACACCAAATTCCGTTCCAGAAGCTCCAAAGACCGGTGCTACAAAAGACACAGAACCAAAATCCAACAACATTAGCAACTCATTATTTGCTAGGACGTCCTTTGCCACAACGGGCACTGGAAGTAGCTTATTTAGTTTTAGCTCTCCGGCAGCTACATCAACCACCAATGGCAGCTCTCAGGCATCCTTTAATAACATCAGTGGATTTCAGGCAAGTACACCGGCATCTAGTGCTGTTACACAAGCGGCTCCATTCAAATTTGGCTCTTCCACCATGTCCCCAATTTCTGGGACTACTGCAGTTCAGTCATCTAGTTCAGGGAGTTCCCTTTTTGGTTCCTCAATTCCTAGTTTTGGTCTTAGTTCTGTTGCTGCCTCATCAGATATCAAGTCCGGTAATTCCACCAGTACATCCACCAACGTATTTGGTTCTGGTTTCAGTCCAACACCTAGTTTTGGTCTTAGCTCTGCTGTTGCCACATCAGATACTAAATCCGTTAGTTCAACCAGTGGTTTGACTACCAGCATCTTCAGTTCCACTTCTTGGCAGCCTCCTCAAACATCTGCTTTCGGCTCTCCGTCACCGTTTTCTTTTGGTGCATCTTCTACTACATCTGCGCTTTCCGCCACCAACTCATCTATTGTGTTTGGATCATCTAATACAGGTGCTCCTACTGGATCTTCCGTGTTTTCATTTACTGCAGCTGCTGCTACTACAAATACGCCTTTCTCGTCTCCTGTTTTTGGAGCTTCACCAAGCAATAATGATCAGATGAGCATGGAAGACAGCATGGCTGAGGACTCAACCCAAACACCCAGTTCGTTTCCTGCATTTGCTCCAGCTTCTGGTGGCACACCAGGTTTTATGTTCGGTTCGGGGACCCCAACACCATCAAATCCTTTCCAATTTGGTGGGCTGACAAACCAATCGCAACCACCATCTCAGAATCCTTTTCAGGCATCTGGTAGTGTAGAGTTCAATGCTGGAGGAAGTTTCTCATTAGGCTCTGCTGGAGGCGACAAGTCTGCTAGAAGGATTTTGAGAGTAAAAAGCAAAAACAGGAGGAAGTGATGGGAAGTGCTAATATGGCAGCCGGCATATATCACTTATCGATCACATTCAAGGCTATATGTTCCTTTCGTTATCGATATTGTGTTTGCTTGGAAACAAGGCATGTTATGTCAACTTAATGCAACATATCCACACCCTAGGGCAGGGCTTGCTGTTTTTAAGAGTAGTGATATCTCATTTTTGGTGGAAATGTTCTGTAATTGTAAACGACATGTGTCATGAATGGATACTTCAGATATTGTGATAATGTTTCATAATTTTTGACTCTTTGTGTACTCCTGTAAAAACATGTGGTAAAATATATCGTTTTAAACCCGTATCTGTAGTGCTAGTATGGCTTGTGCCTGCAGCCTGTTGCATCAAAAGTAGTCGTTTACTCTAAATTCAGTAGATTCGCAAAAGAGATTTATTGGCCTTTCATGATAGTCTAGAAAATAGTCGAGATAGGAGGCTATTCAGGGTGTGATGGAAGGAGTTCTTGTTAGTTGGTGACCGATGTAGCACTGGCGCATCATACAGTTACCAACAAAGCTTATAAATTTTCAATGCTCGTGGATTTGATACATCAAGAGTGATTAAATGTGTAACAGTTGGTAACAATGGACATAAAGCGTTACTTTTCAAACATACAACTTTTCCTTGCATTAACGTGCTGACAAAGAAGAAAAAACACCTTGATAACCAAAAATCTTGATTTTCTGTTCCGAAAAGCATATCCATTCGTTGGTTAAGCTTGATAAGGGTGGACATGCGCACAACACATACAAGAATACAACAGTAAACTCCAGAAAGACATACAAGTAGTTAAAGATAGCCCGATACCTAAATTTCATATTAGTTTGACATTAGAAACTAGCACCAGAATTGTTATAAGCTCGTCCATGAGGATATGGAACCTTTCCCTCAGAGCCTTGTCTTCTCTCAGCTCCATGATACTGGGAATGATGCTCTCTATAGGCGTTGTTTGGCATGGTTTCATAGGGCCTCGGTGCTTCTGTGGCAACTGGCCAACCATAATAACGGGGTCCAGTTGGGCCTCTCTCCGTCTGATGGGTGCTCACAGAGGCCTGTTGATAATCATGTAACCGTGCCTGTGATTCCTTGCGAAGAAACTCTTCGATTTGTGCTGCATGTTTGACTCTAATTGAAGAAAGTTTCTCTTGGTATCGTGTATTGATCTCTATCATTCTCTAAAAAGCATCAAAATTACATGGAAATGTTTCAAAAAGGGATTGTAGTACATGGATGCAAAGACATAACATAAGAGAACTAACTAACCTCTTTGTGTCTAGCAATTTCCTCATCCTCAATATCGATGTGCTCTTTAATTACTTTCATGATTTCATCTTGGAGTTTACGTTCCAGTCCTTCAAAGTTTAGTTCAGAAGGTCTGCTGTCCTCATAGCCGATTTCCATGTCTTGCTCATGCGACCTCATTGGGTCATGATTTGCCATTCTCTCTTGTGAAAGTGATTGAATCGTATTGCCTTTATGTCCTGGCCCACACCAACATTCACAAAACCAACGCATATCAAATTATTATCAGTATATTATATAGTTGTATCATCGTATGCCAAACCTTCAGGGAACCTGCTGGCGAAACATTAGAATTAAATAATATCAACATCAAACAAATGTATCGAATTCCACTGGCACTCCATTTGTATAGAAATCTTACAGGTAAATGGTTAACTACTCTTTAAAGCAGACTTACCTGAAGGATACTTGCCTTGAGAATACGAATGAGGGGACATCGGATTCAATTCAAGCTGTGTGCTTGTATCCCATTGCTGTCGACCATCTCTTTGCAATGGAACTTGAGGTTGCCCAGGATAATTACTATTTATTTGAGCATTTTGTTCCATATTTCTGTGAGCATCATATCTATTGACACTAGTATCACCAAACGGTTCTTGTCTACTCATCCTCAACAAATTTATAGTAGAACTGTAACATTCCCAAATATTATAACATTTTTATCCAAAAACCCATACGTGCAAGATAACAGACATGTGGTGTGCAAGTTATAAATACATACAAGAAAATAAAAACCCAAAAACCGCTAATCAGTGAGGCATGAGAGTGTATACACAATTATAACAATAATAAATGTAACTTAAAAGGAAATAAAAGAAACATCGCAAACCTCAAGCGATGATGATGGTGCTCAAATTTACGTAGATATTAAAATGACGAAACGGAGACGGAGATTGAAATAACTGTTTGTAATTGCAACCAAAGGGTTTGTGGCGACTGACAGACACCAAAGTTAAATCAGTGCATACAAAACGAATCCTTTAACATGATAATTTACAGTTTCAGCCCTCTACTTCAAAAATCATTTCAAATTGAAGCTTAAAAACATTTTTTTCGTCGGACATAACGATATAAATAGCTTTGAGAAATTGAGTTTTCACTCAAATCTTTTTCTTATAATAATATATGTGTAGCGTTTGAAAAGATTAGACATATTTTGCGTTAAATGATCAGATGTTCGTTTAGTAATACGTTAGACCCCAACTGATGTATTGCATTTTGAATGCTATAAGGTAAAATTAACGAACTCTATGCTAATATATGTTGTCTAAAAAAAGGAGATAATATTATGTTGAGTAAGTTAGTTGCACGATTGTTTTTCTAAAAAAAATAATTTTCATTTATTATGATGGTCGATTTGTAATACTATTATTTGACTTCAAAAGTTTTCTGAAAACTATTAACTAAAACTCAATAATTATATTACTTCTAAAAAAATGTTAGGCAGGGGATTGCCTAAACCAACTATACATAGTTTATTTAATGTGATATTACTAGTTGTAGGGAGTGGACTTATTTGTTGCGATAAATCAAGAATCGTGATAAAGAATTGCTGAAGATTAGAACTTCCATTGAATTGGTTAAACACTGTATAAACGAACAAAACAAACTTCTTAACTCTAACCACTTTTGCCTCCGTATATCTAACCCTTTGAACATATTTACAATTAACACCCTGATTTACTGAATAATTACATAATGAACTCTTTACTATATTACTTTCACATAATTACATGTTTGACCTTTAGACTTATATATATCTAACACCCCCCTCAAACTGAAGGATAGGGATTAACCATACCCAGATTGGATAATAGTAGACAAAATTGAAAAGCATGTATGATTTTTGTCAAAACATTAGCCAATTGAGAAGTGGTAGGCAAATAGCTAAGTTGAATCAAACCTTCCATGATTTTTTCTCTAGTGAAATGACAATCAATCCATGTGTTTACTATGCTCATGAAACAGAAGATTCTTATTCTTATATATATATATATATGTATAGATAAGAACAAAAGAAAAAATAGGTGTTTAAATGTCACGTTAAAATGTACATGTGCGTAAATGCAGTGTAATAATATGTGATGAATGAGATCTTTTGTTTTTCTTTTTTAGAATTGAGAAAATAAAAGAAGTAAAAAAACAAAGAAACGGTGACATTTAAACACCTATTTTTTGACTGCATTCCTTTGCCGCAAAGATTTTTCCAATATAATATAACATGGGGAAGGAACTATAGTGAAATTTTAAATTATGAAGAAAGAAGCAAATACATTTTAGCTCTTGATTTTATTATTTATAATCTATAATATATTCATTCAAATAAATGTTAACTCATATATTGTTATTATACATCGATGAATATTACTTAACATCATATTACGATGAATTTTTAGTGATGACATTTACTGTAAGAATATTAAATTGTAATTTTTTAGTAACATTCATCTCAAACGAATGTTAAATGTTAATTTTGAAAGTTTTTTATTTAAAATGTAAAATTATAATAACATGATTTAATAAAATAATATATATAATCGATTACTTCATATTTCAAATTTTAATTTGATAAACTTTTACTTAAAAATTATATTTTGATAATAAACTAATACTTAATTTCTTACTTTTCTTATTTTTTCATTCATTCTTGATTCCCACGTATAATACAATAGAAATATAAATCTATGATAATTTACGAAACTGCAAACCTAATTACTTACCTTAATTATATTATGGTTAGAGTAGCGCTAGAAACGAAGGTAAGTCCCAATTAATCTATCTCTGGAAATAAGTTACAGACGGAAAATACAGTCAAATCGTTCAAGGTTGCAACCATGTGGAGAACAGCTATGGGGCGCGCCACCGTTGCTCTTCGTTCGCCGTTACAAACCATCACCCGTGCACCGTTCCGCCACTATTCGTGCGGCAGCAGCAGCTTATCAACTTCTAGGATTAACTCAACGATCCTTGGTTATCTTAAAGAACACTACACCGAAGTCTCCAAAATGGCCCCTCCCCCTGTACGTTAACCCATCTTTATCTCTAGAGTTTTACCAGGGTTTATTTATACCATCAAAATTTAATTCATAACTCTCTGCGACATTTAGTCGAACACCCTGTAGGCACTATAGTTACAAGCACATGTTTCAACCTTGTGTAGGGTTTTAATGGGGTTTATCTAATTTGATCTCTGATATGTTATTTTGTTCACAGAAAGTGAGCCCACCTGCAGAATTTACAGTAGTGAAAGGGGCACTTGTAAGCGGTGGACCGGTTTTGAAACGGACGTATGGAGATGAGGAGATCAGCATATCCGTAATGCGAATGGTTAATAGTCTTCCAGGAGTTCATCCTGTTGAAATCGATGATGATGATGAGAGCAACCAGTTGTTTCTTCATGCTGATGTATCAAAACCTGGCCAAGAGTACGTGTTGCATTTTCTGTGTGGGTTGTATCCTGATGCTTTAGGATTTCATTCAGTTTCGTTAAGAGATAAGCAAGAAACTTCAGGGCTTCTCAAAGTTACATCTAAATACAACGGTCCTAGTTTTGAGTAAGTCATCTATTATGCTCGAATCTTATAAGTAGCGGGTGGTTACTAAATCAAAATGGCTGTGATTAGTATCCAAATGATTAACTAATTGCTATTTTGACTAATTTACAGAGCCCTTGACAATAGAATGAGGGATGCATTTCATGGTTACATCGAAGAGAGAGGTATAAACGTTAGTCTATTCCCTTTCTTACAAGCATGGCTTTACGTTAAGGATCACCAAAGTCTTATGCATTGGTTCAAATCTGTTGGGACATGTGTTAAGAAAAGCAAGTAAGCTTTCATCTTAGCTTCACTTCTTAGTTTGTCGGCTATAATGGAGACCTTTAACACCTTTTCTTCCTTATGGTTCTATCCCGCTTTAAGGTTACCGGATGCTAAAAATATCAGTTTATCTTCATTTCTGTCTTCATAATATGTTTGCTATTGGAGTTCATATTTCATACTTCAATTCTTCTGCCACATTATTATATGCATTTTGTGTTCATTTCTTCTTTGATGCTACTTGTGTTGATTACTTGAATCAAATTTTAACTTCTAAAAATAGAGTTTGAGAGCTAACACAAAAGTGTCATCACAAGTTTCGAATTTAAAAAGCATTTGATGTGAAGTTTTGTAAAATAAAGATGGATTATGATTTGATATCAATGGGTGGTAACACTTGGACGTTGTTCTATCTCTATATAATGTTACTAAAGAGAAAGTAATAGAACTTTAGGCCTTGTATGGGTAGTTCTCTAATAAGTGTTATAATCATACTTGTTCTAAAAAAGATGGTTACGTTTTTAAACATGACAATTGTGTTGTATGGGTCGATCAGAGAAATAATAATGTTTTGAAATCTAATAATAATTCTGTTTGAGATGTGTTGTTCATCTGACATACTTGTTACTAAGTGCAGGAACATCGAACTTCAGTGCCTTATCTTTTGAAAGTTAGAAAACTACTATGTGGTATATAGTTTTCTTGATTATAACAATCCAATCAATGGGTTTTATTTTGTAAATTTGATGAAGGTATCAGTGTATCACCAGTGTCATTGTACATACAAAGTTTAACTAGGTTTAGTAGATGCCACGGCATGTAGTTGTTCTATGATAGTCTGTGAGTAATGACTATATCTACAACTGTCATAATTGCTATGAGTATACGTCACTTACAGTTTGTAGCTTAATATGTATATGGTATTTTTCTTCAAATAACTGTCTAAGAGCCACATGTGAACTTCCACACTTCCACTGCATCATCTGTGAACCTCGGTAAGTCATTGACTCGTTGTTCCTGCATAATGATTAGCCACTTAAACAAGTTTAATTGGATACTTTTGTGGTTCATGTCATAGAACTATAGAAGTCAAGTATATTCATTGACTTTGATTAGATTTAAGATAAAAAGAGAGTGGGGAACAATGGGCCATTAATGGTCCATGCAGTATCCATCTTTAAGAAGAAAAGGCTTGTTGCCGTAATTTACCATAGATTTCAAGTGTCGTGGGTATGAATGGTGATCAATTGTGTTAAGTGTCAACTCCTCCGCATTATGTGGGCTCTAGAAGATTAGAAGAGATCTTGGATCCCTTTTATTTCTTTCCTAATAGTAGGGTTTATTCCTTTGCTAAATTCATCATTCATAACCTCAGTTGATTGGTCACATGATAATAACAAAAATGTATTTGTTATTAAAGAGATAATTAGTGTCTTTCGTGTGAGCAATTTACAAACCAGGGAGAGAACATACGATGAACTTTTGTCAGAACTTTATGAAAAATATAAATAAAACAATGTCATTGTTTTGGATCCAGTTGGGATGAAATTTGCCCGCCATAAGAATTAAAGCATCGTTTTGGATCGAGTGATATGAGCCACAGAGGTAAGTAAAAAGGCACCAGAAATGTGAGACACAAGGCAATATAATGTTGCCCATATGTCATAACCCAATGATTGTATTATAGCCAACCATCGACTCTCTCACATGCGTTGCCTACTTTTTCACATTTGATGGTTCTTGAACCCAATGTGGGTCCCAAGTTTTGTGTTGACTTTAAAAGTACATAGATGGAGTTGACCAAGCAAAATCTATCTTGTATGGATTTGGAAAGAAGGCCCAAGGTTTAGGGCGAACTTACAACCTTATTGTGAAATTTTGTTCACGAAATTAAAACATTTATTTCAATCTTGACTCATGAGAAGCTTATTTGATATTTTAGTGTATTTTGCACGAGTAATGGTAAGAGGTGATTCCACGTGTTTATAGAAAAAATTAGACTCATAGATTATAATCCTAATTAAGAACTTAAACTCATGCTATAAACAAAAATGATAAGAATTTAATAAACTTCTAACTTAATATTCGGAAGCATGTTATAGCGTAGAATAATAGATATGTTGGTCTGTTTTAAGAATTTGGCATGATCACCAAACTTAATTAATTATGCTTATATTTCAAGAAATCTTGGGTTTGTACACAAAAGCTAAAGTTACGAAACACCATGTTCAACGCATATTATCGTTTGATAATTGTTAATTAGGTGAATACATTTTAGGTTTCCGGTTTTAAGTTTTGCATTGGATTGGATAAAACGTAATTATCTCTATAGGTATCATTTTAAAGAAAATTGTTGACAAAAAAAATTCAACTAACAATTCCGACTACGGATCCGTCTGGTGAAATAGAAGTATGTTTTAGTTGTAGGTTGTAGCTATAGGATTATACTCTTCAATTTTCTGGAAGTCTACTACCGATAACTTTGAGATTTTGAATTTTTCATTGGTATCTAAAGCTACAACTTGTACATACCAAATAAAACTGTTATCTTCATAAATTTTTTTTATTTTTTTTTAAAAACTAAAAATTAAAGTTCTTAAAATATTTCTAAAGGCTTCATGCCAAACAGACCTCAAAAATAAGTTATTATTGTATATATCAGATTTTTGGCCGTATCAACATCATCATACAAATATTTATTCTTTTCAACTGTTATATTAAAACTTCATCGATCAAAGAATGATAAATCTAACAAGTTATTTCGAAGGGGAAGAAATACAGCAAACAAAGTGATTATTAATGTGTATTTAAAATTCATGGTTTGTTTTCTTTGGGTGGATTAGTGGATACATACAATTTCAACGCTTTCAAGTACAATAAAGTCCTCTAGAAGAAAAGTTATCACAATATGAATGCATTGCATCATCATTCATCAACCACTACCAATTAAACCTTCATAAATTGTTAATAATTAACCAGTTATGATACTAACTTAAATCGTAGTACGTACAAACATAGATACATACACATGGTGATGAGTTCTATTGGACAATTATAATTTACAAATTCCTTCGGTATTGTTTTCTACAAGTAATTATAGGTACTAAACTTTTATAGCTTATTGGGATAATCAAATCATTATCTCGTTACATTGTACATCTACAATTTTATCATGTACAAGAAAAGAAAGAGAAAAAAATAATGTTATCCTTCGTCTCAATTTAAGTGTTTACATTAATATTTTTATTTATCCTAAAAAATTGTATATTCACAAAATATATCTGCAAAATTTATAAAATTTACAAATTTACATTTATTTATTACTTTCAGTAACTTATTATTAAAGTATTTCAAGTTAAATGTGACTAAAATATAAAGATAAAAATAACATTTTATCAACTTATTATCAATTAAATTTTATTTTATTTGTTGAAAGACATTAAAGTGAAACGGATAAAATATGAAATATATAAAATTAACTAATATATTAAATATAAGCAAAAAGTCAGTCTAAGACTACTGAAATTAAAGTGCATTTATCCTTTTCAATGGTTTCAATTTTGATGAGTTGTAAACATCAAAACCATGTTAATTAAGTTTATTGTTTTCTTTTTCTCCCCTCAAACTCCAATTTTCTTTAGTATATGCACATCAATAAACAACCACCCTCATTTCATTTCACTCTCCTGTCTTATTCACTTTAGATTAGATATTAATATTAATATTAATTAATATTTCCTTAACAGAATAAACGTTACGCTTTTCTTCTTAAGCCGTTAATCCCGTTTTTATAAAATAATGAGAGTTATTTTAAATAAGATCTTGAACTTGAATTGAATAGTATCTCGCTGGAAAACATTATATAGTTCTTCGTACTACACAAACAGATTATGTAATTAATTCATCTTTTCTATTTTAACAATTAAAACAAAATACAATAGTTAACATACAAACTTTAATTATCTAACTACCTAGCTACACATTAGTTTTGACTTTTAACCGTGTTCTCGTGGGCGGATTTAGAATGCGGCAGTGTGGACAGTTACTCCTTTAAAAAATATAAAAATATATAAAAAATTCTTTTTTAAGTATTCATGACATTTTTAAATTTTTGTCCTCTCAAAACTATAGAAGAAAACATAATAATTTTTTTTGCCCCTTCAATTTGAATTTCCTAACTCCGTCCCTACGTGTTCTTCGATTAAATTACTAGTATCTTATTGAATATTAGTTAAAAATGTATTAATTAATTATAAAGTATACATACTACTTGTACTTGATAATAGTGATATACCTCTCCGGAATAAAACAATTTAACATGTCTTAATCCCTGTATATACGTTTTTTTGGTGACTTTTGATCCATTTGTCTAGCTTCGTTTGTACAAAAAAGACATTATATTATTTAGTTTAACCGTAAGAGACAAAACATTTTTTTACTCGTTAATCTATGTGTAAATGAGTCATTACTTTACATTTAATCGATCCCGTTTTACAAGTGTAGATTTACTTACCTCATAACAAAAGATTGAAATAACAACCGCCTATATTTATTACAACAAAATAAATATAAACAAAAAACCAACCTTGTAACAAAGTTTATTCGATGCATCCTTAATCATATGACCGTTAATAAGACCTCAAAAAGTCAAAACAATTTATCATGTATCTTAGGTAATTACGTTAAACATCAAACGCCTGTTTAAAATACTATATTTAAAATTGGAAATAAATATTAAAAAGAATATAAATGTTAGGTTGCTCTTTTGGACCATTGAATTTGTAAAACATAGCATATGTCTTCTACTTGTGATGTGATGAAGACTACATCAATGAATGAGTCATTCTGTCCAGTTTATTAAAGAAAAAAATAAAATACATGTTTCATCAGCAAGATAAATCTAAGCACAATCCATTTGGGTCACTAATAATTGATGTAAGGATCAAAACTTGACCTAAACCACCAACTTTAGGTCACTCATAACACTTAGCTAAGATAAGAGGGCCAACGTAGATGGTGTTGAAAGTAGATTTGGGATGGGTGCACAACAAATTTTGAGTTTTTCTTTTTTACTATTAATGTGAAAAACAAAACATGAGGATTGACTCTGTGAATGTGTGTAAATCACGAGAATCATTCATGCAGTTTACTTTTTTCGTTTTCAATTAAATTGTAGAACTTTTCAAAGTGTGATGAAAATCAGATACAAAAATGTAATGATTTTATAGAAATTCAGTTTATAGGGTGCCAAAGGGTTAATTTTACCCTTTAATGTCAGTCTGATATGATTAACATATACAAAGTAATTACAAATTCCCAAATTACACTCAATAATAATGATCTATATATGTCATTACCACTTTACATTTATTTAATGTTACTAGTATAATTAAGATATTGGTGGTTTGTGCTATTGCGTACCTTTTATTTGACTCTGTTTTTCTTTGGGATTTATATGTTGTGTAACTAATTAACTATATATCTTTATTTATGGACTTCAACGTTGCATACATCTAGTTTGATATCGGTAGTACATTAAATTAAAACTACTAATATACATGTGCCATTTGATTTAGAATTTTTGAGGTGAATCCTGGATATTTGTCAAAAGCAAGCCTTTTAGCATTCATACATGTTGACGTACATATACGTGTGGTCTATATGGCTACATATATCTATCTTGACTTTATGACTAACAGAAAAATATATATGATGATAGTCGTCATTCCTTTGATCCAATACCTGTATTATCCTTTCATTTAAAAATAAAATAAAATTTCTTTTAATATAATAATTGAAATTAAATTAAATTTTATAAAAAAAATTAGAATAGCTAAAACAAATAATAAGTACTCCGTATAGTTGTCAACTTGTCATCTGCTTAAGAGTGTACCATTGCATGTGAACAGTCTAATAAATCATAATATTATCTTAAAGTCAACTCATACGAATTGGAACAATTAAGTATGTCATATGGTTATGCCTTCCGTTCGGGATTGATTATTGTAAACCAAAATTTAATATAAAATATATGAAAAAGAATATGGATTATTAGATTAAGTAATTAATATTTTATTAATTAATTATTTTTAATAATAAAAGATTAATCTTTGGGGATACAATAGACAATTAACCACTTCATTTACTCTTTCTCACTCCTAAATTATTAATTAGTTATTATTTATTTTTACAACAACTAAGTTGGTGCACGAATGTTATAAGATTGATGCACAATCTTTATTCTTGATTATATGGAAGAACCGGTAATAAAAATAGCGGTTCACAACCACACGATTCACAGTAACTAAGATGGTGCACGATTGAAAGTAGCGATTCACAACCACATCATTCATACAAACAGGGGTAAATAAATTATATACAACAACTTTTCTATATCTACTCTCAAACAACTGATGCACAAGTTGTTCAGAATTGACGCACACTAAAGATATACTTATTAAATGCCAATAAATATGAGGGGAAGTTTTTTATTTACTTATTAAATGTCAATAAAGGTAAATCAAAAATACCTAAAATACCCTTTGACCAATATTAAGTCTTAGGGACACATGGCACCACCATAATCTATCCTATTTATTTATTGTTAAAGATTTTTGTATTTGAACCAAGCCCCCTTCTTTTATCATATAAACACTAAAAAGATACCCATACGACGGAGAGAAAAGAATTTATTCGTTTTACGTTAATTTTATATGTAATATTATATTTTCTAAAATATTTTAAAAAACAAAAACGACATTGCAATATACAAATAATACTGTTTTATAAGTGGAAAAATTACTTTTTAACAAATTTTCAACAAAAAATTGTAACAAAATAATCAAAAAGTAAAGATATCATAATATGTCATTGCAAATTTGATGGTCAGGTTGCGAGTGCCGGGTTTTGATTTTTTAATGAACAGGTTGCGAGTTGTAAAGTGTTTGTTGAATTTAGAGGTTTAAGTTTCACTAAAAAAATATTATTTTTAGTTAGTTTTTTCTTTCTTTATTTTGATATTAAAGTTTATTTACATTAAATGATCATTCTAAAAAACATCTCAAATGTGTCATATAATACAATAGTCTATAGATATAGAGAACTTTAAGTTAAAATTAAATGTCATAAATTAATTAGTCTATAGTTTAATAGTGTTTGTATTAATAAAAATTTAATAATTAATAATTATGTGTATGTTAGTTATATTTATGAATTTTTTGAAAGGCTCTTAGTAATTGTATGAACAAACTCGTAAAACTATTTAGAAAATATTAAAATATACTATATATTAGTATATATATAATTGTCGTTAGTTTTAATTATAATTTTGTGAAATGATTTTTGCTTTTTAACAAATTTCAAAGTATATGTTTAACAATTTTATTATGTTTGAAAACCAAAATAAAATGATGTACTTGGTTTCATAGTCATCATCAACAAAAAGGTCAAACAAGACAACAGATTTTGTTTGTAAACAATTTTGTAGTCAGCAGTCTATTCCTATAATTTGCCACACTCATATATATTTCATAATTTCACCTTCTTATTTATGCTTCAATTTAACTAATATTGTTTTTTCTTTCTACGATCACCACCAGCCATATATTATGATCTGCTCTTAACATAACTAATTTTAAACGAATGAGATACTTACATAAAACGATTATCTAAAAAAAATAAAAATAACACCTAAAACTTGATAGACTTTTCAACACAAACTATACGCATACGAAAACTGTAATGTAGACAAACTAAGAAGCTAAGGTCAATGATACAAACAGTAATAAGAGAAAGTTATTATAATAGTTAGAATTTACCGTCAATGTCTTGTTACAGACACTATTAACAAAAAAAACTTTTAAAATGATCAAATATCACGCTTCATCACATCTATCTATCACGAAAGGTTAAGGAAAAAATCTATTCATTTCACACTAATTTGAAAGACCCTTAAAGATGCGCAGACTAATAAGAGAGAGGGCAAGTAAGTGTATTTTGCTCTAGTACAACAATTAGAGCTAAATTATCCAATACTTTGACCACATTTCGCTCGATTCAGAAGAAACAAAACAAAAACTAGCTATAATTCAAGATCATAGGGAAACATTCACTTTTTTTCCCTCCAATAAAAAAAATAAGGAAAATTTGTTCTAATTCAAAGAGTGGAGTGAAATATGTGCATTATATCCAATCGAGTATAAACAAGTGCCAAAGGTAGTGAAATCTTCTATCTAACAATATCTTTAGTCGAGCCAAATATATATTTCCAACTCAATCTTATTAGAGAGGATTGTGATGTATTATGATTTAGAGTGAATTCTTGGCATAGTATTTCTTCGAGTAATTGACGAATTTGAACGAATCGTGAGTAGGTGTCGTGTTTATGTCGATTCATGTGTCTAGTGAAACTAATTTTTAAGTTAGAGCAAAATATTGAGCTTAGTTTTACGACAATTCGCTATAAACTGATGTTACATATATTGGATCATTTTGACGATCATTTAATATTTCATCTATATCTATATTAAGATATCAATATTAAAATTCGACTATTTTGTCGATTTTCTCTAATAATATAGTTAGGCTTGATAAAAATATTATTTATATAATGATATAAAAAGAATTTATCAATTAAAAAATTGTGATTTTAAATTTTATTTTAGATATATGTATAATAGAGGATCAAAAGGGCAACCTTCTATTAGAGAGAAGAGAGACCTTAGCATTTCAACCGTCCAAATTAATGATCTTTCATCTAGAAAATCTAGGTGCGGGCATGATTCATTTTGTATTTTAGCTCAAACTTGTGGACTAAAGTATGAAATGTTAAGTAATGTCATTTCACTTGTAAGAGACTTTTGCATCATTATGTACTAGTCACAATTAATTTCATTTTCTCTCTCACGATAAAAAGCACACAACACCTTTCCCTAAAATATTTTTTTAATTTCAAAATCGTAACTTCAAACTCTAATTTTACTATCATTCAAAGTTTCACATATATCTGAATTGTGAAAATGCTCGTATTGCTTGTAATCGTACGTTGTTATTAAAAATATGTCAAAAATATCAAAAAACCAACGTTGTCACCGAGCGACCTGACCGGCGCCATCGCCGCCGTTGATTTGCTCTGTTTTTTCATATCTATCATTGTCGCTATCGGATCTTTCGATTTTTTTTTTCATATCTGGAGCTTAAAGATGATGTTTGTTCAGTTTTTCCTTTTTTCATATGTAATAGTAGGTTATTTTTTCATATTACATTTATGTTAAATTTTTGCATTCATGTTATATGTATTTTACTGCATTTTAATTGTGATTTGTTGCTGCATTTTGTTTTTATTTTAGTCATAAGTAATGGATCATGCTATTATGTTTATATTGCATTTTGATGTTTGTTTATTGATTTTGTTACTGCATTTTATATATACTGCATATTTGGTGTTTTCTATTTGTAGATCACGCTTTTTATGTTACACTGCATTTTGTTTAAGTTTTATTGCATTTTGATGTTTGTTTACTAATTTTGTTACTGCGTATTATATATACTGCATATTTGGTGTTTTGTATTTGTAAATTATGTTTTCGTGTACTACATTTTGGTATTTTACACCTGCAGATTTTGTATAATACATATGTGGTGCTCTGTGCACAGTATGCATATTTTGTGTATTGCATTTTATAACACCCCTCATTCTATTTAAGAATATAATATTAATAAACTCGGAAGCATGAATTTAAAATACATTACCTTAATATATATATATTAAACATTATACATAAACAGTTTACATTTTCAATATTTACACCATATTCAAACTGTTAAAACCTACATAAGACGGGGTATTATATAATTCACCAAAACTTGGTTTATTACAAAAACCATATCAAAGTCTTTAAGCGCAGTCAAACATTCCTTGATCAACCATTCCCCTCCTGCACCCACTATTAATCAAAATATATCCTGCAGGAAGTAATATGAGGGGTTAGCACGAAGCTAAGTGAATAGATTCATCACACTCTATTCAACTTAGCATAACCAGTTGCTCGCACCAAATAATCGTAAACACGCATATTTCAATGAGGATCGGTGGCTCTTGGGATATCATAGTACCCGGGGATTCCCAAAGAACACTTACCGTCAATCCGTATTTCCAATACAGAATAAACCGATAACTAATGGTTATTAAACTCATACACAGGTTTCAAACACAACAAATGAATCAAAACCTGTGTAAATCACATAATAACCAGAAGTCCAACTACACGTTGACCTCAATAACATTAATACACATTGGTTCACATATCACGTAGATTAATAATCAATAATCAAGACTAAACAGTCTAACACACATCTACGTTTACTTGTTGTAACCAAATAGTTACAACTAAATCAAATGGTGAGTTCTGAATCCACTCACCGATACCTCTGACTTCTCCACACTCAGGATTCTTATATCACTGAGTCTTACGTTTATCTGAAACAGAAAATCATATACAAGTTAGAAATTTGTTCCATAATTATCATTATAACTTATTTATCCAATCAGGTAATCCCTGAAGTCTAGGCAAACAAAAATTCAATCAAAAATGAAATTAGAAAATCCCGCAATGACGTTTAAAACTGAAGAATGCCATTTTCGGGCCCTAGATGACCCTGAATGGTCAAAAACTGCCTAGGCTATAGAATATATCCTTGATTACTGGGTCGTTTCCGAGTGACCATGCGAATTTCAACTAAATCCGAGTTAGTGAGATTTTCACAAAACCGCGTCTCAAAAACTTACGCATTTTCAAAATTTGCAAAACAAAAGTAGAAACAATTTTCAGTTCGCAAGTCAACTCGCACCGCAAGTCAACTCGCACCGCAAGTCAACTCGCATCGCAAGTCCACTCGGTTCGCAGGAATTGGGTTCGCAACTCAGTTCGCAGGTCAACTCGCTTCGCAAGTCAACTCGCTTCACAAGAATCTCAGTTCGCAGGACGAACTGAGGACTGCGAACTTCGCTGCTGTTACTAGTTTTTCAAATCAAAACTCACCAAAACTTCAAAAAACTAAATTCTATGGTTTCTAATACTTCAAGTAACATCAAACAATACCTATTAACAACATATCAAGCTTCAATTTGATTTACCCACTCAAAATCAAACTTACTTCTTTTCTTTTCTTTCTTTTGAAAATGAAAGGATTGCTAATTAGGATATGGATGATGATTGTTCTGATGCTATGAATTCGAAATCACAAAAGTACAAGCTAGAATCTAATTTGATTATGATTTCCTTTGAATTGCAAGTTTGCCAAATAAAAACAAGAAGAAGATATGAGATATATATGTTTACAAAGTTGGTTTGCAACCGACTCAAATAAATAAATAGTATAATTTTATACCCGTCCTAAATCTTTTGTCTGGAACTTAAATACCATTTGCGAGAAATATTATTTTGTTTTACCGTCATCTATAACAATTTAAAATGACTAATATTTCACTAGTCACAAATAAGTCAAAGGACTTATTTATCTACGTTTCACAATGAAACACATAATATTAAATAATTTCTAAAACAATTAGATAATCGATTAAAATAATAGAAATTACCAGACCGCAGGAGAGGATGTTACACATTTAATATATGTTAAAAAGGGTTAAAAGATTTGAAAAAAAAACAATTTAAGAAAAAAAATTACCGGAATCCGTTGGCTGGCGACAGCGTTTGGTGGTAGAAGGTGAGAGTTGATGGTAGAGATCAAGGAGTGAATGAAGAAAAAATAAAAAGGAAGAAAATATAATATAAATAAAGTAGAAGGAAAATAAAAATTAGTGAATAACATGTAGTATTTTTTGATTGAGCCCGGACTTAATTTCCTTTTTCTTAGGTAAATGCCTACTATCCCGAACCTCACTCTATATATACTTATATAAAAATCATCAAGAGTTTTAAATAGTGACAAATTAGTAAATTAGTTATGGTACAACCTTTGAATGTAACATGTACGATTGTTGTTAGAACGTTTACATTAAAATAATTGTAATGGACTGTTCCTGATAGTTATTTATGAATTTAGTAGCACTAACAACAAAATGCAACATGTTTTTATTTTGTAAAATTCATTCCACAATTAATTTTAAAAAGGTAAATGGATTTGTATGGAAAAAGTCATCAAGTTACAAGTGAACAAAGCATGAAGTACAAGTTTTAAAGTACTAATGTGGAAATTCGGTGTTGCCGGCCCCCTTTCTTACCCACCAATACACACACAGTTACATACACACAGCATATATCTATTCTATATACACTTATATAAAGAATCTTTCTCCCTCTATAAACACAATTACACCCTTCTATCTCTCTTATTCAATTCCAACTGTTTTTCAAAAACCTAATTACACAATTTGGTTCAGTCAAACAAACACACACACATAAACGGTGATTGAAAGACAAAAATGGTAGTGGGGATGATGAAATGGAGGCCATGGCCACCAATTTCATCCAAGAAATTTGAAGCCAAGATTACAATAAAATATCTTCAAGGTTTAATTGATGTTACAAAATTGGGTGTTGAAGTTATCTGGAAAGGGTCAAATAAGTCAAACCATCCGTTGAATTTTAAGCGAAAAAGTGTAAGAAGGAATGTTACAAAGGAAGGATCTTTGAAAGATGATGGGATTGTTGAATGGAGTGAAGAATTTGTTACAGTTTGTAATTTGATGGGTTTGAAAGATGGGGGTTTTCATCATTGGGAAGTTGCATTCATGGTGTTTGACGTAAGTCCTCAAAGAATCAACTTTATCATATCTTGTTGGGTTTCAATTATTTTAATGTGTTTATGTTTTATTTTAAGAAATTATTAAACCTTTGTCATGCTGGCACAAATTTACAAAGCTAATTGTTCACCTAACTGATTTTTGTTTTGACTATGCACGATGATCAAAGTGACCTTGAAGATCTGTTTTTAAATTTTATTTGAGATTGCTAACTGGGGAAGGCTTTCATATATGTCAATTTTAAACATCAATACCATTTCAGTTTTTTACTATATGGGGTTTTAAGTTGTGTATGTTTTTAATAATAATATTTGATTAACAGATCACTTTCTTTAACTGAAAGCTATGTGCTGGATAAAAAATGACTGCAGACCAGCATATTCCTAAGTTTTATCCCCAAAAAGGCATCATTGATTTGCAGGATTAAGTAATCAAAATTATGTATAAATATTAAAAAGATAATTAGTAACTTGAGTTTTAGGGAGATAAAATGATAGTCCTCATGATCATGACCATATAATAATTGGTGATTTCACACCGCCTTTGATATTGGTACAATATTACTGGTATGGTATGATCACTTGATAATCAATGATATTTATCTCCATTCTTTAGGATAGAGAGTGACACACGTATACCTTTTTTAGTGGTTCGTTTAGATTAAAGAAGGAAAAAGTTATACCACGAGCTTTCTTATATTGAACACGAGCTTTTGTCAATAAAAGAGGACGGCCTTTTTAGTATTTTGCCAATTTATACAGATGGTCTTTAATTCTTTATATTCATCTCCTAACGCGTCGTTCTTTTGAACAAGGATGAAGATTTCTGGAATTAAGAACCTATGCCTATGCTTAAATTATATCAAGAGGGCAATTTAGAAATATATTTCCTACGTTATTTTTTTTTCCTTCTAATATTTAAAACTTCCTGCCAAAGTTGACTTGAAATAGAGGAATACCTTACCCTAATGCTAGTAAGCAACCTGCCCCAAATAGCTTTATCATATTTATCTACAGAAAGAAGTTTCTTTGTTTCTTCTTTTGTCTTGAACGTATACACTTTATGAGTATTCATTAAAAAATACACAAACTAAACCACAAATATCTCTAAAAAGATCCACTAATACTTTTGGGCCAAAAGCCACTTGGTTTTATATGTATGTATGCTAATAGTTTGTTTCTCATTCAGGGATTAAGTCAAGGACCAAAAAAGAGGTATTCTGCAATTGCAACTGGATCGTTAAACATTGCAGAATATGCTTCTTCTGCGGAGCAAAACGAGAGTGATATAAGCATTCCGCTTTTAGTGACAAGTGGTATCGCAGATTCTGGACTTACACTGTGGGTAAGTGCCTTGAATATATTTCTAATCATTAATTTTTTCCATAATCATACATATTAACTTAATTTTTCCGTTTAATATGCAGGTATCTCTCAGTCTGCAAGAGCTTAGGAGTGCACATGAGAGTACAGAACAAGCACAGAGATCCACTATACATCTTCCACTGTCACCCGGTAATGGAGAAGATGAGCCCTCGGGCCTGAAAGCGGGTCTACGGAAAGTCAAAATCTTTAGGGCAATATCTGTTAATCGGGCCAAAAAGGCATGTCGTGAAGAAGAGGGCAGTGATGGAAAAAGCTCGGTCAGAAGTTATGATGCTGATTATCCATTTGACACTGACTCACTTGATGCAGATGATGTTGACTCAGAGGATGTCAAAGATGCTGATTCTAGTGTTAGGAAGTCTTTCAGTTACGGAACTCTGGCTTATGCAAATCATGCCGGTGGGTTATCTCACTTCAACTCAAGTTCTAGTGAAGACGAAGATTGGATATACTACCGGAACTATAAAGAAACAACCGATTATTCGAGTCCGTCTATCATCGATCAGGTAGAAATGCAAATCTCAAAACGAAGCATCTTCCCATGGAGGAAGAGGAAGTTAAGTTTTAGATCCCCAAAGAACAAAGGAGAACCACTTTTGAAAAAAGATTCTGGAGAAGAAGGCGGGGACGATATCGATTTTGATCGTAGAATGCTGAGTTCTTCTGATGAGGTAAAATTTCTCAAATTTTTAGAAAATATGTGTTGTATGTATATATACATATACATACACATATATATACATATATATTACTTTATTTGACATTTAGTTTTGACTGTTGCTGCAGCGTAAAAGTGAGGAAGATACAAATACAAATGGATCTACAATTTCTGAATTTGGAGACGACAATTTTGCTGTAGGCAAGTGGGACAAGAAGGCAGTGATAAGCAGAGATGGGCACATGAAGCTGGAGACCCAAGTTTTCTTTGCTTCCATTGACCAAAGAAGTGAACAAGCTGCTGGAGAGAGTGCATGTACCGCTTTAGTGGCTGTTATAGCTGATTGGTTCCAAAACAATGGAAGTGAATTGCCAATCAAGTCACAACTCGATAGTTTAATCAGAGAAGGTTCATTAGAGTGGAGAAATCTTTGCGGAAATGAAGTTTATAGGGAGCGATTCCCGGATAAGCATTTTGACCTTGAAACCGTCCTCCAAGCCAAGATCCGTAATCTAGGCGTAGTCCCTGAAAAGTCATTCATTGGATTCTTTCAACCTGAGGGGCTTGAAGAGGGTGATCTTCACTTTCTTGATGGTGCTATGTCATTTGATAGCATATGGGAAGAGATAAGTAACATCGGGTCAAACTATAGTGACAGCATGAACCCGTTGGTGTACATTGTAAGCTGGAATGACCACTTTTTCGTGTTGAAAGTTGAAAAAGATGCATACTATATCATTGACACTTTGGGCGAAAGATTGTATGAGGGATGCAATCAGGCCTACGTGTTGAAGTTCGATAAAGATACAACAATTGAGAGAGTACTAGTTGATACTCAAAAGTCTAATGAGAAGACCGAAGGTGAAAAAGTCAATGAAAGTCAAAGTAAGGAAACCTCATCGGTTGTTGTGAATCATGATAACGAGAGAGATGAAGTGGAGACCATTGTGTGTAATGGAAAAGAGTCGTGCAAGGAGTATATCAAGAGTTTTTTGGCTGCCATTCCGATACGAGAACTGCAGGCCGATCTCAAGAAAGGGTTGATGGCAGCATCGACTCCTCTTGTTCATCATCGCCTGCAAATCGAATTTCACCACACCAAGTGCTTCCAGGAGAAGCAGCCTGAGGGAGGTGAACTCTCTTTGGTTGCAGCAACCACCGAGACAATGACTGTTACAGTATGAAATAGTGTGGATTAACTTTTTTTTTAATTTTGTTCGTAGCCTAACACCCAAATCTATTAATCGTGCTTCTACTAAAACAGGTTGAAAAGTGGGTCTTTTTGGGTTTTTGTACAAGTGAAGTCTTTAAATTGACCTCATAGACACACGTCTAGGAAGGAACTTATAATTGTAAATGTCTAATACGTATAAATATGTTAAATGTTTAGTGCTGATAACTTGTTTTTCGCTTTCGTGTTTCATTCGTCTCTTGTGGTGAATTGTGAACTAAGGTGGCATTGACAGATGGTGTATCTTGTTATTGTCTTTACTTGTACGCCTGCATCAAAACTTACATTTTCGAAAGATGGTTATAGCCATTTGGAGAAAACACAGATCATCATTTTCTGTAATATGAGTAAGTAAAAAGACGTATAGTATAAACTTTAAGATAATTATCAAAAACCATAGAGCCTATAACAGATAAAGAATTATGAATAAAAATGGCAATAGAATGGATACAAAATATTCAAACTAACTTTTATGATCAGTTGACAATGATAACACACTTAGTAAAGGGGACCAAAAAAATCAGCAGCAAATGGGACATTTCATCAAGCCATTCTCATTACATTCAGGACACTTCTCCAGCAACTCTCCGTCACCGGAATCCATTTTCCGGCTACCGCTACAACTAAAACACACCACAAACCGAATTCCAGCACACCCTTCACATGGCCCATCCGACATATTCACCGGAATTCCAGCCAAAAGTGGCCGGAATTTCCCCTGTTCGTGCAACCGTAAAACCTCCTCTGCTCCACCAATATACCTCCCTTTTATAAATAACCTCGGTGGCACAATTTTTTGGCCCAATATCCGCCATAATTCATCTCTGAAATCCAAATGCATTGCCAGATCACGTTCTTGGTATAAAATCCTGAAACTCTCGAGTAAAAATCGAATACTTGAGCACTCTTCAAATGTCTTTCTTATACTTCTAAGCCCGGTTGTGTACAAAATCACCGAATCACTTCCACCTGGCGGACAAATTCGCTCGAAATCCAAAAGGGGGTTATTATTTTCGTCCAATTTCAACGCTTTTGATGGTCGTTTTGAATCTTGATCATCATCTTCATCTAATTTCTCTTCAACACTCTTTAATACTCTATTTTTCCTCTGTTCTTCTTGTGCTTTAAATTCTGAAACCGCTTGCTCGAAAGCTGCTAATAGATTCGGGTCAAAGAGAGTACCCGAATCCAAATCTGGTGGCCGGAAAGACGAGATGTCAATCTCCGAAAAAGGGGTAACTCCAAATTTTTTGGAATTCTCACTTACGACTTTCTGATCAGCAATTGGGTCGCTTTCGGGTCGGAAATTTTCTTTATCAGTATCCGATTCAGATCCATATTCATCTTCAAGATCTTTCATGAGTTCTGATACATCGATGACTTCATGTTCTTGAACCAACACATTGCTCTGTTTCTCACTCGGTTTATATTCTTCTTTAGAAACCAAATTGGTTACAATTTTATCGCTTGATTTCACAAAGAAATTATCAATAAACCCATCGGCTGCGTTTACTTGAAGAATTCGATCTGGTTTCAAGTACCCAATTGTTTTAATCGTTTTCAGTTTCTTCAAGAACTTTCCCTTCACACTATTCATATCTACTTGTTAATCAATACATACAAAACTTATATGTATATATTTGTTTAGAACATTCAGTTTCTTGAAAAATCAAATGTGTGAAAATGGGGATTTCGATAAGTGAAGACTGTTAGTTTGTTTTATTTGGTTAACGGCTATTAAAGATTATGGGGTGTAATTTTAAATTTTGTGATGGTGAATTATAAGGTAAGGGGAGATCCACCGTTAGCTGGTGAGGAGATGGATTTTGGGCCGTTAGATGGAGTTGAATTAGATTACTTGTGCGGTGATTCGTGGGGTAGTGGATATAGTTTATATATGTAGGTAACGGTCGAGTAACGTGGGGCCCACTGCGACTTTTTCTTGAGTATTTTCGACAATTTCTTTTTGCCAAGAGCGTCAGTAATGGCAAGTTTGTAATGAGGTACATTGTGACATGGATCTTAGGTGGAGTCCATAAAAAATCATCCCATTAGAGACCCAACTAAAGTCCATGTGAAAGTTCAAAGCCCATATGAATGGACTTGGGAAAGAGAAGCAAAGTGGGTTCCACCTTTCATACTTCACATTTTGCAATTTGCACCAACATTAAATTAACGAGACTTGTTTTAATTTACTAAAAACAAACCCAAACAAACATATTAGTAAACCACCATTTGCAAGTAAAAAAGTATAAAACTTTAAGCTATTTTTACCCACAAGCGTTTTTTGATTATTATTATTATTATTATAATTATAATAACTTGTTATAGTGCTATGGATGTTATGAAGTCCATGACATTACGGATGGTATAAGATAAAATATCAGAGTACAACTTTTTGACAAAAACCGTACATAACAATTGATTGTAGCAGCCTCCCTCTAAAAGTGTTATTGATTGTTTTGGACGAGTGATTTGTTCGACTGTGTAAACCATCTTAGCAAGAAAAGTAAGAAGTAATGTAAGTCGCAAAAAATAGACAGAGTATCAATTTTTTTAAGATACAATTGAAGTACATAAAATTATTTGATCTCGGTTTACGAATTACCATAAAATGTATATCGAGAGGTAGATAAGAAAATCGAACAGCATAATGTACTCGGAACTCGATATATTACCAGTTATAAACACACAACTAAAAATCCGTAAATTAGTTATGGTAGGAAAAATAATACAGTATAAAATTATGAAATGTTCACTTGTTGGCGGTACGGGTATTTGTTCGCATTTAATATGCCATAAAACAGGTGCCGCTTATCCGCTTGTTGGCAGTACATTTGTGAAGAACGAGGTTGAACAGATAATGGGTCATTTGTGATTGTATATTGATCGATCAATATAAATAATGTATGTTATGTAATATATACTTACCGTTAATTGGTTACAAACTATTTAATTACGTTGAGTTTCGTTTTATAACTAGTATTGTAGATCGAATGTTGTTACTTAAAATCATTTTAGGTAGTTATCGGATACTTAAGTGCGGTAGATCTAACCCCAAATGTACTAGCGTCTTGTATCTCTTTCTTCTCTATTAGTGTCTTGCCATTCGAAAAGAAATTTTCAGATATATATACATATATATATATATATATAGATAGATAGATAAATATAAGATACATGTACAATTGTACAAAGTATCTAGGCGAATAAAATGGAATAATGAGTTTTACTTACACATCGAACTAGTTCATGAGCCGTTAACTTAATTATAACGTCCCGGGAAGGGGCGAATTGCGACACACTGGACAAGTAGGATGAGCCTTTAACCACGTATCTATACAACTCACATGAAACAAGTGACCACATGCTGGCAATATACGGACAACATCTTCCGGTTTATAATCGACCAAACAGATAGAACAATCCGAGCCATTGGCATCAGCTCTAGTGTCATCCTTTTGAGGCATCGTGACCTCGGAGTAAAGCAACGTCGGGAAAGTTACAAGAACATCGTCATCAAGGCCTCGAGAGAATCCTAAAAGGTGACGGTCAGACGCATATTCGTAGTTTGTTGAACCAAAAGAGATGGTGACCGCTCTTTGCGGGGATTGAAAGCGCTTAAGCAAGTGAGAAACATAAACCAGGGCGAGTAGGAGGAGAGCGAACACAAAGAATCCAACCACAAATAGGTAGTCGTTGCTTCCTTGCGGTTTTCCGATGTTTTGTGGTGGTTCTACGGCGTCAGTTGGGGGGTTCATTTTGAGTATAACAAGGTTGGAGAGTTGTTAACTTAGGTTTGTTATATCATTTGATAAACTTTTATAAATCATATGGATAATGCAAAAAAATATGCTTGACCCTTGAGTATGTGTGTTGTTGCTGGGTCGTTATACGTAATGAAGTCAACTTCTGTCATTTTCACGGTACAATATAATCAATTACACGTAATAATTAAAATATATTTGAATTATTAAATTAAATATAATATATTATATATCATAGAAACCAAAATTAAGATGCCATGAATGACGACTAGCTAGCAACCATGATATGATAGCAATATAATTCAATTGATGGATGGAGTCTGATATAATTATAAATTTCGAAAACTGACTGATATGAATATGTCATATACGGTAGGACTACTGACGAGTTTATCATAACTTACAAAATTAAAGAATATTCATTCAACACTAAACATGCATCTATGGGTGAGCAAATGCCCAATTTTCCTTGTGGTTCAATAGTATTTATGTCATGCCATGATTGCATCAAAAGAAAATGCGCTATAAGCCTATAACCTTTCTTATGAACCTCATAAAGCTGTCTCGTACGTATAGAACCAATAGTAGAAATGTTTTGGATAACATCCCAGCGGTAGAGCGACGAATAGAAGGAGCACCAAATCTAGAATACTGAAATGGCCATGTTTACATGCAAAAATTTCAGTCAAATTCGAAATCAGTCACTTCTGGAAAGTCTAGCTAGGATCCAGAAAAACTAGCAAGTCTCGTGCCCTGTCTCCTCCCAAGCACAAGAGTCTTGGAAAATCATCCAAGTTCGAGGACAGCAAAATAAATCCAAATACCATCGCTTTCAAGTGTGTATCTACGAGCATACGACATACTGTGATTAACCTTTCAAGTGTTAGTCCAAATACCATTGTATTATTGTCTTCGTCATACTCTTTAAGAGTATAAACAGTACATTTCCCATCAATCGCACTGGCATCTTTTTAACTAAAATGATTGGATCAAAGCAATTAATCTCTAGAATGGAAAATCCGTTTATTCTGCTTCATTTCCTCCGGCTGGTAAAACCACTTAACCTTGACCTTTAATTTAGATGATCTATAAATCGTCTTCTAAATAAATTTTCCACTTGAGTAATCATAGTTGGATATCCCCACACTCGTTTGAGGAAAAACACATAATTACCTCATGTAACGACCAATCCAAATAGGCTCAAAAGAAAGTAGGAGGTTTTTAACTAGAATGAGAATTTACGGGATACAGAAACATGATCCGCATCTATTAAATAGATCGAATGGTTGTTTTTGAAACGACATGACCACTAGCTCATGATTGAATTGGTCGGTCCCTTCCAATTTTCAAAATAACATATGTATTTCATTTAAAATAAAGAGAATTATCAATTAATTGTGTTTTGCCGCAACGCAAACTCACTAAAGTAACACTCACGATCATAATTAAAATAGTTGGCGATTGTATAATGAATTTCGGACTTTTCACAGGAGAAAATATGAGTAACATGACGAATTTACAGTCTACGGGAGGTTGTGGTTCTCTATGATTTTCATATCTCTTCAAGGTATCGTTTCTTAATTTACAGTATTTTAAACTTTCATACCTTTCATCCCTTAAACATATATGAAAATGACGGACATTTCTCCCATCGGCTGTAAAATTGCCATGTTCATTTCAGTTATGTAAAATCATACAAGTGTACATAATTTTTCTCATCTTGTTAATGTTAATGGTCTTGCTGAATTTTTAAGGATCGCCCGACGCCCATGAGCACATTGAATACTCGTTTCACGTTTTTTCTTGCAGCTTCTAGGAATTTCTTGTATTAGATATTTTTTTCCTCAATCAGACATTTCAACGATTTCACAAGAGTCGCTCATTCCGGATAAATTCTGCTAGCGAGGTGATATCCTTTATTTTATTCAACGTCGTTCATAATAAACCTTGCCTCAGGAGCTCTATCTTGGAATAAATCGTTGAACAAATCCGATTCATTAGATCGTTGATGTCGTTGTTCGAACGAACTAAAAACTATGGTGGAAGGATACTAGTAACCACTACCGACTCAAGTTTCTTATTTGATACCGATGTGGGACGGGTTGTTACAGTACGAGGCCACCGTTTCGAGCAAGATTGTTGGATGACCGTGATAACTTTGTGTGTATTGAGCTTTCCATGCTCAAAGTTGTCCAAAAAAGCGTATGAAGTTTGTTAACCCACATGTAAATATTCATCAAACGCATCGGCGGCACCGCGATACCCCAATTGCGTAAGGTGGAAATGCAATTTTGATAAACGTTAAAACCAAGTTTACCGGTACAATTATGCCATACGGAGGTAGCGGCAATTGAGAGTAAGATGTTATATATCTTTGCATCTACGGAGAAACAATGACTTGCTCATCCATATCGTTTTCGAAAGTAAGCTTCCGGGAATGTTGGTGAATCGGAAAAGTAGTTGCGCCACAAACGTTCGTCGGCGCCCATACGATCTCTATGTAATTGCCTTCTGCATAATTTTGGTCGTAACTTTCGGCTACGTTCTCTTCATCTTGTTCCAACGTTTCAAAAATATCGAGCATAACATTCGGATTGTAAGCAATACTTGCTTTGATATCTTCTATATCGGAATCTTCGTCTGAATTTTAGAATGAATGCATTTACGATTTTATATAAATAAAGTGTTTGAATTATATATGTTGTATGTATATATAGCTGGTGGAGTAATAAAAAGAAAATGAGAATTGTGTGTGAATTTGTGAAAAAAGATATTACCGTTTTATAATATTAATATGTTTTAAACTATCTTTTTACATTTTTGAACCATAAAATAATATTTTTTTATCGTTGCCCCCACCGGCCCCACTCATGCTCATTCTTCACTCGTTCAGGCATGGACCGACCAATGACAGAACCTAGAATGGCGTTGTGCCATCGCTTTGTTCTTGAGGTGTGCCGCAAAACGGAGGCCGACCCCCTATATGCACCGGTCTTTTGAAGTCCGACGTCTTTACCATTCAAACTCTCAATTATCAGATTCAATGTTGCTGACTTACTATTTAATTAGGTTTACTTCATAATCAGTTTTCTAATTAATTCAATGTCCTTGACTAAAATTTTTGTACATCATTATTGGATTCGGTGTTTAGGATTGGTATTGAGTGTTTATTTTTTCTAACAGCTAAATGAATTCAAAAACTCGATTTTAAACTGATGATCTTGTATTTTTGTAAGGAAATAATTAAATACTTATAAAGGAGTGGTTTAACTTTTTTTTTAAACAAATAATAAACACTGTAAAATAAAAATAACCTATGCACCCGTATATAGACCAATATATGATAAAGGTACAAGATCTAAGTGAATCATATGAAATTATGATTTTTATTTTACTTACACATCGAGTTAGTTTTTCACTAAATCAGGCAACTCGATTGACTTGATTATGGTAACTTCCCGGCAAGTGGTAAGTTCCGGCACACCGGACAAGTAGGATGAACCTTCAACCACGTATCTACACAACTCACATGAAACAAGTGCCTACATTCTGGTAATATCCGTACAACATCTGTCGGTTTATAATCGACCAAACATATAGAACAACCCGAACCATTGGCATCAGTAGTGGTGTCAGCCTTTTGAGTCATCGCGACCGCAGAGTAGAGAAACGTTGGGAAAGTAACAAGGACATCGTCATCAAGGCCTCGAGAGAATCTTAGAAGGTGGCGATCAGACGAATCTTCATTAATGGTAGAACCAAAAGAGGTGATGGCTGCTTCTTGAGACGATTGCCAGCTCTTACACATGTAGTAGACGTAACTGAGGGCGAGTACAAGGAGAGCGGACACGAAGAACCCGACCACGAATAAGTAGTCCCTGCTTCCTGGTGGTTTCCCTAGATTGGGGTATGGTGGTACTAAGGTGTCCGTTGTGGCGTTCATTTTGAGTATAAAGTAATTAGGAAATTGTTAACTTAAGTTGTTCATATCATATGACAAACTTTATTTGAAACATATGGATATGATCATTCAAGAATATTAAGTCTGAATCTTGAGTTAACATAGCTGAATCTTGAGTATATATTTGTTGTTCGTAGGTCGTTATACACAAGAAAGTCAACTTCTGTCATTTTCCTGAGGTAGTGAGGTATATAATTGTAAGAAGAAAGCTATTAAATATATGTTTAGGATGGTAGAATATTCAAATAAATAAATAAAGATATATATATATATATATATTATAATAAATAACAAGTAGGCTATATCAATAGAACTTTATTAATGGATAAAGTCTACTAAAACTTTTTTATCCATCAAACATAATCTCAGAGAATGTGACAATTGACAAATAAAGTTAATTAGTTGGTATATCCCCATTGATAGTAAAAACAAATTTTAACATGAATATTAAAGTAATATTGTTCGTAAAAACGTTGATAATTGACCGTGCGCAAATCGTTCCACATGTTCTACTAAAGGACATATAACATATGGAAGTACAATGTTTAGGACAAACTTAACAGTCCGATATAAAAAACATTCCCGTTTATACCGAGAAACATGCTTACTTTTGAAAATTTCATCATTTCAATATACATCAAATATTCAGATAAATGCCAAGTTGCCAACGTTATATTGGTCAATGTCAAATTGTCGTGTTGATTTAGCCTTTAGACTAAATAATAAGTAAATGAATTTTTTGACGTCTTGTAAAATACGTTAATGAAAAATATGGGTAACTAAAAAATAAGTACGTTGTTATTTTACAATAGCGAAAGCAGAACACGTTACTAAATCATTAAATAATTATCAGTAAAGTTAAACATCGTCAATTTCGGTGAAAAGAAAAAAAAAAGATCGAAAATTTATAAAATAAAATGAAATGTTATAAGAAATTAGAAATTTACATTAATATCAAAATCGGCCGATAATGTCACCAGTGTTCGTCATGTCCGATTACATATGTAGTGCGTACAATACGGTAAATCACGTATCGGTATGAATCGGTTAAGTTAATCCAACTAACCACTTTTACTTACACGTATTGAGTTTCCTTCATGAATCAGTCAACTCCGTTGAAGTCAAAGTGGCGCCATTCCGGCAAGCGGCGAGTTCCGGCACATCGGACAAGTAGGATGAGCCTTCAACCACGTATCTATACACTTTACATGAAACAAATGACTACATTCCGGCAATAACCGGACAACATCTGTTGGTTTATAATCTGCCAAACAGATAGAGCATTCGGAGCCATTGTCGCCTTTGTGCGACATCGTGGTTTCAGAGTAAAGAAATGTTGGGAAAGTTACGAGAACATCGTCATTAAGGCCACGAGAGAATGTTATGAGGTGGTGGTTGTCTGAATCGTCATGGATTGTGGTACTAAATGAGAAAGTGGGCGGTGGTGGTGATCGAGAGCGCTTGCATATGTAGTTTGTGTAAGTGAGGCTGATTAGCACGACAACGATACAAAAGAATCCAACCACGAATATGTAGGCATCGCCTCTTTGCGGTTTCCCGGTGTAACCGCTGTTGTTGTCATATGGTGGCTGATTTTGGTATACACCATCTATTGTAGTAGCATTCATTTTGAATGTTAGAAATAATAAGGTTGGAGGGTTGTCAAGTTTTGTTGTTTATATATTCGATAAATCCAGAAAACAGATAAGGTACGACCTTTGAGGTTAATCAAGTAACATATTAGGATACGTTTAACAAAAAAGCATATGGAATACAATAATAGTTATCTTGTTATAATTTGTTATATGAGCATATTTTCTGGTATACACGATAACAAAAATGATGGAAGATTTTATTAGTATTAATGTATCGATGGGTGTACCTAATTAGTTAGGGTGCACCATTGCTTTGATAGTATATATGCTGCACACGATTAAGATAGACAAGTTATCGAGTGTGGAAACGAAAAGGTGCTACCAATAAAATAACCAAAACCAAGTTGTATAAATTTTATTTTTGTAGTTGGTGAGGAATGTTTAAAAAATGAAGAAATATTCAGGTAAATACAAAAGAGGCAAGCACGCAAGAAACAGAAGTACCTAAGTGTGTAGTTGTATCATATAAAAAAAAAGTCAACTTCTTGTCATTTTTGTGGCAAATGATTGCAAGATGATTTGCAAATTATAAATTAAATTAAACTCTAAGGGATGCCAAAATGGTTGGTGATATGGTGTTCGGTATCTAACCAATAATTACTACTATTTTTTAGGATGTAGAATTGTAGATTCACCCGAAGAGATTATGTTTTTGGGGTTACTCATTCAATTGTGACTTTCTATACGTGGGGCTCACTTAAGTTATATTCATTGACTATTTGCGATGTGTATTCACTTTAGTATTTACCCGTATTCGTTGGTTTCTTACTCGTTGACACGAGATATTTAAATAACAAAATAACTCTCAGAATAATTGGCGAAGAAAATGAGAGAAATGTGCATGAATTATTAGGTATCACTAGATTACTTATGCGATGGAGCAGAATAGTATAAAAACAGTAAAAAGAAGTGATCGAACGTTGCAAGAGTGATTCAATTAATATGTCTTGTATCAAAGATATAAAAATAAAAATAATATAATATTATTAACAACACTTGAAATATATAAAATTATAAATAATTATAAACATATGTAATATGTCAATTTACACATATACATTGTAGATATCGTGTTAACATTCAATATATAAGTATAAAGGAAAATAAAAATATATATAAAATACCAGATTTCCAACACACGAAGTCATTAAGAAATTAGTTTCAGATGATCGACATTGAAATTATCTACGTGCTGAAATTTCTAGTATTTAGAAATAGACATATAATACTATGTGTTGACTTTTTTGATATAAAATATTTTTCTTTATAATCTTATATATATGTTATATGTTTTGAGTAACTTTTTATATTTATGACCTTAAATTTATTAAAAAGAATGTAAAATATTTTATAAGTATAGATATAGATGTATAAAAATTTAAACATAATTAGTTAAGCACATATACTGTATAGCATTACCTACATAAATAATATAATTCGATCACAAGCCACCAAATGTCAAAGATCCTCTACGGCCAAGAAAGTATGTATTCATATTTAAATAACGTTACAAAGATTGCATTGGATTATTCTGTTGACCATTCAACAGAGTTTGACCGGGACTTGCAGTAACCGACTTCCGGCACACTGGACAATTAGGATGAACCTTCAACCACGTATCTACACACTTGATATGAAACAAGTGTCCACATTCGGGCAACAACCGTATAACATCCTTTGCTTTATAATCCGCCAAACAAATAGAACAACCAGAGCCATCACTATTAATACCTTTGTTTGGCATCGTATCCTCCGAGTAAACAAAAGCCGGTAAAGTCATGAGGACGTCATCCTCAACGCCATGAGTGATTGTCATAAGCTGCAGATTATTGGTATTAATGTTTCTGTTGTTGTCAGGGGATGATGAGTTTGCCATGCGTATGCGCTTGTACTTGTAAATAGCGTATGCAATGATGATTAGGACGACAAAGATGATAAAGCCAATGCCATAACTGAAGCCTATATCGCTTTCTCCCCCACTACTGAAGAGGTATGAACCGCCTCCAGAGTCGTCCATATTGTCGCTTATATTGTATCTGATCGAGGCAGATCTCTAATGGTTTTTATGTTTGGTGTTGGGTTGTTTTATATTGGAAGAGATTTTAGGTCTCTTAACCTTTGAGTTTAGTCAAAAAACAATATCGATTTGTATTTGGGAAAATATATGTAAGATATATACATTAATAAATATAAATATAGATAATTGATGCAAATTACACGTTATCGGTGTCATTCAACCTAAGGATGGTCAATGATACACATATCTTTTGTTAAACAAATGCAAATTTTAAATTAAGTTGAAAGAGTAAAGTTATTATTTAAAAAATATGTGAGAAAATTAAATTTGTTATCGCGCTATGATTTCTCTTCGAGCTCTTTATTCTGAGACTGTTTTTTATTACGGCTTTTTCAAGGCTTTCCAACTAAACAAAAATTCACATCTTAAACATAGGTTTAGGGTAAAGACATTTTTTATCCAAATTCATAGTTTTTTTTCTTTTGTTCCTAACCGTAAACATAACATTTTTGTCGACGCATAACCTATAAATCAAATATAAAGACGGTTTTTTCTATCCAGATTCATAGTTTTTTTGTTTTGTTCCTAATCGTAAAAATAACATTTTTGTTGGCGCATAACCTATAAATCAAATATAAAGACATTTTTTTCTATTTAGATTCATAGTTTTTTTGTTTTGTTCCTAATCGTAAAAATAACGTTTTTATCTGCGCATAATCTATAAATCAAATAAAAGAAGTCGTATGACTTAATGTTTAAACCGAAATCTATATATAAAAAATATTCCACGTATATAACAACGACTTAATAATTAGTAGGATCCTTACGATAATTTGAACGAATGTATAGCGAAAACTTTGTAGATATCACCTGAATGGAAAAGAGAGAGCTGTAGTGCCACGTAGGCATTAGATAACCACACTATTAATTAATTTATTAAGATATGTTGGAATGTCATTTCGAGTGACGACTTGGTTAGGTCAATGCCAACGGAATGTTATTGATGGATAAATTCCGTAGATGAAATAATAAACATAAATTATCCATAAATAAGAAACAGATTCATAGAAAATGGTTTGACCGGTGAGGTTTTTTTGGTTTATGTATATGTCCGTTAGCAAGTCGGAAACCAAAATTTCAGGCTTTGTACATTTAATTTTGATTTTTAATAAAAGTACGTTATTACCTTTTTTAAAAAGTTATATATAAACATTTCATTAAATATCAACAAATTATTATAAAAGCCAGATAAATTCAAATGAATGACCTCACAAGCTACCTTGCAATATTTACCCAAATAAGTCAGCACAAACATCACGTAACATCCACTAATTATCAACAAGTTAAAACCGTTGGTGTATATTGATTCTAACAAAACAACAAATATGAATTAAAACTAAACCTATCGCTTATTAGACCTTTGAAAATGATTAAAATGAGGTTTTATTTGCCCCTCGCAAACGCGAGGAGATAGATTCTAAAATTCCACTATGGGTACGTCATGTGGGGTTTTGGAAATATAATTACCATTTTAGCGGTTATATATATATATATAGACACACGGCATTGTTTTATTTGTACGATAAATTGTTCAAAATAAAAATAAATTATTGTCTTGTTATCGATTATTAAAATCAATTATCAAAAGTATCTATTATAGAAACCAACTCTCTATATCTTTATAATAATATTGGTATATATGTTACCTCAAAATTGACAAAAATATGACATGTCAAATAAAATATTAATCATTAATGATTTTATATAAATAATATATTTTTATTTTTTTAGATTTAAGATAAATGAAAGTTACTCATGTTATCATTGTAATATAGAAAAACTGAAAAGTTTAAATTACTAATTTAGTACATCTATCACAAAAAGAGCTTTGGTAACTTTAATTTTAACAATCATTTAATATGGTAGTCATAAATATAATAGTAGTACTAACTAAAACTAATAAATAATAATAAGACTATAACATAATCAAATTAATAAAATACATATAATGATGGTAGCTTTGGTAAATAATGAAATGGATGGAAATCACGAAATACTATGAAGATGCAAAAATAATATGGTCAGAGTAAAGTCAAGATATTAATAGGAGATATCATGAGAAAATGAAAACTTGGTTGGCCAATTATAAGGGATAATTCATACTAGCATCAAAATCGATTGATAACGATTAACGCTTATCACACATTGCTTTATGAATAATTTTAAGTACTAATTACACGTGTTGATTTTTGTTAATTAATCGGAACTCGATCCGTTCAAGTCATAATGGCATCATTCCAACAAGCGACGAGTTGCGACAAATTGGACAAGTAGGATGAGCCTTCAACTACGTTTCTATACACTTTACGGGAAACAAATGACTACATTCCGGCAATAACCTAACAACATCTCTTGGTTTGTAATCCGCTAAACAGATAGAGCACTCAGAGCTATTGGCATTAATGTTATCTGTGTCACCTTTGCAAGGCCGCTTCGTGACTTCAGAGTAGAGAAATATAGGGAACCTTACAAGAACGTCGTTACTAAGGCCGCGGGCGACTGTTAAGAGGTGGTGGTTGTTTGCATCGTCGTCATATATGATGGGTGATGTAGATTGCTTGCAGAGGTACGAAGTGTAGTGAGGCTGATTAGGAGCACGATGACACATAAGGATCTGACGATGAATAAATAGGATCTCAGACAACAACACATAAATATTGGATAAGGTCTCTATGCTCTCATCTTCAAAACCTCAACTATGGGCGCTCTAATCACTAGTTACCACCCTTGATGAACTTAATCTCGATGCATGTTACAACATTTATGTAATATAAAAAAATGATTTCCTCCTAAACACACTCGAGCGGAAATATGCTTGATCAAATGACGTCATTCATGAGAGGTCAAAGTGAGGCACACCATCAACTTACGTCACTTTTGTCGGTTCAAATAAGGGTTTTGTTAGATTTATTCTTTTATTTTTTTATGATCGAACATGTTTTTATGAACTAAGTAAATTTATTGCTATCGATATAGATAATTTATGTTCACGTAATGAATTAAAAGTTGTTTTGTTTTTAGTTTTTATTTTTAGGAAAATGCTAACTATAGCCTTAAGGGCTATGGTTAAACTTTCTATACTTAGATTAATTTCAATTTTATAACTCATACTTTCCATGAATAAACACTCATAAGATATTTATAAAAGGGAAGGTAAGTGTTAAAAAGGAATGTCAACACTTCATAATTAATTTAAGTTAGTTTGCAAATGTAAATATAGAAAGCTTAACTATAGCTCTAAGGGTTATGATATGCATAATGTTTTAAGTAATAAATTAAATTAAAGTATGTTGACTAAGGATAGAGTTCCATTAAGTTTAATTTATATATATATAGTTCATATATTAACATGCTACAATTATTTGGATAAAATATCGTGTGACCGAAGATGTGTGTGAGTTTAAGTGTATTATAACACTTACTCGACTTTTCCATGTTCAAAATTAAATTTAGTAAATTTGAACCCTCCTTGGTATCAAATTATAAACTATTTTTACTTTATAAATACCACTAAATAAGATAAAATTATTTTACGAAAAACAAATTATCATTGTAAATATATGTAACATAACCTAATAGTGTTTTTTCAAAAACAAGGATGATCGTATATCCTCATAGTCATGGTTTATCTTTTGACTTGATGTAATTCACGGTTGTTTGCAGTTTGGACAAGGCCTCGGTGTCGATTATCTTTCATGGTTTACGTTTTGACTTGGAGAAATCAACATGTGTACTTTCTAGGTACTAAATTAGATCATCATATCATATCATAGTTTAAAATTGGCAAAAAAAAAATATATAAGTAAAACCATTTATATTTTTTACTTTATATAACATGGGAAGTCGATATGCTATAGAAATAAGTCACACCGGTGTCAGTGTGTCACCTAAGCTTTAATGGGCCTCAAAGGTGATGCAAGAATCAAGAATGCAAGATGGGAAATTATTTTTGATCCATTAGCTTTAAATTTAAAGCTTTAATGGGCCTCAAGTCCTCAATGGTGATACAAGTATGTCGATAAGTTGAAGTCAAAGCTTTAACTTTGACCCGTTAGCATTAAGTTGAAAAAAGTTATTTGATTTGCTTATTTGTATCATTATCGAGATGCTATACTCGTAGTCAAAGTATTCATATCACATTTTTAAATTTATATATATATTTATTAATTTTTATGTTGAAGTGGTTATTTGAGTAGACTTTATTCAGTTAACCACTTGCTAATGTCTTTTAGGCCACATGTATATTTTCTTTATTCGATAAGATATGTCAAAGTCTTGTATCAGGAGCTTTAATGTGACGACACTATCCTTAGTTTTAACACATGCGATGATTATATGGTTTACTAATTACTAAATCTCTGGTATGATTATTATGACCAAACGGTTATAATAAATTAAGAAGGCAAAAGTCTTTTTAAATAATGTAACTTGCATATTGAGAAGGAATTCGTGGACGACTATTTTGTAGTTGACTCAATTATAGTCTTAACTTGATTGAAATTCAAAGAGGCTGGTACTAATACTTTATAATAAAAAGTTGGGTGTGCAATGTAATAATGAAATTAATAATCAACGCTTGGAAACGGCAAATATTAAAGTCTACACATGCTATCTAATAACCGATGCCGAATGAGACAGTGGGGCCGTCGGCCCTGCAAGCTGGGCCGGAAATAATGAGTTTCGACACACGGGACAAGAAGCATGAACCCTCAACCACGTGTCTATACACTTGCGATGAAAGAAGTGACCACATTCCGGCAGTGATCTTATAACATCATTCCCTTTATAATCCACCAAACAAACAGAACAACCCGAACCATTGACATCATTAACCGTACCCTCAGAGTAAACAAACGTCGGGAATGTGATGAGTTCAACCTCGTTAACGCCTTCCAAGACTCTAATAGGTTGTTGCTCATCCTCATCATCAGGTTGTGATAAAAAGCTTATGTTGCGCTTACACTTGCGTGAAATATAAAACACGAGTATTATGAGGAAGATAAATGGGAGGGATATCGCGAAAACATAGGTGATGCTTCCTTGAGAATTACCGGTGTCATCCGTGTACGTATCTCCGGTGTCCGTTGGGCTGCTCATATTGTTAACTTGCTGGTATATGCAAATACAAATGATACATTCATACAAATTTATACTTAGATTAGGATTAATTAATATAAATACATTAATGGAAAATTGCTTATGAATTATGATGACGATTTATTTTAGTGTTATCTTTATTCAAGTGGTTAATTAAGTTTATAAAAATGCATTTGACATACCAAAACATATACCATTAAAAATAGTGTCTTGAGTGATTAAGAAGGTAATTGGTGCATTGTTGGGATGACGTTGTTAAGGTGACACTAGTGTACATATATATATGATGCTGGCGATGTATTAATCTTAGTTGTCAAGATGTTTAAAACTTAGATTATTTATTATGTGAATCTTTCAATGAATAAGTAACAATATTAATTAATTATATGTTTCTTTTGAATCTCATTAAAAATCAACCACCCAACTCTCATTACTGGACGACTATCAATTCAATTAATAGCTTATGTTATATGAAATAAATAAGTAACAAATTGATGAATTGATGATGAGCACAATGACGTTGATTGGGTTTGATATTTGTATGTATTGCATCATCGTATCAAAATTATTATCTTGTTCATTTGGATATATAATTGTGGCATTAATCGAAACCTTGAAAGCCTCGCGTAGTCTACATCATCACAACCCATTTTTAGAAAATCTATTACATCGAGATCATATGCTTTATGTTTAAAATGTAATTTTATTGAAAATTGTTATGTATATAATATAATTTGGAGATATATGATCAAAAGGTTGTGAGTAATTGGTACATATATAGACGTTTGTGTGACGCTTGTATGTCTACATGTAAAACTTCTAAGAGTCAAAAAAGGCTTTTTTATATATAATACCATAGTATATAAAATGATAAAGAGTATCTACATGTCAATCCTAATACCCTAGAGCTATGCATAATTATCTAGTTTGTATTTATTTTTTTATTTATTTAGTTATTCTTTTCATTAACATAACGAAAAGTATATATATTCCCATTTTCATGAATATTTATTTGGAAGTCTTAATATAATATTATAAGTTATAAGTAATGTAACACACTAACACCTTGTAACATTAATTTAGTGTCACACCCGAGACTTTGGAATTATTTTATAAATACGCTATTGGATGATAGTGAGGTTTCTTTAGAATGTGGAACGAAGGGATTTTTATTTATCAAGTGGTGGAGGGGGTTACATGTGCACAAAATTACAAGAGAAGTTTTATACACCCAAATACTAGTTATCCCTTCCCTCTATTTAATAAAAGAAATGTTCGAATTATGGTTTTCCGATCAAAGTTCTGATTATAACTTGGAAAATTCAAGTTTTAATTAAGCATAATGGGTATGACAAGATTAGGAGTACGACTTTTATATAGGGTTTGTGGGTTCATACACTACCAATTCAAGATTTATATCTCCTTAATGATTACATTCACACACATAAATATCACATCTCTATTACTAAAATCATTACATTACCCACACAAAGATCATGTTAAGGGTGTACAAACCCATAACCTTTTATATAAGAGATCCGTGTCAATCAGCTCATGAATTGTTATCAAATTCCGTGTCACTTTTGGAAAATTTGGCACAAGAATGTGACGGATTAGTGACAAATTTGCGATGAAATTCTAAAAGTAACAGATTCGGTCAACTTTTGTGAGAGATTAATGTCAAAGCTTTTTATCTCTACGAATCAAATGGGTTTCTTTCCCATGAACTTGACTTTATCTCTATTATCTATAGGATATCCTGTTATATCGTATTAAAACACCTAAGAAAGTAAAATTTTAAATTACCTTTAACTCGTTATAACATTTTTATTAATAAAAATATATTCCACATAAATAATCTATAATTATTATTATTTTATTATATATAAATCTAGTATTCATATATTTTTCTATGTTTATATTAATTAATATTAATATATATATAGATAGATAATATTACAAAACACATGCAGCAAGTTTGACAATCGGTATCCTACCGTCACTAATAATATTATTTTTACAGTCGCGTTATACGAATATTATGCTAATTAAAAATAAAATCTCAATCTGCTTTGATCATCTACAATTCTTTAGAACTTACTGACAAACACACCACAAGTAATACAAATTACATAGTATCTTTCCTGGTTCTTCCTCGTACCAACTTGTTATTCATTTATTTATGTACATGTCAACCATTTTAAATCCACTTAAATTTATAACCTTTATTACATGCCATCTATGATTTATTTGCATCTACTTAACACGATAATATTTCAACATCGTAATGCTAAACTATACACTCAAACTTATATTAATACGTACATTGCATGACATATAGACATCATTTATTCTCTCTTATTTTCCATATCAATCATTCTATAATATTTACAAATAAAAGTTTTAGAGACGCTTTTAAACATACTATTTTAAACACAATAATCATTTTTCATTTTCTTGGAACAAAAAATCACATAATATAATTATTATTTTTACTATTTACTTTTTACTTTTTACAGTCTATAATATAATTATATATAATGAGGCATTTAAAGAAACTGAAATAATCATAAACCATTGTAATAAAAATTTCAGATACTTGTAATTTATTTGTTTCAAACATGTAAAAACAAAAATTAGATTATAATACAAAGAACAAAATTGCAAAGTTTCATAAACTTAAAGGGCAAGCAGATGGAAACACAAGGAGTTTCTAGAGGCTTCTATTTGTTATCGATGTAATCGCAAAGATGAAAATAATCTGGACCGTCCATATCCACCTCCTCAAATTATACAACATCTACCCCAAAACTTCAAACCCCTCTTTCTATCTCTATTTCGCCGAACGCTCCAACTAGTCAAGTCTTCCTATTCCCGATCTACTTCTTCGCAGGTACAATTCTCTATTCTATAAATATACCTTACATAATTCTATAAGTGGTAGCATTTACTGAATCTGATCTGTTTTTTAATCTGATTGTATTATAGATTTGTAATTGAATATTGAACATCGAAGAAGAAGAATAACAGGATGTTTGGAAGAGCGCCGAAAAAGAGCGATAATACGAAATATTACGAGGTCCTTGGTGTTCCTAACAGTGCTTCACAAGATGATTTAAAAAAAGCTTATCGGAAAGCTGCTATTAAAAACCATCCCGATAAGGGTGGCGATCCTGAGAAGGTACTAACCCTAACCCTAATTTTATCAATTATCTTACGATATATATATTTTTTTCTTTGTTGGAATTATGTTGTTGCTTGATTAATTATATTGTATTTTTTGTTGAATTATATAATCTGATGTATTGATAACAATTAAGTTCACAGTTTGATTCGTATAACATAGTATTAGGGTTATGATGCTGAAATTGGTTGCAGGAGATTTGTTTATCTATTTATTTTTACTCTTGTGATAATGTAGACAAAATAGTGGCTTTTGGTAGGTCGTGAGTAGTCAATTAGCCAATTACTTGAGCCAAAATGGTGGCCTACTCGACTGCTTACTCTCACCCCTCCCCATCTTTAGAGAAGTTGCTTTAGTCAAGTTTCTTATAAAATCCACTAGGAATCATTTAAAATTTTCTTTTTTTGGTTAGTGAACAAACTAGCAACTCAATTTGCATTTGTTTTTGCCTAAGAGAAATGCCTTGTTTAATCGTATTATTTATGCACTTAGTGTTAGTAACTATATGATAATTGTGCTTATGTTTGTAAGTTGGTGTCTATATTTTAGTTTAAGGAGATCGCCCAAGCATATGAGGTTCTCAGTGACCCAGAGAAGCGTGAGGTATACGATCAATATGGTGAGGATGCCTTAAAGGAAGGAATGGGTGGTGGTGGTGGTGGTCATGACCCCTTTGACATCTTCCAATCTTTCTTTGGTGGTGGTGGTAGTCCTTTTGGTGGTAAGCATCCTTTTGACCTAGTTTTAGCTTTGCAATTGCTCAATTTTTTGAAGTTGCTAGGGTTGTAGTCAGTATTGGATTTGAATTCTTTTGCATACAGGTGGTGGTGGTAGCAGCAGGGGACGAAGGCAACGAAGAGGAGAAGATGTTGTCCATCCTCTCAAAGTTTCTCTCGAGGATCTTTGTAATGGCACATCGAAAAAGCTCTCTCTTTCACGGAATGTGATCTGCTCCAAGTGTAAGGGGTGAGTACCAGTCTTTACTGATATTCATATATGAGTCTTGCTGGTTTCTATTTCGTGTTTCCCTAATGCCAGTGGCAATTTGCAGAAAGGGTTCAAAGTCAGGTGCTTCGATGAAGTGTGCTGGCTGTCAAGGTTCTGGAATGAAAGTTTCTATCAGACATCTTGGCCCATCTATGATCCAGCAAATGCAGCATCCTTGTAATGAGTGCAAAGGTACTGGAGAAACTATCAATGATAAGGATCGCTGTACACAGTGCAAGGGTGAGAAAGTGGTGCAGGAGAAGAAGGTGCTCGAAGTCCATGTGGAGAAGGGCATGCAGAATAGTCAGAAGATTACATTCCCTGGAGAGGCTGATGAAGCTGTAAGCTCATTATTATCTTGTTTTGTTTGGGTTCTCATTCAGATAATGGTTTCTTAATTTGGCTTGTTTCTTGCAGCCTGACACAGTTACAGGTGATATTGTGTTCATCTTGCAACAAAAAGAGCACCCTAAGTTTAAGCGGAAGGGCGATGACTTATTTGTTGAGCACACATTGAGCTTGACTGAAGCACTCTGTGGGTTCCAGTTTATCTTAACCCATTTGGATAATAGGCAGCTTCTCATCAAATCTCAACCTGGAGAGGTTATCAAGCCTGGTAATTTTCCCTGAGCTTTTAGTTTTTATGCTAACTGGTTTATGTTGCTTGCATTGTCATTTTGCAAGTGTTGAAACGTTCTTGTCGGTTCCACATAACTTGGCTTCTTTGGGATGCTTTTGATGTCCAACCACTCATCAATTATAGGGTCAGATGTAGAATACCACGTGTCTCGATGGACATCGTTTATTATCCTGCTTTCTTCGTGTTGATGTTTGTTTGCTCTTTGTTGTTAAACATGTATCTTTGTACACACTGAGATTTTTCTAAATTGTTTTGTAGATTCATTCAAGGCAATAAATGATGAAGGTATGCCAATGTACCAAAGGCCGTTTATGAGGGGTAAGCTGTACATCCACTTCACGGTTGAATTTCCGGATTCGTTGGCCCCAGAGCAATGCAAGGCTTTGGAGGCAGTCCTGCCACCTAAGCCATCTATTCAGATTACGGACATGGAGCTGGATGAATGTGAGGAGACAACTCTGCATGATGTCAACATTGAAGAGGAGATGCGAAGGAAGCAGCAGCAACAAGCTCAAGAAGCATATGATGAAGACGAAGACATGCCTGGTGGAGCTCAGAGGGTACAATGTGCACAGCAATAACTGAAGCATGGCGAGGTCAAGCTTAAAGACAATAATGTCGGCTGTGAGGTTCTTTCTTTATGCTTCTAAATGCGTCTATTTGTATTAGAAACTTGTGGGATGTATGGATGATTTACGCCTTTATATAAGACTTGTTTGGTTGTGCTCTCTTCCATCTTTCAAACGAACTGATCCTGAACTCTTTAAATTTTTAGACACTAGTTTACTAAAGTATAAAATTTTTTGAAATTTTTTGAAGTACGGAAGTGCAAATCGTAACCGTTTATTTTTTATCAAAATAATAAAACTTTCACATTCTTAAAATTGAATATTTCAAAAATGGTGAAAATTTCTAAAAGTTGCACCATAAAAATCAATATTTTTTCCTTTTCGATTAGAGATTTTACGTAACATATTTTTGACGATTTTTTTTTTTTGTCTTTTTCCATTTTTTGTGGGTTTTTGAAAATTGGTAACACATACGTTATATATAAACAAATAATACATGTATTACCGACGACTATAACATGTGTTACCACCGACTATCGCTTGTAACACATGTGATAGTCGCAGGTAACACATTTGTTAGTCAATCGTAATATATGTGTTAACTCACAAAAAATGAAAAAAAAAAATTCATCGAAAGTATACATTGTGAGATGTCTAATCGAAGAAAAAAAAATGTTGATTTTTATGATGTAATTTTTATTATTTTTTGACTTACTCATTTTTAAGATATTTAATTTTAAAAAATGTGAGAGAAAGTGGAGTTTTGTCAAATAATACATTCTATTGGTACTTCCATTCTTTTAAAAAATTTCATAGAATCTCTATCTAAATTTTGAAGTCTCCTTTATTTCTTTCTTATTATATGTTAAAATTATTTTAATTCCTATATAATAAGTTTTTTTCATTATCATTACTATTAGTATTAGTATATATATGAAAAGAATATAATCATCTCAAAATCGCCTAAGAAAATTAAATATGTTAAAACAACGTATTAACTAAGAAAGTCATTATATAATGATGTTCTCCTATTACCTTCTTTTGAGTGACATTAAAATTAAATTATTGAACTTGTTAGTTTTCATGTAAAGCTTGTTAATTTATATATATAATATATTATATAAATAACATAACTATATCTAATGGCCTAATAAGTTGAGACATTAGTATCTTAACTATTGACATATAGAAGCTATTAAAGAAATCTAGGTAATTTAAATAATTTTTAAATTGAAAAGTGGTTATATTTTGATGCTTAACTAGTTTATTTACTTTGCAATTACGTAAAATTATACATAAAAATTTAAGTCATTTATATAACAACATTTTCAAAATATAATTCTTAAATTTATATAAAAACACTTAAATTTTTGTTGTTTATAGATAATTAATTCATTTTCAAAACCCATTAGAAAATGAAGAAAAAAATTCGTCTTAAGTATATCATGTGATAATCGAAAAGAAAAAAACATTGATTTTTATGGTGCAATTTTATAATTTTTTAAATAACTGTTTTTGAGATTTTTATTTATAAAGAACATGAGAGGAAAAAAGATTTTTTGTCGAATGAAGCTCTCTTATCGGTTCCTTCATTCTAAAAAAAGAATTTTTAAATTTCATTTGAATCCCCATCATTCAATTAATTATCAATGACATCATCAATTTGACTAATTAGAATCAACGGTGAGATCACAATTAAAAAATACATCTAAGGGTTAAGATTAACTAATAAAAATTATTATGACATTCTTATAGCTTTCTTTTACGATATAAAGAGATCTATGACTAATTTATTATTAATTATTTGATGATACTAACTATATATGAAAGAAGTTTCCATTTTTATAGATATATTAAATTTTATAAGTTAAAGTTGTTTCAAACTTTTTGAAATACCTTAAAAAGTAATATTAATAAAGAATATCTTATCTTGGTATATTTATAAAAAAAGAAACTAAGTATCTTAAAACACAAGCGCCTCAAGATATTACTATCTTATATAACTTGCACAAGTTGTAAGCTACTACAAAAGGGTAACTATTACACAATTAGTGAAGAAAGTGATTGACCCATATGAAATTTATGTCAAAAAGTAAGTAGTTAACTCGTTAAGTCGTTTTTAACGTCGATATATGCTAGATCATAAAAATTAAAATTATTGTTAAAATAATCTATTTCCTTAGAGTTCTTAATTTGAGGCTACGTGCAACTTTCATTTGATTTTATGAAGAGGTAACTTCCAACGTTAAACTTGTTAAAGTGATGTTTTTGTCATGCTATTAGAATAAATCATTATATAACTTGCAGTGATTGCAAAATGGTAAGAAATTACTGACCGCATTCATCATACGGGTACGAGAGTAGATTTTTAAGTCATTTCTAATGTCGACAAAAATTTAGAAATTACTGACCGCATTCATTTTATTCCTTTTTTTTTTTTTTTTTTTTTTTTTTAATTTAAAGCTACAATCGACTTTTATTTTATTTCGTCCAACGATAATTTTTTGATGTTAACCTTGTGTGGGTGAGTCGTGCGTAGCACAACCACCGAATGCTTAGTCACTCTAATAATAAAAGCATGTTCTAGATAATTTGATGTAAGATGATATATATATATATATAGGGGGTAGAGTTCTAATAAAAACACTTTAAAAATAAGAACGAGTAAGAACGCTTCATATATGCAAATGTGTCTCAGAAATCAATAGATTCACATTCATATATATCAAATATGTGGAGAAAAATAGATGTACATCCTTATAAATGCATAAAAATTGAAAAAACGATTGATGCACGATTTTAAATGAAAAATGTAGAATGGTGCATCAATCGTTTTTCTCAAATTGTATACATTTTTACAAATGTGCATTCATTTTTCTTTGCATATTTGAGATATATAAATGTGAATCCAATGATTTTGTCGAGTATAAGTGCAAATTTGAAGTGTTCTTACCGTTCTTATTTTTGAAGTGTTCTTATTTGATCTATATTATATATGTATATATATTAGAAATCTTTTTAGGATAATAAAAACTCACAACCATGCTTCTAGTATTATTCAATGATGACTTGAATTATAGTAGCATTAGCAGTTGGAAAATAAATTAGTTCTATGTCCGCTGTACTATATAACAAATTAGTACCAAAAGTGAGCCGTGAATCAGTTTGGGGATTTTAGTTTTTAGGTGTACACTTGTAATTGTTAAGTGAAAATAAAAGGTTTTCTATTTCACAAACTAAGTTTTACCCATGTTTTTTCTCATTCGCTTTACACTCAAGTTCTTGTATAATGGCGAATCTTAGTTTATGAAATAATACAGTGACCTAACTGATTTCACGTTAAGCTCTTTATCCAGTTTGATCCGAGAAGAAACCTGGATCACTAAGAGTGTACTATCGGTACTTAAATTTCACGTAATTATTTAATTTGAAACACAGTTTTTCCCTTTAATCTTGGAGGAACTTTTTATTCTTTTTAATTTCAAATAAATTATTACTTCAAATCACACGAATGAAGATGCCAGAATCTTAAATCCTTTGCTTTGTAATCGTCATTGCGACTCAATGTGACGATGGTTCATTAAAAATCAATTTAGTTTTCTATGTGTTCAATCTGTGTAGTTGTAAGTAATTCGAGGCTACCCATGATGTCTATATCGAAACAAATGATCATTTCATTTAAGTTACTTGTACTAATACTCTTATTCACAAGTCCCAATTCCACGTCATCGCAACGGCCGCTTCTACTCTGTAAATAACATTGATGCTAATAATCTCTCCTCCAATCTCTCAACGCAGCAGTATCGGAAGCTACAAAGGTATTAAAGTTGTTGTCAAACACTAAAAATGACGATATCCATGAGAAATGGATGGGAACAATTCGAATGCAATGAACTCTATCAAATCATTTTATCCATGAGCTGCCTTGAGCTCGTAACTTCAAAATCGATGATTCTTGACCACTGACTTACTGCTTTCACTCAAATGTCATTGATGCGTAAGACATTGAGTTGGACTAATGAAAGTGAGAAATAATAAATTAGTGTCTCCATGTATTCAAAAAGATGTTTATAAATGCTTCAAACAAAAAGTACTCGAATCCATCTTTAGAGAAATTGGAGATGGTGTATTTGCTTTGTTAGTTGACGAGTCTAGCGATGTATCTAAAAAGGAACAAATGGCGATTGTTTTACGATATGTTGATACTCATGGACTAGGAAAAGAGAGATTTGTAGGTCTTGTTCATGTGAAGGAGACATCTTCTTCATCTCTTAAATCCTCTATTGACGCCTTTTTTGCAAAACATAAATTGAGTTTGAAACGGTTAAGAGGTCAACGTTATGATGGAGCGAGCAACATGCGTGGTGAGTTCAACGGTTTGAAAGCAAAAATCTTGAAAGAAAATAACTCGGAGCATTACTAGATGATTACCCACTACTAATGGAAGATTGTGATTGCCCACATGATGATGCCATTGCGTTTGAGAGTTGAGAGAATGAGCGTTAAGAGAATGAGATTTGAGAGTATATGTTGCGTTTTTGCGATTTGAGAGTGTTTTACAATTTAATCAAACTTTTAAATGTTGTAACTAAACATCAACATCTAACACATATATATACCGTCAAAATGTAGTTGAGGCTCCTAGAAAACACCAAAAAGGGACAAAAACCCACTAAAACGGATATATGACCGTTTTAAAACGGCTACATTACTGTCGGGTACCCTATCTTGCTGATAGGTCCTCAAACCGGTTTAGTTGAAACCGATCAAATTGATTTGAAACCGAACCGATTTACTGATTTCAAAACCGATTCCAAATTGAAAACCCTTTTTTTTTTGCCCCAGTCTAGGTATAGTTTTATACATTTGTACTTTCATCGCATATATTTGGAGTTGGCCCACATTATCAGGCCTTGTCGATTGAGCTATTTTTGGGTATATGATGTGACTAGACCTGATAGATAGACCACTGATCACTGATGTATAAGCGCGGTCGGTTCTTAAATGTAATCACTACAAAATCTTCATTTTGTTAAGTTAAATTAGAAATTTATTTAATTGTTAGAGATGATTTCAAACTACAAAGTATCTCTTTGTGGGGTTTTGGTTGTCTTTACGCTACACATTATCTCAATATTTTATTTTTCTCAAACGAATATCAAAGTTCTATACGAAATCACAGTCTATAATACCAATACGTGTTCTTTTAATAACATTTAAGTAAAAATCATTAAACTATCAATTTATATTTAAAAGATCAGAAGCACCAACATGTGACGTGTACTTTTAATAACATTTAAGTCCAAAATCTTTAAAATATCAGAAGCACCAACATGTGTTATAAGTATAAAAGGTGTGTAACCTTTGTTTTTCTCGATCCACATATTACTTCATTTTGTTTTTCTTCAACATCTTCTACTGTTTCAAAGAAGCTGAAAAACACAACTTAAAAGAAAAGAAAACGTTCAATCATAAAATGTAAATTAAATATGCAATTGTATACTGTATGTACATGTATCAAATGATATGTGGACCAACAAGCTTAATATGCTATTAGGCCAAAAAGCCTTTGGTATAAAGTGTTAAATCCTTCAAAATAATAATAAAATAATTACATAATTAAGTGCGCTTTGATTTTGGTTGCGCTTTTCCACATGAACCTTTGAAGCGAAGGCATCGCTAAAGGCACTAAAGGCGCTAAAGTGCATCATATCACAGTTGCATTCAAGTACTTTTTATATCAATTAAACCGATTAAAATATTTTAATACATTTATATTATATTTTTATTAGTATTAGTAGACTTCATAACTCAATTTAATTTATATAACTTCTGAAACTGAATGTTTTAAAATTGTAGAAAAAACAAATACACGTTTCCGTCGTGTATGACTATACTCTAGATGACCTATTTGTACACTTAAATAATCTCATTTAAAACGTTAAATCAAAGTCGTGTATTATTTAAGTTTATTAGATGCAGTCGTGAATTAAAAATGAATGTTTAGCTTTATCAATATACTAATTTTTTTATTAAAATTCTTAAACTTTTATATATAGCAATTAATCCGCTATCAATGATATTATATATATTCCATATTAAGCATTCTTAGTTGACATTTGACAATACCCCTTTTCTTACAAACAATGAACGCCGGTGACATTAACACCGAAAGCATTCCCTTTAACATTGGATACTACTTATTCTTCCTCTTCATCATATTCATCATATGTTATATTCATTACGTCTGCAATAAGAACGTGCAGACTCCATCACAATTACTGCTTAACGCCACAGAAGTCGATTACCATTTTATACAAATCACTCAAGGTCTTCGCGATGATGTGTTGGCAACTTTCCCAACGTTAGTTTACCCCGTGGAGACCATGATGTCTGCAAAGGGTGACACTTATAACACGGACACCCTTGATTGTGCTATTTGTTTGACGGACTATAAGCCGCACGATGTCCTCAAATTGTTACCAGAATGTGAGCACGTGTTTCATGTGAGTTGTATAGATACGTGGTTGAAGGTTCATACTACTTGTCCGGTGTGTCGCAACTTCCTTGATTTCAAAGATTAATCATGATCGATTTCAATAATATATTGTTGGGTGAATTCATTTCTCTTTTATGTTTCTGAAATTCATATTTTGCGTACATTTTTAATATGTAGAGATCATGTGAAGACAACTTATTTGTAATTAAAGATTAGTGAAAAGATGTATTCTTCGTCTTGGGCCAAATTGAGTTTAAGAGAAATTAGGTCATTTGGTGAACCAGTTTTTCAAAATGCTGACACTTTTTCAATTCAAATGTTTTACCCTTACCCTCGTTTGATAATTGATCGAAACCATGATGCAGGACCCCAAACCAAAAATTCTATCGTATTAAACCAAAAAGTCTTCGAATTAAATGATGACATTTACGCTTCATTGCTAAATAACAATATAAGCTTTTTTCTTGGTTGGAAACTTGGAATTGGGCCGTAAGAACAGGCTTTCCATATTGAGCTAATGTTGGGCTTTTGCCTGGACCATATACGGGTTGAGGTTGAAATGAATTCGGTTCTCAAATGTGATCATTCCTCATGATCCTCGGTTATTTCACCCTTTTCAAAACTCAACCACATGTTACATATATATATATATATATATATTAGTGTTAAAACTCGTACGATACAATCTAGTATGATTTTATTTATTTATTAACTAACATATATGCAGTTATTAAAATTTATAGGTATTTAATATGCATATACATACCAAATTATTATTAATACAAGTTTTAAAATTTAAAAGTTAATTTGTTTTATAATTTAAAAAATTGTCACATAAGACTTAATGACATGAAAGATTAATCGTAAAAAATATTATGAAAATGCTACCTATGAATTATGTATATTTGGAAACAGTTTATTGGTGTCACATAGGCATAATTAAGCATCATTAACTCATCTTTTATATATAATAAAGATAAAGATATATATAAATATATATATTTATTTTATATAGGTGGGGATCAAGAGGGAAGAAAAAAAATTAGGGAAGGAGGGAAGCAAATCTCAACCATTGATTTCATCATAAATAAATTTTAAAAATTACAAAAAATCTCAACCAATGAATGTTAAAAATGTTTTTTAATAACGAAATCAAGAGCTAAGATTTGCTTCCCTTTTTCTTCAAATTTTGAAGCTTCCCTATAGATCTTTTCCCTACAAAATAATTGAACTAAGCTAATAATTGATGAGTTACCCCTTACCAATAAACCAATGTTCATTCGTTCCTGCATCAATTACGTTCATTTGAGATTAATATAATTATATTTTTGTCCAATGTCATTTAAGTAACAATTTGTGTCTAAGAACACAGTTTAAAAAATGTGAAACAACCTTGATTTATATCCTGATTTATGTGCGTATATTTAATTTAATTATGATAACTATATATTTATTATTCGATCATAATAGAATCTGTTTACCTGTCATAATGTCGTGTGAAATATTACGACTTCTAAATCAAACTAGTATATACAGATTTATTAATCAACTCTACTTGCCATGCCATTTGCCAAGTTGACATCATAGTAAAATTAACGAATACCTCAACAAATAAATAATTATTAGCCAACTGTTTCTCTTAAAACGATGTATAGTAGTATACGTCCTAAAACCTCCCTAGGCTACATACATAAAATGCATATTTATATACTTCAATTGTTGTAATATTAATAATAAAAAATGAGCTACTAAAGCTTAATTCAAGGTAAGAATTAAGAGACTTGGTCATTAACAATCCAAGATTAATTCACTTACAAACAACCAAAGTTTGCAACTCTTTTTCTTTACAACAACCAAATATGAACAACACTACCACAATGAACTCCGGTGAACCACCCCACACTGACAACGGAAACACAGTAGGATCCCCTCCTTACGGCCTCGGATTCATCTTTGTGGTTGTGTTCCTCCTAATCGCCCTATGCTACGGTTCTTACATTTATAGACGTGGCATACTTTCTCGATCATCACCACCAATACTACGCGCGACCGCTTTCATCCAGACCAACAATGACAATCATGTCGACGACAACAACCATCCGACAAGACTATCTGAAGGCCTTGATGACGACATCCTCGTTACTTTTCCAACATTTGTATATTCGGAAGCCATGATGAAGGGACACATGAATTTAGATTTCACCGATGTCAATAGCTCGGGTTGTTCTATTTGTTTGGCGGATTATAAAGTGAAAGATGTTCTACGGTTGTTGCCTGAATGTGGACACTTGTTTCATGTAAAGTGTATAGATACGTGGTTGAAAGTTCATCCTACGTGTCCGGTGTGCCGGAAGTCGCCATTGTCTATAGCTTAACCAATTATGGTATTTCTATCTAGCTGTCTTGGAGAATAGAGAACAATTCTTATTATTATATGATATGTACAAAGTAGCAAGCAAGACTATTTTTTTATGTATATATAAAAACGGGTACCATTCTCTCTAGCTACATTTAATCAATGGACAACTTGTATCAAATAAGTATTTTTTTTCCTTAACTTTAAAAAGGCTTTATATGTGTATATTTAATAAAACTGAGTTACAAAAATGGTCCTTGTGTAATACTTTCTTTTTCAGTTCACGTCCCTTAATAAAGTATTGTACATATTAATTCCTTGAATCGAACTTTATGTTACCTTTACAATTTGTCGTATATTTTAACCATACAGAGTTTTGCCATTTGTACTTTTTTCTTCTTCTCAAAGAAACCATTTCGTCTAAAATTTTCTAATCGAGCTCGTAGAAGCACGAGAATGATGGGCCTCATTTAACTGGCCCACTTATCGATCGACGGCAGTTTCAAACAAAACAATACGTCATCTTGTTAATTTTTATATAAGCTTGAATATGACAAAAAAATTAAAGAACCGATATTCGTTTTCAAATAATGACTGAAGAAGTCCGTTAGTTATAGTACCACCGATACAAGCCTTGACAGTCGGAATGTCAACTCAATATAATACTCCCTATTGAATTAGCATTGGTGGTAGCGTGGAAAACCACAAAACATGCTTGTTTCAATATTTATGATATATATATTTCGTTACTTCAATCATACGTAGTTGAACATAACCGTATCAACCAAATCAATATCACTAGGTAAAGTTTGTTGTATTAATATTTATTGTTAAACTAGTCATAAGTTAATTTAGAACATACTTTAGTTAATAAATGAAATTAGTTAAACAGGTCATAAGAGTATTAAAATAGTTTCAATATATGAAATTAAAAATAATCAAGATTTGTTAGATAGTACATTAAATGAACAGAAATCAAATCAGAAACTAAATCAATCAAAATAAAGAAACAACCAAATAAAAAGCAATGAATCAGATTTTAATTTAAGGGTTAATAAAAGTTTATTCTAAATTGTTATTAATGGATAATAAGTTGGTTACAAGTATGGAATTATAAAACATATATATATATAGGGACTGGATCAAATACAAAAATTCTTAATGTAAAAAATAATATTCTAATCAAATGGTGAATTAGTAATATTGCTTACATAATTATAACTATTTAATTAAAACTAAAACTTCTCCATTATTTTAGCTAACCCCTTCCCTCTCCCCTTCCCCCTTCCACATTACCCTAATCTCCATAACCATGAGCTGAAACAACAAACGTTCAACGGTTAAATAGATCGTCATTTGCATCACTTGTCACAGGAAAATTCTGTGTATCATCATGCACCAGTCGAAATTATGTGCATCATCATATTTATATTCTCCGTGCATCAAATATGTGAAGCTTGCAATTTTCAAATGATATGAAATTTGTGTCATCTGAAAATTTACAGTGCACCACCTGAACTTTGAAATCTGACTGTGTATCACCGTAACTTTGATTTCTGACTGTACACCCCCGGAACTTTAAATGAACTTTGAATGACCATTTTTCCCTTCAGAAATATTTAACGAGTCATTAACTATTTAAAATTGTTAATTTCATCAAATCACATATGACAATTAATATGCTATCTTATTTATCTTACGTCAAAATTTATTTTATGATACTCAACCGATATATATATATATATATATATAGTTGTGAATAAACCCCATGATTTTGCAAAAAAGAATTGATTTTTATGCTCTATTTATGAGGTGGCCGACTAGTTGACAAATGACAACCGCACCCAATGAACGTCTCAAGAAAACGACCTTCTGAAAGACCTCTTCAGGACCACATGAACGTATTGAGTCTACTACCATCAATTACAAATAAAAATACATATAAACTTTCTAACCAATGATCACGAATCCATATCTAATAGTTTCGTCCAAAAAATATTGACATTATTATTTTTTATGTCCTAAAATTTTTTTCTTCCTAAAATGCCGATATTACTTTTTATCTAATCATAATTTATTATTCTCGATAAATTATTTTTTTAATATTTTAAATTAAATATTATTTGAATATAATGACAAAAATGACATTAAATAACTTATCTTAAATTAAAAATTATGTTTTGATGAACTATTTTTAAACGGATAGAATGTTGATTTTTTTCGTTCTGTTTTATGAAACTATTAGCATACGATATATTTGAAATATTTTTTTTTTCAAAAATAAATTACTTTACAATAAAACTTGTAAGTTTGAACTCCCGTAAAATGATTGACTACTCATTTGATCTATAAATACACGTTGTTACTGCACGAAATATTATTCTTTATAATTGTATTTTAGGTATGATTTTTTCCGAAAACAGTTGTAACGAAAAAAAAAATTATTAAGATTCAACTCAAAGTTAAGATACCTTGTGTTGGCGTGCCCATTTTTTCCCTATAAACAACCCAATTGGCAACAAAATTTCCTCATCAGAAACAGAATATGAACAGCACAATTAACGCCGGAGAACCATCGTCCCACACCACCGGAAACCCTAAAAGAGAGACAACCTACGACGTTGGATTAGCCTTCTTCGTCCTCCTTTTCATACTACTCCTTCTTTACATTCATTACAGGTGCAAACGTAGCACTAGCTCTCAAACACCACCACTACCTATCGACTCTGACAGCGACGATGATGACCGTTGTAAGAGACTCTCAACTAGCGGTCTCGATAACGATATCTTGTCCACTTTCCCAACTTTTCTTTACTCCGAAAGTGTAAAGGAGTCTCACAATGTTGAAAAGGAAACGGGCACCCTAACCATTAATTATGGGTCGGGTTGTTCTATTTGTTTGGTGGATTATAAACCATCGGACGTCCTTAGGTTATTGCCCGAATGTGGTCACCTGTTTCATGTGAGTTGTATCGATACATGGTTAAAGGTTCAGCCAACATGTCCGGTGTGCCGGAACTCGCCATTGCCTTCAACAAAAGAGTTGACTTTGACTGGTTCATGAACAAAATTTAATCCATACGTGTAAGTGACATTAACTCAAGATTCGATCTTATTGGTTGAGATTTTGTACAAGTTCTTTCTTTTCTTTTTTTTTCTTTTTTATTTATGTAGCAAAAAGCTTCCACTCTTTTTATTTAATACTATACTAAGTAAGCAACTTGCACCTAAGTTCTCAAATCAAGTTTTGCTGCTTATATGTCGACATGTATTAATCTTTTTAATAAGTACTGTAATGTAATATTTAATTATGAAATCCAAATTGGGGAGTTATTCTTACAAAAAGTCAAACAAAGATATTTTTCCCCGTTTCGTAAATTAAAATATGGTATTTTTTATTTCAAGTTGCGAAGAAAAAATACATTTGTTCGTAACAGTGTCATAATCATTAAGTTGAAACGACGACAGCTATTATTTTTCTAATTCCATAACCTAGCTTGCGCAATAAAAACTATTTTGATAGACAAAAGTTTCTTTTTCGAGATATGTTAAGACATAAAAAAAATTTATAAGAGAAAATATACAAAATGACTTGGACCGATCACATAAGCAGATACAGGTATAAATGAGAAAAGTAAATGAAATTTGATTGGTCCATCAATCATGTCATGTTAGTTTGTATGTATTTGTTTGTAAAAATTTTGTAATTCTAATATTTCTCTTTTTTTTTTCTTCTGGTTATTGGTAGGCAAGATTGTTTACGTATACAAGAACATAAGAAAACAATAGACAATTAAAAAATATAATAAAAACGTAAAGTATATAGTATAAAAATTGTGTTTCATATATGTAGATACCAAGATCTTACATGTTCAATATTGATTACACAATTGTAAGATTACTTTAGGGTTTCCACGAATCCAAGCTAGTATGTTAAACATCAATGGTATTCGTCTAATTTCAATTGTACACATTACAAATAAAGGTATATTATAATTATATATAGTCACTAGAAAGTAATACATGGTATTTCTTTAATTTTTTTGAACATTTAATTTTATTTATTGCAATCTCAAAACTATCACCAACCAATCACAAAGACACCAAAATAAAATACACATTTCTTAAGTGATCAAAAATACAAACAAAAGTACTAGTGAACTACAAATAAACTCTAATAAGTTAATTAACATTATATTGAATCTTTTGAAACCTTAATTACTACATAAATTACAAATATGTGAAAGTACTAAACATACTAACCTACAAACATCAATCAAGTGGTCTTGTTTTGGATAACATTAACAGTAAAATGCATGCCTAACTTACAATAATCGAACAAATTGCATATGAAATAAAACTTGGTTTCAACGGTTAAAGGAACCAACACGGGCCCATGGTCGTATCTCTTCACCGAATCTATAATATTGCATTCTTTATACTCCGTCCCTGATACTTCAAACACATTGTATCTTTCTGATTCAAAATCAAAATCTGCATAAATGCAAATTTCTAAAGTTATATAAAAAAAAATACGATTTTGAACGATGTGTTGTGAGTAGTGAATACATACAAAGAAAGTCGCCTGGATAGAAAGCACGTGAAGATGACCATGTTTCGTAGAAGTTATTGGTCGGAGGGATAGACCAAACGGAGTCACCTACTTTGTGTGTCACACTAACGACGGTTGTCGAGAAGAGTACTACCATTAAAGATAATGGTACTACTAATTGTGCATGTGAAGACGAGTGACATGCGTGCGCCATCTAGGAAAGACGAGGGTTGTATGTACGCGGTTATGGGAAGACAAATTGAATATTACGGTTATTGGCTTATTGTGAATAACATGTACGGGTAGTTTTTTACGTGGAAACTGAAGTGTATATATTTGGTTTTCACTAATTAATTAATTAATTAATTAATAATTTATAAAAGAGGTAAAAAAAAAAAAAACGGTGATCTAAAGTTAATCTCAATCGTGCATTCTTCCAAATAATAAAATCATATTTCATTCTTGGATTTTATGCATTTTATAGATATCTTAAATGAACTTTCTACTAAATACCTACTACACACATGTTCGTGTTTTGGGTTACTTTTGTTACAAGACAATGTGGTATATTTATGTTGAATTAGTGACAACATACATAATATACCTCAACATTCTTAACTTTTGTTCATATTCAGGCGATATACTTTTTATATTTTTATATGAATTTAGCATACCTTAAATTATGTATTCCCTATTTTATATAAGGAGAAGGATCAAAAAGTGTGCATGGTATATAGTTAGCTTTTGAAATAGAGAAAACAATTTGATCAAAAAGCTTAGGAAATAAAAGAGAAGAATTTACTCCGCTTTGGACCTTCCGAAAGAGTGAACTTAGCTAACAAATTTCCTTGTTTTCGTTAAACCGTCTACTGTAAATTGGACCTTTTCTTTGAAGACTAAACAGAAAAAAAAGAATCGGTTTCGTAATTTCAGCTATAGAGAAAAACTACAGTTCGTTGTCATTCTGTCGTGGCTTTTGTTTGCAAACAAAAGTAGTGTCTTTTCATGTCATCTTTCTTCGTGGACGCTGCTTCTTACTCGTTACACCCTATCGTTTACCTTAATTTAGCATTGCCGACTTCTTTCTAGCAGGCCTCTTTCAAATTAACCTCACTAAAATTACTGATCAGGTGCCATTTTATTTTATAGTATCTTGTTAGCGCTTGAAAAAATTATATTGACAAAGGGTTGTTTAGATATGCTTTTGAATTGATTATTCCTAATTCAAATGGCACTGAGTAATCAATTTTGAGTGTTCAGCTAAACACTAACGGTAATCACGGGACATGAACTATAGCAAAAACTGGTTTACCCGATTTATCTTTAGAGCAGGAAGAGTGGTGATATAGAAAAACTGTGTTTTAAAAGGCAATAGTTGCTGAAAAAGTAAAAGAGTGTGAATAGTGTTATGAACTTTTTACTATATTATTCAAATCATTTTAATAAATTAAAACAAATAACAAAATAAATTAAACAAAAAAAATACATTAATTAAAATATAAAATATATATTACAAGTTCTAAGAAAAATACATAAATCATCTTAATTTAGTCCATTTTAATTTTAATTAGTTTGACCCAGTTAAAATGATAACCCATTTTAAAAAAAATTTAACACTGTTTAAAAAAATTAATCCATTCATTAAGAAATGAAGTCATTTTGAAAAAATGAGCCCGAATTTAAGCTGTTAAGCTTTTAAGCTGTTGTAGCAACACTAAATTAAACTGATGTAACGTTGATTCGGGAGTAATTTAGTTTTCAAAGTCATATATAATACTTGAAAATTTCTTCTAGAAAAGAACTAAGTTGTTTAAAAAGATCACTATGTGGTGCTGACAAGTTTCACAAATACTCAAGATCGAATGAAATTGAGTTTTTCTTTCATAAAATTTAAATTATTTTAAACAGCATAAATTGTTTATTCGGATTAAAATAAACAAGTTGTTCATTCGAATTAAAATGAACAAGTTTCAAATAATACATGAGTTCTAGTAATTAATTTTTATCTTGTAACTTAAATTTTATAACTTTTCAATATATATGTATAAATAAATAATGAAAGATTTACAAAGAAGTTAAAAGATATATTACGTGTTAGAGATTTTTGTCAATTAAAACACTTTTTGACTAAGTTTTAAAATAGTCTGTTTTGACCCAGACGTATCTGGACTCGTGATCGTTGTGAACCGTGCCCATCACGACATGCCCGTTTTGACCCACACGTATCTGGACGTGATCGTCGTGAACCGTGCCCATCACAACCATGCCCTTTATGAGCCGTAACCCATACCGGCCTACTCACCCTTCCTTTTTGCCACTATATATAGGATGTGAATCGGATCGGTTCATCCAACCTCAAAGTCAGCAATTAGACACAGCAGATGAAAGAAGAACCAAAACATATACCAATGTCAAATGGCATCCTCGCTGACAAGCCAGAATAGAGCACAACCAAAACAAAGCAAGTCTTATAATTGAGTAAATTATCCATACATCTCAAGAGTTACCAACACCAATAGACGCATTTAGCAATATCAAAAAGAACCTCGCAGCCGACATTATTGTCTATTAGATTGAACCCGTCATACTTCAATTATTGCTGTGCACATTGTACCCTCTGAGCTCCACCATGCGTGTCATCGTCTTCATCATAAGCTTCTTGAGCTTGTTGCTGCTGCTTCCTTCGCATCTCCTCTTCAATGTTGACATCATGCAGAGTAGTCTCCTCGCATTCATCCAGCTCCATGTCCGTCATCTGCATTGAAGGCTTAGGCGGCAACACTGCCTCCAAAGCCTTACACTGCTCTGGGGACAAGGAATCTGGGAATTCAACAGTGAAGTGGATGTACAGCTTACCCTTCATGAAAGGCCTCTGGTACATTGGCATTCCTTCATCATTTATTGCCTTGAATGAATCTACAAGACCATAAAAGCAAACAAACATCAAAATCATGATCATTAATACCTGGTTCCCGTGCAAAATAAAAACCATATTGCAAAGGAATTAAGAAATTACCAGGCTTGACAACCTCTCCAGGTTGAGATTTGATAAGAAGCTGCCTGTTATCCAGATGGGTTAAGATAAACTGGAAACCACAGAGCGCCTCAGTCAAGCTCAATGTGTGCTCAAAAAATAAGTCATCACCCTTCCGCTTAAACTTGGGGTGCTCCTTTTGTTGCAACACGAAAACAATATCACCTGTAACTGTGTCAGGCTGCAAAACAAAAACGAAGTCAATAAATCCTCATATGTCCACAAAAAAATGACTACAATTAAAACAAGTTGATGAAAAAGCTTACAGCTTCATCAGCCTCTCCAGGGAATGTAATCTTCTGACCATTTTGCATGCCCTTCTCCACATGGACTTCGAGCACCTTCTTCTCCTGCACTACTTTCTCACTCTTGCACTGTGTACAGCGATCCTTATCGTTGATGGTCTCTCCAGTACCCTTGCACTCATTACAAGGATGCTGCATTTGCTGGATCATAGATGGACCAAGATGTCTTATAGAAACTTTCATTCCCGAACCTTGACAGCCAGCACACTTCATTGAAGCACCTGACTTTGAACCCTTCCTGCAACAATGAACTTGCATTAGCAAAATGCCAAATAGAAATCAATTATTATATTGAATTTAGACAATTACTAAAGAAGGTGAGCACTCACCCCTTGCACTTAGAGCAGAGTACATTTCGTGATAGAGAGAGCTTTTTGGACGTTCCATTATACAGATCTTCCAGAGAAACTTTGAGAGGATGAACAACATCTTCTCCTCTTCGTTGCCTCCGTCCCCTGCTGCTACCACCACCACCTGTATACAAAAGATTTCAAGTTTATCCAACACTGATTAAAACCCCACCAACTTCAAACCTGAATCAAAACAAAACTAGATCAAATAGGTACTTACCACCAAAAGGTCCACCACCACCGCCACCAAAGAAAGATTGGAAGATGTCAAAGGGGTCATGACCACCACCTCCACCACCCCCCATTCCTTCCTTCAAGGCGTCCTCACCGTACTGATCATATATATCACGCTTCTCTGGGTCACTGAGAACCTCATATGCTTGTGCGAGCTCCTTAAACTAAAACATAGACACAGTTTACAAACATAAATACAATAATCACAGATATACTGATGCCAAACACACCTAAAAAGAAGTTAAATGCACAGAACAATAACATAACTTATATCAATTCTTACTTCAGGCAACACATTTTTCCGTCATCAGAATAAAAGCCTACTTTAACAGTTGTTCTTTTTCAATCATCAAATCAAAGAAAACGGTGAGAATAAGATCCAATTTTACAATTTATGACTTCATGTAGACATCCATTTTAAAAAACTAGACATCATTCACAATTTAACGCCTTAACTATGAGTAAATAGTTCAAAACTTTGTTAATAACTCCTTGAATAACTTGATCAGTCTGACATTATAAAATGAGGTTGTTGACCAATTCAATATAGTGGATATAGAATATAAGAAGATCAATTAGTACAATATATGTTCCCATAACAAAGTCTGTCAGATTCCAAATTAGCAACAAGAAAGGGGGTAAACTCATCCAGCTGATTTCAGCACCATGACCCTAACATTCTATTATTATAAAAAAATTAAAAATCACACTGCTTACATACATATTACATATCCAAGAGGCGAGATGCAGCTAGCAATGTATAGCATTAAAAGTAATACAGAATTTAACAGCAAAACTGCATCTAATTGATCAAAGTATTTATTATCTATTAAATTCCATCATTCAAAAGAAAACATGATAAACGTCACTAACAATTTCATAATTCGAAAGAAAAAAACCTAACACATTAGGGTTACGGTTAGCGTTAGTACCTTCTCAGGATCACCACCCTTATCAGGATGATTCTTAATAGCAGCTTTCCGATAAGCTTTTTTCAAATCATCTGGCGAAGCAGTTTTAGGAACACCAAGGACCTCGTAGTATTTCGTATTATCGCTCTTTTTCGGTGCTCTTCCAAACATCCTGTTATCCTTCTTCTTTGATCTTCAATATTCAACTACAAATCTATAACAAAAACACACAATCAAATCAAATCAAATCAAAATCATGTGTGTATATATACATATATGTTAAATAAACAAACATATACGTATACGATAAAATCTGTAAGTATATGGACGTAATTGTACCGGTGAAGAACTAGATCGAAATAGGAATTGTAAATTGACCGACTCGTGTTTTTTGTGTTCGGCGATTGAGAGAGGGTTTGCGATTTGGGGGTAGATGGTTGGTGATGTTATATGGAGAGGTGTATATATGGACGGTCCAGATTAAATTGATTTGTGATACAACACAATATTGAAGAAGCCTCTAGAATAGTCCGTGTGCTTCTATGTGCTTGCCTTTTTATTCTCGTCAAACAAAATACGAGTTTCATTCAACGTCACACATGTATGTTTTGAGTTGTTATTGTAATTAACTTAGAATTATAAAATATGATTAGGATTAGGATTAGGATTAGGTAATTATAAAATAGGATTAATAGTAGTTTAATTCTTAAAGTTTTATTTTTTTATATTTTAATCTTTTACATTTTAATGCTTTATATTTTTTACTTCATAATTTATCTTTTAAATTTTAAGATTTTAATGGTCTTTCCTTTATGAGGATATAAGTTCCGAAGTTGGTTCAAGTATTTTAATTTTTTATGGTGGTAATGATATGATTGAATTTTCTTTATTTTTTATTTTAACATTACTAATATTTTCGATAACAAATTTATATCAAAATTATTATAATTTTATATTCTTTAATATGAAATAAAAAGTATTAAAAAAATACATATATGATATATAAATTAAATTTGTGTATCACACTAAAAAATTAATAGGGTGTATTACACATAAAAAATATAAAGGTTGTATCATTGGATTTTCACCGATGTTTGCGTTACTCAAGCCGACATTTTCGCTTCTGCTTCGTCCACCGCCGCTCGCGTGGGTGCACTATAGGGATGGTGAAAAGAGATATATTTTACAACCAGGGGGCTATAATTGGAGATACCATTGTTTCTGGTACAAAAGTTCCTATAAAAATGGAAAATGTTCTACCTATGAGTGCGGATTGAACTATTTATTTGCGTAATTGGAAGTAATCAATTAGGTTTACGATGAAACCTAGAAATCGATCACTGATCCAATTTGAGTACCTCTACATGATAGACCTCAACAAAAGAAGTTATAGACTTATCTTATCTGTGGAAAGAGGTTGGATTCCTTGTCCGACCATCCTATCCTCAAAGACAGCCTTCTAGCTCTTACCATTCTACCTATAAAGGTTGTGATATACAAATTTAATTTGTACATTATATATATATTTTTAAAATATATTTCATATTAAAGAGCATAAAGCTCTAATAATTTTGATATCATTTTCTAATAAATTTTTTTTTTAATTAATATTAAAATAAAAAATAAAAAGTTCATTCTTACCATTATCACCATAAGGAACTAAAGTACAAGAACCTCTCCCTGTAAGTTCTTCATAATTTAAAAGTTTTTTGATTTAATCCTTTAAGTTTATCTTTAATAACGATTTTATCGTTATAACTTTATCTAATTTAATCATTTAACCTTCATCATTTAAAGGTTAAATCAATAAGTCGACGTAAAGTTTAAAAGTTAAACTAATATTTTAGTTTAATGGTTTACTATATATAGTATGTCTTATCTTATTATGACAAAAAAAAGTTAGATACATAATTTTCTTAAGACTGGCACATGTTCAAATAAGAAATATAATGTTTTTTTTTTCTTTCTTACTTTCATAATTTTCAATAAAAAAATAAAAAAAATTTATTTTATCTTACTTTTATATATAATACCACGAGGTTCATACTTTGACATATTCATTTTGTTAATTTATATTTTCTTAATTGAAAAAAGGTAATAATATTTTAGATGTGTACTTTATTTATTAAACTTTTATGTACATCTTCTTTTAACTTATAATTCTTTTAACTTATAATTTAGTAAATTCTTTTACCTTTTCAGTCTTATTTATTTTTAAATTGTATAATAGAAAAAGATTATTAGATGCACGCCCAAATTACTCTTTTAAACATATTTGCTCTTTAAAAAGTGACACGTAATTTTCTCAAAATCGCGTAATTGTTTTACTATAAGATAAGTAACACCCAAAATTATATTATTATAGTTAAATTTGATATGATATACAACATATTAAAAGCAAACAATTAAAAGAGCAACGGTAACACCCAAAAGTATATTAGTTAAAGTTGATATGATATTACAAGACATTGATAATTAAATTAATAAAAGAAATAAGTACTCTCAACTTAAAAAGAAAAAAAGTTTTAACCATTATTTTCACGAGGTAGATTTTTGTTGTCGTTACAAGCTTTTAAATGATTAAGTGTACTTCTTAATTTAATTTTACAATGTCTTTTGTTTATTTAGATTCTTATTTAGATAAACTTTTTAACTAGTTACACGTTATCATGTCATGACAATGTGTTTTCATTTTGATAAAACACAAACTGTATAAATAATATACATGTCACATTGTAAAAAATCGACATTAACTTTAGAATGTGTATCGCATGAAAAAATACATATATATATATATATATAAAAGGAAAGTCTCTTTCTTTCTTAGAATGGCACATGACATCAACCTATTAATTATCAAAATAATAATAATAATAATAGTAATAATTTTTCTTTGTTTCTCTTTGCTATTAAAAGAGCGTGAAAAATAGGTCATTATCTTTTAATTATCTAAATAATAACTAACTGGTAAGGTAGGTTTGATAAAATAATTGTAGATCGTAAGCTGTAACTTATAATTGTAGAATTATAAAGCTTCTCGATTTCGTTTAAGAGTTTTGCGATTTTTATTGGATTCTAAAATTATAACTTTAACACGTCAAACAAGACTTTTATTTTCTAACGAGCCTTTTAATCAAAATTAAAAATTTAAAGCCGTTAAAATATGTTAAAAGCTATACGACAAACTGACTCTCGGTGTCTCAATGGATTTTCAAGTACTACTTACCCCTATTTTAACACATTAATTACGCCTTTATGGAAATTTCAATTTGAATCTTGAATATAGCAGAAAATAAGGACACGGCCATCAAAATTGTAGAAACTGAAATCATCCATTTTTATCATCTCTCATCTTCAGTCGGTTGATATCGAAGGTATACGGGGCCATTAAACATCAAAAACTATTTTCTTTTTCTTTGTGATTTGTATTTGTTTAGGCCAAAGGCATGTTCAACTTTTCAACAATTTCTGAATCTTTTGTTATTATTTTTTCATCTTAATTTCGTTCACAGATTCATATCGAGAAGAGATGCTGCTCAAATATGTTCACAAAAACCTTCAGGTTTGTTTTGCACACCAAATGTTTATGTCTCAAATATGAATCTTTTGTCATCATTTTTATCATCTCTCATTAAGGTTGCAATACCTTGATCTGTAGTGTGTAAAAATTTGATAGGTTATTATATACAAAACAAATTTGTCATGTATTCTTAGTATTTTGTTCATTATTTTCTCATATTTTTATCATCAAGGAAATATTCAGCACCTACTAAGTTGTTGCGGTGTTTGAGAACATCTGATCCTATCAGTGTAGGCGTTGTTAGGTAACAAAAAATGCCTCTGAATAGCTTGAATTGACTATTTAAACATGAATATGTGCATGCTAAAGATAGCAAATGGAGATAAACATGTTAAAATGTTATAAGAATTGGGAACCATGATAATGGACACTTCCCTACTGACACCAATTTGCAAAACAAATGGTTTTCATAGGATCTGAAAATGATAAGACGATGTTGAACCACATGCCACATATTCGACGATTAATGTCTAAAGGATTTTTGTATTGAATTATATTTTACATGTAACGTTGCCATCATAAAAAATTTCACGAAATATGTCTTCCAAAGTGTACTGTAAAGGTTCATACACTATTTCCTAAATCTAAATATGTTTTTTGATATGTGGTAAATGTTGAATATACGTATGTTGTATGTATTGCAGGAGCGAAAAGAGCAAGGCCTCTTTGTGGAATATGAGCGTAGAATCGCAACTGTGATCTTGAAGATGGTATTAATTCTCAGGTAAATAGGGACATGTTTGATACTTTAATTATTTCTATAGTATCGAAACACTTGTAAGGGATGGTGATATTAGAACGCAATTAGTTACACTTTCATTGACTAAAAGCCGCAGACAAAAGGAGTAGTATTGTGTTTCTGTAGAGGTGCATCTCATTTATCTTATCAAGAACTCACAAAATTCTCTTTGTATGTCTGTGCACATTACTGTATCATAATTTTCATTCAATTACTGAATATATTAGTTGAACTACTTGAGTAGGTGGTTATGGTCTGGTCTCATGCCCCAGTGTACAATCTTAGCATTGAAAGGACTCTATCTTTACGGAGGAGTTAATTAGTACTGGAAAAACCATGCTGATGGTTTAATACTATAACCAACTGTAAACATCATAATATAATATTTATAAAACATGTTAGGAATTGTAATATCACTTTGGTGTAACCTTTTTATACATATTATTTATTATTTATCAGGCCTTGCATGTGGAGGAAAAAAAGGATTCATTTTCATGACTTCATGTTGACCGTCCGTAGTCGCTTACAAGTGACTTATTTGCTTTATCATCACTGCTAACTAGATGCATTATTTGCTATTTGTATCAATTGCGAATTTGTAGAATAGGAATGAAATATCTTTACAGGCTATACAGATCGTTAATATTTTGTTAATGTGACTACTTTTTTAATGCAGAGACATAAAGGTATGGCTGATCCCCCGGAAGTCGTTGCAAAATAGATATACGATGAATCCATTCTGAGCAAGTGATCTGTCCATGAGTGTTGGAGGATTCAAAGGCGGTGATGGCACACGAGTGATGAAATATTTATGGATAGGTGTGAAAATAACACATTAATTGATGGATCAAAATTAAAGCAAAACAAATTTATTAATAAAAAATCAGTTGTGACAGCCTATGGTTATGTGTCCGATTAACCATAGACACTTTTATTTAACGATGCTAAACCGGAAAAAATCACCTTCCGGTTATTGTTTTTATCCACCACAGGTGATGCGACCAACTGATATTCAAAATGGGTCCAGCTAAATGTAGCATATTTAAAATTGTTTTTCTTCATTACCACATTTTGTCAAATTTGAGCATTTTTTATAATGTAAATAAATAGACTTCGTATTTTTCACGTATTAAAAAAAAGCACATTATTAAAGTTAATGCTGAACAAGAATATGCATATAATAAAACTTATATCGTGGTGCAAAGTACCATATTGTTCGCTTCACTCATTAGTGATGCACCAGTAAAAAAGGAACTGGAACAACAATTTTATTGTTACCGAAGAACATATGTTTGGTGAAACATACACAAAACAACAAAATTACCAAGGACACTCACCTTATTTGTGGCCAATACCTCTTGTACTCGTACATGGTCCATCAACTACATTTGGAGTTAACTATCTGTTCAGAAAATGTCATGCATCAATGCAACGCCATCAAGACACCTTTAGTTTGTGGATGTTTATTATTCGGTATATATTTATCATCTATATGTATGCCTTTTGAGAAACAGGATTAGTGGAGGACTATGATATTTCAAGATTGTAGTTGCCTTTTGAAATTGTTCAAATTTGAAGGCTGGTAGAAATGGATCTTAAACGGATTTTTGATTTTCTATTGAATGATATAATTGTAATTGGGTTTGTTCGTAATTGTAATTATGTTTAGACATGCAATATTGGGTTTATTAGATCAAAATAATGTTTAAAACAAAGTTAATTGTAACGGAAGTTAAAGATTAAGTTGATCATATTATAAAACGATTTTACAAAACCCACCAAGATCCATTTACATGTTAATTAAGATATACAATCATAAGGTGTTTAAAGAGTTACAACCTTTGAAGTCTTTGAACCCTTTTGATTTTAGGGTGTTGATGAAGATGAAGGTGACAAGAACTCAAGCAAGAGGTCCTATATAGCAAGTTCACCAATAGCACTTGATCAACACTAGATGTTAGTCTAATACCCCTTGTAAGAACACACTCTTAAGCTCTTAAGAACAAATCTAAATTTGTCTAAGAGAGAGTTAATATTCTTCACTCTATGAACTACTAACTTTTAGTAAGAGATTGAGTTGAGAATGTGTAGAGAATGCACTAACTAGAAAAGTGAATAATACCTGAAGTTTTTATACATACATCCATCCACAAAGTCATCCAAGTCCCATGCTTGAAGATGCATGCAAGTAAGGTGATACAAGCATGACATACTAACAACTTAGCAAGCAACCCATCACCAAGGGGAGGGCCCCCTTTTGATGTCTCACATGTAATGTAATATTGTGTACAAGATTTAATTCCAAACTCTTGTAGGTCCAAAATCTTATACATGACTTCTATATTCATATCATTTGACTTCTAACATGTTACATGCTTTGGAACATTATTAATTTATTATAATGATAATTTCCAATTAATACAAGGGTTATTGACAATTAGCAAGAATCAAATTCTTGCAATTAATCAATTTGTCTTTAATGCTATTAGTGTGACCCTATAGCATCATGTGTCATTAACAATATTAATCTTATGATTATTTTTGAGTATTAAGATTCAACATGCTAACCATTAAACAATGTTGTAATTAGTGTGATAAGTTAAGGGTAAATTAATAATTAGCTTATAATAGAGAGACACTTAGAATGTTATCTTTTGGTTCGATGGTGAGATCACCAACAAGGAGAAAACAATTAAGTGTTGAGATTTGATTTAACGGGAATTAGACGATTAGTTACTAAGTTAATCTAGTTAAGATTTTATTTTAATTTTAAAGAGAAATTAAGGAACCGCTTTTCAATTACTTTTTCGAATGAAAAGAGAAGAATCGAACAGACACCTAAATATATTACTCTTTAATATAATATAATATTAGCAGAATCTTGTTCTTAAATACAACAATTCTAAAAGTTCCAAAGTATCTAATGCTTACCACATAATGAGGATCAGATATCGTTTCACGATTACTAAATCACAGAAATCACATCGAATAAACTATATATTATATTAAGATTAGATGACCAAATCCACCAGCCTTTACAAAATGAATATTTTAAATATTAAATTAGATACAATACACATACACATTATACTTTCATTACACCAAAAATTTATGCGTCATGCAGTAAATTCACAGGTCTTAATCTAACTTATGATCGCCTATATAAATTGTACAACCTTGCTACATGACTACCTACATAATACTTCTATTGCAATTGTAACTCTAAATCCAGGAACAATATAATCACAACCATGAGATTTAAAATTTGACAAAAATAAATCTGAAAACCTTTAAAAATTTTATCACTTATATAATTTTAAATTATTAATACCTTAAAATTTTTCATCTTTTACGTAATTTAAAATTTATTGAGGAGTCAGTTGCCCCTACACTCCTTCTACATCTGACACTTTTTGAATAGACATGTACAATACCAGAACACTTATAAAGTAGTTATCAACTATATTTTAAATCAAAAATTTCTTTATTTGTTCAATACTTATTATATCAAAACTTTCAAAAATCAATCTTCATACAAGCAACTTCATATGATTTTACATTTTAAAAACTAACTCAAAATAACTTTCTAATGTTATAATCATTAATCAATCATACTTCATTAAACTTTGGTGTGATTAGTAAACTAACCCATAATGCAAGGATTCATATTGACAATTTCCAATTCTCCCTTCTCCTTTCAAATTAAAGCAAAACCTACACACTGCCACTCCTACGGGTGGCTTTCACACCTCTGTATTTCCCTCCGCTTTTTTTTCTCCGGCACACCGGAAAAGTATACACACATACATACACACAGTGAAGACATGTTTAACACCCCCACTATACTCTCTGTCACTCTATTACTTACACTCCCACTTTTATTCTTCTATTCATCTCATATCCTCCCTCCCAAACACCCCCTAATTCTACCCCCAACCGATACTTCACTTTTCCGGCGAGCAATCCTTTCTTCCGTCCATCCACCAACGGAGTCAACTCGCACTAACTCACCACCCAAAATCGCCTTCCTATTTCTCACCAACACTGATCTCCACTTTGCACCTTTGTGGCAAAAATTCTTTAATGTCAAACACCAAAATCTATACAACATATACGTACACGCCTACCCTTCTTCCGCCGTCAAGAACCCCGGCGGTGTTTTCCGAAACCGTTTCATCGCTGCCAAAAAAACCCAACGTGCTTCCCCTACCTTAATCTCCGCCGCTCGCCGCCTCCTATCCGCCGCCATACTTGACGACCCTTTAAATTACTATTTTGCCCTCGTATCACAAACTTGCATCCCTTTACATTCCTTCCATTACACCTACAAAATCCTCTTCCAGGATTTACATCAACCCACTGAGTCAATTCGGCAAGGAACTCGGCTTAGTTACATCGAGGTGTTATCGGAGGAACCCCAGCTGTGGGACCGGTACAACGCCAGAGGTGAAAACGTGATGTTGCCGGAGGTACCATTTGAAAAGTTCCGGGTCGGATCGCAGTTTTTTATTTTGACCCGGAAGCATTCGCTAATGGTGGTTAAGGAGCGGAAGTTATGGAACAAATTCCGGCTTCCGTGTTTAAACGTCGACTCGTGTTACCCGGAAGAGCATTATTTTCCGACGCTTTTGTCGATGAAGGATTTGAACGGTGTTAGTAAGCATACGCTAACCCGGGTTAATTGGACCGGTAGTGTGGGTGGGCACCCGCATACTTACAACCCGACTGAAGTGTCTCCGGAGCTTATTCGGACCCTAAGGGTTTCAAATTCGACGTCTTCGTATCTATTTGCCCGTAAATTTTCGCCGGAGTGTTTGCCGGCGTTGATGGAAATGGCTGATGATATCATTTTCCGGGAGTGAATCGGGTTGGTTTAGGTATGTTTACTTTTGGATAAACATTATCCTTTTTAGTAAAGTGGACCTACACAGTGTTGACTTTATGTGGAAAGTAGGTCCAGATGATCTATTCATATGCATCTATCATCATACATGTACATCTAAAAACCACTAACTCTTTATATTTTTAGTTAAAAATGGGACTTAAAATTATCTTTTGAAAATATTTTATATTTTATTTATTAAACTTTAAGTTAAATATTGAAAAAGTAGCTTGGCATGAAATGTTACATCATATATTGTGTTTTAGGGTGGTTAGGATTGTTTATTGAAGTAGTGGTTTGTACTACTAAACTATAGGTTAACGTGTATGTTTGAATGCATCACAAATAATATTTGAATTGAAGACTTTTAAACTGCTTATTGAACGTTTTTTTAATGTTATTATTACTCGTGATTACATATAGTTTATTGTGTAACTAATTAAATTTTTTGTGTTACGTTTGGCAGGTTTACGATCTTCGTATACTTCGAGGGTGTTGGTTTTTAAAGAAACGGTGTGAAGAATAAGGGTCCAAAGGGTCTAAATCTAGCAAAAAGAATAACCCAAGCTCAATCCTAATTGTGTATATCGGCTTGTGTGTTATGTTGCTTTTAAAATTGTATGTGGTTGAACGTTGAAGTGCTTTCAATTTGTGAGTTAATAAGTTTTAGGTCAATCCAAAAGATTGTGGAATGTTAGTTGCTCAAAACTTTTACATTTGGTGGTATGAAAGGGAGCTCCAAACTCAAAATGGACGGCATAATTATCGTAATCGTAATACATGTTTAAGATCATGTGAACTTAACCATCATGTTCTTTCTTGTATGCAACAAACACCAACGTCGTATTCTCAAGTTTTACATCGGTAACAAATATGCAAGAAGAAAAAATATGAAGATTGTGTTTTTATTCATGTTTTCGAGTTTTCTGAAAAATAAAAAACAACAAATGTTATTTTTTCTTATTATCTCGTTTATGTAAGGCAAAAGCTACAAAAGCTCCATTTTACTTCTAGAGTTTATTGAATTTTATGGGATATTAAGATTAATTTTTATATAAGCTCAATTTCATAAAAAAAAAGTTGTTAAAAAAAATTAGCTCTCTAAAATTAAATTAGTTGAATTAGTTTTTGATAAGGACAGTGAGCTTATATTATAAAATATAAAATACCTAAATGCCCTTTAGTGGACCGTTTTTCCTATTGTGAGTTTTATTTGTATGTAGTTTCATGTCTTTTTATGTTACTACAAGTGTAAGTGTATTTGTGTGATGTGACGACAAATCACTTTAGTACGGTATACGATTTCTTAGAAATTATGAGTATGAATTTATACAACTACCAATGTCAAAGTATGTATTTGTAAGAAGTTACAATTATTTTGGATTACATACATTTAATTTTGTGACTTTTATATTTTGCTTATATAAATATGTAATCCCTTATTAAATTCAAATGGGTTACGAGTATTGAGTTATGAATAATGTCATATAGACTTAATAAGATGGACTTAAATATAGGTCTGATTCACCCATTAGTTATATATTTTGTATCTTTTAATTTTATTGATTGAATTTTACATGTGTTATAATTTTATTGTTAAATTAACTTTTAAATTTATCTAATTAGATCTATCTAGTATTTTTCTTAAATTATTAACCCTTATAATCAGATGATAGAGTAAACTCACATCTTCTCGTGAGAATTTAAAAGGTGTCTCATGATATATCATTTGACTTTATTTTGGCCGACTTATCTTTATATACTCAATCTATTCTTATGATATATGTCGTAATATTCCACTTAATTATAATTATTATTAACCTAATCTCATTCATCATATTATTAGTTACCAAAACTATTATTACTATGAATATTCTATTATATTGGTACTACTATAGCTTAATTATTATTTTTAAGTTGTACTAATATTATACCCTTATTATTATTATTATTATTATAACCAAATTTACTAAAGCTTTTGTGTGTCTGATGTTGTTGTAATAAAACTTTTGAAACCTTTTAATATGAGTAATACGTTTATTTATACATACCTAAAAGGAAAGTTTTGTTTAGTCAAAATCAGTATAATATGTCATAACTTTTAATCATAATGAAAAAAGATAATAAATTAATGTTAACGTATAGCGATTAATCTTTTAACGTGCAAGTTGACCAATTTGTTAACTCGGATAAAAATAACTATTAGTAAATATCATTTTCTTTACATGAAGTAGCTACCAACACCAAAATACGTAATGAAATTAGCAATGTGTATGAATGTGTTATATTTTTAGCAGTTATTTTTTAATATCAATTACTCAATTACTATAAATAGTAAATTTTTATCTTTTATATTTTTTAAATCTTTTTTATATTTAAGTAATTAAAACAAATGACATAAAATATTTTAAAGATTAGATAAACTGGTTATTTTCAATTTTATACTTCAGACTTATTTCTTGATAGAGGCACTTTTTAACTTTATTTAATTTCAATCGATTATAGTATATCCGATTATATTTTTTTTATAGTTGCTATTAATTTACCAAATACTTATAAAAAATAAATCTTCGAGTTTTATTTATAGTCAAAACCTATTATGTTAATATTTGTAACTATAAACTTTTAGCTAACTTTGAAAACACCTACATAACTTCTCTTTCATTTGTTTACTCCAAAGAATTTGACATCAAGAGTTCAAGACTAACATATTTCTTTTATTTTGTTTCTAAAAATAACTCAAAAATTAACTCTCACACTCTTTAAGTTATTCGTAATATAAATACTTACGAACGTGGAAATTTAAGTAAGTTGGGTAGTACGGGGAATAAAATTAAATTAAATACGAGTAATTTTAATTTTAATATATATATATGTAAATTTTCACCTTAATACTTGAACCCACTTGTGGAAGAGTTGTCACCGAGCCAACGTGTGAAGAGGCAAAAGCGTGACGGCTTAAATCTCTCGCTCGTTTTCAGCTCACAATAGAGAGCTATACATACACAATTATATGTATGTATCACTCTCTACGCATCGTATCTCCATACAATTAGTATCATTCTCTCTCGATTATCCTAAAGGTACGTCAAATTTCCCTATTATTTCTTCGTTTTTAATCACATTGTTAATCCGATTCTACACATGCTTTCTTTGCCTGACCGATTGTTCTCATAATTTGGAGAATAATCGATGATAATTTTACTTTTTGTGTTTTCAACTACATTTGTTTTTCTTTTTTGTGTACTGGGGTTTTGATGAGTTTAGGGTTATTGTGTTTCGATTACTTCTAATTTTTTGTTTATTTCTACATTTTGAGTTTGTAAACTAGATTTTAAATTAGTTATAAAAAAATGTGTGTGTATACGTACATAACCGTGGGTTAAATTTTGATGTCAAACAAGGTATGTAAATTTAAAATCAGTACCGATTTCAAACTTTCCATGGATTATTTTTTGTTGACTGTGGTCAAACTTTATAGTCCGTACCAGAAAACAGGATGATGTTGGTGTGTCTTTTTACAACAAAATCTATATAAATTATACATCAATTTAACATATCTGATTTCTTAATTTGTATCAGTGAGAAAATTTGATTGTTGTTCAATAAGAATTGTTGAGTTAGTAAACAGACAGATAACTAGGTTTTTAAGTACCACAAGCCATTTGATTTTTTTCAGTTTCCTAAATCATAGGAAAATGCAAATGTTTGAGCTTCTTGTTTTATATAAATATTTAGAATTTTAGTTTCATTTGAAAAAACTGCTGTTTACAAACTTAGGTGACAGTTCATTTGAGACCCCTAAAAACCTCGAAAACCAGGACAGATGATACAGATTGACTCTAATCACACGTGATTTAAGTTAGATCACATGTGATTAGAGTCATTATTTGATCTAAGTTTTTAGGGGACTCAAGTGAACCCATCTACAAAACCTTAAATGCATGTATATAAAAAAGAATAAATGTAGAAGTACTATTATCTGATAGCACATATAGCTCCTAGCAATATGCTATACAAACGTTGATGTTTACATTTATTGTTAAAATGGCTAAAGAAGCAGCAATATCTGACACACCAGCTCAATCTGTTTAATATAAGTTGTTGTTAAAGGTACCACCCATTCAAATTGTCTTAGAGATTTTTTGAATTGTTGTTGGATGTACATTTGCACATGGCAACAATAAATTCTAAAAGGAAATCGATACTATTTTTGTTAAGGAAAATATTTAGCAACAGATATGAAATTATGAATTAACAATATTATTTAACTTTATGTTCTTTAACCTTTTCATTGATTTTTTTAGAAATTTTAAGCGGAAAAAAATGTCAAGGCAACCGCAACTTCCGCCTCGTTGCCCGATTTCAAAGACAAAGTCCCTTGATCCTCCATCTTCAGTCACTTGGAAAGATGAAAACTGTCATTTGGGACGCCAAAAATCTGTGTCACAAAGCGTTGATTTAGATGAGCAGCCAGCTTGGCTAGATGATTTGTTGGGTGATTGGGACCCGGGATTTAAAATAAACACTCATAGCCGTGCAACTAGTGATTCTGAAACTGTTTTGGATGGTCTTGTTGAGTTGCCGAGTGTGAAGACAGACGCAGATATTGGTAAAAATGCTGTTGCTGCTACTGCATTGGAGTCGGCTTGTGTATATGGTCCTAATTCACCTCGGGCCAAGGAGAAAGTATCAAGTCAAGATAATGCTATAGTTTCAGCTTTATCAGAGTATGCATCTCATGGTCCAATGCAGTATGTTAATTCGGATGTTTTTGTTTCGGGATCGGTTAAAGATGCAACCGGTGAAGTAAATTTGGAGGATAAACCGTTTAAAAGGTCAGCTTTTATAAAACTGAAATGTTTGTTATGATTGTTGATGCATAAAAATGTCTGTAAAAAATGTTCAACTTATGTTACTAGTCTATAATCTTAAATGTTACATTTAAGCCATTTTAATGTTTGGTTAAAATTTGTATCTTTGATATCTTAGAATTAGGCTTACTGTTATAGTACTAAATTTGTGGTACTGATATTTTAGGCACTCTGCACAACGGTCACGAGTACGTAAACTCCAGTATATAGCTGAACTGGAGAGAACTGTAGAGAATTTTCAGGTAAAACCAGTGGAAATAGTCGGGGAATACTTTTGATAATCTAGTATAATGTTTATTACAGTACAATCAGAGTTCTCTTCATCGTATGATAAATCTCATAAATCTCATGATTTATGATGCAGAATATCGTGTCAGAATTGGCTGTTAGAGTTGATTCTCTAGCAGAGCAGCGTGTTTATTTGTCAGTGGAGAACACGCAACTAAAACAGCAGTTGGCTAGGCTGCAGCAGGAGAAGTTTGGTATGGAACGTAAGTTTGCCCATCTCTAATCGTTTATTTTATAATCACAGAAAAAGTAATGTTCTATCTGATTTTAAAGATTTGGAATGCTGATATCAACAGGTCAGTACCAGTTTATGAGAAATGAAGCTGAGGGATTGAAACAACGTGTGGCATTTTCACGCAATGGCAGCAAGGTAAAAACACATTATAGGTCAAATTCTACTGGTGATACTGAGAAATTGCATGTAGAACCTACTTGGCATATGATCGATATGGGCAAGCTTCATATTAACTGAAGAATTTTAGGAGCTAATCATGTTCTGCACTGCACATTATAGGAAGCATTAGATACTCCCGAGTTATCTTTATTCCAATTTAACAAAAGCGGAGATTGTGTCCGAGACATCCCACTTGTTGAAACAAGATAAAGGGATGAAGCTATTTAGGAATTCTTGTTGTTTAAAGATACAAATTTAACATGTACTCTTGTTATCAAATTGAAGGACCATTTAAAGTTTGGTCTGTCGTAAGTTCATGCTACAGTAGCTGAGATCGATTCTGACGGTTTGGTCTGTTTATTTCGATATAGCCTGAGACGGTAGCTTTTTGAGTTACTTGACATCTAATGGAAGTCGTATAAGGTCATAACCACTGTTTTTGGATATGGCATGACTATGTTTTTCTGTTCGATTTATGTTTCAACATTTGAAATTTACGTTCAGTGACTGAAAAATATTTGCCTACAATAGCATATGATTAACAAAGCTAATTAACTCAAAAATAAATGAAAACCGATTTGTTTTTTCAAGAATGTTGAATTTGGACCCGTAATTTAAGGTTTTTGGGCTGAACCCGTCAAAGATCTTTTTGTGGGCTGCTTGTTTAGAAAGGTGAAAATATTAGAAGAGAAAGAGATCAACTTCATAGTAAAACAAATGAAGTTCATGCCTTCAATTTTGATGATCTTTTCAGCTATATGTCAATTTACCTTATGATCTTGTCTATTTTCTTTTCCAAACAGAGATAAACACCCCAAATGATCACTTTTTCCATTAATTAGTCCAACAGTATGTTTTGTTTAATACAAAAGATTAAACAGATAAAAAAAACACGTGTTTAAAATACTATAAGGTGATGTACTCAAACTAGTAGTTTAAATACGGCTCGTGATTTTTCCACAGGGAAGGTAAAATAAGTATAAGGAAATTATAACCCTAGCATTAATTTAACCTATTTCACTTTTATCTTTTAACCATTCAAAAATTAAAATACAGCAAAGTCATCGCTCCATTTTTCTCATCATTCTCACCAGCGACTTATTGCATTCCGGTGCATCTCCAACGCGTCATTCTGATCGTCTTGATTTTAAGGTTAATTGGAAATTGAAAGTACAAAGAAGGTACATAAATAAAGGTACATCGATTTTGATTAGAGTTGATTTTTGTTTCAATGTTTGTGTAACTCAAATTGTGGTTGTAAGTCCAATATAAATAAGATGTAGCTTAGAATTATTCGTATCTTATCTCAATCGTACTAATCATCCATTAAAACACTAAACCATGGAACATTCATACTTTATATACTTTTGAGTTAAACATCCAAAGTAAAGTTGTAGTGTACGCAAGGGCTATTTTCTATCTTTTTGTGCACGTTTGGCATTTGGTTTGTGTAAGGTGTTTTGCTATATAAACTATTTAGTCAAGAGGAAACTAATAGCAATTGGCTTGATTATATGTATGTGGACCAAAATTTTGTTATTCACTTTCCAAAGTATATTTTTGTTTGTGATTGAATACTTTGGTTTTAGTAGAGAAATTGGATTTTAGGCCTCTAATATGGTTTGGTTATAAATTGTGTTGCAGGTATACAAAAGGTTTAGTCTAATATAGTTTGTTAATGTACAAATAAAGTGCACGTAAAAGAGTAGGATGTTAAGTGTCATAAAGAGCGACCGGTAATGGAGACATGGATGACGGGTTACAAGTTTGTGCACGGCGATCATATATGTACGACAGGGGCATTGGTCATTAATGAAGTACTGGCTTACAAAAATAAATTCCAAGCAATCAAAACAGAAGCTGCAATTTTAAGCAAATAAATTCATAGCAATCAAAATAAGTATTGCCTTACAAAAATAGTCTCAAAACTGTTTAGAACCTTAACCACGAAAAAACATAACCCGTCAAAAATCTTTAGGAAACGAATCTGATCATACTAATCTAAGGATATTATATCACTTGAAACTGCTTCAGGATATGCATTATGCGTATAACCAATATCCTCCACTGCAACTGCTTCAAAGTTTATTTGGAATAAAAAGCTATGAGTCGAAGAATTGAGTGTTTGTGATGACTCAAAAGTTCAAATCTTGAAGGTTCTCTTGTTGCAGAAGTTGATCCTTTTTTCCTTTTTTGGTTTTAGAGGCCTTCCTTTGGGACATTAAACTATTGGCTAAAAAAGGTATTAGTTTGATTAAAAAATTTAGAAATCATGGAAGTAGCAAGTTTTTTCTTGTTTAGGGGCCACATTTGGTACTTCAAATACAACTCATCAAGCATATTAAGAAATCTGTTAGCTTCATCCTTATGTGAATCATCTTTTGAATTAAGAGATAACGTATTAATTCTCCATTGTGGATGAATAGGGTCTAAAGAAAGTGTCATTACTAACAAAGTTTTTATCTTGTACTCACGTAAAAGACTCACAATTGCCACAAAATGATCGGTCTAAGGAGGCAGTGCAACTCAAAAACAAAAATAGTAATTAAACCACAAATGTTGACGAATTACAAATCATCAAGCATGTAAGAAAAGCCCTTCACATAGTTCGTCAAAGTTGTCAATTCAACCACAGCTTGAAAATATTTGTTGCTTAGCCAACGAATAATTTTTGTCCTGTTCAGAACTGGATATTTTTGTTGACTTAATTTGACTAGCAACCGGTCAAAAATCTTTTTTTTTTTCTTTTCTTTTCAAACGTCAAAAAGCCCTTGTAACCCAAAGTTGTTGATTTAGCTACTATACATTTGCCTTAAATAGTTAAATATTACTCCAAATGAAACTATTAAGTTGCTTATTTGTTTGCATTTATTTGAAGACTCCCATCCACGGAGGTCGTTTGACCTTAAATATCAATCACCTTCATTTTCACTTCGATTTGATTTGAAACTATAAACTCTATTCAAATTTTAACGATTTGATGAACTTTAAACAAAATATAAATATCGATGTAAAATAATTACACATTAAATCTATGACGATCTTGTTTCTGGAAATATCAACTTTACTGATATGTTAGCAACTGATCAACAGTGTAAACATCAAATCTACAGCCAGGTTTTGAAGTAATGTATACTTTCATAACTCTAGGATATGAGTATTTTGAAATAAACTCGATCTCGTAACGGAATAAGTACTAGTGAGATTGGAAATGAGAGAGATAAAAGGATCAAAAGTAACCTGATGACGGCAGGATTGTAGCATTACGTCGCCGGAGAATAACTGATCGGCGGCGATGAAGCTCCGGTGGAAGTGTGTAGTGAGTTTAGTAGTCTACACACTGCACAGAACTACTGTTCCTGACAAACGGTTAATTGGTAGCATGATATAGGAAACATAGATTTCAACTTCCAGTCAAGACCCAGGGTAATATGGTCAATTATACTCCGTATATAACTAGGCTAGATAGATAAGTATCAAAATTAGGAAACCTTTTTTGTGATTTAAAATGTGAGATTCATTTAAATTAGTAAATCATCTTAAATATAACTTTTATCAAGTTACCTAACATTAATATCATAATGGTTGCTTTGTACAGGGGTGATTGACGTTGTTTCTTTTGATGGATAACATTGAAAAGATCTCAATAGTACCAACGAAATAAAATACTTTTGCATAACTTTGGAGACACTTGTCCCCTTTAAAATCCGTCTCTAGGTATATGCACACTTACTTTGTAAAATGTTAGTCCTTTCTTGCTTTCGTATCAACTTAATCATGGACTATATTAGTAAAATGACAAATACATAGGGCTAACATGATTATCGAAATAAAAAACATATTAAACGTTTTTCGCCTCCTCAAGTTATCAGAACAGAGATAACAAAATAATACACAGTAGTAATTTATCACAAAGAAAATCACGGGTCGAATAATATATTTTTAATGAAAAACTTGTGTATGTTATTTAAAAAGTAGAGCTGACAATCTTCAACACAACTCTTAATTTGATCCGGAATCAATTCAAAAATAAGAAGGTTTAGGTAAGGGGTTTTTATCTACGAACCCATCAATCCAAAATTCGCTAACTCGTTATTTTTTGGGTTGGGTTTGGATCACTCAATGTGTTTTTGGGTTGACCCGACAACCCGAAAAAATTTTAAATTAGTTAATTTTATTGTAATCTAATATACCCAAAATGTTTAGTGATATTTTAATATTAAATTTGGATAAACATATTGGATAATATGATATTTTCAAGATTTTATAAAATTTTGAAGGGTTATTAATGATGAATAATAGATTTAGAGATTGACCCACGTGATCCATTTAACATGTTAACTGAAATTGACCCAAAAACCGTTTGACCTGATTAAATAAATGAGTTATTTAAATCGGGTTAAGATTAACAGGTTTTGTGTTGGGTTAAAATACTCGACTGGATTAGAAAATCAAGTCAAGCTTGAGTCGACTAGTTCTGACCCGATAACCTGAACTGATCAACTCAACCCAACTCAAATTGCCATCCTGCCAAAAAGAGTAGTTTTTGTTGTTCATGTAAAGAAGACGTTTTAAGTAATCTTTGATAGATCACAAAGACACATAAGATGCAAATTAAAAGGGGACCAGCTTCAAGTGGTACCGGTAATAAATGTGTCATGCCATGTAATGTTCCACATTTGTAGGATCGTGTGGTCACAAGGCAGACCATGCGTACGTAATCAAACCCTTTGACTCATGTGCCCTGTAATCCACGTCAACCGGCACGTGGCCACATGGATGGTGAGTATTAATCCACGCATATTTTGATCCTTTCTTTTACGGTGGTGATTGTACAACATCCAATTGAGTTGTATATTTGATAGACCCACACTTGCCTTCTTACCAGTAAGAGGGTCAACCAACTTAACCAGTCTTGTTAACTCATATTTTTGAACATTCGCAAAAGCAAATGAAGATGGTCATAAAGCATGCAGTGGCGCCCCTTTTGTGACAGTAAAGAAGAGACGAAAACCGTAGTGAACTCATGGTGGTAGTAGCTCGAGGTGGTTTTGACAGATGAATACACAGGCAGTTGCACGAAATAAATCATCAATTACATGGAGGTGTCAACAAAATCATTTTAATTGACATGTACTATATCCTAAATGACAGCAGATACATGTAATCATCATGTTCAGATTATGCACACTATTGTTTACAGAGCTAAAAAAGATAGTAGTAGCCATGTCATGAAGAATAAACACACTATAAACCGCTGGTTCCCACTTAATTACGAAGTGATGCATTAGGGACAGCAGGAAAACCATACTCATCCACAGCCTGTATAGCGAACATCAATCAAACAATGTTAAGCTAAAATTGGAATGAAAGTATTAAAACTCAGGTGAAATTTGTCAGCATAATCCTTTATCTGATAATTACCAGTAGGCCAAATATTATTCCAATAAAGATAAAACTTTTTATAAAAAAAATTTAAGAGATTTTATGCACTAACAGTTAGATTTTGGACGACTTCCTACCAGTTTCCTTTTTAGCTAGCTTTTATTTACCGTTTGACTGGTAAGAAGTAAAACGTAACCCCAATCAACCCATTCATAGGTGAACAGGTTGAAATTACCACCTCAAAGATTCTCATATAGTGGCATACTTAAGGCATTTGGCTGATGGTAAAAGACTTGGCCTCAACAAATTTAACAGATCAAACAGTGCAAATTCATGCATCAGCGAACGATGACTCAACAAAGGACAACACGTATTTCAAAATCACCTGATTGTTAACTCTGCCAGATGGCACTGCATGCCCACTCGGAGCTGAGGGCAGGTTAAGTTCTTCATTCAGATCAGGCTCATTATCAGGTTGAAGATATGAAGGCACCCCTTCACCTTCAGTTTCCTGCCCCATGTCGGCCTCTAGAGCATCAAGTTCTGCATCAACAAAGTATTCAATCATGAAAACTAACTTTTCATAATAAGCCAAAGAGAAAGTTGATACTTAAAATGGAAAACAAAATGTGTTCATACCACCCATGAGATCATCTTCATCGATGTCATCTGGCACACTGTAACTTCTACCAAGAGATTCTTGTATTTCATTGCTAATATCCATCATGTCCATCATTTCATCTTGCAAATTCTACACAGAAATAGATTCAATGGCCCACATTTAGTTTTAAGGAAAGTCAGATGGTAGAAATTAAATTCATTGATATACTAACATCAATGTCTTGAATCTTAACGGTCTTCATCATTCCTTTCAACTCTTTATTTGCTGATTTCAGAGCTGACATCTGGAAGATACAAAATTCATGACTAAAAAGGCAAATAAGTCATCAAGCATGGATAGCATAAGATACTTTAAAACGATTGCTTAGCAATCGCGAATCTATTCGGCAGAGCACAATTTACGGATAATATCCAAAACCAGAAACGTGAAGACTTAAAATTGCAAAACGTACTGTTTGCTGAGCATCTTTAATCCCCTCTGAAGCAAATGCAACTTGATCTAAGTTAAACGTTTGATTGTATAGCATGTCACGTTGTCCTTCATACCTACCAAGAATTAAATAAAGGTTGCAGTTCAATATATATAAGCAAACGGATACAAACACATATGACAATGAAGGATGTATGTGTATTAAGTACGGAATTCTCAAACAATATTAATGTTATTTCTTCCTCACTTAAAAAATTTCAGACTCGATGTTTTTCTATGTCTTTAAGAAAATGATATAACCTCAGGCTTCATAAGCTACAACATTATCCATTCTATGGCATAATTGTTCCTTGCTATTCCCATTAAAGGTATATCCCATTACCGCATAGATCATAATATAATTCTCAATTCCTAGCTATTAGATGTCCAAAAAAATATCTAGTTCACAAGTTTTCCTAATTATTATTCTCCAAACAAAATTACTGATTGCCAAACTTATCCTACAACAGTTATGTTCCTACCCTTGAGGTACAGAAAGCACCTGCAATTGCAAAACATATATCAAGCATGCATGGCTATTCACATATACAAATCAAGCAGTTAAAGTATGAAGTGGCCTACATTCTTTTTTGCTTGAGAACTCTCATAGCTCGAGCCTTCACAGCTTCTTGAGCAGGACCAGGTCTAGTTTTCTTGATCTGTTCTTTATATCTAGCAAGTTCACCATCGAGCCGTTTGATCTTTTCATCCACTGTTTCACCTCTCTTATTGATCTATCACAAAATACAAAAACTAAGCAGGCTGCAGGCATCCAATTCCATAATAATTCCAACAATAGTACGTAGCAATGTTACAGATATGATAGAAAACGGTGCGACTTTCCACATGGCTAGATAATACGGTTAAGATAATGAGATTGTTTTGACTATCACATACTCAAAATGTGACTGAGAATATATACATGTATTGCCTCGTGCCTAAATCTATATATATAATACAACGATATACATACACACACGATATGTAGTGTACGATGCCTAAATCTACAGAAATCTTGACATCCAAATTGAAGTCTTAATTCGTAAGATAACTCAATTCCTAAACTAATGATATCGAATACCGAACACAAGTACTAATCATAATTTCTAAATATAATAATTACCGATGAAAACAAATACACAATTATATAGTAAACGGAATCGATTGAATATATAAGTACCCGATCGGACGCGTCATTAAGTGAAGGGGGTGGTTCTTTGTCTTTCTTAGCACCGAATACTCTCCTCATCGCTGCTTTTACTTTAATTCAATTTTAATGCTGATTTTGGGGGTTTTAGAACCCTATGTCGACAGAAGCAGAAGACGGAAGGGAGAAAGTCAACGGGAGAGGTATTTGCGTGGTCCTGTAGTTGGATTTCGTAAGGTGATTCGTGAGTAATTTCGATGAAGGTAAAGGTGGTCTTTTTAGGTGGATTTTGATATCGTCAATCGCTCTGACTCTGATCCTAATTAACTTACAAAAATAGTCCCTGAACTTTAGATAACTTGCACAATCACTCGTGATATATTTTCGTTTACATTTATTTATCTTTTGACAAAACGATCCGTATTACCGTTCTTCATATTAGTTAACGTGTCTTGCCCTCTGGCACGTGAATGATCGCCAAGTGATTTTTCCATATAAATTTTCTTTTCAAATTTTAATATCGATTTCGCTGGTATTGGCTATTAGTTATTCTAGTTATCATATGTATATGTATGTTTATGACCCTATTTCATGATAAAATGTATACATAATGTATGAAATATGTAAACAACACGTACATTATGGGACGTGTGTGTTTGGTGTTAAAACAATCAAATAATGTATCGTCATGGATTAGAGGCGTGAAGTTAGAAAGAACATAAAGCGGAGATGATATGTGTATTTGTTTGAAGTATCTCTAGTCTAATAGATATGAAAATTTTAATATGTCAAGTCCAATCCAAACAAGACATAAAAGAAGAAGTTAATTACATAATTATGAAAAGTTAGCAAATAATTACTGTTACGAGCTAAATTTGAACTGAAAAAGGGATAAAATCTTTTACGTGTTCACTAATCCAATCCAATTACTAATAATAATAATAATAAAAATTCACACTCTTTGCCCTTATGGTCTTTCATTTTTTCATACTTCATCCTTTCAAAATTATAAAATTTCACTATCTACCCTTATGATGCAGTCATACAAATCATCCTTGTTATCATAATATTTTAACTTGTTCTTTCCCTTATAATTTTGATTTCTAGCCTTATGTTCTTCCATGATGTTGACATATGAACTCATGATTTTCTCCCTTTACATCGTCTGCGTGTTTGATCTGAAGTCTCCTCCTCATGTGCCTCCCCACATGGTCTACTAAGATTATACGCAACTTCCAGTGTAGTCAACAAGAATTTCACCTTGTACAACCATCTCCTAAAATCAATCCATCAAACTTGTCAAGTTTTGCCAACTTAAAAGTCACATTTTTCACAGATTCAGCCATTGAAATCAACGAAAATAATCTTAGATTGTTAGAAAACTATGGTTGTGAAAAGGATGAATGATTTAAATGATCGAATATTTCTCTGTGAATTGTGTATGGAAATCACTTTCCAAAGACAATATTTCGACACTTAATTATCCAGGTTGCACGAAATTCGTCCTTGAATAACTCAAGAGAATATTTAAATTTATGACATTAAAACTTAAATTCTTATTTTATGTATATCTTTATTTGATGTTTGTATACCTTTTAAATATTGTTCACCTAAGTTCCTAAATTTTAGAAGTTACTTTACAATTAAAAAACAAACACCGAACAACGTCTATGTTCGCTAATATGATATCAAAAGCCATCAGATTCTGATCAACTCCGCCTCATATCAAAAGCCATCAGATTCTATTCATTAACGCTGACCTAGTCACTAATCTGGTCATTGATAAATGGTCATGCCACTGACAACCTTGTCACGATCAAAGGTCACCGTAATAATATGATCACTTATATGATCTGGTCATTGGACCAATTTAGTCGCCTATCAGACCTTTCTGATCCCTAATCTGATCACTGATACACACTTAATCAATAACAAGTCAACAAGCACATCAACATTAACATCGAAATTTCATCGGTTTATCAGCAATTCAGTTAAATTTGACCCGTGCAATAATTCAAATCCATTAAATACACTGTTACGCTAAAGTAAAGAAGAAAACCCACTCCAATAATCTCACTATTCAAAACGTATTTTTCGCTCTCAATTTTAGTTATCTTCGTTACAATTTCAATCACATACATCACCCCACAAACGAATTACATCAAAATCCAACGCCTAAAACCAACCATCTCGCCCAATTTTAAGGCCCTAATCAAGCTGCACCTTCAAACCCTAATGTGGTTCCTAATCACTGCGTGTTATGGATGGCTCCTTTCATTTCTGGTGGTGGATATTGCTCTGAAGCTTGGTCTTATATCTTAGCCCTTAATCAGTACAATAAAGAGGCTTAATTTACATTAAGTATTGATCGACATGGTGATGGTGAAAATATATATTTTTGGGAGGGCTTGCATACAGATATGAAAATTTTAGCTTTTGAGCTTTACGAAACTAAATGTAGATTAGAGGAAACAATTGTGATTTGTCATAGTGAGCCTGGTGCTTGGAACCCACCATTGTTTCAAACAACACCTTGCCCTTCATTTAACAGTAGGTTTACTATTGGTCGAACAATGTTCGAAACAGATAGAGTGAATCCCGAGCATGTGAAGCGGTGTAATGCTATGGATATGGTGTGAGTTCCTATCAAATTTCATGTAGATTCTTTTGTAAAAAGTGGAGTTGATTCATCTAAAGTTGTGAAAGTTGTGCAGGCTATAGATACGGAGTTCTTTGATCCGATTAAGTATAGCCCTTTAAAGCTTGCATATTTAGGGAATTTGGTACCTGGGTCAGGCTCAACGAGGGTGGATTCTCGAAACCCGTTTGTTTTCTTGAGTGCTTTCAAGTGGGAGTATAGAAAAGGTTGGGATATGTTGTTACAATCTTACCTTAAAGAATTCGATTCTTTAGACAGTGTAAACTTATACTTACTAAAAAATCCTTACCATTCTGATAGCAATTTTGGTAACAAGATTGTGGAATTTGTGGAGGATTCTGGTTTGGGAAAACCCGTTAATGGTTGGGCTCCGGTTTATGTGATTGATTCTCACATAGCTCAAGTTGATTTTCCAAAACTTTATAAAGCAGCTGATGCGTTTGTCTTGCCATCGAGAGGTGAAGGGTGGGGCTGGCCGATTGTTGAAGCAATGGCTATGTCTTTGCCAGTTATTGCAGTAAGTTGGTCAGGACCAACGGAGTATTTGACCGAGAAGAACAGCTAGCTGCTGCCCGTTGATAGAATGAGTGAAGTTATGGACGGGCCATTTAAAGGGCATCTATGGGCAGAACATTCTATTGATAAACTGAAGTTTTTAATGAGACATGTGATTAGCAATCAAGAAGAAGTTAAGAGTAAAGGAAAGAAAGCGCGTAAGGATATGATTGATAAATACTCTCCTAAGATTGTTGCAAATATAGTTTCTGATCAGATACATCAGATTCTTGACTAAATGGCTTGAAAATGTGGAACCTTTCGTATGGGTTAGTCATTGTAAGTATACTATTCGTGTAGATTGAAAGAAAGATTCAACACCCGAACTGAGTTTTGCTTTTGATAACTATAATAGTAGTCCTTTTACGTATGGAGATTCAGAAATGCATAACCAGATACTGGGTCACTGGTAGAGTGTATTTTTAATCTGAAATTGAATTGAAATTACAATATTACATGGTCTGGAAAAGGGTACATATTATTTGTTAGCTTCAAGCCAATCAAGAATACCCTTCTCTGCTTCAGTAAGTTCTTTTTTCTGTCTCAGCGTGCCTTCTTCAAATGCAAAATAGTCCTTGTAATTGCGCTTGTAATAGCTGTCTAGTCTCTGAAATAGAAGCAGTTCAAACATAGCAGTTAGCATCATTTATCTGTAGGAAAAGTCTCTTTAAACGTTCCAAAACTCTAACTAGAACTGAGAAAACAATGTACTTTAATTGAAAATCAACCCCACTTTGTTTACCTCCTTATCATTCTTGATCTTGTTCTCCTCTGATTTCTTCAGGTACTCTGAGTTAAAGTAATCACATAAGTCATGTTAAGTTTATCTTAAACAACAGCATTTTCTTTCACACATTTTTGCATCAAGCATTTGAGCAACAATCTGTTTTAGAGGTGGTAATATCGACCCATTTACTTAGGTTGTGTTTTATCTCCAAAGGGAAGGAAAAAAAATGCTAAAAGAGGAATGAGTCAAACAGGTTGAACATCACCACAAGTCTATTTCTAGTTCGTACAACCTCTAATTCGCTAAAACGTTTTATTCAAATACTTGCAATATTTTTTTGTAACCATTACTACCACATTAATCATTTTTACAAAATGGTAAAAAAGATTGCAGGTCAACCCAACCCGTTTCGACTCGTAACCTTACCACACTGACCCGTCTATCTTGCCACCTCTAATGTATTTCATAAACTGGTTTGTGTATGTTTGTGAGTTGAATTCAGAAAGACATACTTTGGAGAAGCTGAGTTTGGGAGTTGAATTCAGAAAGACATACTTTGGAGAAGCTGAGTTTGGGAGTCAGTAGCAGCAGCAAGTATAATTGAAAGGAGGAGTGCTCTTCTTCCTTCTCCTAATCCACCACTAGTCTCAGTAACTCTTGCGGTTCTTGTGAATTTTAAACCTCTGTGTTTTTCTTCAATGTTTTCAGCTGCTTGAATGGATGAAACCAGTGTAGTAATATAAGCTCTTATTGCCATTACAACAACCTACTTTTTACCTTATCCTCCTTTTCATTTCAAATATTTCCTGTGTGTGTGTGTGTGTATAATCAGTAGTCTCTTTCCTTTTTTCTTGGCCACTAGTTCTATTTATTAAGGATATGATATTATGATGTTGACTTGCAAATTTGGCTGCTTCTTACTTGTGACTTGAATCTTTATTATCTGCTATGTGCAATCTCAGTTAGATACTTTGGCATCTTGGTATGGATTTGTTGATTAGGATTTTTATGTTGGTTACTAGAACCATAGTGTTCTCATCTACTAAGATATGATTAAAGGAAAACGGTGTAAAAACTATTAACGTAGCAATATTATTAGCATTATTAGTATCCCGTTATTATGTAAGGGTGTAACCCAAAACTTACGAATTCAAGTAAATACCTATAATAGAACAAGGGAACCTGAATACCTAATCTATGAGATAATTTTTTGATAACAATGTTAAATGTAAAATATGCTTAAAACACATGCTTATACATGTCTAACTCATACAGTGTCAAACGACACATGTATTTCACGTATTCTCTCCAATTTTCAGCTTTCAGTTTGATATGTGTAAGAATAAAAAATTTAGGTACTTTTCTATGCATATATTTTAGACATTTCAAGCATTAACCTTTAAAAACTAATACCTTATGAGTAATGAGTTCATTGCAACGATAATATTCTCTTTTTTAAACAAAAATGGGCTACCAACATTCATTCAGTTTTTATCTATTCAGTATTCACTGAATTTATTAGCCCAGCAACTCAACACTATGCTGTCTCAAATTATAACATCACTCTTCTTCCTTTTTGCCTTCCAAAGAGGAACCCATCAAAAATGATGGGTTACATTGTCAACCTTCATTGTGACCAGCCCAATTTGATTAATTTAATTTTCTGTTTCATCCTTATTTGTTGGTATAAAAGATCATACAAATTTTAGCAAAAACGTTTAAAGTCTTGTGAAATTGGTTACATTGTCAACTTTTAGTTTTATTATTCACTTATAAACATTTCGTTTTATTATTCTTCACACGTTTATAGTTTTGCTACTAGTGCATTTATAAATGTGGCATATTTTTATCATTTTTACGCGTTTAAATAAACTAGAAAATTGTCACGTAGTTTTTAACTTTTAATAGTGCAAAAATGATAGTGTAGTATATGATCAACTTGCGCATATATATACACAAATAATGATGCTTAGAAAATTTGTTAATTGGTGCAAGTAAGAATGTAAACGAGTCAAACTCTCAGCAAGATATTTGCGCTCAAACTCCAGCAATAAATTATCATCATTTTTTGTTACCATTTCATCACATGAGACGGAGATAGAGACAAAATAATATACGAATTTGTTCATATCCTTATCATATGTATTAAATAATTTTGTACCATGTATGATAGAATGATCGGTTCATTTAAAATAAAAAATGAAAAGTTAGCTGCTCTTGTTATTTATAATTTCGTATGAAATAGGATACATTTGTAGGTTCAGAATTTATGATGAATCATTTCAAACAAACATATTATTGCATTTGGATCGTAGCTAAATAATTGTTGATATTCACTATTCTAACAATTGATTGTTCAACTATCATTACATATAATATAATCTAGACACATTTTAAACTAATGCAAATTTCATGAATGGTCCCTATGATTCATGAGGATTTATAAAAATTATCCCTCTAACTTCTTTTTCATGCTAGTCCAGAAGGTTCATTTTTGTCTCGTAAACAGTCTCATGCCATTTAAAATGACTAAAGTATCCTCAATTAATATTTTATTCAATGCATATTAAAGACTAAAGTAGAAAAATAGTGAAGATGTTAAAGATATTTTAATCATTTTGAATGGTGAATAGGCCATTTACAAAACAAAATTCAATATTTTTTACTGATAGGGTGATAAAAAGTTTGAAATTCTTTTTCATAAGTTTGTATAAATTAAAAAGACCGTTTATAAAATTTACTCTCACACATAATTTCTTCATGGAACTATAGTTTCTCAACCACCATTTTATTGCATTAATAATATTTAGTTTTCCTTTATTTGAACAGCATAACCGTACGGTAAGTCTAACGATTTATACATATCTTGCGAGCAATTAGAACGATGGGGTACTTTAAAGATATTGTAATTACGTTTGTCCCCTTTTAATTGTTAAATTCCTGTAAAAACACATTAAGTCATTTAGGTATGTGGGTAATGAAGTTTATTGTTTAAGTGTTTATGAAAAAAATAAAGAAAAAAGAATCGGATTAGGGGTTCATTTTCAGTTAGGGTTGAGTCAGAAAAAATCGAACCAATTGAAAGTTGACGATTTTAGTTTTCGACTTTCTAAAAATCAAACCGAACCATTCGGTTATGATTTTTGCTCTAAAAACCGACCAAATAAACCGAATCGAATCGAACTATTTAAATATCATATATATAAATACATATATATATATATAAATACATATATATATATATACAACATGTATATATATGTCTGTATATTTAACTCTTTAAAGTAACATTTTGAACTCATTTACAATATATATAAAGAATATATGTAGATAATATATATCACTATATATATAATGTATATTTATAAAAGTATTTGACAAATAAGCTTAATTGAAAAAACTAATAAATCGAATCGAAAAACTGAAAAACCAAAAACTCAAAACTGAACCAAACCGACGGTTATGATTTTTAAAAATCCAAAAATCAAACTTTCAATTCAATTTTTAATTTTAACCAAAAACCGAACTAAACCAAACCATACTCACCTCTACTTTCAATAGTTGTGCAACTACAAAGCCATTTTAATACAAAACGTAAACAAAATACTGTTACAACTTACAAGCAAGTGGTCCAGTGGTAAGTAGATATTTACGACTCAACTGTCATACTGAAATAATTACAATATATAGGTAAAGTCGATTATTGAATAAAATGATCTTTGACTATATTAAGAGTTAATCTGAATACAACATAACTTAGGATTATTATATATTATATCCATAATTTGATTAGATATCGAATTTTGCCTTGGTATTAAATCAAAATGAGAGGATTTTCTTTTCATTGTGTGTATTTAGAAAAGTTGATGATTTAAGAATATACTTAAAAAATTGGTACTTAATTTGGTAATATCACTTACATCTACCCTTTTAAATATGTAGAGTTTTTTATAATCGCCGTATCAACTCGATGCTTAGAGGGGTGCCTATGGAATCTCGTTCTTAAATGTTCTATAGGCACCGTCAGTCGTCGTGATGTGGTAATGTGGTGGTTCTCATTTTCTTCATAATGCGATATCTTTCTTCTCGTTATTATCTTTTTCCTTTTCTTTTAATGTAACAACATGAGTTAATATAATATGTAGATTTCAGTTGTTTAGTGGTCGGTAAGTTATAACACAAAGTGTCTTTTTAGTATGTTACTGAATAGTGTCAAATGTCAACGACGTGTAGTTCAGTTGGTAATGAACAATTGTATTTTTGACACAAATAGCATAAAGCCACGTGTTCGAGCCCTGATACCCCATAGCCATAATTGCTGAGCGAGTCAATTATGTCTCCCACATTATTGATAGACAATCGATTGTGAACCAGTATGAGTTACCAATTTCACCACGAATATCAATGATTGGTGAGTGACGAAAATATACGCCAAGGTGACACCAACTGCTTAAAATATTGTCGTGATCACAGTAATCACTTTTTTCTTCTTCTTCTTCTTTCTTTTTGTATAGGTTCAAACATGGCCGGTCAAAGTCAACATATTTGTTTACGTATATAGACTGCAGACTGCAGTTTAATTGCATAAACTACCATATTATACGGAGTAGAAAACATTAACATATTGCGAAAGAAACTATAAGATACGGATGCTTGTATTAAATTAAAGAGAAAACACAAGATTTTGGTTGAGATATCAATAAATAATAAAAAAACACAATTCGTAGGTGTATCAATCAATGGTTTTATGTAGCCTTTGTTTTTAATGTTTGCTATTTTTCTCGTAACACATGTGACTTGGATTGTACCCCCAATTAATTTCATTACTTTTAAGTGGTCTTATTTCATCATTTCATATCAATTGAGGTTGGCAGATGTTTGATGTTTTGATTTTTTTTTGCCTTTTGTTTTATATAATTTGGCATTGCTAAAATCACCTAATTTTTGCATCAGAGTTCGCCAAACTTAATTTAATTTTGGATTATCGGGTGGTACAACATTACAATATGTCATCAAGTTTTATAGGTGTCTTTTTCTCATTAAATATGTCTTTTAATTGTCGCATTCCTAGTAACTTATGGGGTAGTTCAAAATGTTGTAAAACACGTCTAATTAACGCATGGTATCTCTTTGATTTCTTTATTCTTTTCCATTCAGAAAGAAAAAAATATGACAATTCACCCGTCCACATTAATATGGTTCTTATTACAAACAAATAGAACCCAACAAAACACAAAGACAACCCTTGTAAACTAAAATATAGTTTACTCGATCCAAAACCATCACTCAAAAAGTAACTTACAATGGGTTGCATCCAAATCTAGTCAGTGACTAAAAACTATATTCATGTGTACGTATAATTAAAAAAATACGTAAATGTAGATGCAAAATGTGTCATTAGTTAGTGATTTCTTTCATTGCTTAAAGCCTTAAATACTGAACATTTGTCTTAAGATTGCACGATATATAAGATATGATGTATGTATTAATTAGCGTTAACAATATTAGTATAGTCGTAAAGTAACTTTCACGTTTCAAAACTGGCCGGGCTGTGAAATTTATGTTTCTTGAAGTTATACAAAAGTTATCATGAAGAGTCTGTTTCCTGTTCTTTTTGGCATATAATTACAAACTAAAGTTTATATATGTTACAAATATGGAAAAGCTACATGAAGTTATATGCTTTCTTTTAATCATGCTAGCTAGCTATTATTTCTAGTCAAACATTTTCACCAAATTTTATTCACATGACTCAATTTCCTATATATCGAAGTTCACCTGCACAAAAGTGTCAAATATATAATCTAATACAACATATGTATGATTATTTATCTTTACCAATAGATGATACTTGAATTACATTATAAAAAAATGATATAGTCAACACCCAAACAAAAGTATGATTGATTAAATAGTATATTATAATTATATTAGTTAATAACCAAACAAATATACAAGAAAATGTTATTTGTTATGGTCACTACTATAAGTTACAACCATTTTTGGAGATGATATATGAGAAGAAAAAGTAGAACCAACGGAAGTAAAAGAACGTGTAGAATGATCATTGGATGCAACACCACCACCACCACCACCGTTACTGCCGTCGTCACCACCACAAACTCCAGCAAGCAAATTAACAAAAGCTTCAACAATAAACTCATGATTATTCTTCCCATTTATCTTCAAATACCACCCCAACAATTCTTCCAAACACTCCCATTCTTTCAACTCATGAATCTCCACCATTTCTTCCATCGACTTCTTGAAATCGATATACGGATTCTCGGACTCCATCACAACCGCCACACTCTCATCATACGGCACACCACCACCAATCTCCGACGTACTACATTGTCTACCACTACCTTGTGTTTCAAGTATAGAACTTGTGGCATCAGGTTCAAAAAACAACCGATCAGACGACCGGGCTCCACGAACGATCGTTTCGACAACTGTGGTTTCAGACTCAGTGGAAACACTTGCTGATTCCGATGAGTTAGTGAAGTAAGAACCGAGTGTAGTAACCTCAAATTGATCTGGTTGATCAAGTAATGATGAGTCCTTATTATTTAACATAAAATCATCGTGGTCATTTGTGGCTTGAAAAGATAGGGTTTTGGTGTGGTTACATGAAGGCCACAGACATAGTTGTTGTTTGTGATTGTTGAGTAACAAAAGAGATGGGATTAGATTCATGTTCTTGCCCATTTAGTCAAGTAAAGTAGCTTGAGTGTTTGAGATGAAATAATGTTTTTTTTTTTTATTATTCTTTTATTTGTGTGAGTGAGTTTTTACGTGTACTTGTTCATAGTGAGTTTTGGTATTAATGGAGATCACAAACAGAGGTGGAATGAAAGGGGGGCTGGTAGGGACTTTCATATGTGTAATAAATACTATTGGTATGGTAAATTTAATTACTTACTACTTTGTTTAATGCATCATATGCATCCTACCAAATTTTCAACTTTTATATATGTATGTACTAACATATTAGTCTTTTTTTTATGCATCTTATTTTAGGTCTGCATTTTGCAACATTTGATATGCATTTGGTTTGGAAAAACTTCCATTTTAACAAATTTTTGTTATGACTATGATTAGAAACAAATCCATGTTAACTTTACTTAATTCGAATTGTCAATCTAGATTAGAAATAAATGATCATCAAGCTGCTTTAGTTTAAAACTAAATAAATGACAACAACGCGTGATATGAACAAAAAAACAAAAAGTGACTAACCAAAGATGGTTTTGGACTGTTGGTAGGTTATAAGCAGCCTGATTCTTGGCAGCATCGCCAACCAAACGTTGTCATTGAAGGCAACACAGGAGGGGGTGGTCCGTTTCCTTGATCATTTGTTACTATCTCACCACGGTTGTGCTGCCAAACAGCCACACAAGAGTAAGTTGTTCCAAGATCAATACCAATGGCTGGAACATTACCGCTTGTTGACATATTTTGAAAGGCCGAGGGATTCTATTTCTAGAATACAATGCAATCAGAAAATATATCTAAATCTTCAAGTGCAGTATTGGATCTAGGAATACAAAAATCACCATTAATCAACTAGATCAAATAATACCAGTAAGAACATGTTCATATTCATGTACTAAAAAAGAATAATCATTCAATGTTTGAGATTGGTTATTTAGACAGCTTATGCTTATAAGAAGATAGCCAGCTTATTGAAAACTACTCACTTTACATTAAGGGGAAACTTGTACTTTTGAATCGGCATTCGACCAAGAATAATCATTTTGAAGTAAGCAATTTCAATCTGACGCATTTCTCAATTTTAACCTAAAGTAACATATTTCTAGTAAATATTAATACAAAAGAAAGTCACTAGATAGTATACCAAATTTCGTAACTGTTTCATATATATAGGTCACTCGGTTTAATAAGTAACGAAAAAATTAAAAACAAACTCACAACAAATAAGCATATTTTTCATTCAAACACTCAAAAGTTAGCGATATACTTGTTTAAACATAAACAATCACTAACACCCCTTAAAATTCACTTTTAGATTTATTTATTTTTTACCAAACAAAGAAAAACCCTAATTAATCAAGTACATTCTAGATGTTTAGTCATTGATAACGCTAATCAAGTTTATAAGTAATCGTATAGAGCAATTTTGGAGCAGTGTTTGTGTTGGAGTTACGACGGTATGGTTTGTACAAGTTTGATCATAATGAAATACAACTGATGTTAAAAATGAATAAATAATTAAATAAATATGGAGAATAATAGATAATTAAATAATAAATTAAAAAAGAAAAACACATAAAAATAAACTAAACTATAAGTCTATAAGTCTATAACCAAAACAAGAAAAAGGAAAATATGTATAACAAAGAGAGAGTGGTGGCGTGGTGGTGAAGCTCTCACGGTTCGCGCCACAATCACAAGAGGAATTTGATTTATTTATCTGTCTGACTGTAAGAATCAATTTTGTTGTGGGCTTTTCGGTGTTGCTGGGCTGGGCTGGGCTTGTTAAGAATGGAATGTAAAACTAGGTTGGGCTATGGGCAACTATTTTGTAACTGCAAACTTATAACCTAAAACAGTAATATAAAGTAGTATTTCAAATAGTTGTGAAAACATCAAAACCCACAGGAGTTCAATTCTAAAGACTACTTGTTGGACAAGTAAGATTTCAAAGTTTGCCAACGAGACTTTATTTATAGTGTTATTATTGTATTGTCACTTTTCAAAGGTTCAACTTCGTACGCCGGCATATGTCATCAAGCTCCATCTCTTTGTTATCCAACTTATCAATTTCAGCATCAGGGTTATCATCAAGCCACACAATTGTGTCCTCAATCTGATGCTCTATGTCTTCCAAGTCTTCTACACTAAATCGCATCTTTCTAAGCCTCAATCGAACCTCGTAATCCTTAATTTTGGTTCTTAATTTATAAGCATAGGTTTCTAAATCTTTATGTGCCATCGCCTTCTTTGCATGTGCTTCATCCTCAGACTTATACTGTTGACCAGCTTCAACCATCTTGTCAATCTGTTCTTTCGAAAGACTACCTGTGTTTGTGATCCTGGTTGAATTGTGCCTGCCAGTAGTTACTTCTCGGGCGGAAACATTCAGGATCCCATCAGCATCAATCTCATAGCATACAGTCACCTCAGCTACTCCCCTGGGAGCAGGTGGAATGCCGACAGTACAAGTTCCCCCGAAAAAATAGTTCTCTGTACATTTGGATCTCTCACCTTGATACACATGAACTCTCGCAGTGGTTTGATTGTCGCAACCTGGATAGAATGTACCTTGTTTTGTTGGTTGGTATAGATGTACCTTGTTCTTTGGTTGGTATAGTTGAATTTCTTGGAATTAACACGACCATAACATCTCCCTTGCAATTTACACCAAATGACAAAGGAGTGACATCAATTAGTGTTAGACCCTTCAGATCTTCATCACCCATTCCACTTAAGTTTGCAGCTAGAACTCCAGCTCCATAAGCAACAGCATCATCAGGATTGATCCTTTGGTAAAGTGACTTCCCATTAAAGAACTCCTGCAACAATTCTTGTACCTTTGGAATCCTGATCGATCCTCCAACAAGAACCACTTCATCGATGCTATCCTTACTCATATTTGCATCATTCAAACAATTTTTCACTGTCTCGATGCACTTCTCAAACAAATCCATGTTAACCTCCTCAAACTTGGCCCTAGTAAATTTCGCAGAAAAATCAATACCGCTACACAAGCAACCAATATCAATCTTTGTCTGAATTGCGGTCGAAATAATCCTTTTTGCTCTCTCACGCTAAACCCTCAACCTACCCAAAGCTTTTACATCGTTACTAATGTCAACGTTATGTTTCCTCTTGAATTGTTGAACAAAATGATTCACCATTCTGTTATCAAAGTCTTCACCTCCTAAATGTGTGTCACCACCTGTAGCTTTAACCTCGATATCTCCCTTTTCATCAATGGTTAGAATAGAAACATCAAAGGTGCCACCACCCTAGTCAAAAACCAATACATTGATCTTGCCATCAATACCAGCTCTCTTGTCAAGAGCGTACGCAATTGCAGCGGCTGTAGGTTCGTTAACCATGCGCAGAACCTCAAGCCCAGCATCCTTTGTTGATTGTCGTTGAGAATCGTTAAAATACGCCGGAACAGTAACAACTGCCTTTTCAACTGTTGATCCGAGAAATGTCTCAGCGACCGATTTCATCTTTGCTAGAACCATGGAAGATATTTCTTCAGCGGCAAATTGTTTCTCTTCACCCTTGTATGTGACTACAATTTTTGGCTTGTCGTCACTCCCAGCCACCACTTTAAAAGACCACAACTTTATGTCCTCGTTAACAATTTTATCACTGGCTCTTCTTCCAATCAGCTGCTTAACACCTGTTATAAACAACGTTGTTTAAAACTAAATAAATGAGCTACGCGATACGTATAAAGAACAAAAAGTGACTAACCGAAGATGGTATTGGTAGGGTTATAAGCAGCCTGGTTCTTGACAGCATCACCAACCAAACGTTCGGTGTCGTTGAAGGCAACATACAAGGGGGTGATCTGGTTTCCTTGATCATTTGCTAGGATCTCGACACGGTTGTGCTGCCAAACAGCCAGACAAGAGTAAGTAGTTCCAAGATCAATACCAATGGCTGGGATATTACCTCTTGTTGACATTTTCTAAAAGATGAACAACTTCTATTCTAGATTGCAACGCGAAATGATTGTCTAACTTCGCTCCCACTATCAAAATTTGTATTTGAATCTTCTTGTGCAGTCTCGAATCTAGGAAAACAAAAATCACTATTAATTACCTACACTAAACAATACTAATAAGATCATGTATTCATATACTCAAAAGTCATTGAGTGTTTAGGATTGCTGATTTAAACACCTTATGCTTATAACCAGAGTCAGTTTATTGAAAACAACTTACTTTACATTCAAGGAAACTTGTAACTTTTAATTGACCAAAATAGTCATTTTGAAGCAATCTTAAACTGCCTATATAAAACAACTTAACAACCAGTAATAATCAGATAAGCATAAACAGTTTTTATATTCAAACACTAAAAAAGTTTCTTATCTGCATTTAAAAAAATGTACTAAGCTATTTAGTAAAAAAGGGTAAACTTTCACTATAGTAGCCAAGTTTCATGACTTCATCATTTAGATCACTCAAGTCCACTATTATAAATAATTTCATAACTAGTTTTATGAAGTTCCTAAATGAAACAGTTATGATACTTTGTTACTACCAGTGACTTTTGCCTTTTAAAGCTATAAACAACCTATTTCTAGTAAACATTTTAATTATAAAGAAAGTCACAAAATAATAACCACGTTTCGTATCACTTTAACAAGTAATGAAATTAAAACAGATAGGCAATATACAACATTATATATAAATAGTTGTATTTAGTGTTAGATCTAAGAAATAATGAACAACTAGTAATAATCATAATCATCAAAAATAAAATAATCGTAAAAAGATCATGTATTCATACACTCATTAAAATCATTGGTTATTAGGATTGCTTATTTAAACAGCTTTTGCTCTTGCTTATATACAGGAGCAGATTATAAACTTACTTTAGTTAACCAAATTATACCCTACAATAAACATATTAGCAGTGTTTTTTAATCCAATAATCATATACAGCTTATTATACCGTAAGGGGGCAGATCTACATATTAGCATGTTTTTTAGGGCTGTCGTTTAAAAGAAAAAAAAACACTCAACAATGAGGAATAATTGATTCAAAAGGACATAGAATAAACTAACTATAACCAATAACCAAAACAATATAAAATAAAATAAAAATATGGAATATATAAAAAAGAGAGACATTACGTCACCGGCGAGTGGTGGCGTGGAGATCTTACGGTTCCCGCCAAGAGAGATCTATTTATATGTGACAATCGATTTTGGTGTGGGCTTTAATGTTGTTGGGCTAGATTGACAGAGTAAGTTGGGCTAACGCCATACGTATTTTGATTACAATTCACATGTATAAGCATCAAAAAATAAAAATGAATACATGTATAACATAAGTTAGTTTTTTTATATAGAAAATTATCAAGAATAGGCGACATAAAAAATGATAGTAAATATTTGTTATGAAAATAATAAAATTGTATTGTTTTTATAAAAGTTAAACATTGTGTTGATTTTTTCATGTATATAAAATTAAATAGTTAATAGTCATAAAAACATTATTAAAAAGTTAATTAGAATAATTGAATCGCTTATAAAAAGCAAGTAACATAAACTTAGTTCTTCACCAATTAGGAAAATATAAAAGGGAAATTTATATACCTCATATAATCAAACATTTAGATATTACCTTAGACCTCTAAATATGAGAAATTGAGTTATATTTCACGATAATACTTTTTATTTTGTATTAAGTCATGAGGTCTCTTCACAAACTCAGTGATACTTTTGTGGTGTACCAATAAATACCTTATTCGTAGTTTTGTATTTCTTTTAGCCACCATGAAAAAACAGAACCAATAGGTAACTTTAGTCGGAAACATCATTTGCTTGATAAGTTGGGAATGTCTCTTTAGTGTTACACTAATTTTATGCCCGTACGATGCACGACGTGAGCATAATCATTGAAATTGAAATACATATATAGCAAAACAACAAATGTAAAGAGCAACATTTATATGAAAATAGTAATATTATTTTGCAAAGTATAGAATATGATAGTTAGATATAACATATTATGTGGAAGTAAATATGATATGTTACAAATATATAGTATTCTGGATACGAAATAGAGGATAGATATAAAAATAAAATAAATAGATAAAATAGTACTTATCTCTATATTTTAGGATGTTAAATTAGTGACACTCTGTAAATAAATAAAAAATAAAATTTTCTAGTATGTTATATATCATGAAGAGGGGTGTAAATGCAGTGACCGTTCCTATAATATAGAAAGGGATAAATAATTTTGAATTTTGAAATTGTTAGTTAAACGCTACTTAGAAAGGATTTTAGTTGACTTGGCATGTAAAAATTTGAGAGATTCTAGTGTTGCCACTTTCGCTTATTTGTCAAGAAGTTAAGCCTTCCACGTAGGAAAGAGATTATCCTCTCTCAGGTATGGAGAAGATTTTCCATTAAAATTATGTAAATTTCAATATTTAAATGTAAATTATATATTAAGGAGCATATAACACCTGCTCTAAGCATCATTGATCATGAGTAGAAATGTCTCAGTGACCCCTTACATTTGCTAAAACCATTGAAGATATATCTTCAACAGCAAATTATTTCTTGGTACCCTTGTATGTGATTACAGTTTTAGAGCTTCTCATCCCTTCCGGACACCCCACTTTAAATAGCCACAATTTTTAAGTTTTATGTATTTAAATAAAAAACAGTGCATACACATGACCCAATGGAAGTTCATAGCATATCTTGTAACTGCATAGCATACAAGATTTATAGACGATACGTTTCCTGTCAGCCAAAAAAGTGTATTGTCATATGTAATAACCTTAGTTTTTCAATGCAAGGTTCAACTTCATGCTTCTGCATATATCGAGAAGCTCCGATTCTGTGTCCTCCAACTCATCAGTTTCAGCATCTGGGTTCTCATCAAGCCACTCAATCGCCTCCTCAATCTTATGTTCTGTGTCTTCCAAGTCTTCTACACTAAAACCAGCCTTTCTAAGCTTCAGCCGAACCTTGTAATCCTTAATTTTGGTTCTTAATTTATAAGCATAGGCTTCTAGACCTCTATGGGCAATTACCTTCTTCTTGTGTGCTTCATCGTCAAACTTATATCGTTCAGCATCTTCAATCATCTTCTCAATTTCCACTGTTGACAGACTACCCGTATTTGTGATCTTGATTGAGTTGTTCCTGCCAGTAGTTATTTCCCTGGCAGAGACGTTCAGGATCCCATTGGAATCTATCTCATAGCATACCATAATTTGCAATTCCCCCCTAGGAGCAGATGGCAGGTCAGAAAGAGTAAGTTTTCCCAATAAATAATTTTCCTTACTTCTGTATCTCTCACCTTGATACACCCTAATAGTAGCAACTGTTTGACCATCCTTAGAAGTAACGAAAATATTTTCCTTCTTGGTTGGTATAGGTGAATACCTGGGAATTAACATACACATGTAATCTCCACCACACTCGACACCAAGTGACAAGGGAGTAACATCAATTAACGTTAGACCCTGCACAGCTTCATCACCCATATCACTTAAGTTGGCAGCTAGAACTCCAGCACCAAAAGCAACAGCCTCATCAGGATTGATCTGTTGACAAACTGATTTTCCATTAAATAACTCCTGCAACAATTCTTGTACCCTTGGGATCCGGGTCGATCCGCCAACAAGAACAACTTCATCGATGCTGTCCATACTCATATTCACGTCCCTCAAGCAAGTTTCCACAGTCTCCTTGCACTTCTCAAGCAAGTCCATGTTAACCTCCTCAAACTTAGCTCTAGTAAATTTCGCAGAAAAATCAATACCATTAAACAAGCAATCAATGTCAATTTTTGTTTCTAAAGCAGTTGAAACAATCCTTTTTGCTCTCTCACAATAAACCCTCAACCTACCCAAAGCTTTCACGTTCTTGCTAATGTCTTGTTTGTATTTCCTTTTGAATTCTCTGACTAAATGATTCACCATTCTGTTATCAAAGTCCTCACCACCTAAATGCGTGTTACCACCCGTAGCTTTAACCACAATGACTCCCCTTCATCAATGGTGAGAAGGGAAACATCAAAAGTACCCCCACCCAAATCAAATACTAATACATTCATCTTCCCATCAATACCAGCTCTTTTGTCAAGAGCATAGGCTATTGCTGCTGCTGTGGGTTCATTAACTATGCGCAGAACCTCAAGTCCAGCAACCTTTGCAGCATCCTTTGTTGATTGCCGTTGAGAATCGTTGAAGTACACTGGAACAGTGATCACCGCCTTTTTAATGGTTGAACCAAGAAATGACTCAGCAAACCCTTTCATCTTGGCTAGAACCATGGATGAAATTTCTTCAGCAGTACATTCCTTCATCTCACCTTTGTAAGTGACAACAATTTTTGGCTTGTCATCACTTCCAGCCACCACTTTAAAAGGCCACAACTTCATGTCTTCCTTTACGATTTCATCACTTGCTCTTCTTCCAATTAACCGCTTAGCATCTATTTTAAGTAATGCAGCAAATCCATAGTGCGTTAAATGAGAAAAGCTAATTAAAAGGTTAAAAAATGAAACGTGACTAACCAAAGATGGTGTTGGTTGGGTTATAAGCAGCCTGATTCTTGGCAGCATCTCCAACAAAACGTTCAGCTTCATTGAAGGCAACATATGAAGGGGTGGTCCGGTTTCCTTGATCATTTGCTATAATCTCCACACGGTTGTGCTGCCAAACAGCAACACAAGAATAAGTTGTTCCAAGGTCGATACCAATGGCTGGAACTTTACCTCTTGCTGACATTCTTCAAGGGCTAAAGAAATTTTAATATAGATTACGATGGAAAGTCTATGTACAACTATAACTCATACCATCAGATTTATATTTATATTTTACATTGGAAATACCACTCAAAAGTTGCAACGGCTGTTATCTGGTATAACTGCTTATTTGATGGCTATTCAAGTTCCAATACAAATACACAGGCCCTTAGGATTTCCGATTCTGAATCCATTAAATACTTCAATTCATGTAATGTGGAAAATTTAACACCTCTGTGATTCTATGATGTATATACAAGTGTGGGGCTGCTCTATGTAGAGAGTAAGGAATAATGCAAAAAGGATGATTCATCCAAAAGAAATGTTAAATGAACAGGGTAAATAGTCAACTGTGATCCAACTCGTTTACACGCTACTCGATCTATCAAGTATTATCCAGTGTTTTATTAAGAAACATCAGTTTCATTGTCAATTCCTTCAATTAAGAATAACTCTCATAGAAAATTGATGTAACAGTTACTTCAGCATGAATAAATTATTATTGAATTCAGCTTTTAGTGAGCATCATGTTCTAAAGTAGTGTTTTGTTCAGACTCTAAAAATCTGAAAATGTATTTATGCAAGAATTAATACACAATTTGTACGAAAGTAAATCATTCAAACACTTGGTTAGTTGGTTTGGAACTTCTGTGAAAAGTGTAAAATGTACCCTCGCTTTTAGTATTGCAATTCCAACAACTGTTAATAACAGCAGTCCAGCATTATGAATAATAGATGGTACATTCTATCTTCCATTGCTGTAAACCGTTACGACTTTGGTCTAACCAAAACACCAGTCCTCTGGGTCCACAGCAGACACGAAGATACATTCAGTCTTGAACCTCTTCCAAACAAACCATTAAAACAATGACATAAAAACAAATAGTAAAAAACAACATAAGCTAAAAGCAATGAGAGAACCACAAACAAATTTAATTATCAAAAATTCAACTTCAAAAACACCAGTCACTCGTAAATCTAAAAAGATGGTGTAACAAAATATCCTATAAACCCAAAATTACCCAAACAATGGTTTTAATATCTCTTTGCAAAACCACCAGCACCACCGCCCCTGCCAAAAGAAGGAACAGATGGCACAGTCTGTGGCTCAACAGAAGCCTTGACCACCCCAGGAAGATCACCCATACCAAGAGCAGTAAGCATTTCAATAGTCTCCTTATCAACCTCGATCAAATCAGTCCTGATGGCAGACTCATCGGGCACAAAGTCCATGCGACGTTCCCTCTCCTCCTCTTGGAGCTTCAATGAAATACCCCTCACCGGTCCTTTCTGGATACGCTTCATGAGATGAGTAGAGAAACCAGCAATCTTGTTTCTCAGACGTTTGGATGGAATGATAGCAACTTCCTCCAAAATCTTCTTGTTTGTGTGGAAGTCCAGTGTCATCTTCCCATAGTACCTCTCAATCACTACCCTTGAGGATTTCTTAACAGTCTTGGTACGCACGCGCCCCATTCTTTAGGCCCAACTAGACGATTATCCCAAACTAAAATTAATCAAGTAAACAATAGGTCATTACAAGGGTTGCAACACAAGTCCAAAAGTTATTAATAAATAGACATCAATAAGTACAAAGGGGGTGCTTTCACTTATTTTACGTGCTTACTGGCTTAAAGAAATTGTAGAAAAAACCGATTATCATAAGCAGTAACAAGAAGAGCTGATCAGCTTATTCAAAATGAGCAGATAAGGCCAGAACACAAGCTTAGGCAAACACCCCCAAAAAGTATCATAACAATAACAATGTTAATCAAAATACAATGACGAAGTGGGAATAAAAAAAGAGAACAGTCATATGCTAATGTTGTAGTACACAATTTATCATTTAAAATTACAATTTCATACAGATTTTAAGCTAAAGACTTTAAGCTAAACATAAGTAGAAAAAATAACAATAGTCATAACCTTCTGTTCCTTCATATAATTGAAAAAGTATCGAACAAACATTCATGACTTCTAACAAGGAACTAGATATATGATAAGACGATACAGGTCAATATATGATATACGATACACGATATATATATATATAAATTAAACAGATGTCTTTTAGAAAGTACGGATCTAAAAACCATAACATGCACACTCAGAATGTACGGAAACTGCGACCAGCAATCTTTCAATTTCAATAGCATATTCATAAGTTTTTGCAGTTAATTCAGAAATAAAGTATATGAGTGAGATAGTAGTAAATCCAAAGACAATGATTGACGGGGAGAACGATATACCTGAGGTGGTTGTTCCGGCGAATAGCGGCGACGGCGCAAAGTATCTTCTCAGTTTAGTGGTTCCGTGAAATGAAACCCTAGATTTCGAATTTTATACGTAAGGGAAGGGCAAACTCGTCTCTTTAAGCTTCGTTGACAATTATTTTGCTTATACCCCTTTAAATTTGCATTTCTGACAAATTTACCATCAAGTTTTCACTTAATGAGATGTCTCTGAACTTGCTTTTATTAACATTTTGGTAACAACATGAGGGGATATATATTTAAATCTATCCTTTTCAAAAAAAAAAAAAAAAAAAAATAGAAAATAAAAAATTACGTCCTATCCCAATAATCTCATATAATATGTACCTTACACATAAATATAGTCTATATCCTTATAAAATTTGAACCGATAATTTTTTAATTGTCGAATTTTTTACATACTGCTATGTGAAAAACCATTTAAATTAATATATTGTATTTTGATTTCATAAAATGAAAAATCATTTTCTAAGTATGTTATGGTTATAGAAAAGAACTACGAACACACAATATGACCTAAAGATTTCAATAATAGCCAAATGATTATCTCGAAATCAAATAAGAAATTACGTAAAACTCTCACCTACAACTCTCAAACGAATATTTACTCGAACACATGTTCGTGACTGAATAATTATGTTTTGTGATCTGAAGATTGAGAATAAACACAAAATTACCAAGACGATGATATTGAAGAATTACCCTTGAAGTCCCAATTTTAAGAGAAAAAGAAAATCGAGAGAACCATAAAATAATATGTATGTTTTCTGGAAATATAAAAAATCACACTCTGCACCCTTGAACTTCTTCTCTACATGATTCGTACTCCATAGCCCATATATGTTTCCTTGCAAGTACTTCCATCTACTAATCTATCCGGCTTTCAAAAATTTATTGCATTTGAAGTCCTAAATATTAAATACACAACAAGTTAAAAAGAAAAAGCATTTGTTCCACATTTTGATTGATAAATTTAACACTTGACTTAATTCTATCCATCACATTTTATGTTTGGCTGCATTTCATCATGTACTTCAAATTTTGCATTTCATCACTCCTTTTCTTTTTTTATATAAAATTGTTACACACTTACACGAAGCAAACGGGTAAGCCATAAGTGACATGCTTGTACGTGTATTACCGAATGGGTGGGCGTAATGGAAATTGGGAATTGATTCAACCTATGCATCATATGTGGGGACATGGTGACACACAATATATATATGTATCTCTGTGTGTGTGTGTGTGATGATTAATTAATATAATTTCTTGTAACAAAAATAAGACATAGAAATAAAATAAACCTTCACATTATCTTTCAATAGTATATATTTTTATATAATTTATTACGTAGTGTTTAGAGCACCTTTAGATCTTGTCGAATACCGAAAATAACATCACTTAAAGATCAACCAAGACCTAAAAAGCGCAATAAAAATTGTTGTCAAGTAAATAACAAATCAACACAACTATTCACGTACAAAACAAAATGATCACGCACTCTATTAACCTCTCACTTTGCTCTTGATAAGCCTCTCGCCTTATTCTCTAACACTGCTTGTTTATCTATCGTTTTTATTTACATCTTTCTATCTTAATTTATACTACATATAACCTATCTTCGGGTTCTAAAATACAAGATCACTAATATCACATTTAACGTTTTAAAATTCAAAGAACGTATTATACCTTAAACATTATTAGGTATGAGTTAAGAAGAATGCTACAGCTTAAGATTGCAAAAGCAATAAAATTAGAAGTACTTACTGATGTACTTATGTTTTCTCCTAAAGCTTTATCAAAAAAATGATAAAAATAAAATAAAAAAATAACATATTAATATTAATTAAGAATATAATATAAGCATTTCATAAAAACTGATAATGGATCGCAATTTCTTTTTTGATCAGTTGTCTTATCTTTTCATCACATCATATTATCATATCAAGTCACTAAAAGATAAATTTGATCCTACCATTGATAGATGGCATATCTTTACCACTTTCTCATATCTATCAATAAAAATTAAGTAACAAAAATAAACTCGAGCAAAAATAGTCGGGTTTTTTAGCTATTTGGGGGCGATCTCCTCATAATCAACAGATCGATCTATCCACGTTTTCAACATCCTTTTGGCTTAAAACCCCTTCTTCCTCAGCATCAAAGCTAGCATGAACACTATAAACAACATATACAAGAACTGCAATACCCGAAAAGAAGCCAAACCGTGCATAAGAAGGTCCATCAAGATTCCCCAACAAGAATATATTAAGAAATATCGACACACTCGGTATCCATGGCATCAATGGGACTCCCCAAAGTTCGGGTTTTCTTGCTTGAGGCACTGCATAATTAAACAAAACCACTAATCCAATAGCGACCAGTGAGCAGGCTCCGAGCACAAAGCCCTTAGGCTTGCCATGTGGCACCAACCACCATAGTAAGGTGAATAAGAGAGAAGTGCACGAAAATGACAACAGGAAGGACAATGTGGGCCATGGGTTCGAGGCCTCAACTGAGACGTAACGCCTGTAGATGACCGCATTGGCGACCATATAGAAGACAAAGAGTGTACCGATGGAGACAAGATTGAGAAGGACATCCAACTCTGTGAAAAGGGCAATTGCTGCTGTAAAAATACCTAGACAAACAAAGCTCAGTTAAACTTGATCAAATTTAAATGATTGCTACTTACATCGCATCAGACGTCCTTGTAATGGACCCTTTTCCCCACTATTAACAGTAAGTTTAACAAGAAAACACAATTGAATTCAAATTGAGGTCAAAGTCAAACTAAATCTGGTTATACCACTTAGATAAGTATTTAATCATTAAATCCCATTAATAATTTTTAAAAATGCAAAAGACCCACATCATGCTCCAGATTGGTTCCAATACAAGAATAAGATAATATTTTTCCAGCAATATGGACTCACATTTTGCACGCAAGAAACATCACTTTCGAACATGGTTGTATGGGTTAAAAGTCTTTCATAAGCCTAAATCAACGAAGATCGACTTTCCTTTCCAAGGACGTTCATATGCTTATCCGAAACTTTAGCATTACTAATACAAGTAACGTGATTTAAGGACAAAGGTTCGGGTTCATATAAAGAGAACAACAAGAAACTACATTTTTAATTAAAAAAACAAACTTACCAAGAGAAGCCGAAGCGTTGACAGGTGTTAATGTTTTTGGATGGACCTTTGCAAACCATGCAGGGATGATGTTGGACCGCCCAATGACACATAGATATCGGGCCTGTCCCAGCATTGCTACCAACAACGAAGTTAGGATCCCAAAACTTGCCCCCACTCCTATCACATTCGACACCCAATTCCATTTATTCGATTTCCCTATAAACGCCCCTGAAAATGGTGCTTCCGGGTTTATCTGCAAATGAAAATATAACTCCACTTTAATGATACTGTTATTGCTCAACAAATTAAAATCTATAAGCACGATGAAGAAAGTCACATGCTGTGTGCTTCTGGCAGTCATTTACTCAGTTCTGACCATTTTCAGCAATTCTATATACCGTTTATGATTGGGATTAGTATTTCCTTTCGTTCAAACTGGCATTTTCATTCGGCCCCACCACATAGTAACTTGTAAACTTTCCTTTTTTTGAACTTACATAAAACATGAGAAGTTGAGAGACCTTTTGTGTTTTTGCTTATTGCGATCTTTAAAACAAATGTTTTACAAAAGTATATAGATTCTTATGGTTAAGTGTTGAGGTACAATTTTTGTAACACCCGGGAGTTTAGAAATATAAAGATCGATAAATAAATAAATTTAAACTAATGTAAAATTGATTAAGTTTGAATTAAATAAGGTGTTACAATAATAATAGAATCGTATGAAAAGTGGCTAAAAATGAAAAAAGACTAAATAGTAGATGAAGACAATAAGTGAGCTATTAGTAAGAGCAAATTACAATTTGTCAACAAAAAGAGAAAAAATGTAGAGAAATAGAAAAAGGTGAAAATTGAAATCGGAAATAAATTGTTGAATTGAATTTATAATTGATTATATGACAATAGGGTATTTGAAATTGTTTGTTAAATGTTTATATTGAAAAGCTTCGTAAATGTTTTTATGTGAAAATCGTAATTCTCACTAGGCTTTGTAGCTGATCCAAATATTTTTAAATTTTTTGTAACTCAAGATAAGCAATAAAAAATTAAAGTGTATAATAGAAAAATGCAATGATATTGGAGAAGGTTATAAAATAGACTCTTCTGCTAATAGAAGTAAATGATAGAATTTTACACTTTGATAAAGTAGATAGTAAATAGATAGATGTGACAATCTTAACCAATTATTGTTAACACGGTTCATTTAATATCACACATCATTGTTGAGTAATGATAAGAGTAAAATAAAATTGAAAAGTATCTAAACACAACAAATTTATCAGTTAAAGTTAGTACCGGCAATTTCTGCCCATAAGCTCCGTTATTGGGTGGTTTCGAGTATTTCTTTTTATATTTTGGGTTGTTCTACGTGGCTGTAATTGTAGGAACGGGTCAAATGGGCGAACTTTTAATAACTTTATGGATCAAATGGCCGATTTTAAAACATTTTTTTGTGGGAAGAAATTAAAAAGAAATTTCTTTCAAATAGGAGAAAGAACACGTAGAGGGAGAGAGTGATACCGGGGACGATAACTTTTAAAGTGTTTTTGCTATTTCCACATTTCACCTTTATATTTGCTATTGTCGGATTAAACAATTTTTTCAATTTTGTTGTCTCTAGATTAAACAATCTTTTGGATTTTGGATTTTATGTATATATTATGATACATTTTTCTTACTATATAATTAAAAAAAGTGTATTAATTGTTTAGAAATATATATATATATTATTGTGAATTAAAACACTTTTTATTAAATTTTTAGATAGCCCGTCTAATTCGAGACTGTTGTGATCCGCTTGCCCATACCAACTCGCCCGTCCGTTTCACCATCTCTAAGTGTAGGCGCAAAATATATTGATATAAGATATAAGTGTGTAATAGTATAGTTCTATATATAGGATATAAGATGCTACATGTTGTGATAGTATAGGATGCATAAGTTAAAAAAAAGAAAGCATGTATGTTGCTAATAATACTTAAGGTTAACGCAAAATGTCTAAACATATTTATATATTTACCCTTTTAATTAAATTTTCTAACTCATATATCATCAAAATTTATTTGTAAGAGTTGCACCTAGTTATATATGTTCCTCGCGAGCATTCATACTCGTATATGGTAGAAAGAAAAAGAAATTAAAAGGTGATAGACTGGTCAACCTAATTTGACCTATTCTGACTCGCGTTAAAAATTACTCCGTACTAACAAGATTTTGACAACGTTTGTTTAAGACAAGTTGAAGAGTTAAATATTCACTAAAATACTTCCGTGTAGTGTCAAAATTTCATTGGCAGGGAGAATTTGCATGACAACTGTCATTGTTTATTTATAAGAATTATTAGGTTTGCGTTTAGTGCACCCAATTACAATTTCAGTTTCATATGAATGATATTCGATTAAAAAATAATCGAATTATAATCAATCAAAATTTTCATTCAAATGAGTTTACATTCTTTAAAATTTTAATTCTTTTAATGATTTTCAATTATGTTAAAAATATTTTGCAAACCAAATGCAATAGAGTTACAATTTATACATATTTAAGTATATATTATATTATACTAGCAGATACCCGTGCAAAGCAGCGAAGTATTTAATTCCGTTTAATAATTTTATAAATATGTATTTCAGATGTATACTTGTTTATTTAAAAAGAATGTAATTTGACTTGTATATTGTTTCTAATTTTATAGAAATAATTAAAAGAATATATATTCTCAAATTATATATGGTTTGACTTACATTTTATTTTTACTTTTGTAGTTGTTGCTTAGATTAGCTAAGGGCAATTTAGTCATTTTAGATCTTGAATCTTTTAACATTATAAAGAAAATGTGTAAACAATTTATAATATGTATAGATATACTTAAAATAAATATGTATCGCTCTATTCATTTCCAAAACTAAAGACATCATTCAATTTGATATATGAATATGATTTCATCATTTCATGTTCCAAAAATATATTGGATATATGATCATTTTGATGCTCTATTTAACTTCTTTTATTATCAACAAAAAGTAAGTGACTTATTCAGTTATTCTTCAATGGCAAAACAACAAAAAAACCAAAAACAATTTAACAAGCATTAAAACTGACCAAATACGACTTGCGTATAACTTACAACAATCTAAACAAATATCGTATTTTTCTCTTTAAAACACCGTTAAAAATGATATTTTACCCGTAACAAAAACCTTAGTTGTCATGCACCCATAACAACCACGCCTACAAACAAAATGACAACATTTTTTTAACCCTTTTTTAAAAAATAATGCTTTAATACGTGTGGCATGCAAACCAAGCGGTGGGTAAAAAAATCATCTACCACAAACCAAAACCTCATGCTCAATGAATTTATAGAATAATTTCCAAACAATTACTATTATTAAACAACAATTTAATGCAAATTAAATACGTACCAGATCGTACGGTAGAAGCATAGACATTGAAGTAGCCATTAAACAGTATAACACCGTAACCAGGATAACTGATCCAGTTACTCCGATAGGTATATCCGTTACCGGGTTTTTAACCTCCTCCGCTAACGTCGATACGGCGTCGTATCCAATGTAACTTAAATAAACTAGTGTAGCACCATTAAACACCCCCGGAGCTCCAAAAGGAAAAAAACCACCCGGATGCGTCGGTTCAGACGGTTTAGTAAAATTCTTCGGGTCACCTCTCCAAAACCCCATTATGATCACAAACATAATGAACAAAATATGTAGTGCTGTTAAAATCATATTCAATACCGAGCTCTCTCTCGTACTGCATGTTATAAAATAAATAACATATTATATTATAATTCATAAAAAAATTGTCGTTTTAATAAGAAATATTTGTAATATAATATTTAGATTAGTAACCTGTAACAGATGATGACGGTGAGAATTATTATAACAAGCACTGCGATTAAATCGAGTTGATTAAAACCGTTTGGTAACGAGGATATCGTTATTCTCCATTTGGATTCCGCAGAAACATTCATCGCGGTTCCGATATATATCGTTAGACTTCGCGCCACGGCCGCGTTGGAAAACACGTAATCCATAATTAAATTCGCTCCGGTTAAAAACGCCATAAATTCACCTATAAAACAATCGATCAACATACGTTATCAGCACGAAAAAAAATATAAAAGATTCGTATTTCTATTTTTATTATTGATGAACAATAAACAAATAATATTAATATGAATATAGATACAAATAACGGCAAACGAACCGAAAGTAACACGGATGTAACTAAATGCACCACCAGCAACAGGCATCTGTACGGCGAACTCAGTGTAACAGAAAGCGGAAAGTAAGGCGCAAAATCCGGCAATGGCGTAAGATAAAATGACCGCTGGGCCAGCTTTATCGTGACTAGCGGTACCAGTAGTAACAAACACACCGGCGCCGACCATTCCTCCGACGCCGAAGCAGATGAGATCGTGCCACCGGAGAGTTTTCTTCATGTTTCCGCCGGAACGGAAACGTATGCTGCTTATTTCGTCAAAGGTGGTGGAAACCGATCCGGCACGGCGTGAGATCCGGCGAGGTGTGTCCCGGAGTGCATTGATGTATGATTTGAAGCTTGAGAAAGAAGAGCGATTTGACATTGTCATTTCGCTTTCTCTACCTGTCCAGAATTGTCAATTTTTTCACCGTATCTATGGGCTGTATCTATAGGTGGTAGAAGGAGAAAGGAAATATATTTAATTATTTTATTCAATTTAACTCTAATTTTAAATTGTGAACTGTAATAAAAGGACACGTCGCTGAAACACAATCACCCCGTGGATTTTGGTTACTGAAAACGAAAATAACAAGTGGACGGTAAAACTAACGGCGGAGACCGGAGTGAGGTTTTTAAGTTTTGGTTGAATATGAGTATTATTACTAGTGTTGGTATTTTCAATCAAGGACTAGATTCCAACTTTTCGTTATTTTCAGAAAAAAGGTTGTGATAATGATAATCCGCCGCTCGCTAATTACACTTGTATTCAACTAATATATGATTACACCAACCACAATTGACTTCTCAACTAGTACATATTTGTAAAAACAAATTACATTATGTCTCTATTGTTTAAAAATAAAAAAGTGTGTAAAATTAGTGAGGTTTGAATTTTGGAGGGTGAATTTGAGTAGACCATTTAACTGTAAATTTATGTGATCAATAATTTGAATTCGTAACATTACATTTTACGTGCACATTATATTTAACGTAAAATACAGTGTTATTAAGATTAAATAAATATAAAATATTGATTATACAAATTAACGGTCGAGATTGTATGTATCTTCTTCCCTACAAAATACAATTGGCCTTCATAATTTTATCCAAATAAAAAATATTACAATATTAAAGTGTAATTCAAATCTCATTTTGATCAAATATTTTCGTCGGTTATTAGTATTTGAAATGTTATAGTTTGATAGGTAAGAATTTGAGATCATAGTCAACAAGCACGTGTTATGTTACTTCAGAAGATAAATGCAAATACATGTCATAATTGTAACTTTGAAATTCTAAGAAATAGTAACTGAGCAAAATACTAGTGGTTAGTATTCCTTTTTGTAACGTTTATCTTCAGAAGTAAAAAATATTTGTCTGACTCATAAAAAAATTTATACTTTTAACATTGATTACAAGTAGTATTTAGTGCGAATATTATTCTGTCAAACTCACTAGTTATATATACTTCGAAGTTTAAACTGCTTAATTGTTAAATTCGTGTGATCAGCAACACAGTTTCCTAATAGGAATCGAACGTAATTATATATCTTGTTGTTTGGGATTTAATTAGTGATTATCATTTAAACAAATATGAAGCCTTGTTTACTTTTGTTGGAGGGTAAAAATTGTAATGAATGCATGATGCAAGGGGTAGTAATGTCAGTAACTTTACTTTCCTTCTTACATTTTTGTGAGTTTTCTTCTGCTCGTTGAAGGGAATCGTAACGTTAGTAATTTAAGATATTATTATCATGCAATTAAGCGTGTTTTATACCAAACTTTTTCCATTACAAGTTTGCTATTTAGGTTGGTATTTATGGCTTTGATTGAATAGCGAGTGCTTGTTTATAATTAAAATTAAGTTAAAAATAGAAACTAAAGTGCGTATTTTGGAGTATTTAGTTTGGTATATGTGGCTTTTGATCGTTAAGCTTACAGCTTTTGATTTTATTCCAAAGAATAATTGTATTTTTAAACACCCTTTGGGTAAGATTGGCCTAAAATGGAAAATAATAATAATAATAATAATAATAATGAGATTGGTAATTTTAATTTAACTGGACTTCTTAGATTAACAACCCGTAGTAGTAAAACACTTATAAATTTATACCGCATGAAATCAATTTAAAAGATACCAATAAATCCATAAATGGAATAACAGTTCTCAGAAAAGTCCAATTAATTATAAAAATACCAATTCCTTAGTGGAAAATATATTAAAAAGATAATACCTTATAATATTACTACCAACACCAATATACATACACTTACACTATGACTATACAACTCTCAAAATGCCCAACAGAATGTATCCTTTTAGTGGAAAAAATCTTAATGCTACATTATATTAGAATTATAATTATATTTTTATTTTATTTTAGATAAATAACTCAAAAGCACCAACTAGTGGAAGACAAAATGCAATACAGGACAACTTAAAATTATATCTTTACAAGAGGAGAGTAAAAAATAAGAGTAGGAGACAACCGACTTAAAAAGGTTTTAGATAAGTCAAAAATGTTTTTCTCCGATCGTATTAATAGTATTTTATAACTTTTATTTTTTTAAATAAAAATAATATTTTTATCCTAACTCCACCCCTACAAATACTTCCTTATAATAGAATACTTGTATAATTGTGTGACGTTTAACTTTGTGCTAGGAGGTCGAGGTAGCTGATCGCATGTAAAATTATCTATTATTTACTTATTTGGTTATCTATTAATATACGTATAACTCACAACTCACAAATATTGATATAAATTAGATATCACATTAATCTTACATCAATAAAACATTACAATATTGATAAGATTAACACAATGATATAGTAACGTCTTAAATATGGATGAAATGAAAAGTATAGCATAATATGTAAGAAAATTACACACTTAAATAAAATTGGTGTCAATGAAGACGTCATTGTTTTCATCCTCGTGTTTTCATCAAAAGATGTCACTGACACGATGGTGTATTTAATTGCGTCTTCAAGCAGGCGTTGGGGATAAAGACGGATTAAGAGAAAGAGTAAGGCCCAGTTTCAACGTAAAGCAAAATCAAAAAGCCCTTATTTTCTAAAATTTTAAAATGTCAAACAAATAACAAATACATATATGCACGCACACACACATATATAAACATTTAAAACGGTCATATGACCGGTTTTTGTAAAAAAAAGAAAATACCTTTTTTCAATCACAAATACACTAAATATATGGATACAACTAACTCTCTTTTTCACACTTTTCTTAGCATCTTTATATTTTCTTTCAAATTATTTATATCTATATAATTCAAACACAGTTTTAAATATTGTTGTGGATCCAAAAGAAAATTATGTCGAAGATTTCGATATTGAAGATATCAACACACTCAATGCTTGTTTCAATCCGATTGATATGCTCGATATTGTTGAAACGTTGGAAGAAGATGAAAAAAACGAAGCTAAAAGTTCACGACCAAGAGTACCTAGAAGATTCATACGTATAAATCGTCTTGTCGGCGAACGTTTGTTGCAAGACTACTTTTCACATTCACCAACATTCTCATAAGATAACTTTTGAAGACGATTTTAGATGTGCAAGTCATTGTCTCCCGTATATATCAAGGTATAACGTCTCACTCTTAACTACCGTACTTCTATATTTTAATTATTTTCCTCAAAGAAGTAATGCTACTGGTAAACTTAGTTTCAATGTTTATCAAATATAAAGTAAAAATTTTATTGGTTGATATTTAATATATTAATTCCATTTAATGAATACCCATAAGCTAAAAGGTAAATAAAATAAACTAAAAAGTGTCATGGAATTAAAAAGAAGCGTTTTGCGCGTCGTTATTAACCAACTCGTAACACAAAATGATTAACCTTTTGATGTAAGGCTGTTCTTTAAGTTTGAGTTTATTGTTTTCCAGTCTATTGAATTTTAGAGGTCATATTTCTTATTTGTATATTACAAATATGCATATAAGATGTTGCAATTTGCACGTCAATAATATGATAGTTTGGTGTATACATGTACAAGTCGTATTTCATAAACATTACACGTGTTGTAATGTTATTAACATGAGTATTGTTGTACAGAAGTCACACAATATCAATTGTTAGTTGTACATTACCAAAATGTTATATGGCTATACAGTAAAACATTATAATTTATATTTAATGATGTATAACTAAAAAACAGTAATGTATGGATGATCACCTATTTCTATGTAGACCTAAAAAAGTATGCATGAAAATAAACTTAATTCATTCAACAATTAACACGTAACATATCACATTTCTCTCTCTTTTCTATTACCATGATCTATTCGCATGTATCAATCATATTGTTAAGAATAAATTTAGGTATACATTTTACAATTAACTTCTAAAAGTGATGTTGTATAAGAGTGCTATGGCTGCAAGAAAAGATGTTGAACGAAGTTGTTGAATAATCATTAAAGATCCGACAAGACCATATATCGTCAACAAGATAAGAAGAATCATGTATACTTGTATGATTTTAGACAACATGATAACTAAAGACAACATATGCGCAATATGGACTACCCCTCACATCTGAATAGTCTTCTGCGGCGATCGTGGTCATAGAGGGTTAAAGTGCAACTCTATATGGACTAAGAATTACGAGATTCGAGGGTGCATAATCAACTTCGAAATGCTCTAATCGAACACATTTGGAACCTCCAATCAAATTTCCGTGTTCGAAATAATTAATGTAATTGTATTTTTAATTTTTAATTAATGTAATGTTATATTTATTTTTAAATGTAATGTTATCTTTTTTAATTAATTAATGCATATTTATTTTCAAAAGGTGAGTTTTTAATTATGTTTTAATTGAAAACAAAAATTAAATAAAGAGTGAAGTCTAAAAAAATTAAGTTTTTCAGTTTACTATTGATAATATTTAATCTTTGTTTAGTCTTTATGAAAAAATATTAATGTGATGCTGAATTGATATTTTAATTTTTCAATTATTTAGTAATTCATTAAGACGGATCTCAGTGGTTTGACTAATGATACAATATTCAATCGACAAATTAACTGATACACTATATGATAGTATAATAATTCGTGATAATTTAATAATTCATGTATCTAAGTTGACTTATGCGCGCATACGTGTCTTTTCTTAAAATGGTATACACCTGATTTCCATCAGAAAAGGAAGGGAAGAACACGGGTCCCAGCATGCATCTTCATCGATTTTGTGGGGTTGCACTCGCTTTCCAAGATACATACGATAACCTCATGACCAAATTCAAAACTTCATTGCCTTTGAGTTGGCTGCACTACACTTTAGTTGGTTTTGGTGCTAATAAATATTATGTCTATAAGAGAAGTTGTAGTGGATTCAGGATAGAGCTGGTTGTGGCGTCACCACGGGTCGTCACCACCATGGCTCTCAAGTTGTAGTTGGCGCATCAATTAAGCTAGCTCGTTGTCTTTTGGTGTGAATAATCAAGTTTGTTATGGGCTCGATCTTTTGACTCCTGTATTTTTCATTTTAGCTTTTAAATAAATAAATATATAGAATCATATTTTAGTGTCATGACTACAAGTATCTACGGGTCAGTCACTTATGTGCAGTTCACAAAAAGCCACATTTAAATTAACTTTTTTTGTATGAGTGAGTTGGTTGATTGTAACTTGTATTTATAAATTAGTGTAAATCAAAAATCAATCCTCAAAATTTTACTTTTTAATATATACGATTATACACCCTAATGTTTATCTTACGTACATCTTAACTTTACTACGGCAGTAGCGTAAGCAACACGAGTCTTGTTGGACATCATAAGCAAAGTTGACAATATGGAGACATCCATTCAACTCCCTATCATGAAAGAAATTGGTAGACTAAAGATTCTCTGATCTCTAATGGTAACCATCCACTTCTTTTAAAAAGCCTACGGCTTCTTACATACGAATAATACATGCGTATGTATAAATGATGGAACTCAAAAGCTAGTATTAATCTTCATCTTTTGAGATGGAGTGAAAATAAGAACACAAATTTCGATTGTAACCTGGTGATTCGTTGCAGTGTGGCACTCAAGATTTGTGTTGTTTAAGTATGGATAGTAAACTCTGTAATATATATGTCAAAAAATACAAAATTAATGTCATGTAGGTTGCTAACGTGGCATAAACTAATGTTGTTATACATACATCACTTTTATAATTGAAGTCTGAAATGTATATTTAAATTTATGCTTAACAATATATACGATACATGCGAATACATCAATGGTACTAGGAAATGTGATATGTGACGTGTTAACTATTGAATGGATTAAATCTATTTATATATATATATATATATATATATTTTTAGGTCTATATAGTAATGGGTGATCATTCGTACACTATCATTTTTTAGTTATACACCATCAAACGTGATTTAGAGTGTTTTACCGTATAATCATGTATAGCACGTTTGGTGATGTATAGCTAAAAATTGAAAGTGTAAGAATCGCTTCCTTACGACGATACTCATGTTAATAACATGTGTAATGTTTAAGAAAGATTATTTGTATATCATATTTTTTACTGCGTACACCAAACTATTAGAGTATTGATGCACAAATTACCTTGTATACATATTTGTAGTACACACATAAAAACATATAAAAATATATGACCGAACTGAAACTCAAAAAACAGCCTTACATCAAAGGTTAAACATTTTGTGTTTTACGAGTTGGTAAATAGTGACGTGCAAAACACTTCATTTTAATTTAATGACATAAGAATATAGTAATTTTTTAGTTTATTTTATTTACTTGTTCGCTTATTGGTATTCATTAAATGGAATTAACATATTAAATATTAACCAATAACTTTTTTACTTTATCTTTGTTTGAGAACATTTTAAAATGTTTTTGTTCATATCTAAACACTTTTATTCAACACATTACAATTCAAAATTCTACTTGGTTAAGTGGAAGTATTATGTTAATCTAATAAAATCTTGTGGGGAAGATTCTCGGTTGTTGGTATTATATGGAGTACAAGACGATATCATGACATATCTTATTGTTCCACTTCTTATGGTTGGTCTAAATTACTTTTTAGAAAGAAAACCCATTTTTGGGTATGGTCTTTTAAAAATATTGGCCGTATGTTACTATATTGGCCAAATATGTTAGAAAAATAAAGGCCACTAATTACATCATTTGATTAATATATTTTAATATATTAATCTTTTGACTAAGAGTTTTGATAAAATAATCTATTTATAATCGTCCTAGTAGTCGATTTGAACGATCAAAAATTAAAGTTTGAAATTTAGTCATTTTAGTATTAAGTCAAATACAAATTAATCAAATTAACTATTTATTAATTAAACGTCAACGGTTAAATAGTTGAAAAAAGAAAAAATATTAAGATTGAACGTGGGCCAAATCGCTCACCTAACCACTCCATCAATACTTTTGTGCCACGTGGAGTACACCTATTAATTCCAACTACACCCATGTTAGAATTTTAAAATTCATGATCACCCTTCATCAAAAATTAAATTTGTATGACTAATTTGTAAATTCATGATCGCTTTTTTAGAATCCAAGATTGCGTTTTTATATATTATTTGTTAATCTAATTTATATATATTATATCATTTACAAATAATTAAATCAGAATGTTATCTTAACATCATATGTGAATAATAAAAAAAATGTTTTGGTAATTTATTTATATACTACCACGTATAATTAACAAATCTTAATAGGGTAAGGTAAGTTGAAAATTGTAAAAAGCTAAAAATTTAGAAGAAATAAATACTTGTAACATATAGCTTTTAAAACAAAAAGAAAGCATGTTTATAGGATGTCAAAAATTTTACAAAATAGATTCACAAATTAAAAAGTATGATATATAAAAAGTATGTTTGTAGGTTGGCGAAAATTATTTTTATATATGGATGAAAATTAAAATTATTTAATTACTATATTTCTTTAAATATGTTAATTATCAAATAAGAATTTACTAATACAATAAGAAAATCAAAATATTTTGTCAGAGTAGTCAATGACTCATTGAGGGAGTTGACGATCATTGATTGACATAGCGATTGTCACGTGTCAATCAGTGAGTGACTTTGTCAAACTAGTCGATCGCAAGTGGGCGATCATGAACGATTGATCATGGCCCACGTGTCACTCTTTAATTAGTTGATGAGGTCGGCGATCGCCCTGGCCCACATGTCACTATTTGATTAGTATTTGACTTAATACTAAAACAACTAAATTTTAAGCTTTGATTATTGATCGCCCATATTGACTGGTAGGACGATCATAAGTGGATTATTTTGTTAAAATCTTTAATCAAAGGATTAATATGTTAAATTGTGTTGGTTAAATGATGTAATTAATGATTTTTTCTTTAAAATTATTAACTATTTATAGGTTTTATAACTTCAGAATTCCATAAAGTATATTGAATGGAATAAAATAAGACATACAATTATATAATTATAATTATAATATAATATATTATAATAAAAAAGGTGTATAACAAAATAGGTTTTTATCTCTACAATATTAAAAATGTATTGCTATTAAAGTTTGTAATATAGAATCTGAAGGTTTGTTCTATCAAACTCAAAATTGATCACAGCTAAATAATTAGGTGATAATTATCTATGACATTTTCCTACGGGTGAAAGAAAATAATTTGGCATGATTGGTACAGGGTTTTAGAGGGTGGGGAATGGGTAAGGTTATAATTGAATGGACTTAGTTAATTGACCATTACCTACTAAATTGAGGGGAATGGTTTTGATTGCCCGCTAATTAACCCCGCCAAAACTTCCCGCCTCGTTTTTCAGTCCGCTAATTCCTCCTTTATAATCTCAATCACTCTGTTAGCCTTATCACAAAATTCCTAACAAATTGTTCACATTGATCAGAAGCTGAGACTTCATTCAAGGTACATGTTATCTCTATAGCAATCATCTATTGTAATTCTTCTTGATTCTGGGTTGTTCTTCAACAATAAAAAAGGATGTCAACTAGGGTTACGATTTTGTTTACTTTGTTTTTTTTTTGTTTTTGTTTTTCTTCTGATAATACATAATACATATGTGATGTGATTTATAAAAAAGATGATTACAAAATGAGTTTTTATTATTGTGAATTTGTGATTATTATATGCTTCATTTTTCGTTTTTCTACATACTATGCTGGTGGCGACGATTTAATACATGGGTTTTCACATACTTTTGTTGATGTTTTACAAGAACTTGCATCAGATCCTTTATGGAAGTTAGACGGTGGGTTTAAGAATAATTACACGGTTGAAGTCTGAACATGCATTATCTCTCTCTTTCTCTCTCAATTCGTATTTGAACGTGAAAACCCTACGGCCTTTCGTTTTTTTACAATAAATCAACCTCTTGTATCGCTATACAAATCAATGAGAATTGTTTGGATGATCATCTTCCATCTATACATCCAAACGTATTGATGGATTGATTGCTGTATGCCACTATCAATCACTATCGCATTCAGAAGGCATTTAAGATCGTTTTAACTAGATATCGAACTATGATCCACATCCCGTGGTTTTTACATTTATGATTCATATATACAAATGTAAATCACCATACTACATAACCGTGATTCATATTTTTGCAACTATGATTCAAATTTTCGCAACTAGGATCATAATTCTACAAACAACTACAATCCGTACTTTAACAACTATATGTGATTCACAAACATATACCAAAGTGAATTTCCATTTTATATAAGCTTTAGGATTGTGAGAACACATTGTTTCCAATGGAAAAATATAAGAACAAAAGTACCCTTTTACCCTCATCAATCCAAAATATAAAACTTTTTTTATAATATTACGTAACTGCCGTCAATTAAATCCAACCATTAATCATGAAATCTAAAGATTAATGACTGAATTCTTTATAGGGGGGAAGATGCTTCTATTGCCACCCCTTATTTGACTTCTCTACCTAAGAATTGATAACTTAAAAGATTTAATTAGTGAGGGCTTCGCCCCGGGATTATATTTGAGTTAGATTTGCTTTGTCTTGCACACAACTTAGATTCTATTTAAAGGGCTTTGAGTATAACGTTTGAATTTATCACCAATATGTAAACATTACACTGATTAAATTATTTTTTATTCATGAATGATTTTATTCTGCACTAACATTTAGGTTGTGTTTGGTAGCAAACATTTGGAAGCATTTTGAAGAGACTAGCGGTTAGCGATTTGGTTGAAAAGCTTGTTTGGCAACAAAGCAACTAGCGTTTGCAAATTTTCTAACCGCTTTTTGTTAAATGCTTGATGAGGAAGCATTTCAACTAGCAACTAGCGTTTTGGTTCTGAAATTACCTATATACCCTCAAAAATAATGAGTACATTATAAATAATGTGTAAATGTCCTTTTTTGTAATTTTACACTTTATAATTACTGCTACTGCTACGTTACCAAACACTTTTTTTAAAACAAACAACTATTGCTACTGCTTATTGCTTACTGCTTACTACTTACCGCTACAGCTACTACTTACCGCTACAGCTACTGCTTACCGCTACAACTACTGCTACGTGTCGCCAAATATACCCTTAGTAAGTAAAATATTTATTTTTTAATTAGATACATTAAAGTTACATGCATATTAGGTTTGTAAGTATATGCAATTACTTCACATGCTAATATAACTAGAGTTGCGAGTATTATTTGTTTTACCTGTATAAGCGCAAACATACGTAATTACTATATAATTAAGGATAATATTTGATTCTTAAGAAAGAATTCATCAAATACTTTTTCAGAGTAACAATTTCAAAATATACTAAATGATATTTGATTTAATAGTACTGGATTCATTAACTAAAACACTGTAAGTTTAGATGTCATTTGAGACGATTTATATGCATATAAGATTATGAGCAATGGATTACTCTTATAAGTTTTGTTGTTTAACTGAAAAACAAATCGAAATACATAAATTTACAATATGGGTTTTCAATCTTCTAGTCACTTTCAACAACATATTAATTGTCTCAATCGAATTATGGGATTTTTTAATGTGTATTTTTCGGACACACGATAAGATGCGAATTTTTTTTAAATGTTATAATTTATATTTATGATATGCATAAAAAGGTAAGTACTAGAGTGAATTGACGAGTAATAAATATAAATTTCAAGGGAAAACATTTATTCATATTGTAAAACAATCTTGTTATACAGTAAAACACACATATTATTTACAAATTCATGATAGATAAGATATAGAAGATTTAAAAGACGAATATGTAGGAAGAGCATGTTGTCAGTGGTTGAGACAATTATACATCACATTAGAAGAAGAAATTAATGGTGGAGTAGATATTTAATTAGGGGTAAAGAGAAAGAGAAGTTAGAGGAAAAATATATGAAGAGATAATTTAGAGAAAAATAAAAAATAATCTGTTTGGTAAAATAATTGTATGTTGTAACTGTAGCTTTAGGATGTAACTGTAGGTTGTAGCTGTATAGAATTATTTAGCAAACTAATTATAACTGCAGTTTTATACTGTAAAATGACATAAAAAAATTAATATAATAATAAATTATAAATATAATTAAAAGTAAATTTAACACGTAATATTTATTATATAAATAAAATACTTAATTGGTTGTATAATATAAGAGTCATTTTTTCATATAAAAGTAAAACTAAAATATATCAAAAGGAAAACAGAAACATAATATGCTTGTCATAGTTAAAGTGCATTCCATATTAATGTAGCAATATCATTACGGATATGTCTTATCTCAGTAGATGTTCATTCTGATAAATTTTAATTGTTTATTTGATATACATGAACATCATGAAGTTCATCACGTGGTATATAATTTGGATGTTGCTCATACATGGTAAACATCATATCTTATTATGAGCTATTACAAATATAGTTGTGCAAAGCAAATGCAATAATATTAACATCAATTTGAGTATGCACACTAAACTGGGGCATTATGTCGAGTATTCTCCATCACTTCTTTAAAATCCCAAATGACTTCTTAATATGACTAAGTAGAGATGAATAAGAATGATTGAACGTTTCTTGCATGTTATTTGGAGGCTCATTTTGAAATTGAGATTTATGATATAATGTCTTGGAATATGGAACAAGATATCATTTCCTATTGGGATATCATTTATCAACCAAATAATATCTTTCTGAAAAAATGATTAAATAGATAATAAGTAGATTATAATTTATATACGTAACCTGAGACTAGCATAAAATATATTATCTTTTAAATATTAGAGCATTATTATTTTTATTAAATTTATTTAGTTTAATATGTAAATAAAGGAAACATGAGGAGGCCAATCACCTTGTAGGCATTTGAATAAAAATAATTGGTGAAAAGTTTGAAAAAATTTAGAATGTTTGTTTCTTTAGCTTTCCATTAAGGAGCTTTACAAAAGTTTAAAAGTTAAAATCTTAACATTCAAACAAAATTTTTATTTAAAAATTTAAGCTCTTAAAAGCTTCCAAATAAATCTTTAATGTAAAAAAAAAAAGCTAAACAGAAAGACAATTATGCCATTTGGTATATCAAGATAAAATCGTATGGTCGTGGTTAGCTATAAAATCCCGATTAATCGCCTCGATTTTTGGGAGAAACTGACGATTTAGTTGGAGATTTGAATATAAGGGATGTAAAAATACCCAAATCTGATAATTTATGTAGAAGAAACTGGATCGTATATAAAAATTCCATATTAAGCTGTGCGGCTAAATTAGTAGCCCAAATCCATGATATAGGGGAAATATGGACTTTTGTTGTCTTGTTTTCGTATAATCACTGATATTACGATTTTAGTAGCCCAAATCCATGATATGAGATTAGTCATAATTGGGCAGTTATTTCTTGTAATGATGTTTATCATAATCATAAATTATAAATAAATTCTTATAAAACATTTGTACTTTTAGCTTACTAACTTATATTGTAAAAGTTGAAAATGACTTATTTACTCTTGTCCTTAAATATTTTTATTTGATAATTAGTAAGACAGTGTTAATTATTATATAAAAAAAATTATTATACATTAAATATTCTTGTATATAAAATTTAAAATTTACCAAAATTAGTATTTTTGTAGATTTTGTAGCTTGTACAAATTTTTGTAAGGATTATATGGAAAAAAATATTATTGTTTTTCACAGTAGGCTAATTTTTAACCGTAGATGATTTACTTCCTTATTTATATCGACATATATACCGGACATATTCCACTTAAAAGTTTATTTAAAACATTCTAAATGTAACCGGTTAATTTATGATAATTATTTAATCGGTAAAAATTAAAGACCAATATATGTAATCGGTTACATACATCTTTTGTATCAAATTACGTGTATTATATGAATAACAAGTTTACTAGAAGACAATATAACGACCGTAATATCTTTCAACCGGCACATTGATAAGCTATTTTTCGTCATATTACATTAGTACTCTGTTAGTAATAACTCAAAGATTCATGAATAATGTAAACTTTTTTCAATTAACCAAGTTGAGTGATCGACGGCTAATATCTAGTCTTAAATTAAGTACTAATAATGACGCTGTAAATTATTTGGATAATGGAGGTGACGGCTAAGAACTACTCATATAAGATATATCGCTTTATATAAGTTCGTTATTGGGTTAGAGTGAATGTATCACATGGGGAAAAGGAGTAAACTAATGTTTAAGTTACAATAAATTAAGGAAAGTGGGAAATATTTTTGGGATGATTGCAACTAAAAAGTCAAAACAGTCCCAAGCACTTGATTGCAGTTCAATAACATGCTTGAACGATTTGTAACACGTGCATACATTTGTCATCTATCCGGTATGGAAGGCCACGTGGAAACAACCAAGGCGATGACGACGATATGATTTTAGCTTATAAGATAACTACCGACATACGCATTCTTTTATTTCATTTTAAACATCACTATTTTATAAAAAGGGTTAAATAAAAATTAATACTATTATTTAATGAATGACACTTCGTTAAAGAGATCAATAGTGAAAAAAAACAAACCAATGTAATATACGATATACTATCGTCATACAATAACTGAAAATCATATATGTTAATTATACTAATGCTTATTGATTCTTCTATATTGATTATCGACGATTATAGTTTATATAAGGAAAAGATACTATTTAGTCATTTACACGTGTATTACTATCTCTTTTTATGTTTATTTTTCTTAAGAAATATCGTTTATTTAGCTTATTTGTAATTTTATTCTATGCTATATAAAAAGATGGTGATTAATATTATTTTCCTTCTTCTACCTAAAAAATAAATAAATAAAATATAACTTTAAGGTTATGAAACTTCAAAATATTTATAACCTTCATAAATAAAAAAATTGCGAAACAATTTTATACGTGGGGTGACTTTTCAGTTTTCATATCGTCACGGAGTAACAAACTAAGCAACAAAAATGATACATGTGCAATAAAGCGATAGAAAAAACGATGATAGATAACAGTAATGATAATAAAAATTAATTGTTTATATGTTTTCTATGAATTATTATTTTATTATTTATATATATAACAAAGAATTATATTTATACATTATATTATATAGTTATATATAACAATAGATTATGATAGGAAATAATTTTATTAATGGAAGTATTATAAATAAGTTAAGGATAATTTAGACATTTTTTCATATTAAAATTAATTTTAAAATAATAATAAGGGGACAGCTTATGTACTGTATACGGTACAAATAATATTCCTCAAATAATAAAGATTATTATATATAGTTAAAGATTCGAGATAGAGATTAGAAATTAGAGATCAAAAATTAAAGATTAAAGATAGAGATATTTACTTATTCAATTTGAATATTTAAATAAATAAATTATAGAATCTCAATCTCTTCCTCTATAAATACCGAACGGGATCAATAACATACCGAAACTCAAAATTCGATCTATACGTAAACTTCGTACATGATGATGAAACTATATAATCAAAAACCATATTTTCAGATTTACGATAAACTAGCTTCTCGAATGGATATAGATACCAAAGAAGTCAAGTCAACAACGTGGACGTTTGCAGAAGACAAGTTGTTTGAATCGGCGTTATTGAATATTCCAGAAGGTATAGTCGGATGGTGGCAGAAATTAGCCGATGCTGTTCCGGGAAAGACGGCGGATCAGGTGCGAGCTCATTACGTGGCGTTGGTGCATGATTTACATGCAATTGAGTCCGATCTTGTTTCTATGAGTTATCCTGAAGAAGAGGAAAATGAATCGTCTATGAGTTGCGATTCTGAGTTGACAACGAGTAAGATATCGTTTGGAAACACGAATGGGTCGAAACAGGGTGAACGTGAGAGGAAGAAAGGGTCTCCGTGGACTATGGAAGAACACAGGTATATTGTGCTTAAATGCTTGTACTCTTTGATTTATGATTTTATGGTATTCTTTTAGTGATTTTGGATTGATTATAAATTCATAATTCATAAAATGTCTAGGACGTGTCGTATATTTTGTGTTATTTATTTATATATATATATATATAGATTGGGTATCACAATTGAAGTTAAAAAAAAAAGGAAATGAGGGAAACAAATATCCATTTATCATCAAATCATGATTTTCAAGCAAGATTCATCGAATTAAAGATTAAAATATTAATGAATCAATTATATACATCATTTAATCAAACAATATTGTTATAATTTTATGTTTTAAACAAAAAACTCTCAAAATCGACATTTATCAAGATTGACTCATATATATTATTGTATACTGATTATATCATTTATGGGTGAATGTTATCAATAAAAATTCATCAACAAATGATGTTAAATAACATTCATGGATGTATAATAACAAAATATGAGTTAATATTCATTTAGAATGAATGTTATTGTTATAAATGATGAAATCAATGGCTGAGATTATTCTCTTCCCCAGAATTTGGAACTTCTCTATGGATCATTCCCCTATATATATACTTCCTTATTATATATTATTATCTTTGACTTAAAAAAATCAGAAATATTTAAATTAACGATATACCAATTCAAACATTATATATATTAAATCTTCAAACTTTATATCACCTACACACTTACTTTCCCACGTTCTTAAAATTTAATATCAAATTTTTTTAAAATTACACCGTATAAATCAACGTTTTTTCTCTTCAATTAGACATCTTACATAATATACTTTCAATGAATTTTATTTCTATTTTTTTGGAATAAAAATATAGGTGTATTTACATGAATGATTTAATTACTAAAAGTTAAATTATATGTGTAATTCCTCGTAATCGCGGGTAAGTAAATTATATATAATTAAACAGTTATAACTTTAAACAATATACGTCTATATATTTCATCTAAATAATTGCTTTATATTTGAAAATAAAACAATATATTTACCTGATGTAATGCACGGGCACTGTGCTAATCTTTTATTAAATGATATGTATCAAAAAAGAGTTCAGTTTGACTGTATGAGTTTATCAGTTGTTTTCTATAAAAGCTAATTAAAATAAAATATATAGTAAAATAAGTAAAGGAAAACTAAAAATGTTAATATTGTAACGTTTGTTTTACGATAACTCATTTCATACGAGTTATTTCATGTATATATTATTTTGGGTCATCAAAAAATGACATTAGTGGAATTCAATTAAGTGATCCTATTTGCGTACCTAATTAAGTACAAACTAATGATTGTTGATGTATCCAGTTCATGTTATTATTATGTTCATATAGTTTATTGGCTTTGGATTATATGTCAACAGGAAATTCTTGGAGGGTCTGAAGATTTATGGAAAAGGCGATTGGCGTAGCATTTCAAGAAACTGTGTGATCACAAGGACGGCAACACAAGTTGCTAGTCATGCTCAGAAGTATTTCATCCGGCAGGATTCACCGAGGAAAGAGAAGAAAAGAGCAAGCATTCACGATACCACCACCATGGATACCACCATGGTGGTGCAGCCACCACAAATGCCACTGCCACCATCGTCTAATTTCTATGGTGAACAAGGAGGAGGAAGAGTACCACCACAAATGGGGTATCAATATCAGCAAAATGTCGGGTACCATTTTTAAAGGTTGTTCTCTAGATGAAGATTTCAGTACAAAAACCTTACCTTAGTTCTATTAAAGTAGAATAGGACCGATTTGCCCTGCATATAACCATCACTGCAAATTGTACAGTTCTGTTCTTTCTTAGTTTTTAGTAATATGACTTGAGGGTTTGAATAGTGTGATGATGAATATGAAAATTATTATTCATTAATTGGATTTGGTTTTGGTTCGGTATGTTTTCTTCAGTGAACCACTATTTTTGCTTGTTTTGCTACTAATCTATTTATGAGTTAACCGATGTGTATTTTTGGTACATTACATACAAGTCAACATAGTGTCAGTTCTTTGGAGTTCATGAGGGATGAAGGATATGGTCAAATGACTAATCTCTCATTCTTCAATCAGTTGGATCTTGAGCGAAGTCGTACCTTTAGATTTTTTTCAGGTGATGACACTCTATTATATAGTTAAGGTCGGATAGCCGTTTTGTGATTGTTGTAATTCTACGTACTTATCATGTTGGGTGCTTGGAAGATCTTATTGGAGCGTCGTTCTATCTTTGCCTCGATTGATATGTTATGCAGAACGGTGATCACGCTCACAATTATCTGTCTTGCTTTCTGGACAACTTTTCGTTGCTTGAAGCTTTGAACAAGTCAAATTTAAGTGAGGCATTTAATATACAATCTTTTTGGGATCTTTGGGTATAATAGTTATGTTAATGCAAAATGTCAAAGTTTATACTGTAGTAGTTATACATCAAACTCTTAATTGGAATTTGCTTCTTTTTGCAGTTAAAACTTAAAATCCCCCGCAACAAGGTGTAGACCACTTGAAACAGTCCCGGGTCTAGATAAACTTCCTTCAGCTGGTAATAACCATACAGGGGATCCATCTTCAGCCATAGTTCTGATTCCATATGACTATAGCAACTCAAAATAAATAAATAATAATAATAATAATAAGTATACATCACATACATTACCTATATATATGTATATAATTCTACAATTGTATGAAATGGTACAACATTATAAGGAAATTATCAAAATATATATTATCCTCTTTTTTATAATACTAGGTTATACACCTGCGATAACGCATGTCGAATTTAATTTTTATTTGGCCAATTTTTTGATATAGTTTATAGACCTGCAATAGAGCGCGACGAATATAACTTTTACAAATGAATAAAATAGTTAGTCGATTTATTTATATTGTGACCGACTTTTTTAGTTTAAACAAATACATCAAATATTTAAAAGCCGAAAATGTAATTATACGTAAGAAATGTTGATCATTGATAGTTTATAGACCCAGATAACGCCGGATGAATTTAATTTTAATAAACTAATAAAATATTGTGGCAATTTTTTATATAGTTCATAGACCCGTAATAACGCGGGACAAATTTCATTTTTATATATGAATAAAATATTTGGTCGATTTTTTATACAATTTATAGACCTGCGATAATGCCCGATGAATTTAATTTTTATAGATGAATAAAAAATTGTGACCGATTTTTTTATATAGTTTATAGACTCGCGATTGTTTTGATAGTCTATAGACCTGCGATAACGCTAGACGAATTTAATTTTTATAAATGAATCAAATATTATGAAAAATATTTTTATATAGTTACAACAAATTTAATTATAATAAAATGAATAAAATATTATGGTCGATTTTCTTATATATTTTATAGACTCTTTAATTTATAAATGAATAAAATATTTGGTCTAATTTTTTAATTTAAATAAATAAATTAAATATTTAAGGGGTTAAAATTGTAATTATACGAAAGAAATTAAGACCGTTGAATTGTAAAGCGTGGAAAACAATGAAGGGCTTAGATTCTTCCATCGTATCCATGTTTAATTATATATAAAGATGATTACAAATGCCATACAAAACGTATATTTCAATATTTCCTATATTACTTATACAATTATACAAGATGATAGAAAATTATAAGAAAAACATTAAAGATTACTAGCAGACACCCGCGCAAAGAAGCGGAGTACTTATTTCATTTAATGATTTTATGGTACAATTGTTTATTTATAGACTAAATTGCATTTCATTTAATATACAATTATATTTTGGTAAATTTATATTTGAAAATACCATCTCCTTAACATTGAGAGCTAAAATCCCCAAAACGGTTGAAGAAGTATCTATGTCGTTTCTAAAATTAAGTAAGGGTATTTGTGTCATTTTTATTCTTTAAACATTTAACTTATTGAAGAAAAAGGTTAAATCCTTTAAAAGTGTATAAGATATATATACATATATATATAATTGTTATGAATATTATATTAAATGTATATTATAAATCTTATATTGTTAATAAATTTTGTAGAGATACATTTTATATAAAGTTATAAAGATTTACAACTATATATCAAATATTTAAAAAATAATAGTGTAAAAAGGATTATGCCAATTAAAACTCAAAGAGTAAAAGTTTGTTGTATCAATATAGTGCATTTTGATATGTTGTCCTTTATATTTTATTATACGCGTACAATTTATTTATCAATATATATTTTCATTATCTCATTTTTATTGGCCTTCAATATTTTTTGTTGAATTTGAATAATTTAAATAAATGTCAATTTTATTTTTATATTAAAGACAAATTTGATTAAAAATTGTGAGAAATTAAATCGTTGAGAGTGATTAATGAGCATAAAATAAAGAATTTAATAATTTTTAATAGTTATTTGTTGTATGTAAATAATTTTTTTGAAAATAAATAAAATTAATAATGTAAACCATAAAAATAAAAAGAAGAAAATATATATTTTCAGCAACTTCCCGTAACTGTGCAAATAAAAAAACTCGTTATAATACAACTGTCACCAAGTTGGGCCTTCTTTTGTTATATCGACTAGTCTCAGATACATTTAATGCACTCGTTATTGACTTGGCATTTCTCTTTGGCATTTTTCTACCTCTCATCTAATTATGTGGTCTGATAAAATACATAAAATCTTTAGTTTCCACAACTATTCAAATAAGAATTTGTTTTAGTCAAGTCAATTCGTCATATTCTACAAATTACAATATACAACCTTTTAAATTTTCAATACTCACAAGTCATTTTATTGTAAAATAGTGACTCACCAAAGGTATCATCAAAACTATGACTAAAAAACTGATAAAGCAAATGTATTGTATTTTCAATATTTGGAATAAATCACCAAGAAAGAGTATCATTTGAAGTTACTAACAGTTTGTGTTCAACAATTTTGTGTATCACATATATCTTATTGTTTTCTTATCTAAATATGTTTGCGTATCACATATATCTTATCGTTTTCTTATCTAAATATGCGGAGGTGTACATCTCTTGGTGAAGTCAATTAAATCGAACAGAATGGTAGTATTACTAGTAACCAAACGGCTATTGACTTAGAAGTTTTCAGACGACCTTTCAGCGACTTAGAAATTTTGAGACGACCTTTTAATCATTAGTTTGTAGGTTTAAGTTTTGAAGTTGAGAAAAATGTAAATATTTATGGATAAATATATGAATCCATGAGTATTGTTTGTGATCGAGTACATGCCTTTCAAAAGAAAAAAATGGTAGTATTACTAATAACATGTATAGCTGTATACTATTAGTGTATAAGATATAGATGTATGCTATACGTTAATTTCTTAAGAGAAATTTACCCATATAGACAATTCATATTTAATTCAAAGCATTAAATATGAATTTAGACGGTGTCGGAAACTTTTCTTATTTCTAGACATAAAAATCGCCCAAATAAAATAACAAAACCGGCGATTCCGGCGATTTAATGAGATCCAATAATATTTCGCCACGTGTCAAACGTGTTTCCGGTCAAAGAGGCAAAGAAAATGCATTTCGGCGATTTGATACCCGACGATCCAGGCGATTTGTTTGAATTAAAAATGCATTTCGGCGATTAATACCCGTCGATCCCAGCGATTTGTTTGAATTTTTGATTTTCGTGCAACTAGTCGATTTTATTGTGTTTTGCGCGAAAGTTCACCATCTTTTCACCGTTTTCCTTTTTCTTTTTGGTTTGTGTTATAATTATTTTAAAGTTTCTTAGTGAGACACTTTTTAAATGTATCAAGTGTCTAGACCATAAAGTCGTGTCTTATTTATTTATTTACTTAATATATAACATAATTAGTTACTCACATTTTACAATATGTATGCATCTTTAATTCGTGATGTCGCGTTATGTATATAAACAAGTTAAATAATAAAATGACTTACAATTATCGTGCCTAACCACAATCGCAGAAGTATTACTTAAAAATTTAAAAACGTAGTCGGCGGGTTTTTGTATTTTTGGCCGGGGAGGAAGAGGTTTTAAAATGAAAAACGGTGAAAAAATTGTGAATATTTATTAAAGCACAATAAAATCACCTAGTTGCACGAAAATAAAAAATTCAAACAAATCGCCGGGTATTAATCGCCAAAATGCATTTTTAATTCAAACAAATCGCATGGATCGCCGGGTATCAAATCGCCGAAATGCAATTTACTTTGCCTCTTTGACCGAGAAACACCTTTTACACATGGCGATATATTAGTGGATCTCATTAAATCTCCAGAATCGCCGGTTTTGTTATTTTATTTCGGCAATTTTGTGTCTAGAAATGAAAAAAGATTATGACACCGTCTAAATTCGTATTTAATGCTTTGAATTGTCTATATGGATAAATATCTCATTCCTTAATTATTAGTATAATACATACATATGTCATATTAAACAAACAGGTTAATACTTGACTCTGAGAAATAGTTAAACTTTGGTCAATCGACAATTAACAATTACTCCATGTTCATAAGAGTTTATCATATTTAAAAAGCTTATACCCTTAGAATTCCAATCCGCATGTCGACTAATATAATTTAATTACGTTAACGAGATTGTTTAAGTGACAAAGTTACACATATCATTACACCTAGCTAAATACTTATAACTTAAAGAGGTAAATCAAAAAACGATAATATGTTCTCGACGCGAAGCGGGGGCAAATCAAAACTCATTCTTGATCAGATATCAAATAATCCTGATATTTAACACAGTGAGTACAATTACTCCAACTATATGTGCAAAGATCTCCCCCATATAAACTTTAGATTATGGTTATTGAATATGCACGTACTTAACACTAAACGGAGACATATATCTAAATAATTAACAACTTATTATATTTCCAATTCTATAGCAATCCTCTTGCTTCAATTTATTGATCACCTATTAAGCTCTTTTAATGAGTATATACTTGACAAATGTAGTACTGTGTTAGGATGTGCAATTCAAAACTCATGAAAGTTCAGTAATCACTTGTATCTTTTAGCTTTCATACTGGATATTTTTAAGTAAAATACAGCAGTGCGCAGCTTATTAGCATTATCATGCTATTTTAAGAGCCTAATTACAGTATAGAACTTATTTACTAAAATACACAACGATAAGAAATATTAATTTTAAGGAATCTAGTATTATTTCGACCAAAAGTCTTTCTCTAAAAGTCACGTCGTACAAGCAATAAATCAATGCCCACTTCACCACATGCAAACCTTTTATATATGTGCACCTCGTCCTTACCAAAATCATAAAGGAAAAATAAATCATGGATGAGCTTCACAAGAAGTACACCATTGATAAGTTTCGCAAGAAGTGCAACATGGATGAGCTTCGCAGGATAGCCATGGGTTACTACCAAGCAAGTACAGACGATCATCAAAAATTGGCACGCAACTTCTTTAAGGCAATGGACCACGATGGGAATGGGAAGATAGACCTAAGGGAGTTCACGGAGTTCATGAGGGATGAAGGATATAGTCAAATGACTAATCCTTCATTCTTTAACCAATTGGATCTTGATGGAAATGGTACTCTAGATTTTGATGAGGTAATGTTGGTTTACTATATAGTTAGGACCTGTAGACCGTTTTGTGATTATTGTAAGACGTTCATCGCCTCTACATACTTCACATGTGTTGGGTGCTTGGAAGATCCTATTGGCATATCGTTTTATCTTTGCCTCGAATGTTATTGTCAGCCAAAATGTGGTCATACTCACAATAATGTGTCTCGCTTTCTTGACAATTATTCGTTGCTTGAAGCCATGAACAAGTCAAAAATAAGTGAGGTATATGAATATGGTCATTTCGGGTTTTATAATAAGCTATAACAATTATTTTAATGCTAACTGTCAAATATATTAGTTATATAGTCATTTCTGCATTAAAATTAGGTTGTTTTTTGCAGGTAAAATCCCCAGCAACAAGGTCTAGACCATCTGAAACAGTCCCAGCACTAGATAAACTTCCTTTGAGTAATACTAATAGCCACACATGGAATCCATCTTCAGCCACTGTTCAAGTTCACAATCAGCATCGATTGGCTCCAGGTGCATCGAGCACTCCTCCTCAAAAAATAGCTCCTACTGTAAACAACTATACATGGGTCCAAAACAATTATTTGATCCATAATTATCCACCACCTGTCCCACAAAGGGTGAGTTCTAATAAAAACTCCTATTCTATTGATATGTGTAGCCTTTCGGTGTTGCTTTATTTCTTATTACTTATTAAATTTGGTTGATATGTAACTATGCGAGTATTTTGATTTTTTTGCAGCAAGACAAGAAGTCAGCGCTTTGATTATTGAACGCTGCAGTCCATATCGCTGTCATTAGTAGTACTTTGTCTTCATGTTCCATCTTATGAAAAGTTTTAGGCCATATGGTTTATTTTCCTTCGCATTAGTTTCTCCACTGTATGTGTGTAAGTTTCCATATTTATGTGATTAAGTCAGACACGTTTATTTAAGAGGGAGACATCAACACTCAATCATTCATTTCTGTATCTTAGAGTATTCATTATTGAATAAACATCTATATCTTCAAATACTAAGTAGCAAATTCAAGATAGATTTCAATGTCAACAGTTATTTTCAAATTTCAAGTAACAATAATATGCAAATGAAAGTAAACACTCAAGATTAAACATCAAGCTAATCACTTGAACCCTGACTCGATCCTTTCGATAATGTCTGTAGTAGTATTAAATGACTCTGCCAAAATACCCTCAAAAATAGTACTATTAAAGACACTATTAGCAATGGATTGTGTCCCTGCATTAGCACTCCCAAAAGCCGAAATTGCCAAAGCTGGTTCAGTACTATTAGAGTTGTATTGAAAGTGAACAAGTCCTTTAGGGAACACAAACATGTCACCAGTTTCAAGTTTCTGACTGAAAAGTTTGTTGGTGGTGTCAACAAATCCAACTTGTAGTGAGCCCGCGGTCACAAACAAAAGCTCAGAAGCCCGTGGGTGGATGTGAAGCGGGTTAAGAGATCCTGCAGGGAACTCGAGAACAGCACAGGATACACTTTGACCAAGTAGACCTGGGAATTCGTTTAGAGTAACTTTTATTGCTGTGAAGTTTGTTGGGTAGGTGGAATTAACAATTGATCGCAACCCTGTGTATCTGAAATAGGCTGCATCTGCAGTTGTGTTCGGTGGTAGCACGAAGTCAGTTAGGATGTCCGGGTCACTGGAGACCGCCACTTTAACCAAAGTAAATGAAACCAACGCAATAAACATACAAATTTTAATGGATGCCATTTCTAGTTTTTGAGGATTCTGATTAAGGAGGTTTTTATTTATAGTTATCAGGATATAAAGATTTCCCTTAGCTGGTGTTTCTAAGAAACATCGATTAGGCTCATTGTTGTGGTGATTAAGAGTTCAGGGGATACTTTATAAGCATATACTTGTGTACGTGTTTTTGGATGCCTTATAGTGATCTGAGAATACTAAGAGATCGACAACTGTGATTCTCGACTCATTGTGTTTGTTTTTTTACATTGCTGGTTTTGTCATGATTTCGTAGTTTTATCGTATGCATTTTGTTTTACAAGCAGTACTATTTGACAACAACCGAACGATGGTATTGTGGAAAGATAACATTGTAAACGTACAAGAATCACAGCCTCCATTGCTATATGCGGTAATTAATCTCAACCTGCCTTGTTTTTTTCACAGAATGAAGAATTCAACCTAATACCTAGATGCTTGAATAAATCCATGGCTTCAATGGCTGTTGTTAGGAATTTAGGACCCAAACAAACACAACAATTGCTCACAATTGTAACCACACAATCAACACACAAATAAAAGTAATGCGTAAAAGTAAATCAACACGAGGAGATTGCGTGGTTATATAGTCCACGGCCAACTAGAGAGTTTTTGATATTATTTTTGTAGCCTTAGGGTTTATACATGATTGGGTTACATTATATAGTATTAAGCATAAAAGGAGACTAGTAATAAAATCTGGCCGACATCAATTTTGCCTGGCGATGATCACCTTTGCCTGGCGAAAAACACCTTCCTCTGGCACAACAAGTTCTGATAAAAAAAACCACCACCAAATTCTCGCCAGGCGAGAAATGTTATCATCCTGCGAAATTTGTTCTTCCAACAACTTTTGTTCGTTCTTCATTACTCAACATATGTCTATTTAGATCTCTTTTACAATAATTCGGTAGCAAAGATATGACGTATGATGAGTTACTTCGTTAAGCAAGTATATTGATTGTTTCAAAAGTGTCTTTTGTTTAACAAAGTTAAATGTCAATCAAGTGCAGTGAAAGGTACACTTTCACTCTTCCCTATTAAGAGTTATTTTTCTATATTATGTTCATAAAAACAATCAGGCTAAATTTAAAAGTGAAAATATAGTCTCATTGACGATAAAGCTCGTTAACATCATAAGTTGTTGTTTATGAGAATATGACAACCACCATATAAACATGGTGATGTTTATGCCTAAAGTACTTAACAAAAAAAGTGATCTGAAGAAACCAAATAAAAAATTAAAATACAACGAAGTCTCTTAAAATTCAATGCGAAATTTATTCATACATTCACGAACTACAATATAGTTATTCAGAAACGTAAGCTCAAAATGCACAAATTCTCAAATAATTAGACCGAAAACTAGGCAGAAAAACCAGCTTTGATCTTCTGAATGGTAGCAACATCGGTTTTGAATGACAACGCCAAGATCTGGTCATCAATAGTGGTATTAAAAACTGAAGTAGGAACCGACACAGTCCCAGCACTTGCACTACCAAATGCCGAAAGGGCCACAACCGGGTTCTTAGCATCATTATTAAACTGGAAGTGAACTAGTCCTTTAGGGAACACAAAAATATCACCTTGTTGCAATGTTTGAGTAAACAGTTTATTAGTTGTGTCAACAAACCCGACCTCTAAAGAGCCCGAGAGAACAAACAAAAGCTCAGAAGCGCGTGGATGGGTGTGGGGTGGGTTGACTGTTCCTGTTGGGAACTGAAGAACCGCATAAGAAACACTTTGCCCATTAAGCGCTGGGAATTCAGCCATGCTTGCTTTCGACACCTTAAAAGTTGTTGGAAAAGGTGCACCTACAAGAGTTCTCATTCCAATGAATGTGAAAAAGTTTTCGTCGATTGGACCTTGAAAATTCGTAGGCACGATAAAGTCAGTTAGGATGTCGGGATCTCCAGCCATTGATATTTTTAGTGTGGCACATATAAGTGCTAGTAAGATGAACAATTTAGAGCTTAATGCCATCTTTGAAAGCTGAGACTTGTGTTCTTGTTGTTGAAATGCAAAGAAATTTATGTGTTTATATATAGAGTGATCAGACCATGATGGAAGTAAACAAGAATGATGCTTTGTGCTTCTTCAAATTTTCTTTTTGGTCTTGTAATATCATAAGAATGAACGATAATTTATCAAATGAATTGTGGACGGTTGAATATATATATATATATATATATATGGTGACTTAATCTTTTGTTGCACAAGAATCAGTAAGTTTGGACAAAATACCGTTAGGAACAACACTTTTTCAATTTGTTAATACCACTTGTTTTTGTATATCTTAATGTCATTTTTAACATTTTGTGGAGAACAATGATCAGTTTGTAACAAAAACTAAAGTGAACTTATTTAAAATATCAATCACTCTTTCTTAAGACGACTGGAATCTTGTGTGTCATTTTGGATATGCCTGCCAAATGAGAACAAAATCAAGAAGCCTTGTTTACTTAATCATAACAGAGGTCATTAAACTCTGAATCTGATGGAAAAATAGCAATTTTGACCCATTTGTGTGAGTCAATTTGGTTTTCATAATTCTCTGAAAGCATAGGTCAAATGTGTGCAATAACTTTTTCTTTTTCTTTTTTGGCTACATGGAAACATGTCAAATGACTAGAAAGTTTCAAAAGTCGTCTGAAGTGTATAGTTAGCAAATACAATCTACAAATCACTTGATTCAAAATGATATAAAACTTAAATTAGTTTGCCAACCCGCCCACCCCACCGTTTTTGACACTCTGGGTAAGTTCTAGCAACAGAAATCTCAAAAGTGTCTGAGATGAAGTTTTAAATAGACCGAATGAGAAACAAAAACTGTATTGATCAAACCATATAACAATTAGGTGTAGCAAGAATACAAAATGCCATTAGCAATGAACTATATATTCAAGTATGAGCTGTGTTGCAGGCTGTAACCATTCATACACTTTCAACTCAATTTATTCTACTCGAGGTAAGAGTTTCTGAAGCTGGTCAGAGCATATCCATCTCGGCCTACACGTGTCCCCTTCTTCCTTATGGTTTCTGATAAACAAACAAAAAAATGGTTGATAGCACTAGAATCGAAACAAAAATGTGCTCTAAGGTAAAAACCATGTGTCTTAGTTCATGACAATAGTTAAGCTTCAATCTTACATTCAAAAATCCTTTTTGAACCATTTCTTTCCAACTATGGAAGAGACTACCTTTTTGGTCTCTTATAGTATATATATTCAAGGGAATTCTTTACTTGCATCTTAGTTTTATCACCCAAATTTTATGAGTTTATAATTTTCGATGGGTAGACTTGATCATTGTCATGTTCCAATAGTCTAATTCATGATGACAACCTAAAATTGTAATCTAAAATACATAATTTAATCTAATACATAATCCAAAATACATAATTCAGTCTAATTCATGCTGTTTTTTCATGCTTTTTAGAGTGTAACTGATTGATACTGATATTAAACCTTAAACGATTATAATGAAGAATGAAATGGACTAAACCTATAAACGATTGTATCAATCAGTATATGTTTAGATTTATTTGTCCCTATAAGATACAATTTTGACACATTATAATTCAATATATGATACCTTCTCATCAGACTTATCCTTATAATTCAAAATATAGCTCCTACTGTAAACAACCATACATGGGTCCAAAACAATTATTTGTTCCATTACACCCTCCTGTTCCAGTTCAGTACCCTGCTGCATCAAGCGCAATCGTCCCACAAAGGGTGAGTTCTAATAAAAACTCCTATTCTGTTGATATGTATAGCCTTTCTGTGTTTCTTTATTTCTTATTACATATTAAATTTGGTTGATATGTAACTATGCAAGTATTTTGATTTTATTGCAGCAAGATAGGAAGTTTTTTTTTGGACTGCAAAAAGGAATATATTAAAAAACTAGCAAGAAGCTAGCAAAACGAAAACAAAGTCAAGTAAGAATTGGGTTTCGGATCCAATTAGATCGGGAAACCTTACATTTACTGTTTCTAGAATTGAACCATGAATACGAAAAGTCTAGAATGGAATCCCAAATGTCCGCTTTAGCCATCTTCTTTCCTCCAAAAATACTGTTATTCCGAAATCTCCAGATGATCCAACAAACTACACCAGCAACCACTAGAATGATGTTTTTGGCTGGAGACGAAATCCGAAGCTGATCAATCTCGTTATAGAGAGCTTTGATGGTGGAAAATGTAGGGATAGATAAATCAAGCCAAACAAAACTGCGAGCCCAAATATCCGAGGCAAGAGAGCAAGAAATGAAAACATGGTCCGCAGTCTCAGCAGCTTGGTTGCAAATCGGACATAGAATACTGTTAATCTCAAAACCTCTTTTGCCAAGGTTCCAACGACATGGAACGCGATCTCTTAAAATACGCCAAATTAGGATATTAACTTTTTTAGGAAGAAACTTACACCATTTTGTTGGGGTCGACGAGGACGAGGCAAGCAAAGTGATTGAATCTATGTAGTTTTGCTTTTAACAGAGAAAACATCTTCACCCAAGAAATTCCATTTCCAATGATCATCATCATCATCATTAAAGGAGCCCGAACCAAGAACATTTTTTAGAGCTTCTAATTGCGAAATTAAGGTGCTGGAACCAATGTTACGAGTCCAAGACCATTGCCATTGAGTATCCCACCTGTCACGGACAAGACAACTTGGATTGGAGTCAAGCCGATATAAACGAGAAAACATAGAAGCTAAGTTGGATTCTCCGATCCAATGATCTTTCCAAAAACAAGTTTTCCTTCCACTCTGAACACAACGTTTTATGCAGGAATGATGAATAATATTACGATCATGCATTGTATTAAGGGAGCCAACAATAGAAGCCCACGTGCCTTTACCCGAGATGTTGAAAAAGTTTGATTGGCTACTAATATCATTCGAATAGATGGTAGTAATGAGCTGAACCCATAGAGCATTTGGATTTTGGAAATATCTCCATCTCCATTTCTGTAAAAGTGCATTGTTGAGGGAAGATAAGCTACCAAAACCCAAACCACCTGTTTCTTTGGAAGCTAAAATCGAGTTCCAAGCAACCCATTGCATTTTTTTTGAATCCGAAGTGCTACCCCAAAAGAAATTAGCCCGCAAGGATTCAAGATTTTTGTTTACCGATTTAGGAAGAACAAAAAGAGAGAAAAAATATAGACCGAGAGATCCTAACACTGAAGTAATCAAGGTAGAACGACCACCGATGGAAAGCATATTCGACTTCCATTTAGAGAGCCTTTTCTTGAATTTATCAATGATAGGGAGCCACGAAGAGACTCGAGTCATGCAAGCTCCAATGGGGATTCCAAGATAGTTAAAAGGAAAGGTACCAGCATTGCAACCTGTGAATGAAGCAACATCATCTATATCTTGGGAACTAATGCTAATCCCATAAAGATTAGATTTAATCAGATTAATCTTTAATCCCGAAACTTCATAAAAGCAATGGAGAAGACTAACAATACCAATGATGTTAGCCCGGGACCAGTCACCTAAAAAGAGGACATCGTCCGCAAAAAAGAGGTGGGAGATCGGAACATCATTAATTTTTATGCCGGAATACAAGCCTACATCTATGGCATCTTCCATGGCAACATGAAGGGCCTCCATAACGATAATGAATAGAAAAGGTGAAAGCGGGTCACCTTGTCTAAGACCTCTATGTATCGAAAACTCCGGAGAAGGACTACCGTTAATAATAACTGAAGCTCGGGCTGTTCGAAGGCAACCTTGCATCCATTTCCGCCATCTTTGTCCAAAACCAAGAAATTCCATAATTCGATCTAAGAAGTCCCACGAGATTGAATCGAAAGCTTTTGCGAAGTCGACTTTGAATATCATGAGAGGATGTTTTCTTTTTTTACACCAACTGATAACTTCATTCACCGTTAGAGGACCGTCAAGAATTTGCCGATGCTTAACAAAAGCCGATTGCTCTTTGCTAATTACATGATCTAACACCCTTGACAGCCTGTTAGCAAGAACTTTGGCTATGATCTTGTATTGAGCTCCAATTAGACTAATTGGTCGATAATCAGAAGGATCGATTGGGTTAGGAACTTTTGGAATCAAGGCAACGAATGAAGAGTTGCATCCAATTGGGATAAAGCCGTTTTTATAAAATTCATTCATGAATTTTATAATATCACATTTTATGAGATCCCAATACTTTTTTTAAAACGCGAAAGTGAACCCATCCGGTCCGGGAGACTTGTCGGAACCACAATCTTGGATCGCCGCATGGATTTCATATTCAGAAAACGGCTTTTCCAGACTAGAAACGTGTGGACTGGTCAAAGATTTATAGTGGCCGCTTTTCCTGTTAACACCTTTACTTTCAAATGCCGAAAACTTTTTAGAAAAGTAATTCTTGAAAACATCTTTAATGCCATTAGGATCTGTAATCCAATTACCTTCAGACATGATACCGTTAATGGATTGTTGTTTTCGTTTCTTGTTGATGACATTATGAAAAAAACTCGAATTTTCATCACCCTCAACGCTCCATTTGACTTTGGCTTTTTGCATTGCATCGTTAGATTCTTGCTTATGTAATCCCTGAAGTTGATAAAGAAGTTCTTTTCTTAAATTAGTGTCTTGATCAGATGCCAAACCTTGCTCCATTAGACCTTCAATGTGATCAATTTGAGAACACACTTCATTCTTTTTCACTTTACTAGATGCATGGAAGATTTTAGCCCAATTTTTAATACCAAGTTTGACACCTTTCATTTTTTTCTTTGAAAGCAATCAAAGGATTAAAATCATCCATAGATGGCTGCTGCTCCCAAAGACGTAACACCAAATCATCAAATTCCTTTATTTCGAGCCATGAATTATACAATTTGAACGGAGAAGGACCAAAGTCAATTTTTGATTGCGATAGAATAATTGGTCTATGATCCGAGATCATACGATCCAATGCAACAGCGATGATAGATGGAAATTGGTTAAAAGTGTTCGAGGAAATAAGGAACCGATCGAGACGAGAAAGTTTATCACCTCTTTTGTTAATCCGGGTGAAGGCATGACCGCCTAAAGGGATGTCCCAGAGAGAGCATTCAGAGATAAATTCATTAAAATTAGAAGCTGCTCTTTGGTTAAAGATCGAACCAATGCGCTCAGCCGGGTTTCACACAACATTGAAATCTCCAAAGATGAAGTAATGTCCCTGATTATTCTGCATGAAATTTTTGATGAAGTTCCAAAGGTCACGTTTTTTCCGGTCTTCTTGCGGGGCATAGACATTAAACATGAAACAATGGAGGTTATGACAAACCCATTTGCCTTCGACAATGAGAATATGATCGTAAGATATAATACGAGATTTTATGAACATTGAAGGGTCCCATAAAGAGAGAAGACCTCCCGACCTACCAATCGAGGGGCTAGTAGCAAATTGAAACTGAAAGTTACCCCATAAGCGTTTGATACGAAACAAGTCGATCGATTGTAAATGGGTTTCTTGAATGGCCAAAAAATTAATGTTATGCTTGGAACACAGTAAAGAAATAGGACTACATTTATCTACACCTATACCACAGGAGTTATATGACATAATATTCATAATGACCCCTTGTTCACACCAATACTTGCAATAATTTTCTTTAAGTCAGATTGCGTTCCTTTCATGTTGTAGCCTAAAGGTTTTCCCATTTCAATACTTGATAAAAATGTATCAATCATAGACAAAGAATTTTCCCGTTTTCCTTTTTCCTTACCTGATTTAGATTTTTTGTTTGAGATTCTGCTCGAAGCTGCGGACAGGATATCATGATCTCCATTTTCAGTTTTAAGGTTTGATTCTGATTTGTGAATCGTTTCCAAACCAGGTGGTTTTGATGAGGTCTTAGTTTGATAGCCAATATCGTTACCCACATCCTTTGTGTTATCATTAACAGCCACTTCACGTTGTAAAACTTCTTCCCAAGATGATTGTATGATTTTGGTCTTTTCTGTTTCTTTCAACTCATCATTTTGTTTATATGTCTCTGGTACGTGATCACATTTAATGTAACCAGAGTCCTGTTGGCGTATTTCACCATCCTCCTCTTCATCAATGGAATCTAAACTTTGAATCTCATCATCATAATCATCTTGCTCTTGATCATGAGTCCAATCTTTTTGGGAAGCTAAGTCAGACGAGTCAATTTCAGGAACCCAATTAGCAAACTCTTTTACACGGATGTGATGACTTTCCCCATTAATATTAAGATAGGAAGTTAGCACTTAGATTTTTGAACATAGCAGTCCTGATCGCCGTCGTTAGTAAACTTTGTCTTCATGTTCCATCGTATGAAAAGTTTTAGGCCATATGGTTTATTTTCCTTGGCGTTAATTTCTCCGCTGAATGTGTGTAAGTTTTCATATTTATGTGACGAAGTCAGACACGTTTATTTAAGAGGGAGACATCAACACTCAATCATTCATTTCTGTATCTTAGAGTATTCATTATTGAATAACATCTACATCTTCAAATACTAGGTAGCAAATTCAACAAAGATTTCAATGTCAACAGTTATTTTCAAATTTAATGTGAATAGTTACTTTCAGATTTCAAGTAACAATCTATTCAAATAAAAGTAAACACTCAAGATTAAACATCAAGCTAATCACTTGAACCCTGACTCGATCCTTTCGATAATGTCTGTAGTAGTATTAAATGACTCTGCCAAAATACCCTCAAAAATAGTACTATTAAAGACACTATTAGCAATGGATTGTGTCCCTGCATTAGCACTCCCAAAAGCCGAAATTGCCAAAGCTGGTTCAGTACTATTAGAGTTGTATTGAAAGTGAACAAGTCCTTTAGGGAACACAAACATGTCACCAGTTTCAAGTTTCTGACTGAAAAGTTTGTTGGTGGTGTCAACAAATCCAACTTGTAGTGAGCCCGCGGTCACAAACAAAAGCTCAGAAGCCCGTGGGTGGATGTGAAGCGGGTTAAGAGATCCTGCAGGGAACTCGAGAACAGCACAGGATACACTTTGACCAAGTAGACCTGGGAATTCGTTTAGAGTAACTTTTATTGCTGTGAAGTTTGTTGGGTAGGTGGAATTAACAATTGATCGCAACCCTGTGTATCTGAAATAGGCTGCATCTGCAGTTGTGTTCGGTGGTAGCACGAAGTCAGTTAGGATGTCCGGGTCACTGGAGACCGCCACTTTAACCAAAGTAAATGAAACCAACGCAATAAACATACAAATTTTAATGGATGCCATTTCTAGTTTTTGAGGATTCTGATTAAGGAGGTTTTTATTTATAGTTATCAGGATATAAAGATTTCCCTTAGCTGGTGTTTCTAAGAAACATCGATTAGGCTCATTGTTGTGGTGATTAAGAGTTCAGGGGATACTTTATAAGCATATACTTGTGTACGTGTTTTTGGATGCCTTATAGTGATCTGAGAATACTAAGAGATCGACAACTGTGATTCTCGACTCATTGTGTTTGTTTTTTTACATTGCTGGTTTTGTCATGATTTCGTAGTTTTATCGTATGCATTTTGTTTTACAAGCAGTACTATTTGACAACAACCGAACGATGGTATTGTGGAAAGATAACATTGTAAACGTACAAGAATCACAGCCTCCATTGCTATATGCGGTAATTAATCTCAACCTGCCTTGTTTTTTTCACAGAATGAAGAATTCAACCTAATACCTAGATGCTTGAATAAATCCATGGCTTCAATGGCTGTTGTTAGGAATTTAGGACCCAAACAAACACAACAATTGCTCACAATTGTAACCACACAATCAACACACAAATAAAAGTAATGCGTAAAAGTAAATCGACACGAGGAGATTGCCTGATTATATAGTCCACGGCCAACTAGAGAATTTTTGATATTATTTTTGTAGGCTTAGGGTTTATACATGATTGGGTTACATTATTTATATCAATCAACCAATATATATTTAGATTTATTTGTCACTATAAGATACAATTTTGACACATTATAATTCAATGTATGATACCTTCTCATCAGATTTATCCTTATCTGTTTTTTCTTTTGCTTCTAGCTTCTCTTTCTGTTTCTCCATTTTTTTCTTTCTCCACTTTCTATAGCAACACAGCAATCAATAAAATAGTCAACAAATCGTATATAAAATAAAATAAACACACACATACGGACATATATATAATTTGCACTATACCTTTATGTATAGATTCTCACGGGCACGTTCTTCATCCTTAAAGACACGCCCTTTATCACTGAAAAAACGAAGAGCTGATCCTGAAATCAACGAGTGCATGAAACGAAGAAGAGGAGGTGATTGTGAGATTACTGTGGATCGCATCGCCATTGTTAATGTTTATAATTTCTTATAGACCTGTTTGAGTTATGGAAATCAAAGGTGATGGAATAATGTGATACCAAAGGAACGGGTCCAAGAATCACCGGATCAACAGAAATGCCCACATCATGGCTTTCTTGTAAATATGATTGGTTAAAAAAATTGGGCAAGCTTTTTAAAGTTGATTACTACGATTTTTTTATCGAAAAGTCAGATAATTTAGTTATAACAGTGTAAGAAGCTAATTTCACGGAGTACTATAACGTTTTGACATTAAAATTAAATATTAAATATGTACACATTAAACATATAAAACATTATTAAATATTAAAATAAAGTATAAAAACAAACAACTTATTTATAAAAATAATATTTATATATTTTAGTCCCAATAATCACTTATTAGCTAATTAAATTGAAGTAGTATAGCCTGAATTGTAGGGGTTATACAATTTAACACTTAATTTTTGTATTTTAAAACTTTTAACAAATTATTAAATAGTTTTAAAACATTTGTTTAATTAAAGAAGTACGAATTATAAGTATGTAAGTCGGTAAGAAAAAGTACAAGTATCAATAACTTGAATGATGAATTTATTTATCACAAATTATATCAAAGTATCGAATGCGGAATTATCTACCCAAGTCTATGATTAATTCAATACAAATTACAAGTTAATGAACACTCTCTAAGATAATAGAATAACTAACACAAGTTAAACTATCACTCGCTGACATGATATTGCACTTAGACAAACTTTATCACTGATATACAGGTTATAGATGCAAATAGTTAACGTTTAAGTACAATATATCACTCTATATATAGACAAGATATTTCCTGTAAATATCTCCTAAATTCTAGGAAAATAGAATGACACGTGTCGCTGCGTGATTGGTTTTGCTTCTAATAGACAAACGGTTATGACAAATATTCTATGGTCCCCATTTTTTATCATGTTCCTTAAGTGTGTTGAATTCTCTCCAATTACAATCAAGTTTGATATCACGCATTCCATCACCTTATCTTTGGAGGTTCCTGACGCAATTTGATCAGGGACCTTCCAATTGTACTTTGTCGAGGCTTTATTCTTTATTGTTGAAGTTCCTTAAGGAGTAATAAGCTTCCTCACTCACTGTGAGCAAAATGCTCTTATAGAGTGACTTGTCTGACATCTTCTAGTGACCTTCCTTTATTCTTCGGCAGCAATTGTTGTGTTTATCAAGTATAACTGAATTAATCTCTTATGCATCATCAGTAAACATAATACACATAGTTGAGATTCATTTACTTAGCAGTGTTATTTTTCTGTAACGAGAGCTTGTATTTATCTTCAATATTAGTGACTAGGTTGACCAGCGATTAATGACCCAACTAAGAGTTTAGAAGTTTTGATTTCATCATTTCTAATGACAGTTTCTTCAGCGACTAAATTGATTAGTGACCAGTGACCCAACAATATTTATACTTTATACGTATTGAAACTGAATCAATGTATCATTTTTTACGTAAAATGCATAGAAATATATATGTTCTTATGCAAAACAAAAACATACTTCAGTTTTCATCTATGTTTTGACCATCAAGAATAAGTGAATAACTGACCAAACTTAAACTACGTTTATTTTACAATTTCCCTTGAAATGACAAAAAGGGCCTGCTTTTCCATATAATTTATTTTTGGGTACGGAAACAACAGTTCTCTGGCAAGTCAAAAATCAAAACTTTAACCTCAAAAGTTAAAACTCAACTATAATACAAATACAAAACTATCATAATAAGAGCCATATAACACATAACTAAAATACAATTGTAAGATTTGATCATCATAAACATTTAGCAACATTCTGACATCAGTCAACTTGTCATATGAGTCAACCAGATCTTATAACATCACTTGGATACATGGAACCAAAATACAACTGTGGCTCACTCTAATTTCTTAATTTTGTCAAATGGGTTCATGAGATTTGAGCCCGGAAACAGAGGGGGGAGCACCTCGAGTTGCCTTCACATAACTCACATAATCGCCATAATGCATTGTAAATAATGTGCTCTGGTAACAGGTCAGTTGGATACGCTTCCTCACTGATTCTGTAATGGTGCCATTGAAACCAGCTTTCCGCATCAGAGAGTCGATGGCTTCTATCTTTGTCCAGCCTAAGAATCCAAATATAAACATTATTAAAAGCGACTAGTTGATTGGATCAAGTTGCAGAAGATTATTGGGTTTGGGTCATAATAAGTCATATTTGGTGCATGATGAAATGGGTCGGGTGACCCAGAAATACTTTTTGTCCTTATTTCAAAATATTACTCTGTAATAAATAAAATCTATGACCACTATGAAAAATTATTATAATAACAATCTATTCGATCCAAAACCGCCTAAGCAAAAACTGCTACCTTCTTGAGCAGCCACATCAGGTAGGTACGTGGCACTTCGCCTTGAATTATTATCGGGATCGGTGAACTCTATAATAATTCCATGTTTTCCGACCTGCAAGATAAGATGGAAACTAAAAATGATTGAAAAAATGAGAATAGGAAAAGAAAGTCTTTACTATGCAAAGAAGCTCAAAGAGACTTGTACAGAAATAATACCTCCCAATCAAGATAATTAGCAGCGGTTTCATAATTAGTAAGAAGGGAAACTGTACATTGCAAGAATGGCAACTCTTTGGCCTGTATTGGTGGAAATCGCCTATCCCTTAAAGCACTGTCAGAAAAAACATGTATATATAAATCAATATATTAATCTCCCAATCAGCATGCATACGTCAAGTGTTCTACAAACGGGCTCCTTCTCATAAGGATTGAGTAGGAAACATGTGACACCCCTATGAGCCACTGATAAGATATAACCCTTAAGTTGTGGGCTACTGATAACTTTCATCATGGTTTTATCTAAATTAAGAGCTTATTGAATAAGTTCACAAAATAAATGTTCCCAAATGGTAATAAGCACAAGTTTTTTTGAGCTAATTCTAATTTGTAGAGAACTTACCCTGTTAGTGCATAATCCTTGAAGCCATTTGTTATGCAGCGAGCTTCCAGAGTCCCTATGCATCCACGCAGACGAGGTTCCCCACCATTTACAGCTTTCTTCCAAGTGACAAACAAAGGGCTGGAATCACAATATAGAGAACATCACGACAGTTTTTTTACTGTAAGTAAATTATCTGGAAAATAACTAGCAACTACAAAACACCAGCAAATGGGTCTCCGTAGCTTCAAATTTACCAAAAAGTAGGACACTGTCTTTCATGGCAATATGACGTATCCCATAATTGGATCATTGCAATTTTCATAGCATTGTGACTACTAGTGAGTGATGTTTTTTAGTGTATGATGAATATAGTTGTATGTACTTGAGTCACAACAACTGATCTGAATTCTCAATAGCAATATGTCTAGTAGTATACTTACATTAACAGGTAATAACCTCTTGGAACAGAGAGATCACAGAGATGCAAAATATTACACAAAAATATTTATTCAAGAAAACCAACGAGATTCAAAAGAGAGATGGTTGTAACAAAATGCTCTCACACTAACACCAGCAAATTTCAATAGAAGAATAGAAGAAGATTTGCACAAGATTACATCACCAATTTTATAACATATAGTATATGATTTTGTTTTAACTAATAACACCATATCATACACATGTTCAACTGACATTAATTTAAAAATAATAATAATAATAATAATAATAATAATAATAATAATAATAATAAATACGAGTAAATAAATAGCTATGCATCCACTTGAGTACCAATTAACTCAAAACAAAAACTTTAATCTACTACACTTATTGGGATAAAGATGCATACTTGTACACAAGTTGCATATCATAAGTTTCCAAAAAGATCCAAAAAATAAGGTAATACATGTACACACAAACACATGCAAGGAATACCAATAAGTCACATATAAATTACTGAAAAGAATAGTAAGAAATTAAATAACAATAAAAAATAAAAAACACAAATACAGTTCTAACATACAATCTCCTCAAAACAGTTAATTACTGAAATAGAAAATAAATACATAGAAAAACTAATAAAGATGAAAACTTTATTGAGGGAATGAAAGATTACTATTGACCCTCATCGAAAGCAGGAGGTGGGGCTTGTTCGCCGTTAAAGTGAGCCACCAATGTATCAAAGCAATACACCACCATTTCCCTATTTGCCGATACCATTTTTCAGTTTTTTTCTTTATTTTGTTTCTGTGAAATGTGAGAATACCAACAAATATATGGAAATTTATAATATACGAGACCACCGATTCAGATTATGAAATTCGACTAATATAATATTTGGGGATTAAGAAATTGGGGTTACGTGTAATCAAGAAATTGAAGGGGGAAGGCGTGTTCTTTTGCCCCATCTTTGTTTTTTATAGGGTGTTTATGGAAAATTAATCGAATTCGGTTAATAGAAAATCGGTTGACTGGAATATTGGTTCAGTAATTTCTTCAACCTAAATGGAAATTGATAATTTTGGTTAATCGAATTTTTCACTTTCTTGCGATTCGATTATTCCGTTAACCATTTAATCTATTTCTAATCTAATGCGTTAAATATGCAATCTAATAAATTCTTTAAATTCACGAAAACTAAATAGTTGAGATTTGTAGGATAATTAAATGATTTATTAATGTTAAAAGAGCTTACATTTAAAATAGTTGAAGATCTACAGATTGTTTAACGAGAAGCATCAAGTGGATTTAAAATGTGAATGTGTCTTATTATGAATGTAAAATGGTGAAGACCATACATAAATATGTATAGTAGCGGAGAATTAAATCGGAACCTTTTAAGCGTAAGTAATATTTTGGTCTAATACATGCATACTAATTCTCACGTAGTCATGTGTGTTAAGTTATAGTAAGGAAATATTTGAAATTTTGATTAACCATTCACCGTGAAATCATTAATTCAAATCAAAACTGAAAAACTGAAAATATATCCGTTAGATTGATCAAACGGATACATAGTAAAAAACTGGTTCGCGAAACCAAAATTACGGTACCCTTCATCGATATATCGGTTTGATTTTTTAGTTTCAGATATTTTTAACACTCCTATTTTTCATTGGTGAAGTGATGGATGAATTTACCATAATGTCCTCAGTTTAATAGATTTAATACTTATTGAACCTTTCGTTGGCTTCTTATAGAAAGCTACTAGTACTAACAATAGGGTCCTATCGGAAAAATAAAATAAAGTGTAGATGTCGTCATAGTGAATAAATTCTTAGAAAAGAAAATGCTCAATGGTATCACGTTCTGCTTTTTGAATCTTTAAAGTACTTTCGTTAAAGAGTAAAATATAATTTCTATTCATTTTGTGTTTGTATGTAATAGACTCGATTAGAAAATGAAAATGAAAATGAAAACAAAAACAAAAATAAAGACGAAAATCGTCCAAAGTAATGTCAAATATCAAATGATCAAGTATACTTCATATTATTTTTTCACATAGGTTCATTACTCATAAAAAGGATAAAAAAACAATGCTAATATCTCCACTCCCTTGGTTAGTGATTATATGGACATGTTAGATATAAAAATGATACATAAATCTATAAGTCTCAATGGATTTGACAATTTAATTGATGAACATATAAAAACTATTAGGGACAATAAAGAAAGAGAGAAGGAAAAAAATAAATATCAAATTTTATATATGGATTAAATTTAGATTTAAGTTTGTATTTTAGACCAATACTATAAGGGATTAATGTTTGTGTAAAAAAGGTCCTAAATAACAAAACTATAATTCTCGGGATGCGGGTTTCACGTTTTGTGTAAAAAAGGTCTTAAGTGACAAAACTTTAATTCTCGAAGGTTCAAAAGTCATTTTCTGAGTCTCCTTAAAAATACTTCCTTCACAAGTATCATCCGTTTACTATTCGACTCATTCGTTACTGGTGAAACGAACCAAAACCAAATCCCCACGATAACATCAAACCCCCAATTTCCATTTCCAGGTTCTCCTTCTCTCTCTTTTTATCTGTTATTAATTTTGTTTTAACAATTTCTAAAAAAAATTACGGCATATAGTTTTAATTCTTTATCTGTTGCTTTAATTTATATGCCACGAGTTATTAGATCGTGTAATTGATTGCTTCGAAATTATCGATTATTACAGTTCATCATCTGATTCCACAGATATTCACCTTCTTAGGGTTTAATTGATGTAATTTTTGTACTTAATATTGTAGATCATGTTAATACTGTATAAATTTAAAATGTTGCGTGACTTGAGATCTGTTTTTCTGTTCTTATGGCTTTTTTACTTGTTTGTATATAATTGATTGAGAAAGTTAGGGTTTGGGCATGTTATTTTCAGGATTAATTGCGAATTTTGTGAGAAACGATTGATTTGGAGTTGTAGAGAATCTAGAAATGAGTCAGAAAGGATTGATTTATAGCTTTGTTGCGAAAGGAACCATCGTATTGGCGGAACACACGGCATACTCCGGAAATGTTAGTACGGTTGCTGTTCAGTGCTTACAGAAGTTGCCTTCTGGGAGCACTAAATACACGTATTCGTGTGATGGATACACCTTCAACTTCTTGCTTGATAGTGGCTTTGGTATTTGAAAACTTGTTCATATATATATGCTCATTGTTTATAGTGTCGTTTAAGGATTAGTAACATGAGTGCTTTTTTCATCTATTGAATATAGTTTTTCTTGTTGTTGCGGATGAATCGGCTGGGAGGAGTATGCCGTTCGTGTTTTTGGAGAGAGTGAAGGATGATTTTAAGAAGCGATATGGAGCAAGTATCGGAGATGATCACCCACTTGCTGATGACAGTGACGATGATCTATTTGAAGATCGGTTTAGTATTGCTTATAATCTTGATAGGGAGTTTGGGTGCGTTGATCTCATTTTAAATTTGGTTATTATAGATTTGGTAGTATTATTCCGAATATGGATTTTTTATTGTATTTTTCTCTTTGATTAATAGACCAAAGATAAAGGAGCACATGGAGTATTGTTTAAACCATCCAGATGAAATGAGCAAGCTGTCTAAACTGAAGGCTCAAATAACCGAGGTTAAAGGGATTATGATGGACAACATTGAGAAGGTAATTACTTGTATCTACTTTGTAGTGACTTGAATAAGTAACCAAACTTTAATGATTGCACAATCAACATTACTGAGACAAGATAACAACCCATACACGTATCGTCTAATATTTATAGTCATTTAATTGCTTTCTTGTCCTTTTCATGATGGTGTTGTTGTATGCCTTTAAAACCTACACATTGTACTCACATTGAAAATCTATCCTCACTAACTCACTTTCATTAAATATTGAATAAGAGAACCATTTGTAGCCAATTAATGTAGCGTAATAACGTGACTTTTTTTTAAAGCCAAATTCAAGACTGGAAGGTGAGTCACCTTATTAGACATTTATTACAAGTTTCGGACCTCCATAACAGTGTACTACTGTTATACATAGAAAATAATGAATCTTTCAACTAAGTTACTCAATGTCATTTGTGCATAATAGTACCACTAGGCTCTAGCTTTCCATTTTTCTGGTGTTCTAGTTTGTTTGATAGGATTTGACACTTTATAGTTACCATTGTTAGAATTGTGAATTCGGAAGTGCAAATCACCTTTTCTGTGCATTTTGGTTGAAAATGAATTTTGGAACTTAAGTTATACCAAGCTTCAAGGTTCCAACCAAGCTTATGGAAGTGAAACTCTTCACCTTTTGCTGATTTGAACCATGCCAACTTAATTTTTAGGCTGTACTATTCTGGAGATTTAATGAAGAGAGCTATGCCAATTTTTGTTTGTTGGGTATCTAGCAATTGAGACAGCAACTTGAAAGTCTTGGATTCCTAATGAATCATACTGAAATTTCTATATCGATGTTTTTCGTGAGCATAGCTGAGTTTCTCCAGTCTGTAACTAGTACTTAACATTTTTTTGGAAGTATTCCATACACTTTTCCATTTCACATACAAAAAAGTATCCACCCAATTGACTTGTTTCTTGACGGATAACTTAAAAACAGCATACTCTTAAAGATCCTATGATCAGACTCTCTCGAAGATGTCTTGTGTAAAAAGATAGCATACTCTTGAAGATCCACAGTACTAGCAACTAGCAACTAATTAAAATTTCTCATAATACTTACGCATGAAATTCGCCTTTTGTTTTCAAGCAATTATCTTATGGCATTCCGCATATGTAATATGAACACGAAATCTCTAAGAAAAAATGGTTATGGAAAAATGTAACCTTACGGATGAAATGTTACTAAATGGGTGACAATTTTTAGGACAGTTTTCAGTGTACTGCTCTTTTTTATACTTGATATAAGCAACTGCGACAACTTTACCCAAGTACATGGTTTTTTAACATGAGAACTTTGAACAAATAAGATCATGCACTGCATAGTGAATTATATTAATTTGCTCAAATTTAAGCTTTACATCATTGTAGCTGAGTTTTCGTGATGATTGCATTAGTTAGTGTGATTCTTAGACTGATGACCTAATTGTTGTAGAGCTTAGATATGTAGTTATGTACCAGGGTCACCCTATTTAGTATATATAGTCATTAATGAGGAAAAATGTAGTTGTATCTTGATATTGTTGATAGGAGATATAAATAACTTTACATTCTTGACTTGTCTATCAGAGTGATTTCCGATTTTGAGTATCTGTTTGGCCCTTTCTCAATCTACGATATCATAGAATAAACTGTATTTATTTCCAATGCAGGTTTTGGATCGAGGTGAGAAGATTGAATTGCTAGTTGATAAAACCGAAAACCTTCAGTTCCAGGTACAAAAAGACTATTTTCTAGTTGTGTGGTTTAGTGATGACAGGCGTTTCGCAGGTCTCCTTGCATGTTTAATGGTTGTGAAACGTTTTGAATGCAGGCCGATAGTTTCCAAAGGCAGGGAAGGCAACTAAGAAGGAAGATGTGGTTGCAGAATCTTCAGATGAAGCTGATGGTAGGAGGAGCCATTGCAATTTTTATCATCATTGTGTGGCTGATGGCTTGTCGAGGATTCAAATGTTAAAAGGTTTCTAGAAATCTAGAGTTTGTTGTTCTCTCTTTTGAATTGAAGAAAGAACTCATAGATCTTACGGGTCTTGCTTTGGTGTATAAATCACGTATCACGTTTTCACTTTGATGTTCTTGTATATGCATTATCTGTTTTTCTGCATAATGAAAGATGATGAGTGAGCTTAAACATGATATTCACACTAAGAACTACATTCTTCTGTTTGTTTTGTTTGTGAATCCTTTCTTGTTTTTTTTTTTTTTTTTTTTTAAATCGGCATTTAAGGAGGAAACATTAGTGGTTCTTTTTGGAAACGCTCTTCTGTCTGCATTTCTTTTTCATGCATATTAGAAACAAATCTTGGCCAAGTAGGATACTAAAAATTTACTTGAAACATCATTGTTTGAGGACGCTATGGGTTCTATCGTTTTGTCTCTGAGTTGCATGGGTACTACCATACGAGTGTGTCCAATTTGTGAGCCAAATTTTATGAATAGTTTAGATTTGGTTCTAGTTGGAATCAGGCACTGATCCATCCTAGAATGGTTCTGGCTTGGACCAACATCTAAATAATTTAAAAGTTATAAGTAAAAGCATCTTTGTTGTTATCCGTATATCATACAGAATCATCTTTTTGTTAAATTAAAATGAATCCTAAGGTAGTCTATGAGGTGTTTGCATTCGCTTAGGAGTATTTTGTATTTTTGTTTAGAAAAAGCAAAAGTCAGTTAAGTCGGTTGTATGTATTTACCTTATATACATTCACGCTGACTTAGGTGTCGTTTCTGAGATTTTATTGCCATTTCGTACTGTTCATTAGGAGGTAGAGTGTAACTTCTACAAGAAATTATTACTTTCTATTATATTATTCTTTTTGATGGTTGATAACAAAGGACGTGGTAGTTAAGTAGTAAAGGGTGAACGCGATATACAGAAGGGTAGAATTTAACGAATTTTCTATTTGCACATTCTAAATTTCTTTATGTACAGTTTAATGTGAATGTATGTGTAGGTCTTACCTATATATGTATGTGTGTATATGTGTATGTGTAGGGTGTGCAAACGGTAGCTTATGGACATTTTTTACCTTTTTTTTTTTTTTTTTTCTAAAATTAAATTATTATTACATTTAATTGGGTATAATTAGCAACTAATATAATATATTTTAACATATTAATTAATTGTAATCTTTATGTTCATCATATACTAATCACTACAGAATTTAGTGTAGTTCATGTTTAAAAAAAAACATAATGAGTAATGTTATACATTGAATCTTTTCTGTTAAGAGTTTGAGTATTCTTTCCTCCAATTCTTCTATATTAAGTAATGACAATGACAATCATTTGAGTTACCATTATATATTCATTTATATAAATATAAATACTATTTATCAGTTATTTATATAAGTATCATAATGTTATAAGTTAAAAAGAAGTATTAACATATTTACTTTTTTAAATCATGTCGGGAAGCTAATAAATCATAAATAATTAGTTTTCGTATATTTAAATAATAATAACCAAGTATGTAAGTAGAAGCTAAAACATTTGATAAATGTAATATTGCAATTTTTCATCCATAAATAGAATTACAAGCTATTTAATTAGAAATACAAATGAACAAAAATTATAGTTGTAACTTCTTTATCTGAAAATAGAACTTCATATTAAGTTGGTGGTACATGTCACACATCCAGTAAAACGGAGCAATAACACTAGTTAAAAATAATATTCAATACAACCTATAGTATTATTTTATTAAGTCACAAGATATTACTAATTCGCCTGTAGTTTCTGTCCAGTTTAACTTTAAACTTCAGCAATTGAACTGAACCACCAGTCTGAAATATTTGCACAGTAAAATCAGAACGCATAGTTGTTTCGAAAGTAGACCAAATGCTTATAATTTTTACAGTATTTAGTAAACACTTAACATAATAGTATATGTTCTGTAAATGAAATGAGTAAGAGAATGCAAGTATTTGAATACTCTTCGCTTAGACCTACGAAATTTGTAGCTATTTCTTCTTCTTCTTCTTTTTCTTGTGTGTGTGTGTGGCTATTTTTTCTTTTATCTGTTTGACACGTGACACCTCTAGATTATCTTGTGATAACAAGTACTTTGTTGTGATCGTGACATTTAAGTAGTTTTAAGTTTTTTTCTTGATTGTATGGTGTATGAAAATGACGCTACCTAAAGGCTTTCCAGCCCAACCCATCTCTCATAAAGCTAGGGAACCTTGATATGACAAGTCTTCCCTTAGTATAGATTGTAGATACTTCTTTTTCAACGTAGTGATCTGGCCACTGACTAGCAACAGCAAGAAAGTAATCACATGCATAAGGTACAGATGCTACATTTAACAGATGGAAATACAGATTTACCTGAATCACTCAAATAGTTGTCAAATAAAGAAGTAAATAAGAGAAAGTGAAGGATATACAAAAGGTCCCTTCCTAACCATAACTACAGCTAAAATGCAAATGCACTTTCTTTAATTACTAATTAAGATTAATACTGAAGCACTACATCAGTACATTGCATAAGAGTCATCAACTTTTCACATTTATTCTTTGAACGAGCTAAGAAATTATATAATAGTCATGAATAAAGTCAGATATCATTGCAGAAAGAAAGGAATGCACAGAGGAATTTGGAAGCCAAAATACTGAAATGAAGAACACCTACAGAGTACAGAGAACCAAGTAAATCTGGATTGCCATATAAGAAAATATAATGGTTGCAATCATCTAACACACCATAACTTTTGTAACAAAAAAGCATGTCAGCTAGACCCAATTTGTACCAAAAATTACCAAATTTGACCTTAACACGTTGCAACCATTACCCAACCGCCCGGTGTGCCACATCTAGGGGAAAGCTTCTGTAACAGCATACACTTTCTTATGTTTAGGTTCGAAGCAAGATATACCTGCAGTTTATTACAAGAAGCAATACCTGGACATCGTATTTAATTCTTGTCAAAAACCCCCAGTAACATATAAATGCATGTGATCGGCATTATGAGAACACAACCAGGACGTTGAATTCAATGTTATAGACTTATAGTGCTCCAGAAATACACAATGTTAACATAAACTATTTCATTGGCCATAAACTACATATTTGAACTTGTCAATATTACCCTTGCAATATCCATCCAGGCCACTTTTACATGAATCACATACCATAACCCAAAATATCAACATACTACTATCACCCGGATGCACAAAAGATCAATTAAATGCATGCAATATCAAGCAACACATTGCTAACGGACAACTAGATACACCTGTGCTAAGCAAATAAGCTTCATTAATGTTGTATACTTGTATCAGAACTTAATGTAATTACAAAACATTACATTTTCAAGCAAAAAATATCACCCAAGAAAGTTATATTTCCTACTCCTAGACAATAAACAAGACAGAAAATAACTTGCAACATTTATCCCGCAGATCAATAATAATCCAAAAACAGATATCCTCTTTTAACCAAGTAGTTGTTGAGATGGTTTTTATGGGGACAAAATTACATATCCCTGCTAAAGACATGAAAGTAACATATCCCTGCAAACTGATGAAATAATGTAGATTCATATAATGCAGATCATTAACATCTTTATCCACTTTTCCCTGACAAGTAAACTCTCAAGTTCAAGTGGATTACTCCATTGTTGTAGCTTACATTCGATACAATATCAAAATTAGTGAAGCCCAATAAATCAACTGCAACAAATTACAATGATTTGTGATATCAAGCAAGCCCCTTTCAAAGTCAACAAAGTCTTGAATATGGATTAAAACTATAACCATGTAACGATTAGCCAACAATTTATGTCTATACAATAATGCAGTCTACAGAGCCAATATCCATGATGATATGTTTGAGATTTTTCATTCTCAAATACAATTTTGGAAATTGTTTATCAGCTTATTTATACAAGCACTTAATTACCTTGTAAACAGATAAGCAGTTAAAATAAGCAATACTCTGTATGATCAAACAATAAATAGCAATACATTATCTCAATATTCATATAACTCAAATACCCATACAAAAATATAATCCAAAACCCTAATCAAACATAAAAACCAGACAATATAACTTAGGGCAAAATACAGTCACTTGACCGGGGCAGCGGGTGGAGCACCGAGTAAACTAGCCTGTTGTAGCTCGAGCTCATTAAATTGTGCCTCTCGGTCCATCTCAATGATGAGTGGAACAACGAGGATTAAAAAAGTGGTTCCAGCGATCCACGCCGCCTTGCCGGTGCTTTTGAGAAGCTTTTTGGCGACGAAACTTGCATCGGAAGCAGCGCGTTTGCCTCTGTAGACGATTGGTGATTCGGATATTGATGATGAAAATCGAGATAGTACACCTTCGTTGCTGGATTTCTTTGAGGCCATTATGATCTTGTTCTTCGCAGTTCTAGGGTTTCAGAATTAAAAGTTTAGGGTTCGGAGTTAATTTATCCAAGTAAATTTTATTGTATTTCATCTTCAATGTAATAAGTTACTCCTAATAAACTCATCGAGTAAAATTTATTTACTTTTATACAATAAGTTTATTTATGTATTTATTTATTTATTTATTTAAGGTAGTCTATTAGGTTAAAATAAAATTTTATATTCAAAACCTTTTCTCTTACACATAAATTTTTTTTACAGATACATAAAAAACATCATATCACATTTTCTTTATGTTTGTTTGTATGCAATAAAAAATAGATTTTTGACTAGTTTTAAATTGTTCAATTTAAACATGGGATTGATGCATTTAGTGGTGAAAAAAAAATTGAACATCAGATTATAATCGAAATAACTGAATCGAAAAATTAAATTGACGATTTAATTTTTGATAATACAATAATTGAAATATTTCAGTTTAATTCGAGTTTTATCTAAAAATCAAACCATTAATAATTGAACTGATATTTAATTTCAAAATAATTAGATATTATACTCACTATACAAGAACATAAATTATATTAAGTTGTAAAATAATGTCATTACGTTAGAAATATATGTATAATCTAATACTTTTTACAATAAAATTGTGTTAACTTATTTTTTAGGTTACATTTTGAATTTTTTATACATTATATACTTGATTAAGTATGTTATTAAATCTTTGAAATAATCTATTGATGTATTCTAATTTATACGATATAATTATTATGTTTATTTTAGTGTGCTTATATCTTTACAAAATACTCTATAACATATATTTATTTCAACATTGTAGTCCAAATATTTAAATTAGCTCATAGAGTAAAATTTGGTTATAAACCTAAATAACTGATAAGAAATCGAGCCGAAATTGAAAACCGAATCTCAAATAAACTGAAACAGACGACTTTCATAATTAAAAAGTTGAAACATTCGATCATATTTTTACAAAAAATCAAATCAAACTGACACGCTAATAACCCTAAATGCAATAGTTGATGCTTTAAGTCATGGTTTTATATGATGAGTTGAGATTTAATTTACTTCGATACCTATAGAATAGAATGAACTCGATAACGATTGCTTTGAACTTTTAAACTAACCAACCCACAAAAAGCATCATCTTTGTATGTGACATTTCAACCGCATTACGAATTCTTTTTATAATGATTCACTTTGATTGAAATCAATCCGAAGGATGTTAATATTTTTAACTTTTAATATCATTCGTGATGGATCAAATCATTACGCTAAATGTCAATAACCTACTAATTACAGTAACTTGCAACTCCGAACACATGTAATATGCTGCCAATAACCTATAACTTAACTCGCAAACATGCTAAAATGATAAATCTTTCCGTTTCAAATATAGTACTCGCATTTCTATTATTATTTATTCCATTTAAGTTTTCACTTTTTATATAATTTATCAAATTCCCCCTTATACCCTTAGTGGTACATATTCACAAAACTTAACTACTAAAAAGTCGTATAGTTTATAATGGTGAGTTTGACATTTAACAATAAAAGAATAACTAAAATTACATATCTATAAAATTGTATACATTTTCTATAGCAGATACTTATTTTGAACGAGTGGAGTATAATTATAATAACTCACGATCTATCAAATATCTAAAAAAATACTAATCGTTATAAGTCTCCATGAATGTCTACCAGGTACAATGAAATAGTTTACGGTTTTATACTTAGGTTTGCCTCATAGTTTGGAACTTTGGATGAAAGGTATGATACTATGATGTTTTGTGGGTTGCCTTTAAGAGGGTGCATCTACCACGTTTGAAACACATTAACTCCTGACAAATTTCATAACTATGGGAGATTGGGAGCATGAGTATTTGTTTGATTGAAATATGAATTTACAAAAAAAATAGGTTACATTGTATGTGCAAAACTTTCAAAATAAAAAAATCTGGCCACCATAAGATCCCGCCAAGATGACCAAAATCGCATCGTGATTAATAAAGTCGCGCTAGAATTCAAAACGCTAAAACTTTCTTATCCGTTTCCAACTTAATTATCTTGCCGGTATCACCTTGATCCCGTTCGAATCTTCACCCTAACCCTAATTTCATTTTTCATTTTCTTTCGTTTAATCTCCAAACCCGACGGAGTACATAAGGATAGGGGATCAACTTACATGATCTCACATGAAGATTAATGTGACAATGGCAACTGTTACAGGTACATATACTAGAATAGCCAATCTGGTTTCATGATCTATTGCCAGCTATATAATTTTCATACTATACAAAAGAACAATTAGTTTTAGGGTACGTGCTAGATAAAATATACTCGGCAATACATCAATTTTAATTTATGCTCTCATTCCTCTGAATATGATTTCATCTTTCACAACAGTAATTGTTTATTAAATTATATTATAATTATAATAAGTGTTAAAGCAGATCTATTACGGTGTATTTTAGTTTTGCTTATGTAAGCACATTTATACTTAATTGTTCATTTATCAATACTACATATAAAGCATGTTCAAATTGTTGAGTTTTAATTCTTAAATGATAATTAAAATTACTCATTTACCCTTTTACATTTATAAATGAAATCACTTTAAATAGGAAAGTTTTACTTTAAAATTACTTATTTTCATTTTTGTTTTGTTAGAAGAAGATTGATATTATTACTTTTTTGAACTTATATTATCTATTTATAATATAATAAATATAAAAATACAAATAAGTTATTTAAGTTGTACATTATAGATTATTATTTATATTCCATCATAACGGTACACTGTTATTATTAAATAAATGTGTCAACTTCGGAAGAATTCGAAAATACTATGATGACCCGTTACTTATCAATGAATAGAGACATATTTGTAAAATACAAAATATTAGGTAAGACTTTTAATATCTAAATTATTTCAAGTTACAAAGTTGTAACGTTATGTTTTTCCCAACGTCCTCAAAACTCTGTTTATAAGTAATCGTACATGTTTGTTCCATTTTTCTCTCAAAAATAAAATAAATATAAATATAAATATTAAATATTAATATGAATATGAATATGAATATAAATATAATTGCACCTTTTTAACCACGTTTCCAAATACCTAAATAAATTCATTATCCATTTCCCTTCTCATTCCGAATTTTTCTTTCTTCTTTCCAAGTCTCTATCTTCCGATCTAAGTTTGGAATATTAACCCCCTGGTCCTTAATCTTCAACATGTTTCACCAACCACATTAATAAAACTAAAACCCCCCAATATTTTTTCTTTTTTACCCCCTACCCAAAATTTATCTCTAAATGGGAAATTGTAATAAAACCCCTAAAAATACCAATCCTGACAAATTTAGCCCTAATATATCTACCTCCGATCACCTTTACCGGAAACCAGATCACTCCGATCAACCTCACCGGAAAACTAACACCTCCGATCAAATTCACCGTAAATCAGATCAATCAGACGGAAACAAATTGCCGTCTCCGGCGGCGTTGCCAGTCGTGAGACTGTACGGATCACCGGCATCACCAGCAACATCCTACATTCGATTCGCGATACTTTACAAACCGGTAACTCTACTTTTTGTTCCATCGGAGACGCCTGATTTCGGGTTTGAAACGCCTGTGATACAGTACGGATCTGACGTCATCTCCGGATCGTCGGTTACGATTCTTCGGTATTTAGATGCTAAGTTTCCGAAACCGTTGTTGTTGAGTAACTGGAACACGTGTAATGAGAAGATGCCGGTAGTGGTGACGGCGACGGTGTTGCAGCATAAAAGTTTGACGTGGCATTTGGAGAGAATGGTGACGTGGGGAGAGGATTTGGCAACACGTGGAGGTAAGTCGAGAGGTGATCCAGTGATGGGGAGTGCACGAATGGAAGTTAAAAAGTATGGAAGAAGTTATTCACAGTTGTTGGAAGTGTTGCTTGAACATGCTCAGATGGAAGAAAGGATTGTGTTTCCGGTTTTAGAAAGAGAAGATAGAGGTAATAGATCTGGTTTCTATTTTGACTTTTTTAAGTCAAATTTAGTAGTTTGATTTTTATCATCTGTGTGAATGATTGATAATTTAAGAAAAATGTGATAGTTAGGGGAAAAAATATAACAAATTTGATGATATTAGGTGTGTTAATTTTGAAGAAACGTAAGAAATCTATATGAATTTAGGAATCGGAAAGTAACAGGTTTGACTCAGACTTGGTTGACTAGTTGACTAGATAGTGTTGGTGAGTTTGTGTAATGTGCATAAATCGTTGTAATATCAGAGATTATTTGATAAGTTAGTTGTAGCAAGAGGGTACTAAGCTAGCATTGCTATGTTAAAGACTGGTTCTGGATTTAACTATAGAAGTTTAAATGAATATTCACATAGATTTACCTCTTAAAAGTTTGATTGTGTTTTCTTCCAGTATAATATTGGGCAAAATTGATAATTGGTCATCAATTTTCATGGATTTTTCAGTGGGAAAGTTCAGTATGAAGATTAGTAATTAAATACCCCAGCCATGAAAGTTGAACTATCACTACTATCTATGTCTTCAAATTTTGAGTATTTTTTTACAAAAGTTTATATATATTATTAGTATGAAATTATCAAGGAGCCAATTTTACACGTAAAAGTTAAATGCGGACCTTTTTGTTTTTTAATCATTATTGGTCATTTTGAAGGAACCATCTTTTGATTATTTAATCTTTAACTTTATTGTCAGCTTGCTACAATCATTGCTTATATATTGCTATGAATGTACTTGATTCTAAGCCATTATATATGGGTTCTCATGATGAAACAGAAGATATTAGTATGTAAAAGCTACTTGGTGCTTCTCTTGTACTTCTCTTGTTCACCATACGCCCACACAATCCACTCACGGTTGCCTTCTATAAGAATGCAATTAAGTTCGTCCTAAAATGATTGTCAAATTTGAAACCCCCTTTCTTGCAATAACGCTGTGTGTGACTTGTTTAACGATTTTTTCGCAGTTAGTTAAATATCCAAAGTACCCTTCAAGGCTTCAATAATGACAAAGTAGATGAATTGTTAACAAACTCAGTGATACAATATTTTGTAATGATCAAAATTGAATAAAGTTTCTGCTCATGCAGGCTTATCTAAATCTGTTAACGAGGAGCATGCTAGAGACCTTCCCCTCATGAATGGGATTAAAGAAGACATCAAAACCATAATAGTCCTCGACTCGGGAAGCACTTCATCCCAAGACGCTCTCTATAGTCTATCCACTCGCATTAAATTGCTACTTGTATGTCTTTCATTCAACTTGAGTGTTTATATCATTGTACCCCATGAAATATGATTTTTCAACATTGAGCAAACTAAGTTTCAACTTTAGAATAAATTGAGAGTGTTGATTATTTCAACATAATTATACATACATGTCCAAGGATGTGTTTGCCTAATCAAGTCTTCGTGTTTCATGTGTTCTTCCAAAATGTACGGAGGATGGAATTAGGGAACATACTTGTAAAATCGATGCAGCACCACATGTAGGAGCCATATCAGTTGTGTTATGGCGGAATTAGTTTAATCTCATTAGTGTACACATTAATTGTTCTCGATGTTGAGTAATTTTATTCTCCGTAAAAGATAGAAGCTGTATTAGTAATGCCATAGAAGATATTATTTATGATAGTTAGTTGTCACCTCAAATTTGAGTCATGAAAAATTTCCTAGCAAAGTGTTGAAGAAAGACTTCCTGAACTTTTGCAAAGCTAGATGAGCCTGTCTTGAATTTTTGTTGTTAAAATGTAAGTTTGCATGGGCAGGAAAATTGCAAACAGCACTTTGAAGAGGAAGAGAGAGGGATTTTGCCATTAATGGAGGCAGCAGAGTTGACTCAAGGGCAACAAGAGAAACTGTTAGAGCAATCATTAGATGTGATGCCCAGTACACACTCTCACCTGCTTAAGTTTTTCATGGAAGGCCTTCTCCCACAGGAAGCCATGCTATATCTTGACCTGATCACCAAATGTACTGACAAAGATCGAGCCGACTCAATATACAGCTACTTAGTCGAGTAAGTTGATTTTTTCCCTCTTCTTTTTTTGTCAATTTCATTCATTTTGTTGTTGTTGTGGGGCTTATTACTTGATGCTAATTATAGAGTCACATTTAATCAGTGCTTCTTTTTAAATCTTGTAAACTAATGAGCCTTGGTCTGACTGTCTCCATTTCGTAGCTCCCATTTTTGTTCAAAAGAAACGAGACGTGCAATATGTAAATAAGAAACATAGGAAAAAGCAGATTACTATTTCATTGTTGAACAGAATTTAAAATTGTGTTTTTGTTTTTGTTCAGAGAACACAATGGAAAACGCAACGAGGGTCGCCCGACTATGGCATTGTTGTTAAAGGCAAAAACATAAGCTTCATTCCTAGTTCAATGGTCCCAACGGGGACTAGAAGAAGAGTATGATGAAGTGTGTGTGTTGGTAGTTAGAAACTATCCGTGGATATAAGGGTGGTTTAATGGTTGGGTTTGGATTTGATATATTGTATGTATGTTTACTGTTAGGGTGTGGTGTGTAACAACCCAACCTAATTCCATATTAACAGCAAGAACCATAGAAAATGCTAAAGGCGATGAGACCCTGACTTTGATGTACTGATTTGTAGGCAATGCTTTTAAAAGTTGTATATTTTATTTTCTTTTTTTTTCAGATTTGATTGATCCAAGCTTCAGGCAATTCTTCTCCTTTCAAGTGTTGTAGTCCTTGTGGTATAGATTATTGAAGTACACGTTGGGTAGTGAAAACGGAGAAGCTGAAGCATTGATGCTTTTTAATTTGTCATTTACTTGTCATATACTGTATACTTTTCTGAACCATTTGAACTATTTATACCTGAAACTCTCAAACATAATGTAGATTCAAAGAGAAAAAATGTGACTTTGTTATTTGTAGCAAAATCATTCAGAGACCCTTTACGGATTATGAATGATAACTACAAAGCTATTTTGTTAATGATTCATACTTCTAGGGTTTTAGCAGACTTTCAATTATTTATACGCAGGTATACTTTTTAGTACCAATAGCTCATACGGAGTAATAATGGTATCATTCTCGACCTTACAACACAAATTATCACTAGTACATCATATCAAATCATGCTTTTTTGGTAACATTAGAACATGATTTTGCTAGGACTTACATTTATTGTTACTGCATAGCATTAGCAACGAAACTGTGAAAACTTGAAAATGTGGTGTGTTAAAAACATAAACAATCGAGTTGAGAGACACCCTTTCATCTTCTTTATATTATTTCAAAAGCCACAAAAAATGAATAAAAACCAAATAATAAAAATGTAGGCAAATATTAATGAACTTCTATAGAACGGGAAAGAAATAAGTTGTTCGATAGAGTGACTTAATATCGTGGTAGTTGTACTCTAAATTTATAAAACTAGGGTTAGCCCAAAATAAGAAGTACAGTAAACCATGTTTCATTTGGAACCCGCGAAATAACACCTGAAAACAAAAAAAATTGTACTCATTTTTGGCGGGAACTAAGACAAATAGGGGCAGATGAAGTAAATCACAGAACAACAGCAGCTACACTCTTGTGCCTTGCTTAGACGCGGTTGAAATGGGATCGGAAGATCAGATTCCGGAATGGGCTTCAACGCCTTGTATTATGGGCATCGATGAAGCCGGTCGCGGCCCTGTTCTAGGTTTTCCCTTTTTCTACTTTGTCATTTCATCAAACACTTTACGTGCAATCACTTTTTTTAATACTAATTTTAGTTTTACTTTGTTAATTCTATACATTTTAGGTCCGATGGTTTATGGATGCTTGTATTGTCCGCTTTCATACAAGAAAACTCTCTCCACGTTAGAATTTGCAGGTTCACACTCCTATACTATATTCTGTATCTCCAATACTTTACTAACCCTAAATCTAGATATTATTTAATTGCATCATAATATCTGAGTTTATCTTATTGTGGAAGGAATTAGTGTTTTACGAGTTAAGAAGAGTATGTATAAACCAATTGCAAGTTTCATTCTACATTTAAGTTGCAAAATAGAGTTGTACTCACTCAGAGTAATATGTATACACCTATTTAATAATTATATATGTGTGCCTCATTTAGATATTGGTTTTATTTAGATATTTCATATGCAGTAGAGGGTGATCTTGAATTCTCTTCACATCTAGTATTCACTGGGTACCTTTTTATTCTTATTGTTTTTCAGCTTTTAGGTTTCATATTTTATCAGGAGTGCCTACATTTAAAATAGTATTAGTGCAGTAGGGTATGTTTATAGGAAATGCATAGTCTAAGTATTCTTTTGAAAGGACAGATGGGTAAGTTTATGATAAACTCAGTTATTTTTTATCTTGTGCTTATTAAGTGTACATATATTCTGAAACTTAATGTGAATCATCTTTTTGGAGTTATCAGATCTTCATAACGTAGTAATTATTATGTTTTACAGACATACCGCAACGTTCAACATGTTCCACAGAACTTCGGTGTCTGATACCTACTTATGATTTCTTATGTGTATATTTTGGGCTTTTGGCATTCTGCCATAACTGAGTTATCACTTCTGAAGCTTAGTTTAGTTTTCCGTATGCGTATATTTTACGGTGTGTTAGGAGAATTCACCATTTTGTAACGTGCTTGTATTCACCATATATCTTTGACGCTCTCTTTTCTTTTTATATTTTCTTCTTTGATGATCATCTCAAAGAGTTTCTTTTTCATTATATGCAGATTCCAAAACGTTGAAAGAAGAGAAAAGAGAAGAGTTGTTTGAAAGTTTAAAAGCTGATGAAAGAATTGGTTGGGCTGTTGATGTCATAGATCCTAGGGAGCTCTCTGCTAAAATGTTGCAAACGTCAGTATGCAGCTTCTTTAATAAATAATCTCATAACATCTAAGTACGATCCTCTTAATGATCTGTTTCATCTTCTTATCAGAAATAAGATTAACCTTAACGAGATTTCACATGAATCTGCCATGGGCCTTGTCAAGAAGGTGCTGGGCATGGGATATCTCCTGACTGAGGTATACTATACTAGAAATCACTAAGATGGATTGAGATTATTATTGCAATTAATTGTGGTCCATAGTAGTTTTGACTTATTAAAGGACATGTTACGTATTTTTTCATTAGTCATAGACTTTTGTTAAGTATGTGTCAACTTAAATGTTGTAACAGTTGGGGGATTGGAAAAGTACGATGTTTACCACTTCTGTCTGTCTTGATAATCTTTTCATGAAAGTGCATAGTTATTGCTGAGAATTTAAAAAGTGTTCGATTTTGGAAATTATGAACAGAGTGCAGCCTGAGTTCCAATTTTTCCTTTGAGAGTGCCTCAAAATCCCCTCTGATAAGATGCTACTGCGTACTAGAATGAAAAAAATTAGTCTCATGTGGCATCATTTTGTAGAAAGTTGAGTAAAGTAGTGAAGTGATCTCCTGAAATTTAACTGAAAGTAGCCAAACGACGTTTCACTAAAACTAATCAAGAGCAGGGACCTGTATTAGCTTAAATTCGGGCATTGCTTTTCTATATGATTTATGAATTTATTGGCCTCTTGACCAGAAGACATTACTCATTTGCATTTGCAGGTTTATATTGATACAGTTGGAGATCCTGATAAATACAGAATTAAGATATCTGAGAGGTTCCCCTCTATTAAATTTGTGGTTGCAAAGAAAGCTGATAGTCTTTATCCAGTTGTTAGTGGAGCAAGTATAGTCGCCAAGGTAATTCCTGTCTTAGAAGAGGCTCAAACTCATAACTATATTTGGCAATATCAACCCATTTATGGGTAAACTGGTCGATATGGGTCATAATTTATCTCCAGACTGTCAAATGGGTAAACTTAGAAGAGTTGACTAAAACGAAAATGGGTTTAAAGTTACTCAAAGTGTATTTAAAATGTCTGGAACTTCACAATCGTTTTCCTAAAGTAAATTTGATTATTTATATAACATAATAAAACATTTTATATCAAGTTAAATGAAGAGAAGACCAGAAAGTGTCTGTAGATCTCCCAACCTGACCCTAACCATTTCACCTCATATGAAATTTTACCCACTTATCCTGAATTCTTAGGGCCAAAAGTTCCAAAGTGATCATCTTATATCTTCCTGGGAATCTCTTAGTGTTCTTATTTACTTGATATTTAGGTGACAAGGGACCGAGCATTGCAGAACTGGAAGTTTGATGAAACTGCCGAAAACATGCATAGAGACTTCGGATCTGGTTATCCTGGAGGTGAGAGAATTTAGTTTCTTTATTTGGAATAATATTTAAAGTTAACAAGCTTGCTTATTTTGATACCTGGTTTCATTGGCATTACTTGTTGAGTGGTTACTTACAATGAATGTCTATGCAGACCCCACCACTAAAGATTGGCTAGAACATCACAAACACTCAGTATTTGGCTTTCCATCATTGGTTCGCTTCAGCTGGGGCACATGTAATGCCTACGTCAAAGGTGGTGTTGAAGTGTTATGGTGAGTTCTCATTTGAAGTTCCTTTCTTAAGCTTCATTTGGAAATAGAAAACCAGTTATCGCACCATAGCACTGTCTATGTTTTTGAATAATCAATGTCAATTTCCAGAATTTCAATAACAGTAAAACAGTAGTTATAGATTGTTACTTTATTCTGTTGTTTTCATGGCTTACAAAATAAATGCACATTGACCGTTTGATTTTTAGGTGACTGAGAATTCTAATCAATTGACCACAATGTCTGTCATATTTCTTAGTCCTTGCCTTCCTTTTTAAAGAAAACAAATACGAGTAGTATTTAATAACATGTGCTGATATTATTGTTAAGCTAATGGTGTATACAGTTAATGTGAAAGCATTACCAAACAGGGCTTTCATTTGATAAAGAATGATTTCTATCCTTTTCTATTGAAAAGAAGAATGTAGTATTCAACATTTTCTTAATCTGCTTACTGAATAGGTTACAATGCTTGGTACATTCTTGTTTTTACAGGGAAGCGGATAACGAAGATGATGAATCCTCAAGTAAGACGGGCAAAAAGCAATCGAAACTGAGTAATCTTGGTTTCACTGGTGTCAAAAGGAGAAGTGAAGATATTGAATCAAGTGGAAAAGGTCGATGCAAGTTTTTCCAATCTCGTAAACTTGAGAAGCTCTCTCATTTCTAACCACAAGGTTACAGTATTGTGCCAAAAGAATAGTCTATCATGTATTTAAGTCAACTCTTCTAGCACAACTTTGCATTACTCTTCTCATCTCATGATTCCTTCAAGTGAATACATGTTTGCTGACCTTATAGTAGAGCTCTCTTATTTCAAATGTTGTACGAACCAAGATTGATAAACACGTAAGAGAATTAAGAACAATGTCTTTTATGGTGTAATGATCCTTTAACTTGTTTTGGCCTCTTAAAAACATTTATATGAAAGTCTATTCATGTATGTTGTGACTAGTCGTCCTGCTCATGTGCATTGGATAAATTTTAACAAAGTTCTACGATTTTTGTAAGTAAAATCCTTGATTTTTGAATTGATAACTTTTTGTTCTATTATGCACTTAACTAATTAGTGTTATAGAAAATATACAAGTTATAAAATCATATTGTATTGAATGAATGTGAGGTCAGAAAAAGATATTGTGTTAACTGAATTAAGTAATTGATTGCATTCATCTTATAATGTAGAATAAATTATCAATATTCTCTTTTTAAGGGTGTTTGAGCTTGGTTATTTAAATAGTAATATGTCCTTATTGATTGTTTCTACAGTATATGAGCAAAATCAAATAAAGTTTTAAAAAATATTTATTTGTTTATTTTCAAGAAATTAAACACTTAAAAATTAACATAATAACATTTATTCATTTTTCAAGCAGATAAGTCCTCGTAATAAGCAATTCCAAACCTTTACTTATGCTTCATCTTTCATTGTGTATGAATTGAAGTTATCTGGTTATGTTAGAAATATGGTTTATTCAAGTATGGAAAACGTATATTTTTATATTTTTTGTTATATGTATAGACGTTTAACTTTTGTACATAAAATTAACAAGTTAATTGATACAATAACTGGTTTAAAAAATTTAAAAAAGAAATTTAAAATTTAGTACATAAAAATAGAAAATATAAAATTTTATGCAATTTTAAAAGTATAAACCTTTAAAAAGAATCATATTATAAACTTTTTCTTTTTAATAAAAGGGTAAAAGAAGAAAAAAAAAAAGTAGACCCGTTAAGTATACAACCCGACCCGATAGATACAACCCGCTAACTTAATCAGAACCATCAAAACCCTAGCTATATATATAAACGAAAAAACCACAAAATTTACTCGCGCAGCTTCTTTCTTCACCACTTCCAAACCCTACAGAGTTGCATATCATCAGATTTCATGGTAAGTTAGGTTTTTCGTCTGTGACTTTATCATCTAAATTTTCATAATATCAATTTTTAATCTTGTAAATTTTTTTAACAATTTCATTATTTATTGAATTTAGGCTCCGAAGAAGGAAAAGGCTCCGCCACCGTCGTCTAAACCAGCCAAGTCCGGCGGTGGAAAGCAGAAAAAGAAGGTCAAACTTTGACCTAGTTTCTTCAGTTTCTTGTATAAGTTAATGCTTTCCGTATCTGCTGCATCAGATTAATTAGCCATTTTCGTAATTTTGTTCTATTATACTTTGATCTTGTAAATCATGTTATTAAGAGTAAATTAGGATTTATATCAACGTTGTATCTGATTAATCATCTGCTTCAATCTTATACCAACTCTGCTGTAAAATACAGAAACAGTTTATATGTATATCGTGCAATTGAACACTAGCTATCATTATTCTGTTTGTACTGCATGCTGGTAGTTGTGTGATTAGCCAAGTTTCTTTGTAAACATAATATTCAGGTTAAGGCTTTGGGTTACTTGTTTTATTTCAGTAGCATATATCAGTTAGGGCTCAATGGCTCATCCTTTATCTGGTTTTCTTGAGAAAATATAGAACTTAATGTAGGTATTAGCTGTTCATTAGTTAAATTCTCAATTTTTTTGGGTTAAGGCTTTGGTTGCTATGAAAAGGTGGGGACCTTTATCTGAGACTAGTCATAAAATCTGCCAACTTTTGGACTTGTTAAAATGTTTGGAATGATGACTTGTATTAAGAAGACTTTTTTGGGGTAAAATAGAACTATAATGATGATGCGTTCTTGAATTATAGCAGTTTTAATATTTAGCTGTCTTCAAAAATAACTAAAGCTTAATTTTTTTATTTTTTTGGGTTTTCAGAAGTGGAGCAAAGGAAAGCAAAAGGAGAAGGTGAACAACATGGTTTTATTTGACAAGGCGACATATGACAAGCTTCTTTCTGAAGCTCCAAAGTTCAAACTAATTACTCCTTCCATCTTATCAGATAGATTAAGGGTACTTGTTAAATTCTGTTTTCAAAATTTTATTTCCAATGTTAGATATGCTTCATGAAAGTGATATTCTTTTCTTACTGGCCTTGTGTTCAAATCCTAGAAGTGTTTACCTCTCTTTTTTAAGTAAATCATCACAATTCATTATTTTAATATCATCAGTAAGAATCAAAGTTAATCAAACAGTTCAAAAGATTGTTCTACGTTCTTATACTTTGTTTTGTTTTAGATTAATGGATCGTTGGCACGAAAGGCAATCAAGGATTTGATGGCAAGAGGTGCAATCAGGATGGTATCTACTCATGCTAGTCAACAAATCTACACCAGGGCCACTAATACTTGAGAGAGATAATAGGAGTTCTTGTTTTTGTGAGACTATGTGAAGGCATGAATTCCTGTTTTCTGCCTAGTTTTTGTTTATTGTAAGATTTAGAACCTTTCTCTATGCCATACTTTTGCCATCTTAGAAGGCCTCAATGCAATATTTTGGAATTTAATTGTTTGCTTTTGTGCCTCTCTTGGTCAAGAGAATACTGTTTGATTTTCTTTTTTATAGCTTATTCATACCCTTGATTATCTTTATATTGGTCATGAACATTGGCCATTTCTTACTATCGTAGTTTCCTTTTGATATGGTAGGTATTTTCAACCATAAAAACCCTACAGTTCTTTATCCAATAATGGAGGTTTACTGGCTCTGGCTGTAGCAAGTTTTAAGGACAAATTTTCAATATTTGTGGAACCAAGTTGATAGTTAAAACCATGGAAATTCCCCTGTATTTGTCTAGTGAACAATTGTATGATTTCACAAGTGCGGGTGACATGTACATATGTTTTTCATGAAAACAATTAGCTATGAAAACGCTTTGGGTTTTGGCATGATACGACATTTATAACCTGCTATGAATTTTACAATCCAGTGACCATATAACCTAACTCATAAACTTACCTGAAGAGTTGTACCCTGCCTTTTTTATTTGAAATGCCATTTATATTGCATATACTAAATAAATAAAATATTTTAAATAGTCGATAATATAAACTTTGAAAAAACTGATTTATCATCAGCTGTCACTATTAGTATTTCACGTCAACAAAAAAAAGAAAATCAATCTATGTAAAGTTAAGAGTTGATTTTAACCGAAAAAATATTGATTTATATAATAAGCTGCACGTGTCTTGTGATATGCATCAGTTTTTCACATAAATCTTTTCGTGTAAAAAATCATCGTCATGTTAAATAAAAGATATATACGCTATCAAATTTATATAATTGGATATAAAATTTTAGTTATATGTTATATATTAAAAAATAATATTCCAATACTCTCGCACTTCACCGTAGGTATTTAAATAAACAAAAAATAAATTAACCCAAATCTAATAATGTTATTTTGGAAGAATATGCACGTATCTAACAGACAAACATACAAATATGGACACCATGACATGCCAAAGTTCCAAATAGCCCCACATCAGCTAGGTAGTCGTACGGACAACGTAATCACAGGTAGAAGCTAAAACAACGACTTCATTATGCGGTGCGTGCTCATCAAAGCTACTAATGACCACAATCACGCGCCAATCCAGACTCTTCAACAACAACAAACAGCAACCATTGGTGCGAGGCAGAGGCAGAGGAGCTGTTAGAGCCAACGGTGGAACGGTAGTTACAGTGACGGATGACCAACGCTTGAAAAAAGGAATAGCAGAATTCTACGATGAATCGTCAGGAATATGGGAGAATATATGGGGAGAACACATGCATCACGGTTTATATGATCCTGATGCTGTCGTACAAATTTCCGACCACCGATCTACTCAGATTCCTACGATTGAACAAGCACTCCTCTTTGCCGCTATTCCTGGTATATATCATATTTATCCAAACACTATAAACTGATTGTATGTGTATAACATACAAAAGCTTAAATTTAAACATATAGCCTCCGGAAAACAGACTTGAACACTCTAAGCTTCACAGTCAACTTAATATTTCCAAAAGCTTGAAATACCGACCACCCAACCAGCCCAATGAGAGATTAATCAATATCACCTAAGAGTGCAACCAACTTATACCAAATAATTTAAGTTCCTCTTTTGAATCGATTGAACTTGGATACTTTTCAAGTGGTCCCATCCAGAGAAGTAACTAGGCCACATTGGTAGCACATTTAACTTCGTATTTAACAACTGACGATTATATAAAAATTATATGATCATAGGAGCATAGTTGATGTAGGGTGTGGCATCGGGGGTAGCTCAAGGTACCTATCAAGAAAAATAGAAAATATGGTGCGGAATGTTACGGTATCACTCTCGGCCCAGTACAAGCTGAGAGGGCTTTGACAGTTGCTGCTGCCCATGGATTAGCGAACAAAGTAAGAACGTTTATGTTTTCCACAGAGCACAGGGAGATAGGCACTATTTTTACATTATTAGAACACTGTCGTTGAAAAAGTGCAGGATAGTGTTTGGAACCTTTTTCTTTTTTTTTTTTTTTGAAAATTTAAATAATTTAATAAATTGAGATAAATAACAAAATAATCTAAATAAAAAATTGTACTCATTAAAATAAAAAATACGTATTACAAATACTACAAAGAATACATAACCAAAATACAATAATAATTATAAAGATATAATTGAAAGACATTAACTTAGAGACAATAAATTAAAACAAACTAATCACAATTACTTCAAATAGATCGAAAGCCCTCGTATCATGTATCTATCACGTAATTCCTTGATTTTCCTCATGTATGTGTCACACCTCTCGATCTCAGTACTTTTTATATTCCCAACAGGCACATAATATTCTTCATTACGATAATTACAAGCTATAATGAGAATTTTCATCATTGTTTCGTTGGAAGAAGAAGAATTGGAATACCTTATTTTTTATTGTGTTTTTGATTGATATTGAAGAGAAAGTATAGATAGAGCTCTAAATTGTTTGTGTGAATTGTATGTATATAACAAAATGGTAAAAAAAGAAATTAAAAATAAAAAGAAATAACCGTTAGGAAACGGGCTTTATTTTTTTAAAAAAATTATTTTCTTTTCTAATCATTTATAGTCGTTGGTGAGGTTTAAAAAAAATCGAAGAAAGCAGCATCGCGCGCCGGACGTTGTTCGGGAAAACCGTCTGGAATGTTGTAGGGGAGGGGGAGAACGCATTCTAACGACGTTCTTGATCGGGAACAACGATGCTTTTGAACCCACTCCGTATGATTTTACGGTGTTAAAGGACAAAGTTCACAAACTCTTAAATTAGACGCAATTTACCCAACTTCCTTATATTTTATTAGATAAATATAAGTGGTCGTCAGTGTGGAAAATGAATGTTTCCCCCTTGCTTTCTATTTAAGTTTTTACAGGATATACGGGCAAACTAACCATGATGAGCAATAAGCAGGTCTCGTTTCAAGTAGCAGATGCATTGAACCAGCCATTTCCTGTTGGGAAGTTTGATCTGGTTTGGTGCATGGAGAGTGGAGAGCACATGCCTGACAAACTAAAGGTTCAATTTACCAAATGACACGTGTTTGGATAAATTCTTGTCTTGACTTGTGATTTTCATGTTACTTTCTAGGTTTCCAAATCAACAGTTTGTTAGCGAGTTGGCCCAAGTGGCTGCCCCTGGTGCCACAATAATTATAGTCACACGGTGTCACAGGGACCTTTCCCCTACCGAAGAATCCCTGCGCCCAGAGGAAAAAAGGCTTTTGGACAACATATGTGATGCGTTTTATCTTCCTGCTTGGTGTTCTACTGCTGATTATATAAAGTAATTGGAATCCATTTCTCTCAAGGTATGTGACAATCATCATTGAGTCCATAAAATCCAACAGCGTCACTAATACACTTTATAAGTTGGCTGAAGTTTCCACCGAAGTCTCTTATGTGGCTGAACCCAGAGCAGTAAATATTCAGCTATTTTTCTCAGGATATCAAGGCAGCAGATTGGTCAGACAACGTTGCCCCATTTTGACCAGCTGTGATAAAATCTGCATTGACATGGGATGGTCTAACTTCGTTGCTACAGAGTGGTAATTTTCTCTTCTATTTTCTCTAAAAATATGTTGTTGGAGTAGCGAGCCTAGAGGTGGTAAATTGGGTTGGGTGGGGCGGGTAACGTGTCAAAATGGGGTGGACATCCCAACCCACAAGAACTTATTTCCTTATCATTTCTTCTGTTATGCAAGTAATTGATATGAAAAAAGATGATTACAAAAACTATATAAACAATAATTTGATAATATGATTTTTTTTTCTCATTTAGGTGCTGGATTTAATTTGATACTAGGGTGGAAGACTATTAGAGGAGCATTAGTAAGGTCATTGATGATTGAAGGATTCAACAAAGGGGTGATCAAATTTTCAATCAATAAACATAGAAAGCCTGAATAAGTACTTAAGTAGTGCCACACTGTCAATACAACAATATGTATATACCCCCTGATTAGTACGGCAGAGACTATCCGTTTCTGCCACATTTGTAATTAGGTAGTACACGCAAAATACAAAAGAAATTGTGAAAGGAATGAAGCCATGGTAACACAGTGTGCGTCCTTTGCTTACATAGTCACATGTACTCTTTCCTACTTTTTTTCTACGTTTGAGTTTAAGTTTGTTAGGTTATTGGTCCCCAAGCAGAAAACAATAACTACGTTTAACAATATAAGAAGTAGCATTACAAAAGCTCTGAGGTAGAAGGTTACAGAGATCACATCAAATTTGGATTTTTCAAAACAAGAAGGTCATCTTTTGTGGGACGAACAGAATGTTTTAATACTATGAAAATTAAGATAATACTCAAATAAAAGTACACAGTCCACGATGAATTAAAACTAGCAGTATGCCCATGAAAACAAAAGAATACCTCAAAAAATGTATTATCAAAACCGATAGTTATTAGAAACGCAGCATAAACATTATGAAAATCTGGTTAATGGATTCTCATTGATCATCATCTCTTCACCACCACTGTTTATCCACAAATTAAAAGAATCAAAACATCTGGCATGTCAAGTGCAATTTGCACCCCCATGCAGATACAATTTCACACAAGGTGCTGATACTACACTCTAACTCAAGCATCTATACTCACCTTAGAACGCAAGTCCACCTTGAGGAAACTTTTTATCAATTTTTCCTGCTCTTTGAGGAGGCCAGATAATATGTGTAACCCTTCCACAGATTAAGCCCAGTGGAATCTATAAATATAAATTAATGAATTATTATGTTGAGAGCCCCACTAACAACTTGTTTTTCATCTCCATGGGCATGTCCAACATAAGAAATAAAAATGAAGCCAACATACCGGGCCAAAGGATCGTGAGTCCCTGCTGTCTGTTGGATTGTCTCCTTCAACCCAACAATGTCCTTCCGGAATCTTCACAGCATCATCTGACAAAGGAACACTTATCCAATCACCTGGAATGGCAGTTATACGTTTTATGTGTCTCTCCTTGTAATTACTAGGGGAGCTGCAAAAAGATACAAACGGCTAACATCATGTTAATGTACTTCGCTAATTATCTACACAGAGCAACATCGTCAGGACTTGTGCAGTCTACCTAAAAGAGCCAGGTTTGACTTTTTAAGTCAAAGTTGTGTTCTAATATCAATAAATCCATATTATGAATATTGTTACAAACTTAATACCAACCTTTTATAGCCCTGTATCATTTTTATGAAGTTTATTCCAGTTCTCCAAAATCTTGTGAATGTTTAAAATTAGTTCCTTCACCCAACGGTCAACCCGTACAGAAAACTACATCTACTCATGACTCAATGAAGCTCATCTTGAATGGAACAATGTTGAATATAAATATATACTAAATCATACACATTGAATGAAATATACAAGACTCAACAAAGAAAATGGCGATAAGCTAGATTATACCAGAAAACTACAACATCACCATGTGAGAACTTGTAATCCGTCAGGCAACATTTCTCCACTAAGACACGATCATCTGCAGATGAACCATTAACTCGCTAAACAAAGTCAAACTAGCATACACCAACCAGTTTAAGTTTTCATTAAAATAAAAACCTACCAGTTAACAATCCTGAACTAGTACTGTAATGAGGATTGAATGTGGGGTACATAGAGGTCCCACGCAGAGGAACAATACCAGCAACACTATCAGATATTGTGAGACCAATTAACCCAAATGTGAAGGATGATTTACATACATTCCAGAGTAAGTTTGTAGCTCTCATATTTTATTAAACAGACAAATCAAGGCCCTAATGAAACGATATCCATTTATCTGCAATAACAAAAAGAATGCATCAAGACGCTAGCAAAAACAACAGGGTTGTTAAACACACACCACTTCATTCTCAATGGAACACAGCGAACAATTATGAAAACCAAACTCATTATCAACTCGAAGCATTTCATAAATACAGCAAAATAGTAATCTAATAAATCACATTATGAGAATCTCAAGTTAAACCACAGCTGAATATTTAACAAAAGAAACTGATCTAATAATTATCATGATGAACATCTCAATTTAGTTTCCAGCATCATCAGAAACGAAGACCAAACAGTTGGGTTTTTCACTCTATGTGTTCGAGATTGAAATTATCATAAATAGATCAAAAATCTAGAGTTCAATCCCGAATATTAATTCAATTTTCTTAGTATACAAACCGGATAATAAGTTCAGTGCATAATATAAAATCAGCATCAATATATGCTTATTCAGCAAGCAATTTATGCTCTAACTTCTTAAAAGGCCACCTCAACTATGAAGCTAAACATAGCATTTTGACATCTAAAATGATTCAAATTCATGTTTATCGACGTCCACAATGTTCTGGTAAAAATTTCATCTCGTTTTTTGTATTAAAATAAAATAATAACTTATATGTGAATATATTGAGGTGAAATTTTTTCATCACAAACAGGATATACATCGCATTTCAATGATATCAGAGCTCGTGAGTAAACGCTGCGTGCAAATATGTAATATAATTGATTAAAGGACAAAAAAAACTCGAGATTAATGGTGAAAATTGAGGGAGAATACTTACTTTTGGTTCGCAGTGGAGCAACTGGCCGGGAAAGAGTGAATATTCTCAATTGAGTTGTGGAAAATTGGAAAAATAAAGTTCCATTTAACCCCCACAAACTTTACATTAAATGAAATTTCACCCTTTCAGGCCCTATTAATTGCAATCATACCCCTGCTTTCTTTTTTCTTTTTTGTTGTTGTTTCTCACTTCTTTCTTTCTTCTTAAAAATTACATGTAATGTAAAATCAAGTCACAATATAAACACAATCTTGAGTTTAACGAAATTAGTCACGAATTGTGAAGAATCGCCTTTTGCGTGCATGATTATTAGTTGAAACAATTAAAATGTTATACCTTAAACCGCTAAAACAAATCGATATAAATAAAAATCATCAACCAAAAGGTAATTGTGCAGGATTTGTAACCAATTTTATAAAAATGTAAGCGTGTTTGTGTTGTGAAAATATTTGGTTGACTTGACTATCTATGTAAAAAAGATACATTTTTTTCTTTATAAAAGTCAAAGAAAACATGTATTTCACAGTACTATAATATAAATTTTATAGTGATAAATAGAGCTAATAGAGCAAGTATTGTTTGCAAGGGAAAATTATATATCTATCATTAGTTGTGTTTGAATTTGTACTCTTTTGTTAAGATAGATTAGTAAAATGTCTAATTTATCTTTCGTTGTAGAAGCATTATGTATTTACCTTTTAGTAATTTTTTGGACAAAGAATTATTACAACGTACGCAATGAAATAGTATAGGTGTAATGTTTAAGCTAGATAAGACATCTCTCAATGCACATCAACCTCACGTCAGCACTTCTTTAGAAAGACTGTACAAATACTGAACCGTGCCAACTGACGAAGCTTATTCAGAAAGACTGGACCCACTCATTTACCAATAATATATTTACTATACACACAAAATAAAATTAGAAAAAAAAAAAAAAAAAAAAAAAAAAAAAAAAAAAAAAAAAAAGTAAACGCCCGTCTTTGAGTTTCTTTTTCGTGATGAAAATGAAAAACGAAAAACGAAAGACAGGTGGAAAACATTTACTGCCAACAGAAGACTAGAAGGATGGAGCGAAGACGAGAGTTAAAACGCTCCCATTGTCAGCACTCTAAATTTTAGAGACTGTGTACACTCAACAAATTTAGAGGGTGGAATATATAAATACTTTTCATCCTATATGCCATTTGTTTCAGGAAACAGAACAGTATACTTTGCGACAGTAGTCATCTTGTGCTGTATGTAAATGTAAATGTAAATGGAGATGGAGATGGAGATGGAGATGGAGAAAGGAGTGCAGAGATGGATAGTAAACGTATCAGAGTGGGACCCATCCCCAAATGATTTCTCAATCGCCATCTCACTTTTACCTCAACAACAACAACACTCTTCTATCACCAGGTAACTAACTAACACCCCTCAGTATCGATATTGATTTCGCCGAATTTGGTTTATATGATGAAAATTAATACATAATTAGGTTTGTGAAAATTGAAGATCAAAAAAGGGCACTTGTGAGCCGGCTGTTGCAGTATGCACTTGTACATCATGTTATTGGGATTCCATTTGATGAAATTGTCATTAATCGCACAAATGAAGGCAAACCTTATCTGGTATCTCATTCAACTTAATTAGTATTACTTTTTCTTTTTGTTTTTGTTAGATGTCATTTTGTTCAAATAATTTTCACATAACATAATTTTCAAATTGTAAAAGTTCAGGAAGTTTGGTAGTTTAATGTTAGTAATTATTACACAAAAGTTAATAGCTTTGATTTAGTTTATAACTCAGTTTTTAGAATAATAATTGGTTGATTATTGTCTGTTAATCGGTATGTAGTTACTTGTATATAAGACTCATATGATGATCTGCGAGAACATATATATCATGTTTATATAAATGGACAAATTGTTACAAGTTGCTATCATTAAATCAGTTGTGGGTTGCAATATAAATGTTTATAATGAACTAATTCAAGTCAAGCAGCTATACTGTAAAGTAAGTGTATCGTTCAAAATATTATTTTTTTAGTCTGACTACCGCTTTTTATGATGGTGTGATTTTCTATATTGTAGGAAGGCCATGATGAGAATGTGAAATTTCCGAATTTCAATTTTAATGTATCCCATCATGGTGACTATGTAGCAATAGCTTCTGAACCAATTTGCCTTGTGGGTTTGGACATTGTATTTTGCTTCATTCCTGGGAAAGAAACGGTTTCAGAGTTCATTCACAATTTCTCATCGTACTTTTCAAGTTTAGAGTGGGAAATGATTGTCAATGCTGGTTCTGATGATGACATCTTGGATGTATTTTTCAGGTTAAGTTCGTTTTGATTTCGCTCGCTGTAGTAAATCACTCGTCACCTAACTTTTTTATATCACATCTGACAGACTGTTATTTAGTGGACAAAAAGTTTCCAGTAATTGAACTTGTTTCGACCAGTACAAAACTTATCCTTTCTGACCCCGTTACCCAACCCGTCCATTTTTTCCACCTCTAAATCTATGGTAGGCTTGTAGCTATATGATCATTGGTTCTTAGGCTTGATGAGCATATTATACATGGTTGAAAATATCATGATGTGGTACAGGTATTGGTGTTTGAAGGAAGCATTTGTGAAGGCGTTGGGCACAGGAGTCGGGTATAAATTAAATCATGTGGAGTTTCATCACAAAGACTGGACCGACATATATGTCAAAGTAAACGGAGATGTCTTGAAGGATTGGAAATTTTGGCTTTTTGAACTTCACGGAAGACATAGGGTTAGTGCCTTCAAATGATGTCAATTCCATTACTTACTTTGATTAGAAGTAGGAAACTGTACAAGGGTATTTTAAAGAATTAACTATGAAATAACTACTTGTATCTGTTATATCATTAGTTCCGGTCAATAGTCAAACCTGTGGATGGTGTTACGGGTTTTTTAGATAATTGCAAAAATGCTTGGTAATTACTTTAACTATGTTTAAATGTAAAACATAGTGTAACTTGACTTTTTTCTGGGGGACTATGCAGGTTGCGGTTGCTAGGGGTCACCCAGGGATTGCCACCAAAACTTACAAGGACACTCTCAAACAGACTCAGTTTGACAATGAGCTCTACGAGCTAGGTTTTAATCTGCCAAATCCAACGTTTGTTACAAGAACAGTTAAGGAACTATGTACCCTTTTCCATAAGAAATAGTTGAACTGTTAAACGGGGGCATTCATCCATGACTGCATCCTTGTAAATGAATTAGAACAAATTGTGCCACAGTACTTTTTCAATCGTTGTTTCAGTCTGTTACCAGTTTCCATATAATGCCAACTTGCATCATCGTATGTTTTGGTTTTGATATAAAATTCTATTTGATTTGATTCACAAGTTTTCACGCAAACCACACAAGGCGTTTGAATGTCTTATTTTTGGTTTTGAATACCAGCATGACTATACTTGTTATTTACATTAAACTAGCAAACTGAAAAGTCCATAAGATAATAGATCTTCACATTACATGAGGCAAACCAACAAAGTTGAAGGCACATATAATGTAGAACTGACAAAAATTGAAACTCCTGAACAAATAGATATGAAGTTGAAAGCTACCACCTGACTAACACTTCTAAAACTTAAACTCTTCTACAAATAATACAGGTAAGCAACTAGCAGCCAACAAGAGTATTTCAGTTAAGAAACTTGACAGCATCAAGACACTGCTTGCTTATGCCCCTTAATTCTCTTCGATTCTTCCAATTCATAAATATCAATATCAGAGGTGATGACCCTTGTTTTTCCAAGGGGGACACATAACTACAAAGAATGTTTTGGTAACTTAAAAGAAATGTAAACCAGACGAAAGAAAAAACAGATTATAATTACAAATGACGATTACCTGACATGTTACTTTTCCTATATAGTCGAAATAATCCACCATACTATACATTTGCACAGTTTAAATTAAAAATCAAGCCATCAACTTTTATCAGAACATGTTTAATTCCGTAAGATCATCCATTGGTATCTCAAGTCCGGCTGAATAATGGTCTTGTAATTCCTCTACATCAAAATTCAGCAAAGAACTCAGATCCTGAGGACCCCCAAGCTCGGTGCCTACACCCAATTCATCAATCGGGTCTAAATCATGAAGCGGGTCAATGGTTTCTTGACTCTCCTTGGACATTTCTCGATGCCCATTACTGTGGGACACTGTCCCAATGTCCCTGCTAATGTCACTACCATTATGATTCGGTCCATATGGTGAAGGCTGTACAGGGTGTAATGTTCTTGTAGATTGGTTAACAAATCCGTTCCCTGGTATTGGCGGTTGACCTGCCTTTTGTTTGGGTTTTAGTTTTGTTTTCCTCTCACCCTGGTATGCACGTTTTCCCATTGTACCGACGTCATCGAGTAAAAGTTCTTTTTTCTTTCCTCTGTTTGATATTGGTCCATTTCTGGCAAAAGCCTCATCTGATGCATTATAAAAAGATACAAGCATGTTAGCTGAACAATCATCAAAAGACCTCGTGGAGCAAAAAGGACATCTCAAATGGATATTACATTCCAAAAATGTATATTCTTTAAACAAAAACTAGCCTACCTGATGACATCCTCGAACTTGGGTGCGGGTTCTGGAATCCACTATATTTGGTAACGGTATTAGCAACAGGCCCACCAACAGACGCTGTAGGCTCCAACTCATTGTCCCGTGGAGCAAAAAGGACATCTCGAAGTGAAGGCACGTTGAAGCAACTTATACCTGTTTTTCCAAATTTACGACATCTGGCAAGAGTCCTCTTTCCAAATGCCAATGCAACGTGCTTTGGAATCTTTGAAATCACACTTCTAGAACCTCCTCTAGTTGCCTGGCACAAATTACTCAAGGTTCAGATTCGATTTTACAGTGTCCAGAGGCTCATATAATGACGTTTTTTTACTATCGATTGCATAAAAATCCAGTGAGCCTCAACAATATGTATGCATGTATGTTCTAATATAGCCATAGCAGATATCTTCGTCCCAAAAGAACCCCGAACACAACCAATGAACACCCTTAATTAATGAATAAGTGACCAACTACATTCAGCAAAGTAAACTAATTAGGGAATAAATCAACAGGGTCTATTAGAAACATTAATGTTGTCATTAATGCTCAAATCTCTCAACTATCATCCAAATCTATATAAAAGTGAATACTAATTATGACTCGGCTGACCACATAAATACAAAATCCTTAATCAGATAAAAGAAAACATATTTAATCCAAACGTTAATACAGTGGAAATAAGAAACTTGCCAGAAGTTTTCTGCAAGCCAGCTCCACCAATCTATCTAATGCAAGCTGCTCGAGATCTCTGCATGATAACCACATGATGTTTAATTTAGAAATATCAACAATGCAACTTCGCCCAAGTTGAAAATAAGAGATACACATATAGTTCTTACCGCCCAACAGAGCTGCTTCCAACACCTTTACATATTTTCTCCAAGCATGCCTTCTTTTTATAGTTCTATATGATATTAAAAGATAATATAGCAAATTAGATAATGTGCTCAATAAAGCTTCCGGTGTAAGAAAACTAACAACTCCTGAACAAATAGATGAGAAAATGAAAAGACAGAAAAGTAGGGCTCTGGACAGATAACCTGTTGTCGAAGTCTTATCTTCAGCTGGTTGATTTCTCGCTTAATCACTTCGTCCTTTTTGTCATCCATATTAGGCTGCCAGCAGGAAGAGTTAGTATGAAGAAGTCAAGAAGCAGAAACTAGACCCATTCCAAAGAAGTGCTAAACATTCAATATAGAGGTGTCAAACCAGGCGGGTCAGGCGGGTTCAATAACGGATAGAATCAGGTTCGAGTGAAAACATATAAATTTCACTACACGTAGAAACTAGTTGGGTTGGGTCGTTGACCACAAGCATCTTTCATTGGATGATATAAATATCTTATCTATTAAATATGATCACTAAGACTATATTATTGAAATTCTAATCTAAATACTTTTTCTAACAAGGCGATTTAAAAACTCGAAAAATTAAGATACACTTCTGCCACTTTCAACCAGGACAGCCCATTAGACCTATTCCAATTTATGCAAGTTTAACTATTTGACGTGATAGATGTCAAATATAACCCAAATAAACCCATTTCTAGGTAACGGTTATATCTGCAACCTCTATTTCAAGACAATTGCACTTGAATAGTAGTCATTCCAGCTAATCACCAAACAGTGCAAATTGATAATAAAATTGTCAAGATTAAGAGTAATCAGTTTTCTGAGCTTAATAATAGATGAAACAGAACACATCCAATGAAGAATTGTATATCAAGGACAGTGGGCCTACCACTAACTCCGGATATACACCTATGCTGTGGAGCTCCAAAAGAATTTTGTCATCCATGCGCATATGTTCATACTGACTATCAAATGAAGAAATGCCAAAACGATCCATCTGTATCACTTGTGGCCCGTTGAGTGAATTCTTTGAGATCCCAGTCAACATCACTTCGTCACATAGAGAATCATTAAAATTCGGGTTTCTAAAATTATTGGCACATCCATTGCTAGAAAAAGACACCTTCACAGAATGAACGCTTTGAAACACACTATCGTGTTCAACTTCCCTCCTAGCCTTCTTTCTAGGCTCATAATCAACAAGATGATTTGGATCATAAGCTGAATCACAAAAAACATCCTGAAGTGGTATATTTCCAGTGTCTTCTTCTTCTTCTTCTAGTTCAAGTTCGTCAATGGTGTCTTCAACAATGAGCGCTGATAATACTCTCTGGAATAATGGGATCAGTTCTTTGGATGTTTTATCTGAATCGAGTCTCCCAGAAAAAGACTCACTTCCCTGATGTTTCACATGCCCGTTTCTTTCTCCATAAGCATTTGTGTCATATACAGTCACAGAGGCTTCACATGCAAGGTTCATCTGGGATGGCAAACAAAGCTTATATTTAGTAACAGAATATGATCATTCATCTATAGGAAAAGATTATAATTGTATAATAAATCAAAGGTCTAGTGAAAACATAATGTGGGTTAACCAATAAACTAGGTGAAAGTAGGTAAAGTATGATTCAAAGTTTAAAGAGTCTTCGACCAATTAATTACCTAAACGCCCCTTCACAATGAGAAAATTGAGAATCGTAATTAATGTCAGGTATATATTGTAGCATCTACTGATGGTGAAAAAGGTGTAAACAACAACAACAACAACCAATCCTGCCAAAGGCGGGGTTGTGAAAAAGGTGTAAACTTGGATCAAAATCTTACTGAAAAAGATGTTGCATTTATTTTGTGACAGAGGGAGTAGAACTTATCAAAGTTTCACGTTAAAGAAAGTACCACGACATTATTTTCACGACCAGGCAACTGAGGAAAACTTTCATGAACATCCTGCTCCTTTAGCTGCTTCGAAAGAGCCAGAGCAAGTGATTGAAAAGTTAAAAATCACAAAATATATATCGATTAGGTAAAATGTGACAATTCATATATAACTAGTATACGTTAAGAACAGTTCCCACCTGTGAGGATAGGAATAATTGGTCTTTTGAACTAACAGGAGCGAATATAGGTTCCATTTTTTTCCAGAAAGCACTTGAACATGCTAGATCTACAGAAGTGGTCAAATAATTATTTATCAGAAACTTAGAATGCAAATTTGCACCTAAAAAATATAACTATTAATGTCTTACAGCTAGCATTACGAGCATAATTTGCAGCTGCTAACAGTTCTTCACGGTCATCATTCCCTGGAATATCATAACAAAAACTTATAGTAAATTTGATAAAAAGAAAATTTTATTCTCCAATTTGATAGAACGAAACCTGTAGTTGTAGACTCAGAACCGCTGTTGTGCAAATGGCCAAGACGTGAAAAGCCCTTGCGGTCTGAGAGCTTTTTCAAAGGTCGGCCTGACTTACTGGCAACCAAAGAAACCATTGCATGAGCAAAATGAAAATCATCAAAAGAAAAAGTATATGTAGAATTAAAATAAACAAAACGAATACCTTCCGTTCTTCTCACAACCAGGTCTGTTAGTTCGAATTGGATTAGCCACGGTTACATTATCCAAATTCTCCCCAGTTAGTGTAGAGCTAGCCCTCGCGATTGAAGGACCTCTTCCACTGCGCCCCTGTTTCCTCACACCCTCGCAATTTTCTTCATTAACTACAGATTTGACCTTCATTCCGATTGCTAAAGAAGGTCCAATATTTTGACAATCATTTTGACCACCAACAGATTCTTCACTTTCGGACAACCGATGTGGAGATTCAACCGGCTCCAGTTTAGGTTTAAATTGTTTGGTTATAATAGGACCATTGGTTCCATCGGATGCCATTCTAACACTAACATCGGAGTGCGAACAGCTGTCGGATGATAACGGTTTTTCTTCTTGATCTGAGACGGGAGACACCAGATTTGCTCTCCTAGTTCGAGACATTTTTTGTGGTCTTTGACCAACCCACTGAGCCATAGAGGGAGAAGTTGAGCCTGAAGGCATAGCCCGTTTCCGATTGTTAGCTCCACTTGTCGCATTCTCACAGTTTTCTGGTGTTCCAGATTGACGAGGGGTACTTGGAGATGAGCTGGCTGCCACCACAGCACTGATGCGTGGGGTCCTCGAAGCCTTTCCCTTTGTCACTAAACTACCACCAGAAATATGATTGTCGTCATGAATATTTAACCTGCAAATTGAATATGATTTAGAGTTTATACAACAAAGAAAAGCATACTTATGTGATGCATCCCATTCCAAGTAAATACATACTTATTGTTTCCTTTTGTAAGAACTCTTTCCTTATTTGATCCAGCAGCAAGCTCTCTGGTGGGCCCCTCCAGTTCATTTCTAGGAGAGAAGCGAGTGCGAGAACTATTAGGCAAAGATGAACCTTCCAACTTGTTATCTGACTTGTGAGTGCTAACAGTACCATTAGAATCTCCTAATCTGCAATTCAACCTAAGTACTTATTATGAGAATAGAAGCAAATTCTTGTTATCTGAGTATGTTGGCATCATTGTATAGTGTAACCCCATCCGTGATCAATACCAGATACATTACCTGTAAGGAAGGGCGTCGTTTGGTTGTAACCCAGGTTCGCTGACAACCTTATTTTGAAAAGTTCGTTTTGGCTCTCCATTGCTATCTATAGGTCTTATAAACACTGTGCCTACTGAACGTTTTCTTTTCATTTTTTTATCCCAACCTTCCCCGCCTGCAGGCAACCTTTGAATCTTCTCTTCTAGCATCTCAGGTTCTCCAACGCTGTCCTTGAGTAAATCTCTATCTTTAGCCATTGTCATAGGCTGCCTTTTTATACCATTACCCCGTAGTTCCCCCTGCTATAGATTGAAAAGATGAAAAGAAAAGAGCACTTGATGAGCTTTGCTATATATCAAATTCTTAAGTATGAATAAGATATTAATCATAAAATGTTTGGCAACAGAATGGAAAGTTTCCACAGTTTAAGCAACAAAACAATCAATATAAATATACGTTGTTGTGTCACCAAACGCAATTGCCTATTCATAAAGCGCTTTCATAATCCTATCATAAATAAACAATGAAAAATAGTTGCATAAATCATATTAGAATCAAACCCTTGTTTCCGCAACTGAAGTGCGAACACGCTTGTTCAAAAGAACATTCTTGGGACGATCTTCTACTCTTTGATTTACAAGTTCTGTAGGCTTTTTGTAAATTTGAGTTCCAATCTTCGAGTTTAAAGCACCTGCTTGATCATTATTCATCAATTCATTCCTCTGCGATTTCTTTGAAACTACACCATCACAATATTTATCCAATTTATGCAAGTGTTCATCCAATTTGCTTGCCCTTCCTCTGTTGAAAAAGTATTATCATGGAATATTAACCAATTATCACGAAATCCTACATTCCTACTGACTAATTTGTATAATACTAATCTAAACTTCTCATGTGAACAGGTCATTTGTAGTCGGGGTGGGGGGGGGGGGGGGGGGGGGGGGGGGGCTTATTTTTATATAATAAGCTTCAATTCTAGTGTTTGGAGAGCTTATTTGTGGAGCTCAAATGTCTATGTTAGATGGGGAAAATAAGCTAAGATTTTCTAGCTTATTTGCTTATAAGCAATAAGCTAGATTTTAGGCCCCCAAACACCCCCTCGACTGAGCAAATTTGTAGCACAGATAGAAGTTCACCTCAACTGATATTTACATAAAATGCACGAAAGTAACAACGGAAATACCTAGCAGTTGTACACGAATCCATAACGCTAGATCTCAAACGCTTTAAATCTTCCGCTATTACCACAGGTGTTGAAGAGTGACCAGAAACAGCAGCTCCAGAAGAACTCTCTTCACTCGCACTTCCAACAAACAGCCCCATAACCCTTTTCAACTCAACCGACCTATCAATTTTCCAATCACCAATCGAAATCGGATCCAGCGACAAACACTGAGACAATGGTAAATTCCCCGAAGACGCTAGCGTCACATTACCTCCACCACGTGACACAGAAAACCCTGAACTAAAAACACGACTCTCCAGACCTTCTCGGAAGCTTCCAGACCTATCCAAACTAGACGCCCTCTTTCCATTCGAATAAGGTCCTGTAAAACCTGGCTCCGATGAACTAGCTGATAGCGATTCCAATCTCGCATTACCAGCCATAACTCAACAAACTCCCCGTACTGCACACATCGAGCTTAAACAACAATCTATATACAATCATCATTAATTCGAACAAAAAAGTCAGCCCTTTGGTTAAACGTGATGATAAAATGTTTAATCTGTCCGTACATACTATGATAGCATAATATATAGAGCTACAAGTATAAAATTCTAAAGAAATGAACTACATTTGGTAATTAATGAAATAGATACAGAAATTGGATGATTTTTGTATTTCTGTACCCTAGTTTTTGACTGGAGCAAAATTGAGTTAAATTGGGGATAAGAAATGTGAAATTGGATAGGGGAAATGATATACCTGTGAATGTTGAATTAGCGTTGACGGTCAATTGGGAAAATCCGGTGAGTGGTGGTTATCGTCGTTTTCCGTATTTTTCGCGGTGTGCTTTTTTAGCAACAGTTGTTTTTCTCTACGCGTTGTTCAGAAGTCGGCTGATCGTAGAGGGCTGGGCTTCTGTTTTTCGGGTTCTACGGGTCTCCAATTGGGCTCATATAAGAATAAGAATTACTATTATTTTCGGGTTATATCACTTATATGTTAGTAGTTATTTATTTCGTTTTTTCTTTTCAATTTTTTAGTTTAATATATGAAAAATTAAACCTTTTAGTTTATCGTTAGAACAATAATAATTTAAACAAATTAAACCATCTAACGTATACAATATATCATCATGTAAATATTTTGCCATAAGTGTTCCTTGAATGCGCATTAATCGATGAATTATTCTCATACTATTAGATAAGAATAATTAATGAAATAAAATATCTTGTGATTAAGTACTTTTGTTCATGATATATAAACGTAGTCATTGTCTTGTGCAATAGAGTTGTGTGCTACATATAATTTTAATCATTTGTATATTTCAAAATTTTATAATAGTGTTTCTTTCATAAAGTCATTAATAACAATGTCAATGATACGCTTTTCATAAGATCAATAATAACAATGTCAATGATACGCTAAGATTGTGCTTAATTCATTTTAGGTAACGATAAAGGTAAAGAAAATAATAAAATACATACTGAGAAATTGAATAAATATTATCATTATCTTTGATGGTGTTTGGTTTGAAACTATAAGTGTAAAAATATAAAAAAGTAAAACTAAATTAATAACTCTTTGAGTGACACTTTGATAATATTATAAGATACTTTGACCCATAAATCAGTTTTTCAATAAATGTAGATCGAAATCTTTTTTGGTATTAGTATTGCCAAAAATGTATAATAAACATAAAAAAGAAATCACTAAAAATTCATAGATGTTAAAATGTTTCATAGAAATCAAACAGAATAAGGGTTTTGTTTTTATTTCTACTTGCAACCAAATTGAACGACGAATGGAAAAGAAAACAAAACTATTGGGGATGGTTGTAACGGTGATAAAAAAATATTGTATATGAGTTTCTATGTGTTGTACTCTATTTTGAGAGTAAATATAATATAGTAACATTTGTAGTTTTCTAAAAAAATAATTCACCCCAATTAAACTTGTTAGCGATAGCATGTAATTTACCCTTTGGAAACCGTAGAAACACACCCCTCATGCATGGGTGTTGAAAATATATTTATGTTTAGGCGGGGAAATATGTTGTTGTAAAATAAAGAAAGTTATAGACCCATAGAAAAATATGAGTAATTGATATGTTATCATGTTGACTTATCGTTATCATGAACAATTGGGTATCCTTTCTAATTGATACTAATACCGATTAACATATGACTTTTTGCAATGTTTGTGAAATTTGAGAGTGGCTAATTTATTGTAACTTGACAATTCTATTTAAATTGACGTAAATTTATTATAGTTGATGTCATTATGTGTATGATGACAGTTGCAATCTTTGTAAAATTTGGCATGCACTATTGAAGAGAGGTAGATTGTCATAGACAACGGTTGTCTATGTTTGTTCTCACATGAAGACAAAACTATTTTTCTTATTTGGTTATTTGCAAAGAGGAGTAAATTATTATTAAAGTTGTTGGTTTAGAGACAATTGAAGTACCCTTTTATTTAGAAAAAGGACAGTCATTGTATTCTTCTAATGTTGTCTTTATTACTTCAAATTGATATTTGAAGTTGAAACCAAAGCTAATAATTTATTATTTTTCTTAAGAGGATTAATCTTGGTCAACCTAATTACAAGACCTTTTAATTTTTATACATAACATTCTATACAAAACTTTTGTATAGGTTAGGTCGGATCTCACCAAATTCGGGATAGCTCGGTCGACTTTCGTTGTCCGGTCCGATTTTCAAAACATTGAATGTAAACACCCGAACATGAACTCAATGCCATCAAGAATAACATATTTCACTATAAAATCACCAAGATTCCTACTTTTTTTCAAAAAAATTGACTTTTTTCGGGTACCTTATTTTACGGTGAATCAAAGCCATCAATAGTTAGAAATATAACCACATATATTCCTATATTTTATTTATGCCAATGGTACTAATAGTAAAGCACATTGTATTGATTGCTTTAAAATGAAACCCTAAGTTAATTGTTTATCACAATGTATAATTTATCTCTAATACTGATTGACATATGATTTTTTGCAATGAAACCATAAGTTAATTGTTTATCACAATGCCCGTGGTATGCACGAAATTTAAGTTTTATTGATTTATTGGAGCTATAATCATTTCTATTGAGAAGAATCTAAAATAAATGTGTTGTTAGGGCACGTGACAATCTGAATTTATTATCGATTTATTTATATTCATATACTTAAATAATAAAGTATTAAAATTAAACTAAATGACTACTACTCTTTTTTTTTATTTTCTTTACCATTATTACTATATATTATATTTATTATATTATTATAGTCATAAATGTAATCATTATTAAGTTAACACTAAAAAATTATAGTATTGTTGACTAGTAGATTTATTTTCATCAGAACAAATCACGTTATAAATATATGTGCTCTATAAAATTTATGGTATATCACAACTACTTAACATAACAACATTAAATAAACCTGATATCATAAATGCAATAACTATTTTAATTCTCATTTTTCTCTGTCAGTCCCTAATCACCAAAACATAAAAACAAGAAAGTGAAGGAATCTTGAAAATACTTTTTTGAATATCAATCTTAATGAGAGAGCACCAAATGAAGGTTAAAGTGAAGAAAGAAGCTTATAGGAGTTTTGTGAGTTACATCTAGTATATAAAGATGTGGAAATAAGTTAATTGAAATAACTAGTGTGAAAACTTGTAATTCAAAAATGATATATTGATATAAGTAGCTTAATTGGTCTAACACTGTGAACATGAAACATAACAATTTCAATTTCAATGAATAAAATTAGCTCATGTACTTTCACAATGATATATTGATATACGTAGCTTAATTGGTCTAACAATATCATTTAAAAGAAAATTAGCTCATGTACTTTCACAATATAAACAGTACCATTTTTCTTATTTGGTTATTTGCAAAAAGAAGTAAATTATTATTAGAGTTGTTGGTTTACAGACAATCGAAATATCCTTTTTGTTTAGAAAAAGGACAGTCAATGTATCCTCCTTCTAATGTTGTCTTTATTACTTCAAATTGATATTTGAAGTTGTAGTCAAAGCTAAGAATTTATTATTTTTCTTAAGAGGATTATTCTTGGTCAAACTAATTAGAAGACCTTTAAATTTTTATACATAGCATCCTATATGAAATCTTTTGTATAGGTTAGGTCGGATCACACCAAATCCGAGGTAGGTTGGTCGACTTTCGTTGTCCGGTCCGGTTTTCAAAACATTAAACGTAAACACCCAAGCACGAACTCCATGCCATCAAGAAGAACATCTTCTACTAAAGAATGAGTTAGCAAAACTACAATTGGAAAATGAAAAACTTAACCATTAAAAGAAATCCATACATAATGAAAATAATGATGTGAGCATGAAGCTAACTGTTTCAAAAAAGAGTTTGAAAGCGAAGGTAAAACATGATATTAAAAAAAGGTAGCTACCAAAGAAAAGGATGCAAGATAAATGAGCTGGAGAAAGAGTTGGATGAGAAGCTAATTGAGCTTAGTACGTTAAGGTAGGGAACCGTGATAGAAACAACTTAATAGAGTTGGGAAAGATGGAGACAAAAAAGGATGAAGTTTTTAAAGAGAACAATGACGAGTGTGCAAAATTGGAAGCCTTGAAGATCTTCAGTGACGTTCAAAATAATGAAATTGCCCGACTTGAAACTCAAATAGCTTCATTGAATACTCTAGTTGGTGATCTCAATTGGCAAAAGGCCAATCTAATGGATACAATTAGTGCACTGAGAGCCCAAATTGATAAGCAAGGTTTGTACGTTGCTTAACTAAATGATCCATCTAGGTAATGTTGATGTACCGAACATATGTAATTTGAGCACTTCGACTGGGTTGATCGTCTGATGTACTGAACAACATGTGATTGAATGATGCATATTTCTAAGCCTTTTGTAAAATGGTGGGTCGGGTTGGGTCGAGAAGGGTGAAACCGGTTTGGGTTGATATAGATAAATTCGCGCTGGGTCGGATCCGGATAAATCCAAGTTGGGTCGGGTTAGGTTGGATCACACCAAATCCGTGATAGGTTGGTCATCTTTCATTGTCCGGTCCGATTTTGAAAACATTGAACGTAAACACCTGAACATGAACTCCATGCCATCAAGAAAAACATCTTCCATTACAAAATACCAAGATTCATACATTTTTTGAAATTTTTTGACCAAAATAGCCTCATCTTCTTTCCTAAATTTCAATTTTACCTTAACTTCTTCTTTCCCCCTTTTACACCTATAACATTTTTTTCCAATAACATTATCACTTTCAAATCATCAAGAGTCGAACAATATTCAAAAAATATAAATCTACACAAATACAATGATGTTCTAGCAAATTGTGCCCTAAAAACACAAGCATGTATGAAATATGTAAATCGTATCTAAAAAAAGCGACCCTAGAAAACCATGATCTATATGATACAAAAAATCGAGCTTGAAAGTACAAACGACAATAAAAACATAGGGATGGCAAAAAGTTCCCAATCTAATGGGTTTCCCCGAACTCCACAACTTTCATATCAAGTTTGGGGATGGCTTATGGGGTTTAAGGCGGATTTCAGAGCATAAATGGGTATTAGTATTCGGTATAGGGCTGGGCATGGGGATTATTATCTATGCCCCGCTATACTCTGTCCCACTTAAAATACTTATAATACATTTAAATATTATTTGATATTTAATATTAGTGTATATGTTATAATTTAAATATAATAAATTATTTGTTCCTTTTAAGAACCTATTTCATATCTTATTTTGACTTTAGTTGTCATTATTTAATATTTCTAGTAGTCTATGGTCTTTTTATTTTATGTGCTAATTAGCGGTGATATTTGATTTATTATTATCGAATTAGTTCATGGTTAATTATTCTACTTACCATATGTTGTTAGCTTTATATATTTATAAATAAAAAAAATTACCTTATCATCATTCCAACTAAGAAGTTGTTGAAATAAGAAATATCAACGGTAACGATATTAAAAAACTAAACTGGATTTTGCAAATTACCAACAATTAAATGAGAACTGGGTCGGGTTTGAGGGAAATTTTGCCCCAAATAAGAATCCCTTATAAGATAAGATGGGGATCGAGTGGGTTTAGAGAACTATTTAATTATCAGGTTTGGGTATAGGGACCATACTCTCCTCTTCAAATCTACCCCATTGTCATTCTTGCAAGTTCATCGAAAAGAACTATGTATTCAACTAACTCCCCAATATTTGTGAAACCCATTCATTTTTCGTCACAAACCAACAAAGTCTAACATCAAATCCCAATTTCTAAAATTCTTATGGAGCACCTCTGATGGATCAATTGGGTTATCTACCCTAAACACATCAAATCATCACAGTAGTAAAGATTGATGGATCTACCTCCATCTTTACATAAAGATTTATATGTTAAAACTTTAAGTAAAATCAATATTTAAACTGTGAATGTTTTTCGAGATCAAAGAACCTTTTCAACATCAAGTTCATGTTTTATTTGTTTAATAAGCAAAAATGTTGCAACGAATTTTAGAAACCTTAATAGAAGACGAATACGAAGAGAGAGAGAGAGAGAGAGATAATGAATACTTTTGTTTATTTTTTAACGATCAACAATTGGAGTCAATTCACACTATATGCTTGTTTTGAAGTCATGAAAACTTGTATGCTTCTCCGAAAATATTAGGTCTTAGTGGTTGTAAATGCAATCCAACTTTGTCAAAAAAGTTATTGTGTGTATCGTACTTTATGGGGCTCTATTAAATGTATTGAACTCGTGAAAACACATAATTGTATGTAATATTTTGACGTGGAACTTTGTATGAGTGACACGTGGGTGCTTTGTATGAGTGACACATGGCCAAATTACATATAATTGTGTGTTTTTACGAGTTGAGTAAATTTTATAGAGGCGTTCAAAGTACGATACATACAATAATTTTTTTTAAAAAAGTTAGATACATTTAAAAACATATAATCCACATCTATGCATAAGTTGAAACTTGCTTTTTATACTAGAAGTCCTCTTAATCATATGAAAATATTAAAAACTCAATTCTAGGTTTTTATATCCTAGAATACTTCCACTGTCTTTCATATAATTCCTTCTCCTTCTCGAATGATCTCTGCATTTTTCGAAATTCCTACTTAAATTGTATGTCTCTACTTTATTGTTCAACAAGCATCCTTATATGTTATAACCATACGTAAACAATAAAAGTCCGCAAATGCGTTAGAGTTAATTATTTATAACAATACCAATTTATAGTTTTCATCAGTTTCTTTAGCCAATTTATGACCAATTTTCATCCATAAAGATGTTTTATTTTAATATTATTAACATTAACGTGTAATAACTGACTTGAGCAAATGCTCCCTCTAAGCTTTGTGTAATTGAACAATATCTATATCATAATTTGATTGAATTGAACCGTAATTAAACACTCGGAGACAAACAAAAAATCCCTGTGATGATGCATGCGGGAAGCATGATGTTCACTTCACTTCTAATACAAGTCTCTACATCTCCCACTTTTACACCATACTCCACATACAAAAAGCTTTAGCAACCACTCATCATTCATATCCAATTTTCCCATTTTACTTTCTATTATGTTCAACAATATATTCCCAAAATAACACTATACACACACATAGTTTACAACAAAAAAGAAACACAAAACAACTCATCTATAACATGCATATATAAAAACACCTATATTCTTTTCTTTATGGTCACCTAATACCTTCATAGTGCACTATTGAACTTCACTTTCTTATCATTTCAAAGTTTTAGTCAATTGCACTCCAAATCCATAAAATTACCTATAAATTTACATTCTTCATTCCCTACCATACCCCATTTACTATAACCATGTTCCCCAAAATGTTGGTTTTGTTAGTTATTTTCATTGTCTACTCAACCATCAACCAACCTACTTCGGTATCCGGATCCGACCCGGATCCACTTCAAGACTACTGCTTACCCTCACCTCATTCCCACCAATGCAAAAACTCCTCATCTATCACCGTTGACGACTTCATATTTTCGGGCATAAAACACCCCGGAAAATTCACCAACAAATTCTCCGGCGTGCCTGTTTCCGCCACCGTCTTCCCAGCACTTAACACGCTTGGAATGTCGTTAGTTAGAGCAGACTTTGAGGTCGGTGGGATCAACATCCCACATTATCATCCTCGAGCCACAGAGATCACGTATGTGCTTGAAGGGAAAGTTTATTCTGGTTTTGTTGATACCACGAATAAAGTTTTTGCGAAAGTGATTGAAAAGGGAGAGGTGATGGTTTTCCCTAGGGGAGTGTTGCATTTTCAAATGAACGTTGGGAACTCGCGGGCCACCGTTCTTGGGAGCTTTGATAGCCAGAATCCAGGATCAGTGAAACTTCCTGCAGCCTTGTTTGGATCCGGGATCGATGATGAGTTGTTGGAGAAGGCTTTTGGATTGAAGAGTAAAGATATTTCAAAGTTGAAGAAGAGATTTAGGATTCAAAAAGAAGAATAGGTACGAGTTTGAGTAATATATCCTATTCTTTACATTTTTTTCTTCTTAGATTTGAATAACTAGAATGCAGAATCGTTGATGTAATGTTTATTAATAAGTTTTGTTAAGAACTTTTTGTCAAACTGTTTCATACTTTTTAGATTTATAATTTTCTACGTACGTTTTCTAAAAAAATTGTTTCTAGAAATCTTGTGTGATTCTTCATTGGTTCAGTAATTCAGATACATGTATGCCGTTACTGAATTTTTAGTCTTTAGATGATTCGATGATCACATTTGTCTTAATATACAAAAATTATATGTCGTTGATCAACCCATAAATTTGAGCTATTTTAACACATGATCAAAATAACTGAAACATATTCTAGTTATTTCATAATTAGTGCTGTGGGATCATATCATATTCTTTTGGTATCTTCAAATATTACAAAATTTCCAAGGGTTTACAGCAAAATATAGTTATTGATGACTCAGTTTGTTCATACAACTACCCTTAAATTGGTGCTTATATGGTACAATACTTCAAGCATAACACTACACAATTACAAGAAATTACAATATTTTTCATCTTGGCTTTCATCAATAAATACAATATTTCTTCTTTCTAGAAAATACTAACTTTTTATTTTGTTGAATCTTGATAAGCAGAACACTTGAATCATGGCCTTGTCAAAAAAAATACAATCACTTTTTATTTTGTGCTGTTTCACAAATGTTACAATTTTCTTGAAAAACTTTTAAACTTGATGTTCTTTTAGTTGTTGTCCACAAGTTTTATTTATTTTTATCCTTTCATGAATTCCTATTAGGTTCAAGATGCAAGTGGTGTTTCAAAAGATTGCTGTTTCACTCAAACTTTAAGAACTTATAAATATAGAAAAATATTTTTTATTAACCTAGTGATACATTAACTACCAACAGTACTCCAGCATTATAGAGGTTACAATCCAGATAAATTAACCATCAGCAAACATAAATTTTCATTAGCCTAATGATACATTTGCTTGATATAACCAAGTTTTTAAAGCATAGCATTTAGCACTTCATTCCATATATCAGGAACCCCAGGCAGGCACCAGTGGCTACAATCAGCTGAACCATGGTTCGTATGGTGCTGCTTCTCAGCTCCACTACCAGCAGCTTGTGTGTAAATTGATGGATGCCCGTCTCTTCGTAGAGCCGACATTGCGGTTATATCTTCTAGATAAACCGGAAATCTCATTCTTTTGATCACACCTTTAAGCACCATCATCTCTTCTGGTACATGGGGCTGACTAGCATACCCCAATGGTTCACTTTGCTTGTAGCATTTCCATCCGTTGTCCCTGTACAATTTTCTATGCGTAAGGTACAATTTAGCTGTATATGCACAAAGTACAACTACCAGTTACACTAAAGTAACAAAAAAAAAATAAAAAATTGAGTGGGTTCAACTGACTCTATAGTTGATACACATTGGCTCTGTCCTTAATTACACGGTTTCAGTTGTAAGGGGTACCTGTTATGTCGAGGGGACATGCTACGAAATATGACCTGTGATTGACGTGGGTCGAGGTTCAAATCGACCCATTTTGCCCATGTTCGAAGCCCTCTTTGGTATGCAACCATTCGGTTCATATCTTGGGCTACATGGTTTCCATCCATCAACAAGTCCCACCTAAAACATTCATAAAAATACAATAGGTTGTATTGTAAATATTTACAATGTATTATGGTATTGGATCACTTGTTCTTACGAGGTCCACTTGTCAGAGTGGGTCCACCAATGTGCCGAATCAAAAACCAATACGTCAGCAGCCCTCCAATACTTGGCATTTTCTTCTATCAAATCCAGATGTAAAATCCTCTTGTTTCCACGCCCTTTCTTCAGTTCAACTAGAAGTGGAGCCCAACAAAATTCAATTGATGTCTCAAAATCCTGAACAAGAAGACAAAGCACAAGGTACAACCCTTCTTCCGGTCAAAAATCTGGTCAAACATATACTGCAACTTATTGATGCATGATCCTAACATATATGCATCAACCAGTCGTATGGTACAGCTCACTAATGCACATTTATCGTAGTTTTGTGTACAATGGTCTCACCAGGGCATGGAAGGACATTGTTGGGCCTGCGTAAGAGACTGTTTTGCGATCAGTGGGCAAGACGGATTCGACCAAGCAAACAAGAGACTCCCATTGGTTTCTCATAATGAAATCACCTACTAACATTATTCTTTTCCTTCTCATTCTTCCAAGAAACTCTAATGCATCAAACCTAAAAATTATTTGATCAATGAACTCATAAGTTACAGCTATTACCGCATAACATACTCCCTAAAATACTATTAGCAATAAACCAGTTGTCCTTAGGCTAGACACTTATTCTGAGTTAGAATGGTTAAATCCATAATTAAGGTACAACTATTTCTGAAATAAGTACAACTACGACATATGAGATGGTAGTTACTTGTTTATACCAAAATTTAAATAGTTGGAAAATAAAACGTTCGGTGTCAATCCAACACGTATCAAAATATTACATGGTTTGATCCGCTCATTTCGCTACCTCCCCTATTATTTTGCTGTCACAAAAAGTAACAATCATAGTGAGTGTATACTGAAACAAGTGAATGTAGAGTATGTACCTAGGAATGTTGCAACCATGTGGTTTCCATCTCCATTTCTCGTAATCAGAGTCCGGCCTCCCATTTTTTCGACAAGTTACCCTGGTACTAAGATATGGGCAAGTAGCCGCATCATAAAGAGGATATGTTTGATCATACACCCATTTCCCCGACCCAAAATCACATTTTCTTAGTGAATCATGACGGCTCTGAACCATATTGATCTCATCTTGGTTGTCATTGAGCCATGACAACTCCTCAATCTCGAGTTTTGATGAATTGCTCGGCTTAAGGTGAGTAAGCAACAACGAGAAGGCAAGGAAGCACAAAAGGAAGGATTTGGAAGCCATTGCAAAGGTTGAAAGAAGGAAAGTGATGGTGGTATATAGAGTTGGCCAAGCAATTATGAGCATGTAGGGACACTTTGTAAAAAGTTATAGAAAATTATGCTCAATTTAGGCATGATATGCGGTGAAATTGAGTTATCGTGATTATATAATATTAATCATGAATGTTGGAGCAGATATTTATATTTTCAGAAGTAATTTAGACACCAAAAAATAACGTGCATATATACTACAAGTCTACACAATCATTTGTGTTAGCACACAGTATAACATGTTATATGCATTGCATGAATATAATATACACATCATATTTTATGACATGCATATATATACGGTGGGGATTAAGAGGGAAAAAAAAAATTAGAGAATGAGGGAAGCAAATCTCAACCATTGATTTCATCATAAATGAATTTTAAAAATTACAAAAAATTTCAAAATTTAACATTCATCACCAACGAATGTTAAAAACGTTTTTTAAATAAAAAAATCAAGGGTTAAGATTTGCTTCACTCCTTCCTCAAATTTTAAAGCTTCCCTATGAATTTTTCCCCTGTATATATACATATACAATTAAAATTAAAATAACTTATATGTTAGACAAAATGTCCATCACGTCATGCCTTTTTTAGAGTTGGATTTTGACATGGTTAAGTAACCGATTAATATTCTTTTCGAACAGACATAGCTAGAAACAAACGTGAAGAAAACCATAGATTTATTTCCTCTTAATTTTCATACCAAAATCATGGAATGAAAAAGTGAAAGGGTAACTTTTGAAATTGGTCCCCAGTGTTGGACCATGGAAATGATGTTGTCTAATGTGTGCGAGGGTGAAATTTAATTATGAAAGGCACGTCAGTTCACAAAGTCCAAAGGACCAAGCCCATCATCAATATACCAACTGCCAATTTTCAAACCTTTCTTTCATATAGTAAATAGTAAAGTAATAAAAAAATATAAAAAATAATTATTTGATAACTCACATTCTATATCCTTCATTTTATATTAATATTAATATTAATCATTTATAACCATAATTAAGTGTTTTATTATATACTAACATAAATATTATATTTTAAGGAAATACACTTCAACTCTTTTTGCTAAATATTACTATAAAATTCTTCATTTTTAAGGACCGGTAACATAAATAAATAGAGAAATTATATGTGACGTTGATTGCACATTTATAATACTTACAATACTGTTGATCAATTAAAATATTTTTATCTTATATCTTTTATCCTAAGTCGAGGCATTGTATTTGCAATTAAACGCCTTTGTTGGTGAACTGTCTATGTCCTTAAGCAACTGTATAAATCTAAGGTTTCTGGATGTTGGGGAAAACAAGTTATCTGGCAAAATACCTGCGTGGGTAGGGAAAGACTTACGAAGATATATGGTCTTGGTTTACGATCAAATATGTTCAATGGTAGTCTACCCCCCCCCCCCCCCCCCAAAATATGTTGGTTGTACAATCTTCATATCCTTGACCTGTCTGACAATGGATTGGTTGGTAATATTCCTCATTGCTTTGGTAACTAATTCACATCTATGTCTAGTAACGGGTCTGGAGATGATATTAATCATTCTTATTACTCATATCGTGGTAATCGGCGACATTACGAACTGTGAATCATATTTCTTATGCATATCTTCAAAAGCAACTTCAAGCAAGTAATCTGGCTTTTGAAAATGTATTTCAAGAGTTCATTGACAGTGCATTGATTGCATGGAAAGGAACTGACAGACCATTTGGAAGAAGTAATCTCGAGCTGCTGAAGAGTATTGATCTTTCAAACAATAACTTATCTGGGACGCTTCCCTGTGAGATCACTAGTCTTGTTGAATTACTCTCCTTGAATATCTCCGTCAACAAACTGCATGGTGAACTCCCAAAAGATATTGGTCGGTTGAAATCTCTTGAATCTCTGGACTTATCACGAAATCATTCCCTTGAGTTTGTCACAGGTGGACAATTTAGCTTATCTTGACCTCTCATCAATAACTTCCCACAAGTGTCGTTTTATGAATCAATGTTGGCAGCTATTCTAGGTTCTGACCTTTTATTTTATTTAACGTTTCATGCACGACATGCTATCGATATGTTACCTAACACAAATTAGTCGAAACCACTGCATTTTATCTTTGAAAATTTACCTTCAGTTAACGAAATTATGTATCTTTGAATTGATAAGATCATGGATGTGAATTTGTTTACTGATCAATAGAAACTTGGACCGCTCAATTGAATGTAAAATGTTCATGAATGGTATTGGGCCTGATGCGATTGAGTCTGAAGTGCCGAAGAAAAAAAGGTAGTCCAGCCGGTTGTTGTTGGGCCGATGAAAAATTGAATGTTTCTTCGACCCAGGCGCATCAAAAATATAAAGAAAAATATTTCTATTGAGATAAACGATCTCAAGTGTAGACACTATTGAAATCGTTCAAGATGGTGTTGGCAGTTCACAATTGATAAACATAATAATGAAAGAAACTGAGCATTCCGATTTTGAAGTTATTTCATGAAAACATACAATTTACGTTAGTTATTAGTTATTACGGTAAAATAATATACAAAGTTTCTTTAAGAAAATAATGAATAAATATTAATACACTCAGCAAAAGTTTCATTTTCTTGCAACTTGGAAGAGTAAAAGTAATACCTGCTCGCCATCTCATGTAAACCTCCAATTCAGATTGCTTTAAATTAATAACGATTATTCATTTATTTTCTTGTATAAAGTATATGCTAAATGCTAATGCTAATACATACATAATAAGTCTTTATGTTTATTCTTAATATAAGAACGATAATTAATACTCCACCTACTTAACGATGAGTTCTTTGCTTTTTTATCCTTTTCCATGTAATAAAATAAGAAGAATAAGTTTGGCAAATAAAAGTGTCTATTTATTACTTATGTATAAAAAGTAGACGATGACATTATTGAATATTTAAATAATTAATAAAATTATTTAATTTTGTTAAATTGATTAAAATTAGAGATTTGATGACATTAGCTTTTAAGTTAAAAAAATTTGTCAATTAAATCATTTTATTTCGCTCTATTCAAAATTACAGTCTCAAACTTTTTACACGCAATTAATTATGAAATAGTAAGTTTTATTAATGTTATCTATTTGTCCCACTACTATTATAATATTATATAAAAGTATTATTAGAGAAACTATATATGCATTATATAATACCTACATGTTAAGGAAAAAAGTTAAATAATATAACATACTTTTATTATACTAATTTATTATTTTAAATACATTTAAATAAATAAAATAACTTCAAATACTTCCACGTACATCTCGAATCCCACAAGTAATTTTATACAACCTTTTTCAATTAACAAGTTATAGGTTTAGGATAAGATTTGCAGTGTCAAAAATCTTCAACGTTTCAATGGATATTTAATCTTAAATCTTTAAATTAGTAATAAGAATAAATATAAGTTATTACTCTATCATCTCAAAGTTAAATTCCTAATTAAAATTGTAAATTACAATGTGATTACATTTATCATCTTAAATTCTTATTTAATCGATGTCCTAAGATAATTACTAAAATCCCTACTCAATAAAAATTGATTTGAAATTTGAGACAGTTGTATGAAAAAAAAATATAAGTAATTCTAATAAAAATGTAATCATTGATTAAATAATTGTATTATATATTTAAATTGTTGAATAAAAAAAATATAATTTATTAATTTAATATTTATTTTAGTAGTTTAAACGAATTTAGACGGTATTATCGATCGATGTATAACCAAGTATTATGAAAACGATTCCCATTCGTGTTTCCGTACACTTGATTAGTGTGTGTTGTCCGTCACTACTATTTCTCCAAGTTACCTATTTTGTTTATTTCTCTGACATTTTAAACATAACTAAAAAAAGAAAAGGTTTTCTTGAAGTTTTGAAGGAACATGGCTCCAAGAGGAAGACGTTCAAAGGTTAATTTTTATATCATTTCGATTATTTGTTTTGGGTTTTTATGAATCTTTATGTTGTTTGATCATAATCCATCTGCGATTCTTACAATGATGATGCAGCGTACGGCTCGAATGGATGCAGCTGTTGATGCAATGGCAGCACTTGGGTTCTCAGCACAGGTAGTCAAGGCCAAAATGCGTGAGCTACTTAAGGTATTGTCCGGTTGCTCTGTTTTAGCTTCTTCTTTTTTTCTTTCTTTTTTTTTTTTTTTTAAAGTATGATCACCATGTGTTATGGCTTTTTATTTGCCTTTGCTTAGTGTTTATATTTTTCAGTGTTTTTAAAAAAGATGTTTTAGGTTTGAAAGTTATTTTGATTTTTAGGGTTTATATTGAGTTACTCAATGATGTGTTTTAGGCTTTTTTTTTAAATGAACTAAAAATAAAACTTTGCAAAAGACTAAAAGTGATATTTGAACAGATATGGTAAAGGTTAGTATGGCTTTTGGTTTCAGTATGCTTTTATTGTTCAATGTAGTCTTGTTCAGTCCAGTTTGAGCTGTAACCTATAGGTTTTTGGCTGGGGTGGAGCCAGCATATTTTCATAGCAGGTTCAACCCAAAAGTTTGTACCAAAATATAAGTAAATATGGTATTTCTCAGTGTGTTCAACTAAACCAACTTGCATTGTCGTGGGCTCCACCCCATGGTATTCACTATATCAATTATTTTCATGAATCGAAAAAATATTGTTGACAAACCAGTCTAACGACCTGTTTTAACCAACAGAAAGTTATCTGCTTTGACCCAAACCAATTTGACTCGTGTACAAACCAACCCACCCACCCGACCCACTGTTTCCCACCCCTATGACACATATAACAGGAAGTCTATTCACTTGATGCAGGATTTCATATTTACTCATCATTGACCCATCTGTTTTGATGGTTTCTTAGTTTGTAAAACAAGCATATCAAGAAATGTACACATGTGTCTTTCACTTTGTGCAGGAGAAATTCTTTACATGTCATCTTCTAATACAATAATGCCTACGTATTGTTGTAATCACTTAACATATGGCTCTTATAAATAACATGGTAATAACTTATTGGTAAAATGAAGGTTAGCTTAACATACATGTGAACTTGGACTGATTCCACCACAAACTTGAGGATTAGTATAAAGCACACTGCAGACCACATACACATTGGTAGCATACCATGTAAAGGGGGACTTATCTACCAAGTCATCATAACTTACATTCTTCAAGTTCTAACTATGTTTTTTGGAACAATCGCAGTGTTACATTTTTACAAACTACAGGACGTGAACATCAGGTCCCCTGAACTAACCATACACGCACATAAATAAAAATTGGTTAATTCCCTAGTTCTCGGAAGATCATAAGCTACTTGTGATATAAGTTTAAGTAATTGATGACTGATAAAGTACTCAAAGCCTTAGAAATTGCAGGACATTATGCATCATTCCTTATCAAGTATATGTTTATAAGTAATTGATGAAGTATGCAACATTAATTACAAAAAGCTTCTCGTGATCTTAGTTTTCGTATAAATTGGTATGAAGTTAGTTGGTTTATCTTTCAAGAGTGAAACCTGGTTATTGGCAGTGAGCAATGCTGTGATCATGACATGACGCTTCTAGTGTGGCTAGAGAAATTGGCTATCTAGCAGAAAATAATGAAATCAGGCAAAGTCAACAATCAGTAGAGAAGGGGATTCTCATTTTGAAATCAAACAAATTAGGATAGAATTCAACAAAATCAAATCCAAATTACAGAACATACTAAAATTCAAATGTAACTGTATACATGTCACACTACTTTGTTGTCATGAGTTTAATATTTGTTGTATTATCATGTTTCCTTATTTTGTATTGTATGTTGATTTAGACATATGACGAGGAATATAGATTTATCGAAGAGGATGCATATAGGGTGCTATTGGATGCTCTACTTGCTGATCAAGAAAATGAAAACCAGCAGGGGCAAATTGAAGAAGTTGCACTCGGGGAGACATCAATGGCGGTAATGAAATCAAACAGTTATATTCTTATTGGGTGCAGATACTAAAAGTAAAGAAAAAATGCAATTGCAGATTGTTTTGGGGCTAATTTTTTTTTTTTTTTTTTCATTTAGTTAATGCAGAATGAGCTCATTGGAAGTGAACCAGTGGAAGAAGGCCATGAAGTTGTCCTTCCACCACCACCAGAACCACTCTTTGCCCCTATGCCACCACCACCTGAGATGACTACTGCACTTCCACCACCACCAGTGATGACACCTGTCCTTGCTCCACCAGAAAAGGTTCTACCACGAATTAGAAAAAAACCATGTTATGGTTTATTAAATAGTGATGATGAAGATGATGATGATGGTGATGATGATTGGAAATTTATAACATTACCATCGATCCTTAACCATTCGATGTCACCACCAAAAACACCACCAGCGCAGCCTAGAGATATGTAGTCTTCTCATCTCTTCTCCAGGTCTAGATTCAACCACAGAAGTTGTAGGTGCAGGTCAAACATTAATGGATATTAACTAACAAAGTATTTGATGTTATATCAGGTATCTTAAAATTGTTAACAGTTACAAGATATGTGAAATATTTATGAATCAATGAAAGGTAATAGAAGTAGAATTTGTAAATTATCATTCTCAAGGTCTACATGTGTTTAAACGTGAGTATTTGTTTACCTAAAGTTATTATCAGGTGAATCAAATTTTAATGGTTTACAAAATCTTAAACATTACTTTTTCCAATTTGAATTATTGTTCATCACAGAATTATAAGCTAAGAATAAACGTGATTGTACGTGTCTAAGCTAAGAAGTATAACGTGCCATTTTCATTTCCTTTTTCTTTTACCGATGAATCATACATATTTTCTGTTTAGTAGATTTAATAAGACTCAAATAAAGAGGTCAATGTTACAGTACAGATTTTGTATATGTTAATCATACATGTTTTTCAATGATAATTAACAGTTTTAAAGCGGTTAATATGATAATTATAGTGTAAAAACAATATCTAATGAGGGAGAAGTTGGATAAGGACGCAATAAACTTGAATTATCAAAATATATATGGATAAACATTATTTATTGGTAAGTTCATTATTTCTCATATAACTTTAGGAAAGGTTCAAATAATATAATTTTTTACGGTAATGATAGTTACGGTAATAATAGTAGGATTGAATTTTCTTTATCTTTTATTTTAATATTAACTAATCTTTTTGATAAAAATTTTATATCAAAATTATTAGAATTCTATATTCTTTAATATAAAATAAAAAGTTTTCAAAAAAAATACATATTAAATATACAAATTAAATTTGTGTATTACAACTTTATAATTTTTTGTGTATCACACTAAAAAATTAATAATGTACATCAGACATAAAAATTATAAAGATTGTGATACACAAATTTAATTTATATATCTCATATATATAATTTATTTCATATTAAAAAGTATAAAATTATAATAATATTGATATAATTTTTTAATAAAAAAATAATTAATATTAAAATAAAAAATAAAAAAATTTAATTCTACTATTATCACATGTAAAGAACTAAACTACAATAATTCATCCTTATATTTTAGTGAAGTAACTTTCCTTAAGAATAAGTTCACCATGTATTGAATAACGAAAAGAGAAGTTCATATTTAATAACTATACTTCCCTTTCGAGCAAAATAACATTCTAATATCAACCTTTTGTATTTGTATTGTATTTTTGTAAATATTTTAAGATTAATGGCATTGAATGTTGAGTTCATGTCAAGTTTCTGCTGTCTTCAGTAACAAATGATTACATTGATGTTCTATATCAACTTATACTCTTTTAATATATAATATGGTGCATTTATTTTTCTAAAATAATAAATTAAAACCATTTATATTTTAATGTAGTAAAATTTTATTTTATCTTTTGTTAAAAATAACTTTCATATGTACGAAAACTCAATTAAAATCAAATGTGATGTTTTTTTTTCTTTTGGTATTGTTGTATTCATCATCATAAAGACACATCATACATATAATGTGTCTTGTAATGCGAATTTGGTTCAATCCATTGATAATTATCGTTATCTCATGTTAGTGCTTTTGTAATTAGTTCACAGAATTTTATGGGAATATACATAAATTTTAAAGACGAAATATAACTATTCTAATTTTATTATGTCGTGAGATCTTTAACATTAATTACATATTTCTACTAATAATGCATTTGTTGTAATTCCATCATATGTAAGACATCTACATATAGACGTCATAAATGGTTTATAACAGAGTAATAAATAAAAATAATATACATGTTTTCTCCCTCTATGGTCTATTGTCACTCTCTCCGTATATAAAATAAATAATTATATAGTATCTGAATTTAAAAGGAATAAAATTTTGATGGAAAAAGTAAAAAAATATATATTTAAAATTATGATTCATCAAAAAATAAGTATGATTCAATAAAATACAAATATGATTTCAAACTGAATCAAAGAGTTATTTTGTTGAATCAAATGGTTAAAAAACGTTTCTCTTTCTTCTCCATCAATTTTTCTTTCTCCCTTGAACCCACTCCTATATATATATATATAAAGTACCAGGATTTAAAAGGAAATAAATTTTGAAGGAGAATAGAGATAAATATATATATTTAAAACTTTAATTAAGAAAAAAATAATTATAATTCAATAAAAAATAAAATATGATTTCAAATGAATTAAAGAGTAAGAGAATTCTTCGTGTCATTCTCCACTAATCTTTTTTTTTCATTTGAACTCACTCCTATATATAAATCGTACGATCCATGCATGTCTCCCTATGTGTATATATAGGCTATTACAAAATCTTAATATTAGTCCACCCTCCTCGTATTTAGTGATTTTGAGTGACTATTAATTAGTCATGCAATTCCTAACTCTCCCCCAACGCTACTCTCCGTCGATGCACCACCACGGTTTTGTCATTCCCTGTCGAGTCTCAACTAGTTGCAACTCTTCAGTTTCACTTCGTTGTGCAATTCATACTCCATCTATAGGTACCATATGCTTTTTATTTCAGTTTTGTATATGTTTACAAGAGTTGATTTGAATAATCGAATGTATTGTTTATAATTACTCTAGTCAAATAACTATTATTTACATACAAAAGAGAAAGAAAAAAAAAGAGACTATAATAAATGCAACATTCTTTTCATTAAACTAACTTTTTTATAATTTTCTCGAAAAACATCAATGACTACTGATTTATTTATCAAAAAATTAATAGGACGTGTTTGTATCACATCATGACATAAGTAAGCAGTTTTTTTTCTTTTGCTTATATTGTTTTATTTGATATATGTACCGCAACTAAGAACATTTGAGATTATGTATCATCTCAAATTTATTGATCTTAAAAAGAACACATATACTTACACAGTGTAATCAATGTGTTGTTCGTTTTTAGGAAGCCAATTTTATTTATATATTTATATTTATGACACGTATCGTTAATTTGAAAATGTTGTAATAATTTTATATTATTAAGGTAAATTAGGAAAATTAGTTTTTCACCATCTATAGTGGATAATAATTTTGAAATATAATAAAGGTGGACAATACTATCAGTACATAGTTAGTATTAAATGATTATTTTTAGTTTGGGTCATAGTAAATGTACATAACAAGGGTTATTGTTGAGCTTCGCATCGGGTGTAATCAGCTAACCCATTTAACTTTATAGTTTATGCATTAACAATTATAAATGAAAAAAATTATAAATGAAAAAAATTTAATTATTGGAAATCAACGTAACATAATATATATCATCAAAAGTCAGAACTAAAGTTAGTGATTATCATTAATAGAGTTTCAAATATATATATAGGGAAATGATCCATAGGGAAGCTTCAAATCTTGGGGAACGAGGGAAGCAAATCTTAGCCCTTAATTTTTTCATAAATAAATATTTTTAACATTTATTTGTGATGAATGTTAAATTTTGAAATTTTTTGTGATTTTTAAAATTAATTTATGATGAAATCAAGGGTTGAGATTTGCTTCATTCATTTCGTATTTTTTGCTTTCCTCTTAATCACCACATATATAAATATATAAAATATTAAGTTAGAACTAAAATTAGTGCAAATCATTAATAATGTTGAAGTAAACTTTTAAATAGGTTCATTTTATTAGGTAACCTTAATAATTAGTCAAACTGATATTTTTTGTTATTATTAATTTATATAATAAAATAATATTAAAATGCAAATAATAGTGACGTTTTCTAAAAGTTAAAATACTCATAATAATAATCATAATAGAAAATAAATACAAATATAAATGATAATATAAATAGGTTCGTTAGTTTGTCATATTTTGAAAGTAAATAATTTAAATTAGATAAGAAATAATCAGAGACTTGGTGGTTTGCGGGAGTAAAAATAAAAGAAATGTTGTACTTAGATTCGAACTTGTAGAGACCATCACACTTGGTAGGCTCCAACTGCAAGGCTAGCAACCACTATAATTGACTTTGCTCATCAAAATTTATATATAGATAGTTTTAATTTTCTACAGAAATATAATAATACCCCTAGTGAACAGTAACAAACGACGACTTTAGCATATGAAACGACAATCAACTAACCATAAATGTATATAAGGAGAATATTTTAATAAATATACATATTCAGTCATTTTTTTTTTCTTTTTTCAAGAAGTTTTGTTAACAAAATTTTTTCCATCATAAAAATGAAATAAAATTTAAACGAGGGTCCAAGCTGTAATACAAGGTTTATTGAGGGAGTCTTACTGTAAAATTCACTCTCCAATTTTCCATTTCAATTTTGTTAAACCCTAGTACCCTGTTTCTCCCTTCTTCCCCTAAACCTCAGAAACTCACAGACCTGTGCAGGTCTCGCACAACAATGGCGGCATTTGACTACGTTCAGAACCTAAACGACGTCGCTTTAAAACCTAGACTCCTTCGTTCACTCATCAAAGAACACATACCAGACGAAAATCAGCAATTGCGGAATTCATTAGTGCTTTCATATGTTGTTTCTGCAATTAAAACTCATGAATTGCTATCTGAACGCGTTGATCAATCTGATGAGAATAAAAAGTTGATTGCCAAATGGAAGTCATCTGTTGATTTGTGGATTGATCGTGTGCTCATGTTAATCTCTAGTAATATGGTAAATCTCACCTCAATTTGCGATATTAGTTGTTTTATTCAATACAGGAATGATAATGATGATGTTAGCTACAATTTTTTATAGAGGGCATTTTAAATGAGAACCAATACAAAGTTAGTTCATGTGATGAAGTTCAAATATTGAAGGAGGTTCTGGAGGGTGTTTGGATTGCTATTTTATCGTGCTTATCTGCTTAAAAAAACATGTTCGTCCCAACATGCTCATTTGTAAGTGATAATTTAGGGGGTGTTTGGGATTGCTTATTTAAGCACTTATCTACTTATTTGCTTATTTTAACAGAAGATAAGCAAATACAAACACTTTTTAGAAACTGCTTATCTGCTTATTTGTTAAGGAATAAGCACTTAAAAAATAGTATGTTGGAACATGCTTATTTTTTAAGCACATAAACACTTATAAATAAGCAATGCCAAACACCCCCTTATTTTAAAATAAGCAGATAATCAGTTTTTAGAGGGGTGTTTGAATTTGCTTATCTTTCGTAAAAAATAAGTAATAAGCACATATACACTTAAATAAGCAATCCCAAGCACCCCCAGTTGGTTCTCATTTGAACTTCCCTCTAAATAGTACATGTATATGTATATATTATATGTACATTATTATAGCTAGATATAAAAAATAAAATAAACGTATCATGCTTGTTTTTATGTACTTTTTAGAGTATAGTTCAGAAGACTTATCTGAATTTTTAATCAAACTATGTTTGGTGTAGCCAGATAAACGCTGGGCTGGAATCTGTTTATTAGGGGTTACATGTGAAGGATGCAGTTCTGAACGGTTTCTCGCGTCATGTGGTGCTTGGTTTCAGAAGTTGCTACCACATCTTCAGGTATTTAGATTTTAATCTGCTTTTATAGTTTGGTTATTGTGTTTATTGGTGCTTGTATACAAATAGATGGAAAATTGAAGACTATCATTTCATGCAATGATTCTTAAGTGATACTGGTTTTTGACCACGTAGTTATATTTGCTGAAAGAATGATAAATGAATGGAGTAATACAATCTGATTATGTGTATAGGAGTGGCCAACACCTTTGTTTTTTTTTATTATTTAATCACTGTATAAGTCAGCGTAACTGTCTGGCACGGTCACAAATGGAAATTTGGAAAACAACTACTTGGACATATATTTGTATCAAAACGGGTGTACCTGTTAGCTTGTTTCGTAGCAGCTACACCTGTTAATACATTTGATAAATGGATGCACATGTTTGGCATGACTGTAGATGGAACGCATTGCACCTGTCCTACTCATGGTGTAAGCTTTCTGTATGTCTATTTTGCATTGTAAGATGAAACTATCAGTCCTGAACAGTAGGGTGATAACAGAATGATCTCAAGAACCCTTTCAACTTATTAAAATTTCGTCACATGTTATGAAAACTTTCTTTTAAATGATTGCAATATCCCCGTTTCATTTATATTTATCTAATGCCAACTTTGGTCATAAGTATTAAAATGATTCTGGTACGAGTTACGACCTTGTTACTGTTAGTAAATTTAAGAATTTGATAACACAGACCCTCCTGGAAGCAAATAACAACAAACAATATCACCTTATTAGAAGTATGGCACCCTTTCAATATTTTCCTGTTTGTCTATGTCAATATCCAAGCTTTTTCCTTTTACTTGGTTATGTGAACTTCAACCTCTAGATTGTAGGCTAAAGCAAATATTACTAGAAGTTTTGTTTTAAGAATTTATTTATTTTATTTTTTTCTAACACAAATGTAAATCTTGCATTTAAATCAGCCTGCAGAGTCCCACTTTGTGAAGGTTGCTTGTTGTGTCTCATTATCAGATCTTGTTACAAGGTATATCAGATATCTTTCTACCCAAAGCACAAGCATATTGCAAAAGCTTGACATGTTTTTGACAAAATTATTACTAATGTATAGTTATTCTGTTTGAGGATAAGAAGTTTTACTTGCCATTAACTTGAAATGCATGTTTTCTAACATGTATAGAAAAAGAAGTAAACAAAATTTTACATGGTGAATGAGTGAAAATGGACACAAAACTTAACGAACATTAATCTAAATGATATAAATTGCCTAATTGGCATAGATTCGTGCAAAATAAACCTTCATACTTTTCAAAATGTCTATAGCCACCATGTAATAGAATTAAGAAACCAGTGCTTCTCCTCTATTAGAAAAACATCACCTTTTACTGTCTCAAGATATAATTAACATTTTATTTTCAACTTTGCATTTGACAACTTAGCATCTCTTTGTGCGATTACTCTTACTATAGGCGATTTATCTAGATGCTAAGTTTGGTCTCATCAACATGTACAACCAGGCTTCAGTGGGAGTGTAGATGGGGTCTTCTTTGGGTACTATTTACTAACTACATTAGCTAAAGATTAGGATGAAATATATTTTGTTAATGCCTAGGATACTTTAAATCTTCATTGGTTTGTGGGGCCATGACCTAAATTTATTAGGCAGTTACTTTTATATTTTACGGGGCCATAACTTCATTTTTGTTGGGCCGTTACTTCTTATTTTACGGTGCCGTTATCTTATTTTATGGGGCCGTTATCTTATTTTACGGAACCATTACTTCTGTATTCTTGGGCCGTCACTGCTCATAGTATCTATATAAAGAGAACAATATTAGGGTTATTCGAATATACACAAGTTATTCAAATTTTACTCAGCTCTGATATATTTCTATTTGAACTAGGTTGGGTGGGTTCCCAAATATGAAGAGAGATGGAGCTTCACTTGCTGCAAAACTTCTTCAACCAGTGTTAAAGCTAATAAATGAGGATAACTCGGATGTGGTATGCATTGGTATTCTCATGTTTAGAGGAATTAACTTTTTATTTGTATGCTTTAGCAGCTAATACCGATTGCATGCTTTAAAAAGTTGATAGTGATTCTTTTCATTTTGAATATATATTTAGGGGGCTTCTTTCGTAGAATTCACTGGAATTCTAGGGAATTGGAATCTGAAATCCATTCCTATCCTGTTTGGTTGGCATAATGGAATTCAAATGCCATGCCATAGTGTGTTTGTTTGGCAACATGTAAAGAGTTGGAATACCTCGAATTCCATCAAATGAAGGAATTCAGATTTCTTGGCGTTTTAGATGAAATGTTAACGATTTCATTGGAATTCAAAATTTTGATAAAATGGAATCTTTTATAATTTTTCATTACTACTATTTAATATTAATGATATCAATATAGGAATATTATACTATATATGTTTTTTATTTTTAAAATAGAATGTATTATACTGTTATGGATAGTTTTTATATTATTATATATTATTGTATAGTATGCAAAATATACATGGTATTTCTTATCTTATATTACCCAGGATTATTATATAGTATAAATCATATCTTAATTAAAATTATTTATTATAGTATGTTATTATTATATTTAATTAGTAATTATTTAAATAAATAAAGCAACTAATTATATTCTTATAATAACTATATTTTCATAGTAATTAGTGTATTATTATTGTTATTTATTGTGATGATTAATTATTAATGTTTCACTTCAAACACTATGTCTTAAATTCTTTATCAATAATATTTTTGATAGTACTACTAGTGCAAGTTCCATCTCATTTCCTGTCAGCCAGATGCGTGACGGATTTCAGTTCTTCTAGCTTCCAGTTCCTCCAGATTCCAATTCCTACAAATTCCAATAAACCCCCCGTTACTTTGCGATTACCCATTAACAGTTTGCAGATTTACTTAAACTGTATTTCTTCCTCACCCAAGCTGTTGGCTTATTGGTAGCTTTCTGCATGGTGTGGCTATTATAAGTAGCATTTTTTGTGAACAAATATGTAATGCATTGCTTGTAAAATCTTTATCAGTTCTATAAGACATTTTTTTTATCTTCAAGAGGTGATGTCTATATTGGCTTGTAGTTACGTATTTATTTTCTTTCTGCAGGAAGGAGCTATTAGCTTGTTACGTATCATAATGAATGTGTATCCATCATCTTTCCAGAAGGTCTACGATTCTGTAAGTTATCTGGTCCTTCCTTGAAGTGTGTTCAATGATCTTTTTATTTTAGCATATGAACACTCTTCTATGTTGAAACATCTGAAGGAGAACATGGTATTGGGACATATGAAGTTATCTAGTCCTATCAGTTGAATAGTTTTTCTATTTTTGCCTATCAACTATTCAACTTGCAAAGTTACCATTAGAAGAAGAGATATTTTCCATTTCTGCTGCAATCTCTCATTTAGTCATTTACTTGAACATGAACATGAACATGAACATGATCTAACATGTGTCATTTCGGTCTAAAAGGAGGTTGTAAAGATGGTAACAATAGCTACATAAAGTTTTAGGATAACGTATTCTAGAAGTTGACATTATTGCTTACTTGCTATATTTATTATCGTGCTGTTTTTGCTTTAATGGCCATTCTCTGGAATTGTTACCTTTTTAACTTTCATCATTTTATTTTTTTCCTGACTGAACATAGTGTTTGTAGTAAATGTTCATTTTCTTCTAAAAGAATTAAAATAAGAGATATATACTATTCAGTAAACAATGGTCTTTGGTTAATTTTGGAACACTGTGGCAGACTGAAGCTGCTATTGTTACAAAGATTATGTCCAGGAACTGCGGTACTAGCATGTTGAAGGTGAGACTATTTTCTATGGTATGACAGTCGATAGACTACTGGTGATGAAATTCGTAAAAGTATTTTGTGCTGTGACCAGAAACTTGCTCATTGTTTATCGTCACTTCCCAAATCAAGTGGGGATAAAGAAAGCTGGTCATTGATGGTTCAGAAGGTTTTAATAGCTATTAATGTTCTTCTGAATGATTCGTTCCAAGGTTTGGAAGAAGGTAAGGTGATGGAGAATTATTTTGGTGTTGTATTAGATGTCAACTGTACTTACAATTTTGTGTATACAACGCAGAAACTAAAACCAGTGAAACCATGCGAGCATTAGTCCCTCCAGGAACAGACCCACCTAGCCCTCTTGGAGGCCTAACAGTATTTGACATTTCTAACAAGGCAATAAGGCCTGAGCGAGTCTCTATGCCTAGTATCTCGGCACTTATGCTTTGTTGTTCTACGATGCTTACAACTTCTTATCCTGCCCAGGTAGCTTCAAATTTTTTATGTTATGATAACCTTTAGAGGTGGCAAAATGGGCGGAGTGGGTGGGTTGGGTAACAGTTTAAAAGGGGTTGAGTCAAAATGGGTAAATTTTGGTGTGGATCGAAACAGGTTGGGGTGACCTGAAACACTTTTTGTCCATAACTAATAAAGATTTTAAATTAATCATAATGTCAGATGTTGTTACAAAAAGTGTATTATATCAATAATAATCTAGAGGGTTTGCTCACTACCAATACACTTGAGCAATTGACACATTTGACCTCCCATTAAAGCTAATTCTTTTGATTCTACCCATTTGACCCGTCAGAGACAAGACCTAACCCGAATTAACCCATTCATAAGTAAATGGGTTGAAATGTCCACCTATATTTAAGCTAAAGGGGGCAAAATTAATTGACATCTTAATGTGTTATGATCCCAGGTTAAAGTTACTGTTCGGCCATTATTGATGCTCGTTGAAAGAGTGCTGATGGTGGATGGTTCCTTATCACAAACGTTGTACCCTACTATCAATGCAATGCAACAGGAAGATGTATGCTTAGAACTTCCAGTTCTGCATTCTTATGGCTTGGATATCCTATGTGGTATGATCAAGGGAGCACACAGGTGATGTATATTTCTTATCTTTTATTTGTATTTGTATGTATGTGGCGAAGCCTATGATTAAAGTATTTTGTAAAGAGAAATAAGACAAGAGACAGGAGTCAAATAGTTTAATGGACGACCGCTTTCTCCAAAAAAAGGTGGTATCTTGTCTGAGCTATATAAAAGAACACTTCTCAGGTGGTTACACTTGTAAATTAGCGTAATCATTTTCATCCAACCAAAATTTGATAATATCCTGTTCTCACAAATGGGGTGATAAACACTAAACCATTGATTAGCTTCTTGAAGGATAATTTAACTTGTAGGGAATACCAACTGTGTATTAGTAAACTGAGCCTTAGGCTGTTAATCGCCTCCATTGTTGAGCTCTGATTGATATTATAGACATTCATCTTCTGTTTATATGTTTCATGTTTGTACTTTTGCCAACGTTTTAATTTTTTTTTAAAACTCTGGCTGTTTGTGTAGTATGCTTCACATTATCTCTTTTGGATGTGTGGTGGTTCACGTTATGTCAATGGTTTATCTCTCTGCAGTCAAATGTTGCCGCATGCTGCGCATATTATACGAATTGTAACAGAGTATTTCAGGAACTGCAAATATCCCGAACTTAGGATAAAACTCTACACCCTCATTAAGTTGATGATGCTGTCCATGGGAGTTGGTATGCTTTACATTTCTAATTTCTTTTCTAATCTTACTAAATAACTGCATTATTTGAGTGACTATTTCCTTCATTCATTATACCCACATTTTGTTTGACTTTCGTAGAACCAAAATATCTTTGCGTCCTTATTAATAATACGTATTCTTTAGATTAGTGTTTTAACTGTAATTAACTCGGAATTGAGGCAATGATGGCTATTGTGGTTGTGCAATTGAGCAGGGCTGACTATGTACCTTGCTGAAGATGTGGTAAAGAATGCTTCCATGGATCTGGATTCAGTAGGGGATCGTGGTGGTGAAGCAAGTTCTGATTCAGAAGCTATTCAAAAGAAAAGGAAGCATGGAATATCAATTACATCTCTTGAAAATCAGCCTCAAACAGAGTTCTTGCGCAAAAATCATACGCCAATTCCTGTGAAGATTGCTGCACTGGAAGTCTTAGAAACACTGCTAACAGTGGTAGGGTTTTCTTTTTCCTGACAACCACACTGCTTCATATAATCTCCTGGTGCAAAATTATCTTAGCATTCATAAATCTTCTGCTGGGTATTATGGGATATGTCATGCTACTGTGTGCAAAATTATAAGTATCAATCTCTCCATGCTTACAAATTCATATTTCCCGCAGGATATCCTAGTCAACTTCAAGTATACTTGGTAAATGTGGCGAAATGGGCAGTTGGGTAACACATCAAAACAGACAATTTTACGTATGGGTCAAATTGGGCTACGTCAGGTCGGATTGACTGGAAAATTTTCTGTCCTGTTTTTAAACGTTTTCTTTAAATTTTGTATTCTTGAATATGTTTAGGAAACTATATATTATTAAGATAATAAGTTAATTATTTGATAAAATGATTCAGATAGTAGTGTGTGATTGTGCATTGATGCTACGTGCTGGGAAACTCCGGGCGCACTTGACGCATTTCTCTTTGTAATTAAATTTGTTGAATTCATCCATTTGACTTGTTAGGTATAAACATAACCCAAATCAACACATTCGTAGGACAATGGGCTGAAAATGCCATCTCGAACTATTAGTATAGTTCTTGATTCTTTAGTAATTATTGTTACTAAACCTTAAAATTTATGCTCTTGTAAGTTCTATTAGAGTAATTGACAATATTTTCGACATGTACATGTGTCTATGTCTATGTATATGTATATGTGTGTGTATATGTTGTATGTATTCATATAGTGTTCGACTATATGTGTTTAAGTTTCTCAGTTTTATGTCTTGCTAGATTGTATTTGTATTCTGTATTCGCTTTCTTCCAAACTTTGGGTCTGTGACAGTTCTCATTTTGACAGGGTGGTGCATTGGGATCTGATTCATGGCGATCAAATGTGGACTTACAAATTATAACTGTAGCTATAAATGCTTGTAAAGGTGGATGGACAAAACCTACAGATGAATTTAACAATCCTCATAACATTAGCTCGACTTGGGCTGATTTTCAGCTTGCTTCTTTACGTGCTCTTTTGGCATCCCTTCTTTCCCCTTGTCGTATTCGCCCTCCATTTCTGGCCCATGCTCTTGAGCTTTTCCACAAAGGTATTATTGTATTTTGTGATTTTTGGTATGTTGTTATTTTTTAACATGTCATGATTTATGCTAACCCAGTTGTATCCACTATGGAAAATGTAATAGGGATTAGCCATTTCAAACCAACATATTCAACTAGAGATGAGAAAATGTGTGGGTCTGGATGGTTGGGCTACTGGCTACAATAGGTAGTTTTTTGTGCAGCTCAAAACAGGTAGGGCTAGGTTGGGTTGCCCCGGAATTTCTAAATTCTGAAACAATTATTGTATCAATTATGATTACATAAGTTAACTGTATTCTAAAAGTGGTGTAGTTTTTTTTGGATAAAATGCTCTTGGAGGTTTTATGCTTTAAAAGTATACAGTGGACAACTTTTGACCCGTTTGGTTCATTTGTCCAGTTCCATTTTGACACTCTATTTTAAATTATCCTGTTAGAGATAAAACATAGCCCCGATCGACCCCATTATAAGTACATGGGTTGAAGATGCCACCTCTGTTCAACACTTTATCTCTAGACAATCTATCATACTTCCTTAGATGCCGATAAAAAAATATGCTTCCTTATTACTGCAATTCATTTGTTATCGTTCTTCTCATTTTTAGATGTAAGTTGGTTGGTTACAAACATAATGCCTCTGAAAAACATGCAATTTCAGCAGTGTACTTTTTTTACACTCACATATCTGATATCAACATCAGCCCTTGTTCACTGTATTAACTTTACGTTTTGATGATTTATGAACCACTCCTTATTTACTTATATAATTCATCTCTATACTAGCAAATGTAGGTAGGCAAGAAACGGGAACAAAAGTTGCTGAGTTCTGTGCACATGCTTTACTATGTTTGGAAGTTCTAATACATCCCCGGGCCATTCCGTTGATAGATTGTGGGTCTTCCATTGAGTACCCTGTAAATGGAGTAAGAAACAGGTTTATGGATAACAACACTTACAAGGGTGCTCCAAAACACAGCTTATTTCCAGGTAATACATCGGGAAACGGACCAAGCAACCCTGAATCTGAAGAGGACGAGCTGTACGAAAAATGGGCAGAAGAAAATGATAGACACGAACCGCATGTATCTGAGCAAGAAAAGAATACAACTGCTATGGACATAACACCGCCATCATCAGAAAAGGTTGTTAGCATTGAGTGCCTGTTTGAGGCAAAAGTATCTCATGACGATAAAGGGAAGGGAATTATGGTAGAAGTTCTCAGTCAGACAGTTGACTTGCGTGCACCTAACAACATGGAAACTGGTGATCAAGATACAAAAGTTAAAACACCCGTATTGGGTTCCAGTGGTTTTCCGGATTCAAAGTTTGTTTTGGGTGATAATGATGATCCCATGGACAAGATCCCCGATATCGTTGATGTGGAACCGGATTCTGATGAGGAATAGGATTAGGGTTTGGAAATTTTGATCTTAATCAACATATGTAATCAAATGATAGTAACTTTACTGGAGAACCAAACTAAATTATGCTATGAAAGAATTCTTTTGTACTTCTGTTTAAGTTTAGTTTTGTTTTGTTTTGTTTTAAGCTAGGCTATGTTACTTCTTCGAAACAATTAATATATGCTGAATGAGAAGCCTTGTTCTAGTCATTCACTGTTGGAATTCACCTAAATGTTTTATGCTAACTTAGTGTTCGTTATTCATTTAAATAAAACATTCGTCATTTTACAACAAAACTACAAATACTCGGTGATATATGATAAATCGGAGTACATATTTTTTATTTATTTAACGAGACCGGTACTATTTTGTTCAACAAATCCCCTTCAATATTCATTCCGAACAATTGAATAAATGGTGATAACCGGAAAAAACATAACAACAAATGTCAAATATGAACAGTAATGTGCCAATGTTTTCAATCACGCAAGTTACCTATAAGTCCAAGTAATGGAACTTCTTGTAATTATAATAAACATAAACATTATTCATTTAAATATAATTAGAACATCAATTCGACAAAGAAACACATATCTTTTCTTTTGATTTTTTAAATACAACATCTCCCACTCCATCTAAATCAAAAGCATAAAATTTTGAATTTATCTCTATAAAAATTGAAGATAACAACTATGTTATTAACAACACCTACGATATGTGTTGTTGACCAATCATATTTCAAATAGATTACTTTTACTTGCATATTCAACCTCTTAAGTTTTTTAATTTATGCACTTTTTATCTATTTTTTAATTAACAACACATGCTGTCAACCACATTTTTTATTTTCCTATAAAATTTTCAAATTTTTTGTTTCTTTTCAGATGTTTGATTATAAATTATCTATTTATGCATTGATAATCATTTAATACAATATCGATAATATTAGATGTGGTCGTTTGACTCTTTTTAAACATATTCGGTTACCATTACAACTTTTTTCTTCTAAAATTTGTATGATTTGACCGCAATAGTTATGGGGCTAACCAGCAAATTAAAATAGATGAAGGATATTTTTTATGTAAAGTGTTCCGTGTCAAATTCTTAAAAAAACAAAACTATTGTGACCATAAGTTGAAAAACAGAAATTATAAGTGTCTAAACTATAAAAAACTAAAGTCACAAACTAACCAAAAAATGGTCGTCAAATGTCTATGAATAAACACTTCACTTTATGAAGCTCATACGCTTTTGCTGGTAATCAAGTCAACAAATTAAGGCTAGTTTCTTCCAAATCGTTGTATGAATAACCCATACATTCACACTCACTTCATATATAAATCTGTAAGACACTAAATTAACTCACCAGACCCTAATTGCCCTCCCAATCACGGATCTTAGATTAGTGATATCAAATCGATTACAAAAAATGGGAGGTGAATCGGAGAAATGGTTGTTGATGGTGACGGCGAGAACACCGACGAACATTGCGGTGATTAAGTATTGGGGAAAACGAGATGAAACATTGATATTACCGATTAATGATAGTATTAGTGTTACTCTTGATCCTAATCATTTATGTACTACCACTACTGTTTCTGTTAGTCCTAGTTTTGATCACGATCGCATGTGGCTTAACGGCAAGGTACTTGATGAATCGACATCTATCTATATATACATCATATATTGTGAATGTGAATTATTCTGATTTATAATTGAGATACTTGTTAATCTTTATATGCTGATATTATTATACTGAAGCATGAATGTAGTTAGGTAGGGACGTAAGATTTTGATTCGTGGCATCTTATGTTGTTATTTGCTGGTTTCTGTAGGAGATATCTCTACAAGGAGGTAGATTTCAAAGCTGTTTGAGGGAAATTCGTGCTCGTGCTCAAGATGTCGAAGATGAGAAGAAAGGAATTAGAATTAAGAAAGAAGATTGGCAGAAACTTCACCTGCATATTGCTTCATATAACAATTTTCCAACGGCTGCGGGTCTGGCTTCGTCAGCTGCTGGTCTTGCATGTTTAGGTATAGCTTTTGTACTTAATTGTGTGGACATATTAATGATTTTGTAAGTATACTTGAGATGTGTGTTGACCATGTTAATTGTAAATAATTGAGAAGTATGTTACCGTGATGTAGATCTCAAAGTATGTAACATAATTGTTCTTTCTTAGATCAGAAATGGTTTTTGTTACCTGCTAGAGTTTGTGATCCCTTGGGTGAATTTTTTTTTTTTTTTATGCAGTTTTCTCCCTTGCCAAATTGATGAATCTGAAAGAAAATAACAGCCAACTGTCTGCTATTGCTAGGTACTTTTGTTTTTTCCAATTCTTATAAGGTGGTTTCCAATAGCCTGGATGATTATTAATATATTCGGTTCTACTTTTCTAGGAGTTATTCGATAAAATACTAATGTGGCTAGCATCCATGTAATGCATCAACACATATAATCGAACACATACATAGTGGCCCTTGAAGTTCATAGTTGGATTTTTAGGTCATTTCATATATGGAAGCATAGTAACGTAGTTTAGAGATTTCACTTGATATCAATTATGTATTTTTGTGCCTATTTAGGCTTCAGTGGTAAGTGCATGTAATGAGGAATTTATAAATTTATGTATCAATAATGATAACCTCTTTAATCCGTAAATTATCTGCAGGCAAGGTTCAGGCAGTGCTTGTCGCAGTTTATATGGTGGATTTGTTAAGTGGATCATGGGAAAAGTATGTTTTTGATTTTTTGATATTTGTAATTTGTTAGTTTCTTGTGAGAAGTGTGACATAATAGGACCAAATATTCTTCCTAAGCTATCTTTATGGGTTGTAGGAGGAGAATGGCAGTGACAGCATTGCTGTTCAACTTGCAGATGAGAAACACTGGGATGAACTTGTAATTATCATTGCTGTGGTATGTTCTTGTGCTCTTTCTTTTTTTTCAGTAGTAAATGTTTCTGTGGTTGGTAAGTAATTTCTTGTATGAGGTGTGCTAAAAAAGGGTACATTGTTGTTTACAGGTAAGTGCCCAGCAAAAGGAAACCAGTAGCACCTCAGGAATGCGTGATACTGTTGAAACTAGTGCACTTATTCAACACAGAGCCAAGGTACAAAACTGTCTTCGATAAACTCTGATTTACCAGAAGATATAAATTATGGTCAGTAAATATATTTTTTAGAGCCCTCATATCCTAATCAACTTATAATGATTACATTGTTTATTCCATGCCTTTGTGGTCGACATACTGTGTTGCTATTCTCATGGTTTATATGCTTGTTTGACTTTATAACACTGTTTGATGTCTCTATTAAATGTATAGTCATGTTAAATTTCCACTTTCTGATTGTGATAGGAAGTTGTGCCAAAGCGTGTTGTCCAAATGGAAGACGCCATCCAAAACCGTGATTTCCCTTCTTTTGCACGTTTAGCATGTACAGACAGCAATCAGTTCCATGCCGTTTGCCTTGACACGTACCCCCCTATATTCTACATGAATGATACATCTCATAGGCAAGTTTCTAGCTCTGTATAGTAGTTTCACTCATGCATTAGTACTACAAGAATAATAAATTAACTTCAAATGGTGATGTTATTGCAGGATAATCAGCTGTGTCGAGAAATGGAATTATGCAGAAGGAACACCTCAGGTACTTATTCTATTCCAAACTTATTAAAGGATCGAAAACACCCATGCAAATGATTGTATACATACATTCTACATATATATATATATATAAATGCACCTACATGTAATATATTTGTATATATATGTGTGCGTATATACGTATCATATGGTATTATGTTTCAAAAAACTTGTGGAGTGGGGACTAATTTTGAGACCCTGTGCAGGTGGCCTATACCTTCGATGCTGGGCCAAATGCGGTTATGATTGCCCATAACAGGAAAACTGCCGCCCTTCTGCTCCAGAGGCTGCTTTATAACTTCCCTCCACAGACTGATACTGATTTAGACAGGTATGCTAGTTTAAAGTATTTGACTGTTGGTATGATATTTGGAAATCCCTTCAATAATGAAAAACGGGATCATCTTGTGAAAATTCGATATTATCAAACTTGTTGTAATGAGTTCATACGGGCAAATAATAATTTTGGGTCCAAACTTCGCCAAAAATGCAGATCTATCGCAAAATGTTGATGCTTTATGTAATCTGTATAGTAACTAGTGTCATTTTTTTCTTTTTGACTCGATAGCTATGTAATTGGGGACAAGTCAATACTAGAAGATGCTGGAATCAAGGATATGAAGGACGTGGAAGCTTTGGCCCCTCCCCCAGAAATCAAAGATAACATTTCGACTCAGAAATTCAAGGGAGATGTTAGTTACTTTATCTGCACGAGACCTGGTGGTGGTCCTGTTGTTCTGTCTGATGGAACTCAAGCTCTCCTTGACCCACTCACGGGCTTGCCTAAGTAAGAAACAATACCTGTTTAGTGCCTTGTATGTCATCCATTTTCTTATGTTTTTCTGAGAGATTTGAGCATTGTAGATTGAAATTTGTCGAGCACAGGGTACCAAAATGGAGCTGTGTAAGAATACATTGTAACCTAATTTAGGATTATGTACCCACAACATGTTACAACTGAATAAAGTTTTCCTTTTCGACTATTTTATTTAGCTTTTAAATTGATGGTCATTTTTATTTACATAAAGAAGCCAACTGTGATCTACTTGAGCTTGGATCATGCTATATGTAAAAACTAAAAAGCATATCTGCTTGACTCTGGATTCAGATTTTTAACTTCACCGGTGACCAATTCTTTTTAAAATCTTATATACTTTTTAACTTGATGCCAATAATAGTTGTTTGCTGTCGGATTATCTGCTTATTGCTCAACACATTTAATTTTTTCAAATATTTGCACAAAACTCATGTGTTTCCAGCTACGTTCACTTTTCCAGGGAGTTCTGTGTTGAGGATTAAAAATCCATTTCAACTTTTCCAATCCAACAAATCAATTATGCGATTTTAATTGAAGTTGTTCAGTTTTCATTTTAAAGACACTTGATATTTCTAGTTATTTGCATGTAGTTTAACACGGAACCCTTGTCTCAGTGCAAGTCGCACTAGAATTCAACATATAACTGAGTTCCAAATTGGACCTGTTTTGACTTTTATGCTAGCATTTCACAATCATATGTCCATATGTTTTACTAGACAGAAGAAATATTAGCAAAATAGATGATGAGTACAAAGAATATATAGGGCTTATAAGTAGAGTTTCAAGAAATTCTTCAAACTTCATTTCCTTTTCCTTTTACAAACTTCGTTTCTCTTCCTCCCTTTTTCAGGGTTGATTACCAAGACTAAGTAATGGAGGTTAACACGAAGTTAACACTGTACTTATTGTTCTTTGTGATCTTACCTTGTACAATCTAAACACTATTTGTTGATAATTTGAAATTTTAAGCTATTACAAATTACATATAAAGTTACACGAAGCCATTGTTTCGGTTCTCAGAAGGCCATGAAAAATATGTAATAACACTTGAGATTCTGAGATTCTATCGTGATCACTTGTGGCTGGAACATGAAGAACATGCCGACTATTGGCATCTTTCACCATGGTCTTTGATCAGAATCTGCAAATCTCGTATTTTCCGTAACTCTCATGCCACCTTGGTATTGCTAAGCGATTGTTCCTTTTTGTTCCAGTAGCTTATGAGAAAAGAGTTTGATTATCTAAACAAAGCCAATTAGTTTGTTAACTAAATTACCAATTAAAAAACCTTCACATATATGCTGCATGTGTGTCAAACCTGTATTAAATGTGCTGCTACGCGGGGAATGATCAGTAAACCGGATTCACCAAACGTATTACCAAGTTAATCTACACCTGCAACCAGCACTGGCAAAGCTTTCTACAAAAATGTATAATCTCAATGCATTTGGAAATGATATTTTCACCACATCCAAAGTTCAATATAGATATAGTTAATCACAGTTTTTTAACGTAAATATTTCCTCGTTAAAATTAACATAACAAGAACATCAGTTGATAATTTTTTACCTGACTTGCGACAATTTGGAGAGCAGTTGAATTTTCCTTCATTGCAAATTTGGATTCGTGACCACCAGATACAGCACACAGACACTATTGATATGGCATTAAAACCAAGAGTATGAGGTGAAGAAGCCTGCAGTTTATAATTTCTTCATATTAGTTAATGTTACAATTAGATCCGTCAATAGTTATATTTATATTATTATTTAAAAAATGGATCAAAACCCGCACCCACACTGAGTAGAAGAGAAAATATACAAAAGCCTAGGGGATACACAAAAACATACAAAAGTGTAGGCTTAACCATTAGAAGCAGAGACCTTGATTCACTTGTATCCAAGGGACCTGAAAAAATATATCATCGTGAAACAAAAGATGAGTTTTAAATTCACAAAAACACATAGCACCAAGTTGATAAGTATAATAAACAAAAATTCAATAAGTGAAGTTTAAGCTTGCCCAACTGAGTAATACTACGCTCAGAATCGATAAGAGCTTATGGTTATTATCAGCAAAATCTGCCAAGCCTGCAATACACGGGAATTTGGAGAATTAAGAAGGTGTTTGTTACCCATATGTAATTTAGGATCTTGTTTGGTTCAGTCCTAACATTTGGTGAATATGAAGGCATACAAGACAAATTTGACATATTACAACTTTCACAATTTTTAATGATACAAAGATCCACATGGCAAAATCTAACACTGAGTCGGATGTGATATGAATCTCCAAAAATCATGCATGACTACACCACCAAAGAACAAGTTCCGCACTTACTTCAGGTGAAGAAAACAAAAGTTCACTTTCTAGATATTAGACATACTGAACATAGTTATTTCAGTTCTTAAGTTTAAATATCCGAGGAACATGTTGATCATGTAGAGAAAGAAAATTCACCTTTAAAGGATTCTCGAAAAGCCTGTCAAATGAAACCAACAATTACTTTTTTAATCTGAACACTTAAGAAACACCATGTAACAGATGTAATTCCCACTCTATAATGTATAGGCTAAAGCATAATATCCCTACATTCTAAAAAAGGTGTGATATTCCACAGAAGAGTAAAAAATGTGATATTAGATGCGGCTGAACAAAGTAACAACAAAAGATGTTACCTTCCCCATAATCAAAGGTATCAGAAGTGTGAAAATTAGCCTTTTGAGCACTTTTCCAGTTGGAACAGATTCCCCTAGTCCACAAGCTATTAGCTCTGATATCGAAAATGGTACCTACAAAAATGCGGTCACCAGTTACAATGTCCCAAATGTGGATACGTATGAGTGCATAAAAACCCAAACATTTATTTCCCTTATATTCACGAATAATTGATATATTGAGCAAGAAGAATAAGTTCATAGTTTTGGAACTTACAATCAAAATTGCCAACAAACCTAGATGTTACAGTCAATGCAAGAGCCAAGGTCGAATTTCCTCCAGCAAGCTGCATCACATCAATTCATGGCTCGGTTCACAGTCAACTTTAATAAGCACCATAATGATGCAAAACAAAGTTGTTGGATAAAATTTTTCTAAAATAATGAACTAACCCTGGTTAAAGCAACTCCACTTGATAATGTTGTAGGCATACAACCAAAAAGACCTAGTCCTTTAAGAAGAAAAAAATTCAAATAAACAAAGATTTATGCTAGAAAGAAAAAAGTGTACTATTATGTCTAAAGACCACACCTGTAACAATTTCTTGAGGTTGGAAGTGAAGTTGCAAGATAATTCTTGAAAGGTTGGGTGTAAACAATATAATTGAGGCCTGGAAAGTTAAAATGGTGCAAGAGTATCATAAAATAATTTTTTTTATCAATTCCTTTTTATAATGAAATGAACGTCACACTTGCTAAAGAGTGTGGAGCGATTAAATCTCACAGATTACAATTACTATTATGAAACCTATAAAATCAAAATGACATTTAAATAAATTGAGTTCATACTAGCCCGAAGAGTCCAACTGGCCAAGCTTCAACAGCCGCACCAATATCTTCACTATGAAGCGTCAATCCTGTGTGATGAATAAGCAGAGAAAATAAGCTGATTAAAAGCAAACATCGCATTAGCTAATACTCATTATCTTCTTCCTGATATGATAAATATCCCAAAAGTGCTAACTATAGATAACTGATATTTATGTGCAAGACAACCAGGACCAGTATTCACAAGGCCCAACGCTACTCCTCCAATAAGCGCTGCATAACATAAAACATAATACAGCTTACTATAAAAAGTCGGCTGAAATAGAAAAAACTATACAAAAATTAACATAACGTATGACATTACCTAATGGAAGAAAATGCTAGCAGCGAAAGTGAAGATACCACCAGATTTTGGAGGAGGTTGATCTCGACAGCCATTTCCTTGAATCTGAAACGATTATTTATATTTCTATATAACAAACCTAATTCAGTTTAATTAAACTGTTATAGTGAGATTAAGGAGTATGAAAGAAACAAAATAACCCGATCAGATATTCAGATTTGATGTGGCTTCTGATGGTAATTAAGCGAGGCTTTAAAGATATTAACAAGTTATTGATAGCATTGAAGGAACAATTGCTAAATTTTGAGTTGCAAGGGAGATGAATGTTTCCGGTGACCGGAAAAATGAGATTGGGTAAGGTGTGAAGTGTTCCCGCCATCTGTTACTGTTGGGAAGGCAAGCTCACAGCCTTACATTTGCTCTTTGGTGGAACTGGCAGTTATTCTGATTTCAGAAAGATATACATATTATTTCCATATTAAACCCCTAATAAACTTTGTATTGACAAACTCACCCCAAATTTTAAATTTGACCCCCTTGACTATGACACGGTGTCATTCTTTCTTCACAACGTATGAGATAACGATATTGATACGCTGTGCAAATTCCCAAAATTGACATCGTTCAGCAATGGTAGCAGCAGGTCGATTTCATATCATCCAACATCCATATCTTAGGTCCTCAGTAATCTCTTCATCGAAATTCAACCATAATATTTCTTCTATTTCCCCTTTCTTTTATAACCCTGATTATAATTATAATTATAATACTAATAATTTGTTGCGGAACAATATTCGTTTACGCAACCTTCATCTTACTCCATCACTCTGCTCCAACAACTCAAACCCTGATCCCGAGGTAGCTTTCATCATCTAATCTATCACCAAATTTATTAACTTCACATTTCTTTATTTTATTATTGTTATTTTTTATATATTTTTTTGGTGTAGAACTTTAGAGCTAGTGGTTCAATAGTTGGTGATCTTTTGGACTATCTTAACGAGTCCTGGACTCACTTTCATGCCACAGGTACATAGAAACTGTCAATTTGTGAATTTGCCGATTTATATGATTCAAATTTTAAGCTTTGAGCCTTCTTATTGTTCCTACTTTTGAAAGTGTTCTCACATGATTCTTACCGTACATATATTTACATAATGCTGTTGTTAATAGAATTTTTAGGCTGATGTGTTTAGAGTGGATGTCATACGAAACATAGTAACCTAAGGGGATAACTGGATTTAGACGAAATATTAATACGTAGTTTAAGTTTGGTGATAAGGTGGCCTAGTGGTTGGCGATATCCTCACAAGAGGTGTCAGGTTCAAACCTCACTAGTTGCACATCTTGGGGTGGTCGGGGAAAGGGTCGGAAACGGTCACATATTACCCAGTTAGACCGCGTACATCTGAGTATCAAATACTTTGCCTCCCCGGGTAACTTGAACAGGGAAAAACCTCTTCCGTTTACCTGTTTAAAGTTTGGTGATAAACTATTTATCTTAGTATCGATATGTGAATCTATAGCTGAAGCAAAGCGGCAATTAATTGCGGCTGGATTTCATCTGCTAAGTGAGAATGATGAATGGGAGCTTAAACCTGGTGGACGTTACTTTTTCACTCGGAACATGTCCTGTTTGGTTGCTTTTGCCATTGGAGAAAAGTGAGTTACCATTGTTTCCATTAACCATTTTTTATGTTATGCTATACATTGTTGTGTTAATGTTTTGATTATTTAATGGTTCAGTTTTTCAGGTACTCTGTTGGTAATGGTTTCCATGTAATTGCTGCACATACGGATAGCCCTTGCTTGAAATTGAAGCCGAAGTCCGCATTGTCGAAATCCAACTATCTTATGGTGAATGTACAAACGTACGGTGGTGGATTATGGCATACATGGTTTGATAGAGATTTAAGTGTAGCTGGAAGGGTTATAGTAAGAGGTGGAGATGGAGATGGCTCTTTTTTACACAAACTAGTCAAAGTAAAAAGGCCTCTTTTACGAGTGCCTACACTTGCTATTCATCTTGACCGGTTTGTTTGCTATCTTCTCTTCTTGCTTTATAATTTGTTCATTTTGAGTAACCTAATAGTTTATATATCAGCTGATTCTCATTGTAGTTATTGTATATGTTGTTTTGATTTATAGTAATGTGAACAAAGATGGTTTTAAGCCAAATTTGGAGACTCATCTCAACCCGCTGTTGGCAACAAAACATGACGATGCATCTGTGGATTTGAAAGATAAAAATAAAGATTATCATCATCCTCTACTCATGCAGGTAAAGTAAATCTTGGTATATTTTATTTCTTTTTTGAATAGGGTGAGGGAGGTGGGAAATTAGTATTCTTGCTGACAAAATTGGTGACAACGAGAAACTACAATAACAACAATGAAGTGTGCTATTAGTATGTTCTAACCAACTTTGTTTGATGACATTTTTTGGTTTTTATGGTTACAATTTTAGATTTTGTCAGATGAGTTGGACTGTGAAGTTGATGACATAGCGAGCATTGAGCTAAACATATGTGATACTCAGCCTAGCTGTCTTGGAGGTGCAAACAACGAGTTCATATTTTCTGGAAGATTAGATAATCTTGCTTCGAGCTTTTGTGCACTCAAAGCTCTTGTTGACTCATCTGAGCCCAAAGATCTATCAGATGAGCATGCAATTAGAATGGTTGCACTTTTCGATAATGAAGAGGTACTTCAGCTACTAAAATGCAACCTTTTGTATCATAGATACGACTAGTTCCTTAAAATTACGGTATCACAAATAAGAATATCCAAGGTTTCAGTTAACTTTTAATAGTCATTGAGTATGTTGTTTGTTATTATATAAAGTATAATGCTTGGTACCAATTTGAAGGTCTCGACTCTCGCCTGCTCCTTTTGCATCGAACAGAGGGGGCAAATAAAGTTGGTCATGTTGTGTTATATGGTTCTTCTCTAATGGGTAAAACCAGAAAAATTAAAAAGGATACCTGTTAAAAGTTTATTATCTAATCAACATAAGTCTTTTAACCAGATAGCTGGCTATTTAATATAAATAAAATGTAAGATTCTGGACAACATGTGTTTCAGGTCACCCTGACCCATTACCAAAATTAAACCAAACCCACTTATTTGGCCACCTCTAGCCCCTAAAGTGTTGCATGGACATTTCCTTAAACTTTTTGATAACTTGCTTACGAGCCCTGAGGAGTTAGGGCTACCTTCCCATTGCTTGTGCACTTGATGTTTTCATGTTGTGTACTCAATTTAAATGCAAAAATTTTAGTCCAATCATTCCTACCATTTACTTGATGTCTTCGGTTTTTACTGTATGTTATTGTATAGGTAGGTTCTGATTCAATGCAAGGTGCTGGTGCACCCACAATGTTTCAAGCTATGAGGCGAATAATTGATTGCTTGACTAATCAATATGTCCAAGAGGGCATCTTTGAGCGTGCAATACGTCAATCATTTCTTGGTACGCATAAAGCCTTCAATGAATTTTATTTTTTTTATTTTGATACTGCAAATTAATGTTCGAAATTCTTAAGCAGTTTTAGTTTAAGCTTTCCTTGGAAGGTTTGCATTCATGTAAATTAACGCTTTACTTGAACATTCGATTAAGACCAAAAGCACTTGAAGGATGGTATGATTAATTTTTCATTGCATATTTTATTATTGAGTTTTAGTTACTTGTATATTTTTCTTGCAGTTTCTGCGGACATGGCTCATGGAGTTCATCCTAATTTTATGGACAAACACGAAGAACACCACCGCCCAGAATTGCACAAGGGTCTTGTGATTAAGCACAATGCAAACCAACGCTATGCCACAAGTGGAGTTACTGCTTTTCTTTTTAAAGAAGTCGCTAAAATTCATAACCTTCCAACTCAGGTAACTGTATATTACAGCATTTACCCGTTTTCTTTTTTAATTTCGTAATAGTTAATTTTATTTTAAAATAGTCAACTTAATTTGTTTAACCTTTTATGCAGGACTTTGTGGTGAGAAACGATATGGGATGTGGATCCACTATAGGTCCTATACTTGCTTCTGGAATTGGTATCCGTACGGTTGATTGTGGCATTCCTCAGCTTTCCATGCACAGGTAATAACTTTGACACATTTTGAAAACTGACTTGTTTCAACCCGAATCCATTTTGACTCGTTACCCCACCCACATGATCCAACCATCTAAGTAAATGTTGTGCAATTTAAACATCAGTATGTTAAAAATCACTTCCTAAATCATCATATTATTTTTCTTTATCCTATTGTTTTGCTGTTTCTACATCGATAATCCCATGCCATCGCAATATCTCCCTTTTGTTGCTTAAATTTGTGTTTTTCCAATAACTGCAGTGTAAGAGAGATTTGTGGAAAAGAAGACGTAGATATCGCCTATAACCATTTCAAGGCATTTTACCAGACATTCTCAAGTGTGGACCAAAAACTGAACGTGGATTAGTTAGTTACTTCCCGCCAAGATTCTTGAGGAACGAAACAAATGTATGACAAACCGACCGTAAGACACTTGCACAATATTTTTATTAGTCCAAAAAAGTGTATTCTTTTATTAATTGGATAAGAATATCATATGAAAAGATAGCAGTTGCTAACCCCTCTGATGCCTCTAAATTAAACATAAATTCCTGCTGGTATATATGGTATTTCACATGAAACATTAGAGAATACACATCGAAGGTTTTGACTTGCTAATTCTGCCCTTTGGTTTTGCTGTATCTTTTCTCTTCCTGTGAACTGGAACCGAGTTGGAGGTTGAGTTCCGGTTTTTGAACACAATTAGGATCACCGAGTTTCTGCCTCAACTCCTTCAGCAGAGCCTGGTTCTCCTGGTTCAACTGTTGAGCTTTCCTCCTTAGCCTCTCGTTTTCTTGAATGATTTGGGAATTTTGCAGGTACAACTCTGTGTTGAATTTTTCCATCTCTGTAGCTTTGTTCTTGCCCCTGAGACTAAATTCATTGATGTGAATTTGAAGTTGGTAGAAACAGTTTGTTTTATTAGACGAATGTCGAAAACGGTTTCTAATTCTTTCTATCATTGAAATTTATTGTTTTATTTTTAATGATGATCCGATGACCATGGGAAAATGGGTCATTCAGCTACAATTTATTCTTATTAAGGAAAATCTGAAATCGACAAGTGACAACCCAAAATTAGAAGTTTTGGTGGTTTAAACAAGGGTAATTTAGTGAAACTTTGTAATAACCTCAAGATAACTTTTATGTAAATCTTTTTCTGTAACAGAATTGAAATCTTTCTATAGAATCGATTAAACCCTTGTAGGCTTTTAGGTGAATAATAAGACAGGATGGACAAAATATGAAAACTTGCTTAGATTACCTGATCCTTGTCCCAGCAGTGAGAGCTCATGTATGTGAGCTGTGAATAGGTGCTTATGGGTAGTTGCAGTAACACGAGGGGGTGTTCATGGAAGAGATGTAACAGGCAGTTGGTATATATATAACAGAAAGTGTTAGTTGAGATAACATGAGAAAAAGGAAAGCATAAAGGGTCACACAAAACTGACAGCAATCTTTTATGGGAATGCCAATTCTTACTCCTTTATTTCTTATAAAGCCATCATTCTTTGCATGGGACTTTAACCGTCCATGAAGACTGAAAACTTCCTTTTTCCATTTTTGATAGACCCGGAAATCATATCAGAATGGTTAGCTTTATGTTTGATGAATTAATGTGAAAATCATGAAAGATCCTTGAGATTCATCCATTGAACTTAATATGTCATAGATTTACACTAATGTTGTGTAAGCACCATCAATAAAAGGTAAGACAATTATGATATTTACCAAATCGGCAAGTTCAATGTGAAAGTATTTGCAGGAGATAGGAAGAAATAATCATGAAAAGTTGTACTATGAAGATGTATCTTGTGATAGGATTTGTGTTCCCGCCTTCTTAAAATGGGAAATTGTGAATGTTTGATTAAATTTGGTATCAAATTAAATGTTGTAACAGAAAAGAATAAAGGGTTCACATGAAGGCAAGAGTTGGGTTCACGTATAAATGTTATGATTGTGATGCAAGAGAGCAGATTTAGAGGGGTGTTGTTTTATGTGGGTAACAGAAGGAACATGTGTTCCTAAGATATCACATTCTTCCTTGTGAAAAATCCATCAATACGTATATCATGATACTGTTTATTTCATATTTTGTGTTTATGTTTTTCTTCAGTGTATGGTATTTGTGACTCAAAAAGTGAAATGGACTTTATACCTGGGAGTAACGCATCTCATGTAGACGCAGGTTAAAGAGTTAACTACTTGTCGATGTATTTACTAAATAGAGCATGATGTTACTTCCTGTCTAAAGTGATCATTCTGCTTGGTGAGAAACAATATACAGTAACAAAATTGAGAGGCTCTTTATCTTTTTCTCTAGTATTCTGCAAAAGAATGTAATTACTATTAAAACTAGTTTGTTTATATTTCGAAAAGTAGAAATTGTGTTTATTACTAACATGTAACTTAGGATTGATATATAAACACTACCAATGAAGTTTTTTGTAAGTATCAATTAGACGAGGAACTATAGAGAGTTAAACAGAATCATCCTATCGTAGACGCGAACCTGCCAAGGGTTTTGCACTTCACCCTTCTCTCAAAAAATACATAAGAATAGATACAAAACATTGGGGGCAACTTCTTTGTAAAAGAGTCTAATCTCACTTTCAGATGGATAACATACAGAGTAAGTAGCAACCGTTGTTTGTTAAGATTTCAAGCAGACCATCAAACCTTACTACGATATTTCCCCAAACAGGTTTTCATGGTCAACAGTTGCTAAACTTGTTTCAGTTTCACCGGCCAATTCTCGCAAATTCATAACATTTCATTTGTTTTGGCCAAATGTACACTATATTCGGGTATATATGTGATGTTTTGCAAATTTCTAGGAGGAAATATGTAATCGCCCACTTGTTAATGTGCACATCCCTTGAACGTCCTTTATAAACTACTGTAAAAGTCTAGAAATTTGGAAGAGATAAAACTTAATCACCTATTATTTTTTGGGATTAAGAGCACTAAGCTGTGACTTACGAACAAAGTGGAATTTGTTTGTTCCGCATTTAAGAACACTTAGCTGAGACTCATCAACTAAGTGGATTAAGTTTGTTACGTGAAACAGAAAGTAAATAGAATTTCTTTTTGGGGAGTTCATCTCTGCAAAATGATTTTCCCCAACTAAAAGAAAGCTTAGGCGATCCAAACTCTGGAACTAAATCACATAATGACATAAAACAGGAATACATGCTGCTAGAGTTGGTTACGCTAGTTTACAGCCTATTAGCCAAATTTGAATAATTACTTAAACCAGGCTGTCAGAAATAGAAAATAAACATCAGCTAAACAAACCAATCCAAGTCTTGCTGGATAAGGTCCTTGGTTGCGGTCCATACATACATTTTCAACCAGGTAACACACCAAATATGAAATTTTCTTTTAAAAGCAAAGAATTCAGAACTTGGTTCAAACAGAAAGCATAACCGGTAATATGCATAGATTATAAGTTTCAAACAAGGATTTTTATATGTGAATCCACTATTGTTATCGTGTGCCAATTTCTTCTTTTGTTGACTCAACAAGAGAGTAATATGTTCGGAGCCGCCTCTTATTTTGTTAATCCATCAGCCAAAAGCAAACAAACCCGGGCTCCCTTTTAGTTTGAATTGTTCCTTCTGTGCTCGTGGTGCTGTAACAAAAATACAAAACTGAGGAACCTTTAGTATGGCATGTGAAGTAGAACTATCAACCATGGTTTAGTGATACATTGCTAACAATGTTTCAGTTAACCAGATAAAATTACAGTATCTATTTAAAGAAGCTGCCTTGACCCTACTTAGGGATCCTTTACAATGATTGGGCCATTGTGTTAATCAAGACATACTTGCTGTAAATGGGGGTGAGAGCCACCCAAAATACATTTTTTAATGCATAAAACCCCATAGATCTTTTTATTCCAAAACTTTATTTATTATTTGATATGATGTATACTTTGTTATCATACCCGACATACCAACATACTATATAAAATGTTAAACGACAAATATTTTCCAAACCTACGGTGAACAGTTTTATCTTTCTATTTAGAAAAAGAAAGATGTAATAATGAAATTTATAATTATAATCAAGAAAAGAAATGAAAGAGTAGGAGATAAGAAAACAGAGCAAGAAAAATGTAGATAACTACCTTCGTTTGGACGACAGGTATACATTTGCAGCTCCGGTAGTCATTCTTTCTTCTATCATTCTTCATCGTCATCAATGGCAAAGCAGAGGCTCTCAAAGAGCTACTTAACAAAATGGAATAACTGGGACCAATGCGCTTCAGCAAATAATTATGAAGCTCTCCAGACCGAGATTGGTGAAATGGACCAAAAACATATCCATGATACTGATACGTCCACCCCAGCCAACCTCGGAAGGTTATGCCTACACCTCTGCCAGCTCAGATAAGGTGTAGCGGTCGGAACCACAACCCAAAATAAGTACATTCGATAGCTCTGGCAGGGTGCAGGCATTGCCCACGCCCCTCAGCGGGGCCGGGCTAATCCAAAACTTGCATCAGATTGCTGCTGCTGAGACTGCAATAACATGATCAACATATATTATTTAGATGGCAATCAACTTATAATAGATGCATGTACTAAAATACAGAAAAGTATCTTGCACCTTATAAAGATACTTTACGGTCCTACTGGATTCTTATATGTGGCTGTTTTACCTGTGCGTAGTGTTGATGAACTTGGTCACGGGGATGGATAAATGTCATCCCAGGCTGTTGACATGGATATTGCATATATAGTGTGGTCGCAGAATGTGGGCTAGCATGGCTGGGACTATATGGAGTCATCATAGCTTCTGGAGGCCTGTAGCCTATACCTGCAGGAGAAGATGGTGGTACCCACGGGCCAGGTAAATGTTGAGGGAGTCCACGAGGTTGGTGTTCAGTAGAGATAGGGGACCTGTGGGCAGCACCAAGCTGAGGAAATTCAGTGTTGTAGTTCACGACTGGTGTGTACAGAGGCTGTATGGCATATGAACCTCCATTAAATCCAAAGCCAGGATCAAATCTTTGTGCATATCTGAGAAAAAAAACACAGTATTGTTGTCAGACAAAATAAACGTATTATAGCTATTTACACTCAAGATAGTTCGTTTCTATACACGCAATGGAAACTCCATGTTGTAGCCAAGATACATCACACTTTGTTAAGTAATCCATCATGTATGGTTTTATTCGCCTAAGAAGATTCACATGCAAAGAAAATTCCAAACACTGATGATAATACAGGCTATAATGCTAGACTGAAAATTTAGATCAAAAGCAAAATAACATTTATATGTACTACTTAACAAAAAGAAACAGATTTCTTCTTAATAAATAAACAAATGAGAAATGCATAATTCTTATAGAATATAAGGTAGGCAATAACAGCAAATACGAAGCAAATTACATGGAAGAAGAAATGAAGCTGACCTGTCATAGTTCCTGTCATAATCAGGATCCTTTCGCTCAACTTCACGATCACGAAAGATGGCCACTCTACTATTACTCCTTGACCTAACAATTGGCTCCTTCTCTGTCCTACTACCTGATCTACTGCTTCCGGCAGAGGAATCAACTGAAGGCCTGCCAATACTCGTATCAAGAGCAGAAACTTCTACCTTTGAAGTCCCTAATGGAATATGCGGCTGGAAAACCTCCTGCATCCTAGGCTCGTTCTCTTGTTTACCGCCACTAGAGCCAGAGGTCGAGCTGAATATTCTTGCACGTGCTCGATTATATTCTTCTTTTCTCTCGTCCACACTCTTCAAACTATTGTTCTTTAGAGAATTCGAGTTTGCTCCACCACCAATCTGTGATCGCTTATTGGGCCTCTGTTTGATTGCAACCTTAACACCACTGCTCGTAAGGTCCTCGGTTGGTATATTAACCGGGATGTCTGCTAAACGAATTAAGGGAAGCCGGCATTCAGAAGTCTTTCGGACAATGATTCGTGAACCAGAACCATCAGGGAGAGTATTGTCCAACAGAACCATGGACTGCAGTGAATAATGCTGAGCCACACGATGTGCTGCTAACCGCAGATATGACGTAGGCAACTGTTGGAACTCCATCTGTTGTTGTGAAGGATCTCTAATGAACTTCTCCACATCCTGCTCCATCCGTAGTACTGAACATAACAAAAAGAATATAAGCCTCTATTAGAAACTTGAGATAAAAAAACTATGTATAATCAAAATGAGACAGTCATTTACAGTAATAAAAGCATTGAAATAACATAAACTTGTTTTTTTGGTTCAAATTTAAAAATCCATCTTAAAGATGCCACTGAGACCAAAAAACTTGATCCGTAATGATATGATAGATATATTACATTATTGCCACCTATTAATAACATAGATGGTGGAATCAAACAGCAGTTCAAACTGTACAGCATAATTATCTGGTTAGTATAAAAAATGTATGTCACACTGGAAAGGAAGAGACGCTATGTGATAAGAGCAACTGTTCTTCTCCGTGGAAAGATATACATACAGCAAAAATGACGATCAAGAAATCCGTCTTGAATCATGAGATACAAACAATTCCTGTAAATATTTTTAAGTTCTAATTACCAGTCTCATATATTTGACCAGGTCTAAATTAATAACCAGCACTTGTGGCCACCACAGAATGCCCTGAAGGATTCCAAACAATCCATTATCAGCTATTATCAAGGTACTTTTAGCCCTTGCAAACTTAAGCAGCATCATATATACATTTTACAGATTTTAACCCATCACCAGGACACAAGTGGTCTCCTGATTGATATTGTCTGCTAGAGGAAAACTAATATCTCCTCATCCCACCTTCCCTCTCACTCTCCTGACTGGATCACATTGACAACGATAAATCACGCATCAGTTGTAGTGCATCTTCTTCTATCACCCTGCATCACCAGCCAACTAATAGATTCTCACTCAGGGTAGTATATACATAGCCAGCTCATTGCATATTGAATATCTTCCAACACCCGTAAAGTGTGGAATCATTCTACTGTTCGAGTAACCTAGAATCATGTCCTATACAGACAGCAAAGAACCTACAACAAAAACTCTACTAATGAAGCCAACCAGGCTTCAAGTTGCATTATCCCAGTATAAAGGTAATTGTAGTCAGCTGAATATGTGAAACAAAAGAAACATGGTTCCTGATAGAACCATATACTACCAGAAATTTTACTCAGTTATTCGAGATCGGATACAGTTTTCATAGTAACATATGAATACCAGAAATTTTACTCACAGAAGAATTTAAACACCAACAATAATCCGTTTCATACAAGAGTCTAGAACTACACTAACTGTATTCTAGAGCTTTGATAGCTTCATCTTTCCCCTTTTCAGTTATCATGGGTTTTATAATCTAGTCTACCGGTTCAGCAAAGAGAAACTCCTTGTAGCATGAAGAACGATAAGAAAGACCCACGCATACACACATATATACATATTTGTCTGCTAGCAGCCATAAATTTCATACAAAATAATACTAAAATGAAAACACCGGCAACAAGCTGTCATCCTAACCTATAAGTATTACAACAACAACAACAACACCCAATCCCACCATCGGCAGGGTATGGGGGAGGTAAGATGTAGACAGTCATACCTCTACCCGAGGGTAGAGAGACCGCTTCCAGGAAGACCTCCAGCAAACATGAACAAATATGTAGAAGGGCGAAAAGGAGTATAAGTAGGAGAAAAATAATTACATGTGAGTAAGAGCGTTTGGAAACTAAAGTAGAACATTAGCATATCAATATACATGTTTATACGGAGTGGCTATATTATAAGTTATACTTGCAATATAACATACTAACCTATAAGTATTACTTTCTAAATATTAACTAATATGAAGAGTATCAGATATTATAACATTATAGACTTCAAACTTGAAGTACATTGCAGATGTAAAGGTTTCTACATCCTAACATAGTATACATTGCAATGGTAAGAACATAGACAAACTAGTTAACTGGACATCTATGTTTTAAAAATTCAAAAAAGAAAGTTCCTTACTCGACATCTGAATAAAAACGCGTCATGCTTACATGATTTGAGTCATCTAACTGAATCTCTAACAGGTCAAAAACATCCAGAAATCACATGACTTCAACTTAGCTTGACATAATCATTCAGTACATATTTAGTTAGGTCCAGAGATATCGTATTATAATGTGAAATGCATGAAAGAGAACTGTTCAAAACACATCAGCTGCAAATACTTACCATTATACCATGAAAAACGAGCAAACCTAAAATCTGTTTCTAAATGCATATTTTTATTTCTAATAAAATTAAACCGCTACTCAATGCAAATTAAACAAGCCAAATGCTCCATACCTTCCCGTAGAAGCTTAATCAATTATGAAACAATCATTGGCAGTTATCCTAACCATTAAGCTAAGTTAAAAATTCAAACTCAAACCCTAACACACCAATATTATGTTATATTTTCGCTTCTACTACATCCTAGTTACAATCTATCTCTATTTAAACATATATACTTCAATAAAACCACATAGAAACAATAAACCTAAAAATAAATAGATACACACCTGAAAGGCGCTCCCTAGGGTTTTCCAAAGCTTCACGAAGAAACTGATCAACAGAATCAACCAAATTATCCAATACACCGCCTGATGAAGACCTAACCGGAGCTAATGAATCAGTACTAGCAGTATTAGCATCAATCGGATCGGAGTTAGTGTTTTCGTTGTTGTTGTCTCGCTTAGAAGAAAGCATCAACCTATTCATAGTGACGTCTAGGTCAGCAACCTCCCATGAATCCGGCGGAGCAGTTCCAAGATCGTCTACTGAGCCCGCCATGGCGGCGGTGCCGGTGGCGGCGACGATAGTGGTTGAAGCGGAGCTATTGGTAGTTGTAGGATTGACAGCAGAAGAAGTAATCATCAAAAAATTGATGATGATGATGATTGTAGTGATCTCAGGCCGTTGTTCGAGATCAGAGATGAAACCCTAGTTTTGATTGATTTCATGGGAAGATGAATCGGAAGGCAAAGAGGAAGATGAAGAAGAAGAATATGAAATCATGTGATGAAAGATAGGGTTTGACGAGGGGAATCGTGACTCTATCGGTCGTACGTGGCGTCTACTTGATTTTATTAAATCTTTACTACTTTAGCCACGAGGCATTGAGCCCTTTCAAATGGTACTCAAAAAGACACTTGTATCTATATCTATAATCCCTTATAATTGAGGAGCAAGTTTATACTTAAAAAAGTATGCGATCTACCTATTTTACCCTCACCGAACCTAATTAACTTTCCTTTCATCACGTTCATTCAAAATTACACGCAACAGGCGACATACCAAATCTATACAAACATAATACACTTTCCGCCGTTTCTACGCTTAGTTTTGTTGTTGAAGATGGAAATCAAATGAAGCTTGCGGATGGTTCAATTGCATGTAAGTGATCTTTCGTTTTCCTTTATACAGAAAATTTGGGGTTTTACTAATTGCGTACATGATCTGTTTCAATCGAACTGATTTACAGAAACTTTGGGGTTTTGCTAATTGCGTACGTGATCTGTTTCAAGCAAATTGATGTTTTCACTTTGAAATCGTACGTGATCTGTATCAATCTTATTTTATTTGATAATAATAAAAATTAAAAAGAAATTATTTGAAAACTCCCAAATCTTCATCCTACCCACGATTTTTTTCTTCCTATATAAACCTCTAAATCCACACGCAGACATGCATTTCAGATTCAAACATCAATTTGCTTAATTACACAGAATTCAATTTCAATTGAGTTTTGAAAATGGAAGTTGTAGGGGCTTTGGGTTTACTGACAATGTGTGTAGGGGCTTTGGGTTTACTGACAATGTTCTGAACATGTGACTCCAACAGACACTAAAGTTAATCATATTCGATTTTACACATTGCTTCAGTTGGTAGGTCATCCGTTTGTATTTCGTTTGCTTCTTAGTTGATTCTTGAATACAAGGTACCTACCATTGATCCTCACTTAGTTTTCCTTAATGCAGTTCATAATTTCTTGATTCTAAAAGAGTTCTAATCATATGATCAAGAGTTCCATTTATGTGCCTTGCTTGCTAATACTCTCCTTTTTCTTTAATTGGTAATCTGGCAGCAGATGTTCTACTTACCTCAAGGGGTAGTTGCAGATAAAGACCTACAACAAAGGTTACAACTCTTTTTAACTTTGTTTTGTTATGTTTTCTGTATTATGGTCACTGGAAAGTATCACTGTTTGGTCTAAATATTTGTTAATGATATTTAAACATTAAATTTTAAAAGATACTAATTTTTTTGAATTAGTATGGTTCCTTATCTGGTTTCTTTTTATTACTTGTTAAAATACTTGGAGAAAAGATCTGTTATATTACTCCATATTTAATTACATTTGTCAATTGACATATTACTCGATTGTACTAAATCAAATGTAGAGGTTGTCACGAAATGGGAAGATAGCTAATTTTTTTGGTGTGGTATTCCCGGTTGGTCATGTTGCCGATGTTTTTTATGAGAATTTACTAGAAGGTGTTAGTGGCATAAGTGAGATTGAGGCTTTCGATTGTGCACAGTTTCCCACTGTAAATAGATCACATATCCCCTTTTAGTTATGCTACTTTGTTATTATTAATGTTGTTGTTGGACAAATTTCTTGTTGATTTCAGAAAATTGTAGGCGAAATTAAGTCATTCTCACCATATGGGTGGGTAGCACAAAAACTTTCAAAACGGGTGGAAGCCTTGCCAGCATGTGGAAGCCTTTGTTTCTTCTGTCCAGCATTGACCACGAGGTCGAGGCAGCCTGTGAAGCGATACAAGAAGCTAATCTCATAAATTTTTCCTACACGTCCGGTTAGTTTCTTTATAATATCTTTAAGTTTTAGATAATGTTGCAGTTACCATTTGAGCCTTGAGATATATAGGATCATCATGATGTTAAACTTATCTACGTTTATGTTTTTAGATATATGCTTTTTAGAGGGTCCGTAGCCATATATTATCCTTAATGGCAAATAATCAGTTCTGACATCATACTTGCCACAACAAGATGATTAGTTCGGACAAAAAACAGTTGGTAAATATTAATTTTATTCTCTTGATTTGCAACAAAAGTACAGACAAGAAGAAGAAACATACTACCAGTTTAGGTTGGGGTGATCACATCCGTTACTTCAGATCTACGAGCTCTGGGATCAAACTGACTATAGTATTGACTAGTGTAAAGATAACAACCTCCAGGTAGTCATTTTTTTATCTCTTCCGTTTTTGACCATAAAGCTATCTCCATTAATGGGCAAAGAAAAATCCTTATGTTTGGATCCATTCATTATCCAAGAAGCACTCATGAGGTACTTATTTATCACTGCACTTGCACTTGTGCTTTTGTTTGTTTATGTTTCTGGGAATTTATTTTGATCTAATTCTACTTTTTTACTGAGGGTGAGATCAGATTCTTTAAACTCCCTCCCACCCTCTCTTCGTTACTTCATCTTCTCAAGTTTGTTATATTTTTGTAGTATAAGAATGAATGGGAAATGTGTGCAAGAACCATCTACTGTACTAACATCGATAAGAAGGTAGCTCATTGGTTGGCTCTTGTTGTAAAACTCATCTCATTTCAGTTGATGAATATTATCATGTGATCTCTTGTTAATTTGAAACAGGTTATCCAAGCAGACGTCAAAGTCTTCTTTCAATCGGTCTGCGGAGAGGTAGGGTTGTATGTGAAAAATCTTTTAAATTGTTTCTGCTTCTTGTACTAACTGCAGGCCATGAATTACAAATTATGTATGTAGATCTACCACTTGAGGATGGTTGGAGACCATCATCATTCCACTCGTATTGCGTTTGTTGAGTTTGTGATGGTAAGTTCCCTCATGGATTTGTTGCCTCAAGTTGGTTTCTTGGTTCATATAAAAAGAAAAGTTATTGCTAAAGAACAACAATATTAGGAAATACGAATATATACTAGCTAAACATAGCACTGTAATTGGTAATTTGCTCTCAAGTGTCTGTACAGGGTAAACTTCTAGCCGACTTGGCAACAATCTACACCTGTCACTGAAGACACAATAATTAAGTGCATTCTTTTTTCTTTTTCACTTTAGAAAAGCATAATTAAATACATTCTTATCTTGAAGTCGAAATGATTGTCAACAATGGTCAGAATCTAAAGTTTGGTATAGTTACACATGCAAGTGGTTGTGCGTGTGTTTGTTTTTTTGAGCACTTGGAATATAGCTCATATTTAAAATATATATACCAAAATAAATAAATAAAAACAGAAAATATCACTCTGATTAGCATCACTTGGTGAGGGTATGATGTTGTTTATGTTTGTAAGATGTAGCACGTCCAAAACAAGCCAAAGTTAAGCAGGCATTGTGACTATGTGTTGACTTTTGCAGCTCTGAAGTGTAGCGGGGCAGTGTTGGGATCTTTGCCAATATAAGTGGTGGTTGTTGATCAATTGTATCTGCTTACGCAGACGTAATGTATCTATCTATTGTTATATTGTATGTTTACTTGGTAACTTATTAGTCAATCTCAAGTGTTTGTAATGCTATTAGTTATCTTGTATGTTTACAGTAACTTATTCAAGATCCATTCAAACAAAATCATATGATATTGACTTGGTAACATTTATGTATTTGTGAATTTAAAATATTGAATTTCAACAAATTTCTTGCCGCTGCAACACGCGGGTTATCAGCTATAGTTGAATAATATCTTTGCCGCCGCCGCATTGCGCGGGTACTAGGCTAGTCTTTATAATTATAATTAAAGATAAAAGATAGAGCAGGAAGACACGTAACATAAACTTTTTTATGTGTAAAATCTTTTTAGAAATAATAAATTTCTTCTATTTAAAGAAACGCTACTCATTTCTTAAAATTCATGAGTAATATGTTTTAATATTTATTATTAATATTAATCAAAATTTTAATACTATTAATTCTTAATAACAGTCGTAATCTATATTAAATTTTTATTTTTATATTATATTATATTATATAGGGTGGGGATCAAGATAGAAGTAAAAAGAATAAGGGAAGTAGGGAAGCAAATACTCATTTAGCATTAAAACATGATTTTCAAGCAAGATTCATCAAATTAAAGCTCGAAATATAAATGAATCGATTATATATATCATTTAATCAAACAATCTTGTTATAATTTTACGTTTTAAACAAAAAATTCTAAAAATTGACATTTATCATTCATCTGTGATGAATGTTAGTCAAAATTTCAACTTAATATTCCTAAAACATTAATTTATGATAAATATTAACTCATATATGTTATTATACACCGACTATACCATTCATGGGTGAATGTTATCACTAAAAATTCATCAAAAATGTTAAATAACATTCATGGATGTATAGTAACAAAATATGAGTTAATATTCATCAGGAAAGAATGTTATAAATGATGAAATCAAGGGTTGAGATTTGCTTCCCTCCTTCCCCATAATTTGAAGCTTCCCTATGCATATTATATATATATATATATATAATTAAAAGAGGATAACATTTGATATATTTATTTATAATTAAAAAATAGATCAAATAATTTATTTATTTACAAAAATTAAAGAGTTCTATAACCTATATAAAAAATCGGCTATGATATTTTATTTATTTTATTAAAATTAAATTTGTCCCATGTTATAGCGGGTCTATAAACTATATATAAAAATTAATCAAATAAAAATTAAATTCGTCACGCATTATCATCAGTCTATAAACTATATAAAAAAATAGTCACAATATTTTATTAATTTATAAAAATTAAATTCGTCCCGCGGGTTCATAAGTTAGTTATTATTAATAAAAATATAAGACAAAATTAATAAAAAAATAATATATCAAAATAATAAATAGATTACAATATTACACTATAATAATGAAAAATAAATAAAAGGAACCTAATTAAATAAAATTAAACTCAATAAGCTCTTAAAATACTATTTAAATTTAAATTTAATAGATATAAATATATGTAGTTACCCTTTTAAAATAGATGATAGAAAAAGAAATTATATTAGATGAGAAATATGTTCAAAAAATATTCAGTAATTTCTTAGATAAAAGATAAGAAATAGCCTTGTATAATATACATTACCCTTTCTCAATTTTAAGTAAATATTAAATCCTGACATTTCATTTTGAATCAATATTAATCGTAATCATCCATTGCTAACTACAAAAGACCAACAACTTCCCATTTGCGTCATTTGATTAAACACCATCTAGAAACACCCCAAAAATACACACTTCCTCTTCTTCCTCTCATAAACTATTGTTATCTTCCATCACCAATGACCCATCACATTTTTCCCAAATTATCTGCTACAACAAACATACAATGCCTCCTGAAACACACTGCATGTATCGAAAGTTTTTGAGTTGGATGTAGAGTTTTCTACATCAGAACTCGCTACAACCCCGAAAAATGTTGAAATATACAAATTTAACCGTCCTTAACATGTATGTTTTTTCTCTTGATCTGAAATTTTTCTTAAATCTTAAAGGTTTTGTATTTTCTTTTTATTATTTTCCCTTTGTAATTTTTTAAGAATGCGATGCCATGTGTCAAGCTGTTGATAATGAGGTCTCTTAATAGTTAAAATTTGCTTTCTCTTTAATTTATTTTTTTGTTGGGGTTCGAATACTTTATGATGACATGCTTGATAGTGATGATAGCGATCATTTGACATCGGTCATGGAGCATCATATGTAGCTTCAACATATGCTAATTAACTTTGGTCATTATTTTATGATATTGAGATTAAATACATTTATATATTCAATAAAATCTTGATCAAGTTTGTTTTTCTAAATAAATGCTTTCGGAGGTTGGTATGTATGTGTAAGTATTGAAATTTATGTTCATAATTTTTTTATTTAGTATAATTGATATTAAAGGGTTGTTCTTTAGCGGTATTAAGGGGATCATTCAACTATAAGATTGTGAGTTTGAGCTCAAGTTTAAGAGTGGATATATATATATATATATATATATATTTGTAAAAAGAATGTGTATATTTATGATGGCGTGTGTAATTTATTGCTTTTTAAAAACAAAGTAATATAAATGGTTTCTGTCAGCTTATTATTTATACATATGAAAAATGTTGAATAGTTGTTATTAAGTATATATTTTTATTGAATAATGTTAGCACATATGAAATGATTGTGAATTCAACTGAATATTGCGGAGTAGATTATAAAAAGCGTAGGCAACCATTGTCATGTTTTTGGAACAAATAAATACTATTAAAATAGATTTTAGAACAATCATATTATTTATACCGTATTATCAAAATTTCATTAGTTACTTTATATGTCCATAACACTTTTAATCATAAAATAAAACTACATAAATAGTATAGATAGATTTGTTCAAGTATTAACATGATAGTCTTTAAATATAGTGGTGCTTTTTGTTGATCAACTGTAAGTTTGTAGAATGTGAGGGGTAGCAATGTAGGTAATGTTGGGGTAGGTATTGTTGCTATCCTTAGCCCTTTTATGATTGATTAACCTTTCAAAATTTCTATACTAAAATAAGCTTATATGAGTATAGAGATTTTAAATTAAAAAATGTAAATATATAATTTCTATTATTATTATTATTATTATTATTATTATTATTATTATTATTATTAACATAAGTATAAGTATGAAGCTTGAAATTTTATTTATATTGGTAATCGCATCTCAAAATTGATCAACGGATTACGGTAGTAGTTACAACTCTAAAGTGGCAATAAAAGAAAAACATACAAAACGTATAGAATCAACTCGGATTGCGGTTGATAAGTTGAAATCAAACTCAAATAAATCCGATGAGAAGAGGCTCTTGCATATATGTGGCATGACTCTATTGCTCGAAATCTCAAAAGAAGAAGCTTGCACCAAAATATCACCTTAATAGCACAAAGAGAATTCACATAAGTGAATCGTGCAACTGTTGAACTCCATTGTGAGATAGGGTTTTAAGATGCCATTGAAAAAAATACACAAACCAAATCCTTTTATTTTCAAATATTCAGATTTGGTTGTAAGAAACCCTTGAGAAAAAAAGTGAAGAACCTAAGTAGGTACTTCATATGAATGATTTCAGGATCTCAAACTTTGAACTTGTAATTAATTTTTTGTAAGTTTTAGGGAAAGAAACGTCACAAAATTTTCAACAGAAAGAGATGAGAAGCGATAAATACGGTAATTGATTTTCACTATAAATGAAGAAATAGAGGATCATAACAAAGACGATAAGAAAATAAAAGTTTTTTAAGTCATTATAGCATAATCTATAATGAAGAGACTCTCACAAAAAGTACCTAAAAGAGAGTTGCATGTATCTAGTTTTACGACTATTTGTTCGGAACAGTTAACCATACACACTTTATATGTTTCCAATTCATAACAATCAACAACAAAAATAAATTAAAGTATGTAATGTTATTTATAGATAACTCAATTTATTAAAATAATACCATATCGATACGATCAACGAACATGCAAACTTATTATTCCTTTTCAAGTGTGATTGTCATGATAGTTAACAAAGTTTACACATTACGGTTCCTAGCGTTATACCCGCGTAATGCGATGGTAATATTTTAAAAAGAATTATTGATGTCATCAATTATCAAAAGGCCTTTACCCTATATGTATGAAAGGAACTCATTAATTAAGAGTTTGTGGGTTCAAGGAAAAAATATGTCAGTTATATTGTATAGTTGACGTTCTAAAAGGAAAAAAAATCAATATTGTCAATTGAAATATTTTTCGGTGTAGTCTAATGGTTTATGTGGTAATTTATACATGTGTGTATTAGTATGTTGATTAAATGTATTAATCCAAATCAACTTTATATTTTTAAACAATTAATTATGTATTGATTTTATGTCATTAATTTAGACGTTGTGGGAAAAATTGTTTGAAATTAACATATTAATCACTATAAAGCCAAATAAAACAACAAGTCGATGATGGTAATAGCCGTATTTCTTGTTCGTGTTCATGTGTAGAGTTGAAAGATTAACTATAATATATTAATGGTAAATAAAATGGATAAATGAGTTTAATTGAAAATTTTATGAATAATAAAAATTACAAAAGCTAAATATAGAAATGTTGAAATTAAGATTAATAAAAATAAAAGAGCTAAATGCTTTATAGTATATTATAGATAGATAAAATTCATGTTAGCTTAAATTGAATGTCTGAAATTATATGTGACAAATATTTATTAAAAATATAATTATTTTACATCCATCGCAATGTACGAGTGAAAAATACTCATTGTTTACGTTGATGAACAAAAAAACATGTAAACCGAATATCAATAAAAAAATACAAGTATATAATTGTTTATACTTTATGTAATAAAAATTTATAATCGATAAAATATATTATAAATCTGTTATTAGAAGGAAGAAAGATACATACGCTAAATTTAATTATTAATTTTTCTATGTAAGACTTTTATGTGAAGAATAATCAAACATGAATTCCAAATAGTAATACCAGAGTAATGTAAATAGTAACGACTGTATGTTTTTATGTTCTCGGAACTTATTCATACGATGATAAATTTATTTTCAGCTAGAATTAAACTTTAGAAATTTCTATTCTACTGTTATCCACTTCAAGTATAAATATATTTTTTCTTGTTCAAATTTTCATTAATTATTTTACTTTTATTAATCCGTTAGATAGAGATAAACATTTTATGTTCATTTTAGTCTATTCATTTGACATATTTTTTTGTAATAAGGGGTGTCATTCGAATGGATTAGTCGGTTTTCAAATTATGTAGATTTTGGACAATCATAAGTTAATTTATAATCCAAAACAAATAAGAAACAGATTAATCGAGTTTAGCTTAAACGGTTTCGGTTTAGTTTTTGGATTAAACGGATTCATCCGTATTAGTTCAAGTTAAGCGTGTGAATCAATTTGGACTAAATTTAACTAGTGAGTTACGTTAAATTTTGATAAAAAAACACTATACTCACAGTTACTACAAACTTCTAAGCTTACTTTATTACGCTATATAATTGCATAATTAGATTATTAGCTTTAATATTCAAAAAAAAAAATATTGGAGACTATGATACATCCAATATTTCAACGCTTTGCAAGTTTGCATATTACATGTAGAAACTACTAACACCAAATGAGCAAGTTGTAAACATGTTGCAGAAAATCAACTATCTAAACAAACATAAGATGTAATAATAGATGATAGTTTTATATGATAAATATTATATACAATTAAAAAATTATATTATCCAATTTACTCAAATCTTATTTGGATGTAGTTAAAAAATTTAATTTTGATATATTATTCAATTTGTGAAATCTATTTAAAAAATCCATAATCTGATTAAACAATTCATAATTCAAATAATACGATTAATTTAACCTAACTCGAATTTAAATCAAATAGATCGTTAAAATGTGAATAAAAATGACACTCTTATTTTAAATGCTACATACACTACTTTAAAATGTTCACTCTAACATCTCATATGATGTGTAGCTTTATAATATAATTCGTAAATTTGTAAAAGGGTGCAGTTTGTGAAGCATAAAAAATGAAAACACGAGGGCCAAAATGGTAATAAACAAGGATTCCGTTGAAAGAGTTGCAATACGCCACCGCCATCACACCTTTCTCGAACAACCGCGCATAAACGAAATCATATCCCTAAAAAAAAATCACACATCCAACGATATCTCATATTTCCTTTTAATTTCTTCTAATTGAAACAGAAATACAAATAATTGCGATGAGGGGTTTAAGAAGGTTGATATCAGGGCATCGAGCCTATATATTGGAACCCTGCATATATTATGGTGCTACACGGCATATATCTCGCCGTCTATTATTCGTCTCTTCTTCAAATAATGTTTTATCTCGTTTCACATCGCCGTCTGCGTCATCGTATGCGTCATCTGGATTGGCCAATTTTGTAGGTTAGTTAATTCCGATTCATAAATAATGCCATTAGTGTTTAAACTAATTTTTATGATCTTATGATTTATGCTATGCCATTTTTTGTAAATTTTTTATCTATGACTGTGTCTGTATGATATGTATTTATTTGGTTAAACTTGAGATGTACTTGAACAATGATGCTCAATGGAGCTAGTCTATACCAAAATGATTAAGTTTTATTCAAAATTAGTACTGTATGCTCAATGCTGTTAAATGACCTTAAAACATTGGAGGTTGTGAACATATGCAACTCCAAATGTTGCTCTTCATTTTTATGCTAATGTTATTGAACATTGCCATTACAATTCATGTTGTCATTGTCTCAAGGCTAGTGGAAACAATAAGAATTAGGTTGAGGACGAGGATGAGCCTTTTGCGGAACGGCAGATGAAATTAAACGTCTAAGTGATTAAATTTATAAACTTTCGAATCCACATGTAGTAAACAAAGTTAAGAAGGGCGATTACCAAGTATTTCATCTAGTCAATAACATATTGATGCTCTATTGATAAATGGTATTCGCAGGGCTTTTGTAACTAAGTTTATAATATGAGGAATTTATAGATTTAAAGCTAAGGAGTTCTCATTAGATGATTGAACGATAAGCTATTTAGTTGAAAGTGTGGTTAACTCAATAAAAAAATTGAAGGTGAGGATTTCAAAGCTGTTACTTGATATCTTGGTTGATCCAAATGTAGTCAACAAGTTACATGGACGAGACAACAAAATAAAGTTTTATTACGGACAATGGGAAGACCTCAGAAAATAGTAGGAGAAAGATGTTAGAGGCATGTTGGAGAAGTCTCAAGGGCAAAGAAACATGGAAAGGGTCGTGATCATTAGATTACTATGGTACTGGAATTTCTGTTCCATTATCCTTCCAGTTAGGTTCTTAAACTTTGACAAGAAAGAATATAGTTTGAGTCTTAGAGATATAAATGAAACTGTTGGTCCCTTTGATGGAGAGTCATTAAGTTGGAATAGAAGACTTATTTTTTGAAGTGGTTCGATGGGTTTCTCCGAACCCTTATCATTACAATCTTGTATTCCTCTATGTTTAGTTCTTATGGTGGTATGGATATGTCCCTTCTGTGAGCTAACTTCTTTGATATGAAACCTATGTATCATGTGGTGATATAGTTATATGTGCTACATGGATATTAGAGCACACGGAGTGGGGAGGTAACCGGTCGCCGTTCACCGTCGGGATCACCGTCAGACGGTGTTCCGGCACCGGTGGGACGCTGTTCGAGCTTATTTTTATTTTATTTATTATTATTTTTTAACGGCTAGAAATTGAAAATGTGCATTGAGAAAAACGATACCTTGTAACTCATTTTTGAAAGCTGCTGGTGATCAATCGTCGAGCACAATTAGTGTGTTTGAGGCAACGATAAATATGAAGTAATGAATCTAGGGTTAGTTTGCTGTTGGATTATATGAAGTTAGAAGACTTCCGGCCGGCCCATTTTAGCAAGTTTTTCTTTTTTGTTCTCTTTTTGGGCTTTGGCATTATACACTAAAAGCTTTCAAATGAAAAATAAAATTCGTTGAAAAAGTTATCTTTCAATTTAAGTTTTATTCGTAAAGTATTCAGATAGATGTTGTTCATTATCCCTACTAAAATACGTAAATTATCATATTTGAATTTTCTAAAAAAAATCAAAAATAGAAGTCCGAAACACTGTCCCACTCCCCACTTTTTCAGCAAAAGTCTTCTCCTAGAACACTGTCAAGAACATTGTAAACCACGGGTCACCACTCCCTGTGCTCTTATGTGCCTCGATAACATCATTTTGTTTTTGTAGTCTCGAAAATGGGTGAATCTGACATTAACTTGGACAGGGCAGAGGAGGACCATGTTTATACAAACACAATCCACTCCTAATCCTTTATCGTTGATGTTCTATCCTGGGAAGCCAGTTATGGACGTTGGAAGTGCAGACTTTCCAAATGCCCGTACAGCTATGAATTCACCACTAGCTAAGGCCCTCTATGGAATTGATGGTGAGCTTGTCTTGTCATCTTTTTGCTCATCTTACCTTGTCTTTTTTTTCTAAATGACCGTAAATGGGTGCTCTGTTGTTGGGTGTGTAGGAGTTACTCGTGTGTTCTTCGGTTCAGATTTTGTAACTGTAACAAAGTCAGACGATGCGACCTGGGATTTCTTAAAACCGGAAATATTTGCAGCGATTATGGACTTCTATTCGTCTGGAAAGCCGCTGTTTCTGGACTCGAGTACTGCAGCTGCTATGGATACAGCTATTCATGAAGTAATTATAAATTTCATGTCATTTTCAATCTTACAATCTTTGAATGGATATTATGAACATGTGCTCACTTTACAGTTTCCAATCACATGTCATGATGTTTCCATGCTCTGTGTTACAGGATGACTCTGAAATTGTTGCAATGATTAAAGAACTGTTGGAAACTCGTATTCGACCTGCTGTGCAGGATGACGGTGGAGATATAGAGTACATTGGATTTGATCCGTATGCTTCTTTGATCACCTGATTATATAGATGCATAGATTGGGATCCATTTACACATCTAAACTTGTCATCTGTTCATTATCAGAGAATCTGGAGTTGTGAAGCTTAAAATGCAAGGAGCATGTAGTGGCTGCCCCAGCTCATCCGTCACTCTGAAATCAGGCATCGAAAATATGCTGATGCATTATGTTCCAGAGGTAACACTCACTCATTTCTGCTGGTTTTAACTATTGACTTCGGGTGACTTTGACCTGTTCAACCCATATGACTTTTTCATTTTTGGCAACAAGTTTTGGTTTACTCATTTGAACCTTAGAGATGAAATATCACAAAAATTGGCCAGCTCATTAGTAAATAAGTTGAAACTGTTGCAACTAGTTATTGAACACACTTGTTTTGTAGGTTAAAGCTGTTGAACAGGAACTTGATGATGAAGATGAAAATGGAGATTTAGCAAGCCAGCTGGAATGAGGTCATTGTATTCCTTTGTTCTATACGGAGACGCAGAATCCCTGAAAAATTTGGTATCAAGTTATTCACAACCAGTTCTGTCTTCATTGTATGTATCATTGGTGATCAAACGATGCAATCTAATAATTAGTAGCATGGTGGCTAGTCCAACAGTATTCTATTCTTATATAGTTATAACAAGCATTGGACTATAGAGTTGTACTCCTTGCGTAAACCTAAAGTACATCAAGTTCGATTGTATCTTATCCCTATGTTTGAATTTATTTCAATTTGTAAACTTGAGGTTGTTGAAACAATTCATAACTAATTCGGCAATTCCAAAGTAAAAAACACACCGTGCTTGGGAAACAAGTACAGATCAAACATTTGGGTCGGTCAATGGGTTTAGAGCCGATTCACAAACTTGGATGTTTCGCCATCTCTAGTCACTTAGGGTGGTTAGAGCTAAAAGTGGTGATACTTGTTTTGGTGGTTGAGAATTCACAATCATATGTTTAGGCGATTACATAATGTCATAATCATTATGGCTAGAAACTATAAAAACCAAATTTTGGTAGTCAAACGAATGACACATTCCAATTTTTATCACTGATTCATTATCAACTTATTTCAACAATGAATACATTATATTAGGCAAAAGCGTTAGTACTTTTTAACAAGTTGAAAACTACATCGTGCGAGTTAAAGAGAATATTAGTGATAAATCTAATATCTTGTAGTATAATCATCGTTATTGTAAAACATCTCATGATGTTCAGGTTAACGTATATGTTTATATTCATCGTTGTGGGGTAGTATAATATTCATTAACAAAAAACTAACGTTTGTGCTATTAGAATTATGTATCATCTATTCTCTATTTCAATCAAGAAATATTGATCCATATGTAACAAATGATTGACTAAAATAAACAAACAAATAATTGATTATCATAGAAGTCTCCGAATTTTGAGGCATTCATACCCTACGCTGCAAGCAAATTTATTAGAATCTTCCTATAACCACGTATCCCGATCCATCATCCACCATTTATTCCTTGTTTTCCCTCCCCTTACAAATTTCCATGAACTCCTTACGTAACATTCGGAACATATCCAATTTCTTATTTACATTACCCATTCTCCCTTTCCTCAATTCAATCATCCCAGTTCTCCTAGTTTCCTCCACATTTCAATTTCTCGTACAACTATTTTTCTTTTTCATTAACCACGAGCGATTGATTTAAATAATTAAATTGATCGCTCACAAATAATGGCCGAGGAGCAAAACTGGGAAGAAACAAACAATCACACGCCTTGTGCGAACAATTGCGGGTTTTTTGGTAGCCCAACAACGCTTAACCTATGTTCCAAATGTTACAAAGACCATTCATTAAAACAACAACATTTGTCAACCGCCAAAACTGCTGTTGAGAAAAGCCTATCTCATTCGCCACACCAAGCGGAAACATGTTCCTCTTCATCCACGTCAATTGATACTGCGGTAGTTGATGCAGTGCATGAGGTTGCTGTAAAGTCGCAGCTGCGAAATAGGTGTGGATCATGCAAAAAGCGTGTGGGCCTCACGGGGTTCACATGCAGGTGTGGAACAACTTTCTGTGGGATCCATAGGTATCCTGAAAAACATGGGTGTACATTTGATTTCAAGACTATGGGTAAAGAGGCTATTGCTAAAGCGAATCCAGTGATCAAGGCTGCGAAATTGGAGAAGATTTGAAGTGATCTCAACCGTTGATTTGTTACTATTTATCGTATGGTTTGGGTACTGGGTCGGAGATTGGGGGAACTGGTCCGTTTGATTGAAACTTTATATGTTGTGTAGTTTTCTTTTCATTTATTTTAAAAATTAAAAAAGAATCATGAAAATGAAATGATGTAAATGTCTGATAAATATAATTTGACAACGTAATATTTAAAGATTGTACACATATTAACCAAATATGTTCATGAGACCATGACATTGTTCCAAAACCAATGCAAACTCAGACAAAAATAAGTATGAGGGATTATATATCTTTTTCCTAAGAGCATGAAAACTGGATGCAACTTTACATATGCATATCAACATATCATCATCTTATACAACTTTCTCTTTTAGCCTTTATAATCCATACAACTTTAGAAAGCCTAATGGAATTAATTTTTTGTATTTTTAATTTATAAAGTTTGATAGAAAAGTAGGCTTTAAAAACTAACGAAAACCGTAAAACGAACCACGTAAATACATAATAACATTAAAATTGATATTTTTTAATTTTTATATATAATTCTATTTTTTAATTTTATATGTTTATGCTATTTTAGAACAGCATCAACAGGTGTTCATAACCAGATTGACCAAATATTGTAAAAATGCTTTGGTTTGGTTACGAAGAGGTTGATTCAGCTTTTTCTTGTCGTAAGATAGAGGTGGCTTAAATATCATGTTATACGTAGTGTGTAATGTATATAAATATAAATTTCTTTTGTATCTCATATAGTTGGTTATAAGTATCGATAAGTACATTATTGAACTTTTTATTAATTAAAAAGTAGTTGGGTCCCACCCAAACATTTATATCACCGGTTGATCAAATGGACTAGATCATGGACGAACTTTCATGTAAGAATGATGGTCGCAAGTTGAAGTTAATTGATGAGATAAAAATGCATCAAGTAACATATATTAATATCTTTGGAGATGTAAAATTGTTATAATTTTTTTGAGTGATAAATGTTTTAGTAAATACACGTGCAGTTGATTAGTATTGGATGGATATGCTGACAACAGGTTTGCTAATAGCTTATAGGTACGATGTGGTTTTGCTATTTTTGAGCAATGATGGAGATACGACGTGTTTTTCACTTTGTTCCAGTCCACACGAGTCACAACTACATTACATATGTGCAATTGCTTGCGTATATTATAACCACTTTGTAAAAGTGGATTTACAAGAATATTATCCGGTACATGAAATCCATCCATCATGAATTGTATTTAGATATGACTTGGAATGGGAAAGTATGTATAAAAATCAACAAGATTTGTATAACGAGCTTAAATGTTATAATTATAAATCCGATTATGTAAATCTTGATAATTAGAAAATTACGTAAAGATATTCATTATTGTTAGTTGTTTGATTAGAAGATTCTAAAGCGTTTAAATTATAAATGTATTTTTATAAATCTTGCTGATTAAAAAATTAATATATAATTATTTATTGTTGTTAATTATTTGTTTTATACAATTATGTAAAGTAATTTATTAAAAAAGGAAAATAAAAAATTAATTACATTAAGTAATTGAAAATGTGTATGTATAAGACAAAAGAAAACAAAAAAAAAGGTAAAAACATAATGAAACAAAGTTAATAGTACAGGCAAGGGGAACGAAAGAAAAAAACTAACGAAAAAAGGAAATAAAAAAGAAAGTTAAAGTTGCAGGCTAGGGTGCTAGGAGGGGTAAAGTTAAAGTTGCAGGTTAGGGTGCTAGGAGGGGTAAAGGTAATGGGTCCCTTTACCCGTACCCCCCCCCCCCCCCCCACCCCAATCATTTACATACATATCAACCCATAATTATACGTAGATAGAATCATGATAAAGGTTGAATAATGCATAATGATCACGTGAGCCCATCTATACATTCATTCATTTATTATTTTTAAATAATACATATTTAATAAAAATTAATATTATAACAATAAAAGGTAAAATTATTTGACGCGACCAAAGTAAAAGTTAAAATTATTTGACGTGACCAAAGCAAAAGTTAAAATTATTTGACGTGACCAAAGCAAAAGCTTAAATTATTTGACGCGACCAAAGCAAAAGCTTAAATTATTTGACGCCACCAAAGCAAAAGCTTAAATTATTTGACGCGACCAAAGCAAAAACTTAAATTATTTGACGCGACTAAATTGAAATCAAATTCCTATATAAACGAACATATATCGATTCATTTTTTCATAACAATCAAAACTTATATCGATTCATAACCTTATAAACAATCTCATACGTTACAATTCTTACAAGAAGATATGTCGAGTGTATCAGATTTTTCCACCGATAAGGTATAAAATTTCATATAATAGTACCCTAAATCATATTTTATGTTATCATATTTTGACTAAAGACCTTCTCAATTGCAGGTGTTCAATAATCGTGAAGAATTAATGGAATTGGTGAAAAAAGAGACACTTTCTCATTGACAAGTTATTGTCATCAAAAGATCAAAAACAAAAAATGGTTACTTAGCCAAGATTATATTTATGTGTGAGCGTGGTGATGTATCCATAAGTAAATCAACGCCCGAAAAAAGTATTCCTTGTAAAAAAATTAACTGTAAATTTGAAATGGTGGCTAAATTTTCAAAGACAAAAGGTGTTTGGTCGATGACGATGATAAATTCAGCACACAATCATCAAAGTATAATGTATATTGAAGGTCATGCATATGCAATGCGATTGACTGATGATGAATTTCCTTTTGCAGATTTGTCAAGAAATAATGTAAAGACTCGAGAAATTCTTGCCACGTTGAAGGAGCGGAATCCAGAAAATGTTTCTTCAAACACAACAATATACAATGCAAAAACAAAACTTCGCACAATCAGCCAAGCAAATCTGACTCCTTTACAGGTTGTAATGTCAATTTGAAGGTAAAAGGATATGACTTTCAGTATCGTACAAATGATTCTACTAATCAATTAGAAGAATTATTCTGGATCCATCCAGTTTCATATGAAATATTGCGTGCATTTCCACATATTTTGATGATGGATGCTACGTACAATATGAATATTTATAAGTTGCTTTTTCTTGAAATCGTTGGTGTTACTTCTACCAACAAAACATTTTCTATAGCATTTGTCTTGATAGATAGAGAAAAGACTAGCAACTTTTTGTGGGCATTAAAATGTCTAAAGCGGGCTCTTGGGGAAACGTATGAACTGCGGGTTATCGTTACAGATAGAGATTTGGCTCTCATAAGTGCATGTGAAATAATATTTCAGGAGCTAATAAATTACTTTGTAGATGACATATCTGGCAAAATATTTTTAAGAATTGCAAAAAACATTTTAAGTCAGAAGACGAATGGAATTCTTTTCATCATACATGGCTTTCATTAGTTAAAGCCCCTACAATGACGTTATATACGCACTTCTATAGCCGGCTTCAAGTGAAGTTGATCCATTATCCAGGTATTATTTTTTAACAATCATTTTAAAAAATATGACCAACCTTTGAAACAAATATGTTTTTGAATTTTTAGATGTTTTGATATACCTTAATGAGGTATGTTTAACAAATATACCCATATGTTCATATCGGTGGCGACTGATCAATCAAGTGCTTTGTGAAAGGATCTATTAATAACTATGCACTCTAGCATGTTGCTAGAGTAGGAACAACAATTACAATCTTACAGAGCACCTGAGTGAACCTTGCGTTAAAACAAAACAACAAAAATAATCCTTTCACGAATAAATTCAAAAATCATATAGAAAGAGTAACAATAAAGCCATTATTTACCTCTTTTGTGAAAGAATAAAACAGATGCAGTAAAAAAGCACATTGGTGGTTGACACACAACAACCACATCCATAAAAACAAAAATCTGAGTCAACCTCACAAGTTATAAACATGTAGATATATTATTATTATACCTGCAAAGAAAAAAGAACAAAAATAAATATCCACAATTGTTTCATGTGTTGGTGTGGATCAAGTTCGCTTCGAATAGTTTGTTTAGACGTGATGGTTCATTTCATTTGGGCCCTACGTTAAATTTTCAATGTCTTGATCTTTATAGTTCTTAAGTTCTGTTAAAACTTTTATTTGTAGTAAATTATCTCTATAATTTTGCTAACGGAGAAGAATATATTAATAACCGTGCACTCTGGCAAGTTGTTAGAGAAGAACAACATTTACAATCTTATAGAGCAAGCCGAACTTGGGTTACAAATCCATTCAAACCAATTGAGTTTAATTTCCTCACTTCTATATGTGATCCACATAATACATAATAAAAACAACATTATGATACAGAGTGACTGCTCATTTTTCTAAGCAAAAAGATACTCCGATTGTCAGTTAACCAAGAACTTTAATAATAATTTACTTTTTTTGCAAATAACAAAAAGGAAAAATGAGAGGGAATAAAAAAATGTTTTGTCTTCATGTAAGGACCTGAATAGACAACTATTGTCTACGTATATTTGTCTCTTTTCAACATCTCTGGTCAAATTTTACAAAAATTGCAAAATTTCAGTTGTTAATTAGTATTATCATTTACAAGGGAGACCCGAGTGGTCATGATGTGTGTAAACTAGAGAAGTACCCAGAAACATATAAAGTGTGTGCAATCTATTGTAGTCTTCCTGAATTTTATGACAGTGTCATACGAAAACCCTTTTTTGAACTCTTCAAATTTATCTTCAAAGATGTGAGCAGGGAACAGTTTCATTGATGGAAAATTGATACGGACATGCCAATGTGATAGAAGTAGCAATTACTTCACATTACGTTCGTATTAATTTGAGTTAATGATAATTTGTATATAAAAGTTAATATGTATACATATATATTATATATAAGTTTTTGATCTCTTAACTTTTAATTAGTTTATGTTAGAATCTCTTAAATATTTTTTTGCAAATGTCTTAATCTTTAGTATTTGTTTCTATGAAGATTTATCCCATTTTTTTATCGCGATGATGTTAATCCTTAAAACTTGCATTCTACCATCGATTTAATTTTCAAATTTTTACGCAAATTCTTTCGTGGAGTAATAATTCATTTTTCCGTAAATAACTTCAAAAGTCAAACAAATGCATATGTCATGAAATAGTTTGGTGATGATAATGGCTATGTAGTATCCTAATACATGGATTGTCAGATGTAGTCTTTATCGAAAAGTGAAATAGAAACTAGCTATATACAACTTATTTTGTTGCTGTTTAACGAATTATTAAAATATGTTAGATTTTTTCATGTAACAGTTCAAAGATTAATCCTTTAATCGACAATTCTAATAAAGTTAATTGATTCATCAACTTTAATAGTTTAATAACTAAAAATCTATATCTTTTTAGTAATTTAAATTCTTGTTAGTATATTACATTGTTATTATAACGTTTAAACTATATATATATATATATATATATATATATGTGTGTGTTTCACCAATGTCCATATATTTGGTGTTATATTTATATTTAAACACATATCTAGATACAAGTGTATTTGAGTAGAATGTTAACATCCCCATTCGATCTTACTGATATGCTTCTAACCGATTGTCAATTTACAAACAACGGTTAGATATGTTTCCAACCGATTGAGTAGAATTTTATAACATGGTTACAATATTATGATAAATTAAACACATGTTAAGTAAAGAGAACATATCATTATTTATAACATAGTGTAACAATTTAATCAAGATCGTCCCTGGATATTCAAGATATGATCAAGATCGTCCCAGAATATTTAAAATATGAGCATGGAATAGCAAATCGTTAAGAACATGATTATCTAAAAGGTTTGAGAGGTGGATTTCAGTCTCTGTTGAGTTTATCAAGTAATTAATTAATGTGTTCCATATAGCTAGGTACAAATTAAATGGAGGACGTACATATACCCGATGACATTCTTAACAACATACTTGCTCGACTTCCCGGGAAATCTTTACTCCGATGCAGATGCATATCCGTACATTGGAATCATCTAATTACAGACCTTATTTTAGGAAGTCAAGATCACGTCGAATAATTCTTCTCAAACACCCAACACCTCTTGTCGTTGAAGACTGCAAGGATCATTCCATAATCAAGATTCCTTCTCCTTTAGAAGAAAAGGAATGTAAAGAAGTCTCTATTGTTGGAACAATCAATGGCATAGTCATTTTGGTCGTGACTGATTTGTCACTACGTACTCATATATACAATCTGTTAACCCGTGCATCCAAGATACTTGATGTATGGATCCACCTTCTCCAAAACGTAGACATTTATATGATTTTGGATTTGGGTATGGTGCAACTATAGACGACTTAAAGATTGTTAGGTTTGGAGATTTTGCCGATCCAAGTAATATCTCCCGAATGTCTTCGATATTAAAAGTAGTTCGTGGGCCACGTCACCGTTGGTTGATGGCAAAATTCCACCCTGTGTTTATTTTGGTTGATGGCAAAATTCTTTTGACTAATGGCTATAACCAATTTTTTATCTATGATATATCAAAAGATTCATATATAACAATATTATATAATTCATAAGATTGAGTACGCTTTCAGATTTCATGAGATTTCGCTCAATTGAGTATGTGGAAACCTTGGTTTCGCCATCAGATCTTTGTGCTGTTTAACAACCCTCCATATGCTCTATGAGAGTAGTTGCAGGTTTCTTTTTGAATTTATAGGATTTCATTTTTCTATTCTTCTAGAGATTTAAATATGAATTCTTATTTGGGCTGTTACATTTTCATTTTTATTTTAGTTTTTATGATAATATGATAATGAAATGAATGATTGGATTCAAATGATGATATCTTGTTGCTCCACTGCACATTTCGCTCTACTAGTGCATCTATAACAACTAATATGTTATTGAAGATGATTCCGTTTAAGCTTGAAATTGTGCTAGATGTTTTTTTATCTTTCCAAAAGATAGACTATTACACTAAACTCAACATTATTTTGTATATTGTGAAACTATAAATTAGCTATAATCACAACAATCATAAGTTATATGGAATTTTCATTGAGAATCAAGGAATACTTGAAGATGAAAGATGGGAATAGTTTGGTTCTTATTTGATGGTTGACATTAACTGTACACAATTTTCCAATTTGAATGGTCCATCATGCACCCAATTAGAATCCTTTTCATTTGAATATATGCATCTTGACATACAAATTAGTCATGGGACGCCAAGATTTTAAGATATTGGTTTTATATATCACGAAACACAGATTTTTGTGACATTTTTTATGATTCTTAATTTGAAAAGATGGTTTATAAGTAAGAATAAGTTATCCTAATTCACTTGAGATAGGTTTGAACCCATTACAAGTCGGGTACCGGATTCTTAGACAGCTAATATATATATTCTTTCCAAGAAATTTTCAAGGACACGAGTTTGGAATCAATTCTACAATTTGTTGATAAGCACCCAAGCGGGCATGTTGTATGCCTTATAAATTGTGCTTATCAGGTGTTGGTTGAAATGCAAGACAATCCCACCCAAAAGTAAGAAAGCAATGTCTAGGCAGGCTAGCAATGGTGGTAGTCGGCAAATGATTGAGACTGCACCATCTAGACTAATTCGGCTAGATCGGCGGCCAACCATGGAAAAGAAGCTACCTACGATTAAAGAAGATGAGTGTACGAGTGGTGATCACGGAAGCCAGCTTCAAAACTTTCATGGAAATCGTGCTGCAACATTTTCATCGTCGAATGTTTATAGTATGAAACATTATGCTTGTAATTAGTCAAGTTGTTAACAGTCAATAAGGATGGCTGTCTGTTTTCATAAACTTGTAGTTTCTAGTGGTTGAACTCATATTATATCATCGTCTTTTACTTTCTGTTATTAAACCTAACATTTTCAAGGGAACGAACCAATCTGAAACAAAAATATGAAGTGCAGAAAGACTAAAGATAAGAAGAAATATATGTTGTTATAGAAGGGGGAAAAAAGAACTAAATATATTAGAAAAAGGGAAATAAGTTAGAGTAGGGTTTTTGGCCACAATTGACTCATTCCATATAGCTTATAATTAGTTTGCTGTATACATATATAATATCTTTTTGTTAGTCTAAGATTTTATTGGAGACTTGAGACTATAACTATAGGGAAATGGACAAAGCCCAGTTAAAAGGTCTGAAACTATGTTAGTAGCGTGTTTGAGCAAATTATTATCATTTCAATTTTTAAATATTCCATATTTCAAAATTCAATCTAAAAAGAATTTTGTTTCAACAATCAATTTAAAGCAATCAAAAAGTGTGGAAAAAAAAAAGCACGTAATAATGTAATATAAAGCCGAACAACAAGAAATTTGGGCCAAAGATATGAATCGTATATCAAGCCCGTCATAAGTGTTTTGTGAGTAGTTTGTAAGCTCTATAATTACGCGCATCATGTATAAGAAATAAGGTATAACATTCTCAACGTCCACATATGTCGTCGGCATTTCCATTTAGTTATGTATGAATCAGCCCATAAAACTACTTTTACTTTTTCATAAATGCAATCCAATTCTGATGATCCTATGATACATCCAACTATAATATGAATCCGACAAGAAATACATAACACAAAACCAAGATTTGTTACATTTCATCATATGTTAAAGAGACAACCATTAAGTATATGCAATTCGAAATGCTATATAAACTTGTGATTCATTGAGTTTGTCTTTCTAGGAGAAAAGCAATAGTAAAAGTTCGAAGAACTAAAGTATGCCACACTTCCATGTCTTACCAAAAAAGCAAAGAAAGTGATAAAAGAAAGTTGCTAATTTTTTAATTTCAAATACGTATTTTGTATCAAAATTGATAAGGGAAACCTCTATTTACGTGTTCTCTATGTTGTCTTCAAGTAGTATAAAATGCGAAAGCCCATTTCTCACTCAAAACATTAAATCGAAAAATGAATTGTGCAACAAACTATATTTAAAGTTACGTAATGTTTGTTTTGTTTTTGGTTAACCACAAGTAGCTCGGCTAATCAAATCGTCATTGGTTAGCCTGGCAGAAAATTATATATCCGCGTCGTAAGGTAACATAATAATTAAAAAAGATAATAGTAATCATTGATGTTTATCCTTTGTAAAACCTTTTGAGAGAACATTTGTCATGAGGTTACATAAATATATATTGAACACAAACACATACGATATATAGATAAAAGTTCGATAGTAGATTTCAGTCTCTGTTGACTTTATCAAGTTATTAATTAATGTGTTCGATATAGCTAGGTACAAATTAAATGGAGGAAGTACATATACACGATGACGTTCTTAACAACATTCTTGCTCGACTTCCCGGGAAGTCTTTACTCCGGTTCAGGTGCGTATCGGTAAATTGGAATCATCTAATTTCAGATCCTTATTTTATGAAGTCAAGATCACGTCGAATGGTTCTTCTCAAACACCCAACGCCTCTTGTCGTTGTAGACGGCAAGGATCATTCCATGATCAAGATTCCTTCTCTTTTCGAAGAAAAGGAATGTACAAAAGTCTCTATTATTGGAACACACAATGGCATAGTCATTTTAGTCATTACTGATTTGTCGCTACGTTATCATATGTACCTATACAATCCATTAACCCGTGCATCCAAGATACTTGATGTTATGGATCGACCAAAACTTAGACCATTAGATGATTTTAGTGAATTATATCATTTTGGATTTGGGTATGGTGCAACTACAGACGACTTAAAGATTGTTAGGTTTGGAGATTTTGCCGACCCAAATAATATCTTCCGACTAACTTGTCATGTCTTCGATATTAAAAGTCGTTCGTGGGGCACATCACCGACATACCTCGAAAGATATTTTTTCTTTTGGGATGAAGGTATATTTCTAAATGGCTATTTATATTGGTTTATCTATTCAATCGGTTTGCGGATTTTAGCTCTCAATGTTAAGGAGATGGTATTTTCGAATATAAATTTACCAAGTGGACAAGATGCTAGGTTATTCTATCGACATTTAGAAGGGTACTCTGGGAGTGTTTTGCGTTCACTAAATGGATGCCTTTGCATTATAGACAAGAAAGATACCGGATTCGAATTGTGGATGATGAAAGAACAAGGGGTCAAGAAGAATCCATGGTCGAAAGCACACTCGTTTACATTCGGTGTGGAAGGTAATTATTTCAAAAAGTTCCACCCTATGTGTATTTTGGTTGATGGCAAAATTCTTTTGACTGATGGCTATAACCAATTTGTTATCTATGATACATCAAAAGATTCATACATAACAATATTAAATAATTTGATAAATGATGATTTTTCCATAAGATTGATCACGCTTTCAGATTTCGTGAGATTTCGCGAGATTTCGCTCAGTTGAGTATGTGGAAAGCTTGGTTTCACCATCCGATCTTTGTGCTGTTTAACATGCCTACATATGCTCTTTGAGACTAGTTGCAGGTTTCTTTTTGAATTTTTTTAGGATTTTATTTTTCTATTCTTCTAGAGATTTAAATATGGAATTCTTTTTGGGCTGATAAGTTACATTTTCATTTTTATTTTAGTTTTATGATAATGAAATGAATGATTGGATTCTAAAGATGATACCTTGTTGCTTTGTGTTGCTCCACTGCACATATCGCTCTGTTACTGCATCTATAACAACTAATTTTGTCTTCTATTTTTGTAGTCATTATTAATAATAAATAAACATAGTTTTGAACTTTAGATCTTGAATATATTGAACTGAGAATTATATTCCAACTACCTATCATTCTCAATCACAGGTGTGCATCTTTTTTTGTTTTTTTTAACCAATAATCGGCTTAATCTTCATGACCTTGTATAAACATATGCAGTTTTAATAGCAAAGACAATGAATACAATGTCTTATTGAAGATGATTCCGTGGAAGCGTGAAATTGTGCTAGCTTTTTTCTTTCTTTTTCTTTCAAAAGTTAGACTATTACACTAAACATTATTCTGTATATTGTGTACCCATAAATTAGCTATAATCACAATCACAAGTTATATGATATTTTCATTGAGAATCAGGGAACACTTGAAGATGAGACTAATTTGGCTCTTAGGTAATGGTTGAAACGAGTTCTTAACAAAATTCCACATTTTACCACATAAAATATTTATCTTTTGAATATGCATCTTAAAATACATATAACCAAGATTTTAAGATAGTGGTTTTATATAATGAAACATACATTTTGGTGACATTTTCTTATGATACTTATTTTGAAAAGATGGTTTATTAGTAAGAGTAAGTTATATTAATTAATTTAAGATAGTGGTTTTTAATATATCATGAAACACAGATTTTTCTGACATTTTTTATGATTCTTAACTTGAAAAGATGGTTTATTAGTAAGAATAAGTTATCCTAATTCACTTCACTAAAGAGATAGGTTTGAACCCATTACAATACAAGTCGGGTACCGGATTCTTAGACAACAAATATATATATATTCTTTCCAAATAAATTAAGAGAAATTTTCAAGAACACGAATTCGGAATCAATTCTACAATTTGTTGATAAGCACCCAAGTGGGCATGCCTTATAAATTGTGCTTATTAGGTGTTGGTTGAAATGCAAGACAATTCCACCCAAAAGTAAGAAAGCAATGTCTAGGCAGGCTAGCAATGGTGGTAGTCGGCAAATGATTGAGACTGCACCATCTAGACTAATTCGGCTAGATCGGCGGCCGACCATGGAGAAGAAGTTACCTATGATTGAGGAAGATGAGTGTGCGAGTGGTGATCATGGAAGCCAGCTTCAAAACTTTCATGGAAATCGTGCAGCAACATTTTCATCGTCGAATGTTTATAGTATGAAACATTATGCTTGTAATTAGTCAAGCTGTTTGCAGTCAATAAGGATGGCTATCTGTTTTCATAAACTTGTAGTTTCTAGTGGTTGAACTTATGTTACATCATCCTCTTTTACTTTCTCCATTAGACCTAACATTTTCATAGAATAACTAATGAAATCTGGTAAAGTGGTTTGTTCAAGGGAACGAGCCGAAAGAAGATTATAAATTGTAGAAATATTAAAAATATTGGAAACTGATTCCATTTAGCTAAAATCAAGTTCGGTTTATTCTCGTTTGATTTTTGTTAGTGCAAAACCTTATTGGATATTTGAAACTATACCAACATGTAAATAAGTCAATATATTGGCTCGTCTTTGTATTCGCTATTTGTCTTGGGCCTCTAATATAAATCGTTACTTTTAAAAAAGGTATATCTTGACAAAGCCCAGGTACGAGGTCTGAATGGATCTATATGTAGTAAAAAAAATACTTATATTTTAGAATAATGAATGAAATTAAAAGCTAATGTGTTAATGATTATTTAAGCAAATTATACGATAGAAAAATGTTTATCATTTCTAGTATCCTTTCAAAGAGGATCCTCTGTTAATAAATATATATAACTCTACGATACTTTTGCAAAAGATTTCGAAGATCAGTTTAAAGTAATCAAAGGTATCTAGTCAGAGTGTGATTAACCTCCACGATTTATGCGATTAATTAATAGCATTTAATATTAAACTGAGAGAAATTAAAATCAACAACTCTATAAAACTTGTGATACAAATCCCAAAAGCAAGGATTTTGGGCCAAGCAATTGGGTCATATATCGGGCCCATCACAAGTTTGATGTGAGCGGTTTGTAGAATGTAGGCTCCGTAGACCGTAATTACGCATAGATAATTTATTTATTTATTTATTTATTTTTTAAAGAAAAAATTTATAGCATTCTCACATCCACACGTGTCATCCGAGTTTCAGCTAAGTCGTGTATGAATCAACCCATTGAATTACTTTTACCTTGTCAATAATGCTATTCAATTTTAACGATCCTACATTACATTCAACTTTAATATGAATCCGACACGAAATACATGATGTAGAACCAATATTTGTTGCATTACATGTTATGTTTAAAGAGAAACGCATTAGCTATGGGCACCGTAAAGTGATACTTTAGCATTAACACGTGACAACCAAATCATAAGCGCTTGTTACTCGTTATGTTGTCTTTCCGTAGGAGAAAAGCAATAGCAAAAGTTGTAGAACAAAAGTATGCCACACTTCAATTCCTTGTCTTACCAAAAAAGTAAAAGGAAGTGATAAAAGAAAGTTGCTCAATGTTTAATCGAAAATACATCATTTTGTCCAAACACTAAATGTTTACCGGTCACTTTAACCTTGATTCAATACGTATTCAAAGTTATTCATTTCGAATCTTTTATAGTGTCGTAAAGTATAACACTCTAAAACATGAATGATGAATATCAAATTACTCCCCACGATTAAAGGAGGACAACTTTTCGTGTATCTTATCGTCCACTCACGAAGGCACAAATTGACCTAGTGGATGTGGGTCCAATGGGCCCAATAACTACCTAAATCTCGCGTACATTGTACTACAAGGAATTTAACCGATTTGGTACTTGATACTTAGGTAGCCGTTGAACATATGTACTAATTCCAACTTAGAATATTTTATATTTTTAATCGATTCATGTTATAGGAGCTTAATCTTATATCTATCTGGATCACAATAAAATATAAAATATCAAATATTATAATTAAACCATTAGTTTGATCACTGTTCACCAACAAATAATAAGTACACCGTATGATTATATGATCGATCATAACCTGTAATAGATTACATATACCCTGTAAACTACATTTATGTCTCGAGGCTTAAAAATTGGACGACAAGGATTTCTTCATTCGTTTATGCATCATGTAAATAAAACAATCATATTCCATTACATGTGTGTGGTTGTATATATCACCTATTTTTTTTATCACATAATGTTACTTTAATATGCAGACTATCATTTTCTATATCACTCTCATTTAGAGAGTGATCACTCAAAAAGATTATCACTTATGTTATATTATTTTCACATTAAAATCACATTGATACTTATTTTTATATGTATTTGTCACATTATTTTCACACTGGAATTGAACCTACATTTAAACACTTTTTACCTTTATAATAAATTAGACACATACAATATAAATAAAATAATAACAAAAGTGACTACCACTCAAATTGGTAGCCACCCTTTTGAAAGTCACCATTTTGTAACCAAGTTGAAGGGGGAGTCGTCACATCAAGTGGTTATTGATCACTTTCTACAACCTCCTCCCGTTCTCTTCACTCTTATACATTATCCAACTCATGAATATTTACCAGTTTACAGATGCGGATCTAACTTAATATATGTACCTGTTTACGGATGCAGATCTCCAACTTATGTATATGTACCGGTTTACAGATGTGAATCTCCGGGGTTAGAGGGATTATCTGTAAAAAAAATTTCAAATCACATAAAAGTAATTATTTTGAAGGTAATATTGACATATTTAAATTTTTTCTCTCTAAAAGAGTAAAAAGGAAAAAAAAAAAAAATTAAAAAAAAAAAATAATGTATCCCCTCAATTTATATATATTCACCACTGCCGGTCTATTCAATCTTTCTTTACTTTTATCTAGACTTTAGTTTCTATTTGGGGTTATAATAAATGATTATTCATTGTAGTTGGTATATTTAACCGTGTTAAACTTTTTTAAAAGCTTCACGATATTGTATCATCTTAAACATAAGTTTAACTTGATTACCTCAATAACTAATTATAACGTCTGATCTATATTTTTGACGGTCACTATAATGGACTGTAATATCTAACCCGAAGTTGGTGGGATCTGATTCCATTCCACCCAACAAGTTAATTAAAAACGCTAGCTGATTCAGACTCCAATTTTTAACGTACGTAAATCGAATCTCCCTTTTTAACCAGGCCTCCTTTTCCTTCGTATTAATAGACGAGTTTGCCCCAAGTATTCCTGAACTCACTTCATTTCAAACTCTTTCAACGTATCAGAAAATATGTCTCAGGTACATATATTTCTTCATATTAAGTGCTATTATGTGGTAAATAAAATCATAAAAGTTCCGGCAGTTCTCGATATTTTTGTGGTTCTAACTTAGTTTTGTTAAAATGTTTATACGCTAGTTTCTGAGTAAACCTTCTTTTTCTCATTTCTGTGGTGTATAAAAGATTATATGTTATTAGTTATTGTTTATGACTAGCTAAATATTTTTGTATCGACGAAGTACTAATTACAACTTGATGGTTTGGGTGGCAATTTAGACGGTTGTTCTGAAGGTTGGTATGTCATGTGGAGGTTGTGCTGGTGCAGTGAAGAGAGTTCTTACTAACATGGAAGGTCTGTTGTTCATCTTAATTAATTTCTGTCCTCAATTATAAATCCTTAATTAAAAGTATTTGATCATATGGTTTTTTGACCTTATTTTAAGTGTGTGTATATACATCAAAATTATGATCCTTTCGAGAAACCTTGGTAGAGCTGCTTTAGTTTAAGAACTGGCAAAAGTTCTATATAATTAGTTGTATCAAAATTTCATAGATTTAAGATAATCAAAGAAATACTATGTTTCTTCTGTTAAAAAATTAAAATATACCGCTTTCTTAGAATCGGCTAATAGTACATGTACTCATCTTCTATAGCTTATATTGGTATATTTTAACCTTTGCATCTAGTTCTACAGGTAGGACCAAAAAAACTTAGTTGACGGAATAACTTTTTTTTTTTTTTATGGAAAAATGAGTTTGCATATGAAAATGATACCATTTACTAAAAATCGAATCAGGTACGTTATCTCTTCGAAAACAATAATTCTGAGTTGGGTGAACCACAAAAGTTCAACTTTTTTTCTTCTTATCAGAATCACTTTTCAAGAATCTACTTTCCAATTTCACAAGCAATAATAAACTAGCCTTTTGGGTCATATATGCTGTTTACTGATCATGTTAAATTGATGTTTAGGAGTGGAAAGTTTTGACATTGATCTTGAGCAAAAAAAGGTAACGGTGAAAGGGAACGTAGAGCCAGACGCAGTCTTGCAAACCGTGTCCAAGACTGGGAAAAAGACTGAATTTTGGCCAAAAGAAACATCATCATGTTGTGGTGGTCACAAAAAGGCAGAGGAACCTGTTGCTGCACCATCTAGTGAAGCTGGGAAAACGGTGGAGCCTGTGGCTGCACCATCTTATGGAGCTGCGAAACCAGAGGAACCTCTGGCCGCACCATCTTGTGGAGCTGGAAAAGCAGCCGAGCCTGTGGCTGCACCATCTTCTGAGGCTGAAAAGCCGGTGGAACCTGTGGCTGCACCATCTTCTGAAGCCGAAAAGCCAGTTGAACCTGTTGTTGTTGCTTGATCTTTTAGTAAGGGTTTCGCTGTTGCTATTTTTAATATATATGTCAGTAGTTGTGGGGTTTGTTTGTGTAAGGTTGGAACTTCTTTGATAGTAAAATTTTAGCCATTTATATAAATATTGGCACTATAATAAATACAGATCATATGCCTTCATCAGAATTAACTATAAGCTAATGTTCCATGAAAAATCAATAAAGCTTCTACTTTGATTTGAGCTAAAATGAAGTCCATCAATAAAACAATGCAGCTTTTATAAACTCGTACTCTTTAATTAAACATAGCTTTTTTACAATTAAAATAACCATAAAAAATATAAAATAAATTAGAACATCTTTTTGTAGTGTCTATGACTAATAATAGTCTACATGATCATCACAATGCTCATTTTTTGCAACAAAATCTCGAAAAGAGACTGGTTTAGGAACATAGGGCGGTGAAGCCCCACGAAGTAGTGCCCAATTTACTCCATCAAAGAATGGATGGTGCTTAATCGACGGTGCACCCTTCATGGACCCCATTCGCTTAACCGGATCCTTGATCAAAAGCTTGGTGATCATATCTTTCATAGCCGAAGACGCCACAGGCTCTTTAGGGAACTGAAGTCCTCTAGCCAAAATACTCGTTAGAGTAAAGTCATTATCACCTCCCCTAAATGGCGTAACTCCATAAAATAATTCGAACACAAATATCCCTAAAGTCCACCAATCAACCGCATTACCATGGCCTTCACCTGAAACAACTTCGGGTGCTAAGTACTCATGGGTGCCAACAAATGACATTGACCGAGCCTCAACTGGCTCGGCTATTATGTCAAAGGTTTGACAGTTAATGGGCCGCGGTCTTTGTTTTCTCTTTGGGTGGAAACATGAGAGTTTAGGCATGGCACATTTAGGAAGCATGCATGAGGACAATGAGCCCTTGGTACACATTAATGGGCTACTTATGACTAGTTCTTGGCCTAGAACGAGTTTTGGGCTCGTGGAATCGTTGCACTTTAGGCATAAGTCAAAGTCGGTGAGCATTATGTGACCGTCTGATCGAACAAGAATGTTTTCAGGCTTTAGATCTCGGTAGATTATTCCCAACATGTGAAGGTATTCTAGGGCAACCACAACTTCTGATGCATAAAACCTGCATACATATACATACACATGATCAACTCTTAAGTACTAAAAGTATTTATACACAGATACATATCAATCAATTTTAATTAGCCTAACATTTTAAGTTATGTTTTTGTATAAAATTTTAAACTATCCACAAGCGATTGTTATAACAACAAAATAAGAAGCAACTTTCATTTTACAAATTTTTAGATATAAAAATTAATATTCCAGAAAGAGAAATATTTGGCATGCCTAGTTGATGTATCTAATTAAATTTCGAATTATGATATTTAAGCCTAAAATATCGACCAAAAAATTGGACCTAATCATCTCATCATTTAACACATGTTATGCGTACTTTCTATTTCCTTATCATGACCAATAAATTTTTCAAGTGGACCAATTATTTTATTACTAATTTATTAGGTTGATTTGTTTAGACCTATTTATATCATTTTATATTGCTATGTGTGACACAATCAAAGTATAAACAAGGGACTTACCTGACGGCAGCTTCATCGAACCTCCGATCAGGTTGTCGCTGGCGAAGAATATGAAGATCGCCACCTGGACAAAACTCGGTTAACAAACACGACCATCGATCAACTTCCAAACTAGCATATAATGAAGGCAAAAATGGATGATCCAACATTTCTAGTATTTCTAATTCTATCTTTGCCCTACTTTCTTTATCCCTATTAATCAACTCTTCCTTATCCATCACTTTCGCGGCTAACATGCACCCCTCCACGCATTTTAGCTCTACCAAGTACACACTTCCAATATCACCACTTCCTAGCCTTTTTACAAATCTTAATTCATCGAGATTGAGTGTTGCACCATTGGCTTTCAGCAGCCGACGAATGTCATCCTTGGTGATAGTGGTTGGTGATGGTGCGTTGTTGGAGGATGAGAAACGACGGCTTAAAGTGGCGGTTGGAGATTCGCTTCGCGAACTTGTGCTAAGCTTTAAAAGATCGGTGGTTGTGGTGGTGTTTGAGGAGCCGCGACTACGAGCACTTGGACTGTTGTCGTTTATGTCCATTTGATAACTAAAGAGAATTACTGGTTTGAATAAAATGTCAGTTGTCCTACGATACCATAATAAAAGATACCATATAAAATAAAATATGAAAGTTGTATGAACTGGAACAAAATTGGATTTATGAAGGATGGTGATGAGGTGGACGCGGGCCGGCAAAACGAGGGCTATGTCATAGGGCCCGGCCGGCTATTTACTAGGACCCAGTTGTGGCCCAAAGAGCTGGATTTTTGTTGTATATGTTAGTTCGTAATTGTTTGTTGTTAATTAGATGGTTTGTACGTTATGCATAAATCTTGATTTTTTTTTTAATTTCTTTTTTGTGAATAGCCGTTTTACTACCATCTTCTTATTTATATCCACGTAATAATCTTACTTATTTGAATTGGTCAAAGATCTGTTGAAATTATTTGTCTAGTGTTGGAGTTGGTGTTGGGAATTTAATCGTATGTTATTTCTAAAACTTATACAAACTTTTTTATATATATTACGTATCTTATAAATTATATAAAACTTCATTAATATCAAGATATTTTGTGAAAATTTTATATTTCGATTGTAGCGACTCTCAATTTCGTATCTTAGGTTGATATCAATTGGAATGAAGACAAAAGATCGACTATAGTGTACGTACCTAAATAATATTAATCATTTTCAAGACTTTTAAAACATTATTGATGTAACATGTTTTTCCTTTAATTTGAAAGTAAAACAACACACGTATAAAAATGGTCAAAGGTATAGATCAGTAATGTATTTTTACTTTTGTTCCAATGTAAGTAGTGAACCGATTTTATTACTAAGGTATATAATGTATTGGTAAAAAATGTTACGATTAGTAATGTACTTTACATAATTTTTTTCAAAGTATGTTATGTACTTATGAATCATATTACCTACATCAACACATTTTCACAAGTACATTACATACATCGATAATAAAATTAATTTGTTGTTTACCTTAAAACAAAAGTAAAAGTATATTATCAATTTATGTTAAACCCGAAAAAAAATTGTGTTGTATATTAATCTAAGATGACATAATTTCATAGTATATAGTGTATCTAGTTAAATTTTTACGTTACATGAGCAAATGATTATCTCATGATCATGTTAAGTTGGGTTATTTATGTAGACAAAATTAGGAATTTTCATTCTAAAATCACTGCACTTTGGATAGATATCTTACATAATTTTACTAGAAAAAAAAAAACGACTAGAGATATATTCACATAAAAAACAATTGGATATTGATTGATCCGAATAAAAACTTTAAATAACATAAATCTAACATGATATAACGATATTTTTTATGTTAAGTTAATGGGTTATGATAAATTTATCATTATTTTTGATAAATCCTCTAAAATTATGCATAATTTTATAACTTGTTAATGTATAGTTTTAGTTTTAGTAGATTACTCAAAATAATAATGAATCAATCATTATCCTAAGTTAATTGTATCTCGAACATTAGTTTCGTGCTGAAAATGATTAACCAACCCTATGAGGTTGTTGTATTTCATAATAACCAACCACATGAAATAGTCTTATGTATGAAAATGTCATCTCCTTAACATTGAGAGCGAAGATTCTGAAACGAAACAATGTAATTGCCCAATAACAAAACCCATTTACAAACATACCTACATCACTACAAAAGAAAAAATCTTGTTCTAGATATTGATTCGGTGCTCCAAGAACTAGTTTTAAGATTCAAGACATCACACCTATACTGATGGGAAATTGATACTTCTCCAAATCTAACAATGTTTAAGTCATCTACGGTTGCACCATAGCCAAACCCAAATACATAGGTAAGGATTTCAACTAAAGGTCTATCCGTAACGAGAACTATCTTGGATGCACGGGATAACGGATTTTATAGGTACATACGACTACGTAACGACAAATCAGTAACAGCCAAAAGTACTATACCATTATATGTTCCAACAATTGCGACTTTCGGGCCTGTATCTTGATGAGAGTCTAAGGGAGACGGAATCTTGACAATTGAATGAGTCTTATCATCATACATTGTCATCTATAACAACAAGAGGTTGTTGTTGGTTTGGGAGAAGAATCATTCGACGTGATCTCGATTTCATAGAAGAAGGATCTGAAATCAGATGATTCAATCGTGTCGATACTCATCTAAACCGAATTAAAGGCTTTCCGGGAAGTCGCGCTAGCATGTTTTCAACAATGTCATCATGTATATGGACATCGCCCATTCGCCCGACGATGTTTTTTTAAATTCGTTTTGCAAGTCTAGCATTCCTCTCGGACACCAAGGATGTTCTCAATTGGAATATTAGGAATGTAGGATAGGAGAAAGCTGCATTTAATAAGGAAACTCAACTTTTTATAATAACAAACTTATGTAAACATGTGTTATTTTTTTTTTGTGTTATTTTTTTTTATTACAGGACGTGAAATGCATTTAACTTTAATTCAAAATTTATAATGTGTATTTAACTTCATTTTAATTTATTATATGTATCTAATTTTCAAATATCAATATCTTTGTTAAGTGACACGTGACATCTATACAAGTTGTCACATCGTTGAAAGTACTACCGGATACATACAATACCGATTTTTGAAATATGAATATACATAATAGACCAAAACAAAGTTGGATACACACTAAAAAGTTTGATCTATAGTTATGCACACTAAATTCTATTTTTTTAAATGTAACCGGTGCAGAGATTTTTTCTAAAAACGATTTAGAATTAAGATTATCATCAATTTTACTAGTTCAACTTACATAACTTCGACAAATACTATTTACACTTATAAACATTAATTTTGTGAATGACAATTTTGTGCCAACATATTTATTTTAACTTTACAATTGATACTAGTAGGTTAATCACGCAATGCAGCGATACCTAATATGTAAAAGACAATGTTAGTTTATACTTTATAATATTAGATTATAAAGTTGGTTTTATACTTACATTTGATAGTTAAGATATCATATCGTATTGAATTGATGGGTGTTGAAATATTAATTGGAGTTACGAAGAATTCAAAGTTATCAATATTTTTGCGAAAATTTTGATTTATAGTGAAGAGTTAGGTTCAAATGAGAATGGATATTATTTGTGAGAATGGAGGAATCAATCTCAACCATCCATCTCATCAAAAAAATAATACCCCCAACACTTTTAAAAAGTGAATATCTCACAAACGGTTAATCAAAAAAATATAAAAATTGCACCATAAAAATCAGCATTTTTTTCTCTTCGATTAGACATCTCACAAGGTATACTTTCGACGATTTTTTTTTTTTTTCATATTTTGGTGGGTTTCGAAATTGGTAACACATGTGTTAGGTGCGGTAACACATGTGTTAGTTGCAGTAACACATGTGTTAGTAGTTAGTAACACATGTGTTAGTAGTTAGTAACACATGTCACTAACACATGTGTTACCGAAACTAGCACATGTGTTACCAACCACTAACACATGTGTTACTGGTTTTCAACCCAAAAAAAAAAAAAAAAAATTTTTTTTACCGAAAATATGTCATGAGTGATCTCTAATCGTAGAGAAAAGAACGCTGATTTCAATGGTGCAATTTTTATAATTTTTTGATTAGCCGTTTATGAGATATTTAACTTTAGGGGAAAATTGGGTTTTGCAAAATGGATGGCCAGGATTCATTCCTTCATTCTCACTAAAATTTTCATTCTCATTTGAACTTCCCTCTTATAGTGAAATGATGGGTGTTTAAAATAATTTTTAAACATTGTTAATATTGAAGGTATAAGATTAGTATTTACAATTAACTCTATGTTTCACTCGATAGTCTTTAATCGTATTATTTAGTTATTGTTCTATTTGATTTGAAGTTGAAATTGTGAATCTTAACAGTAATATTTTATATTTTTAATGGATTTTGTGTTATGGTCAGTATTGATTTACAACTTATTGATATCATTTTTAATTAATTTCCTGTATAATCATAAATAGGTTAATATAGTTAGTTGACTTATTCTTATCCGAAATATATTGTCATATTTTTCAACTTTACAATGACAAACATTAATACAAATTTGTAACGAATAAGAAGGGAATTTTTTAAATGATTTATAGAGATTTAAGACTACTTGTGATAAAATCTATATCATACAATTTATTTAACGGATTGTCTCATAAATATCGCCGATATTTTATTTGAAAATACAAGTACCTATTAAATTAATTTAATTTGTTATTCTATCAATTTTATCCTTTAGCCTATCCTACAAATTAGGGACTCCAAGAATTGGTCATATTGGCTACCTCGTTAACCATAATAAACTTTTAAAATATGTTTATATAGTATAATGAAGTTAATTATTTATTTGTACACTTATCTTTCATGCCGTAAAATGTGGGATAATTATCGATTCCCAAAAGGGAAATATACCCAACAATTAGGAGACATCACAACTTATTTTGCTTGATATGAATGATCATCGTTAAACAGAGATGTTTTAGAAATCAGATTTAATGTGTATCTCAACAATTGAAAGGTACATTTACATAACATGTTTGTGCCATTTACAACATACTTTAAAAAAATATATACTATGTAAACATATATATAAAATAAATCCTTATCACTATTTTAAAATATATATATACTTGAAGAGGTGAGTTAAAACGATTTAAAATAAAATGAAGAACGAAAGAACTAATAAAATTGTTCTATTTCATTCAAAATTTCGATTTCACTTTAATTTTTAAATTAAATATCTCACCAAATGGTATGGTTAAAAATTAAAAAATTACATATTCGGAATCCGCATTCTTTTTATCTTCGATTAGAGATTCCACAAACTATACATTTGACAAAAAAAAATAATTGTTTTTACAGGGTCTTAAAGAACGCATTGCATATAATCATATGTGATTTAATGTATAATCACGTGTGATTTATGATAAAATTTTGAAAGTGGTAGACAATTATGTATCAATGTTATATGTTAATTTACACATGGTTACAACTTAATATATATTTAAATAAATAAGATATGAAAGATTTCATTTATTTTCACTCATAATCACATACGATAGTGAATTTGATGTCTAATCACATGTGATTTTGTATATAATCACATGTGTTTACAATTAAACTTAAATTTGTAAACTTAAATTTTCTATGTGATGAGTTATTATCGGTTAAGAGGGGAGTTCAAATCAGAATGAGTTTTTTTTTTAGAATGACATGACCAATGAGATAGCTACATTTAGCAAAACCACACTTTCCCCCTATGTTTTTAAATATTAAATATCTCAAAAACGGCTAGTCAAAATATTTTAAAAATTACACCATAAAAATCAACGTTTTTCTCTTCGATTAGACATCTCACAAGGTATATTTTCGACGAACCTTTTTTTTTTCCATTTTTTGGTGGGTCTTGAAAACTGGTAACACATGTGATAGTCGCTGGTAACACATGTGTGGGTTTTGTTATGTTGATGAAAATTGAGGGTTGAGATTGATTCCTCAATTCTCACGAAAATTCTCATTCTCGTTTGAACCTTCCTCTATCGGTTAATGATAATTCACGGGTTATTTAACTTGATATTTATGTTGCATGTATAATTGCTCTTTATTCACACGTGATTACTACTTTGATATTTAATCATATGTGAATACAATGTAATTATAATTTTAATTTTTCAAATATAATTATTTTCATGTAATTTTTAAACTTAGAATTGATAATAATGGTATTTTCATGTGATTATAGTTAATTATTTTAATTTAAAATTTAATTTTTAATGTAATTCGCATTACGAATTTCAAACACTCATTAAAAATGAGAGAAAAAAAATATGTCAAAATTATATGATATGAATTATTTAATTAATGATAAAAATACACTGATTCAAACAGTGTAACTGTTGTAAGTTATATATATATGATTTATAAAATATTTAGTTTTCTTAAAAGGTGAAAATGAATATTTAAAATGAAGTAATTCTATTGATTATTTAATTTTTTAAATATCTAATATTTTATAATCTTTTCTCTAATATAAGTGAAATACAATATGTGATTCCGTAGACTTTAGCTTTGATTATACAATTTGGTCATTTTTCAACAAATAAAAACAATCTCATTTTACTTTGGATAAAGTTAGGAAACGAATTTAGATAAATGTCATCTCATTTTAATTGGGTGTAACAGACACTTTTTTTTTCGCTCACTAATATAGAGAAAAATGATATTTTGAAATTATATAGAACACGAATTTCTTTCCTTTTTAACAGAAAATAAGAAGGATCTTGATTCTTAAATATGGAAGCGTGAATCAACAAAATTTGAGGGAGGACTTTATGTCGTCAAAACTTACTGTAATTATTTTACACCGATAAAAAAAAACAACTTATTTTAGCATTATTAATACACCTTACACCTCCAAGATCAACGGCTAATATTTCATCTTCTTCTACAACTCTCTTCGATCCCACCGCTATAAAAACACCTTTTCGTTTTCCCGCTCTTTGATCTTCCCCGCCCAATTCTTCGTCTTTCAACACACACACAAAAACACACACAGTTCTTGAAACCTTAACAATCAACAGATGCACCGTGAACGCACAGGAATCTTTAACAGAAACCCACTTCAATTTCTCAGAAAAATTCGATTTTGAGGAAAACCCAGGTTTAGTCTCGTCCTCAAATTCAGTTTTCCCTCTATAAATTTCAATTTTGTGTGTGTATACTTAGATATATATTCATATATTTGAGTTGCACTTTTCAAGATTTTAGTGGGATTTTATATTTTAGATGAAGAGAAGCATTAGGGCTTTTGGGGATAGGGTTTTAAGATCAAGAAAACGATTATTTGCTGGTAGTCAATATGGTCAAGAACAACAATTTAAGCACGTGATATTAACATCTATTGATGTTTCTATTACCCAAGAAAACAAGATCAAGTTTCTTGATCATTGTGGAGAATTTAACGGTAAAAAACAAAGTGAAATCAAATTGGGGAAACTTAAGAAAGTTAATCGAAATGGAATTAATTTTGGAGAATTGAAAAAAATGAGGTCGGTTGAAGATAATCATGGTGAAATAGATTATGTGGGTCAAAATAAGCATGCTGCAGCTGTTTATACCCGTAAACGAAAGCGGAATGTAGGGGAAACTTCAAGTTTAAAAATCGAAACTTTTGATGAAAATCATGGGTTTGATAAGAAGTGTGAAAAGAAGTACTTTAGGAAGAAGAGGAGGAAGGCTAGAAGTTATTTAGAGTTGGGTTATTGTGGAAAAGATGTTTTATGTGAAGGGCCTATTGTATTTGGTAGCCATTGTAGTAGTAACATTTTCCAGTTTTCTTGTTTCGTTCGTTCGGTGTTAAGGTACTTGAGGGTGGCCAATTCATTCTCCTGGACACAGTTTTCTTCATTCTTGTTATTGGATCCGAATGCAAGTATTTACACATCAATTGGCGTTCAGTCGTTACAGGTGTGTTATTCTGTTTTATATATGCCGATACGATATATGATGATGCTTATAGCCTATTGGTTATGATATTAGATTCTAAATGATCACATAGAGTTGTACTGTATGTTTGTTTTAAAGTTGCATAATAGAAAAACTTGTCTAATTGTTAGTGCTTTTATGCAAGAAGCCAATATTTGTATGATGTTCACCAAGTAAGAATGTACGTGCAAATAAAAGTGGTAAAGGAATTTAAAGTTGTAACTGGAAGACTTTATATCTAGTTTGGGGAATGTTAGAGTAAAGATCACTGTTTTAACATCTTAGAGTGTTTGTACTATGCATTTTTATTTACAAATTTTAAAAATGCAATATATTAGTACCAAAAGTGTAGTTTAAATCTTATTTTCAATCTTGTAGCACTCTAATTGATGAATTTGAAATGTTTTTTTAACGCTTAGTTAACACGACATTATTATCTTATTTTTCTCTTTTTTCAGGATTCTACTTGTACAATGAGCCATGGATTTTTCAAAGTATTCGGCTCTGTTCATTGTATACCATATTTTACTGTAAACTTCAATGCAATTCCAAGCTGCTTCCTGTATATTCACTCAAACTTACTTTTGAAATTTGCCTTTATCTTCTATACATCTGTAACACATGTCACAATTCATGAGGACAACGTGTCATCGGTTGACCATTCTTTAGATAAAGTTGTGAGGGCTAAAAAGGCTAGATCCTTAATAAGAAGGGTCCCAAGGGTGTCCCTTATCGATAAGTCTTTACAAAAGAATTCTCAGGATGATGTAGAAGTCTCGCTTGTCGATAAATATTTACGTAACAATTTGAAGGGTAATGTAGAAGGTACAGTGCCGGTGCCTGTTGTGAGGGAAGTAAATGGGTACGCAGAACAGGAATTTGTACCTTTTATGCTACCAGAGTTGTATATTAGTTCCAGAAGTGATGAACTTACTAGAACACTGGAAAAAAGTTACGCAGTTTATGATATGGATTCTGATGATGATCAGTGGTTAAAAAGTTTCAATGATGAGCGTTTTGGGGATAACGGACATGTCTCAGAAGATACATTTGAGAAAGTAATTGATGCTTTTGAAAGAGGAATGTATAATAGTCCACAAGATTATTCTGAAGCTGCGTCAGCTGTTAATAGGTGTCAAGAGCTAGAAGTAAAGGAAGTTTTGGAAGCTGCGTATAGTTATTGGATGGCAAAAAGGAAAAAGAAACGGTCTCCACTTATTGAAGTTTTTCAGGTAAAAATGTCTTTAGTTATATATTTATAAATATTTATATATGAAAAGTGGGATTATAACCGAAGAATTTGATGGCAGTGTTATAAGCGTAAAATAGTAAGGCATAATAGTACAAACGCTTTACAGCGCAAGAGACGATCTTCTAGAGGACGTGGAAGACCACGTTATGCTGAAAAGCAACTTAACTCTCAGAAAGGTGTGTTGTTTTTTACCCCCTGCTTTAAGATTTGAAGTTTAATCTATCCTCTAGCATCTTTGTGAAACACCAACATCCTATGCTCTTTCAGTTGATTATATATGATTTATTTGAAAAGAGTCAAAGTGTACTTCTTTATTGCAATGGAAGACTGTTTGTGTCCTTGTATGCATGCTATTACTTTTGCATACAATGTCTTACAGATATGTTAGGTTGTAGTTTCGATACATTTACTTATGAATATGTCGATTCGAATTATGTATAATTTCTATCTAGTCAAACAGGGAACTTTTTGTTGCCCAGAATCTAGTTTTATTGCGTAAAGCCTTTTAAATCATTTTTTTGTTCCCAATGGGATTGTTATTAAATATTTTGGATTCCTAGTAAATTTATCGGACCAAAGTGTTCTAATTCACATGGTGCCTTGGTTCTATGTATATCATGCTGAAAAAGTTGTATATAATATCGGGTATAACTATTTCTACTTTGGCAAATAACTATCTTGCAAGGATTTGAGTATTCACAGATACCAATCTACATACGATTAATCCCATAAAATCATTATTTTAACAGCAAATGATCAAAAAGTGTTGGAAGATTCCTCAAAGGCCTATAACAATGTACATGAAGCACAAGAAGCTGCGAAGAGATCAGAAGAGGTAGCCATTCTTAAACGGCAACACTCTCAAGCTTTAATGGCGAAAGCTGACTTGGCAATGTATAAAGCAACAATGGCACTTAGAATTGCAGAAGCTCTAGCAATGCCTGGCTCAGGTGCCGATCTAGGTCTTGGTGGGTGAGCTTGTATGGTCTAAATTTGCGGACCATAAATCAGTTTTCTTCCCAGTTACTGAAGGGAGGTTCGCAGCCTGGTGGTTGATATTAAAAATTCGGTACAGTGATTTTTGTAGAGTTAATTGATTTCGTATAATGTTTTGTACTGATGTTGGTATAGAATCTCATTGCTGATTGTGTAGAATTGGGTCCAGAGTCTGTTAAAATGTGACAATAAAATGCATGATTTTTGTGGTTACAATATGCTGGATGGGTATCTGCAGTTGGAAATAAACTGATTTTTTCTGACTATTTTCTATCCTTTTTTATTGTTTGGAAGAAGTGAGTTTGATGTTCATAATATGTAAACATAAGCTAAGTTATTGTGTTTATGGCTAGTTTTATTGTTGGAGTGCTATGGATGTAGTTTATAATTATATTGTTTTTTAGTAGCTCTCTTGAATTAGAATCAGTTATTTTATTAAAGGCCAGAAAACATATAAGTACGAAATACTTGTTCTAAATCCTAGATATAATTAAGTAATAGTACAAATAGATTTCGATTGAAATAGTTTTGTTTTAGTTGACTTTATATAAGTCGGGAGCTTAATAGCTACATTTACTAACTTTATTAGAAAAGCGTACCATTTTAGTTGTCTTTTTTAACGAATAAGAAAATGACAATTTTTTCATTTTCTATTTAAAATTTGTTCAAGCTCAACCTATTAAAAAAGTAGATCGCAAGAAACAGGCAAATACTAATAAAGTTTGACTAAATGAAACACCAAAAACAAGCAAAAGACCAAAAATCTAAGCAATAAAAATACTCCACGTTAACCCTTATAAAATACCATAATTGGAGTTGACCCCCAAAATACCCTGACAATTGACAAGAATGAAATTATCAAATTATAGTAGGTTGCTTCAGTTTAGGGGTTTTGATTTTTACTTTATTTGTTTTTTAATTTTTACGAGTAAGGATGTTTTGATTTGAAATACCCCCACGGTTCTATTTTAATTTTACAAATTATAAATTTTATTTGTGTACTTGTGTTAGCAGTGGTGGTTATTGACCTTCAACCATGGTGGTTGTTTGATGGTAGGTGAAGGCAGACATACTCAAAGACAGGGTCAGAGAGTAGGAGAGGTGCTGGTTACACCGTACATGAAACTGGTTGTGTTCTTAATTGAGTTGCGGTGATGATTGTCAAAGGATTGGAGACTGTTCAACGTGCTTTTGGTACTGATGAGTTTGTTAGATACAATAATAAGAAAATAAAAAAAGAGGATGCCTAAGTACAAATGACTCATGAATGAGTTAAAACAACAGATCAATGAATGTTTTTGAATTAAAACTTAAATTATTCGAAGTTTAAGTGCTAAAATATTTATAAAAAACAGTAGATTGGTTAAATTGAAAAGTTACTGAAAGTTTGAGGTTAATTATCAGCCCTTCTTTATTCTATAATTTACAATTACTTTTTTAATTTGCTTCCTAATAACTGTACAGTTAATAACCGATATTTTATACATAGATGGTCGGTGGATTCTGATTGAAAAACAGTTAACAATAATAATAACAAAAAAGGGAAAATGATTATTGTATTATTGTTATTTTATTATAGCTGTATATAAAATAAGGAAATGCTCGCTTACCAACCACCTGTTTAAGATTTAGAAATTGGATAGAGTATTAGATAAACGCTACACTTACAAAAGGTTCATAAAATTATAGGACAAATTATTTAAATTGTTAATGTATTTTGTCGTTTTCTTTTCTGGTAGTTTATAAGTTTTAAAAACTATTTTAATATTTATTTTTCTAAAAATTTTATTCATCGGTAGTTCAATTTTGAACTATTAATGAACGAAGTTTCAATCACCAATAAACAAGATTTTCATAATAAAGTGACTTTTAAAACTTAAAAGACGAGTAGTAAAGAAAAAAAAATTATAAGAATAATCTAAATAATTTACTCTAAAATATATATAAATTGATATGGACCAACAAAGAAGAATTAACAAAAGTAATAAGTTCACTTATGGTAAAGTTTTCTCTAAGTGTACCATTTTTCATAGTCATATAGGTAAAAATAGAATGCTTTGGAAATAGGATACCGAGTAACTTAAAATATCTTTTAACTACCGACTATTAGAAGCATATACTAAAGTGAATAAAATAAATTCGTGTCAACGTTTTATACTTAAAAAAATTGTAGTATTTGACTAAGGTACAAAATATCTCTAACTAGCGCCCATTGATTGTATTTTTAAATTCATAAGATTTGTATATTTTTTACTTGATGTTTAATAAGAAATGTAGACAAACTAATTCGTAGTTTTTATAAGAAACCTTTATAATTTGAGACTTTTCAACACACTTAGATTGAAAGTAGTTGTTTAAAATAAATAAATTATATAGCATCAATAATGCATATTTTACACATAGGTGTTTAAGCATAGATGTTTATGAATCATAAAAGGTCCACATGATTGTACTAATAGATGCCGCCACAATTTTATATGGTGAAAAACGAATTAAATGCAAATTGCAAGAATAAATCAAAGCAAAAGTACGCACTACTACGAAGACAAAAAAAAAAAAGTTCAAAAGTCAAAGAAACGTACACACTACAATGTAGACGCCCATGTTAAAGATGTCAAGTTGTCAACACCAACCATTTTCCTTCCCCGTGTTCTTCTTCCCATTTAAATTAAAAAAATGGTACTATAATAATAACAAAAAAAATAATCTTAAGCTATATACTCTTTTCATTAATTAGTACCAAGAATAGCAAATCGGATCTTACTTCGAGGTGCTGCACAAAAACATCTATCCCCTTTAGATTAATTCTCTACAATGTCAGCTGCCTGGAGATTCAACAAGGTAATCTATTATTCAAAAAGCTTATATTTTTATATGTTTTGATTCATTTTTAGTTCTGGGTATTGCTTATATCATCATAATTCAGTTTCTTTGCATAAATATACGTCATGATTCATTTTATGGTATGGGTATTGTTCAATTCAGTTTCTTTAAATTGAACAAAATGATATCATTCTCGTTTTCAGTTAGAGTAGTTTCTAGTTCAAGTATCATAACTAAAGATATAAAGATAAAGTTTAAAGAGGTTGAAAGATTCTTCTTTTGATATAAACTTGTCTTTTTTCATGTTATTGAATCATTTAGTGAAAATGGGTATGTCTAAAATAATGAAAAGATCAGTTTTTGAATAAAAAAGTTCATGATCAACTCAAATTGAGTATCGTTAAATTGACTACAGCTAATTAGTAACTTTCCTTTTCAATTGTGTTTTTCTGCAGTTATAATTACAAGTTTTGGGGTGTGATTGAGTAGTTTTAGTTTAAGAAAGTCATAATCAAAAGGTTTTAGAACTTGAAAGATTTCATACAGTTTGAGTGGTTGAGATCAAACTGCGGAGAAAATGGCAGCATCACTCGCTGGAGATGATCTTGCGAGGTCGATGAGCAGGCGAATGAGTACGTCATCCAGTAGAAGGAGTTGGGCTTCAGCTAGTATCAGAGAAGCTCTCTCGGGCGTACCTGCAGGTGACGCTTTTGCAAGAAATGGTAGAGAGGATGATGATGAAGAAGAACTCAAATGGGCTGCAATTGAAAGGCTTCCAACATATGATAGATTAAGAAAAGGAATCTTAAAGCAAGTTCTCGAAGATGGAAAAACCGTTCATGAACAAATCGATATTACAAATCTTGGACCTCAGGATAAAAAGCAGCTTATGGAGAGCATACTCAAAGTTGTAGAAGAAGATAATGAGAAGTTTCTTGTTAGAGTTCGAGCTAGAACCGACAGGTGAGCTACTAATAATTATATAAACTCTGTTAACTTTATGAGTTATGTATGCATAATATTATTGGGGTTAAACAGGGTGGGGATTGATATTCCAAAGATCGAAGTACGCTACAAGAACTTGTCAGTTGAAGGAGATGTTCATGTTGGCTCCAGGGCTCTTCCTACTTTACTAAATTCTACCCTGAACACTATAGAGGTTTGCTGTTTTCTAGTTTTACAACATCATGAAATTTGTATATCTTATGGTTGATGCAACTTTCTAACCTTTTTAATGTTGATAGGGATTTCTTCAATTCCTAAGGCTTGTTCCATCCAAGAAAAGGGTTGTCAAAATCTTGCATGATGTGAGTGGAATTGTGAGGCCATCAAGGTATGTTTTGCACCAATTCAACTCATGAGAAAACAAAGTGAGCAAGTTGAGAAGGTTGTGTAACGGGCTGAAATGGGTAATTTTATGAAAAGTCAAAACGGGCCGGGTTGACCTGATACATCTTCGGCCAAAAATCTTATCATTTTTATATGTAAATAATGTGTCAAATATGTTGGTAAAGTTATATTATTTCAATAAAAAAACCAACTATCTTTGAAAAAGAAAAATAGTCCAGAAGGTTTTATGCCTTAAAAGTTCATTCTGGCAGCTACCGGGTCATCTTTTTACAATAATGTTTTGGCTCTACCCATTAAATGTAAAAACATAACCCCAATCAACCTTTTCAGGATGACACTACTTCTAGGACCCCCTGGTTCAGGGAAGACTACATTTCTGAGGGCCCTTGGGGGCATACTGGAACCCGATCTAAGAGCCACTGGAGACGTTACTTACTGTGGTCATCAAATGTCAGAGTTCATTCCTCAAAGAACTTGTGCTTACATCAGCCAACATGATGTCCACCATGGTGAGATGACCGTTAGAGAGACTTTTGATTTTTCGGGTCGTTGCCTAGGTGTAGGGACCAGATACGATCTCCTAGCAGAACTTTCACGACGTGAAAAACAGGGAGGGATCAAACCCGACCCAGAAATTGATGCTTTCATGAAGGCCACATCAGTTGCTGGTCAAGAATCCAGTTTGGTTACAGACTACGTTTTAAAGGTTTAGCTCAAAGCCTTAGTTCTTATTTGAATTTTTATTAGTGCATATAGTTAACTGGAAGTGAATGTGAATAGATTCTTGGATTAGATATATGTGCTGATATCATGGTGGGGGATGAAATGAGAAGAGGAATCTCCGGTGGACAGAAAAAGCGTGTTACTACTGGTATTGTTTGGCATTCATGTTTTACTTGCCATAAATGTCTTGATGATATTAAGATGATTATGTGTACATGTGGTTAATTTGGGCTACTTTATCCGTAATGAGTCAAATAAAATTTTTAACTGAAAAGGAGACGAGTCAAACAGGTTGACATCAGCCCAAAATGTAGTTTTAAAAAAATTAAATTATTACAAATGCATAGCTATTATAATCATATTTAATGCACTTAACTATTTATATGGATTATAACTTAAAAGAAAGCATCAATTGAGGGTTAACCCGGCCAATTTTGACTCGCATATAAAGAAGCTTGACTCCCATATAAAGAAGCTATTTTAAACCAAATCTGTTTTGACTCATTACCGCACCTACCCATTCTGCCAATTTTAACTAGTTATTTTTCTGTTACTTTAGGAGAAATGTTGGTTGGGCCTGCAAAAGTGTTCTTCATGGATGAAATTTCAACTGGTTTGGATAGTTCTACCACTTTTCAGATGGTCAAATACATGAAACAAATGGTTCATATCATGGATGTAACCATGATCATTTCACTGCTTCAGCCCGCACCCGAAACATTTGAATTATTTGATGACATTATACTGCTCTCGGAGGGTCAAATTGTCTACCAAGGCCCACGTGAAGACATTCTCGCTTTCTTCAAGAGTGCAGGGTTTAAATGCCCCGAAAGGAAAGGAGCTGCTGACTTTTTACAAGAAGTTACTTCAAAGAAAGACCAAGAACAGTACTGGTTCAACAAAAATGAACCTTACCGATATGTTTCAGTTCCAGAATTTGTTCAAATCTTCAGCACATTTCATGTTGGCGACCGTCTTTATAATGATCTTTCAGTTCCTTATGACAAAACCAATGTGCATCCTGCTGCTTTAGTGACTGAAAAGTATGGTATATCAAACATGGAGCTTCTTAAAGCAAACTTAGACCGAGAATGGTTATTGATGAAGCGGAACGCCTTTTTGTACATATTTAAGACCACCCAGATCTTTATAATGTCGGTTATTGCTTTCACAGTTTTCTTTAGAACTGAAATGAAAGTTGGTCGAATTGAAGATGGTGGGAAGTACTTTGGTGCATTGTTCTTTAGTCTCTTAACTGTCATGTTTAATGGGGCTGCTGAGCTCGGGCTCACAGTTATGAGGCTGCCCGTGTTCTTTAAACAGAGAGATTCATTGTTCTACCCCGCATGGGCGTTTGCTATCCCAATATGGATTATGAAAATTCCTATATCGATCATGGAATCTGTAATATGGATTGTGCTAACATATTACACTATCGGATTTGCTCCTTCTGCTAGTAGGCAAGTACTTACACTCTTTCAAACCTAAGTAGAAACTCGAATGAATCTAACATGTTTATGTGTGTTCATAATCAGGTTCTTTAAACAGCTTTTGGCTTACATCGGCTTACATCAAATGGCATTGTCTCTTTTTCGTTTCATTTCTGCACTTGGAAGAACACAGGTTGTAGCAAACGCTCTTGGTACCTTTTCGTTGCTACTAATTTTCGTACTTGGTGGCTTCATTGTTGCAAAAGGTCTGTATTCTGTAATCTTCTACGTACTCACTCTTTCTAGCCCGCATTCTGAAAACATAATTTGTTCCTTGCAGATGACATTGAGTCATGGATGATATGGGGATATTATATCTCCCCCATGATGTATGGACAAAATGCCATTGCGATCAATGAGTTTTTAGATGATAGATGGAGCACTGTAAGCCTACTCTTCATACCCAAAATCCATGTTTTTTGCTTTATGTCTCAAATTATTAATGTTTGTTTTCTTGTGTGACAGCCCAACACAGATATACGAATCAATGAACCGACTGTAGGAAAGGCTCTACTAAAGTCCAGGGGAATGTTCACAACTGAGTATATGTTTTGGGTTTGTGTTGCTGCGCTCTTTGGGTTTTCACTTCTATTTAACCTCTTCTTTGTGTTGGCTCTGACATACTTAAATCGTAAGATTATGCATTCTATTATTTTCGTAATCTTTGTAATCTACACATTATCTAGCATCTTATATATACATATTTCCCGTTTTGATCCAAAAATCCAGCTCTTGGAGATCCAAAAAGTGTTGTTCCAACAGATGATGAACAGAATCCAAAGCGTCCACAAACAAGCACGGAAATGGAAGCTCGAAACAGCAATAAGAAAGGAATGGTGCTTCCTTTTCAGCCATTATCGCTTGCATTTGATCATGTCAATTACTATGTAGACATGCCGGCTGTAAGTCTTAAATGTTCCAACATTAGAGCTTGTTTTCCTCATAATCTGTAAACAACAACGTTATCTTATTTTCATTTATCAGGAAATGAAAGCACAAGGAATCGAAGAGACTCGTCTGCAACTGCTACAAGATGTCAGTGGTGCGTTCAGGCCAGGTGTACTGACAGCACTGGTTGGTGTAAGTGGGGCCGGAAAGACCACATTGATGGATGTGTTGGCTGGAAGAAAGACCGGTGGGTACATTGATGGAAGTATCAGTATCTCAGGTTACCCTAAAAAGCAAGAAACTTTTGCTCGTGTGAGTGGATACTGTGAACAAAACGACATCCATTCTCCTAATGTCACGGTTTATGAGTCACTCGTGTACTCTGCCTGGTTACGTCTTTCTCCAGACATAACCAAACAAACTTGTGAGGTAAAATTTCACAACTCGACCCATTTACTTATGAACAAGTCAACTCATGTCGTATTTATCCTAAATTGGTCAAATATAACAAATGAGCTAAAAAGGAGCAGGTTAAACATGTTAAAAACACACCCAAAAATTTGATGCACACAACCTCCTAATAGACAAAAATGAGTTTGTAGGTCAACCTAACCTGACCTGGCGCGTTTCTACTATACAAAATTAGACCCATTATGAAGTGACCCAACCCACCCATCTTGCCACTTGCTTCGAATGAGTCATGAATTTTGGAAAAATCGACCCATTTACTTATGAATGATTCAACTGTGGTTGTTTTATCTTAGATGGGTCAAATAAAAACAAACTAGGTAAACATGAACGGGCAAATAGGTTGAAACTCGCCCAAATTTTGTTTTTAATGAACACAGCCTCCAAAATAGACAAAAAGGAGTTTGTGAGTTGAATTAACCTGACCTCGCCATTTTGATTGTACTCAAAATGACACGTTACCCAACCCGCCCATATCGCCACATAATCAGTTGTAGCATACCAACATGAAATACATTTTATTTTGTGGTTCAGATGTTTGTGGAGGAAGTCATGGATTTGGTTGAACTTAACCCGTTAAGGAATGCAATAGTCGGTCTTCCCGGAGTAGACGGTCTCTCGACCGAACAGAGAAAGAGACTTACCATAGCGGTAGAGTTGGTTGCCAATCCATCAATTATATTCATGGATGAGCCCACATCAGGACTTGATGCAAGAGCTGCAGCTATTGTCATGCGTACTGTTAGAAACACCGTTGATACTGGTCGAACTGTTGTCTGCACCATTCACCAACCTAGTATCGATATTTTTGAAGCTTTTGACGAGGCAAGTAATCTTAAACTAACCGAGTTTATTCAAATCAGTGCTCTTTAAACTAACTCGTTACTTTCTTACAGCTCCTGTTGATGAAAAGAGGTGGTAGGGTAACTTACACCGGACCTCTCGGGAGCCGTTCTCACCTTCTAATAGAATATTTTGAGGTGAGTAAATCCTTACATTACGCTCCTATATCAACAACACATAGAAACTAACAGGAACCATTTTCTCAGTCTATTCCAGGGGTTAACAAAATAAAAGAAGGTCAAAATCCGGCTACATGGATGCTCGACGTTAGTTCTGCAGCAGTTGAAGTTCAACTTGGAGTTGATTTCGCAGATATCTATGCCAACTCTGATTTGTATAAGTAAGAATCCCCAAATTCCTCCTAATTTTCTGCCCTTCTTAACAATTTTCACGTCAAACGTCCTTATCATCAATTCTCGCTAACAGGAGAAACCAGGAGCTTATTAACGAGCTCAGTACACCCGCATCAGGGTCCCAAGATCTTTACTTCCCAACAAAGTACTCTCAATCGTTTTGGACACAATGCTTAGCTTGCTTATGGAAATTGCATTGGTCTTACTGGAGGCATCCACAGTATAACTCTGTTCGGTTCTTAATGACTACAATTATTGGCATTCTCTTTGGAGTGATTTTCTGGGATAAAGGCCAAAAAACGTAAGATTCTAACACGCCTTTTTCACTTTTAACAAATGATTCTGATAGATTTTGTTTTGTTTTGACAGAGACCAACAACAAGATGTAATGAATTTGATGGGAGCTATGTATGCTGCTGTGTTGTTTCTTGGTGGAACAAGCACGTCGTCTGTGCAAACTGTAGTGTCTGTAGAACGAACAGTTTTTTATCGTGAGAAAGCAGCAGGAATGTATTCGGCGATCCCCTACGCATTTGCGCAGGTATGATAACGAAAATGAAAATAAGTTAAAGTGCGTTTAGTTCTAGTAAAATGAAGGTATTTTCCAAAGAATTTTTCATAAAAAGTCGAAAAACTACAAACTGTTCATGTACGAGATGAAATTTAGAAAAACTTATCGCAGGTAAACGCATCCTTAGTTTTTATTGGAGTGCCTTGAAAACTGAAACTGGATAACTATTTTGCCTACAGGTGGCAATTGAGGTCGCTTATATAGGCATTCAAACGTTCCTTTACAGTCTTCTGATTTACTCAATGATCGGGTTCCATTGGTCGGCTGACAAGTTCTTTTGGTTCTACTTCTACATGTTCATGTCCTTCGTCTACTTTACTTTATACGGAATGATGCTTGTAGCCCTCACTCCAAATTATGCTATAGCAGCCATCACTATGTCTTTCTTTCTCAACTTCTGGAACTTGTTTTCTGGTTTCATGATTACCAGAACGGTACACAACTCCCGACATCACTAATATATAATAATTCCTATATACTATATGCATTATATTCAAAAAGTATCTAACAAAAGTACTTAAACGTTGTTGCAGCAAATTCCAATATGGTGGAGGTGGTATTACTGGGGATCACCTGTGGCGTGGACTCTATACGGGCTGATCACATCTCAGCTTGGTCAAAACGAAAAACTCGTGCTGATACCTGGCCAGGATTCGGTCACAGTGAAGCAGTTCATTAAAGATTATCTAGGCTTTGAGTATGATTTTCTTGGTTATGTTGCTTTGGCTCATGTTGCTTGGGCTGTCCTGTTTTGTCTCGTCTTCGCGTATGGTATCAAGTTTCTAAACTTTCAACGAAGATAGATGGATTTGTGAACAAACTGAACAGTGTAAATGATCTTAGCTAATTATAGAATGATTTATATTTATTTTATTTCATCAATTTGTATCTCTAGCTAAGTGTAATGGTTTTGCCTTTACAAAAATATACGGAAGTTAAGTACGTATTTATTTTGTGTAAAAATTTTTGAATTATATAAAATAAGATTTTGATATTTTGTGCATTGAAGCAGATTTGTTGTAATGGTGAAGGGTTTTGTGCATATTTGGTTGTTTGAAAAACAAAGAAATGTATCATCCAACTCTACTATACATTTCACTAACATATTGGGAAATAGAAAAGTTCAATGGTTAACAATCATACCCACAATCATAACATTGTGTTGCAGGTGGTTTTGACTTTTGTAGTTGTTATGACTTTTTTGATTTTAATAAAATTTCTACTTTTTCTTAATATATATAAAGTCAAAATATTCTATAGTAAATATAATATAATTAATATTTATTGTGGTTTAAATAATATTTCCTACTTTTTTTTTCTTAATATAAGTCAAATTATTCTAAATTAAATAATATAATATAGTCAATACCTTATGTTTACTAAATGTATTTCTCAATATAAAATGACAGTTCAACTTCATTTGATGTTCCTTAATAACAAATGAAATAAAACAAATCACCAAAAAAAGTCATAGATACCTCTTAGTCGTGACCATGAAATTCATACGAAAATTATGAATACATTTGAACCGTTGACGTACACTTTTTATTAGAAAGTGAAGTATTTATATATAACTATCATGAACATATAGATTTTTCTAGAGTATGTATATCTGTTAATTTTGATATTTGAATTCACAATCTCATGATTAGAAAGTTATCTTGATATCGGTAGAGCAATAATATTTTAAACGTACACCTTACATAGAGTCTTGTTAATAACTTCGTATGTGACGCTAAATTAAAAGGGCAAGAATTCCATGTGTTTCATACTTATTTATATATACATCTTGGAAATACTATTTTAAGTAAACTGAGGGCAACAACAATCAAATACAATGTCTGGTATTGTTTAGCCCTAGCAGGTATTTTGATTAAATAATTAGTATTAGTAATATTCTATTTTGTAAAGAGTAAAAATCAAGGTAAAGATTTTGGTGGTGGGGGCGGCACCGTCCTCCCCGGCCGCACCGGCGACAAACAGTAATTAACTTTGTCATTAGCCTATTAATTACCCCATTCTTATAAACAAATAGTTGCTCATCCCAATGTTATTTTATAACAATATTTAGTGACCCCTATATTAAGGAGAACAATGCGCTTCTCTTCGATACTAGTACTCCATATATATCGTTTTTATGATAAATGCTTAGTAAATATGAAAATAGAAATTTAAATTTAGATTTAAAAATATAATCCATTGAAATAAGAAAATTTTGATAAATATATAGAGAGAAAATTAGTAAATTATATGTATCATTCATTTATCATCATCTTAAGACGTTATAGGCATAGTTTTATAATTAAGGGTGGATTAGGACAAGATTTAAGTCTATATTTTATGTCTATTTAACAAAACTCTTTTCTATACATATTTATTCACTTAAATATTTTTAAGATATGATATAACCAATTGTATGAAATATGAGTTTTAATAAAAAGTGCCGACAATAGATAAACATGTCATTTGTAGGTTTGATCGTTGATAAAACTTCAATTTTTACATTTACAAAAATGTTTCTTAGTCCTAAAAATGTATGTTTGATCTACACCTAAATATTTAATTGGTAGATATGATAGAATAATTGATAGAGAAAATGATAAAGAATAAGTGAAATCCATATATCATGTAGTATATAAAATAGGTCTAAATTTAAACACATGTTTAGACACATTTAGCGTTACTCTTTTCATAATGATAATTAATCAATAAAATTCAAATGGGATGTGATGTTATAGTTATAGAAATAATGATATTTATTTAATACTCACTCCGTCTTATTACAAATGTTCATATTGCTATTTTGGGTTGTTTTAAATAAGTGTCAATTTTTTTGTTAGAACCAATCAAATGAGACTTTAATAGATATAGAAGTTATTTGATTAGTAAAGAGTGTAGGTAGTGGACATTTTTAAAACTATATGTATAGTCAAAATGAACATTTTGAATGAGACAGAGGAAGTGTTTAATTTCATATATGGTATACTTATTTATTTCCCTTAGGACACTTTTATATTAAAAAAAAAACACTTTAAAATTTTATAAATTAAATACCATCTCATACAATTTACTTGCACGAAATATTTCGAATATGTTTTTACAATGTCGTATACAATCGCTTTAAGCTCTTAAAAACTTTGTGTCAAACATATCCTATATCAAAAGATCCGGTTTACGAGCAGAAAAACTATTTAATGGTACTAACATTAATGCATTATCGAGCCACCCCTTTTATTATAATAATGATCATATGATAGGGCGGCAGATTAATAATCAAAAATAATACGTTGACCCTACAAGTAGTCTAATTATATAAACAGCTTCTTCATAGCTCATAACTCATATATATACCTCGTATTATCAAAGCTTCAAAAACCAAAATTTAATTGAAACAATGATTTCTATTATTTATGAAGGCTATGGATCCTCAATACTCACACTCATATACATTACATGCATATGGCTTCCATTTCTTCATATCAAACATGCATTTCTTCACATTGTTTCGACCATCATGACATTCTTTTATGCACATCATGATCATCATCAATATCATCAAAATGTGTTTCCTAATATTTACCAACATTCGGATCCTCGATTCAGTGAGCTCTTAAATGAAAATGGAGATGATGGTGGATCTACCATGAGATCGGTTGATGAAAGTTGTTCCATTTGTCTAGCCGAGTTTGAAAATGATGATGTTGTGAGTCAACTGATTAGGTGTCATCATGTGTTTCATGCGAGTTGTATAAAGAGTTGGCTCGATCGAGATCAATTTAGTTGTCCTCTTTGTAGGTCAAACTTATTATGTGTCTCGAAGAAGCTGCAGGTCGAGTTGAACCAAGACACTGAAAAACAATTTTTACCTTATTGGCAATGGTAGTTTAATTTGATGAGAAAAAGTGTATGTTAAAGCATTGTTTCGTCAAAGTATTGGACATATACAAAAGTTAGAACAGATGAAACAGTTTTCTTGTATATTTTCTTGATAATGGAATAGATTTCGATCGTGCATGGAATGTTTAATTAAATGGTAATCAATGTGTTCCTAGCTAAAATACCTACAAGATCAACGCTTCAATAAAAGATGGTGTTCGTATTAATATTTCTTATCCGTATCAACATCTATCGTATTAATTAATTAATAAAATGTTACTCTCATAGTCGTACAAAATGTTTCGAATTTTTTTGCACAACATTTCGAGTAGGCAAGTATATATGTGACATGACTTTACTTATATATCATCCTTAAATTTCACAACAAAACCGTACGTATATGGTCATATAAGTTCTTTTACTTGTTGGTAAACTAATTGCATTGACTATAAATAAATCGAAATTAAACCACATAGAAGTCCATAAGGAATGGTAACTAGAACTAATATATGTATGGTTAATTGAAATGTTGGAAGATCTTATTCGATTCATACCAACATAAGTCTGATTTTCTTATTATATTGGACTTTCTTAAACACCAACACTATTTCGGCTTTTTTAGTTCGTGTTGGTTGTAGAAGTGTTCCTATCGATCAGAACAGACTTCTGCCACTATTTGGATATGAAGGATCGGTTTTGAAAAACAAATTGACATCTTTGCTAATTTGAATTTTAACAAAATTTGGATTTCAGATCTAGTAGTTATTGTTGTTTAAGGTTTTTAACTGCCTCATTTGTTGATTCTCCATTGAGATAAGTGTTTTGTCTGGTTAGAGGGTCATGTGATTCTTGTTTATTTTAATCATAACCTGTCCAGGACTCCAGGCTGCATATTGTTTGTTCTTTATTGTAGCCTTCAAGCCTTGTGTGAGTCTAATATAAATATTTTGGGCTATTTCTTAATGGACCAATCCATTATATATGGGTTTTAGGGGTCTAACTGATTTTGGGCTAACACCTTCGTAAACTTTCATACAATATTAACAACGGATTGATTGAGATTGATAGTCTCTATATGAAAATCAAAAGAAAAGCCATGTCGGGAATTCTCTTTTTCTTTTTCAGAAACTTTACTTGTCTTGATAAAAGTTTTTAGAATGATACAAAATATGCAAATCTACAAAATCAGTTGATGGTTTCATAAAGGTTACACCAAATTAGGAAACAATAGTACAATACATCACAATGTTTTGGACTATTTTTGGGTTATACTTCATTTGTCTCATTTTCAGTGTACTATTTGTTCAAAAAACATTGTTTTCTTGTGAAAAGTAAACAATGATCAAACTTGTCTTTAATATAAAGATATAATTAATATTTCATTAATTTATTTTTAATTGGTTTTCTTTTTTGTTAATGGACAATATAAGTATATAACTGAGGGAGTATTCTTTTTTAGTTTTGGATTGAAACATTTTTAAGTGCAAATTTAACATGACAGATTATGTTGACACTACTAGAATAAAAGGTAGGCTCATAATAGTAGGTTTATTTTTAATTAAAAGAAATAATATTACTCTCCCAGCAATATGAACATGACAACATTGAAATTTAAGGATGTCAATCTTATAATTCTAATGGTAGGTTTTGTGGGCTAGTCAAGTTTGTACCTTCAAGATTGTATCTTTAAATCAAAGTTACTTTAAAGTGCTTTATTAAAATTTTCAGGAAAAAAAAAAAAAAAAACACACATTTTGACTATAAATATATTGTTTTTGGCAGAAAATAGATTCGTTTTTTCACACAATAACATCCACGTTGGTTTCTACAAAACCAACATTGTCCCTCTAACCCAGATTCAAACTTTAAGTGTCCAAACGACTAATATGGTGATCAGAATCATCATTTGCTTCTGTGTCATATTCTTAATATTTCGAGTGAAACACGAACTACTCAATCTATTCAATCATTGCTGGCGGTACGGTACGTCTTCTATTACGATTCTGTTTATATTAATAACCACGAATCGGATGTATGTCAAGTTGATCTTCCAACAATCCGATTCCAGGATCTGCAGGAACGACGACGTAGAGATGTTGAGGAAATTTGTTACATATGTTCTGCGAATTACGAGATCGATGATGTTGTGTGTCAACTTAGCCGATGTGGGCACGTTTTTCATTCCGAATGTGTTGGGAAGCTGATTCATCGGAAACAGTATGACTGCCCATTTTGTCGGTCTTCGTTTTTCTCCGGTGACTCAACTGGGCTGTGTACGTAAAAGCCAATGATAGTTAGCCCTCGAACTTTTTTAGGTACAAATAGGGAACTTGCGATTGCGTATGTCTTATTTTTTATAACTTCATAAAAATATTACATCTCCCCTTTATTTAATTAACGATTTCTACGAGTAATTGTATATGTTTTTTTTTTCTTTTACCATTTACTGCATTATTAAAATTTTATTACCTTGTATATATTATATAATATATAATATATAATATATATACATACTGTACACTTCATTTACTTTGGTAATATCAGAAAAGTAACCGAAAACAAAGGAACGTGATTCCCGTGCAAGTTTTTAAATAATTCAACTATGTAGCGAGAGAATAAACAGATTTATGTCCTTATATTATTTATGATTCTTTAAGCAACCAGTAAATATAGTTTAGAAAGCTACGTTTACCATGTGTGTCAGTGTTTGTGATTGTGTATGTAAATTTGACATTTTTCGCGACCTCATTAATGGTCTTTGAAAGTTATAGCTTGGTCATGACTTCTCTACTTTGAAACCGAATGTTCTTTTATAGGGAAAACTAACGATTTTTTCTTCTTATCTTAAGAATTTGAACGAATTTAATTGTAGCGAATTTTTTTAATTGAAACAAAATGTGGTGTATATAGTCAATGCCTTCACTCTAATTTTTATTAGGTCAAAATATGCTTACATGTCATTCTTTGATTGGTTTGTGCATCTTTTAAATAATGTTTTTGAATTAAAGTAAAGATGACCGGGTTTTAATTTCTTTCTTTAACATTTCGCTCTACAGTAAAATAACTGAGCGAAATTTTTAACCATTTTAAAAATATATTCAGTCATTTTATCATTTTCGCTATAAAAATTAATATTGGTACTAATTTTTATTTTATTTTTTTACCAATAAGTCGATGATTATTATACAGTTACACTTGTGGATCAGAAGAATATTATGAAAACCAAACCCATTTGTCTCTTGTCATGAAAAGAGATTGAGATTACAAGTGGACGTTTTTGGGGAATGAAGACAATGGGATTCTTTTAGGGGGGACAAACACAAGTGGTTTATCGAGTCGATGAAATACCAACCATCAATTTTATCATAGCTTCTAATTTTGTTGTTAATTAATTAATTTGATCTTAGCCAAATGGTTAAGAGCTGATAATGACTAGCTCATCTACACTAACTTGTTCTTACAATTCATACCATGGGCCCCAACCGCACCCACCATTTCCTTTTTATTTTTTATAACTCACCACCTATATAGTTAACCTCCCTACCTTACATACAAATTACAAGCAACAAAAATGTTTATCAACATCATTTTCATTGTCTCTGTTCTCTTCCCAGTCTTTCGAATTAAAACCGAACTACTCAATCTACTAAAAACCTCATTCGTATACATCTTTCATCACGAAAAGATCGATATCTATCATCGAGAATCAGACGTATTCCAAGTTGATCTTCCCATAATTCGATTCGAAGATCTGCAGGAGCGACGACATAGAGAAGTGGAAGAAATGTGTTTCATATGTTCAACGAATTATGACAGAGATGATGTTGTGTGCCAGCTTAGCCGTTGTGGTCACGTTTTTCATTCCGAATGTGTCGGGAAATCGATTAACCGGAAACAGACTGACTGCCCGTTCTGTCGGACATCGTTTTTTGTAGGCTGTCCCTCTGTTCCGTGTAAAAATTTCCGATAGTTTCTTCTTCTTCTTTTTTTCTTGGGTAAGAAAGTGGATCGTGCAATAACCCCGATCAATTTTGTTAGAAATTGTATCTAGTCAGTAAGGAATGAATGATTACATATTTTCTTAATTAGCTTAATTAAATATATTCAACATTCAGTTATTTGATTTTGTTACATTAAACTTTAGTTTTGAATAACCAAACAAGGGTATACGATTACAAGAGCTTGATGTGAATATTTACATTAACCTATTTATTTTTAACCAAAAAAAAAAAGCATAGAGTTGATTGATTTTGAATAGGTTTAATTCAGTTTTAATTGATTATAATGGAATCAATCGTAAAATGAAATTTTATTTTATCGTTCAAACTATGTTGTATTGTCGCTACGGGAAGCAAGATCCCCTAGTGCAGGTCTAGGGCCGATCCCTTTAGTTGGTTCTCGCCAACCGATTTTAATTGTCAAAATGATTTTGAATATAACAAAAATATTTGATCTTATTTTAACACACAAAAATATAACAAATTTTTATGATTTTGCTTATTTTATCTGTCAAGATTATAAGTATTTATTTGTCTTATCACAATTCATAGAAATAGACAGTAAATAGTAAAAATTACTTTATTAAGAAAGTGATTTGTACACGATTCAAATAATATTCAAGGTTATCATCACATCTTTATACAAATTCCCCGAGGGGACAATAAGTTACTCCGTATGTTGTTGGTTTTTTTCTTTTTCTTTTTCCTTTTTTTTTTTCTTCAGCAAAGCTATTGGTTTACAAAAATGCAAGAATCGATAATATATACTCGTATAAATGCACAAGTTATTAGCTACAAAGATCTTGCTAACTCAAGTTAATCGTTTACTGGTACGAGATTTTTTTACTTCAAAATTAATAAATATTTCGATTCCACCCACTGACCAAGTGATGTCTTGATGATATCACGTTTAAACATGTACGATAGTCAATGCCCGCATTTGTCAATAAGAAAGATGAATATTGACTCTCAAGTATGAACGTATCTAGAAAGGGAAAATGCAATAGTTGAAATTAATCTAGAAACGATGACCTTTAAATAATGGATAATAAAGAATCCTTCTAGTCTAGAAAATAAAAGTATTAACTAGACCCAAACCCCAATTGTGATCAAACAATTCAACGTACGATCACAAAGTCAAGAATCAGGTTATATACTATTCTAAATGTCTTTTTCAAAACTTTTATTTTATTTTTTTATGAATACGTGTTCTTCATATCCGTGTGTGTTCCTTTGCATGGTCTTTTCAAGGGAACTCATGGTTGTTTAAATATATTTTTTATGCATTATGTTTGGTAGTAAGAATAAATGATTCTTGCTTATTTTTGTGATAAAAAAAATACTGAATTTACCCAACTTGTTAATCCACTACAGGGGCGGACGTACTTGATGAATACCAGTGGCACATGACACTAGTAACTTTGACCGAGTAGTGTAATGTTTATAGGGTTTTCTATTAGTGACACCATTAAATTAATTAATTGTCACTAGTGATTTGAGTCAGGTAATGTAATATTTTTAATTATTATATTTGTGACACTATTGATCGAAAATTCTGAATCCGCCACTGATCCACTATGTGGTTTTTTGTGTGGCTGTATTCGTTCATTCTGTATAAGGGATTTAGGTAATTGTTTTAGACCATTTATAGTTTCATTTATGAGTTAACATGTTTTTTAACAACAATGACTCGCTACTTGGCAAGTTGTATATATAGTTTTGAAGTAACAACCTATGGATATAATATATTAACCTAAAAAATTTCGATTTTATAAACGAATATTGCTATACAAAACTATGATAATATAAAACTAAAATTGTATTTAATTCATTTAACATCTAATACATCACATATACATTTCACTCTCATTTTCATTATCAATCATTTATATTGTGTAACAATCATATTCTTAAGTCTATTTTTAAGTTCATGTTTTGGACACATCGTCATATCGATCATTTTCCTTAACAAATACAATATCTATCATTTTCCGTAGTTTTATGATCAGAGATGCAAGGCTTTAGAGATATACATCGGGCTCAATTGGATCAAGCCCAATAACCGATTAAAGTGAAACTAACTTCAATACATAACCGAAACCCTCATTTTCTAATGATTTTTGAACAATAATTATCTATTGTAAACAGATTATACCCCGTATATGTTGATAAGGTTTGGTGTTAGGCCAATACATAACGAATCGGCACAAACTCAGTATGTTTGTTGAAATAATTATATGTTGTAGTTGTAGCTGTAGGTCGTAGGCTGTAGGCTATAGCTGTAATTTTATGTTTGGAGTTTTTCACGAATCACGAAAAACTACTTATACTAACTTTGAAATTTGGAGCTTTTCATTTGATTGTAAGGTTATAACTTGTACATGTCAAACAAAACTTTTATTTTCATAAGAGCTTTTTATTCAAAAATTAAAAGTGAAGTTCTGTATCAAACAAGATCTTAAGCGCGTGTAATGCGATGGCAATGGACATATATGAGGACAAATATTTTAAATTCAAATTAACGTATACATCAATTTATTAGTCGTTAAAAGGGTAGAGAAAAAAAGACATGAATTATTTTTCGGGAAGCAATAATTTTTGGAACATAGCACAAGTGGTTCACCTAGTGGGCAATGGTAACAAATCAATTGGGGAGTGTGATCAAACTCAATTATTGAGTTTCATTTCAATTTTGTTTTATTTTGATCACAGGAGTGTTTAGAATTTCATTTAAAAAAATTATTTGATTATTGTGTTAGCAAAATTTTATTAATTAGAAAAAAGTATTTAGCAAAAGAATGATTATCTGTATTCTGGTAGAGAAAAAATGTAATTTTAAAGAAGTACATAAAAACATACTTTTTTAAAATGCCGTTTTTAAAGAAAACAAAAGCTAATTTAAAAATGCAATTTTAAATACCCTTAAAGCCATTATGACATTTTTCAAGATTTCATTTAAATCGTTTTGAAATCCTTTTTCAATTTTATTGCGATTTCATATCTTCTTTTGTAGAACATTTCTTTTATTTCACAAATTATATTATATTGTATTCTTTATTGTTTATCTCGTACACTTTAAATGATTTTTTTTCCTCAACATATAATTATAATATATATATATATATAAAAGGATAACATAAGTAATGTTAATATTGTCTAAGTTATGTCATGTTAAAGCTAAATTGGTACTATTTACACTTTAAGTATAAACCTTTTGCATGTACTTGAGTGATATCTCATTTACACTAACATCGTAAAGTTAGGGTAAATGTTAGGACTTAGGAGGATAAATTATTTTCCATATATTTATTATGATTATGATCTTATTTATTGTTAGTCTGTTAGTGGATAAGTGTATAGACCAACCATAAACTACTGAAATAGTCAATCAGCTGCTGCATCTGCTTTGTGTACGTACTACGTAGTCAACTCTGTTCGGGTCAACCACCATTACACCCAGACGCTCACCCCACGCGTTAATATATCAATTTCTCTATAAAACCAAACATGTTCCCTTGTAACAAAAACTACAAAATGTTATTCATCAACTATTTATTCGTTTTCTCTGTTCTCTTTCTAGTCTTCCGAATGAAAAACGAACTTCTCAAGTTACTCAAAGATTCCTCCTCGTATGTTTTTCGATACGATTCTACGTATATTCATCACCACGAGCCGGACGTAAATGAGGTCGATCTTCCGATAATTCGATTCGAGGATTTACAAGAGAGACGACATAGAGAAGTCGAAGAAACTTGTTTCATATGTTTTAATAACTACAACAACGATGACGTGGTGTGCCAGCTCAGCCGTTGTGGTCATGTGTTTCACTCTGAATGTGTCGGAAAATCGATTCATGAGAAACAAAGTGACTGCCCGTTTTGTCGGACGTCTTTTTTCTCTGGGCGTCCTTCTGTTGTTCCTAGTAAAAACTTTAGATAGCACTCTTGTATGTATTTTAGGATTATGTTATAAAAATATTTTTATTACAAAATTATACTGATATTTAATAATTCATGACAAATCATGTCATTTTTGTGAATGGGTTAGTGGCGTGGACTATTCAATTATATGTTGTTTAAGGTTCAAGAAGGTAAAATATATACGACTCATAAACAATGAAAAAAAGTTAAAACAACAAATGATGTTTGAAACATGTTATAGTACGTTTGTATTACTTAACGATCAAACTTAAAAATATATTTATCATGCAAATAAATACGTACCCTTAAAGTTTATTATTTGTGACTCAAAGAAATTTGATTTTTGTTACAATATATTTACTAGGTTATAAACTCGTAATAATGCTGATCGAACTTAATTTTCATTTGATCGATTTTTTTATATAATCTATAGACCCGTGATAAGGCGTGACGAATTTAATTATTATAAATGAATGAAATGTTGATCTTTTTTATATAGTTTATAGACCCGCAATAACGCTAGACGAATTTAATTTTAATAAATGAATAAAATATTTTGTCATTTTTTTAAACAGTCTAGAGACCTGCGATGACGCCGGATAAATTTAATTTTTTTAAATGTATAAAATATTGTGACCGATTTTTTATGTAGTTTATAGACCCACTATGATGCGTGTTGAATTTATTTTTTATTTGGTCAAGTTTTTTTAGATAGTTTATAGACCTACTATAACGTGTGATGAATTTAATTTTAATAAAATGAATAAAATATTGTAGTTGATTTTTTATGTAGTTTGACTTTTTAATTTTTATAAATGAAAAAATATTTAGTCTATTTTTTAATTCAAATAAATACATCAAATATTTAAAGGGCTAAAAGTGTAATTATATGAAAGAAATTAAGATTGTTGAATTGAAAATAATAGAAAATAATTAAAAATTAAATTCTTTCATGTTATTCTCTTTTAGTTATATATATAAAGATAAAGATGTAACGTGTATTGTAATTTTACACACAATTTGGGTTTAAAAGGGAATAGTCTATCACTCGAATTGTTTATTAAAAAGGTTATTTTGGAGGCATTGTTCACTCTCGATAAACTTTAGGTTTCAAACTGATTTTGACGTCAATAAATAAGAATCAAAATCAAAGTTTAGTGTCCATCACATATTTTAAATGTTACGAATAATTTTGATCTTATAGCGTGTTACTAAGTTATTTTTTAATTGTATGTGTCACTTCCTTCCTCTCCAAAGAAAATGCCCGCGTTATTGCTTATATATATCTTAAAATACTGTCCACTTATAAAATTAATTATTAAAAATTATTAAAATATTTTTTTTATTGTCATTTATTATTTTTGATTATTAAATTTTTAAATAAATTAAGTTAAACTTATCTTAAATTTAAGAATAAAATGATATTTACTTAACTTCTTTAAATTAAACAAAAGGTATTAAGGGAGGGAGTATTCAGTAGTCAAGATATGTAGTTTTCATATAGTCTTTCTCTATTCTGAACTTCTTTAAGTAAGGGTTTATGTCGACAGCTAAACCTTTTATTATTTTTTAGGTAAATTATATTTTTCGTCCATGTGATTTATGGATTCACATCCTTTGACTTTTTTTTACTACACCGTTATCTTTATAGTTTCCTTTTTATCTCAACTTCATCATTTTGCAATTAAATTTTCCAAAACACCCTCACCTTTATTATTTTTCAATTATTTTTTGAATTTTTGACCGATTATTCTATTTTAAATATACTTTTTGTTTTAATTCTTAAACCAAAAAGAAAGCCATCAAACTCCCTATATCTATGTTCATCCATATCTAATCACCAATAACCATCTTCAATATCAAAGCCTAACAAATACAACACTCATCAAATCAAACCATCCATTAAAACCCAACTAAAAACTAATGATATTATACTCAAATGTACACAAAAATCATCACTTTCAGATCAGGCCTCTAGTCACCTACGGCCCGTAACATGGTTGGCAACCTCCAACTTCGTCGGCGACCTGCAATTTCGTGAAATCCGACGATGAACACCACGAGTTGCAGGCCAATGAACATATAAAAGTTCAAGCAACAGTCACGGCTTAAATCGTCAATTTACCATGTTTTCTCCGACGGTTGCCCTCCTATTGTGACAGATCGAGTTGCAGATGAGACGGCGGTTGGAAAAATTGAGTTGCATGTCACCGACCTGGGTCTTGTGAAAGTTAGAGTTTCAGATTTATCCGACACCTTCTTTCAAATTTTCAATTTTCGACGAGCGTCGAAAAGTGAATAAAATGGCGGCGACGTTTGGGAGGACGAAAATGGTGGTGGTTTGTGATGGTTGCAGGTGCGGAGTAGAGGGTGGCCGGAAGTTGCAAGTTTTCGGCAACGTATTGGCTGGCTGGTGATTTAAAGGGAAACTGTTGTTGTGTTGTAGTAAAATCAATGAACTGAAAAAGAAAAACAACTTTTGAGTTTTGATCATACATGCACCTTCGGTTGAGTTCTTGTAACACCAGATACGTGGGGAAGGCGACTTGACCAATCAATGAAAGAAAAAACGTATTTGGAAAAATGATAATAAAAAGGAAAAGGAGAAAATAATTCAAAACTAATAAAAATAATAAAAATTTTGAAAAATGAATTAAAACTCATAAACATAAAATTTAATGGTGTTTTGGACAATTCAAATGTAAAATCATGAAGTCCGAGTCAATTGTACGTAAGTTAATTGGTAATGGGTGGAACATCTTTATCAAAAAAATTACAAAGTTGAAGCATCTTTATCACAAAAAGTACAAGACTAGAAGTTCAAACCCTGAAACCCCTATAATCATAACCGCTAAGTGAGTCAGATATACCCTCACATTATAAATATACAGTCAATTGTTGACTGGTCTAAATTATCGATTATCAACTTTTTTTTGCCCACGTAAAAATGATGAAGTTGGGAGAAAATGTGAATTACGAAGATGAGAGATGTAATAGAAAAATTAAAGAACAAAATATGTGAATTCAGAAAACCACAAGGACGAGAAATTGTAATTTACCCTTTATTTTTTAAAACCCGGCATGCTTATATTTACTAACAAGAATATTTGCAGGACTAGTTAAACCAAATGACTATATTCTGGTATGTTTTATACTGTTTGTAGAGTTATTTAGAACTTGGTTTGAATTTGAGTACTAACTAAGGCAATATTTAATGTATGCATTAAAACATTAAATTTGATGTTTTGGTGTAAAAACTCATCTTCAACTAACTAATTATATTTAATGTAAATTATAGTGTACACTAAATTTTTGAAGATTTTGCATCAAATTTGGTGCATCACTAAACTTTGCACCAAGTTTGTAATTTTCATTTTAACACTTTTAATTTAAATAATTTTATAATGCAAGTCTAAAACCACAAGAAAATGAGGACAAATGATCCAAAAAGATAATGTAAGTTTTTAATAACTTTATCATTGTAATGTATTAGTTATTTTTTGTTTAATATTATAATTAAATTTGATTTTTTATAAATAATAATTAATTGTAAGTATAAAAATATATAATTTATAGGGTAATATGTAAATGTAAGTAATTATTTTGTGCATACGTTAGAGATGAAACACATTTTGTGCAAACATATTTTTTAAAGATTTTCTTTTTACATCAAATTTGATACAACATTTGATGCATACATTAAAGATGTTGTAACGTGTTTAACTCACTTTGGTCGATTAGCCCTTTTGGACTCAATTTTATTAAAGCCGGTTTGTATTTACTTATTGAGTTTGAGAAAGTAGATTATTTGTGCATATTTATCAAAGAAAAATTATGCTTAACTCCAAAAAGACTTGATATATGATTTGATTTAGTAGCTAGCGTTGATTTTCTAATTCTTTTGTGTAAAATAATAACGTTTTGAATTTTGACAAGAGTTAACGTAAATTCTGAAAAGTTGATGACAATAAGGAGATGCAATTCCTAAACATAATGTTTAATAAAATATTAATCTTAAATGAATTACTATAAAGTAAAAACCAACCTTTAATCAGCTTGTACAACAATAACCATTTTGTTTAGTGGGAACAATATCATCATCAACAACAATTATTTCTTTCCTTCCATCAAGATTAAGGTTTGACTCATTTTTCTTGGCGTCAAGACTTTTTAGACTTGCAATTTCATGTATTTTTGTGATCATTTGTAGAAATGCATCTTCAACATTCAAATTCTCCTTTGCAGATGTTTCCATAAAACACAAGTTCTCTAGTTGTGCAAGCTTTTGCCCATCTTCAACACCGACTTCCCTCGAATCACCTAAATCTGACTTGTTGCCAATAAGAACAATTACCATTTCACGATTTCCAAATTCTCTAAGTTCGTGTAGCCATTTCTTTAGATTCTCGAAAGTTTCTTGTCTAGTGATGTCATAGACCAACATTGCGCCTAGTGCTCCACGGTAATATGAACTAGTTATCGCTCTAAACCTGTAGTCGGGTGCATAAAACATCAAGAAAATGAGCGATTATGCATAATATGATGATTTGCGAGCACATTACTAACTTGTTTTAAATAGTTCGATCGATTTCTTTCTCATAACAGTCAATCCTCCATGTGACAAAGTGATGATATTTGATTCGGCTCTATTTTGACGAAACCATTTGTAAAATGTACACAAAACTAATTGAAAATAAATACTAGCTAGATCAATTTTGTTAGCTATCATGTGTTTTAAGAAATGCAACATTTTGTACCTTAGGTGATCCTTAAAAAGGCAACGTTTTGTTTTTATAAAGGTTTATGAATCAAAACTTACATTTTTGCCTAATATTTAATTTGGTTGTAATTTGTAAGCAAATTTTAATCAGTAATAGCACATAAACTTTGTTTCAACTAAATTAAATATTGGAAATCTTGTACATTATACATCTCTTTTATTGATTTTGCAAGATCTAAGTCATTTTTCATCAAAGTAAAATGAAGTTAGTAACATTTATATACACACATGGTGTTCTTATCCGAAAATGAACAAATGGATATATATATTATATATATATATATTAAGGTATATAGTTGAATGTACCTCTCTTGTCCAGCAGTGTCCCATATTTGCGCCTTGACAATCTTATCGCCAACCTTAGCATTACGATAAGCAAATTCAACTCCAATCGTCGGTTTTGAATCCAAATAAAACTCGTCTTTAGCAAACCTCGACAACAGATTGGACTTTCCAACAGCTGAATCTCCTATCAAAACCGTCTTAAATAAGTAATCACAGTCTTCATCAATGGGATCAGTATTAGTCATCATATCTGATCATCTGTTTATGTTTGGAGCTTAAAGGTTGATGGTGAATATAAAGCAACTAAAGACGTATAATAATGATGGTAATTGGTGCACAGTGAGCAAGTATTGGACAAGAACATGATGAGTGTCGTTGTTACTTGGTTTTTGAGAAAGGCATGCCCGTTTTAATTAAAGTTTAGGATATGTGGGGCCTCATTCCCATAATTATAGCCTATGGTATTCATGTTAATTTTTTATTAAATATATTGTTTGTTGTTAGACCGTTACACGTTAAACTGAAGGAAAAAAAATGGAATGAAAAGGTTTAATTAAATTACACGCATCTTAATTGTTAATTTGTGGCGCAAAATCAGGTACGTATATAACAAAGATCTGTCACATTAAAGTTAATTTAAATTAAAGTGATTAAAAGTTCTTTGAGGATAAACACCTAACAAGGGCTTATTACCTTAAATTAGTCCAGTGTTATAATGCAACAAAATGTCATCTCAATTTGTGGATTGTGTTTAAAGACATAGCTTGCTTAATATGAAGTTAGATGATGACCATTATCTACTACTTTGGAAGGATTTACAACATAATTAAGAAATGTAGACACTTAAGGGTATTTTGATTGATAAAATTGATATTCTACCTTTTAAAGTGAATTTTATTTTGACACATCTCGAAAAGGAAAAGTAAACATCCATTTTAAGATGAAGAGAGTATAATATTAGATATTTTATTATTTTTTCTTATCTTTTTTTTCCAGTAAATTACATTAATAGTCTCTATGGTTCCCATCGATTTACAGAAACAATAATTAAACCTTATTTCTTGTTTTCAGTTCAATAACTAGACTTTCATTTCCTAAATTGTCCATCATCAATCTAAAATGACTGAAATTCCCTTTTATCTTATTTTCTTTCAATTTATTTGATGATGCATATAAGATATAAGATTATTTTATATGAGAGATCATTTACAAGACAAAAATGAATCTTTTGAACTGATATTGCGAAAAGAAAAGTTGAACAGGGATTTTCATCGATTCATATAAACCGCATAGAATATCGATGTAATTCTTTTCTTATTTTAGCTTTTTAGTAAAACTATAATAGATACTTAAAAAATATCTTGTTTAAATTCTGCTTTATCATTTCTGATTTAGAAATAAATACGAAATGATTTCTGATTTTGGTAATATCAATTAAACGGGAAACACAAAACTTTTTCAAAAGAAAATACAAAGAATTTAATAATGTGAACTTGTTATAGCCTCAATATATAGAACGGCAATTGAAAAATTGCCTAGTAACGGTTTACCCATTTTTTACACGTCGATAATGTTTGATTTATCTTCATAAGTCTTGAAATAAATGAACTTTCTTGAACATCTTTGAGCGATTTTCTTACACGATTAAAAACTTCAGTTATGAACAAGATTATAGTAATGATGAAATGACTGTGGTGTTTGTCGTTTGGGCTTACCCATGATGAAATGATATGGACCAAGTATTACTTTTAGAGTAGCCCAGCCCAGAATCAAATCAAAATTATTCTGGGCTTAGTTGTACGATAGTATGACTTCCAGCCCAAGGCTTAAAAAGACCAGATCATTATTTGAAAATTGTTAAATAACTTTTAGATTGGATGAATTAGTTTGTAAAATAAAATGGGAGTACGCCGGATATTGCATCATTCATTGCGTATGCATTTAAGATAAGTTCGCTATAAAGGCACAATTATTGTGCAGAAAGGGTAAGAGCGTGATAATAACACACTAACACACGACTACAGTATCTTATTAGAATATTAATGATGATTAACATTAACACTTGTATTAAAAGTAAAAAATGACATGTATTTAATAATGGTGATAAGTTGTACACCAATTAAATTCATTTATACATCATTAAACCTGTAAAAAATAGTGTTTCACAGTGTAATTACATAAACTATAGCTAATGGTGAATGGATAAAAATAACTGATGTACTAATCACTTCCCGACTAATATGTTAACCTAAGTTCTAAACGGATAGAGGTTTCAAGGTAACCCGATTAATAGGTTGGGTTTAGTACTTATTAATTTTTGTCATTTTGTTTATGTGAAAACGAGTGATTTTAGGTCAACTTATTAAAATATGTTATTTTATATATTAATCTGTATGAGGCTAGGAGCATTTACTATAATTACTAAATGCGATTACAACCATGATCGTAAAGTGCTCAAATATATACTTTGGATGACCTCCTTCCTCCCTATTGATATGTTTTATTTTTTGGTTATATGAATAAAAAATATAAAATGATCAAAACTGCCATATATATTATTTTCCCATGTCAACGATCGATTTTTTATTACTTCAAACTGAAAATTTAATTTAACTGTACACAAATAATCCCAGCAAATATTTTACTAAATATTGTAAGAGCACAAAAAGTGGTGGCTAAAATTTCTTAATGTTCTGAGAATACTAGGTACAATTTTGAAAGAAGTGATTCAATGTTCTTCTCGAAGTTAAACTGAGCCTACAAAATTATTTTCAACCAACCAAATAAAAATTAAACAACAAAAAAAAAATTCATTATCCTAGGTGAGACAGTGAATGAGAACACCAAAGGCGGTAAAAGACACCAAAGTCCTAGTGTTCTCATGAAGATAAACATCACGATGAGTGGTTATAGTGTTTTTCAGTGCTCTAGTAAGAAACACTGAAGCTAAGAATTAGGGAAGTAAAAAAAATAAGCAAGTGTGTTTTCAACGTCCCGAGCTAGACACTGTTACGAAACACCGTCAAAGAGTGATAGAACACTATCGGATAACGTACTCGGTCCTAAATGTTGACGAAAATAACTTTACTCCTGCTGCTTTAATAGCGTCTATTTGGTTTCTTACATTGAAATTGAAAAGTTTACACATTTAATAATTACTAATTATGTAAATAGTGATTTGATTAATCAAGATTCCGGTATTATTTTGGGGAGAATAATTTGATAAACTTGTCCATACTTTATAAGTAAACTGGTGATTTGATGGAAACGTTTGTATCAAGTTACATTATGTTAAATAATACAAAATGCCAAAATGGTTGAAAGCAAAAAAATATTCAATTTAAAAATAATCGATGAAATTGAAAACTTCTGCTACCAAAGGATTCCTTTTTCGATGTTCTGTTGACCAATTTTCATTTACCCAGTCTTTTCTTTTAAAAGAAAATGTCGAATACTCAACTTTTATTTATCTCAAAAATTATAGTAATTGAGGTGAGTTCAAATAAAATATTAATCAACAAATTATAATATTAGTTACAACTTTAAAGTGACAATAAGAAGAAATATATAAAATGTATAAAATTAACTCAAACTACCGTCAAGAATAGTTGAAATAATATCCAAAGAAATTTGAGAAAAAGAGACTTTTACATATATGTGCCATGACTTTATTACCCTAGATATCAAATGAACAACAACCATGCATCAAAGAATCATCTTAATAACACGGGCAGGAATTTGCATAAGTGAATCGTGCAAATGTTAAACTCCATTATAAGAGGGGTTTTGAAGATATCATTGAAGATAATACATAAATCAATTTCTTTTCTTTTTAACGATTCAGATATGATTGCAAGAGTCTCTTGAAATAAATAAAAATAAATTAAGTAGGCTAATCATATTAATGATTTTAGAATTCCAAACTCTGCATTCGTAACCAATTTTTTTTATAAGTTTGATAGAAAAAATGTTACAATCTTTAAATAAAAAATAAACTCAAACAAAAGATGAAAACCAACAAATGCAAGCTTCTTTGGTCAAACACGTGACATTTTTAAATATTAAGACTTTCTTAATGGAAGGATTATTCGCTCAAATAGAAAAGCATACTCATACTCATGCCCATCTAGCTGGATCATTTTGCGACATTACCTCACACGTCCTCTACTTCCTTTTATCATCTGCATTTATTATGTATATACTACTGAAAATCAAATCCCACCATGTGACCATGACCACTATGTCTCCTCTGTTGACATCCTCTCCCCGTCAACAAACCCCACCATCGATTGAGCCATCACCTCCTTCCCCTCGTTCGCTGCTCCGTCAACAACCCTCTCCGCCTCCTTCGGTTGCTCCGCCAATGATCTTAATTGAGTTTATCTGAATGCTTGAACAAAATCGAGATTAATTGTGCTGAATTTACCGGAAAGTTTTGGGTTGCCGGCTGAATCCTCAATGCAATTTTATACCGTAAAGTACCTTTTGTAATATTCGTGATATTGGTGTTTAGGGTTTATGAAGTTTTCATGTATTTTTGTATGCATGATGCGGTGCTCATCATATTTCAGTATAGATATACATATATATTTGCAGTAGTCACCAATCTATGAGTTTGGCATTGTGCTCCTAGCTAGCCATTTTTGTTCTTGAACTCTATTTTTGTTTTGTTTTCAGATACTGTATTTTTCAGAAAGAAAAAAATAATAAGTTTGTCATCAATTGTTTTTAGTTACCACTTATCATTTGGCAGCTCATCTTTATTTTGCTTTTTTACCTTAATATGAAAGGAATTACCTTAATATCTAAACAAAAACTACATCATCTTACATATTAAATTATTAATTATCATTTATGAGTTTCACTTTATTTCTTACATATATAATTATATATGATGTTTATTGATGCATATGAATAATAAAACTATTTTTTTATAAAGATCAATTATTTTATTCCATATGAAAAATTATACTAATAACTTTAATATAATTAACGTTATTTTATTAAAAATGTAACCTTTTAGATTCTGTCACAAGACACCAATTTACAAATACTCATTAATAATGTTAATTAGTTATTTCTCATCAATAATACACGACCCTAATTTAATCTATTAAACTTTTTCTGCAAAAGTGTTTTGAAATTTCTAATTAATTAACCGAAAGCATTTAAATTGCCATATTTTAACTTTTGAACAATTAAACCATTGGGTGATTAATCTTTACTCAATTATTTAACGTTGGATATTCATGGTTGTCCAATAAGTGTTTTTTAATTAAACTTTCACCAACCAACCAAGCTTTATCATTATTAATTAATAACTAATCAATTCCACTTCGGGTAAAAAGGGGATATAAGTGGTCAGATGAAGACAAAACGTATGATTACCCTGGGGTTTGACTTGACTTTATTAATTGTTAAAGCTTCTTGCAAACTCAAATATACCCTTACGATAATGTATAAACTTTTATGCATAATGTATACTCGTAACACTTTATCATAAAAGATAAAGAAAAGTGATTGCCAGGCCTAAGATGAATATTTATATTGGCAAACATCAACTTGTACATAAAAAATTTATTACCTAAATTAACTTGACTTTCTAATCACTCTATTTTAGCAATTAGATTAATACCCCAACACGAATCTGGTATAGTTTGGCTCAACAATGACTGGAATGGTATCCGGATACAACCAGATCATGTATCATATATAATGTGAATGTCTTAAAACACAACGTATAATCTTTTTTCTTTTGACTTGATATGATATAATAATAAATATTTTCTCGTATAATAAACTAAGGTTGCGTTTGGTTCACGTAATTGATTGGAATTTGATGGAATCAGAATTGAGATTTCATTCCTTAGTTTGTTTGGTTGAATAATTTATAAAGTTAATTTCCATCAAATTCCTTCCACTAAAGGAATTGAAATTTCCTTTTCTTTGATGAATTTCAATTCCTTCAAAAACATTCCACGAACCAAACGCAACCTAATACTCCGTATAATTAAAAACCTTTCATCGTGAATATTTTACTCTTTTCCCGGAGAAAAAAAAAGAAAATTAAAAGTAATTTTTCTACTAATAGTTCGCTTTCTTCAATTCATAGATATTTTACGTTGATAACATGTCTTCCTAAATACGTATATATATATATATGTATATTCTTACGTCACTGTCAGTAAGTAACAACAATAATGAACTATAAACGTCGTACTTGTTGATCTCAATATACATATTTAATCTTAAGTTAACCAACCATATGCATATGCAGTTGATTGCAATGTGAAGACTTTCATACAATGTGTCATATTTATTTAACTTTCTTTTTTCATTATTACAAGAGTTGTTGTATTTTTTATTAGTAAGATTAGATCATGAAAATTATATAACTCTTGATGATTAGCAGCGGGCCTTCACAATAACCAATTAAACGACTAGATACAACTGCGAACCATGAGCAATGTATTAGTATATGTTTTATGAAATTATATAACTCTTGTTAGATTTTATGTATGTTCAAACAGTTCAATTAATATTAATTATCATTAATATTAATATTAATAATTATTTTTAAAATAAAAGTTAAATTTATGAAATTGATTCTCTCACCGAATTGTGATGTTTATTTTTATGTTTAATTATTAAAAAAATGAAAATGAAAACACTTGACCTTTGAAACTTGGAGCTCTACCAAAAGAATCTTTAGGAAATTGACCAAAATGTCTAAGTCTAAGTTCTCTTTATAATTTAAACTATATTATTTATTATTATATTTATATTTATATTTATATTTATATTTATATTGATTTGGTCTCTCAAATAAGTCCCCAAATTCTAGATATTATCATTAACCCCTTTAATTTTTATTGCCTTACTTAGAGCCTTGGGTGTGACCGGCACTTAGAACATGGATAGAACAACAAGAAATAAGTTTCCTCGTTGACAAATCTCATACGAGTTACATTGTGAATTTTTAGGTGTTTTTTTGTTTTAATTCAAATAAGGTATAACGATTAATTTAGTAAAATTTAACTAATATTTGAAAGATTACCAAAGACATATCAATTAGTTTTGTCCCCCAATAGACACCAAATCTTCAAAATGAAATCATTGTAGAAACAATTGGTACTTAATGATAACTGAAAATAGGATCACGTTATGGTACAATTGCACTTTCATCATGTTGCTTAGTTTATGGGCACGCATAGACATGACTAAGACATCCACTTCTTTGAGCTCACTATAAAGACACTTTTGAGATATTTATCTACTCACAAGGGTTATGCATGTTATCCTTATACATATTCGAAGTTTCAGATATTAGATTTTACTATTCAAAATTCTATCCAATATTTTGGATATGTGAAATTTCTGATACAAATATCGGACTACTCGAATACCTGAAAAAAAATATATATATATTTATATATATATATTTGTATTTTAAAATCAAAGATATTTACATTTATAAGCATTTAGATAATGAATTTAACATAATATAAGTATAAAGTATACGTATATGAAAGAAATTTCAATTTTTTATTAAAAACATTTTTAAAATGTACAATAGATTGGTCTTTAAATACATAAGCAAAACTCGTTTGACAAATATTTTACGTAATAAACTAATTTTTTACAAGATTTATATTATATTACTACAATTATAACAAATTAAGTAATATAGATTTAAAAATTATATATTAAAAATCTATTTTCCGGATATTAGGATATCCGAATTACTCGAAATTTTGAAAATTACTACCCAATACCCAAACTCAAAACTTTGGATATCCAAATTTTTGAATAATTTTGAATCGGATATTCGAATATCGAGTTCGAATATAGATATTTTAAACACCCCTAATAAGATTGGCGTTGTACAAAATATTTTCTTTCTTTTTGGCATCTTATTTCTCTTAATATCTTAAACTAACTTAAAATGTTTATACATACTGACTAGATCATTTCAAAAAGAAAAAGGTTGACATTTAACAATGTACCTTTTTGGAAAGAGCAAGTGACAAACCGGGATCAATCGATCATGGACCCATGGTTTTGAAAGTTCTATAAGTGTAACGGTTGTGATGTATGTTAACAAGCTAAATACTTGATTTATGTTGCGATGTATGTTGCGCATAAAATACTCCCTTGATTATTATACTTGCACGATTTATTGAAGAAAACGTCATATTCAACCAACCTTAGTTAAAATGATTATAACAAACACCTTAGTTTCTCATATTTCGTAGTGGAATTAACAAAGATCAACATCAAAAGAAAAACCCAAAAGTAAGAAAAGATCAAATTATAAAATAATGAACAAATTATGAATCAAAAGAAAGAATGAAAATGAGTCAAGGAAAAAAGAGTTGGTTAGAAATCAAACATGGAGAAAAAGAAGATTGGATGATTGTATTTGGACTATTCCCAAAGTTCCAAGCTCTCTCTCCGTTCTCACGGGCAAATTTTCTTTATTAGATATCAATCAAATAATAATTAATTTTTCGTCTTTTAAAATTAATTTTATTAAGGCTATTTCAAATCCTGTCTTATGCCTTTTACAAGCTATCAAAACCAAATCTAATTTAATATTATATTATTATTATTTTATTTATATTATATTATATTATAGATTAATAAAAGAAATGATGATGATATTAAAGTAGATTCACATGTAAAACGATAGCAAGACCTATGTGTTTACGTTGCAAGACATTATTTGAGTATTTGATCAAAACCAAATCTTATATCAAGGCCCACATCTACCTTCCCTGTTTTCATGTCTTGTCACATTCTTAATACCTCCATGTACAAATTATAAATATATAAAGGAAGTATTAAGTTCTACATTCCACAACATTATTATCATACAGATGATGTACTATGAACAAAATTCATTAAAAAAATTTTACATAATAATAACGTGATAACTATAACGAAATGATCAGTAAGTTCAAATTGCTCGTCTACAACAGACATAACATAACATGAATTGTTATGCTACAAGTCAAAAAGACATGTTCTTGTGATTGTATATAAAAATATGGCTTCATGTCGCGTGTCATGATTTAACCGCAGAAACCAGTTTTTGGAGAACTTCCCTTTATCTGATGATATTATATACTTCTTAATGTGCATTGAATAAAAAGACTTTGCTTTATATCCAACTATAGTTTAGTGGATTAATCGTTAAATTTGACCTTTATGGGTTTTATTTGTTTTTTTCATACGTCATATTATGAAGATGGTGTTTAATCAACATCAAAAACGACTTCTCAAATCATGTGGGTGGATATTACGTACCAAAACTTTCTTCAATTTGAATTTGTTGTCGTTAAAGAGTGGTTAAAGTTCAACTTGCAATTGTGCGATGTCGTTATTGTTAGAAATACTATTTTAACGGATATACAAATATTTGAAAGGTATGTCAAATAAAAAATCGAAGAAATTATGAGTGTTTTTGACAAAATCAGATGATATTAGAACTGAAAGTTTATAGCTGAAACTTATATTTGAAGTTAAACGTTGAAAGCAAGATACTTATTTTTTAATTGTAAATGAAGCTTAAAGATGTATAATTAACTTAAAATGACAAAATAATTTATGATAAATAATCGTTTACGATACAAAGTAAATAATCCTCTAAGCCATAATCAATCCTAAAAACATCTTATAATAATTGCTCATAGCCAACTAAGTAAACTTTTGAAATAATATTTTCTTATGCACATGTTACAATTTACCAGCTTAGAATAAAAGTTATCGATGAACTCAAAACATCCATTAAATAAGTAGAGATTAGAGCGCAATAGAGCATGAAATATTAATTGATTACAAGATCGAGCATGATAATTAATGTTAGTGAAAGTCTACGTACACGGTCACTTGCATAGTTGACTTTTACACTTAATTGTTTCTGAAATCATCCCTCTTTTTAACACTATTAAACTTTAAACTATTATAACATATACCAAATTGGTATTACTTTACTTTATAATTAGATAAGATTAGATTAGAAGTGAGTATTTATATATTTAAACCGTTTCATCTTTTATACTTTAATAAAATAAAATATTAACTAAAGCTATATAATTAATAATTTTGTTATTCCTGCTTTAAAAACACCATTATAAAAGTTTTAGTTGACTGTATTATACTTTATGATATGATATGATAATCAGAAATAATATGAGAAAACTAGTATAAACTACTTATTAAATTATAAAAATAAATAGAAATTTTGCTACAAATAAAAAATAATATATCCGTAATTATAGGTATAATAAAAACAGAGATCGAGAAATTACAAAAATTAGAAATATAATTGAAGTAAGTTGTCTAAAGATTACATTAAAGATCCAGAAATATATATAATATATATTATATATATTATATTATATATATATATAACAAGAAAATAATACTAGAAACCATTTAAGTAACGTCAACAATCCTTTCATTTTGAGTTGTACTGTAAATCAAACATATCAAAACTATGACATATCTAGGTGGTCAAAAATGATCATCCAACAATATAATGGGGACTAAAAGTGAGTATTTTATAGAAAAGAAGGTTCTACTTGAAACAATACCATAATTACAATGACCCCCTATAAAATCTTCTGTCCCTTCTAAATCCCTTTCATTACTGCATCTTTCAATCCCCCTCTTCCTAATTACAAACCACCATTTTTTTTCTTGTAGATTCTTCTAAATTCGTCGACACCCACAAGAAAAAATTCAGTCTTTTTTTTGATAAAACATAAAAAATTCTCAAACTTTCTTGATTCAGAGCTCGTCTATGAGACAGATAATGAGATTTCGAGGAGATATATACAACGATACAAGAATATATATATACACACAGTGTCTACCATAGGTTCTAGAGAGATAAAATCCCAAAAAGATCACATGGTTTTACAATTTTAGGGTTTTTGAGACACTATTAGTAGTTAATTTCTTCATAGCTCAGTTGGAGTGAGAAATTTTTGTGTGCAAGTATGATGTCACCTGGGATTAATTTAGTGATGACTGTAATTGGATTTACTGTTAGTACTATGTTTATTGTGTTTGTGTGTACGAGATTAATTTGTGCTCGAATTCACTACATATCTGCAAGAAGATCCTTTCGGATGTCTTCTAGATCCAATCTCAACTCTGTAAGTATCTATGTTTTTATTTTTGGTATCTTATTTTAGTAACATGGTTATATGTTGTATGTTTTTATCTCATTTAGTCACATTTAACCTCATTTTGTTTAAACAATTTAATCGTCTTTGTGATTGATTATTTTAAAGTGTTAAGAATAAGTGGTACCAATCCGATTATATTTAAGTTTTTATTCCTTATGTAGTATGTGGGTAAGCGATTTTTAAAGGAGTGTCTGAACATAATTAATAATTATCTGCCGTAAATATATGCTATAAGCAATGATCAGAAAAGCACTTGTGAATGCAATCCCAACTACCTTTGAGTTATCATTATAAGGGTAAACTTGTAATTTATGTTTTGCGTGGTGGTGGGTTTGGCTAAGTTTATTTTTACAACTTATTGAAAAAAAATTTAGAAAAAAACTTGATTTTAACGGTTTACGAGCTTATTATAATCTTCAGTTTATGGCTTACTTAAGCAAGTTTAAGTTGGTAAGTTCGTAAACCGTTAAAAATGAGTTATTCAGCCTTTTCAAATTTCAGTAAGACCGGAAACAATCTTACCCAAACACCTCTACAAACAGCAACCGCTTATCGCCAAGAATGGTAACTACTTATCGAAAAAAACTTATTTTATGTTGAAATAAATAGATGACGAAGAACATTCTTTTATTAAAATACTTGTAAGAGTTTATCTCCTTAAAAGCATAGATGTAACTTGTTTAAATTAAAAAGAATAATCTAACTCCCCCTTAAGAGTACTTGTATCACCAAAAAAAGTGATCAATTGCTATCTTTCTACTTGTCTTTAGCAAATTTGGTATAGTGAGTATAGGTATGTGACAAGTGTATTAAGCAATAAATTTAGGTGAATGGCTGATAATGAAAAGCAAAAAAAAAAAGGGGCCAAAAGTGTACTTAAAGGAATATAAATTTGAAACTTGCAGTCATATGGTTATTCTTGAATTGTACTTGTATTTGAAAAGATATGATATAATGGGGTCCAATAATGCTACCATGTTAGGTATCTAGTTTTGTTTTCTATCCCTCTTTAGCAACTTTAAGCCTAAAAAGGATTGTATAACAAACAATTGTTTGTGTACGGATTGTGTTAGGTTTTCGGTCATGTTCTTCTTTATTTGTTGTTTCATCTATAAAGTTGTTTAGGCTTCAATACTTGTACTTATGATGATTTTACACATATTTTCTATGGTTTAGTTGGAGCGAGGCGGGCGTGGTGCTGAACCTTTTGTTGCAGCAAACTTCCCTACGAAGAAGTATAGCGATCCGTTCTTTTCTTGTGCAAAAGATGCCCAGTAAGTAGACTTTTTGAACCTAACTGTTTTTACTGATTTGGATTGTGTAAAAAGGCCACTGCTTTTGGGCTTTGCAAGAACATATTGCAGGCCATGACTAGTGAGATGGTTTGTGGGATTCTATGTTCTTGGCCTATTTGAGCAGTAAAAATCAATCTTTATGGTTTCTATATACAAAAATTATTACAAGTTTATCTAATTTTATCAAGATTTGGTAGGGTCCTTTTAATAAATTCGAATGTAATTTAGACGTGATACAGAAATGGTTTATGGGTTTTCATTTTCTTGACCTATCTGATAAGAAAAAAGTCAATCTTTATGACTTTTAAATACAGTATTTATACAAGTTTATCTTAAGTCATCAAGATTTAGTATTGTCAGTTTACTTTTTTGTAGTAACTTATGTAGTTATGTATGCTCTACAATTTGAAGTTAAAAAATGGAATACTGATTGATTGACTTTGAAAAGGTCAGACTTTTTGAATGGAGGGATCAGTTTTGAACTATTTAGGTTGCTTCATGGGGGAGCAATGCAGTGTATTGTATCGAAAGCAAAGTCAATTTAATAGTTAATACTTAATTCTCTTCAGAAGTTATCAACAGTTTATTAGCCTATGTCCATCTCAAAGATGTATTAGTCAAATGGAATTCAATGGATTACTCCCTTGCCTTGTTGACTTTTGAGTGTGTTGACATTTTGACAATTTGACCCTTAAAACGATTCTTATCCATGCCTTTTTTCTTGTAGATGTATAGTTTGTCTTTCAGAATATCATGCAGATGACACTCTGCGGATTCTTCCTTTCTGTGGACACTTTTTCCACTCATCGTGTATCGACATATGGCTGCAGCAGCACTGCACGTGTCCCGTTTGTCGAGTCTCGTTGCGTGAGATCTTTGACAAACGTTGCTTAATGCAACCCATGTTTAGTTCAGCCGTCCGATTTTCATCAAGAACTGATGACACTCATACAATGAGCCCAACCACGGATAGTCAACCCACGTCAACTGACAACGAACAAGAATCGGAACAGAACAACTCAAACACAAATGAGAACAGTCCAGCTGGCTCGAAAAGTCCGGGTAACAAACAGTTTGAAAGCCCATCTGATGTTTAAGAATTAACAGCTCTTTGATGCAATCTAAGTTTGCAGCTTATGAGTTATCTTTTAAATGTTAAAAGATGGCAGGGGTATTATTGTCTTTTTAGGGATTTGTTTGTTTGGGTTTTACTAGTATTTGTAAATATTGAAAAATCAGAAGAGTTTGATTAATGGATTGTTTTTGGCACAGTTGTGTACATATAATAGAAATCCTCCTGTGTTACGTTTGTCAAAGTCTCGACCCATTCCGTTAATGGTTAGGAAAATGATAAAGCATAGAAAACATGTTTAAATATTTGTACTTAGATTGTAACAAACTACATGGTCCTGTGATAATTGATCAAGATGTTCGAACATTCCAATAAAAAACCTAATATCATGTTAACAGCTAAAACATGAAGAACAGAAAAAGACAATATAATCGAGGTGTTGAACAAAAAGATGTATTTATGGTCATTCAAAAGCTTATACAATAAAAGGAAATATGATGTATAATGCTAATATTATGCAAGCTTGCGTAATACTAAGCGTTAATGTAAAGTAAGGATTATTTATGTACATTTGAGAAAGTGAGTGATCAAAATGTATTTTTTTTCTTTAGCTTTAACATTAGGAATTATTATATCTCCGTAATAAAATGTTTGTTCAAGCTTGGTTTGTTCCATCAATAAATGTGATGGTTGTGTTAATTACGATAAAACAGGAATATATGTTAATTTGTTGCTTCTTATAAACGACAATAACCTTCATTAAAAAGCTTAAAATTTTGTTGGATTCATATGACGTGTTACATAAAGTCATAAACACTGATAAAAGCAATTTCTGATGAAAAAAACTAAATGAATAACGTCTTTTATTTTTTTATTTTTTTGGAGTAATAATGTAGACGAGACGACTAGACGGAAACCCAGAAGGCCCAGTTTGTGAAGTATTATGAGCCCGGTATTGAAAAGCATGGTAAGAATTGCGGGTGGCCCAATATGAAGCTTTTTGGTTTTAATTTTTAAACGTTATTATGATATTATGTTTAATACTCGTGTGTGTGATGCACGCTAATATTATTAAAAAAAGTCTTTCTTTTGTAGAAAAGAAAAATTTTTAAAATCAAACATTATATAAATATAAATAGAAATTGTATGAAATCGAAATGAAAAAGGGGATACAATCGGAAGAACAGTAGGTTGATGACAAAGCTCTATACTTTCCTGTTCATAGTTATCCCGAGTTCATAGTAAGACCTGCTCGGTAACCATCCATACATAATCAAGCATAGTAAAATTGGACACATGATATTGAGACTAAAGACAATAGGTTAAGGAACTCAAAAGTCGTAACCCCAAAACATATACGGAGTATATATTGTTGAGATATATAAAATCACCAAAGACTTTAAGAGATAGTGAGGGGTTCGTGTTGAACTTAGAGCATATAAAGTGGTGACCTAAGAGTTATAGTGTTCAGTAATAGTGATTTGAGGAAATAATGTCGCGGAGAGTGAAATGAGTAATCAAAACTTTATTTTTTATTTTCTTTAATGAAAAATAAGTTATACAAAAAAAGTGATTAAATGTAAATAATCATGTTAAATAAATCCGTTTTAATAACTCATCTTTATCTAACAGCATATGTGTTTGAGGCTGAACTTCATCTAACAAACAAAAACATTTTCTATATAAATTAATAAATAAATATGAACATTAGTACAAAATAGATACATAGTCAATAATAACATATATAGATTGACAAAACAGTACTTGCAAAGTTATTCAAATTGTAAGTTTTTAAATAAATTAAATAAATCCAAATATTATACAAAAAAATGTGTAGTCAGTGAAAAATATATATGCACACACATAAAAATTAAATAAAAATAGAAATAATATCTTAATTTGAGAAGATGAAAAAAAATCCAATGAATGAAAAATAATGTATAAACATAAACACTAAATACAAAAGAAAATACAATAAAACATAATCCAACACATTAGTATGATAACAAAATTTAGCTTCATACAAAATATTATCTAGAAAATAAATAAATTGCAAAGAGAGTATTTATTAAATTACTCAATAAATGCCAAAAACATATTACATAATCGTAACTCTTAACAGCTAGCCAAAATCAACCTTACATATTGCACTAATATTTCTACAATATAATTTAATGATTACTCAAATATGTTAAAAAAAAAACTATTTATTTGCAACCCGGCACATCCCGTGTATACACGGCTATGAAATCGATAAAGTAATAAAGTATATGTATAATTCACAAATGGTATGGAGTTTACTATTAAATCAATACGTAGGTAATGTGGTACAATAGTACTATAAAAGTATAATTTTTTAAATATCTTTTAGATATATATAAAACGAATTTTGTATTATGATAAACAAAAGCACATGACAAGTTCCGATTTAATAAATCAAAAAACATAAAATATAATGCCAATTGTATGTGATGATTTTAGTGTTACCTAATCATTTTAATATAATAGAATTGATACATATATTAAAGGAGTCCGACTTTAGTTCTAATAAAGTTAAGAGGTGACGAGTACACACTTAGATTGGTTGATCCCCGCGCAACTCGAATGGCGAGGGTCGGGGCAACGCCCCGAAATAAAAACGAATTTAGTTGAGGGGCCATATATGGAAATATGATTCCAACCGCCAACTACCAACCGTTTTCTAGTTTCAAAAACAGGAAAACGAACATCATTTTGTTACACACAACAAGAAAAGAATTCTCTCATATCATCAAAAACGTTGGATTTGATTTCTTCCTGAAATAATATCTATTCATCGTGAATTATCCACATAATTTGAATTTCGTGTAACCCAGACATCAAGGGTTGAAATATCAAATTCAGACAGTGATTAAATACGGTTTTCGAAGTAATCCGAGATTCATAAACATACCCTTGTTGACAACAAGTATTCAAATACCCATTTTAATTACCGCAACTATACTGCATATTATTGACACCACGTTGCGTATTTCTTACATCAAATTGTGACACTTTCACATTGTTTATGCGCAGAGTGGTAATCCGAGTTAGGGAGCTCCGCTAAAATCAACCTGAAGGAGGCCTATAACTGTCGATCTCTAGAAAGCTAGTAACTTGAGTCTAGGACTAGAAAGGAAAGCTCTCAAACAAAAGTCAAAAGACTTATAGCTCATAGTTCAATTGGACCTGTAAATTATACTCGTACTGATTTCTCAAGTGTAAATTTCTTTTTCTTTTTTAAAAAATGATATAAATACGTCTTTCCCATATTGCAAAGGAAATATAAATAAACAAATACAAATATTAACATATGATAATTAATCAAAACATCCACACTTATCATACCTTGTGCGTTAGGAAAGAATAAAGTGAATGCAAGAAATTCTAAATATAACATCATCTTTTTGCACATATATGTCCATCACTTTTATCATCTTCTTGTGAAACATTCAATGCAAGTAGGTGATATGTGTTTGATCGTTGGTAACCAAAGTTTTTAGGTGTTTATGGTTTTTAAAATAAACCTCTTTCTCTCTGTAAGCAATAATTTCACAAGTTGCAAAATAAATAAATAAATAAACTGATAATAAAATTAAATGGCATTCTTTTTTTGGTACAAAATACTCGTAGTACAAATTAGTTATTATTATATATATGCAGGCACTCCACATACACATAAATACATAATTACATAAATATGTCCTCTCTATATATCATCAGGATGATATATGTTTGTACTCGTCAGTAACATGTGTGCCCAATAAATGTAGTCAAGATTATGGTGGACATCACATGGCTTCTCATCTATACATCGCATGTGGTAAGATTTTTGCGCTTCAAAATAACTACATAAAATCATATTATGAGTTAAATTTATGGGATGACTTTAGTAACAACAATCATTCATTGTATGCATGACTACTTTTTATGTCATTCAAGACTCTAAATAATTAAATGGATAGTCATTTTAGCAAAGTTACTTTTATGCCCATGCTAATAACTTCTTTAAAAATGCATTTGTTTCACGGTGTATTTGATGGAGTTTCGTCAAAAGAACTGAAATTTCAAAGAATATGAATTTGTTTGAGTGAAGGAATTTAATGAGTCCAGATTTCATTCGGGGAACTTGAAAAGATAGTCAGCAAATTGTACTTGAAAGGGATTTATAGTGAACACATTATTAGTTATTAAGTAACGGTTTGTTGGACTAAGTTTAGTCTAACATATTTCAAAGATATTATCTCAATGCACTAATAATGGTAATTTCTATTTTAAGGGAATTTCTCCGTGACAACGATTTCATGGAAAATTTGAAGTTGTCGTGACAAGAAGATAAACAAATTGCAATGTTTGTTCGTGATAAGAAGATAAACAAAATATTTCATTACCTTTGTGTCATTTGTAACAACTTTGGCTTGACTCTTAGTCTTGACCAAGGAAACACCCAAACAAACACCAACCACCTAAATGTGTTTGACTAGACACCATCCAGTTTTGGTAAGCCCAAATCAAGTGATCAAAGCCAAAAATAATTTATCATAGTCATTACAACCTCTAATTAAATAGTATAATAATTCCTCTATTAATAAAAATACATTGAAAATTAATACACATCTACATTTAATGCAAATTGGCCAAAATTGATTAAATACATACTAATAAAAGGAAATAACATAACAATACATTAAGTTTTTCTTTTTTTTTAAAAAAAAGAAAAAAAACCATTGTCAAACAAAATTATTCTATAACTTTTTTAAAAACCGAAAAAATGACAAGATAAATCTATGTTTGCAAATACATTTAACATTTAATTAAAAACATCATACTGAACATAAATGTCCAAGATTCCTACATCATATGTGGATCTTGCACCGAGTTTGGATCCACAAATTAAAACGGATACAAATACAAGATTTCTCGGTTATTGTTAAAACCCGAAATAGATCCAAATTCAAACTCTCGGTTTGATCATAGCTCTAAGACTATTTTTCATCACAACCGTGAACTCCAATTTCTCACTAAAATCAACTTTAGTCTCTTTCGGGAAGGAGCTCCATTCAAATTCTTGAACCATTCTGGCTATCATTAAATTCACATGAACCGTGGCCATACCGAGGCCCGGGCACATCCTACGGCCTACCCCAAACGGCATCATTTTGACCCCGGTCACCCCGGTTATATCCGCATCCTCTCCCCCGGTTATAAACCGGTCCGGGTCAAATTTCGTTGGGTTGGTCCATAACTTTGGATCCTCTGCTATCGCGGGTAGAAAAAACTCGACATTCGTACCCAAGGGTATATCATACCCGGCTAACTTTGTGGGCTCGGTTACAGAATGGGTTAGCGAGAAATAAGTTGGCGGGTGTTTTCTTAACAACTCTTTTACAACAGCGTTTAGGTACGGCATATTCCCGACATCTTTCTCGTCTACCCGTTTATCGCCCAATGTAGCCTTGATCTCGTTGTAAAGCTTAGTTTGAATGCTCGGGTTTTCGATAAACCTCGCGATGGCCCACTCCACCGCGGTCCCAGTGGTGTCAGTACCTCCGTTAAGAAACTCCGAACACAATGTAACGATCTCGGGATTCGTCAGTGGATATTTGCGCCCCTCGACCGTTAGATCAAACAACGTGTCGAGGTACGAAAACTCTGCTGCAGTTGGATCCGAACTCGGCTTTTTAAGCGCGGACCGCCTCTGTTCGATAAAAGGTTCCAATAACGCGATCTGCTGATCCCTCACCTCGATTGTCCGCTTTCGTTGCTTGGAGAAAAACGGTCGTAACAACGGCATAAAATCGTCTATTCTCGGATCTAAAGTGATCAAAACCGTCTTCATCATATTATCTATTTCCTCCATTGTTTCCTCATCCATTTCCACACCGAAACACATGGCTAAAAGTATGCAAAACACCGCAAACCGCGCGTTTTTCAACACCCAAACCGCACCATCATTAGCAGCCGCTTCCGCCTTCAACCGTTCGACAAGTTTGTCCATTGCTGTATCCCTCACATGTCGAAACGTGAGTAATTTACTCACACTAAGCGCGTTTTGAACCATATTCCGCCTCAACGACCGCCAAACTGGACCGTACATCGAAGCGTTAACCGTAAACTTGTTACAACTAAAAATACTCCGCGTCGGGTTTTCCGCGGGCCGGGTGGCGAAAATAGAACCTTTTTCAATCAATGCTTCATAAGCCAAATCTGCACTTGACAAAATAATCATTGTACGTGATCCCATTCTAAGCGTAAAAATGGGTCCGTACAACGGCAAGAGGTCCCTAACATATTGAAAAAACGGAATTCCTGACCTGGCCACTTGGAATAAATTTCCAACGACAGGCCAGCCCGGCGGGCCGGGCGGGAGATTGGCCTGTTTCAATGTAGAATTACGTTTTAACCATAAAATTGAACCGGATAACAACAAAGCTAGTGTAGCGACAATGATATGGTAATAAGGAGAAACATCCATTGGTTTTTTGTTGGAGAATTTGTGTTTGTGTTTGTGTTTGAATGAGAGGAAGATTTTGGTGAAACAAATGGGATGTGATGATTTATATATAAGAATGAGAGATGGGTATAGAAAAAGAAGAAATAACGCATGAATTTACCGGTGAGAGTGTAATTAAGAGGATATATATATAGATATATATATATATAATGCAAAATCTGCACACTACATACTAATCAAAAGAGTGTAGGGTGATATCTTACACCTTTATAAATTGTTTAACCCTTTTCTTCGATAAGTTCAATTTTTAAAGAACGAAAATGACACAAATATTCTTACCTAATTCTGAAAACGACATAGACATTAATTAAATTAAATGTAATTTAGTCCATAAATAAACAAGTATATATTTAAAATACATATTTATAAACCAATAAATGAAATAAATATTCCGCTGCATTGCACGAGTATTTACTAGTTCATATTTATTGGTGTATATTTTTTATTTTAATTTTGTTATAGTAGAAAAAAGAAAAAGGAAGGTATTGAAATGTGAATTAAATTTCTTATCTGCTAAACCTTGGGTTTAATGGTTTGTGATCTTTCCCACTTTATTGGACATGCATTACAGCTGTTACTAGCTTGTTAATTAGTTGACTTAAATGCATTATTTTAATTTTGATATATATACAGCAATCGATTAAATGCATCTTCTTAAATCCATTACAGCTGTTACTAGCTTGTTAACTAGCTTGTTAATATGTAATACATCTTCTTCTTTTTTTATATATATACAGCAATCGATTAAATGCATTATTTTGATATAAGATTTGTTGATCATTAAATCTTCTTTTAATTTTGATACAATAAAATTAAACAACAAAGTATTACGGTATATATATAGCTAGTGCCCATTAATATTTGTCTTATTGGTGAAGGCTAAATATATCTTCTGTTTATGTTTTTGTAGGAAAAATAAATTTCTGCTTAAAAAAGTATAACATGTTCCCTAAAAGAGAGTATGGGTGTTAATGAGTCGAGATATTCACAAGTTGTTTGAGATCGATTCGTTAAAAGTTTGATTTGAGTCGAATTTAAATAAATTTGAACTCAAGCTTTTAACATATTTCAGAGCTCGAGCTTTTTATATCAAGTTTAAACAAACTCGCGAGTCTAAATAAACATTTTATTTATATTCATTATATTATTTTTTATATAATAATATAATATGTAATTACATAATAATAACCATTCTATATATAATACTTTTACTTTAAATTATTTAATAATAAATGTGATTACAAATTACATATTAAATAACCATAATATTATTTAGAAGCTTACTTCATTTTGTTTTTACCCGTTACCCTCTTGCCTATAAAATTTTGTTTGACAACCATGAGATCGTACACAACCTAAGTTTACCCATTTAGAAGTTAATGGGATTACATTGTCACCTCTGCCCAGTCTTATGATTATTTAGTGTGATTGTACAAAATAGTATCTGCATCTTTCTGATTGGTAATTTCATTTGGTCAAATGGGCTTGAAAAATGATGTTCATATGTGCAATCAATCAGCTTAAAACAGCTACATTCGATTTAGGCTAAATGACACGGGAGCCACTAACGAGCCAGTGTAAATAAGAGTAATGATATTCTTTGAAATGTTAGGTTTTCAAGTGTTTATAATATCGTAAATTGGACTCTTAAACGTTGCTTTTTTTAAATCTGATATATTAGAAGGATATAATTATGTCTTGACGCACGTAGTCACATTTGGTTTGGCATGTGCTTTACTATGTTTACAAACTTTTTTTCCTACATTGGTCTTTCTTGGTTGTGTTTTTTGATATTTTAATGCCATCAAGATCATCATAAACGCAATATATGTCAACACTGCCGTTCAAAATACACACTATTTTCTACGTATCACAAACTAGTTTTTGAGGAAAGTTCAAATAACAACGTTAAAAAATAAAAAGAATAAAAGAATCAATAGAATTATTTCATTTTAAATATATATTTTTATCTTCTTTTCTAAAAAAGAAATTAAATATCTTACAAACTGTACGTCAATAAATTATAAAAATTACACCGTTAAAATCAACGTCATTTTATCTTTAATTAGATATCTCACATGATATATTTTTGACGAATTTATTTTTTCCATTTCTTAATGGGTTTTAAAAGTTCCAAATGTTAAATTACATGTGATTTAAATACTAAATAATAATCACACGCGATTATATCTTCAATCACATGTGATTTTAAATAATAATCATATATGAATTATCATATATCGGTAAGTTAATCATCAAAGATCAATTTTTAATTGAAAATCACATGTGATTATATACCAAATCATATGTGATTATATGTCAAATCATATATGATTAAAAATCGCATGTGATTTTTATTGAAAACAAACGCAATTATTAAAATTTTATTTATAATATTTATGTGAATAAATATTAAGTTGTCATCACGTGTTAATTAAAGTATTTCATGAATAAATAATTATGTACCAATATTAACTTTGTATCATAAATCACATGTGATTATATTTTTAAGACCTGTCAATAAAAAAATCATCGGAAGTATAGCTTGTGGGATCTATAATTAAAGATGCAAAAACATTGATTTCGAATATTTAATTTTTATAATTTATTGACATACGTTTGGTGAGATATTTAATTTTAAAAATTAAAGTGAAAATGAATTTTTGCTTTTGTTAGATTTTTCCTTAAAATACAAGGGTTTGTGATATCAAGGCCGGTCTATTGATTTCGAGGACTCTGTGTGAAAAATAAAAATGGATCCTAATTTTCTTTTTTATATATAAGCAAAATTCTATAAAATTACGATAAATCGATAATTGTTATAAAAATACCTATGATATGAGTAATGGACTTATAAATTATAATCAGTTATTCTTAATGTACTACAATTATTAAATGAGCCATAATAATGAGTTAATAAAAAAGGATGGAAAAGCCTTTTAGAAAAAGGAAAAAAAAAGTGGTTTTCAAGATTCAAACCTGTACCAAACAGAAATGGTGTAAGACTAAAAGGGGGTGCATTGCCAACTTATCTACTATACATTTATGATTTGTTTTACATAAATTAATATATATTAACATATATAATATATATTGGTTAAATTTCGGATTAAATTTTGAGCTCTATTTTTTCAATGGCTCTGTGCGGTCGCACACCCTGCACCCTCTAGGACCGGGCCTGTGTGATACAATAATAAGAATAATAATAATAATAATAATAATAATAATAATAATATAAAATAAAATAAAGTATTGATTGCCTTGCTAAATTTCTTTTTTATTTTATAGTACCAAAATCATTTTTTGTCGAGTCACTGATCATTACACTTGAATACAACAGTAAAAGTACGTAGAAGATGTGACCAAATTTGTTGGGATTTATTCTTGCTGGTCCAAATCTATTCTGTTACAAATAAAAGTCAAACAGTGTCTTTCAATGGATTTCGGTGCCAATAAATTTTCTTTTTGATCATTAATTGTAGTATGAACGATTTTTCTTTTTAATAAATAGTTACTTTTTTACGTAAAAGTAAAAAACAACTTATTTAAATTGACATATTAGATGCCACACGTAAAAAACATTGGGATGGTTATATGTACCATTGATAATTGACTGTGGATCTAGTATTATGAAGGTGTTACTTTTGGATAATGAATGAAAACACGCATTGAACGGTCCAAACCAAATACTTGATGAAATTGTCACACACACACACACACATATATATATACATTTTTATAACACTTACATATCAAGACAGTTAATATTACATCCATGAGGAGAACTACAATTTCATATTTATATTTTAAAACTTAAAAACTTCTGAGAAGATAACATGGACTAATAAATTCACGCCAACAAGAAAAACGGTGAAAAGTATGGCGACCCAATCCCTACTTCAATGCACACATCATTTACTCTATTCCATTACTCTATTGTTTTTAACACATACGGAAAACGATTATATTATATATATATAAAGCAATCCTATATTTTTCTACTTCATCTTACTAAAATCCTCCTAATTGAAAGTTGGCAATAATCCATGCATTCTATAAAGTACACAATCACTTATACTTCCATCGATTATTGATTAACAAGTGTCAATCAAAAGGATGTTTTTATATTGCAAACTAATTACTTTGTTAATATGTTTAGTAAAAGAATGTAGGATGTAAGCAAATGTAACGTTCAATTGTGTGTTCTTATGTGAGGATAAAATGACTGTTTTATCATGAGGTGGCACTTAGATGAATAATAAATGATGACTGAAATAATTTTTAGCATATATGAAAGCGAAATATAATATTGTTAAGTAGGAGTAGCATTTATGAAACATCACCATCATTAATTATTATCATTTTTAGTATTTTTATATAAATTACACTCAAAAAGTTCAATATCTTTTCTAATATAAGCCTCGATCTACACAAATGTAAATAATTTCATACAAAATTGATCTTTATGTGATATATTATTATTATTATTATTTTGTATAATTCATAATACTATTATGATATTAGAAACTAACTTTGCATTCACCTCACTTATTTTCATCCCTATCGAAGAAATAAGCATTAAGCAATTATAGAGATGTCTCATTAATCATCACGGTGAAAGAGTAAAAGTTTTGATTTACACAAACAATCTAGAGAAAAATAAATACAATAATTAAATTATTTTAGGTCAAATAAGATATTTGAAGAAAGTTGATAAGTTGACCGCATAGCGCAGTGGATTAGCGCGTTTGACTTCGGATCAAAAGGTCGTGGGTTCGACTCCCACTGTGGTCGCTTCATTTTCTTCCCTCATTTTTACAGTTATAGTCACCACTACGAGAATCAGTACACGCATTCAACATTAGAGAACTTCATATTGACACTGAAAATTGATTGATTAACAACGTTAGCGAATGACAACTATATTCTGAATTAAGTTGATTAATTAGCAATCACGTATAAAATGAGCCCGAATAAAGATCAATTAGCAAATAACAAAAAAAAACACGTGTATATGATTTTTGAGAAAATATATAACCAATTTAGATTGATCGTTTTTGAATAAATTGGTAACAATAATGTTACAAGTTGTAGAGGAACATCAATCAGAACGGGTTTGTAATAAACAAAGATGTAGAATGAGAAAGAACTGATTCGTAGCTTGCATATTATTATTTTTCTTCATGAAAATTTTCTTTTCAAGAGAAACGAAATCACTTTAATTTAGGAATCGGTTATAACAACTTACCTTTAATTCCTAACATTGCTATATTTTACGACTAGCTTCAAAACCCGTGTATATACATGGTGCGTATAAATTTTTCATATTTCTATATAATTAATTATTATTACGGATTGAATCATGAATTTATTTCTGTTGTTTATAACGTTAGGAGATGGGAACAAATTTTAATAATGAATGCATATAAATTATAATTTGTAGGTACTTAACTAGAAGGTTTATAAACTTTATCTAATTATATATATTTAATTTAATAAACTTTTTAAAATCTTACATAAAAAAGAAACTAAAAAGAGTTATAACGACTAAAAGTTTGGAGTTTTTAATCGTTTCGAATACCTTTTAATGGATCTATATTTCTTGAAACTATGGATTAGGATAACTTTTTACACGTAAGTGAGTAGTTGATTTTAAAAAGCTTTTTAAATATGGTTAAGTTAAGAATTTAAACTTTAAGTCAGTAATTGACAAATTGAAAATTTTATTAAATGATGACATCACAAACATAATTTTTACATTATATTTATTTATTTATTTATTATTATTATATTATAATATTATTTAAGATTAATGACTATTTCAGTATAATGTTAAAATATAACCCTTGACGAATAGCATTGATTAATCTCAGTTTAATAACCCCCAAAACTGTAACCTTTTGAATAATGTGGGAAGTAGAGGGGGATAAGATGCAATAAATCTACAAATCGAGGCGATTACATCCTTAAAATCAATCAAATCACCATTAGTCAACAAACCCTAATTAACTGATTTAGGTAATCCACCTTTCCCACTAAACATGCTAATGCTCAAATCTTATTCTCATACTCATCAGATCTCATGTATTCCATTACCAAACCAAATTCAAAAACCACAAACAATCCTTAAACTACCTCTATTCCACTTTACACCAATTCAAACATACAGTTTCTCACATGTACAACTTAAATCTAGGACAAAAGGATTCAAAGTATCATCTTCAGAAGAATCAAACGGTAACATTGGCGGCAGTGGTGATGAAGTTCCAAGGATTGGTTTGAAGTGGAGCGAATTGTTATTGGATGCGGATGGTGATAATGTGGTGGCAGTTGCGTTAAGTGGTGCGCTGGCATGGGCCAGTGCACATGTGTTGTGGCACCTGTTTGTAGTAACCATGGCAGTCTTGATGGCTGCTATCAAGTATACTATCGTTGGTGTTTTTCTCATCTTCATCCTCATTACTCTACTTTGACTTTTTTTTGGTTGTAATTTCCTATGTAAAGTACACATTATTTGGATATCTATATATTTAATTATGCATATCTTTTTTTTTTCTGTACAATTGTAGTATTAATTCTAGGATATTTACAGGAAATTAGTAATTTTGTTGTAAACTTTTGTATAAGAATTTGGTACTAGTTATATGTTGAGAGCGAGATCTTCGTTGAACCCACATTTGCAAATGAGCATTTTATGGAAACTGGCTTTTGTGATTTTCATAATCAAAGGTCAAAAAATGTTTGTTGTTATGAAGTTCTGTTTTCAATTATTGGTATGACTAAAGCTTAAGTTTCTAATCCAAGTCTTCTTATTAGAGATTTTACTTGAGAATGCAATTAATAACCCTTTACAGGAAAAAGGTACAATTTTGCATCCTGACCTGAGTAGCTGTTGAACTAGTTTTAGATATTCGATGCTGGACATATCAAATGGCTTTGGATCCCTCATACATGTAACTTTACAGCAAACCATGTTGCCAGAGCGATTATTAATGCAACTGCTACTTTTATTTGGAAAGATCTTTTTCCTACTGAACTCAATTCCATTGAGAAAGTCGCGCCTTTTTATGAAACTTCAATTGAGTTTAAATACGAATCAGGATTTGCGTATATATGATCTTCAAGTAGACATAAGAATTATACTTTCAACAAATTTAGAATACACATAAATGATTTGGAATACCAAATTATACATCCAACTTTAAATAACCAAAACTAATAGATCCTTTATCCCAAAATCTATAAAGATTCAAGGCCATACTGAGCAAGCCAAGCCGTACGTGCAGCAAGACACCAGAAATCTGCCAGTGCTTCTTGTTATTAAGCTAACTTCCAGTCTCCCATCAAGATTTGATGAGTAGTGAGTACCCTGCTTCCCATCAAGTCTGCAAGAACTATACTTCTATTGCACGGTGCAAAAAGTTCATATATATTATTGCTATAAACAGTTGGGAAACGAATATAACTGTTCTGAAATTGAATTAAAAGAGCTTCTTGAGATACCCAACCCATATACAACATTCTTCAAGGGGTGAATAGTTTCATACAATAATTACTTCACAATTCCACTATGGAGTCCATATAATTTCCCGAAATCACTGTTCTCAACTTATTTAAGAAAGCATTATCGTGCATCTGATGCAATGGGTGATAAGGTGGCCATAAGAACAACATTTCCATCATTATCAACATCCATCTCATACACCTTGTGAAAAACATCTCGAAGTTCTTAACAGTCGAACTCCAAGTAGCGTCTCTGGATTGACAACTCAAAGAGAATACTTAACAGTCGAAAAGGCTACCTTTAGAAATATCGTCCAAGTAATTCAACCTACTATGCAAATCAATATGACACAATTGCAATGACATCAAACGCAAACATGGAAACCAATTTATTCATGTGTATACGTGATTTGCTATTTTCTGAATGTATGTTCATTTTTTAAGAGTAACCTTATATGTGATTTCTATTGAGTGTTGAACTTTCTTTTATATAGCACCGTATAAACACGGTATCTATAATGTGCTTGTCTATTTCAACATGCTACATTTTTGTAACTGTACGGGCACTTATACTCTTCAAGTGTTGTTAATGTTTTAAGTTTTTGTTTATTTTAGTTTTATTTCGGTTTTATATTCCGGTTCTTAATATTATGTCACCTTTATCGGTATCATAGTACATAATCATTTGTTTAATTTAAAACACGTTTGCCAAACACTTATTATTTTGGTCAATATTAAAACCTTCACTGCGGCAACACGCAGGTACTCAACCAGTTGCTAATAAGAGCTAGAAATGTTTTGCACATAACAATTGTCTATACACATTTTTTTCTCTAATAAATTTAGATTTTGTTTGAAAATAGTCCATCATCCATCAAAATTAGAGTTCAAGATGAAGAACTGGTATGGTATTAGAGTACAATTTTTAAAGGGGTGCTTAAGTGTTAACCTTAGGTGTGAAAAGTGATCTACAAATTATTTTTCGACCAATAAAATCAAAGTAAAAAAGAACAAACCAAAAAATAAATTATTTAACTCAACGTTTGTCTACCAACACTAATTTTAACGCGGATCAAACTGACATTAACTGAAGTTAAGGAAAAAATAACAAGCCCCACTCCTCGTACTCTTTATCGGTTTGGGTTGCTACATAAAATATTACTGAAAAAGATAGAATTAAGAAAATTTTGAAATTGATCCTAATGTTATAAATTATAAAAATCTATCGTTATTACCGGAGTTAACAAATTACCCGCGGCTTTTTCACTTAAAAATAAAAAAACCACTCTATATACGAAAATCTTCCATCACATTATACAAAAAACACTCTTGATTCCTACAAAATATACTTAACTGAAGTCGAGTCAATCTAGATCCAAATTATCTTTAAGTAGTAGACATGAGTATTATATTATAATTTTAAGTGCTTTTAGAGTCACATCACAGAATTTGCAACACCAAATTTTGCCACCAATAACAAAATTACCAAAATTTCATTCATATCCCCTACTAGTTACTACATGTTACATCCCAAAATATATAAAGATTCAAGGCCACGTTGAGGCCAGCAAAAGGTCATGTGCAAAAACACACCACAGGGCTGCTTTGCTTCTCGTTAGTACGATGTATTGTCCATCAAGATTTGCTTCTTTTCCTCACCCCCAAGTGCTCTTAGTCTTCAAACTTGATCTTCTTAGGTCCAGATACTTCACTCCCCACCTGTTTATCATATTGAACAATGTTACTACATTAGTATTGGCCCAACTAATAAAAAGCAACAGGCACATATATATCCTCAATCTCCCAAATTGGTTTAGTCTAACAAATGGAAGATGTGTTTGATAGTTTAGACCCAAACTCAGATTGACATACCCAACCCATCCATGTTGCTCCTCTGGTAATGCCACATTGATAAGCACACAATTATAAAGTTCAAAAGGTTCTTACAATTTCTGGAAACTCATAGTCGATACCAGCAGCCTCAATCTTCTTTCGCCTTTTCTGGTCCCTTTTCAAGACTCCATCTACCAACTTCTTGTATTCTTCTAATGTCCTTTCCTGAATAATAATAATCAGCTTATATAATTAACCCAGTGTTGACATATAAATCATAAAGTTGAAGATGGAAGAGATTAATTGAGTATGATACATCGATAATGTTTTACCTTGTTATGGCGTTTACGCTCAATACGAACCCAGTCGAGGGGTTTATAATAACGGTTAACACCTTTCCATCTACAATTAAAAAACAAATAAGTTCATAAAATACAACAAGAACAAGGCTGATATACCAAACTAGTTGAGGCAGACAAACGAGTTGCAGGAAGAGATGTGGCAATTAATTTCATCATCAATTTTTCCAGTTTAAAATAGTAAGTATATCAACTCCCGAAATATAATCATGTGCAACTTAAGTGCTTCATAAGCATAATGATAACGTGTTGACCTCCTATGGGGTAGGAAAATAATAATCTACTGCAACTAAAAGCAATCAGATTAGAGACATTTGCAATCCAAATTATAACTCTTCTATGGTATTTGCAGATGGTAATAACCATAACTAATAACATATACTTATAAGTTACAAGTCCAAAATAAAGTTCTTGGCAGTTTTAGCATATAAATGTTCTTTAACATCAGATTCATATAAGATAATCAAGTACTAGTTACATGCATTCCAGCAAGAACTTCAAGGAAATCATATTCTTGAGTATGATTTAAAAGCTTACAGATTGGGATGTATACGCTCTGGAGGGATGATCTGTACTTGCAACAAATGCTCAAACAAAAGGTAGTTGTGCATGGTTTCAGCAACAATGTTAGCCACCTGTACAGATTCATCATTATAAAGTTCAAGTATCACAAGGATGAACTAAAATCTTAACTCAAAGCCTCAAAGGTAAACCCAGACTGTATTTAACCTCGGGAGACGCAAACTGAATGAACCCAAAATGCTTCGATTTTCCAGTCTGTATATGAAAATTAAACAAAAAGGTTTCATTAAATGAAAATCACACAACATCAAAGGACAAGCTATTTAACAGTAGTTTCAATAATCTACAACTTATCTGCTTCAAATAAACACTAACGTCTAGCATTATTTAATATATAGTACTAATAAACATCGTAGAGACAATCAATCTAACCTTCCTATTTCTTGCAATCCTAATCCTCCTAATTTCTCCAAATTGCTTGAAAAAAGCTGCAAAATCACAAGATACGATAAATCAACTTTAGGTGGATATGGATTATAACTCGCTATTCTAACAAACATCACAGCATTCAAAACATAGGTGTACAAATTACTCGTACATATTCACAATTACCTTCCATTTCATTCTCATAAAATCCATGAGGAATTCTTCCAATATACAACACAGTTGATTTATTTTCTCCTTTTTCGGTGACAGGCAGTTTTCGAGCTGGACCGCCTTCTAATGGCTATTTCATACAAATAAAATTAATAAATCAATCAATCAAAAACTATATACTAATCAAATAAACCCTAAATATCCAACACAACATTAATAATGAAAGTACTGATAAAGTAAACACACATGAATGAATACAAATAATAGTGACAAATATTATAAAATAAATAAACAAAAATTACCAAGAAATCAGCAGCGTCATCTTTACGAACAGCCATCAATTCAGTAGAACCTTTTTTTACTTTCTTCATCATTGACTTTTTCGCCTTTATCCCCATCTTCTTCTTCTTCAAATTATCTTGATAAATAATTTATTTTATACATTATGTATATATTGAATAATTCGGTGGAAGCAAAACAAGTTAATACGAGCATACCTTTGCGAGCGTTAATGTCGGAAAAACAGACGGTGGTTGTCGGCGAGGGTTCGCCGCGGCGGCGATATGTGAAGAGAACGGAAAAGGAGCTGCTGTTGAGGCTGTAACCTATTACTATTATTCTTCTAGGAAATAATTTGGGGTTTTAGGTAAGTATTAAATAGTCTGCTAAGAACCCTCAACTATGTGATGCAGTGCACTTTTAATCCTATACTTTCGTTCATGTTATCAAGTTTAGTAGTTTACACCAAAAAGCTTCTTTATTTGTCTTCAATAAAAAATTAGGGTGCGCATAGTTGCATAATTTGGGTGTGCATAATTGCATACATATTTTACCATTTTGTGTTTTTAACTTTGACATTCTTTCTTTTCAAAGATATATTTCGGAGTAGGCCTTAAAATTAAAGAAACTTATAATATTTGTCTAGCTAGTGACGAGAGAAATTACGATATTCATGTATATAAACATTTTTTAATTTTAAAATAATAATATCCTAATATTTGCTTAATCGAAATTTCAACTTCTCTTCGTAAGATTTGATATCAAAGCTGAAATTGTCATTGAAACAAGTTTGAGAGCATTACAAAGTAGCGAGTATAATGGATCGGTTATTATGAACTAAATATTACGGTACAACAAACATAATATAATCTCAATCTTTGTATAGTAAACTACTGATATAAAAAATCAATGATAATCAAATATTTTAAGAAAATAAGATTTTCAATCATATATTTTTGAATTTGTGATGTCCGTTAACGTACAATATCGAATTATACGATATCTTGATGCATGAAGATGCACATACTATTTTTGTGTTATATACATTTTATCCAACCCGTGAGTATAATACAACAATTCCTAGTTGAATTTAGTTTGTCTTCATCTCGTAACCATGCATTTTTTGAATAAACTGGGTAACTTATTATTAATAGTTTCAAAACTTTCAAGCATGAAATCAAATTTTTTGCATCCGAGTTGTTTTAATCCTTGAACAAACGGGCTCCGGGTCTAAAGGACCAAAGTCTTATTGGGCTGGGCCTATAATTGTGTGTAGGATAACTCGCCCGTGTTTTCTGGAAACTCAAAATCTGAATAAGGATCTCACTAGAAACTGGAGGGAAAACCAAAATTCCGGCCGCCAAAAATACCACCGACAGCTACGATTATTAGAGTTCGAATGAATACATCCCTGTGTGGCTGTGTGTAGGGGAGACATGTCTGTGAGAGGGGTTGCTTGCATTGACCCCTTATTAACTTTGATTATCGTTCAAGTTTTTTATTCTTTAGCTTTCGATGGCCTGCGTATACATATCTTGCACAAAGTCGTGGTCTTAGGGTTCTGGATCCACTTCACCCGTTTTCTAAACAACCAGGTAACAGTTATTTTCTTATTATCAAAATTCACTTTTGGATGGATATCAACTGATAATGAAGGCAAATACATTGTGATATAATTTGTGCAAACAATATATATGGCTCCAGATGACTTTTATATTATTAGAGAATTGTTTCAAACTAACTACATGTAATTCAAAGTTAAAAAAAAATAGCCTATCCTAACTAACCTCTCTTTTATGTAAGAATGTGCTAAATTGGCTAAAGATGGAACCATAGGAAATGAAATAATCAGAGTATCAATCTTGCAAACGGCAAACTGCATTTATTTGATAACTTATATATGTCACTGCAGTTGCTTTAATCAAGCATGGAGAGTTGAATGAATCTACAATAATTGGTTAGTCTCTGAGCTCTTTTCCCGGAGCTTTATCTTTGTTTCTTAGATCATTTATTTGCCTTTGTTTTTTGTGCGATTAACTTACTTGCTGGGAAATGTAGCCTAGCCATTAGAGGTCTTGGAGCCCTCTTTATCCGATCGAATCCTCTTACACAAACAAACCCTGCAAATATTTCACCAGAATACCACTGTAAATTTAGTTATAGTAGGAGACTTTACAGGTACACAATGTGAAGTAACAAAAGCTTCGTTAATAATGCTAGTAAAAAGTCGTCATGATAGGGAAAAATGTTTGAACCTCGGTTGCTATAATTGCTAACGTTACTGCACATAGTATATGAGGAGTAAAGGATTTGAATATCCTTTTATTTTTTTGGAAAGATTAATACGGAGGTAAGGAACTAATATGGAAAAAAACCAACACATGATCTGCATATTGATGGCCGTATCAAAACGCTTAATGGTATATTTAACTCTTTGTGAAATTTGAAAAAATGGGTATGATGGTTACCTTGGCGATAATGCGGTACAACACATAAAATTGCTATGCAACAACTTTCTTTCTATAAAATATCTGGTTGCCGAGATATGTTCTACTTGGTATATCATGGCCAAAAGTAACCTATGTTTCTAGAGTTGAACAACAGTTGGTGATAGGTATTGATTTTTGAAGAGCTCAAATGTAGGGCACAACCAAAATTGTAATCTCAAGCAGATGGTCACGGTTGGCATATACGTTTCGCAGTGGGTGATCTTTTTATTCAAAATACAAACATAAAACATCTTTTTTGGTTTAATTATGGTATTCTTTTTTGTTATTCAACGTGTGTAGGTTTGTAATAAAGATAAAGCAAACTTATTGGCTAATGCATATCATGCAAATATTTGATTTGTGTAGGGTTAACGTTTTTCAGTTTCTAAGTTGGTTTGAGAATTATAATGATACATACCTTTCCAAAAGCAATATTGGATTCCCTCGGTACTTAAGCCTAGCAAAATAACATAATTTATTGTTAACTTCTTTCGTAATGCAATCGTGCAAAAAGAATGTTAACTTTTGAAGAGATTCTATATGGTTCATGCGCTTACCTTTGAAGATGGTTGTTACAGAAGTCCCAAAATAAACTTTTCTTCTTGGCAAATTCCAAATCCATGCCCTTGGAACATCTATAGGTTTAAGGCTTGATGCATGATCTGCAAACATCTGCATATTGCACATATACGGATTACATGCTACTACAACTTTATTGATCCATAGGGGTATGCATCACTGTATCAACTGGAAATGTTGATTAATTGGAAATAAGTTATTTAGAATTTCAGATTTACAAACCTCATTCACTTGAAAATACGTGCCATTGAGCGGAAAGCTTCCTCGCATTGCTGTTCTACATGGTATCTATTATGAAAGTTCATAAAAGCTAGTTGGCATAACTTTTTTTACGTGATAGTTACATTATCTATCCTGTATTTTATGCATAAGGCTTCTCACCAAAATAGTGCCTCTAACCACTTGTGAATTTGCTTCCTTCACGTTGTTGCACGAAAAGCATGTTGCTCGATCGCACAACTGGCCTGATTGTTGGGCCGGACATTCTATCTCAGGAGGCTGTACTGAATTTGCCATTTCACCTGATAGGAGACAGTATAATTAGTTTTATGTTGTATAGATTAGGAGAAGCATGTCTTAGATGACCAGGGCATAAAACCAATGATCAGTGCATGGTGACACGAGTTTGTTTATGTGGCAATAACTTTTCACCAACCTGGTGTCCAGATTGCCAGGAGATAGTGACTTGGGTCATCGGGTTCTCTTTTGTCCAACTGAAAATAGTAGAATGTGGAAGTTAGTTGGTTATGTATGTGTCAAAAAAATTCTGGTAGCAGTGAATTTACTAACCCCTTCTAGAAGTGGATGCGAATCTGGAAGTTCATACCTGCAGCAGGGTGAGAGGAATTAAGTGACAGAATGTATTATACAGAATTACCATTTATCTTTTAACCCTCCCGTGTCATAAAGTAGAACTTTAATTACTTACACTAAAGTAGAACTTTAGACATCCATCATAAAGTAGAACTTTAATCACTTACACTAGATGCTCTGTTCGAAGCCGGCTAACATCCTTCAGTTTAGGTGTAGGAATAGAAGCAGCATTAGGTTTCAATGCAACTAATGCTTTAGACATATTATCTTGAAGTTCCTTGCTATCTTGAATTATGTTTTGCAAATTAGTCGTGAATTCTTCCATGTTGAGTTTGATACTCGGGATTTCATCAGAATCATCTTCATAGTACTGATCCTCAATGTCACTTATCGTTATTTCTGCAGCTTCCGGCTCAGGCGTACTTGGCTCCTCAATGATTGGCTCAAGATTCTTTCTCATTGTATTGAAGTCGTTCTCAGCCGGAGGTAGCGGCAGCGGCATGTTAGCCATAGGTGCTATCGGATTTTGATCTGTTGCAACTGGAGCGTCTGAAGTCACTATTCTTTTCTCTTCTGGACCTGGGAGGGCAAGCCTTGCACTACACGATAAGATGTTAGTTATATATGACACACTGCACCATAAGATGTCAGTCATATGTTATATTCAATAATACGCTTCTATCTTCATTTGATTGCTAATTGATTTATTGTTTCTCAGGTTCTAGTTCAGCTCCATGCATCTATGATTGCACTAAGATACATCCAGGAAATTCATTGATTTTCCTCTAGATAATATACTCACCTTCTAAGGTTGTTTTATTGATTAAAACTAGCTGATTGGTGCCCATACATTTTCGTGTGGTAGATTGTGTCTTAGTATGTGTGCATTATTTATGTTGTTCCATTATCTAGTTTATTTTTTAAATATTTACTGGAAGAAACTAGCTTATGAATTTACATGTTTCTTGAACAATTAGCGGAAACTTATGCAACTGTTACTCTTTTTTATTATGATGATCAATCTGTCTTGCAAATCCTTCTAGTACAATGTTTTGTAAACCCGAATGTGATATATGCACATGGTCACCAATCCCTCTGTTTGGCGAATAAAAAACACAGAAAACATCTGAGCTTGAAAGTTGATATTCAAACTTTGCAGTTCTAATTCTAAAAACTAACATGTAATTATATCTTTTACATCATATCATTTGAACAAAATCAGAAATCCAGATGTAAGTGTGAATTTAACTAGAGTATATGTGTTGAACATCCGATCTTGACATACAAATGCATCATGTTCTAACGTTTAAACTATTAAGAGAAGCTAAAACTTTCTTTTTATTGATTAGCATACCTTGCAAAAGCACTGGCAAAGTGTCTGCACTCTGCTCTCATCGGGCATGCATTACAGTTTGGTTTACTCTTTGTGCAGAAAACCTTCATTTATATGTATGTGATCATCAGTAAATTCGTAGTCATTTTAAAAAAAATTAATGAACCTAGGAATTTTGGTGTAGATAGTGGCATACCTTTCCGAATGTGATCATTTGGTAGTGTAGCTCATATCTGCGAAAGAACCACAGGTTAGTTAGCTAAACAAGTATCTTTATATTTTGTTAAAAACTTGCAGTAAAGTTCATTACAAAAACAAATTTTTTTCCACGTATTTTTATTTGTCTAGGTATAAGTAGTAGTTACAATGTCAACTGGTCCAGCTTGCACAGCCTGGGCCAAAGATATTTCTGAATAGACTCCAATACTGGATACCTGCGTGTAAAAAATTAATCAGCATCCTTTTTATAACTTAATCGACTTGTGCTGCAGGAACTACTTTCTATATACTTACATCTCCAGTAGATGTAATTGGAGTGATTCTGGTAGTGGTTGGAGTGGGACCCACCCTAGTCTCACTGCTATCCTCCCAACGTTTGTGTCTACCTGGAAAGTGATAATATGCAAGTAAATATTACTCAACACTTCTCAGTTTGTAACAAATTCTTACTTATTATTATCATTCACTTACTGGAAAAGCAAGATGATGAAGTGTTAATAGGCGAACACATTCCACACTTTTCAGTCCCAATCCTCGAAAACTCAGCAAGTAATCCCTACAATGCAAAAGATTAGTGGGAACTCATAAGCTATAAATTGCATGTATGCATTTGGAGGGCTTACTTCGCTTTATCAGGGGGTGCGTCTCTTAACCATTCAAGATCAACCGCTCCATGATCTCTTACCAGGCGGTTAAGGAAATCCTGCATATTGCAATAGTTTTACGGAAAGATATAACCATGGTACTAACTACTAAACACACAAAGGAAATAATTTGTAGTACCTTCATTCTATCAGCTAACAGGTTGTTCATTCCACGTTCTCTGATAGCATCAGAAATCTCGTTAACATGGGCACGTCTCAGTGCTTCATAATCAAGCGAGTCTGATGCATCTTTGTTTCGCTCTTTTCTTTCACTGTTGGACAGTGCCTCCTTTCTCAAGCTATCCCAGTCAATTGTTTGTTTTTTTTCATCTGCAGCTGTTGCCTTTTTTCCCTTAGAACTATTTGGGCCTGGCCCACTTGGTGGTTCATGAGAAGCTTTTTTCTCTTTTGAACTAGCTTCAGTGACTGTATTCTCAAAAGAATTCTGCTTATCCACTCCAGAGATACTATCCTCAATGTTGATAGGTATTCCTCCAAACATCGGGAGGTCTTTAAGCATGGTAGGTTTTTCATCCTGTATAAGATTTAGTGGTGGGCCAGACTGTTTATTTGTTTCAAAGCCAGTTGTTACATCCTCTGCTTCTGAGTTTGATCCTGAACTTGACCTAAATTCATCAACAGTTTGAATTATGGAAGAATCGAAGGAATCTTGCGACAGAGTGAGTTCTGCCTCCAATGCTGCACCTTTGGTTGATAAATTTTTATTCGTCATGTTCTCCGTTGATTCTGAAGATTCTATGATGTCAATTGGCTCTGCTACTTCATAAGGCTTATCACGTGCTATATCTTGGCAGCATACTTTGTTGGTGGTTGTTGACTTAAGGGGGAATCTTGCTGCAAGAGACATGAAGGCAGAACTGCATATGTTGCAAGAAAAAGAATGTTAAGTCAATTTGTTTTATCAACAGGTGCTAACGGTAATTGGATAACACAAGATATAAAGTTCACCTAGAAAGATGATCAGAAACATTTTGTGTGAGAAAGACACCAATCACCGAGTCAACTACAGATCCTTTCCATCGTGAGAATCTTCTATCTCCTGAAGAAGGTATAAGTTAAAAATAGTATACTGCAAAGTAAATGAAAGTACATAACCTTCTTGGTTCAAGCAATCAAGAGGGAGTTCTCAGATTTATGTCAACACTAAGGATATTTTGAGCATTTATGTACAATTCTAGCTTTGATTTACAACGAAATTGCTTAAACCATTTGAACTAGTTTCCGCATTGTCGCTATTCCAATAGCACAAGGTCTCGGGGTAGAGCCTGGACACCCCCATAGCCACAACCGCTGAGTGAGTTAGGTATTACCCCCACATTAGCTGATTGTGGACCAGTCTGGGTTGCCGATTATCAGCCTTATTGCCCCAAATTGTCACTATTCCAATAGACTTTTATAAAATCTAGGAATTTAAATGATTTATACCTTGAACAAGATGCATACGAGCAATGAACGAGTCTGCTCGTCCACGGAACACTCGCCTTTCATCTTCCCACCATTTTTCTTTATCCTTATCTGTTGTCTCAGCACCCTCACTTCCTTCGATACCCATTAATTGTCTCCAAACTCGTTCTGTCTCTGTGTCGAGGTCTACTTTAGGACGCGGAGTTCGTTTCTTGATAGGCTCAAATGGGATCATGGCCTCACTACCTCTGTACAAAACAAGTTGATTTTGCAGTTTCTTATTCCCATCATAGATGTGTAAGCCTTCTAGCATATTTGTAATAGTTTCAACTGAAAGTTCAGCTTTCTGTTTTCTTGGTCGTCCTGCAGAAACCACTAAAAATGTCAGATACGCTTAACTCTGCGACACTGTAAAATCCATGGCTTTATTCAAAAGTAGAGGGGGCAATTGTGACTCACCTTATGGATAAACGGGTCAAATGAAAAACTTTGCTAAAATGGAAATGGGTTAATATGTTGAAAGATGCCCACTATATATTTTTGAATTAGCATTGTATTAATAATATCGTACATAAATATTTTTTAGAGTAAATTACAAAAATGGTCCCTGTGTAATTCTAATTTTTACAGTTTCAGTCCCCTAATCAGGTTTTTTGCATGTTCAGTCCCTAGAAGGCATGTTTTGGTTACATTAATAGTCACATATCCTCTTCAATTGACTAAAATACCCTTACATCTGAACAAGAGACATAAAAATAAATTAAGGGTATTTTAGTCATTTCAAGAGGATCAGTGACTGTTAATGTAATAAAACGTGTCTTCAAGGGACAGGACATGCAAAAAACCTTACCAAGTAACTGAAACTGTAGAAAACACTATAACAAAGGGACCAGTGTTTATAGTAAAGAGTTGCGTGCTCAAACCTGACCAGTTTTGACTAGTTACCCAACCTGCACATATTGCAACCTTTACCAAAAATGTTTTCTTTTTTGCTGTATTTTAACAGGTACCTCTTGCTACTGTTGATGCTTGTTGATAACCTTTCAAGGGAGTGGGATGATGTTGCTGAAGATTCTGGCTCAATCCATCTAATCTTTGGTTATATGATTTTGGTTTTGCATTTTGCTTCTTTTCTAATGATGTAGCAGGGTACGTCGTAACTGCATATCTAGAGTCCACTTTTGGTGTAGTTGGCATTGGCTTCCAGCTGATCATTGCACCCTGAGTATAATTTGATGTTCTCATCGAGTGGGGTTGCATTCCAGGTAGCACCTGTTGCTTCTGAAGATAATGTGTAGCATCCATTGGTGGTCGGAAGTGATGGCGGTCAATTATTCTACTGCCATCAACTGCCATACCAGATCGGTCGACGCTTCCACAAGAATTCAGTAACTGCATGGCCGAGCCATTTCTGTAAATGCCATTAATTTGTCTTGAGTTATCTTCAAGAGCTTGATACTCACTTTGCATCTTCATTTTCTTGTGATTTTCAAATAGAATGCTGCTCAAATTGTTTTGGTCATAAGAACGGTGTGCAACCCCTAACAAAAATTTCTGGTATAGCAAGAGAGAATCCATGGCGTTTACATTAGAACTCTGTCTCTTGATACCTCTTCTTTCATCTATAGTCGGCATGCCTTCACTTGTGAAACAATGAGGGGTACCCTGCACATATGTTGGCACCGTACTTGCTTGAATGAAATTATCTTTTATTCCAACACATTCGTTCAGCTTATTATACTCGTTCTTCCATGTATCTTGTCTTGGACTTGTGGTCATATTTTCTGCAAAGACATCTAAAGCATGGTTCTTTGCTTTAGCAAGAGGTGTGGTTGGAACATTTGTCTCACCATGCATAGTGCGACCAGTATATTCATTCTGCTGTGTCACATGTACTCCATTGATTCTTCTATTTTGTTGCATTTCTTGAGAATTCAGAGTAACATATATCTCCTGTTGGCTGCTTATATTTTCATGGCTTTCATCTTGTGCTGCACGCTCCAAGTCAAAGATCAGCTTCTTTTTGCATGATTTGGGTGGTGTTTCAACAATTGATGGCGGTTTACTTTTTAAGTGGTCACTGCTCTTCTTCCGCACATACTTTCTTTTCACAACACCTTCCACTGGGGTGTTTTCGTTTGGAGTAGTCGCACCGTTTTTCCTCACATACTTCCTTTTTACTCGGATCTCATTGGAAGAATCATTTGTTGGATCCTTAGGCTTTGGTGTTCTTTTTTGTTTCCCTTCTCTAATCACCTTTGGGCGGTGTTTTTTCCTTCTATTGGGTGGCTTTTGCTGGGGAGTTTGGTTCAAGTCAATGACATGTTCATCTCCCTCGTTAGAAATTATGTGTTCGTTTTGTGTTGTCGAAATGGCAGAAGGTGGGGACTCTCCAATGGTCTGCAATAATTCACTGAATATATTATTTGCATCTTTTATTGATATGGTTTGAGTATCGTTGCTGTCTGTTACTGGTGTTGAGATTTCTTCTGCTGGAATATTGACCTGTTCTGCTACCCATCGACTGTCATGTTTTCGTTGATTATACGGTGTGATTGGAGCAAACGAGGAAGAATCAATTAGGCTAGAGGCTGCTGCATCCGGCTTCAGCGTTGGTGGTGAACTTGGGTTGTAGCCGTGTTGGTAATTACTTGGTAATCCATCTGTGAGAAAGAAAATCAATTCTCTTAATTGAATATATTATTCGCTACTAGTAAATGAGGTCTCCGTTTTGTTGCAAAGTGAATACGATACGTGTTAACGTAGAAAACCATAAGAAATTGTGTAAATCTAGTTAATTTGGCATACTTTGGTAGTCTTTCTCATTTTGACAAACATGGTTACTTTGCAACAAAACCAAAACAAATTTAATTGCAAGGGGTTCAAGAAATGATTTCCACTGAAGTAAATACTGTCATATCGTATTTGAAGTTCTTATAGGTTATCTAGATTGATTAATCTAAAAACTATAACAGACTACTAACAAAAGTACTCACCTTTTGGGCTGTGTCCATTACTAATCAAATTGTTTGAAGTTGACCTTTGAGCTAGTTGACTTTCAAGCATAGAAGTCCAAGATGTAGTTCTCATAATACTGCTTTCAACTTCAGTAGGTAGATTTGAACTGAGTAATAATCTTGAACCATGGATGCCATTGCGGAGTGCTTCATTTGCAGATGACAGTGACATACATGTTGAGTTGCTACTTGAACTTATGATAGTTGCCAAATCACTGCATTTCCAATTTGAAGGGTCAGTTGAGGTAAAGTTTGAGGCTTGGTTGGAGTTTTGATTTCTATCCGGGCCAGGAATTGCAACCCAACTCTGATTTCCATTATTATGAACTGTTGGTGGTTGTCTTGGAGTAATATCTTCAAGAATCTTATTAGTATTAACTATATCTTCATGCAACAAACCTGAGTACATCCCAAGCAAATCTTGCCAATTCTCAGCTTCTACTCGATTTTCTTGAATCTCGGCAGGGCGTGGATTTGATTTGTCGCTAATTAGCTTCTCTGGAGTCAAGGGTGTCCATGATGAATTCCTACTATGGCCAATTCCATTCCCACGAAGAATCCAATCATTGCCATTATCGCCAATTCCATTCCTTTGTAAAAGTATCCTTTCCATAGGTGAACTCCAAGAATTCCCATAATTGATCGTAGTACATGATTCTTGGCCACTTACAGTTCCATTATGCATCGACATTGGCCTCTTTGAAGCCAATGTAGGATCCCCACCACCCAAAATTCCGTTTCCACTGCTCATTGTAGTCCTAGAACCCTGAGTGTGCCCATTTCCATTCTCATGTGGAATAGGCATTCCTTGAATCACTGGCCTCCGTGAATTCCTATTATCATTATGAGGGATTCGAAAATCTCTCTCAAAGTTCATTCTAATACTCTACGAATTGTTGCAGGTGATATTCCCCGACTTCTATCTGCTTCACTAAAACCGAAATCTTTGGATCAAATCATTAGTCTTGAATTCTAATTTCCATTCTTTGAATCTAACCTGCCAAAAACCCCAAAGTAGATTTTCACATCAAAGTGATTATCCATCTAAATTGTATAATTCAGCAAAAAAAATTACATGTCAAAAACAAGGGCTATTATTAGCGTAAAATCAAGGCATTGTATTTTTTTATTTTTATTTTTATTTTTTTCTCTTTTAAGTACACAAAAATACTAAATTCATGCATTTAATACGAAAAGAAAAAGAAAAAAAAAAGCATAATATGCTCAATAATTGAAGAAAAATTCTCAAAAATCAGCAGAGAAAGAAAAGAAAAAAACGATTACAATTTTTAATTACAAAATGAAAAATCACCAATTCATTAATTAGCCAATTATTCAAAATTTAAAAAGAAAAAAAAAATCAAAACAGCAGAATGGTAAATCTTTGTAAATTCATGAATTTAATTCCTCAATTACAAAGTGAGGTTTCAAATTAATTGAAACGAAATCAGATTGATACCCTAGAGAATTATAACAGAATCATATGGTTAAATAATTCGTATGAAATTGGGAATAACGCCAATTTTAATGAAAGCATTGAATTAGAAACGAAAGACATTAGATAGAAAATGTAAAATTGTAATTCAGGTGAAGCTGAGCTCACAGATCTGAGGCCCAGGCGTCATCGCCGGAGCAATTCGCCGGAGAACAAGTCAATGTCGGATAGCCAAGTAAGTATGTGTGTGTTTATTGTGTGTGAGAGATAGAGAAATAAGAGGAAAGGGGTTAACAAAGATAGTAGTAAATAGTACATGAATGAAATAATATATTAATATTAATATTAATAAAAATAAAATAAAATTATAATATTAATAGAAAAAGACAGATGGTGATGTGTGCAAGTCCTTTGGAATTGTTAAATCTCATTCATAACCTTAAAAACAAGCGAACTCACATGTAACTCTTTCATTTACTTTTTTTAACTTTACAACGTACACCATCAACTTGATTGCTTCTTGATATTTATCTGCGTAAGGCGTCGGCGACAAATAGTTTGTACATTCTTTCTTTCTATTTTTATAAAAAGCAGTAAATAACTTCTATGGATTCTTTTGTAAAACAACGATTAATATTTTAGACATATTATAAATTTATTATTTATACGTGTTGTATGATTGCAAAAGAATAGATAATTAATATATCTATAGTATAAGATTCTTCGTGATCCAATTGTGTGTTTTGTTATAGAGAGGAAGTGAGTGTGCGTGCTCAGTATGTACGTTTATTCATGTGTGTTTTTAAAAGGGAAAAATGAAAAGGACGGAATGTTATATGGAGTATAAATAAAATTTTAAACGAAGGGTAATAATTGGTTGCTTATAATCTTAAAGTCATCAAAAGTCAATGTCTTATAATTGGTAGGTCCTACACTCCTATCCATATACTTCATCTATTTATCGCCTGTACTTATTTATATTTTTTCGATCTTTTCTCTTAGCACGTGTTATATATATGGAATACTTCAAATAAAAAATATAAATATCGTAAAAATATAAAATTGACTTTAAAATCACTTTTTAAATATTCAAAACACATTTTTCTTTAAAACCTTTTTAATGATTATTATTAAAATAACTTTTGTAACCTATGATAAAAAATTTAATAAAAAAAAATTAACTTTTCGAACTTTTTTTACAGTCGGCGCTGTTGTGATTATTCAAAATAATCACAAAATATAACATGATACTCACATGTGATTATTCTCTAATATAATGTGATTATTATGTATTCGAGATAATCACAAAATAGGGTTTTGATAATCACATATTATTCATGTGATTATCTTGTTATAAATGTGATTATTATGAATCAAAAAATTAATAAAAAATAAAAAAAAAAAGTCATTTTTTTTTATTTGAAAAATAGTTTCTAAAAGTTATTTAAATAAAGAAACTACGAAGAAAATTTTATAAATTTGAATATTTAAAAATGAGTTTGAAGTCATTTCCTACCTTCCTACGATATTTAGATTTTTTATTTAAACCTATATCTATATGTATATATATATATATTTAATTGTAGTTTCAATGAGGAGGTTATGAATATAAAATATAATAATAGTTGATAATGGTAGTCCTCTTAATAATAATGATTGTAAACTTTTATTTTAATTTCATATATACTTTATGTTACAACAATGATTATGTTTTATTTATTATTTATTTTATGTTTCAAATAAAGATAATTATAATTATAAAATGTATAAACTAACAGAAACAACTAAGTATAGATTGATCTGATTTTTAGTTTCTATATTGATGTATTATTCAAAGGGGTATAAATATAATTTTCGATCTTATAATTGTTAAACATTAAGCGTTACAGGTTGATTCAAATGAGAAGGAAATTTTAGTTAGAATGAAGGAATGAATCCTAGCCATCCATTTTACAAAACTCAATTTCCCCCCAAAGTTAAATATCTCACAAACGACTAATCAAAAAATTATAAAAATTGCACCATAAAAATCAGTATTCTTTTCTCTACGATTAGACATCCCCCATGATATACTTTCGATGAATTTTTTATTTTTTATTATTTTTTAGATTGAAAACCGGTAACACATGTGTTAGTGGTTGGTAGCACATGTGTTACTAACGACTAACACATGTGTTACTAGCGACTAACACATGTATTACCAGTTTTCGAAACCCGTCAACTAAAAAAAAAAAGTTCGTCGAAATTATACCTTGTGAAATGTCTAATCGAAGAGAAAAAAATGTTGATTTTTATGGTGCAATTTTTATATTTTTTTAACTAGCCGTTTGTGAGATATTCAATTTTTAAAATTGTTGGGGGTATTTATATCATAATAAAATTGATGGTTGAGATTAATTCCTCCATTCTCACCAAAAATCTTATTCTCATTTTAATTTAATTATAAGTATTAATATATTTAATATAAGTATTATAACTAAATGTATTATAAGAATTTAATATATATATATATATATATATATAAATACTTTGAATGTATATGCAATCGCATATTAATTACGTGTTTTTATCTCACATGAAATTGGTCTTATTGATCGATAAGTCATTTAAAATGTATGAGTTAAGAACTCTTTAGTATTTATATATATTCATCTATATATTTAAAAGAACAATAAAATTGTAGTATGTCACTCGGTTAGAATTAAAATTTACGACATTCCCGCCTATACTTTTTTTAATTATGATGTGACATTTGATTTTGCTGTCAATTTTGATTTTATTTTGACATTTTATTAACACTGTAAATATATAATACATAGTACAATACTCGTATAATACGATAATTTATATGGTGATGGTAGGTGACAATGATGATAAGAATGGTAAAGTGATGAAAAATTAAAAATATGTGTATGTGAAGGTCTATTGTATATTTTTTATATTTATATATTTATATATTCGGTAATAGAGTGAAATTTGATATATATATATATAATAAATATTAAAATATAATTGTTGAGATGATTAAAATATTAGTAATTATGTAAGAATAATATAATTATTATTAGTAATTAAATTGAAAATTAGTCAATGTTAAAAATATTTTTATATATAGTTAAAGATAAGATAATTGAATTCTAGTTTTCATCCGGTTCTATATAAAGATTGTAAACTTTATACGTATCAATCGTATACTCGGATGTGTATATAATACATAAAATATAATTTATTTTGGTGATAATATTTTCGTTTATTGATCGCGAAGAAATTAATATAATTTATCCATATAAAGATTCTAATTTTCATGCGGTGCTTATATTACTTGTTTTGCTGAATTGAAATGTCAAGTATGATGTCAAAATTTTACATCCACATTATGAAATTTTATAATATAAATTAGAAATAAAATAATATGGTATAATATATAATATAAACAATAGATATAAAAAAATACAAATATAGATATTGATGTTGATGTTGATGTTGATATTGCTATCGACATAAACATAAATATAAATATAAAAATTAGATATAAATATAACAGTAAAGTTATATAATATGTAGTATAATATGAAACTCCGTATCATTTAAAGCAACTGAACTGAATGCAGTTATATAAATATGACAGTGGAGTTATATAATTAAACTACGTTTCTCAAGGCTGTACATGGTTTTGCAAGCCATTGTTTTTGTGATATGTGCCACTTACTCATAATTTGATGGTTCTGAGTATATATGAATCAATTTCTCTATCAATTAAGACATTTATCTCTAATGCTATTTTCTTTTTCTTCCCATCTAAATAAACGAGTATCATATCCAAATCTACTAAAAGCTTTTTATATGATAATTCATCTAATTTATGTACTATTATTACATTATTTATATACATTATAAATTGTTTACACTTTTTCTTTGTAATGTTAAAAGATTCAAGATCCGAAATGACTAAATTACCCTTAGCTAACTTAAGCAACAACTATAAAAGTGGAAATAAAATTATTACCAACCACCATAAATTAAAATCGTCTTTTATGCATAATGTACCGCTGTATTGCGCGGAAAATTTACTAGTTTTAAATAGAAACAAACACTAGCCCTCCAAACTAAGATTGTCAACGTCTACGATTTTGATAACGAAAATATAACTAGATCATAGTAGGACCGTTTTGATGTAAAATCGACATAAAATTGAGTGTAACAACGTAAGATCTTACAAAGATTCGATCTCACTTTATTTATTTTTTTGGTTGCAAACCTACAACTTACTCACCTCTTATGTCTAATAACAAAAAACATATACATTGTCTATGATGGTTCGAAGATAATCTATTTTATAAAGAGACAAACTTACTACACTGGTGAAGCAAATGTACAATCACAAATGATATGTTCAATGTTAGTTTGCTACGATAGGTATTGCACTATAATATGATAATTAAACTTTAAATACCTCACGATTATCTCGCGTTACTAATAATATACTGATATGGGATAGAACAAATGTAAAATATATTTACGGTAACATATTAAAAAATTTATAATTTACGTATTAAAAATTCTATAATCTCGATGTATTAAAAATTCTATAATCTCAATATTGTAAAGACGAAAACAATCCGTTTATAAAATCATAATCTTAAAAACCTTAATCCAAAAAGTTTCATATAAACACCTTCATGTGTGAGGAGTGGACCACCCCGATCCCAAATGACCAAATTTGCTTCATCTCTTTTTAAAACTAAACACTTCAGATATTTTTACAATAAATATTATATTATTATTTATAAAATTCCTGTAACAAGGATGCACATAGTGACGGTACTAAAGAGTAGATATTATAGGTCTCTACTCACAGGGCTTGAAAAAAAAAAATACAGTTTTTTTTGGTTAATTTTGTTAGAATTCTTATATGATCCCGGCCCAACTAACAATTAACCAACTTAAGCTCAACAAACCAACAAATCATCACTTAGTATGTTATTCTTGGTGGCCTTTTATGTTGTTATGAATGATATATTATATATATATATATATTGTTTTACAAGCATTTTATTATGTTTGAAAAATATATTATATATGTTTACGTTTTTAAGTTCAGTTCCTTATAACATTTTTTCTGATACTGCCCCTAGATGCACACCCACCCGTAGATCAGTAGAATCAAATCATACATACCACGCACGGTTCTTTGTTATTCTCTAAAATTATGTTATTTGTTTATCGGACAAGTAGTACATATACTTTTTACGATATTAAATATATTGCCGTGCAAAATACTTATTGCACATACAGATAAGCCATAGTTGTAGCAAGTTTAATGGTCCCTTGAATATTCAAGGTCTCATTAAAGGCAACTTAACACATTTATCATGTTTAAAACTTACCTTATATTTTATTTCTTTTAATAAAGGTCAGAAAACATTTTAAGATGTAACAAAATATCTTGATATTACCATTTTAATTTGCGCCTTATAAGTTAAGGAATTCCATTTATGAACAATTTGGACGTAACATTTAAATACTTAAGCATATTTTACACCTAATTAAGACCCTCAAGCTTTATGTTGTCAAATACAGTGAAAGAAACAAATGTTATGATGTTATACTCAAATTAGGCCATTGACGAAAATGGAGTAAAATAGTAACATAGAGCATATGTCGGCAAGGAAGTCCAAATTGTTCAGCTAGTTATAACACTTATATTAAATCATAAATAGGGTGCTGAGATTTTGACCCATCTATAACTATAATCCTATAAATGGGGTTACTAAAGTTAAGACTTAAATGTATAGATAATTTAAAGATGAAAAAAGTCAAATAGTTAAAAATTAATCTTTTCAGAGTATTATCACTTGTTATGTAGGACATGTCAATTTCTTTATAAAGAGCTTTTGCTGAATTAGTTGTATATATTAGTGGGTTTTAAAAAAAGAAAGAAGAGAGATAAAAAAAATAAACTTTCTAAACATATTTATGATAACTTAATTGTAGTATCACAGTTGCTTGAAATCATAATTAACACATTTTAAATATGAGTTGAGATAAATGAAGAATAGGAGAATCAATTGAATTATTTTGTTTTATCTAAATTTTCATTTTCACTCAAGTATTTAAAATTAAATATTTCACAAACGTATGGTTAAAAATTAATATTCGAAATCAATATTTTTTTTCTTCAATTAAAGATCTCACAGATTATATTTTTGACAAACTTTTTTTTTAGTTTTTTTGTCAGGTCTTAAACAACGTATCACATATAATCACATGTGAGTTTGTATATAATCACATGTAATTTATGATAAAAAATAAAATTGGTAGACAATTATATATTAACGTTATATGTTAATTCACACATAATTACAATTTGATAAGATTCGGAGGATTACATTCATTTTCACCCATAATCACGTATGATTAGTGGATTTGATTTTTAATCACATGTAATTTTGTATATAATTACATGTGAGTACAATTGAATTTAAATTTTATATGTGATGATAAAAACTGGTATACGATAATTGACAAGGGATTCAACTTGATACTTAGTAACATGTACAAATTACTTTTTAATCACACATGATTACCACTTTGAAATCTAATCATATGTGTATACGGTTATAATCACCATGTGATTACAAATTTTAATTTGTCAAATAAGATTATTTCGTGCAAAGTATACCATGTTTAGATTTCCGATTAAAGACAAAAAAATGATGATTCTAACGGTGTAACTTTTATAATTTATAAATATACATTTGTAAGATATACAGTTTTAAATTAACAGATAAAATGTATTTAAAATGAAACAATACTATCGATTCATTCATTTTTCAAATATCTGACATTTTAAACTGAACTCTTCTTTATTCTTTTTTATATATATTTGTAATGTAATGTAATATATAAAAAGTGAGTACCATTTTCTCATATACCAAATCTAAACTGTAAATCTTTAATATTAATATGTCCTGAAAGTTTATGGGCCTCACATTGTGGTATCAATGTATCATGACTATCATCTGCAACTTTCAAGAAAAAAGACTTTCATATATTTTGCTTAATGAACTCGATCAGTTCCCGACTGAAGTGTTGTTAAGGTAAAAGGGAGCACTTAATGTGTATACTCAGAAAAGTTCAGCAAAAAAGAGTGTAAAATAAAAATATTTTCATTGGTCAACAGTACATAATAAATCTGCAGTTGACCACACTTGATTTCGGCGGAGTCAGAAAATCAAAACCAGACGGATCAATGGACCGGCACATCCGCACATATACGACTTAGCTGGACCGCGTTTTTCATATAACATTGTTTCAAAATTCAAGATACAAATACAAATACAAGAAACGGCTCAACCAGCTGAAAAGAACCGATGGGCTGGGCCCAAAAATTGGGCTTTGGTATTTGGTCCATGACACGATAACAATAACCCGTATCGCTAGAAAGTGGAGGGAACACCAAAAGTCGGCCGCCAAAATGCAAATATATAGTCGGTGCTATACGATTTGTATGAAATATTAAAATCCAACTTTGATTATCGTTCAAGGATTTTAGTCTGTAGCCTCCTGCATATATTTGTTGCAGGAAGTCATGGTTATACGGTTAACATCAAACCAGGTAACGGTTATTTTCTTATTAGTATTACTAGTTTATTAGTTTATTGTCCAGCTTTGAGTAGATATGAAAATTTGTAATAATTAGCTTATTATAAACCCGTTGTAATAATTGGCTTGTTATAAATCCGTGGTGAATATATAATCAGTATAATGAATTACAAACTTATTATAAGATTATTGCGGATGTAGAATAGTGGAGGAATAAAATAATATAAATAAAACAAGTTCATCATAAAATAAGTGTTATTTTATATTTTAAGTGATGAAAAATATTAATTAAAATATAAGGATTTAATTGTATTTTAGAGTCTATTAAGTGTTAAATGAATAAAATAATAAGAGTATAATGAAATTTGCAGGGACTGATTCTATTATTTTTTGAAACTTATTGACATACCAACAAAATTGACTTTGACCTTTAGTATACTTAGATAAGAAAAAGGATAATAAAGGGTCAAATTCTTCAATTATATCATCTTTTAATTATTTAATAAAGAAAATGTGTTACTGTTTATGAATATAGGTAATTTTTAGGGTAGATGATGAAACCCGAAAGTTAACTGCAGTTTGTTTACCACTTAGCATATAGATATAAAACTACATTGAGTATGGCTTTTATGATGAAGGCAAATACATTCCTTAAACAATATATATGAGACCCAAATTTTGTATTATTAGATAAGCTGTCTTAAACTAGACACATGTATTTAAAAGTGAAAAAAATAAAAATCTATCCCCTAAGTTACCTCTTTCTTATGTAAGGATGGTCTAAATTGGTAGTAAAAGAATGGGGAAATGAACTAATCATTATATCAATCTAGCTCGCAAACCGCGTTTTTCTGATAATGTCACTGCGGTTGCATCAATCAAGCATGGAGAGTTGAATGTACAACAATTGGTTAGTCTCTGAGATTTCTCTCTACCTCATTTCTTACACTGGAGCTTTATCTTTGTTTCTTAGCTCATTTATTTGCCTTCGTCCTTTGTGCAATTAACTTACTTGCTGGGAAATGCAGCCTAGCCATTAGAGGTCTAGGAGCTCTCTTTATCCGATCGAATCCTCTTACACAAACAAACCCTGCAAATATTTCAACAGAATACCATTGTAAATTTAACTGTCGTAGGAGACTTGACAAGTGTGCAATGTGAAGTAACAAAAGCATCATTAATAATGTCAGCAAAAGCTATTACGTGACTGGCACAAATGATACTAACTTGAAGTATACAAACTAACTTATGAACTTTTATTATTTCAAGTTTAGCGTGTCTTGAGAAATTTAAGCCTTTAAGGTGCGTTTAGTTGTAGAAAGCTTTTTCTGTCTATCCATCTCCATCTTTCTAGAAAAAAAAGGTGTTTTATCATCTCTACAAAACTAGTGAAAATTTTGAAACACGTGTTCAGATGTTGTCATTTTCCAGTTTAGAAAATAGGACTTTCTGTATCTACAAAACAAATTAGTTGAAAACTATTAAGTGGAGTTTCCAATAGTGTAGTTATAAATCAGAAAAATGTATTCTCTATTATAAAACATACTAGAACATACTTTTGTTTCTTAGTTTTCCATGAAGTAACTTTGGAAAACATCTAGACTTTTTTTTTGCAATCAAACGTGTTTATCATATGGTTTTATTGCTTTCGCTTGTGTCGTTAATGCTTAAGGAACACATTGTCACGGTTGGCACATACATTTCACAGTGGGTGACGTGTTTTATTCAAATCAGAGCAAATTTTTTTTTACCTTTTTTTGGTTTATTATGAAACTTTTGTTGGTCTACGTGTGTAGGCTTGTAACAAAGATAGAAGATACTTCTTTTGTCATGCATATCGTGCAGACATTCAGTTTGTATTGGATTAAAGTTTGTCAATTTCTAACTTGATTTGAGAATTGAAATGATACATACCTTTCCAAAAGCAGTATTGAATTCCCACAGTACTTAACCCTAGCAAAATAGCAATAATTTGTTGTTAATTTATAGTTAAAAACACATGTTAACTTTTGAAGAGATGCAATACATGGTTCATGAGGTTGTACCTTTGAAAATGGTTGTTACAGAAGTCCCAAAGTAAACTTTTCTTCTTGGCAAATTCCAAATCCATGACCTTGGAACATCGATAGGTTCAAGGCTTGATGCATGATCTGCAAACATCTGCATATTGCACATATACGGATTACATGTTACCCCAAATTTATTGATCCAGAATTATATGTCTGAAAAACTAGAGTATGCAACACTGTATCAACTAGAAATAGTAGTAATACCATTTGATTGATGTGAAACTACTTTGAAATTTCAGGATTACATACCTCATTCACTTGGAAATACGTGCCATTGAGTGGAAAGCTCCCTCGCATTGCTGTTCTACATGGTATCTATTTTGAAAGATTATAAAAACTAGTTGGTATAACTTGTTTTACAGTTTACACGATAGTTACAGTATGCATCCTATATTTTATAAGCAAGTATTCTCACCAGAATAGTGCCTCTAACCACTTGTGAGTTTGCTTCCTTTACGTTGTTGCACGAAAAGCATGTTGCTCGATCGCACAACTGTCCTGATTGTTGGGCCGGGCATTCTATTTCAGGAGGCTGAACTGAATTTGCAGTTTCACCTGATAGGAGACATTCAAATTAGGAGAAGCTTGTCTTAGACAACTAGGGCATAAAACTGAATGCATTGTGACACGAATTTGTGTATGCGGCAATGACTTTGTAAGAACCTGGTGTCCAAATTGCCAAGAGATAGTGACTTGGGTCATCAGGTTCTCTTTTGTCCAACTGAAAATAGTAGAATGTGGAAGTTAGTTGGTTATGTATAGATATGTGTCAAAAATATTCTGGCAGCAGCAAATTACTAACCCCTTCTAAAAGCGGATGTGAATCTGGAAGTTCATACCTGTAGCAGGGTGAGATGAATTAAGTGACAGAATGTATTATACATAATTATCCTTTATCATTTAACCCTCCCGTGTCATTTTCACCGTTGAAAATTTGGACATCCATCATAAGTAGAACTTTAGAGACTTACACTAGATGCTCTGTTCGAAGCCGGCTAACATCCTTCAGTTTAGGTGTAGGGATAGACGCAACATTAGGGTTCAATGCAACTAATGCTTTGGACATATTGTCTTGAAGTTCCTTGCTATCTTGAATTATGTTTTGCAAATTAGTTGTGAATTCTTCCATGTTGAGTTTGATACTCGGGATTTCATCAGAATCATCTTCATAGTACTGATCCTCAATGTCACTTATCGTTATTTCTGCAGCTTCCGGCTCAGGCGTACTTGGCTCCTCAATGATTGGCTCACAATTCTTTCTGATTGTATTGAAGTCGTTCTCAGCTGGAGGTAGCGGCAGCGGCATCGGCATGTTAGCCATAGGTGGTATCGGATCTGTTGCAATAGGAGCATCTGAAGTCACTATTCTTTTCTCTTCTGGACCTGGGAGGGCAAGCCTTGCACTACACAATAAGATGTTGGTTATATAATCATATTTATAACACAGCAACATAAGATGCAAGTCATATTATATTTAATATTTTCAGGTTCTAGTTCAGTTCCATGCATTTATGATTGCAGTAACATAGATCCGGAAATTCAAAACTATTCCTCTAGCTAATCTACTCACCTTCTAAGGTTGTTTTAATTGAATAAATAGTGCACCAATGCTCAAGAGTTTTCATGTGGTAGACTGTGTCCTAGTATATGTGTGCATTATTTATAATGTACCCTGATCTTGTTTTCATTAAGTAATTTCCGGAAGAAACTAGCTTACGAATGGAAAAGTTACTTGAACAATGAGTGGACAATTCTGTAACTGTTACTCTTCTTTATTATGAAGATCAATCTATCTTACATACCCTTCTGGTACAATGTTTTGTGTAACAGAATGTGATATATGCACATGTTCATCGTTCCCTCTGCTTTGCGAATAAAAAAACACAGAAATCATTGGTGATTGAAAGTTGATATTTGAACTTTGTAGTTTCAATTCTAAAAGATAATATGAAATCGTATCAGTAAAACTAAATTTAGGATTCCAAAATTAGTGTCAATTTAACTAGAGTATAAGTGCTGAAAATCCAATCTGTGGTCATGCAATGCTTCATATTCTATCATGTCGACTATTAAGAGAAGTTGAATTTAATTTTGTTGATTATCATACCTTGCAAAAGCACTGGCAAAGTGTCTGCATTCAGCTCTCATCGGACATGCATTACAGTTTGGCTTACTCTTTGTGCAGAAAACCTTCATTTATATTTACGTAATCATCAATAAATTTTTACTCGTATTTTAAAAATGACAGATCTGGGAATTTAGGTTAAATAATGACATACCTTTCCAAATGTAATCATTTGGTAGTGTAGCTCATATCTGCAAAAGAACTAAATATTAGTCAGCTAAACAAGTATATACACATTTATTTCCCCGTATTTTATTTTGTCTAGGGATAAGAATTACTTACAAAGTCAACTGGTCCAGCTTGCACAACCTGGGCCAAAGGTATTTTTGAATAGACTCCAACACTGGATACCTGCGCGTAAAGTTAATCAGCATCCTTTTTATAACTTAAGCAATGTGTGCTGCAGGAACTACTTCTATATACTTACATCTCCAGTAGATGTAGTTGGAGTGATTCTGGTAGTGGTTGGAGAGGGACCCACCCTAGTCTCACCGCTATCCTCCCAACATTTGTGTCGACCTGGAAAATGATGTCATGGAAGTAAATATTACTCAACATGCCAAATTTGTAATAATTCTTACTTATTATTAACATTCACTTACTGGAAAAGCAAGATGATGAAGTGTTAACAGGCGGACACATTCCACACTTTTTAGTCCCAATCCTCGAAAACTCAGCAAATAATCCCTACAACACAAAAGATTAGTGGGAACTTAAAAGCTATAAAATGCATATAAGCATTTGGATGGCTTACTTTGCTTTATCAGGGGGTGCGTCTCTCAACCATTCAAGATCAATTGCTCCATGATCTCTCACCAGGCGGTTAAGGAAATCCTGCATACAGACGATAGTTATACTGGAAGATATAACCATAATGCTAACTAGTAAACACACGATGGAAAGAATTTGTAGTACCTTCATTCTATCAGCTAACATGTTGTTCATTCCACGTTCTCTGATAGCATCAGAAATCTCGTTCACATGGGCACATCTTAGTGCTTCATAATCAAGCGAGTCTGATGCGTCTTTGTTTCGCTCTTTTCTTTCACTGTTGGACAGTGCCTCCTTTCTCAAGCTATCCCAGTCGATTGTTTGTTTTCTTTCATCCGCAGCTTTTACCTTTCTCCCCTTAAGACTATTCGGGCCTGGCCCACTTGGTGGATCATGCGAAGCTTTTTGCTCTTTTGAGCTTGCTTCATTGACTGTATTCTCAAATGAATTCTGCTTATCCACTCCAGAGATACTATCCTCAATGTTGATTGGTATTCCTCCAAACATTGGGATGTATTCCTGTATAAGATTTAGCAGTGGGCCAGACAGTTTACCGGTTTTAAAGCCATTTGTTACATCCTCTGCTTGTGAGTTTGATCCTGAACTTGACCTAAATTCATCAACGGTTTGAATTGTGGAAGAATTGAAGGAATCTTGCGATAGAATGACTTCTTCCACTGATATACTGCTATGCTTATCTGTTGCACCTTTAGTTGATGATGTCCAATGTGTCATGTTCGCAGATGATTCTGAAGATATTATCTTTTCATGAAATTTTATGAATTCAATCGGCTCTGCTACTTCATACGACCTATCACGTGCTCTATCTTGGCAGCATACTTCGTTGGTGGTTGTTGACTTAAGGGGGAATCTTGCTGCAAGAGACATGAAGGCAGAACTGCATATGTTGCAAGAAAAAGAATGTTAATCAATTTGTATCATCAACAGGTGCTAACCGTAATTGGATAACACGTGATAAAAAGTTCACCTAGAAAGATGATCGGAAACATTTTGTGTGAGAAACACACCAATCACCGAGTCAACTACGGATCCTTTCCATCGTGAGAATCTTCTATCTCCTGAAGAAGGTACTAGTTAAAATTGGCATACTGCAAAGTAAATGGAAGTAAACAACTTCTTGTAAAAGCAATCAAGAGAGTTCTCAGATAACTGATGTATGTTAGCACTAAGGATATTATGAGGATTTATAAACAATTCTAGCTTTGATCTATATCGGAATTGCTTTATCCATTTGAACTAGTTTCCGCATTATCACTATTCCATTAGAATTTATAATCTAGGATTTTTTAATATTTTATACCTTGAACAAGATGCATACGAGCAATGAACGAGTCTGCTCGTCCACGGAATACTCGCCTTTCATCTTCCCACCATTTTTCTTTATCCTTATCTATTGTCTCGGCACCCTCACTTCCTTCGATACCCATTAATTGTCTCCAAATTCGTTCAGTCTCTGTGTCGAGGTCAACTTTAGGACGTGGAGTTCGTTTCTTGATAGGCTCAAATGGGATCATGGCCTCACTACCTCTGTACACAACAAGTTCATTTTGCAGTTTCTTATTCCCATCATAGATGTGTAGACCTTCTAGCATACATGTGATAGTTTCAACTGAAAGTTCAGCTTTCTGTTTTCTTTGTCGTCCTGGAGAAACAGCTAGAAATTTCAGACACGCTAAACTCTGTAACATTGTAAAAAGTAAGAACCATGACTGTATTCAAAAGTAGAGTTGGCAATATTTAGCCATGGATCCACGGGTCAATTTCTCTGTAATGGCTCAAATGAAAAGGTTTGCTTCAATGGGAATGGGTTAATAGGTTGAACGACTCTCAACTATATATTCAAAGTGCATAAAACCTCCTAAATAGTTAGCATTGCTATAATATTGGTTTTGTAATCATATTTACTACACAAATTACTTTTGAAATTCACAAAAAGGAAAAGCCTGAGAAGTGTTTGTATGTCAGCCCTACCCGACTGGCCGATTGTAAAAAGTTACCTGCTCAAACCAGACATGTTTTCACTAGTTACCCAACCCGCCCATTTTGCCACCATTATTAAAGATGCTTTATGCTGTTATTAAAATAGGTACCTCTTGCTATTTTTGATGCTTGCTGATGACCTTTTAAGGGAGTGGGATGATGTTGCTGAAGATTCTGGCTCGATCCATCTAATCTTTGGTTATATGATTTTGGTTTCGCATTTTGCTTCTTTTCTAATGAAGTAGTAGGGTACGTCGTAACTGCATATCTAGAGTCCCCTTTTGGTGTAACTGGCATCGGCTTCCAGCTGATCATTGCACCCTGAGTATAATTTGGTGTTCTCATTGTGTGGGGTTGCATTCCAGGTAGCACCTGTTGCTTCTGAAGATAATGTGTAGCATCCATCGGTGGTCGGAAGTGTTGGCGGTCAATTATTCTACTGCCATTAACTGCCGTACAAGATCGGTCGACTCTTCCACAAGAATTCAGTAACTGCATGGCCGAGCCATTTCTGTAAATGCCATTAATTTGTCTCGAGTTATCTTCAAGAGCTTGATACTCACTTTGCATCTTCATTTTTTTGTGATTTTCAAATAGAGTGCTGCTCAAATTGTTTTGGTCATAAGAATGGTGTGTAACCCCTAACAAAAACTTCTGGTATAGCAAGAGTGAATCCATGGCATTTACATTGGAACTCTGTCTCTTGATACCTCTTCTTTCATCTATAGTCGGCATGCCTTCACTTGTGAAACAATGAGGGGTACCCTGCACATATGTTGGCACCATACTTGCTTGAATGAAACTATCTTTTATTCCAACACATTCGTTCAGCTTATTATACTCGTTCTTCCATGTATCTTGTCTTGGACTTGTGTTCATATTTTCTGCAAAGACATCTAAAGCATGGTTCTTTGCTTTAGCAAGAGATGTGGTTGGAACATTTGTCTCACCATGTGTAGGGCCACCGGTATATTCATTCTGCTGTGTCACATGTACTCCATTGATTCTTCTAGTTTGTTGCATTTCTTGAGAACTCAGAGTAACATATATCTCCTGTTGGCTGCTTATATTTTCATGGCTTTCATCTTGTGCTGCACACTCCAAGTCAAAGTTCAGCTTCTTTTTGCATGATTTGGGTGGTGTTTCAATAATTGATGGCGGTTTATTTAAGTGGTCACTGCCCTTCTTCCGCACATACTTTCTTTTCACAACACTTTCTACTGGGGTGTTCTCGCTTGAAGTATTCACTCCCTGTTTCCTCACATACTTCCTTTTTACTCGGGTCTCATTGGTAGAATCATTTGTTGGATCTTTAGGCTTTGGTGTTCTTTTTGGTTTCCCTTCTCTTATCACCTTTGGGCGGTGTTTTTTCTTTCTATTGGGAGTCTTTTGCTGGGGGGTTTGGTTCAAGTCAATGACCTGTTTATCTCTCTCGTTAGAAACAATGCGTTCCTTTTGTGTTGTTGACATGGCAGAAGGTGGGGAGTCTTCAATGGTCTGCAATAGTTCATTAAAAAGATAATCTGCATCTTTTGTTGATATGGTTTGATTATCAAGGCTGTCTCTTGCTGGAGTTGAGGTTTCTTCTACTGGAAAGTCGACCTTTTCTGCTTCCCATTGACAGTCTTTATGTTTTTGTTGATTATACGGTGTGACTGGAGCAAACGGGAAATTTTTCTTTCTGTTGGGAGTCTCTTGCTGGGGGGTTTGGTTCAAGTCAATGACTAGTACATGTCTCTCGTTAGAAGTAAAAAGTTCCTTTTGTGTTGTTGAAATGGCAGAAGGTGGGGAGTCTCCAATGGTCTGCAATAGTTCATTGAATAGATAATCTGCATCTTTTGTTGATATGGTTTGACTATCATTGCTGTCTTTTACTGGAGTTGGGGTTTCTTCTGCTTGAAAGTTGACCTGTTCTGCTACCCATTGACAGTCTTTATATTTTCGTTGATTATATGGTGTGATTGGAGTAAGAGGAAAAGAATCAAGGATGCTAGAGGCTGCTGCATCTGGCTTCAATGTTGGTGGTGAACTTGGGTTGTAGCCATGTTGGTTAGCAGCTGGGAATCCATCTGTGAGAAACAAAATTAACTCTCATTATTGAATATATTATATTGTTGCAAGTAATTGAGTGAATTTTCCAATTTTCTGCTAAGTGATTTGGATACCTGTGAATATATTAAACCAATACTAACATATGCATAAGTAAATTATCCTAATCGTCGTATTTTTATATTTGTTGCAATAAACCCTAAGAAATGTCCAAATGTTGCTAATTTAGTGTATCTTTGTAGTCTTGCATTTCAACAAAGATGGTTACTTTGCAAGAAAACCAAAACATAAAAAATGCAAGGTTTGAGTAATAACTTACACTAAAGTAAATACTACATATCATAATTGAAGTTCTAAAGGTTTTGTAGGTTGATTAGTTTATACATTATAGTAACAGGCTATTAACAAAAGCACTCACCTTTTGGGCTATTGATCAAATTGTTTGAATTTGACCTTTGAGCTAGTTGACTTTCAAGCATAGAAGTCCAAGATGTAGTTCTCATAATATTGCTTTCAACTTGAGTAGGTCGATTTGGATTGCGTAATAATCTTAAATCATGGACGCCATTGTTGGGTGCTTCATTTGCAGATGACACACATGTTGAGTTGCTAATGGAACTTATGATAGTTGCCAAACGACTGCATTTCCAAGTTGCAGGGTCAGTTGAGGTAAGGTTTGAGGCTTGGTTGGAGGTGTAATTTCTATGCGGGCTAGGCCTTGCAACCCAGTTCTGATTCCCATTATTATGAACCGCTACTAGTGGTCTTGGATTAATATCTTCAAGAATCTTATTAGTATTAAGTGTATTTTGTTGCAACACACCAGTGTACATCCCAATCAAATCTTGCCAGTTCTCAGTTTCTACTCGATGTTCTTGCATCCCAACATGAGTTGGATTAGGTCCCTGATTAATTAGCTTTTCGGGAGTCACCGGATTCCATGAATTCCTACTCTGGGCAATTCCATTCTCATGAAGGGTCCAATGATTCCCATTTTCGCCACTTCCATTCCCTTGTAGAATTATCCTCTCCATAGGTGAACTCCAAGCATTTCCGCAATTTATTGTAGTACACGATTCTTGGCCACTTACAGTTCCATTATTTATCAGCATTGGCCTCTTTGAAGCCAATGTAGGATTCCCACCACCCACAAATACAATTCCATTTTCACTGCTCATTATAGGCCTTGAACCCTGACTATGACAAACTCCATTCTCATGTGGAATAGGCATTCCTTGAATTAGAGGCCTCCATGAATCCCTATTCTCGTTATAAGGGATTCTAGAACCTCTTTCAAAGTTCATACCAAAACTCTACGGCCTACAAACCAGAATTGAGTTCAGTTACTTTCTTGCTGCTGATTTATCCCTGACTTATATCTGTTTCACTAAAACCGAAATTTTAGGATTAAAAAAATCAGTCTTGATTTCTAATTTCCATTTTCTGAACATAGCCTGCCAAAAACTCAAAATATAATCTCTTTTTAGTGATCATCCAGCTAAAAAGTATTATTCAGCTGCAAAACTACAAAGAGATATGCATGTAAAAAACAAGGGCATTTTTTTAGGGTAAAATCAAGACATTGTATTTATTTATTTCTTCTCTTCTGAGTACACAGAAATTAAATTCATGCAATTAATACCAAAGAAAAATCATGATATATTCAACAATTCCAGGTAAGTTCCGAAAACAAAAAATAAAAAGTAAATATAATAATTTACACTTTACAATGTTTAATATAAGGGTTAAAAAAAAGCAATTCATTAACTAACCAAATAGTCGAATCATAAGAAAAGAATTAAGAAAATTAAAACGGCACAATGGTATATCTTTGTAAATTCATGAATTTAATCACTCAATTACGAAATGAGGTTTAGAATTAGTTGAAACGAAATCAAATTGAAACCTAGAGAACTAAAACAGAATCGTAAGGATAGAAATTATAAATTTGTAATTGAGGTGAAGCTGAGCTCACCGATCTCAGGCTCGGGCGTCATCGCCGGAACAATTCGCCGGAGAACCAATTCAATGTCGTATAGCCAAGTAAGTACGTATGTATGTGTTTGTATTGTGTGTGAGAGATCGAGAAATAGAAGGAAGGGGTTAACAAAGATAGAAACAATAGTCCATCCGTTCATTTTAGTTAGAAGTTTCACGGCTTCTGAGTTGTCTCAAAGTAAATATTTATTCCTTTGTCATAATCAATTGAAAAAGTTTAAAAAGTAGAAGTAATATTTTATTAAACAACAGTATAATTAATTATATATTTTTAAACTGTTTCCTTTTCAAAAATTTTTTGCTTTAACTAAAACAGCAAAAATAATATTTAAATATTTTAATAGAAAAACATAGGTGAAGCATGAACAAAAAAAAAAAAAAACAAGAGAACTTACACGTAACTTTCTTTCATTTACTATTTTACTTTACAATTATACAATACCTTTACTATATAAGAAGTATTCTTGTAAAGTGACTATCGATTTTTTGTATATTCTATTTTTTATTATTATTATTATTATTATTTTACTATTTTCACTTTATAAGTACACAATACCTTGATTGCATGTATTCATGTAATGCGATAGTGACTATCAATTTTTCGTATATTCGATACTTTTATAAAAATACGTAAAGCGATGTGATATATTTTTATTTGAAAGTCTTAATTTTTGACGGAGACAATAATAAGTGTTTTATTTAAATATGTATTTTTTGAGGGATTTTTTGTAAATTTCCCATGATTTTTAACATAGAAAAAGATCGTGATTCACGCGTGTGCTTAAATTTGTGTTTGTTTAGGTGTATTTTTAAAAGGGGTAACTTAATTAAAACAAAATATTTTATAAATAACTAAGAATTGTAATCGGTTGCTTGTATAATACTATTTATAAAGTATATCCATATGTTGATTTTTAGAAGTTTAAAACAAAATTAAAATTACTAGTTTACCCCTTTTACAATCGAAATGAAAATTACTTCAAATATGAGAGTTTTTTATTCCAATATTACTTCTTAGTATTTAGTATATTTTCTCAATAATAATCATAAGATGACACTCATGCAGTTCGTACAACGTTGATACAAATCCAACAGTGAACTTCTTATACAACAATATTGTTCATTATATATTTATGGAGTACATGTTAATGCTTTATGTATTAATAATAATAAAAAATTATTATAAATAATACTATCTTTTTTCCTAAGATACTTATAACACTAATTTTATAATAAAGATTTAGGTTGATTATTAGAATATAATAATTTGAATTCTCATATTCATTGGGTCACGATCCAACGATCAACGTAAATGGTCATGCAAAAGGTTAAACCACATGCTAAATATGAGACAACCAAAAGAAGAGAAAATCACCTAATTACCTTAATTAACACGTTAAAAAATTGGAGGTATTTTGTATTAAAAAGAAAAGTTTTTTTTCTTAAAGAATTTTTCAGAATAGGAAATTTAGGTGATTTTCTTCCTAAAAAAAACTAGGGATAATTAAATAAATATACAAAATAGGTTAAATGTTATATATATTATCAACACAAGATTATTATTTTTTTACAAAATATCACCTCTTTTCATAAAGATGGGTAAATTTGCAAGACTGAAATTTCAATTGGCAATATCAAAATGAGAATATCAATTTCGCAATATCAGTTTAGCAATACAACGTATTTTAACTTTTTATATTGCGAAACGGATATTGCAAATTGCTATTGCAGTCTTGCAAAATGGATATTGAGAATTGAAATTTCGATCTTTCGAATTTCTCAGTACTTGCGAAATGCGGTGATGTTTTGTGGGAAAAAATTGAGTTAATTATATGTAAAATACTAAAGCACTTTTGTATATCTAAGTGGTTATCTCTAAATTCTAATTGTCTTGATTATATACATGCGATTGTAAAAAGAAGTAAAACCCACATTACCATTTTTGTTTATGCCTTATAAGTTATAGTTAAATATGTGTTTTGTGACTTTGTCCCTTCTATGGAATCTCAGTTATGAGCAATTTGGATGTGAATTATGCCTTTTGTCCCTTTAACTATTTAAGCATTAGGTTACACCTTAAGACACTCAAGCTTTATGTTATGTTGTCAAATATATCATTCTCATATAAAATAAATGTTATGATATGATACTCAAATTAGAAGAAAATGGAGTAATAGTAACGTAGAGCATATGTTGTGAAGGAAGTCCAAATTGCTCGGCTAGTTATTAAATGAAAATTGGGGTGGTGAGATTTGACCCATTTATGGCTTTTTTGTTTATTGTATCAATATATCATGACTATCGTATACTTCTTTTACTAAAAGACTTTGATATATTTGGTTTAAGGAACTCTAGTTAGTTAGTATGTACAAATAATGTCGAAATGGAGGATATCGGTGGTGGGTGGATGGGGATACCCGTATGAGCCTTGATAAGATTTTCTATCGGCTGTGGTTTGGGTGATCATTCTAAAATAACAAAATTGGGGAACTATTTACACTGTGCCCTTTTTTCATCGGTGAGCCTTTAGCGTTGTTTTGAACTTTATCTGTGAATCAAGGAATACAGGAAAGTCGTTAGTACTTGCCTTGCTAGGATATAAAGGTGGTAATTCAACTCATTTACTAATGAACGGGTAGATATGGGTTGTGTTTGAAAAAGATATTTGATACACTAGTTGAATATAAAAAAATTACATTTTATGGGACACAATGTGTTTCTGGACAATCCCACTTGTTTCAAGCCATATATAAAATAGTACCCATTTTGACATGTTATTCGACCCGTCTTTTCTAGATTTTTATACTCCTTTCGTCCCAAATTTATTGTTTGCAGACAAAAAAAACTCACAATTTAGGAAAACGTAATCATCACACCGTACTTTTGTGTAACATGACAGTTTTACCCTTACTTTTAATTCATCTTTTTATAACATACATATCAAGTAGGAGTATTATAAGAAGTTTAGTTAATTATACATATCTACTTTTAGAAGTGAACAATTAATTTGGGACGTTCCAAAAAGGAAACATGCACTATAAATATGGGACGGAGGGAGTATAACAAACCTTGCGGTTTTTACTATAAAGGAGTTGAGCTTGCAGCACTGTCTTGTGGGTCACTGTCATCCTGCATACACAAGCTCCTTTTTATCACTGACACATATTCAATGTTATAAATACTTTTAAGATATTGTAAATTATGTGTCTTGAATCATGGTTGTCAGCTGGGTTCAATACCAACTCATGGAAATAAATAGATTTGTCAAATAAATTAAAACTGTAGCATTAGTTGTCCCTTTGGTACTTAACCTACAAGAAGTTACAATGAAGTTTTTGAGGTGGAAATTTAAACCAATATGAACACAAATCAGTCAGTTTGGGTCATGCCATATCTCTAACTTATCAAATGGTTTGAGTTAAAAGACTTATAAGATAAATATCAGGTCAGATAGTTGAAAGTCATATGAAAAGTCCTCAAATGCATAAAACCTTCTAAACCACTTTACCAAATCTTTTGTATATTTAATTTGTAATAATATAGTTCTTGCAGGTATATTCAACACATTAAATACTCTTATAGTTACAAAATAATTTAAGCTTGCTTTGAAGGGATGAATGACTCAACTGGCCCAGCCTGGGCCGACGTGTTTCAACATGTACTAAAAATTATCAGTTTTGACCTGAACCCATTCTCACCCTTCACCCAACAATTCAGACCCACCCACTTTTCACCCAAAGTAGTTTGGGGGAAGGAACAGAATTTGAATATACCATAAATGGGGGCATGGTCTCCGCACCAAGATCTCTCAATCTGGTAAGCTCGGGCAAAACCACCTTTCCAAGATCCGGTCTATCTTTCCGTCTTAGCTCAGCACATTGCAATGCTAGTTTTGCAAACCCCAGGGCTTCCTCTTGAGGCCAGTCAGGCACAGATGGGTCCAACATCTTGCCAAACTTCCCCTTATCAATGGCGTTTTCAACATGATGACTCAAACCCATTGCAGGTCTGGCGGTAATCATCTGCAGTAACATGATCCCTAAGGCATAAACATCTGATTTGACCCCAAGCATCCCAGTTTGTTGATACTCTGGATCAATATAACAAAAGGTCCCAGCTGTTGATGTCATATGGTACTGAGTAATGTCTTCAGCAACTGAAGGAGGAAGTAACCGGGCTAACCCCACGTCACCTATCTTTCCTATAAAGTTTTGGTCTAAAAGAATGTTTCCTGGCTTTAAGTCACGGTGCACTATGGGTTCGGGTTTGGTTTGATGGAGAAACAAAATTCCTGTGGCGATCTCTGATGCAATCTTGAATCGAATTTGCCATGATAACGGTCGTGTGTTCCCTCTTCTGAGTAAGCGGTCTTCTAAGCTTCCGTTAGCCATGTATTCATAGACAAGACAACCGTATTCTGGGCAGGCTCCAAGGAGTACTACCATATTCGGATGCCGAATGCAGCTTAATACTTCCACCTGTTATGAAGAAAATAATAAAAAACGTTAGCTTGTTAACGAATTTTAGGAAAAAACAGTTTGGTTCTTTATATACCTCTTGTTGAAACTGTGACCTTCCTTGTGCAGTGTCCGGGCGTAAGACCTTAATCGCAACAGTGGTATTACTAAGTCTACCTTTAAAAACAGGACCATAACCTCCTTCTCCAATCTTTCTAGATTGTGAAAAATACTCTGTAGCCTCTTCGATCTCGTCAATTGTGTAGCTATTGTACTTAAGTTGATCAGGATCATTGTCAGTGGCAAGTGCTTTAATTTCAGCAGTTAGTCTTTTATGTGATTCCAACTCTGCTATTCGTTTAGACGCTTCTGCTTTTTCTACGGCTGCTTGACTCTGGTGTTTTGGTAAAAAAGCTGGATCCAACGTCTGTAAAAGTGTACTTTTGATTAATACAACCTATTAAACCACTTTAAGCAAGGATACAGATTAATATTGTAGTAATATAGTTTTGTAATCATATTTAACACACAAATTAGTTCATGAATGTAAAGAAAATTGAAGAAGCATTTTGGGTCCAGACAACCCAACATGACACATATCAAATACTAACCGTTTTGACCCGTTACCCAACATGCCCATTCGCCAGTATTCTTCTAATATGTGCTAGAGCCTACAAAGTGTATCAAAATGCATAAAATCTTCCGAGTCATTTTATATTAGTCAGATGGGATAGTTTACCACATTTTGTGATGAAGATGATAATTCTCCGAATCCTTTGGCTCCCACGTAAGGAGACCGGAGACTATGGTCTGAGCTTGTTGGCATCCGTGTGGTTGGGCTCAGGTCCAAGTCATTATACAAAGAAACAGAGATCCGATCAGTGCTTGGGCTTCCAGAACTTACAAATGATATATCAGTTTCTAACTCTGGGAGGTCCCCAAGCAGCATCAGCTTCGCATTTTCTGCTCTTCCCGGTCTAGTAAATGGCGATATGGGATCAAATATCATTAGTTAAAACTTCATCAGTTACATAATGTACTTCCATTAACTGTTAAAACTTACTTGAACGAGTCAAGTTCTTCAAGCACCGGATGAGGCTTCTCCGGTATCTTTTCTGGTGGTGCCAACAGGTTGTCTGTGTCATGAGCATGAGCAAGCCAAATTAGCAAGTAAATCAAACAGATAAAACGCATAATAAGAAAGAAAAAGAAAAATAATAATTAAAAAGATTAAACGGGAACATTTCAAACGGGTTGAAAATCACCAAAGTGTATTCTAAAGCATAAAACCCTTTAACTCATTTTATTCAAATAATTACATTACAATTGATGAAGTAAGATAATATTTGTAATCATATTTGACATATAAAAAATTTAAACCAAAAGCATCTTGGGTCAATCTGACCCGGCCCATTTTGCCACTATAGTGAACAGTACGGGAAACAGTTATGGTTGAATAGAAAATAAATAAGAGACCTTTAGCTTGAAAACTGCTCCTGGAGGGTGCGATTGGTGTGAAGTTGTTGGTAACTTTGGTTGCATTATATTGCTCCTGTATCTGTTGATGTAGTGGAGAAACAAACGGGGCAACCTTTATAGATTTCTTTGCACTAGAAATCTTTCCTTTGGAGATGACATAAATAGTGCAGAAATCAGGGGCTGCCTTCATTACATTGGTAGGAACATCAGATGTCTTGAATCTTCCACCAAGAAACATTGGCAAATTAAAAAATGATTACTAACATTTACTATTTGGTATAATGTTAGAGAACTGAAATGATACTTTTAGCAAACAATATGATCACCTGATAAGACCATGTCGTGAGGATGCTCCTAGCACCAGATACTCTATCGCAGCTTGTGAAGCGTATTCTGCTAATGCTTTGGCTATGTTGTTACCTTCTAGTATAACCTCAATGCATTGTACCTGCAATCATAAAAAGACCAAGTCAATTAACAGTTGTGGTGGAAAAATGGGTGATGGGCTAAAATCGGTAACTTCGTTACAAGCTGAAACGGCCAGTCCAAGTTGTAATGGCTCGAAAAATCTTTTCTATCATTTGGGTTATATAAGAATACAAGAATATTTTATAATAATGTAAGAGCAATACAACACAATGTGACTCGGCCCCTTCAAGATAAATAGGTCGAAATTGACACCTCTATGAAATCAGGAGAGAATAAGAGATAGAGCTTAAAGAGGAACAAACTCTCATGACAACCCAAAAAGACAATGTTTTCTCTCTGAGAAAAAACCAACATTTTCTATGACAACAGGCAGAAAGGTGCATACGTGTTTAATTGTACAAAAGCAACGGAAAATGACGAACAAGTCTTCAATTCGCTTCTCATGTTGTAGCTTATTCGCCTCATCAGCCCCTGAAACCAAAATTTCATCCTTTTCTCAAAATAAATGAAACCTTATTGCAGTTTTACATCATACAAAGGCTATATGCATTGTGCAAATATTACACCTGTTGCAGAACTTTTATGATTAACATGGATGAGGACAACGGTTTGGCCACTGGTTAGAAGTTGTTCAATGGCCCATTTGAGAGCATGTTGGCTATATTTATCCTTGTCGATAGCTACAGCTACAATGGTGTTTCCTTTGCGTCCGTCCCCACCGTCAACGGGTCTATAAAAGTTACTAGAGCTTTTAGAAAGCCACATTCTCTATATTATTATTCTTGCCTTTCTGTTCTTCTTGCTCTTCTATATGGATCTCACACAAAACCATTGCCATTTCCCTGCAATGGTTTCTCACCTATATTGAAATTCATGCCTTATTTATATTTCTGGTTAAATCTAGCTTGATGGTTTTTGCTTTTCTTTAGTTTTGGCAATGGATTCAATAAAATTGGTGGATGATGTTTTGATATAACATAAAACAAGGGGTTTGAAAGTACCAAGTCAAACCACGTTTTTTTTTCTCCATCATTTTTGGTCAAGGTGAATCACACCCTAAAGACAAATAAAGCACAAACAGAAGTTCCGTTTCTTTTACCAACCAATATATTCTCTTGCTAACAACTACGGACTACGGAGTATTCAAATTGGATGTCTGTTACTTAATAAGTGTTGCAAAATATCAATTGAATGACAATTGATATCCAAGGAAATTGGAAAGGTTACAAGTTAATCTGACATTTGTTATTACTAAATGTGACTTCGCAATATATCATAACCTATAAGTTCTATGATATTTTATTGTCATTAAATTAATCCTTTTACTCTCCCTCCTCTGTTGATAAAAGTAGATAATTTTTTCTCTTGGGATTGATTTTTTTTGTTCTTATTTGGTTTATTGAGGGAGACTTTCAAGCGTATGTTAAAAGGATCAAGAAACCTTATGTATGGGGTGGAGAACCTGAGTTATTAATGGCTTCACATATTCTTAAGTAAGTTTGTACACAATTTCCATCATCATTCTTCTTATTAATTGGTTCTTGATCATACATGGAACATATGTATGTATTACCCGTTTGTATCTTGTTAAGACCTTTATTTTTCTTTATTGTTCAAAATGTAACCCAATGTCCAGTTTATTTCTTTTAAAAGCCAATGAGCTTTTGGATGACGATTTAGTATTGAAATGATACTTTCCTGAATTTGGGGGTCAATTTGGTTGCATCACTTTTAGGTCTTTGGTTTTAGTTTTGCTTACTATGTGATAGGTGAAGTAGAGAACTTAGATGTCTTCAAATGTATAAAGTCTCGTTGAGTCTTTGACCTTCCTAGATTATGAGAAAATTTGAATAATCAAAATTGAAACAATGACATTCTGAGACAAGTTGACCCTTATAACAGTTTTGAACTTTGACTTAGTGGTATTAATTAATAGATTTCGCGAACAAAACTTTCATGCTTTTATGATTATATGCTTGTGAATTAGTCGATATACTGGACATAAAAGAATTGGTGCAGTAAGGAATAGAAATTCAAAACTCAGCTCATTTTGGTGCTTTATGTTAGTTTAAATATGTTTTTGTTTATTTTTAAGGATACTTCTCATATAAGATGATACCTTGGGCTCAAATTCTTAGTTGTTACAGTGATGTATACACCGTATTAATTCTAGACTTGGTTTCTTGCTATTTTTGAGTTTGAAATGGACGTTAAGCTATTAACTTAGTTTCACATTGTTGTGTTAATTTTGGTTGTGTTTATACGACTGCAATATCAGTATCCATGTTGGATAGTGGCTCAGACATATTATTAAACATTGCAACCTACGGTAAAGAGTATGAACAGGATGAGAAGAGTTCAATCAAAGTTCTATTTCATGGGTATGGTCATTATGACATATCGGAAGATATCTCATAACTGATAACCAAAGTGAATCGAGGTGTGCTATAACGGGTACTGACTAAATATCTCCAACGAACGGTGTTCGTTGACTAATTGGTGAACATTGGCTTTGCTTTCAGTTTCAGTTGGTTCTTTGCATAGGCTCTTCACATTTTTGTGTAGATTCGTTTTTCATTTGATTCATGTCCACATCTCACTCAGCGGGTTAGTTTTTGAATTTTTTTTTTTGTTACTTATCTCTAGCTTAAATGGTTACTCAACAACAAACCAAGTTTTCATAGGTTTATTCAATCAAAAGTTACTATGTTTGTATATGCTTATTATATTAGTTTCATGTTGGATGTTCAATCAACAATATAGTTTGGCTTTGGTGCAACTAACATTACTTAATTTGTTGGAACAAATAGTGTATTCTCGTAGCTCTGTGTGCTTCAACATAATTCAGCACAATGTCTAAAGAACTATTCTGTGCATGTCTGTATATATATTATTATAAGATAAGATGTACATTTCCTTTAACCTCTCATAACTGAGTAGTCTTTAGAAACGTACTAAGCCCAAGGTAAGATCTTTCAATCTAGACTATAAAATAAAAAAGATAATTAACAAATGTTTCATTCAGTCGGTAAAACCTTTGATAACCTTCGTGTAATAAATAAGAAAAATTGAAGTGATATCATGCTTAACAAGTTTATAAAGGACAACTAACATAACATAATCCTTTGAAGCCGGTTCATTTATGCAAATCCAAGGTTAAATATATAATCACATTATGCATCATTCGCTTTCTTCATTATACAGAAAAGTAACGGAGACCCCATATCAAGTGCTTAAGCACATGTATGGAGAAAGAATCACTTGATTCCTAGTAAAAATATTGCAACAATACAACAATTCGACAACAACTTCAATATAGTTGTGTCCTGATTATACTTGAAAAACTGGTATCTTCATATCTTTCTCAAGAATTGGGGACGAAAACGCCAATGTAGCCAAATCCTGCTATAAAGAAAGCTATAGATTGTAGGAAGAGATATATGTAGTAATGATTCTTCCCAAACGAAAAGTCATAGCAGCCACACATGAAGAGGTAGAATCCGACAAAGATCTCTAGCATATATACACTGTCAATATTATATAACCAAAGAACAATAAATAAGAGGTTAAACTCTATCTATGCTGAACAATATTACTGATTTTACCCTCGCCATGAAGCCACACTGGCACAAATCCGTTCATATTTCTAGTGGGTAATAGACCAGTACAATATGGGTTACACCCATGGCATTTGTCCTCTTAATAAACCCAAGCCGCTTATGGACTATAGAGTCTGACCACGCAAAACTAGCCGAAGATGTGTACATATTATTTTTAAGGGGTGTTTGTGAGTGTTTAGTTTAAATCGTTTATTTGGTTAAAAAATAAGTATGTACAGTTTTCTTGAGTGGAGTTTTGAAATTACTTATCTGCTGTAAAAATAACCATATAAGTAAATGAATCCACTTTATAAATTGTCAAATTGTAACGTGATAAAAAAATTAAATGGGTTGTGTAAGATGTTTGGTCAAAATCATGGTTTGTAGTCCATTGCTTTTAACAGTTCATTACAGGCCATACTAAATTGTTACAAACACAATTGCAATTTACCTTTCTCCAATTCGAATTTGGGGTTTTTTGGTAGCTTTGGAACCCGATTTAGGCTTCAAAGCTTCTCCAAGTTTCTTTGTGACGACCCATTCATTGACCCTCGTACCAGTCTCAAAAAGACCAATAAATGTTCCTTTAGTTCGATGTAAAGACATGACATTCTCAAAAAGGATCCAAAACACTAGTAGGTGAAATGATCTTGGAGTCCCAACTGCGTTAAGCAGAGAAACAATCGATGGAATATAAATAGCACCCCATTTAGGAACTTGCACTTCAGGCATGAAAACGGTTGTAGGCAATACAACACAATAGAAGATGAATGTAACAAGATGTGCAACGATTTTTCTAACAAAGAAGAAACTGTATATCACGTAAAACTTTTTCAGCAACGTTACTTTCTGCATAAAAAAAGAGAGTAATAAGCACGTTTTGATCTATTAGAAACTTTGAAGAGAGCGTCGTGAACCAAATAAACCTTGTTTTTGGCGATTTCAATGACCATTTTCTTGAAAAGGTTAGCCGGTCCACAAGACCATCGATGTTGTTGATAACGATAGGCACTAAAAGTACTTGGTAACTCGCTTTTCACCTTATAAGTTAAACAATAAATTGTTTGATTCGCGAATAAAACCTTGTAATAGCAATAACGGTAAATATAGACAGCTTTTTTATTATCAAACGTACCTTGAGGTCACCAACGTATACAAACTTCCATCCTTTGAGACTCACACGAACAGCAAGATCCATGTCTTCCACAGTCGTTCGGTCCTTCCATCCACCGGCCTCATTAAGAGCCGAAATTCGCCACACACCTGCGGTTCCTGCATTTCATAGAACAGATCTTATTAATCTTGAACTATTTTTAGTTGTGGTTTATTTGACACATAACAAATATGATTGATTATTTGGGTCGAAGATCTTTACCATTGAACCCAAAAAACGCATGTGTTGCAGATCCTGCTTCTTGTTCCACGGTAAAATGGTAATCGAGTGACATTTCTTGCATTCTTGTCATCAAACACTCGTCCGAGTTCACTGAAATACACCATCACAAAGTTAACAAATGATGATATCTGAAATGTTTAGATTACTAATGTAATAATATACTTTTCATAATTATAGTTGGCAAATTTTTTATCTATACAATTAGAATAAATGAATAAAAAGTTTTATCGGGTCAGCCTTAGTCAACTCGGGACTGCATACATAGTGAGTTCAATCAGATGAAAAGAAACGAATACCAAATTTCCAACGAGCTTGAACAAGTGCGAGTTCAGGGTTGTGTGCAAGGAATGGAATGGTGCGCCAAAGGAAGTCCGGGTCGGGCTGGAAATCAGCATCGAAAATGGCCACAAACTCGCATTGCTTCACATAAGAGTGTTTCATGCCTTGTTTAAGTGCACCCGCTTTGTATCCATTTCTATTATCTCTAATTTCATACGTTATGTTTATTCCCTTCCCTGCCCATCTCTTGCACTCCAATTCTACTAAATCCTGTCCATTTTTCATCCTAAATTAAAAAGCATATAAAACACTTGAAAAACCATACCTGATTTATTGACATATTTTCTGGTAACATATTTTTTAAGAAGGTCAACAACATACACACCTTAAACCACATACGGAGTATTATATACAACCATCGCATGATTTATAAGTTTTTAGCATACATATGTCGTAACATAAACTTATTCGATAATAAATGATAAACCTTGATGATCGGGTCAGTCGAGTCATCAAGAATTTGAATTATGATCCGATCAGAAGGCCATGAAAGTCCACATGCTGCTCCAATCGAAAGTTGATAGACCTACGCACAATCCAAAGTTTAACTAAAAACTTAAACTCGATATTTGTAGAAAATAACTTAAGATAAAATGATATAAAGAGTAACAACTATAGAACACTTACCTCCTTTTCATTATACATTGGTATTTGTATTAAAACCATAGGGTAAGCCAAGTTACCCAACTCCAAATCCTCCTTAATCGCCTCCCATTTGTAACTTTTCTCGAGCTTATATCTCATCAACTTAATAACAACGATAACAATTCCCATATAAACACGCTCAACAAATAACATAACCGACATGATTAAGCATATTGTCACCATAACTTTCATAAATGGCACGATCAATGGCGTCCTTACTTGCTCCCACATTGTTCCCGTTAGCCCGAATCCAGTTACCGAGAGAAAACGATCCATTTCTCTTCCTTTTTCTCCTTACTGAAACTTAACTAGAAATAATGTGTTTGTTATAAAAGAGTCATAGCTTTTTATAAGTACTAATAAAAAGATTTGAACTAATCATGTTTAAGGTATTGTAAGTAAGTTATATATATAAGGAAAGTTGATGGGGTGTTTGATTTTTGCTTGTGAGAAAAGCACAAATGGTGTGTCAGAAACACAATTGAGTGTACATGGAAGCTGTGAGTTTGATGACAATTTTGAATCTAAGTTAACTTATGAAAATGTGAAAAGGGAAGTTGGAAAGTGAAACTACACTTGTTTTTTAAGTTTTTCTTTCTCTCGAATTGAATTTAAGAGCCAACAAGAGGTCCCTTTGAGATGCACAAAAAAATAAAAAAATATTACCATCATTAATATTATGTCACTATGTCAACTAATTAAGTCATGATTATAAACTTAGGACTCAACGTTAACAATATGTCTTGTATTGGAGTACATTAGTGTGTTATTATTGTTACTTTTAATGGAAATAGTTGACTAAATAGATACTCCTGCATTGGAATCAAGGTGGATCTTATTTGGAACAAATGATTTGGAAGTATACATTAGATTGAAGAGAAAAAAGAAAATACTGACTAGATTTTTGGGAGTTATTTTTTCTCGAAAAAATACTAAACTTCTTGAGAGGAGTTTAATGTAGAGGCGGATGTATTAAGGACAGGTGTATTTACGAGATCCTTAGTTATAAATTTATAATCTAATACTATCATAAAAACTTTGCAGTAATGATTAAATTAAATATGTAGAAAGAAAATCGTATTGGTGTAAGGAATAAGATTTTTTAAGGTTGGTAAAAGTCTTGTAGATACAGTTGGGTAGTCATGAAGGTTAAACTTTAAACACCTATTTTTGGTTCAATCTTTTCATAATTTCTTTCATACCTTTCCTGATTTAGATGGTTTGGGTTCAGGGCTTCATCCTACAACCAACTACTTTTCAAATTTCTTCCTATTTTCAGTAAATATTTTTTTCTAAAAAACCTGTTTAAAATAGAGTTCCAATTATTATAACGATATATTTGTTAATGTCATACGTGATGCATGTCACAATTTTAATGACAATTTTAACAAGGTCTTCTAATCAGAATGAAAAATGTGCTTTATATAAATATTTTATGAGTTACAAAACAAATACACCAAATCCAGTACCATTATTCGTTGTGTAAAAGCAAGCATGTTACTCTTGAACGGCATTTAAAAGAAAAAGAATAAAAAAACGCACCTCTTTCAAGCAATACATTTTAATTTCTGTAAAAGGACTAGTTCTACTCCACTGTTGTGGGAAAATGGACCCATACAAACCTACACATGTACTCCGTACTTGAGTTGGAAGCCTTCATTAGGACACCTATGAAAGATCTTTTTACCAATATAAACATGGGGGCCTGACACAACCATACTTCAATTTCACTCTTCCTTACATGCCGATAATTAACATTAATACCACATACAATCTTTCATTTTACATATCATAGTATATCATACTTGTTTTTATGAAGAAAAAAAAAACTGCATGCAATATATGAACATAGCTTATGCTAGAATAAACAGCTTCTATCTTTTACTGTAAATGTTCTAATTAATTAATGTTGATATAAGACTACAAATACTGTAGTCAGAATTGCGAGTCTTGCACGTTTTGTAACTTTTTCCTGCATATTAGCATATGCAACAGTTGGATTGCAACAACAATGCAAGTATGATTTAAACTCATGTCATATCGTAGTATCATTAAAGTAACATTAATGAGACCAAAAATCAGAAAGGTCCCCATAAGTGTAAATCAAAATGTAGTGATACATTAATGAGTATACTTTTGAAAAAACCGACAAATGTCGTAATGATAAAGAAGTGATGGAGTTACAGTTGTTTTACGGCTTGAGGGTCTGCATTGATGAAGAACCTCCGTTAATGGTGCGAATTGTTGCATCTTCTCTTGGTACACTTGACATTCAATTCGCCTTTTGTAGTATATCGTGCCATCTTCATGAGATCTTTGTGCTAATCTATGGCAATACAAGATTTATATATATAACAATCTCAACTCCACTAAAAACAGCCTCGTCAACATCCTCCAAATCAATCACAGAAACTGTAGGTTCATTATTGCTGCAACATGTTGGAATATTTTCCATTAGTAAGTAAATAATAGAACATGGTGCAAAAAAGTGCATGATACAAATCTGAGATTTATACATACTAGAGGTGGTAATTACAACCCCTTCACTTGTAATATTTAATTTGAGTTATGTTTTTATCTCTAATGGCTCAAATACAAACCAGCCAAACAGGTCAAAAGTACCTATTAAGATCATTATAGAAAAATAAGATTATTAGTAAGATGATATATAACTTCCATAATCATACTCAGTTTTTAATTATTGACAAAAATAAATAATTGTAAAAAACAAGATCAGGGAACCCAACCCGTACCAAAATATACTCATTGATCCACTGCCACAACGTCTGAGCTCTGGCCCAATCATTTTGCCATATCTACATATAACTTTAGCAGTTCCATCAATTTCACCCCCATTGATTTAGCTTATATTATAGTGTTTTGACCCAATAACCTAAAGATCTTAAGTTCAATTCCATCCTTGTCCAGTTATGTACTATAGGCATGTTAACGGGTAGAAAATATAAGTTTGAACCTTCAAGGTATAGGTCTTCCATAAAAATGAGTTCCCTCTATTAGTACCTATATAATGCCTCTAATCCATAAACAGTTGCCTCTTATTTACATAATTGCATAGATTGTTTACGGGTCCATGTAACAAAAAAGGTATTGTCTTTCGCTTTCGTTTTTACATACCCTTGCATGACGGGGGACTTAACAAAGCTGATATCTATTTGAAATTTAACTATCTACATATACATCAATTGGCAAACTATGTTGGAGTGAGCATCAAGTGCACGTCTTTTCTACCTTAATTGGTAAACTAGTTTGAAGTCAACAGCAAGTGTTTGTAATTTTGCAATTTTTATTGCCTCACCACCTACATTGTGTCACAGCATCTTTTTCTGGATATTTACAAATGAAAGGCTTCATAGATGTGGTAATCTAAATTTCATTTTGGCACAGCCCGTAAGTAATTTCTGCTTCCAATTAATCGATAATATGCATAGTCACAAACCTTTTGTAGCTTCTCATCTGTTGAACTCTTTTTAGCAGAAAACTCGTCTCGTGACAATCTGCAGATTGGGCTTGGCAGAAGACTTGATACAGCAGGTAATTGTGCATCGGTCAATCCACTGCAGAAAACCACAGTATGTGGGTCAGCAGAAATGTGCCGCTGAATAGATTTGATGTTATCAAGGTAAGCATCTCCAGATGAAGATTCCAGCCCATCGATAATCTGTATAATTGCACCTCTATAATTGTCAATTTGGTATGTTTAATCTCCAATGGATCAAACGGGTACAACATATCTTAAAGGGAAACAGGTCGGAAGGGTTAAAAGTCACATGTGTATTTCAATGCATCAAATCTCGTAGCTTATTTCTTTTTACAAAGAATTTCGAAATTATTAAAATAACTGATTTTTGTAATTAACATTTGACACTACGTATATATTAAACTGAATAAACTATTTGGAGAAAAAGTATTTCAAATCAACCCGACCAAAAACAAAGAAAAAAATTCATGTATCGAACCCATAATATTTAGCACATTCTAATTTTTGCAGGAGCATTAAGGGAGGGCTAATGGAACACAACATAACAGAACATAAGAAACCAAATGTTTACTAAAGAAGAATGATGATGCTCTTGCTTAACTCTACTTTCACAATAAGAGATATTAGTAAATAAAAACATAATCCAATTATAAGAGGATACGATGGAGAAATCTCAGCCCTTCATTGTTTTTCATCATTTGTGATCCAACGATCTTAATTTCTTTCGCATAATTACACTTTTGGTCCCTTAAATATTTGATGTATTTATTTAAATTCAAAAAGATAAACCAAATAATTCATTCATTTATAAAAATTAAAGAATCTATAAACTATATAAAAAAATCAGTTACGATATTTTATTCATTTTATTAAAATTAAATTCGTCCCGCGTAATAGCGGGTCTATAAACTATATAATAAAATCGGTCACAATATTCTATCTATTTATATATTTAATTAATTTCGTCCCGCGTTATCGCGGGATGATAACCTAGTTAGTAAATAAAAACATAATCCGCAGCAAAGTAGTAAGCTTATATGATATAAAAGATCGAGTTGAAGAGAATACCAGTGAACAAACTCCAGAAATATCAATGGCCCCAATGGAAACTAGCTCCAAAAGTCTATCTGGTGTGGACACAAGGAATTCTGGCTCACAAGTTTTTAATCTGTAGCAGAAACACAGTTTCATTAAATTAGAGATGCAATGCACTTGTATAAGCAGACAGCTATATACGAATACAAAAAAACAATCACAAAAGAACCAATATATAAATAAAATTAGAGATGCAATGCACTTATATAAGCAGACAGGTATACACCAGTACAAAAAAACAATCACAAAAGTACCAATATAACTGGGAGCTTATTAAAAAAAAGTTGATGTATGGAAACTAACTTTAACATTTAACGTAAAAGGAACAGCGAAACGCAGTATGAGAGTTGGGGCAGAATTTCGGAAACTATGTAAAATTACCCATGAATTTGATGATCCATGGAGGCACCCGGATGTAGACTCACTGTATGTATTCCAAACACCTTCAAAGACTTGCACACAGCACGTACCTGCAGATACATGTGTCATACCACTATAGACCAAATGAAATGATTGGCTCATAGGGTTGCACATGCTGTTCTTTGGAGACACAGAGCTTATACTTGGAAAAATTATGAGAAATTTGCATTAACAATCTATTCTGAGTGCAACAGATCTATATTTCTGGTTCAGGGGAGAAACATCATAAAAAATGCATAGAATAAACAAGCCATACGTAAAAAAATGCCAGCATTAATGTTATAAAAGACACCAACAAGAGACTGGATAGTCTTCAATGCAACTACACGTACCTGTGTTGCTTTCTCTCGTGATGGTACAAGGAACAAAAGGTATGGGATGGCGAATGAAATACCATCTTTTTCCTTCTTTGTAATGGTATCAACAGCGCTTGATCCAATCCAAGCAATTTGCTCCATGGTAGCCCCTCCACTTGTCTCCAGTACATGTTTGCCACTTGAATAGCATCTCCAAAATTCAAATCCCCATGAGTCAAAGAACAAAGGTTTTCCCGGTTCAGATGCTTCATTCTGATGCATCATATCTTGTACCGTTTTTAAACATGAAATCAAGAATTTTGATGGGCAACCTTCATCTTCAGTAATGTTCCCATTAAGCTTCTTGTCACTCTTTTTATCCGACGGTATTGACTCCTTCTCGACCCTCGCCCTTTTCTGATCCTGATTTTTCCCTTTATTTCGATGGCCTTCGTTACCCTTTCTCTTATTTTGTGAAACATCGGTCCCATTTTCAGTCAAATTTTTAACTCCCTTTGAAGGCCAATCTTTCTTGGTCTTGTTTGTCTTGTCCTTTTTCTCATAACCAGTTTTCATAAGTTTGTCATTATACGGATCCTCAAGAGTAGGTAGGCTAAAGCACATCCCCTGCATCGTCACAACACAAAGTGGTAAACAAAGTGAGGCGAAAAATCCTGCTACTTCAATCATACCTAATCCAATATGCCCAACACTATCATGTCATACATCACATATCACAATCCATGAAAACAGAACAGGATTAACAGCCCACAATATTTGCTTCAAAAACAAGAAAATGTAGAGGATACCAATACTTAATTGAGGCAATCAACAGCTGCTACAGTCAACCTTGCTTACATATAGTAGACCTATGAGCTAAATTTATTTCGAAACTTACATTTATTCTTTTATATATAACCATGAGGCACATATTTAGTGCGATATATTGCTCATGACCGCCAACACTATCCATTTTGAGGTATTTGTGAGCGTGTGTATGAGTCTCCATTCTCACATACTCCAATAAGCAAAAATACTTAAACTTAAGAGATAGATTATACGAGCGGATGTCTAAAATATTATGTTTAATAGAACCTCTTTTCATTTGGTTCTGATTTTGTACGAATATTTTATCGGGGGAACTCACCTGGTGTTTTAAGATTACTTATTTTAATGTATTTATTTGCTAAGAAGAATGAGTAAAAACCTGTTTGTCCAATTCTCGAATTTGAAATAAGGAAATTTCTCAAAACATTCTGAGAAATACTACCTTTATTCAAATAATGAAGTTTCTCAGAACATTCTAAGGAATACTTAAGTACTAAGCCAATCAGAATCAGGTAAAACAAAATTAAAAATTTCTTTCTCGCACGGACTCAGACATCTCACACAGAACTCAGAAATCTCGCACAGACTCAGAAATCTCGCACAAAATCAAAAATCTAGCACATAACTCATAAATCTTGCACATAACTCAGAAATCTCGCACGTAATTCAGAAATCTTGCACATAACTCAGAAATCTCGCACAGAACCCAGAAATAACTCAGAATCTCGCAGACTCAGTAATCTTGCACATACCTTAGAAACCTTGCACAAACTCAGATATCTCGCATAAAATAAAAGAAAACAAAACATTTCTCCTACTACACATATCGTTATTAAGCAACGTTTTTCTGCAAATTCATGTGTTATAACATTAATATCAGATATCCAGGTGTTAAAAGATGGGTGTGAAAATGTTACGAAGGTAATATTCACAAGATAATACGTGATATAGTACCTGACACATTCTGCGTTTACCAGATTGACGACGCTTTTTTTGGGCGATAATGGCGGCTACGCGATTAGAAACCTTTGTTGATTCGCTCCTCAACTTCTTTCTTATTGATTTGTTCTTCTTTTTCCTAATCGCATCTTCTCCTGAAGGCATTTTTGTTTATATAATTCGAAATTAACAAAAAAGCAACTTGAGAAATTGAAGAGAGCTTGTGAGCGTTTGCTGCAGTTGCGTTTTGTACTTGGGTGGTAGGTTTGTTATAACGACCGAAAACTGTGGGTACCTTCTGGTAATTCACGGGCATCCAGGGTTAGACGATATATTTGGGCCCTGTATGGGCTTATTTCTTTCTGTTTATTGATTTACAAAAAGAAAAAAAAAAAGAATATCATTATTATGATATCTATATCTATATCTATAATTTATAATTTTCTATAATTATTTATAATTTTCAATTCAATCACAAAAAATAATTATATTGACTCTACATAATTATTAACATTTTAATCATGTCAAAAATTATACTTTCTATTATTATTACTATATATAAGTTAAAATTCACTCTATTATCATATATATAAATATATAAATACAAAAAATATATAATAAATCTTCAAAACACATACATACTCTTAATTTCTCATCCATTCACCGTTACCATTATCACTGTCTACTATTGTTATATGAACAGTCGCATTGTACATATAATAGTAATATATTATATAATATAATTAATTAGTAAATGAAAATAAAACAACAACTTAAAGTGTTAAGCATATAAACGAAATTACACAAAACTCATTATCAATCAAAGTAACAAACTATAACACCAACCAAAATTATTTATAACACAATTTATTTGAGAAGAAAATATCGAAATAGCAAACTATAACAATAATCAAAATTATTACTCTGTAGCTTTAGTTATGTTTGTAAAAATTAGTTATCATTCTAATATAACTGACAGAGAATACAGTCGGGAAAACCCATGGCTAATATACACGTTTGTAAAATGTAGAGGTTATTTTAAAATACTAGAAAAAATATTTATATATGTAAAAAGTAATAATTGTTAAGTTTGTATAGTATTTGCATTTAATTTGCATGTTATTAGCATTGCTATACGGTTTTAGTTCAACTTGATATCCTTACAAATTCAAACTAAATTTATCACCGGTTAAATTAATGTTGAGCCTAAACTGGTAACAATGATAATGATAATATGTATAATTATAAAAGTATAATACTCACATTATACAATGAAATTTAGTACTTTTTTTTAAACAATAATTCAACGTAGTCATATATTACTTTTGTTATTTGTTGGCGGATTAACCGTGAATCCGTAATTATGAGTTGATAATAATAATTTGCTCGTATTTAGAATTCGAGATTTTGGATACAGTTAGTGAAAAGTGAAAAATATGTAAAAGAATTGAATTATATTGTAAAATAATTATTAGATAACTAAATATGAATATATTGAGTCTTAGTTTAATTTTAAAAATTTTATAATAAAAATATTAAATATTTTATATATAATTTTGATTTGATACAGATGATTACTTTTAAATTTTTTTCAAAGAACAAAATTATCATCCTTGAAAAAAATGATAATTTTGATACCATTGAGCTTTGTTAGAAAGTGGGCTTATATGTTTAGCTCTAAAAACCCTAAACCAAAACCAGCCCTTTTACCTCTAGCCCATAAAAACTAAAACCCCATCAGAGCCTTATTTCATTAGACCCTAAAAGTTAACGTTCCTATTTATCATTTCCAGTTCACCGGAGCTCAACAAAACACAACCCCGCCAATTTAAGCTAACTTCCCGTCGCCGACATCAAACAATCAAAGCAAACATGAGGAAGAAAGTTGACGAACGTATTCGAACCCTAATTGAGAACGGAGTCAAAACCAGACACCGTTCCTTTTTCGTCATTATCGGTGACAAGTCACGTGACCAGGTAACACAAATCAGTGTTTATACACACACACACACAAATATATATATATATATGTTGTGTAGAGAGTATTGATTATTAATTACTACTTATTATATTCATTGACACGTGTGTTTATTGCTGTTTGAACAGATTGTGAACCTACACTATATGCTTAGCAAATCAGTTATTAAGTCTAGACCTAATGTTTTATGGTGTTACAGAGATAAACTTGAACTCAGCAGGTTTTTTCTTTAACCTTTTTATATTTATTCATTTCATTAGTTCTAGTAAAAGATGTAGGATTGCATCTATATATTAAGTGATGGTGGTTTAATTTTGCAAAAAAGCCTATAACAATAACAATGTTGTGAATGGGAGAAGCAAATTTGAAGTGACATATTGGAAGGGTTTTGATTAGTTAATTGGTAAATAACACCAAAAGCTACCAACTTTGTCAAATTTCTTCTTTTGGGTAATTCACTTTTTTATTATCATTTAAGTTTTTTATTTTTTTGTACCACCAAAAAATGGACCTTTATTATCAATTTGAAAGTATTTTAATTATTTATCACCGTAAGAAGGGATGTGGCTTTGGTGCTTATTTTTATTGGACATAATGTTTTTAAATAAATTAATTGTAAGGGAGTTAATTTGTGGAATCATTAAATGCTAGTTAACAATAATCTGAGAAATTCAGTGCATAATAGTAATTTGTGTACATGGAACATATAAACGTTTTGCTTAGCGTAATTCGTGTCTAATTTTATGTTCGTTAATTATGTATCACAGTCATAAGAAAAAACGGGCGAAACAGGTTAAGAAGCTCATGCATAGAGGACTTCTAGACCCCGAGAAGGTGGATCCCCTCTCACTTTTTCTCGAAACTGCAGGAATTACGTATTGCCAGTACAAGGATTCCGAGAGGATTCTTGGAAATACATTTGGCATGTGTATATTACAGGTAGGTACAATCACATTGTTCTTAAGAGTTGAGCTCTACTGCTGCTGCTACATGTTCATATGAAAAGTTTATATTTTTCTCTTCAGGATTTCGAGGCCTTGACACCGAATCTTTTAGCAAGAACTATAGAAACAGTGGAAGGCGGGGGATTGATTATACTTTTGCTTCGTTCTTTGTCTTCACTTACAAGTCTATACACCATGGTCATGGTATGAATCATAATTTCTTTCTGTTTGCTTTAAACACAATTATCAATATAATCAGGAAAAAAATATATGATCTTCACACCCCCAAGAGGAAATCACAAGTGGAAACAATTTCTTCATGTTTGCAGTTTAAAGGTTGATATCTTTATCTTCTTGGCAACAATTATTTGTTCGTGCATCCAATTTGTTGCAGTCATTTATGTAAAGAATATTATGTGAAGAAGAATGTCAGTTAAAAGATAAGATTCACACTGCATGATTGTAATTTTGCTTATTCGAAATAAATTTCTAAAAATTTCCATTAATAATTTGTGGTCAGGGCCCATATGCCACCCTTATTATCTGTAAGAATAAGTATATGACAAGCACCTAAGTAGAGTATGACTGAGGAGATAGAATTTGTATTAAATTACATGTCAAAGTTTACACTTTAGCTCTGATAAGTTTGGAAGTCCTAATGATAAATGCTGCACTAAGATTCAGGTGGTGGTTTAATTTTGGGTGGTATGGTTTCTTTGAAATTAAAACAGGACATTTTTCTTCACATTTCGGAGATGTATAAATTTACAAAATTTTGTTTACACTTCTATTAAAAATTGACAAATTTAACTGCAGTTTAATCAGTACATATCTTTCTGATGATAGTTGTATCAGGTGATGGCTAACTGTGCAATTAATCCTGTTGATGTGATCTTGTAAGCTGCCATGTTCTTTGGTAGATTACATTTATTGTAATTGCTTATTATATCAGGTCCTATATGCACATAAGGTTAGCGTAGGTCATGTAGCTTTAAGTATGTAAAATAGTCATATAAAGACATTTGATTGACATTTAATCTCCTCTTTAGATAAGACATCTTTTATAACTAGTTGGGTGCTACTTGCAGGACGTTCATGATAGATTTCGTACAGAATCTCATTCTTTAGCTACTGGACGCTTCAACGAACGTTTCTTACTTTCCCTTGCGTCATGTGAATCATGTATAGTTATGGATGATGAGTTGAATATACTACCAATCTCATCTCATATGAAGTCAGTCACACCAGTTCCTGTTAAAGAGGTTAATTTATGCTCTCTTGAACATTGTAGTTTGCGTTAATAGAACACTTCAGTCTGTTATTGGTCAATGTTGACTTATGTTGGTTCCTTTGAAGTTATAGTTCTAAAATTATATGTTATGTTTGCCTCTTGTTGACAATGAAAGGACTCTGAGGGGCTCTCGGAAGCAGAACGTGATTTGAAGGATCTAAAAGAGCAATTAAAAGATGACTATCCTGTTGGCCCACTAATTAAGAAGTGTTGTACATTGGATCAGGTAATGATGTTTATTATGCTGATAAATCTCTGTAGGTTTGGAGACACAGTCCATATTTTTGTTTTTGTTGTTTTTGTTGTTTTTGTGTTTTTTTCGCCTAATTTGAGGATTAGTACCTTGATACAGTGATTTTACAAATTGTTATACATGTTGACTTGACATGTTCTGAATATTCAGGGCAAAGCTGTTATTACCTTTCTTGATGCGATATTGGATAAGACGCTCCGTAGCACCGTGGCTTTGCTTGCTGGTCGTGGACGTGGGAAATCAGCTGCACTTGGTCTTGCAGTTGCTGGAGCTGTTGCTGCAGGGTAAGAACTCTATCTATTCTCTGAGACGTTGCTCTTTGATTTCTGTTGATTCCTTTGATCTAGTGAACTTGCATTATTTCAGGTATTCAAATATTTTTGTAACTGCTCCTAGCCCAGAAAATTTAAAAACTTTGTTCGAATTTGTATCAAAGGGATTTGATATGCTTGAGTACAAGGTGAAAGTTTTTACTTTTACTTATTGTACTATTAGCTTAATTGTTGATTTGCATTATGTGCTCTTTTCTTATTTATATACTTTGGGTAAAAAATTTTTTTATCAGGAGCACTTGGATTATGATATCGTGAAAAGCTCAAATCCAGAACTCAAAAAAGTGACTATCAGAATTAATATATACAAACAGCATAGACAGACAATCCAGGTTTGCATGCATGCCCAATCGACTCCGGGATATTAATCTTTGTCTTAAAAACATTGCTCATTTTGTATTTGATCTATGTTAGCTATACTTACTTAATGGTTGTATGCTAATTTTCTGCTGTAAATGTAGTTCTTTGTTTATTGGGATTTCTGTTGCTATCCTAACAAGTAGCTTCTACATTTAAGGGAGTTTTAAAACCAACTATTCGTATTTTGCAGTATATACAACCTCATGAACATGGAAAACTGTCACAAGTTGAGCTTTTGGTGGTTGATGAAGCTGCAGCCATTCCTCTGCCAGTTGTGAAGTCTTTGCTTGGGCCTTATCTGGTGTTCCTTTCTTCTACTGTTAACGGGTATGCAGAATGTGTTCTGATTTTCTTGTGAGGATATCTTTCCTTTTTGTTGCTATCCTCACAACCTCACATATGTTCACCCAACATGACTCATGGCCATTTGTTACCACTACACGTATTTTCTTTTATAATCTGAAACTATCATATATCTGTCTTTCTTGAAGCTATGAAGGTACAGGGCGGTCTCTATCATTAAAGTTGATAAAGCAATTAGAAGAGCAAAGTCTAGCGACTACAAAAAGCACAGATGCTGTTTCTTCTGGTATGGTATTTTATGTTTTCTAGATGCCAGTTTTGGGCTCTAGCATGATTCACAAATTCTGCATTCATGACTTTCTGATGAACATGCATATAACCTAGTTCAGTAGTTCGTCTTAAAGACATTTATACGATTTAATTCGTTCCAATGCAGGTCGTCTGTTTAAGCCGATAGATTTGAAAGAAGCTATTAGATATGCATCTGGTGATCCAGTTGAATCCTGGCTTAACAATTTACTTTGTCTGGATATAGAAAATTCAATCCCTAGCATCAACAGGTTAAAACATTTCTAAAAAGACCAAATGGGTTGACGTTATAAGCTGTCTCCTTTGTCTCATATCTTCTTCTTTGTGTAAATAGGCTGCCTCCTACTGATGAGTGTGATCTTTATTATGTTAACCGGGACACTCTTTTCTCATATCATAAAGACAGCGAGTTATTCTTACAGGTAGTTAAAGTCTATTTGATCATTGTTTTTACTATGTATTTATGTACATTAGTGCTTACATATTCTTGCACTATTCAGAGAATGATGGCTTTGTACGTTGCTTCTCACTACAAAAATTCTCCAAATGATCTTCAATTATTGGCTGATGCTCCAGCTCATCACTTGTTCGTGTTACTTGGTACATTATCTTTTTTTTTTCGTTTGTAAATCCTTCAGTATTATTACCACCGATATTATTTTCTCCATCCTTTATTTTTTTTATGTTTCAGAAAATGTAATCCTTGAGATTTTTGTCGTCAATAGCTTTGACATAGATAGGGATTGTTGGGAGTCTTTTGTTTAATTATTCACAGATATATGTTACCAGACACCTTAGATGATATATCTAAAAACTTGTTTTTGCAGGTCCTGTTAATGAATCAAGGAATCAACTCCCAGATATTCTTTGTGTTATCCAGGTTTGTTCTTCTTTTTGTCTCTTCTAGCTAGAAGTGATAATTTCAACCGTTTACATATAAATGAGTCGATTTGGGCTATGTTTCATCTCTAATAGGTAAAACCAAAAAGTTCAACTTTATAAGAAACAGGTAAAATGGGCTTATTAAAGTTGTTCATACTTCGAAGTGCATATTTAAAGCATAAAACAGCCAAAATGACTTGAAAAAGCTAGATTTTTATTGAAATAATGTACGTTTGTGGTCTCATCCAACACACTTATTATTTATAATTTTTGGTTTTTTGGACTATTGTGTTTTGGCCCACCCAACCTGACCCGCTTTGAGCAGTACCAAAATTTTGTCAGTATTGACACATTGTCCTACCCAGGCCGTCCCACTCGTTTTGCCTCCTCTACTTCCCGCTTTATTTGGAATGCATATGTACTAAGTCCGTAGTTTTGATTCTGGTAGTAAATGACACTACTTCTGGTTTCATGTTCATTGTTGTTCTTTCATTGCTCTATAGGTTTGCCTTGAAGGAAAGATATCCAAAACTTCTGCCTTGAGAAGCTTAAGTAATGGTCAGCAGCCTTCTGGAGACCAAATTCCATGGAAGTTTTGCGAACAATTCCAGGATAAAGACTTCCCAAGTCTTTCTGGTGTTAGAATTGTACGCATCGCTACACATCCAAATGCAATGAAGGTCCGTACCTCTACTCGATTCACTTTTTTTATATTTAAGTGCAGCATAATTTACAATGTCTGTCCCAAGGGTAACTGATTGTCATCTTATCGTGTTGCAGCTTGGGTATGGGACAAAAGCCATAGAATTGCTGAAGAGGTATTGTGTTATTTTTTTATTTTTATTTTTATTTTTATCTAAGACAATTGTCATTTATAATCATTTATAATTAAAATGTATTTTATATAGGTACTTTGAGGGTCAATTCACTCCCATCTCTGAAGTTGATGTTGAGAATGATCCAGAACCTCCACATCTCAAAATTACCGAAGCAGCTGAGAATGTAAAATCTTGTTATTATGAATTAACTTTTCTACATTTACCGTTCCTATAAATCTGACATTTACTTATTGATGTAGGTGTCGTTGCTTGAAGAAAATATAAAGCCCAGGTCAGACCTTCCTCCGCTTCTTGTACATCTTAGTGAAAGACGGCCTGAGAAGCTTCATTACATGGGTGTCTCCTTTGGGCTTACTATGGACCTGTTTCGCTTCTGGAGGAGGCACAAATTTGCTCCATTTTACATATGTGAAATTCCAGTTGAGTTTTTATTATTCATACCTATATATTCTCTCTTTACCTGTATTTATTTCAGGCTTAATACTGATTATATTTGTCTTTTTGAACTTTATGGTCAGAATTCTGTTACCGGTGAGCATACATGTATGATGCTGAAATCTCTAGACACTGATGATATCGAAGTTACTGGATCAGATGAATTGGGATTTTTTGGTCCTTTCTATCGAGGTATGTGTTTCTTTGAAGCAAGGTATCCTGTAGAAGCAGTAAGATTGCCCTGTTGGGTATATATATATATATTTGGTAAATAAATAATTTGGATAAAATAATCAAAAAAACTATAATTAAGTTAATGATCCAAGTATATTTGAATGAAACAATGTTATGAGGTTGTATTTGACTTCCATTTAGCCTGTTTTCCTTTTAGCTATCTTATGTTTTTTCTGATTTGACCTATTTAACCGTATGAGATAAAATACAAACCCAAATAAGGCCCATTCATAAGTAAATGGTTTGAAAGTGCCACCCCTGTTGTTCTGTTACTTGTTTATTCAGAGTTTTTGGGGTTGACAGTTGATTTTTTCTGTATGTTCTTAGCTTTTAGGTCAGCCTTTGCCAGGCTTTTGTGCTCTCCAAGTTTTAATACGATGGAATGCAAGCTTGCGATGAGGTATGTCTTTTGGGTATCTTAGCTTTCGAAGCAGAATATCAATGCTCTAATATATTTTGCTAATTATGATTTTGTAGCATCTTGGATCCAAAACTCAACTTTTCAGATGTAGATCCTTCATCAACCATTTCACCTGGTATATATGATGATATCATCAAATCACCAATCAGTATGAATAGACTAGCAGCTTACGTCAACAACCTGGCTGCTTACCATCTGGTAAGGATTCTTACGAATGAACTGATAAAATCTTAATTACTTTCACTACTTGTACATACTTTTGCTATAAAAAGAATATCGTGTTAAACAAAGTTTGTAATGTCAGTTGATGAATTTTGAATTTGTTTATATTCATTTCTCTCAAGAGTAATTGTGTCTCTGATATATTATTATTTGACAGATTTCAGATCTGAAACTGCCACTTGCATACCTATACTTCCAGGAGAAGTTGCCAGTTACATTATCATATGCACAGGCCACTGTGTTACTATGCATGGGCTTGCAGAACCAAGACATCCCTTACACTGAGGTTTGTTCGTCAACTTCTATATCTTCTGGTCAAATTGTATTTAGTGAACCCTAAATAATGGATTTAACCATCTGTTTAATATTTTATTCTTCAGAAAATGATGAATTTGGATAGGCAACAAATAATGTCGTTTTACATGAAAGTCATGAGGAAGATCCACAAATATTTGGATTCGGTGTCTTCAAAACAGTTTACTGCAACTCTGCCACCGATCAAAGAAGTAAGTATAAGTTTGATTTACAGCATTTGTTTTGTTTCAATGCCGCAACTTTTGAATCTATACTGATGAATTATTGTGCAAGCACATGAGAAGTGTTTGGTAACCAAGACCCATTTTTCTGTTTGTACTGTTGGTTCATCTCTGTTATTTTGGCTTTCAGGTGGAGTTAAAACCGCACTCAATTTCAGTGGATGAGGATCTTGATGAAGCGGCAAGGAAAGTCAAGGTCTGTTTGGTTCACCATCCAATATTCCTATGCTGTGGGCGGAAAAATGGGTTGGTCAAGCGGGTTGGGTAACAAGTCAAAATGGGATCAGGTCTAAGTGGGTAATTTTGTACAGACTGGGTCGGGTTCGGTTAAACTGAACAATTTGCCCAGATATTATGACCTATCTATAAATAATATTTTATGTCATGGAAAAAGATCCACATGGAAGTGCATTTTTTGCGGGACAAAGGAAAGCAATGATATATATTCATCGATGAATATTTTATTGGATACTATTTTTATTTCAATCTTCACTAGATGATATTTTTGTGTAGGTATTTATTGATGAATATTACACGTTAAAAGGGTTGCTTCCTGCAAGAAAAAAAAAAACAAAAGAAAACAAAATATATCTATAGATCCTTCCCCTTTATGTTTTAATGTCATTATGACTACAAGATTTTATTAGTTTGATAATAATCTTTATTCTGAACAAAATGATTTTTGAGATTTTATATGTTAGATATACACTTGGGTGTACATTCCTATCTAGACCGGTTTATTTTTAAGCTAGACTTTCTATACGCGTCTGACTTTGTAGAGAAAAGACATGACCTAAATTGACCCATTCACAAATCAATTGGTTAAATTTTCCTTCTATAGCCTACGCTGCCAGGTCTTTTGAAACTTACGTATTTGTCTTCTGATATTATATTAGGATGACTTCAAAGCAAAAAGTGAAGGCTCACTGAATCCGGAGTTCCTTCAGAGATACGCCATTGCTGACAAGGATGCAGATTTTGAAAGTGCTTTACAAAATGGCAGCGGAAAGATACCTTCAGGTGGTGTGATTAGCGTTAAGTCTAGCAAAAGCAAGACAGACAAATACCTGAAGCCAAAAGGAAAGATTGAGAAAAGCAAGGATGGAAGCTCTTCTAAATCATCAAAGAAGAAGAAAAGATCATCTTAATCTAACTTGTATTCTACTGTTCAGATTAAAATGCTGGGCATTCACAATTTTGACTTAACCATGAATGGTATCTACAATTTTTTAAGCACGAAAGAAGACAAAACTTAGTTTATGTTAACAGCGATTATATAGTCATCAGTTGCATTACATTTTTAGCAATTGCTCAAGCTCTTTTTGTGGTTAAAACTTCATGCACTTGATTGTTTGTCATTTTTTTTTTCAACTTAGGTATGTTTGAGAAATGTAGTAAAAAGGTCACATTGGCTCTCAATTGTAAGAGTACATATGGGCATATGGCCTTCGATTGTTTCCGTCTATTGGGTTTGGGTCTTTATTACACTCATTATTGCTTTTTTAAGTGGGTGTATTCGATGTGTTTTTTTCACTAAATCATAATCATTACAGCCACCACATATACTTTGTGCCATGATGTAAAACTCCCTCAAACGATCTGGTGACAAAATAGTGAGATCCAGATGATTAAATAAAATTATACAATAGTTGTTCGTACATATCAATCAATCAATATAATATAAAACAGAGTAACGTCAACATTACCTATTATTTTCTTAAATGAAAAACCCAGAACAAGTGAACATTGTTTTTTGAACTAGTGAACATTTGGGTCAACGTTTAACTAGCATAATATCTTCTAAGAGATAGATTTAAGACCGTTATTAATAAATATTCTACTATTTTGAGTATAATGTTTTATTGTTATAATAATTTTTCTGGCTATTATGGTCTTTATAAAGAGCTAGAACCATTTACAACAATGCGATAAAAACAACGTATGATATAACACTTAATATTTTTCTATTCCTTTCTTATGAAACGCTTAATGTTTTTATTAACGTATATAATACGAAAAATCAGAACACTTTACATAGTATGAAATCACGGTACAAAGTGTGCGCTCTTTTTTACTATGATTTTTAAAGATGTAGTAATTATCGCTTGGTGTGGTTTTGTGGTCCCTTGTCGGAGATGGGTGTCACTTATCCTACCGTTTTCCAACTTCTCCAGGATGACGTTATAGGAACTGCCCTATTTTTTCGGGTTCTGTCTTTGTAGAGATTGTGTTTGGCAAGACGAAGTAAGGACGGTAGGTGTGGCTCCGGAGCATGCAATGGTTAATAAAAAAACCTTTTTGTAATACTCTTTTTCAATTCAAACACACTATATATATATATAACTACAATTCTTTTTCACACATAATTTTCACTATTTCTACTTATTTTACACACAAACCATATCACACATATACTCAAAAATGTTTAAGCATCATCTGAATAATTCTCAATCACAATCAAATGATTTTTTTAACAATTTAATCAACAATCCTATTCAAAATACAAATTATTCATCAATAAATTGTCTTCTGCAACTTAATTTAATTGAAGTTGTATTTTAAAATATAAATATATTTGTGTTAATTGAAAAAAAAAATTAATTGGTAGAACTTAAAAAAATTCAGTCTTAATCTTTTATATAAATAATATTTAATTTTTTTAAATAAGTACCGACATATAATTACTATTAATTCCTTAATTTTTGTTGTCATAATAGAAGGTGATGTTATTTTAACCTTCTTGAGATGACCAAATAAAAAATGTATTTGACCAGTACATGTGTGAAACTTTCGTATGAAATCCAGGTTAATAAGATTTTGAGATCATATATATTTTTGAAAGGAAAAATAATACATCTGCCATTAGAATATGCTTGAGTTTAATAGATGTTTTTTTATCCTTAACAAAGGAGTTTATAAATGTCACAAAAAAGTAATAAACCAAATTATTTGTCATTGTTAAATAAGATAAACGTAATCTACTTTATTTATATTTTTATTTTAAAAGCTCTCTATGCTCTAGTCTTTTATTTAATGTTTTATATACACTTGTTCACCTGTGTCGGTTTGGAGGATATTTAGGTGTCTTAATCGCCTTCCTTTTTATAGTATATCCACGAATAATAATGTAAAACGAGTTTTTGAGTTTGTTATTTTAATATGGTTGAGTTCATGAAAATTTTAGTGAGAATGAATAAATAAATTCTGGTCATTTATTTGATAAAAATCTAATTTTCTCCTCAAGTTAAATATCTCAAAAACAACTATTCAAAAACTTATAAAAATTACACTATAAAAATCAACGTTTTTTATTTTCGATTAGACATCTTACATGATATACTTTCGATGAATTTATTTTTTTCATTTTTTGATGAATTTTGACAACTAGTAACATATGTGTTACCGGCAACTATCACGTGTGTTACCGGTTTTCAAAACTCATCAATAAAATGGAAAAAAAAAAGTTTATCGAAAGTATGTCATGTGAAATGTCTAATCGAAGAGAAAACAATGCTGATTTTTATGGTGCAATTTTTATAATTTTTTGATTAGCCATTTTTGAGATGTTCAATTTTTAAAAATGTGACGGTTTTATTATCTTGATGAAAATGAATGATTGAGATTGATTCATTCATACTTACAAAAAATTTAATTTCTCATTTGAACCTAATTATATTTTAATATATTTATAAATATGATAACTTATTAAATCGCCAACCAAAATTGAATCGTTAGTGTTGTTTAGTTGACCAATTACTCCGTATTATAGTTTAAAATGTGCTTAGTTAGTTAGTTGTAAAATCGCCTTCTTCGTGATTATAAAGGATTTAGATTCCACTTGGACATGTCTTCACTCTTTTAGATTGGTTAGTAAGTCTATCTTTTCGTTACCTCTCGATGCGTTGGTTTTAAAATGAGCTTTCTTATAACAATTATGGTAAGCAAAAAAAAATTAGAAAAAAAATTAAATAAATAAGATTTTTAGAATTTTATTCACCACAGTTTTAAAGACCAACTACAATAAAAATATGAAAGTGTTAACCATACCATAAAGTTTGTTAGAGTATTGGCAAATCCCTTGTTTTATTAGCCCTCTCAAAGTTTATTTGAAATCCATAGCGGTGAAAAAATACAGATATGGTCAACAATATATAACTATTTATATAGTACATATTCATTTTTATAAGCACATTTTTAGATATATCATATATGACTAGCGTAATACTCGTGTTATATAGCGGAATATAAGTTTTTATTATAAGCTATTGACTCAATTATAATCATATATTATGTTTGTTCTTTATGGATTATCTATAATGGTGACTCAACAACGATAAATTGCTTGTATATAGAGTTAATGATTCAAGATACGGTGCTCAGTGTTATGAATATGATCAAATTAATATTAAATAGAGATTACATAAGCAATATTTAGAAATGTAAAAGTTAAATTTTAGAAGTTTTTATATATAAAAACACATAAATACTTTATATATTAGTATAGATATATTATAAGCACAAGAACCATCTCTATAATATTTATATTTCTCTTTCTGAAAAGGAATGATGGCTCATGGCTCAATAGTTGACATTTATATTAGATATCACTAGCAGATTACCCACGCAATGCAACGAGAAAAGTTTATTAGTTTCACATCAATTTGATATATAGTATTTTGTTTTCTGAAATACTTTAAAAATCAAAAACTATATAACAATAATGTTTTGTAAGTGGAAAAATCACTTTTAACCAAAAAAAAATTTTAAAAATTGTAATTTAGTAACCCAAAGTGAAATATATCATAATTTGTTATTGCAAACTCGATGGTCGGGTCATTGATTACGAGTGTCGGGTTTTGAGTTCTTAATAGACAGGTTGCGAGATGTGGAGTCATTTTTTGAGTCTAAAAGTTTAAATTTCACTGATTTTTTTTATTTTTGGTTTGGTTTTTTGTATTTTGATATTAAACATTATCTATAGTAAATGGTAATCGTAAAAGTTGATCAAAAATGCGAATTACTCGAATATAGAAATTGACAACATAACAATTAAAAACATGTAAATAAAGATGTAAACATAGAATTTCATTAAAAACACATTTGAGAGTTCGTTTTTCTTAACTTACAATACGTATAAAATTGGTGGAAAGTTAACTTTTAAAGGATTTAGAGGCGGAATTTCACTACGAAAGATGGATAAACTGCCTTTGGCAATTTGCTAACGCCTTCCTCTCGTACCAACATTTATGTCCATAATAGGCACGTCCCCTATGTCTTTTTCGAAAATCCTCATATGTAGTCATTTCTATTTCAAACAAATATCTCAAATGCATCATATAATAGTATATAGACATAGAGAAGTTTAATTTAAAATTAAATGTTATATATTAATTAGTTTATGGTTTAATAATGTTTGTATTAATAATAAATTAATAATTAGGGGTATTTTAGTCACTTTAATGAATCTTTTAAAAAAAGACTCTTAGTAATTGTATGAGTAAATTATTTATTCATATCTTAAAAAGAACTTCTCAAATGCATCATGTAATTTAAGTTAAAATTAAATGTCATATGTTAATTAGTTTATGATTTAATAATGTTTGTATTAATGAGGATTTAATAATTAGAGATATGTTATTAATTTTTATGGATTTTAAAGAAAGCTCTTAATAATTATATGAGTAAGATAGTATTTTTATTTTTAAAAAATATATCAAGTGAATTATGTAATAGTAGATGATGATATATGGTATGATTCCTTCGAATTTAGTAATAAGTAAGCAACACACGACTTTTTAGACATGCTTATGAGCAATAATCATACAAGTAAAGTAACTGCTTAAGATTTTAGTGTCATAGGATTCCTCTTTTTAAATGAAAAAGACTAAACAAAATAGTATTACATATAAATCATAAATCTCGTTTTGATTTTGTGTATTCATCCCAAAAAAGATAAAAATAAAAAGACAGAAAAAAACTTTGTCTTCTACGTTGTTAATTTTCATGATTCTATAATAAAATAACAAAAAAAAGTCATATAATGAACGGGATTACTATTATACCTCTATATACATATAGACACTCACAGAAAAGGGTGTCTATTCAAAATTTTTGAGACCTATAATCAAACATAATATAAATAGCAAATAAATATCCATAATTCCAAGTGTGGTCAAAATCACGGAAGGCTTGATGTTACGCTTGAATACAAAAAGATTCACTATCAATACATCTTCTATGTATGTGCCAAATAAAATAAGCGTACTTCCACTAATACCCTATTAATATCGGATGTGTCAATCTACCAAGTCAACATATTTGTTAATTCCCTCGATTTACGTTTACACTTTGCATAAATAAGTTTCGTACCATTTAAGGTTTAATTCAACCTGTATCGTGGTTTATACAAAAAATGTTATGAATGACCATCAATCATCAATCTAAAACTTAAAGTAAAACTTTATAACAATTGTCACGGTTGAATTGCTTCTATTAACACCTTTTTAAATATTACGTTACTCTTAATGTGTATTATTTGACGCATATTTTAAACTTATGTTTTATGTAACCTACAACTTTTATTAATAAAAATTGTCAAGTTTTTCAAAAAATAAGTTATTCGGAGTAGTTTCGGATTATTTAAGTTTTATTTGTTTGTAATTTTACGTATTTTTAACAACTTAAGTTATAAGTTGTAACTACTTTGTCAAATGCTTATATAAAATAAAATTTCAGCTTGCTATAACTACTTTTATAAACATTATTCGTAGTATCTAACCTTACACAATAAATTAAATTAAAAATCGTTAAAAGATTTAACTATTTACAGAGCCGTTTAAATTCGTTATGAATACATTTCATTTGATGAGCAGACATGGCTATTTTTATAAACAGTTTAAAACATTGATAGTTGGGTACTTGTGTTGTGAGAAAACACATGGACTTGAACCTGATTTCATGTGGACCCACCCGTGAGAAATAATAGAGAAAGGTAGGAAGCCGTGAAAATGTGAAATTTTGTTGGGTGTGGAAGGATCCAGTGAAAGAGACATAAACTTAAGTGGGGGGTACGGCCGAATTCCGGTAGGTTTGGGTGCGTAGGTTGGGGTATTGTTCCGACGGGGTGACGTGTCACGCCGCCGTACAAGGTCAAAACGGTAAATAGTAGTCACGTCTCCATGTGGTCCATTAGATAGTGAGGTGTGTTTGTGTTTGCATCTCATTTGCATTTATTATGTTTAGTTGAGGCATATCAGCATTTATTTAGTTAAATGTTACATTTATCACCTTATGGTTTTGAAGTTTATACAACTACCTTATATGCCAATTTCTGTTTTAGGATGACATGATGAAACATATTTTTGGTTTAGTTAGGTTTAAAGGTGATAAATTGACGCACAAATTACAAAAGTAGTTCATTTTCACATCGTCAAATACTCTTTAAATCACAAGTAGCAATCATGGGTCGATTGTCTTTTAACATATATGAAAAGCTTATATGTTATTTATTACTATTCAATTATTAATTCACACATTATCTACATTTCTATCTATAACTCACGACTAGATATCATATCGAGTTGTGAATGATGTAGCAGTATCAGAAAGTGGGCTTCATTCATAACCCGTGGTTGTTCAACTCTAAATGGTGTAACGTATCGAATATCGCTTCATTTTTTTCGGTACTTGTATGAGTTACAGTTACATATTTAATGACCGACTAACACTGAATGAAAATATTTAACAATCACTAGGTGATCGAAATGAGTAAATGTCATACTCTTAGTGGAAATGTCTAACAATCGCATGTTTATACACACATAATCATATAAATTGCATTAATTATGCTATTAACAAGTTTTGGAACATAAATCACAAGTAACAATTGATATGTAGAGTACTAGTATTTATTAAGTTTTACATCTCTCTTCTTATATAACCCTAGACTAAACACTTAAATTTGAAGTTATACTCCCATCTTAAACAAATAAAAAGAATTAAAATGAATGAACAGTAAATAGTAGTATATATTTATTTAAAACAAAACCAAAAATAAAATACAAAAAATTCAACACTTGATGGATTATTCCTTTCTTTTTTAACTATAAAGAAAGGATACAAGAAAAGTAATGACTTTTTAGCTCAAAACAATTATCAAGGGGATTAAAAAGCACATTTGACAAATGAAAAAGGACCAACAAAGACCATTTACATGTCTCTTTTCCAACTTCACTCGGTTTCTCGACCATGTGACTAAACTCTATTCTCTCTCTCATTTTAAGACCTTCTTTGAAATTGCTGCTATCAAGATTCCACTCATCCTCTTCAAGGTCTGTTTTTTTTTATTATTATTATTATTGTTTTTCTGGCAACTAAATTCCATTTTATTCTTATCTTTTTTTCATTATGCTTTTGTTTCACTTAACTCTATATTACATGTCTTAGGGTTTGGTCTCTATATTTATTTAACTCTTTTGATTTGCTTTTCTTGCTGATGTGTGGATTTAAAATCCATGTTTTTTATACCTCAATTTTGATTCTACATCACTTTAATTAGCTTTTTTCCAAAATCTTTTGTTTAAAGTATTCAAGTAGTGTTTTACTGTAGCCTACAATCATGATTAGTATTGGTTAGTCCTAGCTCTAAAGCGATCTTTTTTTATAAATCAATATATATGTAACAGTTAAATGTAGATGTTTAGTGTAATTTAGGATTTTAGTTAATTCAATGAAGAATCCATGTTTGACTTTTGAAGTCAAAGGTGCTGCTTCTGTGTTTGTATAATTGTATCGATATCTTTGCACGGCTATAAATTGTACTCATGTACTATACTTCATTGTGCTCACTATGTTGAATATAAATTTTTAAAAATTTGAATCTTGGATGAAAATTTTAAGTATTTTTATGATTTAATTTAGAATCAAGAGAACTGCAATTGGGCTCAGCTGCAAGATCTCTGCTTCAAATTTATATTTTGAAGTAAAAGATGGTGGCTGAGTCATGGTTTCGCGGTCTATGGAAATCGTCTAAGAAGCATAACCACGGTCAGGACAAGGTTCGAATCGGAGTATTGGCTTTTGAAGTAGCAAGCCTGCTATCCAAGTTAGTTCATCAATTGAACTGTTTAACTGATAAACAGGTTATAAAGTTACGTGATGAAATCAGCAACTCAGATGGTATTAGAAAACTAGTATCAGATGATGACGGTTACGTTGTAGATGTCATATGTGCTGAAATGTTACATAATTTGGAAAATGTGGCCCGTGTTGTGACCCGTCTTGCAAAAAAATGTAGTGACCCTCTTTTGAAATGTTTTGAGCGTGCATATGATGACTTGATCAAATCGGGCGTTGATCAGTACCGATGGCAGTTCACTTGGAAGAAGATGAATAAGAAAGTTAAAAAAATGGAGAAGTTTATTTTGGTCAATGCGAGTTTGTATCAAGAAATAGAAACAGTTACTGAACTCGAGCAAATATTGAGGAGAATGAAGAGTAATGAAGATCAAGATAGTATAACTCTGGTTGAATATATGAAGAAATTGTCATGGAGGCGACACGAAGTGAAACGATTAAAAGAGATATCGTTATGGAATAAGAGTCATGACTATGTTGTGTTCCTATTAGCAAGATCGATATTCACTATTTTTAATAGAATTGGGCATGTTTTTGGAATTAATCATGCGTTACCACATGCAGCTGAAAACTCTGATTCGTTAGATTCTGATCATATCAATCGTATTCAATCTGTATCTGCATTGCTTCAATCTTCCGTTCACCCATCTGAGTTTAGGATCGCTAGGTTTTCCTCTGGCCCGTTGGGAGATATAATTTCTAGATCTGGCCCGATTTCAAGAACAAATAATTTGAATGATTTCTATTCGGGTCCACTTGGTAGTTCAATCCCTTATTCTACTAAACATCAAAACATCACTTATTCTGGTCCTATTGGGAAGTCAGCTATAAAGTCAACATCAAAGTCAACGCCAAAGTCAGGCCTGTTATCTCGTGCTACAAAGAGCGGAAGGAAATTTTGGCATGGAAAGAGCTCTACATCGAATCGTTTAAGCACCACTGGACCTTTTAATGGATCTATGGTTGGTGGAAACCGTTCTCCAGTGAAGGATTGTCATGTAAATTCAACCGCTGCATGTTCTACAACTCCACAAAGGATTGAGGAACAATCCGATCTTGAATTAACGCCCAAACAGAAAATCTTCAATGCACCTCCAGAAACGCTAGGTGCCGCTGCTTTAGCGTTGCATTACGCTAATGTTATTGTTGTACTTGAAAAACTTGTGGCATCTCCTCATTTAATTGGTCATGATGCAAGAGATGATTTATACAATATGTTGCCAAAAAATGTTAGGAGTGCTCTTAGAGCACGTTTAAAACCATACGCGAAAAGCTTGGCTGCATCAGATTATGATACGGGTTTAGCAGAAGAATGGAACCAGGCTATTTCGGCAACTTTAGAATGGCTATCTCCACTTGCTCATAATATGATAAGATGGCAATCTGAAAGGAGTTTTGAGCACCAAAATTTGCTTTCTAAAACGAATGTTCTTCTTGTACAAACTCTACATTATGCAAACCAAGAAAAGACTGAAGCTACAATAACAGAACTTCTTGTTGGTCTTAATTATATATGGAGGTTTGGCAGAGAAATCAATGCAAAAGCTATGTTGGAGTGTGACAGTGGTGGAGTGATTGATGATCCTAATGATTCGGTTAATTCGGTGAGTTAATCAGCAGCATGGTCAGCTTCTTGACAACAATAAACGGGTTCCATCTTAAAGGTACTAGGACCCATTTCATGAGCCGGTTGCCAGTAGAAAGAAGTTCAAGAACCATGATCAAGCGGTTCAATCGCGATGGTTAAGAGGTACTGTTCAAGATTCTAAAAGTACTTGTTTTCTAAAAGACAGTGTTGATGACTGTTGACCTTTTGGCATAGAAATGATATATGGCTACGAGGCTATCTGCTTGTTAAGTGAGTGTCTTGTATATGTATAGATATTGATGAAACACATTATCTAATGATGTGAATTTTACCCTATAAGAGTTTTCAATTATGAAATATAAGATGTTTGAAGTTGAGCGATTGCAGTACACAGTGGTTGATTTTTGTTCACCTAGCTTATCCCTGGTGTTGAACATGGGTCGAGGTCATAAAATGGGCAGGTCAGACGGGTTGGGTAATGAGTTATCAGGTCAGAATGGGTAATCTTTAGTACAAGCAAATTGGTGTGGTGGAGTTGACCCGTCAACATTTTTTTGTTTTTTCTTTCTCGAATTTGTAAATAATTAATGCATTATAGTTGAAAAAAGTTGTAATATTTTAATAAAGATTTAGCTTGTTTGAATCGTAGTTGGTTTAATACTAATACACTTTAGGCCACCTTTGACCCGTTCAACCGGTTTCAGTTTTAACTAAGTTTTTAGAAGTTAACTCTTTGACCCGTTCAAAGAAAATGTAGGTCAGTAAAGTTGGCTCATGGTTTATAAGAAAAACCTATTTTTATAATACTCTAATGGTCCTTGACCAAATCTGGTTGATTTAAAGTGTTACTTGTATTTATGCCTATGTATTCTTGTGTTTGTCTATACTGCAAGTTCCTATCTTAGTAAAGTAAGGTGCAAGATCTTAACGTTGTTTCTTACGCTGTATTATTTTGATATTAATTTATTAATATCAAAAGGTTCACAAGTCACTTTCAACTCTTATTCTGATCCATTCTGAAAATCTAATGGTATCCAACCTTCAAAATTGACCATTTAGTCATTTACCACCTATAGCTTTGGATTTGGCAAAAACAATGGGATGTATATATCTACAGAATGTGAAGTTCAGCAGAGCAGTTTTTATTTGGAGGGAGAAACTAATAATTTATATTTATTCCCCTCTAATTTACTTAAACTGTGTTTCTTTCTTTCTATTTCTTTCTCATTCACACCCTCACCCCCACCGCCAACTCCTGTCACCAGTCGCCGACCACCGTCACCTGCCAGTCAATGGCCACCACCGTCCACCAGCCACCACCGGATTCCGACTACCTGAACTTTTTTTTGCAATTTTTTTTTTCTTTATTCAAACCTTTTTACCAATTTTTTTTCTTAAAAATATTTTTGTTTCATTTTTAAAAAAATATTTTAACTACATTTTGCATTTTGACGTTTGATAATGCATTTTATATATATTGCATGTTTTGTGTTTTGTAAAACATCGCATATGTTGTACACAAAATATGTTAATGTAAAACAACCAAATGTAGATACAAAACATAATCTACAAATAGAAAGCACCAAATATGCAATAAAATGTAGCATAAATATAAAAACATGATCTACAAAACATAAAACACCAAATATGCAGTGTATATAAAATGCAGTAATAAAATCAGTAAACAAACATCAAAATGCAAACAAAATGAAGTATAAACATGACAGTATGATCCACTACTAACAACAAAATACTAACAAAATGCAGCAATGAGTCACACTTAAATTGCAGTAACATACACATAACATGAATACAAAAAGAATAAATTTTAACATAATCTACATTTATATAGTAGATTTGAAAAGAAAAAAAAAAAAAAACCTACTGCTACATATGAAAAGGGAAAAATCGAACAACTATCATCTTTGAGCTCTAGATTTGGAAAACAAATTGAAGGATCGGGTGGTGACGATGATAGATCTAAAAAATAAGAGCAAATGGACAACGACGATGACGGCGGTCAGGCCTCGGTGGTGGCGTCGGTTAGGTAGCTTAGTGGTTGCGTCGTTCAGTTGGGATTTTCCACATGTTTTTAACTAAAATGAACGATTACAAGCAATACGAACGATTACGAGTTCTTATTTTGAAGAAATTTTGTGATTACAATCAATTAATGAGAGTGTGTGAGTGTGTGTCTGAATGAGACAAGAAGTGTATGAGTGTCTGCGAAATTGGTTAGAAGTGAGTTTAAGTGGTTAAAGATGCTCTTGGTGATGATGGAGAAGTTTGCAAAATGACAAGTCAAATAATAGAACCAACACTTTTAGCCCCTCATGGGCGGTGCATATTTGAATTTAAATTGTATAATAGTAAATAAAGATAAATACTATATTAAACTATAATAGAAGAGTCTAATAATTTTGACAAATTGAATAATTGAAGTTCTAATTTATACTTGTTCTCACCTATTCTAGAGCGTGACGCGTGGTTCCTTGATCACTCTAAAAATAAACGGACACATTTTTATTTGTGTTCGTTACACTGAAAATTGAACTCATTTAATTAATTTATTTGTTAAAAATATTAAAAAAATATATTAGTTTTCTATTCGGTTGACTTGCATTCTCAGGATGATCCACACCACCTCAAAACTACAAAACTGAGAACCATCTAAAGATAGGAGGGATCGCATTGGTGTATTCTATCACTTCAGGATGCCACATTAGTCCTCTGAACGTGCTCTTAATGAATCACGAAATTTCTGCACAAAAAGTAATTACATGATTTTAGGGAAAGATAAAAATTTATGAATCAATGGGAATGTTTAGAGTGACTAACTTTGAATTGAACTAATTATATATATTTACGTTGGTTGAGCAATTGAAGGTGTCCTCCTCTCCCCACCACTAAAGGCGAGTGTTATACTCCTTAACATATCACATTTTATTTGATTTCTAGAAAACAAAAAAGAAGGTTTAAAGAAATTGATTTTCGTTAGATTGAAATTATTATCAAGACATGCTAAATTTACCAAATATACGAGGAGACAAATTTTATACATAAGTTACAAGGTTACATGAACATCTAATGGACAAAAAACAGGCGTTACTTTTGTTACACTACCTCAAATGTATGCATTAAAACATAAAAAAGTTGAGTTTTTCTTTTTAAATGCATCTCCAACAAAAAAATATCACTATGATAAATTTTTTATACAACCAAATATTTTATCAAAAATTATATCGTCACTAATACTAAATTTGATCCGAACACCAAGAATATTTTTATTTCATTTAACCAAACCTATAAAATAAAATTGGTTAATCTCTAAGGATATGATAGTCGTACTGCCATAGGCCATAGTAAAAAAATCATTATGGTTATCAAAATCATATTTTAATGGTTTTCAGAATATCGTTACCACTTACGACGACATGCCCGTTATTTGGCATACAAAAAGGCTCGTTATTTGTAACGTACGTATTTGATAACCGTAAAATGAGCCTATTGAAGAAAGCCCGTAAATCGTAATCTCTCAATCCATAACACGCATTCCGTCGTAAACAATTAATCACCCGTGTATGGCGACGTCAAATACACGGAGGAGATCGTCTTCTTTCGGTGACGCGAATGACTGAATCAGAAACCGTTGATACCAAAGACGTTCCGGACGATGTCGAGTCTAAGGATGTCGATGTAAATACTATTTTCACTTTCAATTTCTCAATATCACGATTTGTGTTTGAATTTCACATCTGATATGATATGATTCCGTTTTTTGTGTGTGTTTAATGTGTGGAGTTTGTATATAGGAGGAGCCTGTTTATCAAGGATTATCTGAATTTTTGTTGAAAGCTGAGCATGTTGTACCTGAGGCAAGCTTTTTTGTTTTATTTTATTCTTTTATATTTCGAAATTAATATACTTAAATTCAAAAATTCATATATATGGTGTATAAAGATATGTATCTTCTATTAATATTACTACAATTACAATTGATGATACTATTTTCGTTTCATTTCAGTTGGAAGTGGTTCTCTTGAGTTTGTGTTCGGGGGTTTGCTGTGCTTGTTAACACTGATGAGCAGGTACTGGGTTTGTGACCAATTTTCGTCTTCTTTTTTTGGTAAGTTGTCCATCTATTGCTTTTTCTGGTAAACTATAATCATATATATCTTGCTTGATCACTATAAAATTGTTTTTACTCAAGTATATTGGTTACTCCTGCAACTAAATAGTTAGTTCTAACAATTGGGTTGAACTACATGCACAAGCTATTAGCATACACTATGAACTTTTTGATTGCTGATTTGATTTCGTGTTTTGTGTTATATAAGTAAATTAATCATACTTCTGGTGTGATTCTAAGCATCAATATTATGTAAATTTCTGACATAAATTTCGGCTATATTCAATAGAGTGAAGCATCCATGGATGTTATTGCACTAGGAACAATACCATTGGCTACCATTGAAACGTTCAACAAGATTGTAAGTTTTGTTATTAACTTGTCAGAAGCTCATTTTGATATTACAACTTGTGTTACTTCTTTTTGGGTTATTTATTTAAAATATTCATGTACTTTTCGTTTTGTCTCAAATGGAACAACTTACTATCTTTTGTCTCACTGAGTTGTACTTTCCAATGTTTTCCCATTTGAGTCATTATGAAAGAATCTATGGACACAAAAAATAGTAAGTTGTTCCACTTGGGACAAAACGATAAGTACATAAATATTGTGTGTGTCTGTATATATATGTATACTATACCTTTCTTTTAGTATGAAAGAGTATCATTTGTCACTTAAGTTATTGTAGTAAGATTCTTCGTAATTTATGGCTAATGTTAGTTATGTTTTATATCCGTCTTTATGCAATAGCATAATCAGTTTCTTCTCCAACTTGATTTTATGGTGCTCTGACTATCTGTATCTCATTGTAGACTCATATCTCTCCATATTATATTAATTATAATGAGGATGTAGGTAGTAAAGTAGCCATCCATTTTCAGACCGAGCAGGAATGCTAAATTTTTCAGGGAGTGGGAACACACCCGTAAAAATGTCCAGGCATTCTTCAAGTCCCAACATCTTATCATCATCTTTGCTACGATCATTGGTATCATTCACATCTCAAGCTCCAGTATCCTCGAACACACAGCATTGAAACAATTATTCTCCAATAATTCTTCAGGTATTTCATTCAATGAGCAAATAATGATGTTTTACATGTGTTTGTTATGATTATGTTAATCATGTGTATATTGATTTGATTTGACAGTAGGTTGATTGTGTCTCACAATTATTACGGATGTACCCTTTTGCATTTGAGTTCTCATCGGTAAAAGCATGTCCTTTCATGAGACTAACATATGATGATTATGTTATTGCGAATTGATTCATTGGATCATGCCCTCATGCAGGCTTTTTTGGTTGATTTTCTGGACTGTGTTCTTTCATGTCGGTATAGAAACTTCTTGTGCAACAAGTGCGTCTTTTATACCGGTTATGAATTTAAGTACTACAACAGATATCAATCTCCTTCCCTAACAATCTTTTTTTTATTTTAATTTCAGCGAGAATGAAAGAGATAAAGCTGGTGTTTTTGAGGTGACCGAATGCTTGTGGGGAGTATTTAGGTGATATGCGTACATCAGAGGGAAGTTCTCACGTACACTACAACGTGTTTTACGATCCGTTTAAACATGATGGCCCATTATTACCACCGGCTGCAGCTTTGGCTCCAACAGTATGGCCCCAATTCCATCTTCGATGGTCCTGTCCTTCAGAAGCTCAATCTGGACAGATTGAAGGCCAATGCAGAAGCATGATGGACAAGTACTCTGAACTGCAAAAGGTAATCAACATGATAAATTTAGTATCTATTAGAAAATACTAAACAACAAAAATTTGTGAGTTATCGTGTTACATATATAGTAATTACCTAATACTACAGGCAAAAGATTTAGCTTAGAGTAACGTCAGAGAAATAACAGAAACAGTGGAGTCCTTGACTGCTGATCTATATAACGAGAGCCAGGTCAGCAACTCGGCTGTGGCTTTGGCTAGAAAAGAAAATAGGGAGAATTCTAGCATAAAACAAGCAATTGGATTACTCGGATGTAAAGTTCATGTTTCAGATATAGCTGATGCTGAAAATCGTCCGTAAAGTTCCTTTTTCAGATAAAGCTGATACTGAAAATCGTCCTAATGAAAAGACCAATATGGCCTCTCCAACTAGAGAAACAGTTGATAGTGGAGATGAAAAGACAGATCTATCCGTCTCTATTGTGGTAACTGCTGATAAAGCAGATGTTCATGGGAACGTGACTAATCGTATTTGTGAATCTTTGTGCCCACTGTGGGCACGAGATGGATGTTGTAGGTGGACCGATGGAGGTTGTGCTCGACTTAGGAGCCAATTTATAGGCTTGAATGATGTGTTTGACAACTATGTATCTATGATAGTTACTTCCAACCCGAATGGCAAAAACTGCAAATCGCAACAGATGGAGTTTTGTACTTATATTTAACTTATACTATTAGAGACTCGACACCAAGTTTTAGTTCATATACGCCATGTGAGATAGGCAAAAAGCTGCTTTCTGTTGGGCGGAAATTATTAATTTCTTCGAAGTGCTTATAGATGAAGTACACATACTAAACGGTACATTTCTAGTTTGGAGTAAATATTGTTTTGCTTAAATAGTATACGGCAAAGTAATCAAATGTGAACTCTGATATGCACAAAAGCATATGTGCAGTAGAGTTTGCATATTCGCTAATAAATTTTATCGGTCTGCTAAGATGACATGGTATGCTATATATTCTTTAGGTGATCTTATTTTCCAAATTGTGCATATATTAGTAGTAGCTCCAGTCATCCATGTTAAAAGATAGGCAATAGCAACTTTTCAATTATTGTACACCATTTGTTTCTGAAATGATTCTGATTTTAGATTTCCATTAAAGATAATTGGATGAGCTAGCCTGTCGGAGGTCTTTCTGAAGTAGTCTCTTTACCTTCAGATACTGGTATGATTGTCTACATCTCACCTCCCCCTACTCCGCCTTTGGCGGGATTGAGTATTGTTCTTGTTGTTGTATAGTTGGATGAGCTAGTTTATGCCCTAGTACTCTTATATGCTTCCATTCTTATAGTCATATATCATACATATACGCCTTTTCTCCTATACCCACACTACCATATAGTTAGATAACTTTTGAATACTCATATTCATAAACACACGTTTGGCAAACGTCTTTCTGGAAGCCGTCTCTCTACCTTCCCCATACCATGCTTCTGTGGGATTGAGTATCGTTGTTGTTGAAGTTGTTGCTAGTTCATATAGAAAGATGTAACCAAACCCCAAATTGGGCCACTTTGTATTATGGGGTTGCTGCAGTAGCGGAGCACTCATTTGGAACTGTTATAATTTTTTGCGTTTGCTAAACATAAGCCTTAAGCTGTGATTAAGAAGATATTTTTCATAACCCTTATGTAGTCCTTTGTCGTAAAAAACATTTTATCAGATCATAATCACCTTTATCTTGCACTACCAATATGAGCTCAAACTCAAGTCAAGCCCTTTAAAAGAAGAAACAGATCAAGAATATGAGTTAAAATCGCAGCCTAATCAGAGTGATCGTGGCCATTAATTGATAGATGGAAGCTAACAATGAGACGAGGCTGAAGGAGGTGCTACAGTGCTACGCACCATCAGTAACGCTTTTAACTTGATTGGCCAAATTGTTGCTCTATTTATAGCTGTTAAGTTTCTGATTAAATTTATAAGCAAGCAAAGTAAACAAGCTGAGTGTTGTAGTTAGTAGTCGTAGAAAGACATAGTTAACAGGATTGTGGCATTTCCGGGAGAGATGGCTACTACCATACTAATGTTTGTCCATAAATTCAGCTTTAGATTTCTAAGATCCAGTATTCTTATTGTAAGGGGAGTGTTTCAACTTTAATGATGAACTCGGAGTTAGTTGAAGGTACACAAAACTGGAAGGCTTAAACATTTTACCAACTTTCTGCAACCATGATGGGTTTTTGATAACTAGAGCCGGACATGAATATTCAAGTATGATAATTTCCATTTTCAAGTGTTCCAAAGTACATGCTTTTTCCTGTTAGTCACAATTACTTTTGTAAAACCTAAGACCATGCAGTTTAACATACAAGAGTTCACATCATATGCAATTTTAACATGTGCCGTAACAACAAAAAACAGGTAAAATACCTAAACCATTGCTGGGCTTCAAGTATAACCTTTTAAAGACAATACCTAATAAATGAACCACTCAACCTGAAAATAAAATGCACCTGAAAATATTATGAATATAATTTCCACAAGTCTCATAAGAAATAAATTACAATCTAAGATACTGAAAAAGTACCAATCTTGCTTAAGCGTTGAATAATGTACCTCCAAATATTTGACATAGAAGGGAAAACAGAGAACTACTAATAAGATTAAAACAGGCAAATTCAAATTACATACATCTCTCTAAACAGGGTCATCATTAACCCTTTTTAATTAATAACCCAATTGTTTCTGAATCCATACCTTAATAAACACCCTAGTTTAGTTATTACTATCATCACTATGATTATTGTTGTTTATCGTATTATGGTTACTGCTGTGATGATTATGATTATGATTTTGATGATGATTTTTGCTCTTGTTACCAACATCTCGTCTACTCTGCTTCAACTGTGACAACTCCATCTGTGTTTTCATGAAAAACTGCATCCTTTGCAATTCAAGTTCCTTTGCAAACTTCATGCTTTGTTTCTGCATCTCAACCATCTGCTGCAACTTCGCACTCTCTGCTTGTTCATATGCTTCACCGAATTTCATTATTGCCTTAGTCAATTCCCTAACTGAATCTCCCCAATTCTTGTCTTTAGCCGCTCTCCCCTTATCCTTATCCTGCTGCCACGCATTAAACGGAACCCTAACGCGTTTCTGCTCGTAAGAATCCATTTCAGGCGAGTCAGGAGCCGCTTCCGGTTCAGATTCTGATGATTCTGAATACGCTGGAGGCGGACGCATTCTCTTACGCTGCTGCCGCTGTAACTGTTCCTGCTGCTGCTGCTGTTGTTGCTGTAACTGTTTCTGCTGCTGTTCCTGGCGATATTGCTGCTGTAGTTGCTGCATTTGAAGCTGTTTTTGTTGTAATTGTCGTTCCTGTTGTTGTTTTAGCCTGAGGCTTTGAACAGGTGCAGATCTGACACCAACTGGAATCCCTACCGGAACGGTTCGTAACGGCGGAGTGTTTAATGATACCGAACTGCTTTTCGCGTTAGCGGTAGGTCCGATCAGATGATCTAACTGATCGTAAAACCTCCAGGTACTCGGACCACCACCAGCTGCAATTTTCGCTTTCTCAAGCTTATATTTCTTCTTTACTGTATCGATTCGATTTTTACATTGAATATCAGTTTTAGGAACTTTTAAATAATCCTCACGACTACTTACAATATCCGCAACCTCTTTCCAGTGTTTCTGCTTCAAATTCCCCCTGCTTAACTCCAAATAGCGTTCTCCCCAAGCATCAATCAAAATAGCGGTTGCGCCTTCGCTCCAACAATCCTCACGACCTCCTCCACCTCCTCCGCCACCGCCGCCGGTGCTTCCGCAGTTACCTCCACCGCTGCCGGCGACGGATCTCGGTTGTTGAATCGGTAGCGCTAACGTCAATGTGTTTTGAGAAGGCGCGGCGGAGGCTACCGTGACGGAGATCCGGCGATTCGTATGAGGTGAATCTGGAGATCCGGATCTAGATCCTGATCCAGCAGACGGATGTGATTGATTTTCTTCGTCGTCTTCCATATCGTCGCCTGAAACTTAACGGATCTGATGACCGGCGATATAAAGGAATCGAAATTTAGGGAGAGAGAGAAAGGAAAAGGTCTGTTGTAGAGAGAGAAAGGGAGAGGAAATTAGGGTTTTTAGAGAGAGAGGGTAGTTGACCGGCGTTTTTTACGATATATAGAAATATATAAATTTATCGGTTGACGGAGAAAAACGGAGAGAGGGGAGGATAAGTTGACGGAGAAGTCGGCCGTCAAGGAAAAGGATTAATAAGGACACGTGGAATCTCATTGTGGTTAATAAGGTGAAAGCCGACACACCGGACGTAATTGCCCAATTTGCCGGCTCCGGCTCGGCTCCCGCGCTTAGACCTTTTTATCGTTTCATTTTTATTTTTCCATCACGATGTATTTAATTTTACTTTTTTTTAACCTAACCTTGTTTATCATTTAAATTACATTCTTATCCTTATTAAATACAGTATTTTAATGCTCTGAAATATTTGCAAAATCTTCCCCGTATTTAATAAAGATTCACTCTCACATGATTCTAACGGAGTGTATTTATGAATTAATCTAATTAAATAAAAATAAAAAAATGTAAATACATTAGAAACATAAATTAGATCATCTACTTTTTTAGTAAAAGTCAAAACAGATTCTATTCCAAAGTCATAACATGTTGAAACCAGTTCACTGTCTTGTAATATATACTAATCTTTTAGCATGTGTAGAAATCTACATACCAAGCAACAATCTTTTATCCTTTAGTCATCACATATATATATACATATATAAGTTTCTGAAATATGATGGATCCTATGAGTGATGCAATTAACTAAAGAATGTAGTGCACATCATACAATCAGATGCATATTAGCTTATATTAAATTAAATACGAGTACTAATTACTCGAACCTAACAGAAAATACACACAAGTTTACAGATATACATTCATCTGCAACATACCTTGCTGGTGTAACAGATTACAGGGAGTTCAATTTGTGTGAAATAAAAAAATCAATTGGGTTACATATTCATAAGCGCATTGAACTATTTTCTCATGTTGGATGCTTTACGGCTTTGATGTAACATGTCATAGAGAGTTGCTTAGTCATTCCACGATATTTAAGAACTGCCATGTTTGGAATCAATCTCTTGTCATACTAAGTGATAATTTAAATTGAGCTCGGGAATTAAATAGGTATTGAATAAGTTGTCGAGTTATGATCTATTTACAGCAGGTGAAATAAAAAAGATAGCTAGAAGGAAATGGGTTTAAGGGTCAAAAGTCGCTCGAAAAGACCAACACACCATTGTGTTGACTCCCTTGTGGCCTTGTAGGTCTTAAACACACGATCTCTTGATTGGTACATCACATTACCATATATACTATTTGCCGGAGGTTTGGATGTCGTTTTGGAGGCCCAAGCGCCGTTTTCTACTATTCATAAGGGCTATAATGGTCATTCTCACTTCTATCAATTGCCGAACCTCCAAATGCTTCTTAAGTTGCGGGGGTGTTTATGTAATTCAATTATATTCATTTACCGAACCTGTATCAACTTCTTCTGCCGTCAATTTTGACTGATATCTGTTGTCCATATTATGAATTGAACGGCGAGTCTTCGTTTTTTACAGGAAAAAGGATCGGAAGAGCAAATTAATACATAGAGAATTAAGAAATATTACGGCAAAATGGAGGGGGAATAACAAATACAAAATATAATTGAAATTATTTTTTAATGGCACCGTAAAAATTCATATAATAGAAGAGATGAAGAAAAGAAAAAGAAGAAAGGGATGGGATGAGAAGTCGTAAGGAGCACTGTGTGTTGCTTTGTTTTATTCCATAAAATTTGATAAACACATTGAAACTCATATGAAAACTCAACATTGAAACGCACATAATTCAAACCCGGGTAAACGCACGAAATGGAAACCTACATCGCGTCGGCCGCCTCCGGCCACCTGTGAATCTTCTCCCCCCTATTCTTCTCAGATCTACTTGAATTTGGGGTTTGTTTTATTTGTTGCTTTCGATTAACTGATCCTGGATTAGTTTTGCTTTCGATTTATGGATCTGTGAGAAGAACCTACGACACGGCCGGAGATGCTTGACCGGAGTTTTGCTTTCGAAATATGGAGTGAAAGGTCTTGTGTAAAAATATAGTTACGGAAAAGCTTTTCTAGAAATGGCCATTGGATATGCTTTTAACACGTCAAGTACAAATATTAGCTAAACTAATACGTAGCCGTGAGGTGTCTATTTAGCTTGATCACAACCTATTTATAATGGTATTTTGCATTTCAAATTTCTATACTGAAGAAAGTACTATCAATGCCGAGAGCATCTCACGACCGCAGTAGAGCGCGGTGCCCAACAACTCCTGTTCACAACTATTTGTAAGACCTAAATTATTTTATTAAGGATTAGAATATTATTACTACAATATACACGCTTATGTAGTCATATTGACACACTATATATTTAATTAGAAAAGGTCGGACAAAAAGCATGAGTTTCGACCCAGAGAAAAAAACATGTTTTGACATGTACAACACGAGGAACTAACACAAAGCGAGCCAATTTTTGCAACACGAAACTAGACTAATAACTTCTAATTTATCAAAACCATAGTGAAAGGTTCTTGGGGCTACTATCATATATAAAAAGTTTATTAGCAGCAAGTGATCAATAACATATAAAAAACCTCACGTCTTACTATGAGCTCATAGGGCTAAGGGTGGTAAATATGGGGCTGGTTTCACATCATATAACACAACACATGTCTGCTAGCTTAACGTGTGATACTGTGATCACATAATTTCAAGGTTTGGTCATTGGGAAAAAACTAAGACCGCAACTGGTCACTTGAACCTAGGGATAGGGTGTTCCTAACAAGCCGATTATGACAGCCAAATGGATTCTATTTTCCGTCATGCTCATGTCATTTGCATGTAGAGCCTATAATAATCTGCTAGGTATCTCTGAAAGTAGATATATTTGTAACCTGAGTGTGATAGAATGAAAACAAGTGCAAAGTGATACATATGAGTGAAATTCTGACCCTGTATATTCAACGTAGTTATCAGGTTTAGACAAGATTAAGACATAGTATGTGAATTATATGCCATATGTAAGAAGATCAAATATTAACCACATTTCATAGGCATTAGTTATCCTCATTAGCTGTGGGCTCTGAAGATGGTGGATCTTCATTGGATGGCTTTTTCCTTTCCCTGCGCTCATTCCATCGTCCCCAAGCCCACTTTAAGATGAAAAAACCTCCAATCGCGTAAACCTAAAAGTAACGAGAACAGATGTTAGTTAGGACAAATAGCTCATAAATTTCAGTGTTTAATCACATAAAAGAATTTATTGGCAAATACAATTCAAGAAATCCCATTTCCAGTCTTCGATATGGTAAGGAGGAGGATGCTGCTAGAAGATATGAATTTGGCATGGATGGAGGGTGAAATTCACTAATTCAGAAACTATAGAATCAATTGTGGAAAATGAATACATAATTGTTATTGTGGTGGGATATAAAGGCAACGGTCGACTTATCACACTGCGGTAAACTTACACACACTTCATGCTTGTCCAGTTGGAACTTTAACCGTGATGAGCGACTTATATACATCTTGGGTACCACTTTAACTTGTCTCATGGTTTAACATATATCTTCCGACTAGTGATTAAATGGTTACCATGCCCCTCCATAATGAAAAGGTAGATAAAAACTGTGGAATAGATATAGTACCAAAAACATTTTCTGATAGTTTACGAAGGGTAAAAATGAATATAAGAATTGAATCATACAACTAAAAGAAAATCACATTCAATATGGGATGGGCCAAAAAGTTAACATCAACTTTGCGATGATACCGACTTACTTTTTTCTATATCTTAGTTTACTGTAAAACACTCATTCAAGTTCCATAATAAGGTTGTAAATGCTTCTACCTCTTATACAGCATTACATATTTGTACAGACTGATTGTGTTTTAGAACATGAGAGAAATCACTGAGAACACTTAAGATGACGTGAGCTAAATTTTGACACTCCAAGTAGAGGTAAATCAATATATTCAATGCTCTTTTGCAACAGAAAAGGGATTCTTATGTATTTAGCACAGAGCTCCCATCAGTTTGGTTTTGAACATATCACATCGCACTATGACTGTTAAGAGTCATTTAATTACATGTCTAACAGAAGAAGTGGCAGTAAAGGAATACGCATAAGAAGGACCATGGTCCCCTGAATATATAAAGTATTGCATGTGACAATTACTAAGCCGCAGAAATTGGTCACGAGAGAGAGTGAGAGAAAGAGATCCCCCTCCCTCTCCTCTCATGTAAAAACAGGTTGACTATGTAAATTTGATCAACTCTCAACTAGAACATGCCCTATGTACTTTCGGTACTAGGTGTTATTAGATGTGTCCACATCTTAAACTATGTTGTAGATAGATGCAGTATCAATGTCCTATTTTCATGTCAGCTGAAATTTGAATGTAAATATTATAAGAGTTATCATCCGAATAAAAAAAAGCTCATAGAGAAAAGATTAGTCAATCTTTCACTAATGTTACCCTATCTGCTCTCTATTGATGTGAGCTTTAGCACTAGGTCTGATGTAATGTAAACACAGGAAGAAGAAAAAAATTAGTTAAATTAAAGAAACAAAATCTAATGCTCCTGCCCGGACTTGGTCCCCTAAAGTATAAAAATGCTCCAAGGGAACATCGCTTTAGGCAAAGCTAAACTTTAATTGAAGCATCACCATCTACCATATTACAACATCTATCCCCACACTTCTGGTGCTTCGGTGTATCAAACTATCCGCTCTGCATCTGAACATAATGAATAATTCACCTAGCAATTGGTATTATAAGCAACACAAAACCTAGAACATAGAATCAATCGATTATATCCATTTCAGCCACTCGTGCCTAATCTGCTCCAGATTTCATTGTAGCTGTCTATTAAACGTGTACTCTTAACTGTTTCAGTCTCTTTAATGTCAACATACAGTCAAAATCCCTAAATTTTCTCCTATTACAGTTTATCAACATTAAACCACACTACACCACACATTTTCAGCTCAATATAACCAGCAACAAAAAAACGCATAAACAACGAATTGAAACAAAAACAGGCCTATTTGTAAACTAAACATACTAAAATCACAAGAATATAAATTACGTAATTATGATTAAAATAATTATAATGAGATTCGATCTCGTAAGTGAGTTATATTGAGAATAAATGTAAATTAAATTAGATTTTAAGGTATCAAATCAAATTCAATATAGAAAAATACATAAACATAAGCATATATACATAGATATAGATATAGATATATAGATACAGACATATATACCTGCCAGAGAACAACAGGATTCGTTTCTTTCTCCGCATCTTCCGATTCAAGCTTCAACGGATTAACGGTTTTCGTACGGCCATCCGGATACGTAACCGTCGCCGTCGTCGAAACCTCCACCACTTCACCGCCACGAACCACCGCTTTCTTCTCCGTTTCAACTTTCACTACATCTTTCTTCGCCGACGGCAGCTGCGGTAACGGTAAATTAGAAAGTACCTGAGTGAACTTCGAGAACAGTGAGGATAACGGGTTCTCAAACTTGATCGATTCATCATCGTTTTTGCGCACAGTCAAAGCTTTGTTCTCCGCCATTTCTGTGTTGGTGTAAATTTCAATGGAACTGCAAATTTTAGTCAACTTAAGTGGATCGTTACAGCGCGTGGTATTTATCGGTAGTACAACGCGCGTGAGTTTAAAAACTGGTCAAAATGGAGTAGCACGATTAAAGTAGGTTTACGAAGGGCTGAATAATGGGCCGGTTTATTTAATTGGGCTTCCGGATTGAGTATACTGTATACGTACGGTACTTTCAAAGTTTCAATAACGATATTTTGAATACGTTAGGTATAGGATAACGATTACACACAATCGAGTTTGGCCTCGACAAAATTGTCCTTTTGAATCGGTTAACCATCTGACTGACAGTGGCCACTAGATGAATCTGATAGACCTAAATTCTTTGTTGATATAGTTGATCAACCTCGCCCGTTTCATTATATATACGATCTTATAATTTTTTTACAGTACTCATAACATTCGCCTAGATTAAGTAAAAGAAAATTTTTAAAAAAACACAATTTACCTTGATTTTCAAAGCTATAAAAAATTTGACCCCCAAAAAAACTATTTTGACCCTTCTAGACGCAAGTTGCAATTGACCTAGTTTTTGTGATTTGCATCTCCAGACACGTGACCGAGAACAGGGTGTTGCGACTTGGTCTAGTTTAGCAGGTTGACGAAAATGAGCGATACAGATCATGTCCGTGTATGTATTATCATGCTCGTGGAGCGGCGTCTTATGTAGTAGGGTTCATAACTCATGTCTCCGTATTTTATGCATCTACTTGAGGATTTCAAAAAGATTAACGAGTACCCATGGGGTTCTCGTATTTGGGATCATACTTATCGCCAGCTGAAGGATATGTTGGTTGGTCGGAGCAGTCAGATACACATTGCTCGGTTTCACCTGGCCCTTCAAGTTAACATTGTTAGACTTACCAATTTGATATGAGTTACTTAATCACATGCTAATTTGTAATTTGACACTTGACTTTTTTTTTCATATTTGGATATGGGAGGCATTTCACCTTCAAGTCAAGGTGAATGCAGATAACACTGATGAGAATGGAGTTCCTCGGGCAGTCTACTGGAGACGAAAAAAGAGTGTCAGCAGTCGAAAGGACTATGTCGATATCTTACATCGGGTTGATCACACATGAGGTGGCAAAAAATATGTCTTGCATATACGGTTGGTGATATCGGAAGGCGCGCATCGATGAACTGTATGTTAGGAAAGAAAACTGATGAATTGATAATTGTACTGTATGAATTGGAAGTGGAAGTGTTTCTAAAGAAACTTCAATGAGAAGCTTGAAAATTGGCAAATCGTATTCTGAAATGATTTTTGTAGACAAAATTTCATTGAAATGGAAATCCTACTTACATAATGTATAACCGGTAGATTTGTCATGTTACTTGTGCTTATATTTAAAACAAGTTTCATTAAAAATAATTACAATGATTGAGAGCAATAAATGATAGTAAAATAGAGAGCTTAATGATTTTTAGGGTTATTATTTGCAAATGGATAATTTTCTCAAGACAAATATAAATAATAATGTGGACCTTTTTTTTAAAACAAAAGGAATAATTGATATAAGTCTGATCCATTTTTCTCTCTTTACATTCAAAACTATAATTTTCTTTTCTTAGATATTTTGTTAAGAGGTTTTTAAACTTTCTTAGATCGATCACTTGTTTATGTATTCCAAATTTTTTTAATATTTATGAAAATGGTTCTTATTTTCAACTTGTATTATGAGAGTCTTAATATTATGATAAAAAGTTAAAAGTCATAATAAGATGTCACTACTAGATATAAAGCATGTGGTTAAAATTCTAGATTATTGATTAAGATAAAATAAACTCTTTTTACCAAAACGTAGTAACTTTCTAGTTTTGTCAGCATGATAAATATTGAAAACACCGATCACAAAAAACACAGAGAAGATCATGTTTATTAAATTAAAATTTACATGTTCAAACAATATAAACAAGAAATTATCATTTTGGACCCCTAAAAAAAGAAGAAAAAGCCGGATAAAAATAAATCAATTTATTATCAAAATATTAGTGTATATTTCTAATCGAGAATTGTAACTTCTGGCATAGATGACAACGGAATCGCCGAATCGGTAGCTCCAGTCGGTCTTCAAAGTCTTGCTGTTGTGGATTTAATTGAAAGTCAGCTAGGTTATTGTGATGGTGAGAAATTAAGAAAGTATGGTTGTTTGAGACAGTGAGCTTGAATATGAAGGTTGCTAGTTGCTTTTAAACGGTCTTTTATTCGAGCGTAAAAATATATATCATTTTAAATGCATGAAAAATACTTTATTATTAAGTTTACTTGTGTTAAGAAACTTAAAACGTAAAAGAATTTTATTTCTCATTTATTATAGAAAGTTTTCAAGTTTTGATTTATGAAGTTGTTAGAATTAAATGGTTATATGTGTTAAAAATTTGTACTCAATTAAATAGTCAATTTGAATATGGATCATATTTTTAATTTACTTTTTATTCAAATCATATTTTTTATTTATTTTTTCTCCGGAATTCGATCTAGAACCAAATTTAACTAATAAGCTTGATTTAATAAACTTGAAACTGAAACATTCAATTCAATATATCATAATTATAAAGCTTCAAAACTCAATTATTAAAAATGTAAGAACACTATAATCACATATTTTATAATAAATCTTTTTTTATATTATTTTAACCTCTAAAGTTGATAGTTGGTTTGTTTAATTAAAAATCTACTCATTTTACATGAGATTATAATTTATATTTTGACTCTATTCTTAATATCTATAGCAATATAATTATAATAATAACTATATGTTCTATTTAATATAGTTTTGATTAATTTGAAAATGAAAATTACATTTTAAAAGGTTAAGATTCTCTTTTAAATGTTATTAATCATTTATGGTTATGTTTATATTTTTTGTTTTCTTATTAATTCATTTTGCATTGAATATTATATTTACTTATGCTTATCTTTAGAAAAAATATTCTACCTTGTTAACTAACTTTCCATTTCCTATTTATTATTTTTTTTCCTACAGAGTTGTGATAGTTGTTTTTTTGAGTTGGAATAGGTTATAAATAATATCAATTACCTTTGGTAATTGTTATAGAGAGAGTTCTTCATGTGGTGTAACATTTGATATTCTAATTAAAATGTTCATCTTCGTTGTTACAAAGTAAATTTGTTTAAGTTTGTTTTGTTTTGGGTTGCGTATCCACAAGGTTCGACATAATGCAGAGTTTGACATGTTTTGAACATCTTTGAGACCTAGTTGATCAATAGTTACAGAATTACTCCTAAAAGTTCATTGAAATGATTTGGTCAATCATATATATTCAAGATTTCAAGAAGAATAAAAAGAGTCAATGATCAAAACAGAGCAACAATAACATGCTACAAAACATAGTTTTTAAGATCAAAAGCCTATTTCTCTATTAAAGAAACCAGATTTCTGTAAACTGAACTCACATTCCAAAAGTCTATGGCCCCATTTAATTGAACCAACTTATACACCATATAAAAAATAATACTTCGTCCATCTCACTTATATTGTTTAGGTTACTATTTTGGATTGACTCATTATAAGTGTTCGCTTAATTGGTGTTTAATCAATTAAAAAAGACTTTAGTAGATAAATATGATATTTGATCGATGAAAATTGTAGTTAGTGAAAATTTCTAAAAAACTATGTACAAAGTCAAAGTAGACGCTTTGAGTGAAAGGGAGGGAGTAGTATCTTAGCCAAGACAAAGCTACAGAGTTTCACCTTAAAAAATATTAACAGACTAAACGCAGAGAGCATTAGTTGCAAACACCACATACAGGGTTTGATAATGAAGGCATATATTGGGTTCAACTACACAAAATTAAAGCCTCTGTTTTGAATCGAAGGCACATGCCTAACAAAAAAACATTTCCAATCATCAAGTGCTGCAAAGGTTCTAACAAAACTTCAACCATCAAACTAATTCATCCTTAGAAACTATGCCCATTTGCAACAAAGAAACAAACTATCTACTCATTTTATATCTTCAAAATCCTTTAATCTACTCATACTACACACCTATTAATATTGTTTTGTGGATTTATGTTCAAGCTTTCACTAGATCTTAACATTAATATGATAAAACTCCTACATGCCTATATCGGAGCACCTACAATAAAACATCCTAAACCAAAGAAAATATATACAATTAAGCTCAACTTAATCATCAACCATAGACCTAAGTATACCAATAGTTAAACAATTCAAACAACTCAAACAAAAACTCAGCCAATCAAAAACACAAACAAAAATTAAATCCACCAAAACGCATTTTGATTCAAAACCAAAAATCAATTCATACATAATCAAAGTAAACTAACATAGTCCAACACCATCATCCAAAATAAAACAAAACCTGAAAAACATAAAAATAACAACTCATCTTTCTTTCTTCAGAATCGAAGCTTCGAGAAGAACCAACGGTTTTTTCCAGTCTTGAACCTTTCCTCCAACCTAGCTTTCGCTTCTTTGCAAGCAGTCACTTTCTTGTCACGTGACTGTAACGCATCAACCGACACAACATCCTTTAGATCCACATCAAGTGTGTACCTTGTTGGCATAATGTGATTGTAATTCACAAGCTTGATAAAAGCCTTCACACGTGACTTCTTTGCGGTCTTCTTTGCGGAGTCTTTCCGGATAACTTTCTTCGGGTACTTTGCGATTCCGGCAACCAAACAGTGACCGTACGGACGGTCGCGAGTTCCGTCATCGAATTGCTTGACGATAACGGCTTTACGGCCGGCGAAACGGCCGTTGAGGACCACCACTGCCTTGTTTGGTTTCAAAAACTTCACCATTTTTTCTCCTGCTGCTTCTTCTGAATCGGCTGCTTCGGAAACGAATGAGGAACTAGGGTTTTGGAAATGGTTATAACATGAAGCCCAATAAGGAAAACTAGGGTTTTCATAATCGTATTGAATATGGGCCCGTGGTTATAAAATGAGGCCCGTGTAATATTTTATTCTGCGAGTACATGTTTGCGATTAAAAATTCATTTCATATTTTATTTTATAAGTTTATATTAATTAATACTAATATTAATTATAATTTTATATTACGGAATATTTATTGTTTTATTTTTTGAACAAAAGTAACTTATAAGTTACTAAATACAAAATGAAACAATAAACAAAAATAGATGTTTTCATATTAAATACGGAGAAAAAAATTATAAATGGTAAGTTTGTCATTAATTATTAATAGGGTATTCACGTAATGTAGCGATAATTGATTTATAAAAATATGATATTAATTAGTTAACTAATTGATTAATTAATTCACAATGATGAGTAGTAAAGTTTGCTTTACACTTATATAAAGCCAACGTATTCTCTATTTATTAAGTGTTCGATCGTATGTTAAGTAAACATTAGCTACTAATTCAATATTGTACATCCTTATAATTTAGTGGTGTTTAGCTTAGTTTATTACAATGAGTTTAAGCTCTAAAAACTCAAATTGAGAAGACCCATTGTTTTATTACATTGGCTTCATGGAAATAGAGTTTTTAGTATCATGGAAAAGGGGTGTAATTGATAAAACTAGTTGAAAACTTATCATAAGGGTTGGAAGTTTATAATTCAAACTAATAATTGAATTTATATTTAAAGTTAAAATTGAAGTTTTTTTTAAATAAACATTTGATAAAATTAGTTGAAGGTTAAAGATATATATTGATATAAAGATTAAAGATTATATGATAAATAATGATAGAAATAATATTTATGTAATCTATCACTTTATAAATTTAAAACTTATTTTCAACAATTACTACAAATAATTTTTTCTTCTTTGAAATTTATTTTAATAAATTATTAAAGTTTTATCTATAAAATAACATTATAAGTTTACGCTTATGAATTTTTTATTTTTTTTAAAACTTTCATCAATTTCAAGAAGTATCATGAAATTATAAATGTAACATTGTCATTTTCAACTACTTTCTATGGTTGATTAGATTAGATGATATAATTACTAAAAACGTGATTCAATTAGAATTTGATAAATATGATCGAATGAAATTATGCTAAGCAATTATTTCTCTAACCAGTTTGAAACGTTGTTTTGAAATTGCGCTTACATCTGCTTCTTCTTCTGGCTCTAACAAACACCCCATCCCCAAATCGTTGCACTAGGGTTTTATTTTATTTATGGTAGTAAGAAACACCATTCATTAATCATTATGCACACTCCAATAATTCCAACACACACCAATAGGACTGCTGATTCAACTCACCATCGACTACTTGAAATCGTCAAGACTGCTCTTATCAAGATTTTTGTCTCTCCATACGCCACTGTACGTGTGTTGTTAATATGCATATCATTTGATATACTTTTTACGATTAATAATGTTTGTTATTAAAAGGTGTGTGATTTGTATTGCGGAAGAGTACCAGATGAAGATAGGTGGGATGAAGCTCAAATCGGTCACTTCATTGGAATCGGTAATTTTAATGCATACTGATTACTTTCATACATTAGGGTTTGTGGTTGAACGCCTATTTTTACAAATTATGATTATGATATTGTATAGCTAGGAGTAAATGACAAAACTTTAGTGTTTAAAATGAAGTAAAATTATGTGAATTTTGCATTGGAAGCTATAGTCAGAAGTTATCTTGGACAAGAGCAATTATTATGTTGATGATTTTTATAAACTTTTAATCTGTTTTGGTGGTTTAGACTTCGGTTAAGTATATATGCATCCTTGTGTTGGCAGATGAAGTATCATCTGGAGTTAGAGAAATTCGAGAAGCATGGGAGAGTCAAAGCAAGACTTACACTTCCAATTTTTACGAGCTTGATCCCTGCTATGTGAGTTCTTTTGCTTATGTTCATGAAAAAAACTGGAGTAAAATCATTGATACACATATTTAATGTTTACATCTCAAACTTGTATGGTATGAGTGTAAAAGTCTTGAAAAATGGTGGCCTTGATAAAAGTTACAGCCAAATTTTCTTGTTGTCGCTTTGTCTTTAGCCTTATTCACGTGTTAGTATTTAGTATAGCCGTGTACTCATTTTAGCATTTTTAGCTTCATAACTTAACCTTGTTAACCTTGTTTAGGAAAACCTGGAAGGAAATTTAGGGGACAAGGGAAATACAGCTGATGTTGTTTGTTGCATGCAACATCTGCAGGTGTGTCTCCATTGTTTGTAATAATATTTAAAAATTTAAATATCCATTCCATGTAACAGTGAAAATAGGAACTTTTGTTGGACTGCAGTTTTGTTTTGAAACTGAGGAGAAAGTACGAAGACTTCTGCGTAACGTATCATCTTTGTTAAAACCAGGGGGTTATCTTATCGGTATTACTCTGGACTCATCTACTATATGGTAGGCCACACTGTTTTTGGTAGTCCGTTTGTCATATTATATCGATAATAATTTTTTAGTCTTCACATTGAAGAACTTGATGCATTTGGCTTGATAAATTTGAATTTAGATAGCTCAGTAAATCTGCATTTGTTGGTGCTATTTGAAAACTTTGTAAAAGTTCTATATGATCTTGCAGGGCAAAGTATCAGAAAAATGTTGAAGCATACCATAACCGGAGTGGCGGTATGAAGCCAAATCTTGTTCCCAATTGCATTCGATCTGAGAACTATATGATCACTTTTGAAGTTGAAGAAGAAAAGTATACGGAAACATCTTGTACTCTTGTTTTTCTGTCATAAATGTAATCAATCGCGAGAATTTATCTTTATCATGTGGTGATTTCAGGTTTCCATTTTTCGGGAAAAAGTACCAGATGAAGTTTGCAAATGACGCAGCTCCTGAAACACATTGTCTGGTGCATTTTCCGAGCTTGATCAGGTTCTGATTTTGACTTTTCAATTGACAATGTATTTCGGTGATATTGTTATTATGTTAACCATTTGTTATTGGAGGGATCGAGTTCAATAGACGTATTTTGGGTCACAAGCTGTGAATACATATAACTTTTTGCAAGTTGACATCCATAGTTTCGCTTATCAACATACATAGCATGTTACCAGGTTGGCCAGGGAAGCCGGTCTTGAATACGTAGAAATACAAAACTTGCTGGAATTCTACGATGATAATAAGTGAGTAGATCTTGAATTAGTGAATAACAGTATAAGATACAAAAGTTGTTAATACTTATAACTCGTAGTACTCTGTTAAATCAGATCACAGTTTTCCGGAATGCTACTAGAAGCTGGTCATGGTCTTGTGGACCCAAGAGGGAGACTCTTACCGAAATTCTATGACATATTAGGTTGTGTATCGGTTTCATTGTCCTTCCATATGTACTTAACTTGCTACATTATTCAAACTTGAATATTTGTTTCTTATCGTTCGTTCTTCCCTTAACTAGTATTATTTCGCAGGCTTGTATACAACGTTTATATTTCAAAAGCCTGATCCTGATGTTACCCCTCCACTTATGACGCCACCGTCGTTGCATGATGGAACCCAAATCCTTGACGAGGCAAGTTTTAGTAAGCTACATTGTTTACCCTTGTTTTATATGTTTTTACATATATTCTCCTTGACGAGGCAAGTTTTAGTAAGCTACATTGTTTACCCTTGTTTTATATGTTTTTACATATATTCTCGTTGAGTAATGCTCTTATGTGATTTTAAATTGATGAATATATCTCTAGTAGAATTCACTTTCAGTTTTGAAAATTTAAATCTTTTACTCCATCCATCCTAAATTGAACAAAACTTCATCATTTTCTTTTTCTTCAAAATTTTAAGCAATATTCACACTCTTTCTTCTTTTCTTTTTTAAACAGCCTACAGAAAATTCTTATGCTCTACCACACAATATCTAGCTCTTAAATGACTGCCTGAATTTCAACTCTTTTAAATAGTTTAATAGCGTGAAGTATGCTAATTTACATATAAGTCTGTCAAGAAATGCTGATATTTTGTTTTTGGAATTTGAGACACGAATATTTTGGGTCAAATGTAACATATTTCGGCTGATCAATGTGCCCCATTTGAATCTTGATGATGCTGAATTGAATAAATCTCAAAGTCGGTGTTGATCAGTTTTGTAACTTATTATTTCCATCTTATATGTTATTTATATATATTTCAGAGGGAGTGGCAAGGTAGTGTGTGGAAGGAGGAAGAGAAAGTTGGACCATCACATGCTCCTCCTGATTCAACTTTCTGCCTGGGCAAGATTACTGAACAGAAAGGGATTCTAGGTCCTGGACCTCCAGACTTGCGTTTCTCTGAAGCTATCTAGCTTTCTTAATTTTCAACTAATGTAACCAATTAATATACTCATTCTTCATTTAAAAGTTATCTGAAAAATGACAGGTTACCAACTTGTGTCGTCTTAGATATAGAATATATGGCACGGTAGGGGGAAGCCAAATTAAGTACAACATTGTTCGGTAGGCCTTTTGGTTGGAGCTTAAAAGGTACAAGTTAATATTAGAAGATTAGATCATCTTATGGAATCGTATGAAAATGACTTCCCTGATTGTTTTGTACAGAAGTTCCTTGAATGGTTATATTGTAAACTTGAAGTGCATTTGAAGTTTCGTTTGAGTTTGAAACTGTAGGGGTTTCCATGAAGTCAATCTTTGTGTTTTTGATACAAAGAATTCGATACCATGAGAAGAAATGAGAAGAAAAAAAAAGTATACAAGTTGAAGTCCATCGACCTGTGTCTTTTTTGTTTTATCGTTTTCACTTTTTACCATTTGTTGTTAAAACAGAGTCCAATGATTATAATGATATAAACTTGACTACTAACTACTAAGTCCGTGTTTATAACTGTGATGTTTTAAAAACCTGAATGGTTCAGACTATGAGACTTATTATAATGGGAAACTAATTACACGTTTTTTTGAGACTATAGCAATAGAGTTCGGGCCAATACCACAGGTGTTGCATGTAATTGACCGATCAACCGGTCAAGTCAACCATTAATTTTTACATTTTCTGTTTTTTTACTTTGATTTACTAAACCCTAAAACTGAAGTGCACTATATAGAATCTGATGTTCAAAAAATGGAACACATTAGCAGCAAGTTCCAAATAACAAGACGACTCATAAACACTACCAAGAAACAGCGTGAGATAGATAAAAGATGACCACGGTGAAACACTTGTGGAAGCAGCCCTTCCTGTATACAGCTGACCCAGTTGAAAAGGCAAAACTTGGAGATGAAATTGCAAACAACTGGCTACAAGGTCTTATTTCAATTCCTTATCACCCTTCTCGACCTGATTTCATCGTCCCAGATTGCCCCACAGACTCAACATTGTAATCTTAACCTGTCAGAATTTGTTCTTGAAATCTGTTTTTGCTGGTTTGTCTTCTCTAATTATGGATGCACACAAAACGTTTGATGAAATGGCTACTTGGTTTTTAATGTATGTGTTGTGGGGGGTTTATTATGTAGGTGAAACTAGTGTCGCCTAGTCTTATGCCGAAGCTTGGGAAAGCTGGAAGCTTACAGAGCAGACAAGCAATTGTGCATACTGAAAGTTGGGCCATTGATTTGTCTTGGGTAATATTCCCTGTTCTTTATTTTTATTTTCTTTTAAGATGGATATTAGTTTTATATACTAAAGTCTAGGAGTGCTAGTTGTTTGTGGTAATTGATAGTTATTGCTAGATTTGAGAGCAATATATCATTATAGTTGTTGACATCATTAGCATGTCGTAAAGAGTTTACAATATCAACCCATTTACTTTTGAATGGGTTGATTTATATTTTGTTATATTCGTCAACGGGTCAAATCGGTAGAATCATAGCTAAAAGGTAACAGGTTAATTAAGCTGAACGGATTGAATGTTGCCCAAGTTTATATCTAATGCGCATACCCTCCTAAGTCCTAAACGGCTTTATTCATAAAACTGAAGTTTTTATTGTAATAATACAGTTTTCGTGATCATTTTAAATGCGTCAATTATTTAAGAGGGAAACTGACAATTAATGCTTTGGTTCAACCCAAACCGTTTAACTTGTACTAAGAATTACCCTTGTTTACTTGTTATCCAACTTTGATTATGATGCTTGTATGCGATTTCATTGAGTCACTGAGAAAAAAAGGAAGGCTTAGATTTTCTGCTTTTTCCTTCTTAATGAGGAACAACCTCAGTACATGTTGGTTTATTTAAATTTTCTTAAGTCTATAGTCCATCAAATCATTTCGTATATTATTTATTCAGGATATAATTGCATGTTTTGGTAAGCAAGAGTCGATGCCAAGAGAGTTCCTTGTGATTTTGTAAGAATTGCACAAGATGAAGGTCGTCACTTCACTTGCTGCCCGTCTTGAGGAATTGGGTTCTTTCTATGGAGCTCTTCCGGCTCATGATGGTTTGTGGGACTCTGCTGTTGCTACATCAAAAGACCTATTTGCACGTCTTGCAGTGGAGCATTGTGCTCATGAGGTGCGCTTAACATTAATTGTAACACTTTATGAAAATTTCACATCGGCTGTGGACATGAAAGATTTGAGACTTATAAGGTTAATATTCTCCTTACCAGACACAATACTTTTTGGGGCCACAAGCACGATAGATTCCGTGAGAACTCTGCAATTAGCGCTCAAGCGGGAGTAGTACTAGGATAGGTGATCTCCTAGAAAGTCATCGTGTGATCGTCAAGAAAAAGTCACGTATCTATGAGCAAAACGGACAATATTACAGTTATAGTAAGGCGGGATGTTACATTAATAATCTTCTAATATCTTTATTCACAACATCCTCCTTTATTTTCTTTGCACACCTTATTCATGGCGGATTAATAATGAATTTTTGCTTTTTAGGTAATTGGGGCGGCCCCTATTATTTTACTTTTGTTCTAGAAAAATTACCTTCCCAAGATGCTAAAGATGCCCATACGAGACTAAAAGCAAAATTGGAGATTATTTTCTGACATTTCAGAGAACTAATGTGTTAAAAGTCATCTAAAATGCATTACCTTCTGCACTGTTTTATTGAAAAGCAAAATTATTAATAGGGTGATGGTGCAAGCATCCCCATTACCCCCATTTCCCTAAGCGACATACACAGGGGAGTGGATTCATTCAAAACCTTATTAATATAATAATGTAGTTGTGTAGTCATATATAGTTTATTAAATTATATAGAAGTAAAAGAAAGAACAAAGAAGTGTTTGTAAGTTGGTCCAACATGCACTTGACAGTTCTAAGAAAGTTGTTGCTTTGACCCTACCTACCCATTTTGCTAGCTCTAATTAAAAGTTAGCTTTATGACCTCCTAGAGTTAATTAAATCACAGGCAAGAGGACTGGGTGTGCTGCCTACCACCATCTCCCGTTTTCATAACGGAGGGGACAACCAAAGGGCTGTATTGATCGAGAAGGTGGTTCACCCAGAAGAAATTACTCATTGTGTTGTTGGTGTGAAGTGGTTCAAGTATCTATGCTCAGTGTAGTGTGAAAGTGTAATGGGAAATGGAGATGAAAAAAGTGAGGAAGTGATTGAGAAGTTTCATGAAATTGTGAGAGCATATTTCAGGGGCCCATTGAAGCCTCCTTTTAATGAGGTAGCAAGAAAGGCTGCTGGATTTGGTCCTCAATGATATGAACCTCTTGCTGTCAAAGATTTTACCTGATAATATCCAGCAGTTATTTTACTGCATTCTGACATTTTGATCGTCTAAAAATGAGGGTGTTCTTTCATGAGTTGGTTTCTGTGTTTTGGTTGTTTATTATGGGTCCAATTTCCTATTTTGTTTGTGCAACTCAAGTTGTTCAAATGGCTGAGACATTTATAAAAGTGATCACACGCAGTGACCACATTGTTCATTTTGCTTCTAGAGGCTTAACTAAACTTTTCTGACTTCTAAAGGAAGAATAACATAATTTTGGAACGATTTATATCAATACCAACAATTGACTTTTCACTTCATAATTTTATAAAAATAGCATTGAAAACGATGTACGCCCAAGTGTGACCAAGACATCACATGTAATGAAAAGCCATAACAAAGCCTAGGAAACGTGGAAGAAAAACCGAATAGAACACATCAACATGCAACCAAATTGTCTATCCTGTCATATTACGGGTCATACCCATAATTACACCATTGATGTTCTCATCGACTTGTTATTAAATTACATTTTAGATTACCGGTAAATACCTTTGCTTAAAAGATTCAACATTTGTTATCCTAATAATCATTATGGACAGTCTGTTACTCAACAAAAATGACACATTTACAATTACAACAACAATAACTAACATTAGGCTTGGGAGCCAAAACTCAAATATGCAGTTACTATGCTTGCCAAAGGAACAGAGATATTGTCATCTATGCCTCCTTTCGTTGGTAGCGTCTCTACTAATGTTGCCACTAGCGCCACCAGTGCCACTCGTTCAATTGCCGAATACCAGTCTAGCTCAAAGTACCCGAGGATTGAAAAATAGTATAGCATCCTGCATAAGAGGATAAATAGTCCATCATCATGATCTAAGCAGTAAAACAAACACAAATCAACCATGAACACCAGATGGAGTATAAGATCACATTCATAGTACCGGAGTATAACCAGAGTATAAAGGTTGAAGTCAAGCTAACAGGGGAAATGTCGACATTTCATATAATGGAACGGGTCAAATGGGTTAAAAGTCACCCACATTACATTTTTAGTCCATTTAACCACCTGCATTATTTTTAGTCAATGTATTTATAATATGCTTCTTTTTTACAAAAATGTGTTGATACTTTCAAGTCAACATGTACCAAAAATTTACCAGTTTTGATTCTAACCCGTTTTCATTAGTTACCCTGGCCTATTTTGCCACCCTGAGATCAAATAAATATTTTCCTATACTTGAACAGGGAAAAAACAATACGTAGGGCACTTACCCAATAGAGATTAAGAAACCAACTGTAAACATAGAGATGCTACCACACCAACTCTTCTGTAAGTTGTAAGGAATTTTATGGATTCCAAATCTTCTACCCATGATATCCGCAATACCTAGAGTATAATTATGTAAGAAAGAAGTCCAAGAAACCAAAGATCAAACACACAAGGCTGATAGAAGATACCATCTCCACCGCACATCATCGAGAGTGCAACCACACCAATTGGCGACTCTCGCCAGAAGAGAAGAGAACATAGAATCAACATCATAACATAATAAAGAGGTCCTCTTAGCAATTCCCTGCCATTTAATCACTTTAAAATTATCGGATGAATTCATTTGGGAACTTATTTGAATATAATATAAATAACTGAGGGTAACATGTGGAGATCTTACTCTGGTTTCCCTTCTCGGGTGACTGATTTTATCAGATCTTCATTGGTTACCAATGAAAGACCGTGAACAAGAAGTCTTGCACAGTTCAACAAGGGCACTAAAGCGGCAAAATAACGAGCACCTGTTGAAGTACTAATCTAGGATTGAAATATCAACTGTAAGAGTTTGGTTGATGGGACATGACTGGAGGTGACAAAATGAATGAGTCGGGTAACAAATCAAAATGGGTAAACTTTTATGAATCTTAAAGAGTTGGCCGGTTTGGCTGACTCAAAACATTCTCCTCTTTTTATATTGATTTTCATGACAAAAATAAGTATGCTATATATGATAACAAAAACTATATTACTACAAATCATATTATTTGCATTAAGTGGTTTAAGAGGTTATATGCTTTAAAAACACAATCGAGTTTCAACCCATTTGACCTGTTATCTTTGTGACTATCTTTTTTTATTTGATCTGTTTGAGATCAAACATACTTCATATCAACCCAATTATTATTGAAATGGCCAAGATTGCAACCTATAGGCATGACTGTAATACTTCATTTATAGAAGTAAAAAAAAAAAAGGAAGTTATGGGGAATTGATAAACACCTGAAAAGTGGCCAGCAACCCATATAAAGCAATCCAGATAATATATGAACCAGCTTTCTGCTTAGATTCTGAAAGGCGAAGGGAAGACAATTAGGACATATACCTGACAAACTAAGTTTTGGTCTAGGTTCCAAATTTGACAATTAGATTATTAGAAGTCTAACATGGTACTTCTAAACTCGAAATTAATGTCAAGTAATTCACCAATGTAACACTAAGAGATTCCTAGGTACCTGGTACATAGTTTGATGGGGTTATTGATATTTTCTTATATTATCAATTATTATCTCTATCTGTTCTGAAGATGCACAATATTCCAGTTGACTTTCAATAGTCAGATATCTGAAGCAATGGGAGTAGAATTAGATAGAACTTCCTTCTTGCATATTCACTTGTCAATCGTGTCGATACAAACATTATAAATCATGAACTGAACAGCATAACCCATTTCCTTCCGCTTTTCCTAGACCAATTCACATAATATCTATGAAACACAAAACTTTACAGGTCAATACTTTGGCAAGTCCAAAATTTACTTGGTTTGACCCAAACCCCTTTTAACTCATTGCCCAACCCTAAATGCCACTGTAAATCATTATACAGTAAAAAAAAAATAGCCATCTTTATGGGACGAGGTCCCTGCCAGTCTGGGCTTAGCTCCGCCCCACCTATAGAGTCACATAGTCACATGTTTACAGCTAAAGTTTACACACTTGGTGTGGAATCATACTATACCTACCCAGAGTTATGACAAAAATGTACATCTAGATTGCACTAATTAACCATACCTAATAAAGTTACCCAAAGTCATGCCAAGGATAGACATTAATACATATTGCATTTATTAACCATACCTAATAAAGGTTTGTGCTTAATAGTTTACTAGCCATAGTGGACTCTTTTGGGATTTGTGATTAATACTACTACGTTCCAACAAGGTCGGTTTATAAATGTAAGCAACTATTACAATCAATTTGTACCTTAAAAAAGTGATCATAAATAGTCCTAACATGTCAAACTAAATAGTCTATTTATTATTTGATACAGGACATATGCAATCTCTAAATATAGGTAGTTTAGATAAATCCTTAAATGGTTAAAAACCAGAAAGGTTCCGTTTTCAACCCTTATATGCTTTCTTTTGTAACAAACTAAATGTAGTTGTAATTTGTAAATTATTAAGAATTACCTTTTAGGTGTTAAATAATAGGAATTTCAAGTGAAGGAAAGGAAAGATACAAATAACTGCAGGCAGTGATGCATATGGCATATCTCACATGATGAGGGACAAGAAACGAGGCATTAAATAAAAAGCAAGTGCTGACAAAGTGAAAGGACATCTACAGTGTAGTTACATAAACTGTACCTGTAATTCAAACACTCTTTGGGTAATTCTATAGACATTATTTTTCACCCAATTAGTAACATTTAACAAGTTTTGAACGGATATTCATCACTGGAGTAAAATTTAATGCATAATAGTAAGAATATTGATGAATAACCGCTAAAAAATTGATGCAAAGCCGCCACAAGTCCACCTATTCTCCTTTGCTCCTTTCTAACCATAAAGTTTATAAAACTAAAAGTAATTTTAAAATGGAATTGTCTCCTCAATGCTATCAGGAGAAGAAAGTGAACACGAAAATGAGCTGGCGATGTAATCTATGTAAATATCTTCACTCCTGATACAGTGCCTATCCGATTGTTATTCCGGTGACCGTACGAAAAATATAATTTCAGTTAATTATATATACATATAAATATACATACTTGTATCATGTAGAGAGTGAGAGAAACCTGTTCGATGATCTGTCGCTTAGTGAGATAATCAAAACCGGCGACGAGAGCATAGGCGCCGACAACGACGATGACGGTAGCTCCGGCGTCCTGGAGCATTGGATCTGAGATATCAACGGTGAAAGCGCGCGGTGGTAGAAGAAGAAGACGACGTCGTTGGTTGTGAATACCGAAAGAAGGATTCCGAGTTGGATGTATATTGAGAAAAGGTGCGGTTGGACGGAAAGCATGTCTCGGAAGGCACATCTGAGCGCGGTGCAGAGAGAGTTTGGGACAGGTGGTGGCGACGGCGGAGATGGCGGAGTGTGGCGGTGCGGCCATATCTGTAGGAGTAGGGAGTTTTACTGGTGCTGTGGGACTGATGTGTGTGTTCTTTAAATTTTTTGTGGTAAAGGGTATGTATAGTCGTATAGAAAAGGAATTTAATTAAATTTATTAAAAGTTTTTGAGTCGATTGTTTCGTTATGGATTGAACTTTACACTTTTTACTATTGTATGTAATCACTTTTTAAAAGTGCTATTGTATGTATAAAACTTGTGATTTTCGTATATTATATGTTGACTTGCCCTTTTTAGCATTGACAAAAAGGGAAACTTTCCTTTTTTGTAATGGTCAAAAAAAGAAATATTACAGACAATATATGAAAATTACAAGTTCAATACATACAATAGCACTTTTGAAAGATAGTTACATACCATAGTAAAAAGTGTAAACTTTTATACATAACAAAACAATTAATAAAAGATTTTTTGAAGACGATAAATTAATGTTGTGATATTAGTAATGGATAATAACTTAACGGTCCGATTTAATTTAATAATTTTTAGAAGTGATTGAAATAACAAAGGGAGTACAAACAAGAAAGTCGCACTAAATATTTATATAAGTGTATCAAAAGGTGCAATTTACAAGTTTACATTGAGTTCTATTTATATTACAAATATTACTATACAATTGTTATTCATTTGTGACATATAACACTAACATAATATAACTAAGCACAGAGAAACAGTAATGAATACACGGTGTAATAAAATTGTTCATCCACAAGCACAACTTAGAGACATTTGTTCATCCAACAGGGACGAAGCCTATTAAAAACTATGGTAGCTCTTTCTACGAGTCTGTTTTGATATGTGAAGTGTACTTTTTCAAAAAAAAGTGATCTATTAACAGTACTACGAATGTAAATAAATTGTACAATTGAATCACTAAATGATTAATTCGTTTTGTATATTAAATATTAAAAAACTACTAACTAAATTTTTATTTTTATGAAATCGTACGTGTTCAGAAAAAAAAACTTAATTATTTAACCTTATAAAAACCATGCTACGGACCACTTAAACTTTTAGATCTATCATTGTTCTTCAGCATGTGATACCAATCAAAAGTGAGGTTTAAAGTATAACCTATCGGTAGTGTTTGAGATTGTTTATTAGTATTATTTTAAAAATAAATAAAGTAAATTAAAATACCATTTTCTTGTTTTAAAAGATATAAACAGTTAATAAAAAGTATATTTCACATATTTATTTTTTAAATTGATAAATATTTTAAATAAGTAATTCTAAACACTGCTTAAAATTCTTAGCTCAAAATAGAAGATATTATGTTGCCTCCAATGTTATATAAATAGACACTATATACACTCGATAAAATAGATATGGTGTTGTCGAACACCTATATTTAGGTAACTTACACATTAAAACAACATTTTCTGGAGTAATTTTGTAAAAAGAAATTCAATTCGACTATTTTACAATATTTTATTGTGATTCAACACTAAATTGAATCAATAAAAATTCATATCAGTCACTAGTTCGATTGAGTTTTTCTCAACAACGTTGATATAATCATTGCTATCATCTCACCTATCTCATTATTACAATTCAACTGTACGAGGTTATACGATAGATATGTGATTCTTACAAGAAGTATTTTGCTTACTACAAGAAAAATATAAGATAGGTTGTGAAAATAAAAGTGCATTTTCTTTGTAAAAAGTAGATAGTTCCTTGTATTTACATACTTTTTAACAAAACCTACTATTAAAAGTTAAAACTAACTGCATGAGAATTTTATTCAATTTTTGAATAAATTATATTATAAAATTTAATGCATCATTTTATATAAAGTATGTAATGAATGTAAATTAACATGTAAATATTGAATTTGTAACATTCTTTTCTGATAACTAGTGAAAAATAAATTGTCATTTATAAAGGTGAATCAATTATTAGGGCATGTAGAGTGACAACTTTTTTTGGCATTTTTGGCCATAAACAAGTTCGGCATTCTCGACTTCTGACTGGAGTTCTTCGTCGGCGTAAGTTGTGTTAAACTATCCATTTTTCGATGTTAAATAGCTTCTTATAGTCTTTATTTTTTTCAAATAAATTACTCATGATAATAAATTGATGGATGTGAGAGTACCATGTAGGTTTTTGTTCATCTATAAAGTTCTTTGTTTAATAAAATACCATTATCGTTGAAGAACACATGTTAATTAATATAATACCATTATTATTAAAGAACACATGTTATATACCAATTAAAAGAATAAAAAAGTGAAATTTTTAAATGGACAGTTAACGAGTTCATTTTTCATTCTATGATCCATGTCAGAAATTTTTCACTAAAATAAACATTGTTCCTGTAAAAAATAAACTGCGAAATCACGATAATTACGAATCCAATCAAAACGAGCCATATAACAATAATATTCCACGAATTAATCTAATTCTCACAATCAAACAAAGATTTTCGTGGTTCATTAATAGATCTAAGAATTGAAAAGGGAAATAGGGAAATAGTTGTAAAATACACACAACAGCTTGTACTAAGTACCCATCCCTATCTAAAGTCCATCCCGCGAGAATCTTTTCTTCTCTCATAAACCATACACACACATTAGTTTACAGGAAAAAAGATCTACAACACTAAACCAACAAAGCAAACACAAAATTAAAGAATTGAATTTTCTTGATATGTGGTGGATGATGTGTTACGTTGAAAAAAGAGAGCTGTTTGATGGTATTTTCAAAAGAGGATTTCAGGTATAAATAAATATTCTATTGCAAGTTTTGAATATCTTTTTATGGCTATGAATTTGACTCATGGTCTGTTTTGTGAGTGGTTCATTCTTGCTGAAGGTGATGAAAAAAAAGGTTTGAAGCGGTACAAGTAAATACGCATGCATGACATACAACTAGATAATTTGAAATTAAATCGGGAACAACAACATTACAAGTCTTTCATGCGGATTTGATATACTACGGGTATCTGGTTACTAAAGATAAACCTGCGAATTTGGTGGTTGACTGCAAGATATTTCGTTGCCCCGTAATACATGACTTGTTTAGATTGGATTTGTAATTACCGCAATCTAGCAAACTTCTATCCGCAAGTTCAATATATATTCCGAAGAAAATTTTCCTAATACGAATCATGAGATAAAAATAGACTTGTTGATTATCCATTTAAAAGAATTTCTCAAAATTTTAACTTAATGCCATAAATAGTACTCCGTAAAATAGGTGTAGGGAGAGAAAAGACAACATGTACCATATGTACTGACCGGCCCATTGCAAAAGGAAAATGTCGTTTGTACTTTTTAAAGTTTAAGGTCTAATATCTACACGAAATTTAGTATTTTTATCGTAAACAATTACTCAACAATAATCATATATTATTTTCATTGTTTGTTGGCGGATTATCCATGATATTGAGTTGATAATAGTAGTTTGCTCGTATGTAGAATTCAAGATTCGGGATACAAATTGTCAAAAGTGAAAAATATGTAAAAATGATAGGGTTATCTATACTTTTAAATCTATACTAATATAAAAGTGATTCTCGAGTATTTTTTTTATGATGGAAAGGGAAGGAGAGGAAAGGAAAGGAAAGGAGTGGATTATGATAGGTTTTTTGTTATAAAAAAATCCGTCCAATTTTGGGGGTATTGGAAGAGAAAGAAGTCTATCTAACTATTTTCCTTCCAACTCGAGAATGCATGTAAGCTATCTTATATTACTTTCCTTTCCATCATTTTCTTCTCTTTTCCTTTCCATCCTATTCTTTTCCGCTATAAATTTTTTTGAGAATACAGCATAAAATGATTAAAGAATCATTGGTTATTACCGTACAAAATCACTAAGAACGAACTCGTCTATACCCTTATGACAGATACACCAGATCTAACTGTCTAAACTGAAAGGTCAGAGGCTATTTACTCTCAGGTTCTATAAAAAAACATGATCAACAGAATAAGCTAAACAAAATCAGACAGAAAAATATATATAAAATCCTACAAACAAGATAACATAATTATCGTTGGGTTCATCCGTTACTGTAATTTTGTGTCACAAATTTCAAGTGAGAATACCCACTTTAACCAATGCTAACAAAGTTTTGCTTTAAACATATGGTTCCTTTTAGGATGCAAACACCTAAAGAAGTTACGAGTCAAAAGTAGAGTAATTCTTCAAAGAAGCACGAGCAGTGAACACAGTTTTACAAGTCAACATGACCCCACAAGTTCTTGTCATCAGATTGAGGGTCTCCTAAAAAGGAACCAAGCTTGGGTCTTACAGGCTGGTCTTTTCCAAGTGGAAAGTTCCAAAATGTATCGGACGTCTCAAAGAATATGTAGAACAAGATTGCAGATGCCAAAAATAGCCCTATAAGCACGAGGTATATCTGCCATTCTGTACCACAATGAAAGAGTTGCATTAGTTATAAATGAGCAAGAACTCTAGTTGGACACGATAAGCTAAAGCACCCTGCATAACTACAACAGCACAAGAGGTATATCTCCCATAATTTCAATTTGAATTACTAAACAATATCGATGGTGCGGATTTGTGAGTGCGTGAGAGAGAGAGATACCTTTCCAATCTGCAGGAACATTTAGCTTAGTTACCATAGCTCCCCATTCGTTAGAAGTAGATAGAACAACCCTGCAGAAGTGCACCAACACTTGTTAAAACAAGCAAGCAAGTTCATATCAAGGATCTCTGTCAAGTGAACAATGATATTCATATAACAACACTAGCAGCACTCATTGAAACAGGACCACTGGACTTGTGCTACAGCATAAAATTCTTAGCCGCTTAGCTAACCACATATTAGTTTGAAAAACATATACCTTTCACTGGGACAGAAATCCAGGGAGGTGACTGGAAAACCCAAGTGAAGTCTCTTGCTCCAGTGACAGACCTCCATCTTCTTCACTGACACTACACATACATCACCATCTTTACTTCCCCTGAAACATTAATATGTTCCATCTGAGTTAAGTAAGGTGAGAAAAGTATCTAGTCTAGCTTACAATATACAGCCAAAGTTGCTAATATTCATCAATCTATTACCTTTATTTTGTTATAACAATCTTAATAAGATGGGTGCTAAATCACATATGAAGTTGACGATTCCATTAATAAGTCAACTATTTATGCGTCTCAGCCAAAGAAGAAAACATTAAAATTCTTTTTCTCAAGGGTAGAATTGATGTTACTTCATGGCTGATGACAATTTACTAGATGCAGTTCTTAGAACCTTAAGTTAGTTCTGTTTGATAAATATAACTGTGTTATTATATTTACACGAAGACAACAGAGATAAATTTTTAGAACCAAGTCACTTACTGAGCTAGATACTTCCCATCCAAGCTGATTGACATTACACACGCAGGCTTTCTAAGAAGTCTTTTAAATCCAATTCTATTCCACGTACTGATATCCCAGACAACTGTGATTGATTTATTGTCTGCAAATATGAAATCCAATTAGCCAAAAGGAATGTAAAAGAAAAAGAAAAAAAAAAAACTGAATCATATTACCCTATACAACAATATAAAAATACCTTTTTGGACAGTGCAAAACAAAAATGGTTTTGTTCCATCCTTAGAAAATCGACATAGTTCAATTTTTTCACCCTACAAAGTACAAAAAAAGAACCAGGCATTATGCCCCCAGAAATAACGTAAAAGTTGGCATAATCAGAGTTTGTTATTAATTCAATCTTACTGAAGTTCGAGTCAAAGAGTTCACTGGAACACCATCATTTGCATTCCAAATCCTAGCGGAGCCGTCAGTGGACGTTGAAGCTAAGAACTCCGAGTCTAGGCTGTGAGTACAATATCATCAAGACACAATTTGTAAGACAGAAAAAGTACACTTTATCAGATTTAGACCTTCTTTCACATATAACGCCCAAGCACCTAAGCTGACTAAAAACGGGTTTTCAGTTTGTTAGACGAGTAATGGGGTTGATACGGCTACTCAGAAAGCTAGGCAAAGAGTCAAGAGGCAATGACACACACTAACTAAATATCTGTGTCTTAGGAGCTTATAGAGCTATTGCTCAAGAATAAAGGTGGCAAGATAGGGTGTTGATACGGCTACTCGGAAAAGATAGGCAAACAGTAGAGAGACAAAGACACAAACGAATTAAAAATCAAGAGGTTTTTTAGAAATACAAAGAAGAGAACCAAATGACTAAGTAGTGTGGCAATCGTATCATATTATTAAAGATAAGAAGTGTGTTAAAAATAACTGCAACATAGTAGATTTTACATTTTAACGCAGGCAAATGATCATCGTCTATTAAAAAATTGCTTTAAGTAACACTACAAGATGCTAAGGTACAGGTTTCACATGATGAACATTCAAAATTTACCCACCTGAAATCCATATCGTTGAAAGACTTGTGAGCTTTTGATTCATCTACTATGACGCGCATGCTTGGCCACTCGTGTATTCGGAGATGCCCATCCTTTAAATAATTAACCAAACAAAAATTAACTGCAGCGCCTAGAAGAGAAGACTCATAAAATAAGCTCTATTATTAAGCTTACCACCCCTCCAGCAGCAAATCTAGATCCATCAGTGCTAAAGGCTAAGCATTTTTGTGGTCCTACATCTTGGAGTGGTTTAAGGTCTTTAGTTACCATCTTAACATTTTTCTCTTGACCATACAATTGAAATAACCTGCACATCATTTATAAGGTCATCCTCTATGTAACGATATCAAGTGAATGTGAAAAACTTTGCAGCAATATAAGCCAACAACATTAAAAACAGTTAAACAAAATCAGCAGAAACATTTCTAAAAAGGCTTGAATGGTGTTTGTATAAATTGAACATGGCTTACGAATTAGAGTAACAAACTACATAATGCAATCCCAACTGCATTCAAATCCTAATTCCGTCTTACAGAAGAAACTAATCCGTGACCATGAATGAAGTCCCAAGTAAAAAACCACAAAGGACATGTTAGTATATATTGTAAAATATGAACTATCTGGTATAACTGGTTTAATCCTAGAACAAGAGCCCCAAAAACATAATATGTTATACATTTAAGTATTGCAACTCCTCTTTCCAAAAACATTCGTTTTCCCTCCTCATTTCATCATGCAAGATCAGTTGCAGCACCTTCTTCACCTCTTTAGATAAGGCTTTCGTTACCTTGATCCATGACACTTCCTCTTCACTTGTAAATTTTGTCATCCACTAAGAATATAGGAGTCCACTTCAGTTGATTAATAATCAGTTTTAGTTGTCAACAAATCATCCTAGGGATCGTTCAGTGCCTATAGTTAAGTAATTTTACATTCATCATTTATCTCAACAATTAAATTTCTTAAGCGTACTCCTGACCTTACGGAATCATAACTAATATACCTATACACTCACAATTGATTAGTGGGACTCCAAAACTTCAAATCGCAATGATCAATTTAATCACATATCCCAAGCACTTCCTAAGAATTTTGTTACCAAGGTTAATAGCACTGCTAACATAACAAGTCCACCTCTCAAAATCATATATAAACGACATCAAATTACAGTACAATAAATATTTAGATAAATTATGTGACTGTTTAAGTATATATACCTGCATCCACCCTTAGCGGTAGAGCATATTATATCATCACCGCTTGGATGCACCGCTAGACTCACTGGATCACATCCTTCTTCAAACTCATAAGTAACCTACACTCATCCAAACAATTAACAAACAAATTCAGCATCTACACTATTGTTAATAATTCAAACACACGCATACATACTTATATATATATAGAGAGAGAGAGAGAGATACCGAAGGAGATGAAGAGAGACAGTTGGTGATACGATCGAATGTGAAAATTTGGAGTGAAGCAGGGAGATCGCCGTGTTTTGACTTCCCTAAGGCAACTAAATGAGCATTTTCCGGCCGCCGGATCCAGGACGCACAAGCAACCGTTCCTTGCTCCACCGTAATGCCGCCGTCCATATCTCGGTGGTGGGCTAGAAGGGAGGGTTTTGGTATTTGGGGGGCAATTTGAAAAGTTGGTTTTTGTTATTTTAGGAAAAAGTCAACTATATAAACAAGAACATGAATTAGCTGGTCAACTATGTGATCGTATCGGATCAAAACGGATATCCGGTGTGAATGATTCGGTGAGGCGGTGCTGTAAACGCGTGGGCCGGCACCTTGCCGTTGATTACTAAGTGGGACCCTCCTATCATTCGCTTTTCTCCATATTGATGTATTTCACTTTATCCTAATCGAGGTTTAATAATAAAATATAACAAGAAATATCAAATAAAATTATATATTTTCTTTCGATGTCATTTGTATTGTTCATAGTATTATTTTTATTTTTTAAATAAATTATCTACTTATATAAATAAAGAGGTGAGTTTATTATAATATAAATTTATTTGAAAGAATGTAAATACTAATAAAAATGTGCGTCATTTGACAAAAATCTCATTTTCTCTCACTTTTTAAAAATTTAAATATCTCAAAAACGGTAAGTCAAAAAATAAAAAAAATTACAATTAAATCATCATTTTTTCTCTTCGATTAGACATCGCACAAAGTATATTTTCGACAATTTTCTTTTTTCATTTTTTGTGGGTTAACACATGTGTTACAATTTACTAACAAAAGTGTTATCCGGGGCTATCACATGTGTTACAAGCGATAGTTGGTACTAATATATGTGATAGTTGGTACTAACACATGTGTTATTAACAAATAAAACATGTTTTACCAATTTTCAAAACCCACCAAAAATAAAAATAAAAACAAAATTTCGTCGAAATTATGTCATGTGTGATCCCAAATCGAAGAGGAAAAAATATTAATTTTTATGGTGCAATTTTTATAATTTTTTGACCAACAGTTTTTGAGATATTTAATTTTTAAGAATGTAGGAGTTTTGCTATTTTGATCAAGATGGACGGTTGAGATTTCTACTTTCATACTTTTAAATAATTTCATATTTAAATGAACTTTTGTCTAAAAATAAATGCTAAAACCAGTAAGTTATCTATTTTAATTTATCTAGTATTCCTAATTACTTATTTTTACAAACTTTCAGCTAAAACTTAACTTAAATGTAAAAATAAAAGAAATATTTATCTTATATATTTTGTATCCAAAAAATTGTATCGTGAACAATAGTAATGAAAAAGAGAAGTAGTAAATAGCGTTAAATATGTTTTGGATAAAATTTGCATGATTGAATTTGAGTTTTAAGTATGTCTATCGGAAAAGTATATAATAAGTAGTACATACTTTCTAAAAATTAGCAAGGAGAAGAGTTGAAGTTATAATTAGTATGGAAGTTACAAATTATTTTATTGTGTGTTATTATTCTAAATCATATTTAAATCTTTCTAACATATGACACTTATTTGTTTCGTTTTTAGTGTCAATTTTGCGTTACATCAGCGATCATTAAGAAAACTGCACTATACTATTTACCAATAATATATTTATCATATACACAAAACAAAAACATAAAAAAAAAAAAGAGAAAAAAAAAGAAGAAGAAGAAGAAGATGAGCTAGCAATTGTAGCATCTTGGGACTTCTTGATTAGGACGAAATCGAAAGACGGGTAACAGAAGACGTAGAAAGATAGAATGATACCAACAGTGTCTTTGAAAGACGCCTCAAAAACGTCCCTCAAGGACGCCTTTTGACATTGATCTTATATTCATAGCTCATATTTTAAAATCCATCCAAATAGTGTAAATATGAAGAATAAAAACTACTTATTAAAGATAAAAATTAAGAGTATTTTAATCATTTCATTTGAATTAATAGAAAACTTAACCAACGACAATAATTGTGAAAATTAACCAATTCAAAGACAAGTGAAAAAGTTCAAGAAAAAAAAGACAAAAGTAATCAACTACAAGGACAAAAAATACAGTTTCCTCTTTTAAATAATTTAAAAGGTAAACAACTAGCTCTTTGTTAAATTTTAAATCATAAAAAAGAAAAGACATAGTTGTATTTAATTGATAATTATAATTATTAGTGATTATTATTATTATTACATGATATTATTCAACTCAATACTATAATTTTGTTAATTTGCTTATTTTTTCATATGAAATATGAAATGAATATGAATGAATACTGCAACTATGTAATAAATAAATAGCCAGCTCTTTGTTATATTCATAATCTGTACATGTATAATCATGGAAAAGAAATGATATAATTGTATAATAGTTGGACTAGAAAAGTTTAGGTGTATAGTTATACGATTACGTAAAATTGTTTAATTCACTGTTTAATTTGTCAGTTTATTTTATTTTTTTATGTCTATAAATAACCGTTGTTAAATTAAATCAAATCATGTATGATAATAGAAAAGAAATGATGTAATTTTATAATAGTTGGATTAGAAAATTTTAATTAATAATTACCAGTAATTTAATTACTTATGTTTACTACAATTACGTTATACTATTCAACTTACTGTTATAAGTTTATTAGTTTGTTTTATTTTTTCATATGAAATGTGAATCAAAGCAGCACAGCTATGTAATTTTGTAATATAATTAACATGTTAATTGCAATGATTTCATGATACGTTTTGGGATGAATGTTCTTTTTTATACTAAGTAAATTATATGTCTTTTGTCCTCTTATATGTCTATAGTGAATACGTGAATTGACTAACACGGCGTCTTCTTAATGTATTTATTGTAATATTTGAATAAACTTTAGTTCCCTGTAAAGCATTTGTATTTGGCTTTCTAAAGTTATCTTATACGAATCTCCTTATTAGAGAAATATAATACAGATTTACACAATATTTTTCTTAATACAAGTGTAAACACAAAATAAAAAAGTAGCATTGATGTATATATTTTTATTTTAAAGTAACTAAAAAATAACTTTTGGCGGCCCTAAAAGTAGAGTAAAGGAAATGGTCACTTGATCACTTCGAAAAAAGCTTGACACATCATTATCACATTATTTTCATATTCAAACTACACTTCAATCAACTTTTACCTATATTCAGTCTTGAATCCACATTTAAACATTTATTTATCTTTATAAATATATTATACATACACAAAATAAAAAAAGATAAAAAAAAGTAACTAACACTCGAAGTGGTAACCACCTTTTTGAATGGGTACTACTAATTGTACTGCCCATTTATTTATTGGGTCCCACCATTTTAGATTTATAAATGAGACTCATCCTTGAAAACCGTAATATGTACAAATGATGACCAAACTCACTTTTATATTTATTGTCCTCTATTTAATATGGCTACCCTTTGGAAACTCATGACCAATTCCCTTTTATAAGTCCGTATAACATTGCTGAGAGGAAGTCCAAAGAAAAGGGACACAAAAATAGTTATCTTGATCTGCCGCCACTTTGGAAATTGATCTTCGAGCCACATCAAATATAGTGACTTTTTATTCTTTTTTCTTTTTCATTTTCAGTAATTTATTTAATATATATATATATATATATAAAAAGTTAAAAATTTAAAAATTGTACTATCTATATTAAAGTCTATCCAATTGTCAAAGAGCTGGCTTATTTTTGAAAATTACTTATAAAAGTGTAGAATGACCTTAAAAATTGATTACAAGAGTGTAGAAATAACTTTTTACTTAGACATTTTGCCACTCATTTTTCTTTAACTTCACAAATTACAATGTCATTTTCAAATCAATTCTACTAAGTGATTCAACAAGTATTTATCTTCAACAAGTTCTATTCGTTTTGCTACAATTTTCAACAAGCTGGATGGGAAATCATGTATACGCCGCGTTTAAAATTATATACTCAACTCAAGCCTTGTAATCTCAAAAGGATTTTGTAGATTTGAATGATTAATTGTTGATGAAAACTATGTTTTAACCTTTATAATTTTTGTCTTTCTTTTACGTTTTTTTTTTTTTTTTTTTTTTTTTTTTTTTTTTGTCAATAATAACACTAATATAATAATAATAACAATATTTCTAATAAATTTATAAAGATGACATACATATTAAAATTTTTGGTCACATACTAATAATTAATTACAATTGTAATGTTAACTTTTTTATGTACAATTAAAAAATTTAATATCGAGGCTAACTGAGTATCGAGTGGATCTTTAGTTTTTCACTAAAAGATATTTTTTTTCTTTTTAATAACCTTTTTTTTCCATAATAATAGCAATTTTAAAAACTCTGTATGCTTATAAAATTTGCAACTAAGTCATATGTTAAAATTAGAGTTTTTGTAAAATTATATTTTAAATTTTATACTTTGTGCTTTTCTTATGCTTTTGTTTATTTTAAATTATTTTGTATTTACTTGTACTAATGTTTAAATTGTGCAACTGGTTTGTGACATATTTTCTTGTTATTGTTTATTATATTTATTGTTTTTAGTTTAATTTTGTGACCGATCTGCTATGAGTTTTATCACTGTAGTGTTAGGATGTTATATCAATTATTGTTTTAAGATCAGGGTAGTAGATTTCCAATTAAATTATTACTTTAAGTCACATCTATCACATAATCATTATTAAATTATTGTTTTAAAATTAGGGTAGTAAGTTTCGAAAAAATTCTTAGTATATAGAGCGTTAGCCTTTTGAATCTACCAATTTTTCTACCACTTTAAAAGGTGAAATAATCGCATCAAAATGGTTATTGATCACTTTGTGTCACATCCTCCCACTCTCTTTACTTTTACAAAACAAATTAAAGATATGAAATGAAAAATCGTACAAGTACAGGGACTTAAAAACAAACTTTCTCCGACTACAATTTTTTTTTCACAAGTGGGTCATTTGCAACCGTGCAAGTTATCTTGCAGTTCATTCTGCAAAACATAAACATCGTATAAAACTTTAAAACCCATACACCCTTCAACTCTTTTCGCTATTTTCCCCCAAAAAAACCAAACAAAAATGGCAATAACACCTTATCATGCGTCTACTTCCATGTATTCTTCTTCTCATTTATCGAACCGGGTCACATCAATATCAGGAACCGGGTTTATTTCTCACCCAACCTCTTTCAATCCATATAAACTTGATGCAATCTTCAGTTCTAGTACAATTTCCATTTCTTTGAAAAGAAAACAATCAAGGAAAGTGTTTAAAGGTGAGATTTTTATTGATACCCGTACGTGTTTGGTATGCCAATTTACTATGCATATATATATCTTACCAATTTGGGGTTAATTTTATTGATTATTATATGTGGGTTTCTGGGTTTCTGTGATGAAGTATCATAAGTGATTTTGCATTTAATTTAGTTTTAAAAATATTTTCTTGACTATTTATGATGAGGATTTTTCAACGTAATTTATGAGCTTTGTATACTGATAACATGGTCAATTTGTTCAGTTTTATACTAATTAGTTTGGGGGTGCATTTAAAGTTTGCAATTGTCGTTGGCAATGTGTATCAAATTAATTTGATCAAAAAGACATAATACTTACAAAAACATGACTTCTGACTTGTGTTGTGAAAAGTGCAAACTTTGGCAAGTTAAATTATTTTATAAGCTAAAAGTTAACGACAATGGTCGTTTTCATACAGAATGTCAAGTACATTCGGTTTAAATTGTATCTTTTGATAGTTGTGTTAATGTGTTTTGCACTGGTTCCGGTAAAAATGATACCAATTTCAGTGTTGGGAAATGGTTATCTTTCACTAATCTTATCGATAAAGGGTTGTAAATATTTAATTCAAAGTCAAACAATTTCGTAAACTAAGTATGATGGTGAAGAAAGTTAATTGCTTCTCTTTGTTTATATGAAAGTGTATAACATTTCAAGGACTAATACTTTCTCAAATTATATGATCCTCATTTTCTTAACAATTATTTACAGGAGACTAAAATTACCATGCTAACAAATTGTATCCTTATGATGCTTTATATGCTTATAACTTGATTGCAGTTAGAGCAGCAGTAGCTCCTGTTGAAACAACAGCTGAGTTTGATGAAATGATTTCCGGGACTCAAAGAAAGTATTACATGCTAGGCGGAAAAGGTGGTGTTGGTAAAACGAGTTGTGCTGCTTCACTTGCTGTGAAATTTGCAAATAATGGACATCCAACTCTTGTAGTCTCAACTGATCCTGCACATTCTTTAAGTGACTCTTTTGCCCAAGTAATCCATCAATTTTCCATCCCTGATTGTTCGATTGAATAATATTAGACGTTACAAGATAGAGAGGTTGGGTGGGTTGGTTAAAGGTCCAAATGCGTGGGTTGTAAGTTGTACCATGTCTTTTTTAGTATGGGTCAAAAATGGCTGGCTTGCTGGCAAGGAATTTTGTATCTATAATTTATACACAACTAATTCGCTAATTACGGAAACAGTATTATTACAATAATAATCAAACTTTTCGAATTAAACAATTAGGAGGTTGTATACATTAAAAATGTACTTTGAGTGACCTTCAACCCATATAACCTGTTCCCCTTTCTAGCTGAATTTTTTGTTCACTTTTTCACCAGTGTGAAATAAAACACTACCCAGGCTCGACCCATTGATAAGTAAATGAGTTGAAATTGTGACCTCAAGATATTACATTTTCTCATATTGATTTCCTTTGCTTTGTTTTCACTGTTTGTAAAGCTGTATTAAATGTTGCATTTTGTCTACATTTTTTATTTTTTTATTTTTAGGATTTGACTGGTGGAAGTCTTGTGCCTGTTGAAGGACCTCTTTCTCCTCTCTTTGCTCTGGAGGTTTGTGTGATAAATCCTTCTGTTTTGATGTTTCTCTTTCCCTTTATAAGTTACATTTTCATTGTTATAGTTGTATGCTCGTTTTAACGATATTGATCACCCTTATCAGATAAATCCCGATAAAGCAAGGGAAGAGTTTCGTGATGTAAGCAAGAAGAACGGTGGAACTGGAGTCAAAGACTTCATGGACGGCATGGGTCTCGGGATGCTTGCTGATCAAGTAAAATACGAAATGATAACTTACACCAACTTGAATTCTATACTTAGGACTCATTAGTAATAGTATATAACCCAAGTCGACCCATTTCACATATATGTGTTAAGACTTTCGTTTTTAAGTTGGAGTTCCGTGCCCTAAGTTTTAAGTCTCTTTTTTTTTCATTTGACTGGTTTAGTTTAATAAAAATTACTTGCCATTTGTGGTATTTTTTAATCTTTGATCAATCAAGTTAGGAGAGCTGAAGCTAGGGGAGCTATTGGACACACCTCCTCCTGGTTTAGATGAAGCTATTGCGATTTCCAAGGTAATATTCATGTTAGGGTTTGTATAAGTTTGTAGCTAATGTTCTCTTTATTAAATGTCGTGTTGATTACATAAATCTTTTGACAGGTTATCCAGTTCCTTGAATCACAAGAATATAACATGTTTACACGCATAGTGTTTGATACTGCCCCTACGGTAAGTAAGATGATTGTGCTTTTCTTCTAAAAATGTTTTAAAATTATGTTTGCAGGTAATCTTTCTGACATAATAATATGTGCTAATAGGGTCATACACTGCGGCTTTTATCATTGCCTGATTTCTTGGATGCATCAATTGGAAAGATATTGAAGGTAAATTTGTTAACTCGAAGACATACTGTTTGGCTTGTTTCTGTGATAAAATTCTAATCTATACGTTTATTATACTGATTTGCCTGTTTCAGTGATAAATTTCTAATATTGTTTGCAATTCTAAATGCAGCTTAGGCAGAAAATATCATCAGCAACTTCAGCCATTAAAAATGTATTTGGTCAAGAAGAAACTCGTCAAGATGCTGTAAGCCCTATGGTAAATTGGAAATGAGCACTATTTGACTAGAGTTATATAACTAACCAAATGTCTCTCTTTTGCATGCTCATGTAGTCAGATAAACTAGAAAAACTAAGGGAGAGGATGATTAAAGTACGCGAGCTTTTTCGTGATACCAACTCAACAGAATTTGTTATAGTGACGATTCCTACGGTAATACCTTCTATAAACATCTAAGAGAAATGGTTCCAACGTCATTCTAGATCAATTTAAGCTATTAAAACACAATATGCGGTTTGATTCAGTTTCTTGTGTAACACCTAAAATCATGGAAGATTTATATCTCGTTTCATTTTTATTGCTAGTATTTTGACCCTGAATTTGATGTTCTGAACTTACCACAACATTTTGATCATGATTTTAATAAGGTAATGGCGATCAGCGAGTCATCAAGGCTGCGTGCTTCACTTACTAAGGAAAATGTTCCTGTCAAAAGGCTTATTGTTAATCAAATTCTTCCCCCATCTGCTTCGGACTGCAAATTTTGTGCTATGAAAAGGAAGGTATAGATTCGTTTATAGTATCATTTTATTCTCTTCTATGTGGAATTTACATTGTTCAAAATTGACTTGGTACATGGTTGGGCCGTTGTTATCTGACATCAAAATTATATTACACATTTACTGCATGATAATTACAACATTATTTAGGGTTCTGCCTAGTTTCATTCTAATTTTACGTTTGTAAATATTTCAGGACCAGACACGTGCAATTGATATGATCCGAAGTGATCCCGAGCTGTCTAGTTTGCTTTTGGTGCAGGCACCGCTTGTTGATGTAGAAATCAGAGGTGTTCCAGCTCTTCAATTCTTAGGGGACATGATTTGGAAATGAAATAATATCTCATCTCATCAGCTTGATAAGGTAAGTTTTCTCCTTCCAAGTCTCTTATTTTGGACTTTTCTTGTTTCTTTCTCAAAGTTTGAGGTGGCAGAATGGGTGGGTTGGGCATATGAGTGAGTAACAGGTCTAAACATATAATTTTTCATGCGGGTTGGGTTGGCCCGAAACTTCTTTTTGTGTATTAATTTTTTAATAAATAATTAGCGTCAAACTTGGTTAACACAATTGCCGTACTTAAACAAATCCTCCATTTTGTGACCATGTCTCTCATAATTATTATCGGATGAACAATTAAAATCGTCATGTCTCCTTAGACATATACGATAAAATGAATATGTTGAAATGTCAAAAGACGTAACTAATAGCTCTAAAATGTCTTTGGTCCTTTCATTAAGCTTACTAAAATTGTTCACTAATCTTGTTTATTATCTCAGGTTGACACAAGTAGTCACATTAGTAGATACCAGTAATTGCTATGAGATACGTTGGAATCTTGGTGCACGTGGCGAGTTCTAAGAATTTCCAACCACATTTTTGTTACAGTGTCTATTGCCGTCATTAATGGTCAGCAAGTGGTGCGACCGTAGAGGGTCTCTAAATCTTTGTGGCCTCCAAAATATATTATTAGTTTAATTTAATTAATACTAGTATATTGTTGGAGATTCGAGAGGGATAAAAGTTAGTATTCAATATTTGTTGTATGGCGAAACCATTGGTTGTCAAACGATTGGTTGACAGATGAAACTTTAAGTTAATATTATGTTACTTCTAATAGTTGCATGTATCCTTGTGGCTTTTATTTTATATATTTTTATCTTATAGTTATCATTACCGTTATCATTTTTCGGTACCTAATAGACTTGTTAATATTATCTTACTTCTGAAAACTGTATATTTACTCGTGATCTGCAATTCGGATTTAAGTTTATCAAAGACAAATCATTAACATGGTTGAAAGTTACTTTATAAGTTGTTCTGGCAATTGTTAATATCCAAAGAGGATTGGAAAAAAGAAAATAAAAACAGGAAACTGCGTGGATTTGCTCAAATTTTCACTATATCGACTTGTTAATACTCCTTCACCTCGTCTTTATTATTTTCTTTACCGTTATCGTTTTCGACGATTCAAGCGGACCTTAATAAGGGACATTTTTTTTTATACAAATTGTTATCTTATTGTATTTTTAAGTTATAGATATAATAAGTAAAACTATTAACTAGCACATTGTCCGTACATTGCAGCGGATAAATATATTATTTCGTTTTTAAATATAAAACGATTATTTAAATGAAATAGGTAGATATCTATTGCTTAAAATTATAACTATTTAATTATATGTAGTTTATTTACTCACGATTACGCTGGATTACACCTATAATTTTTAGTAATTGAGTCATTCATGTAAAGACATCAAAATTTTTCTTCGAAAAAACGAAAGAAAAAAATTCGTCGAAAGTATATCATGTTAAATATCTAATCAAAGAGAAAAAACGTAGATTTTTATGGTGTAATTTTATAATTTTTCGACTAACCGTTTTTCAGATATTTAATTTTAAAGAACGTTGGGGAAAGTGTTTAGGTGATATAAAATTTGAATAATTAAAATATATAATATTTGAATTAATGTAAGGGTAATTTAAGTATTTCTAATATATTTTTTAAGACGGTGTGTAAAAAGGTCTAAAGGATATAGATTTTAAGGATGTTGGGCCAAACCCGGTATACAGCCCAAGTCCAATGAATGAAAGTCCAATTCTATCTCTAGATGGCACGCGAACCACGTGCGCATGATAAACACACTATAAAAATATCAAGAAAGAAAATAATTCAATTAAAATTTTAATACTCAAACAGCATCGTTTTCTCTCCACCAAGTGAACTGATATTTTTTATGACTTACACGCAAAAATGAATTGCCTCATAAATCTTTCAAGGTTTATTTCAATTTCTCAGAATAATTGTAAATCACTATTACTAAATCGGCTTACGAGTTTGTGTAAAATTTATCATACTTGATTATTCTTTTTTTGTTTATTAGGTCCTATTCAGCTTTGCCTTTATATAACTTCCAATATAAATCTTCAATCTATCCGAGCTCTGTAAGTACGAAGGTAAAATCTGTTATCTAACTGCCATTGTTTTTCTATATGCATATGTTACAATCACTGAATTACAATGTGTGTTTGTGTGTGTTTTTCATCGTAATCAGGGATTGGTGAATGCTAATGATTTTACAGGAAGTTGTTATTTAGTTAAGGTAATGTAATTATTCTTTAATTTCTGCATATATATATATATATATATATATATTTACTATGTTCAATCTTGTTCAATTATGACTCCCTGTGACTGCTTTAGTGAACATCAAAATGTAACATTTCGTCTCATGTGATTGTGTTTTTGATGCAATAAAAGTATGAATAGCAATGAATTTGTGATAACCACCAAATTGATCTAAATAAATAAAGAAAAGAAAAAAACTAAACAATATAAATTTTCAATCATGTGTTTCATTATATAGGCAATGTCTAGCCCGACACCTAGTACCAATATGGAAGGTGCTGAAGATGACGAGAAATCTGATGTTTACAGTACTAATATGACCGAAAAAATGGGTGCTGGTAAGTTAGTATTTCCATTATGTTACTTTTATAGTATCTGAGTTTATCATTAAGTTTGTACATTAGTAGTGCCTTTGATTTTAGCATTTACTTTTATGGGCTTGATACTCAGCTTCTGATTCGTACACATATATTTTACGGATTCCACATCTGTAGATTAGTAGCTTCTTGCTAATATATTAATTTCAGTTTTGACTTATAGGCATGAACTTGGAATGAACTACAATTTTATTCGTCCGGACTTGATTGTTGGATCATGTCTACAGGTAATGTTTCTCTCCTATCTTCAATTTCGAATGAATTCTCTCGCTTCTTAGGAACTTCTTTAAAAAAAAAAATTCTGACATATACTTTAAACATGACAGACTCCCGAAGATGTTGACAAGCTTCGAAGTATTCGTGTGAAAACCATATACTGCTTACAACAAGATCCTGATCTTGCGTATCCATATTAGTAGTTTGTATACAAAACAAATATATATTAAATAATTCTCAATTAGATTTTTAATGTTGGGTTATGTAATAAGTACTCGTTCTACTTAAACTTCTAACTGTTGAGGTGCATTACCTGTTTTCTAATCCACTTGTTCACTAGATATTTTAGTGTGGACATCAATGCCATTCAAGAATATGCCAGCACATTCAGTGACATTCAACACTTGCGTGCTGAAATAAGGTAACTGGTTCTCCTTGATGAACAATATATCTGTTTGGCTTTGTAAATTTCCATGTGTGGTCACGATGTGAGTTTAACCACAAATGTTTTGGAGCAGAGACTTTGATGGAACTGATTTGCGGCTGCGCCTTCCAGCTGTAGTGAGCAAACTGCACAAAGCTGTTAATCAAAATGGTGGAGTAACTTACATACATTGCACAGCTGGACTTGGAAGAGCTCCTGCAACTGCTGTATGCAGAATCTACTTGTTCAAATATATACTTTTATGCATCTATGCTTTTATTGATTTGGATCCTACTTATGATAGTTGACATATATGTTCTGGGTTCAAGGTTATAAGCTAAACAATGCCCTCAGTCTACTCCTGGTAATTACGTTTCTCCTAAATTACTAAAACTATGTCACACATGATTAGACATACAGGATTGCAGAAGATAGAATAAGCTCTAAAGTTTAAAACCCTTCTCAATATAAAAAGAAAAAAACATGTATATGCAACATCCTTAAATGATGCTTATCCCTTGTTCTCTTTCCTTTGCAGAGAAATCGTAAATGTTTCCCGAATGTGGATGCTATAAAAAGTGCAACTGCTGATATCGTGAGTTGTTTGACTCATATTCATGAAATTCTACAATCATGAACTTTGTGAAGTCGTACATAGCATATACAAGTGTGAAGTGACCCTTGATGAAATCAACTGCAGGAATATATAACACTGTTGGTGATTGTATTCACTTTCATTTTAGACATTTATTCTTAGGAAACATGAAAGTATTAGGAAGCATCATTGATCCTTGGAGTATGGAAATCTTGCATGCTATTCACATCCACTTTTTAAGAGTTCACATATTTTCATCTTTCATAAGCAACACAGTTAGCAATCTCATGATTTTTGTTTGATTTTATATTCACAATTTAGGATGTTTTAACTCCAGTATCTCATTGTTCTTAAACTGGATATTGTTAAAGCTTACAGGCCTTAAAAAGAGATCGATCATGTTGACATGGAATGGTGATAATTGTTCCACAGTAGAAGTATCTGGACTTGATATTGGATGGGGTCAGGTAATTTATACCAGATTTTGTATCTTTGAGAGTTAGAGTGCCCATGCTATAGTCCATTATATATTTTTAACTTGCATTTGTCAAAGTTTTTTTTATCCCAACTCTTAGCATGGTGACAATGTGAGTTGATGCTTCGTTGCTAAATGAATGGTTCATTGCAGAGTATTCCATTAGATTATGACGAGAAGCAGGGTTCATGGATTCTTCATAGAGATTTGCTGGTAATCAATTTATTTTCTTTGTGGAGATTATTAGGACTGCCATAGATATGTCAATCAACAGTTGGGTATTTGATACGAGCCAGATTAGTTTAGGAAAGTATTAAGTTTTATTATTGGATATTTTAATTATGAATATCATTGTTAGATAGGTTTTATTATTATTAGGAAAGTATTACGAAAATCTTAGTTAATTAGGAATAGTCTTAGGGAATGAGTTAAGTTAACTCTATAAATAGGGCTCTATAATTGTAATTGAATTATGCTGAATAATATTGATTTATTGGTGAATTATTATCAATGGAGAGTTAGTTTACTTCTCGAAAGTAAACTGTGGGAGAGCTTATCAACCTCTCAAAAGTCGGTTATTCTATCTTATTTACCGTTTTATTAGTTATTATCACGATACAAACATTCCGTCGTATCAGTATTACTTATAAAAAGTGAATGCATAACCAAATCACCTATTTGTCCCATGATTGAAGTTAATTAACTTGGACTGCCTTGCTTTGAACGGCCCAAGGTAGAACATAAGTACTACTGAATTAACAGTTTATGTTACATCGAAGGTGCAATCTTATTCATAATTAATATCAAGAAACAAAAAATTATCCAGGCTAATTATTTGAAGTTGTGTTCTGTTTTTACAACAGGAGGGTCGTTATGAGTACAAATACATAGTAGATGGTGAATGGATGACCAATAAAACTGAGCCAGTTACTCCTATTAACAAGGATGGCCACATCAACAACTATATCCAGGTATAGTCCAGGTTTACTTATTTTTCCATTTTTTATATTTTTTGAAATTCTCAATCATTAAATATGGTTACAAAACTTATGTCATCGAAATTGCCTAATATTTTGAATAAATCCTTTCTATGAATCAGAAGCATCTTTAATGGATGATATATCGTAATTCATTGGAAGCTATGGTGTCTGTTTATTGACCAATAAGATTAGGCGTTACTAGTTCACTCTTTCACTGATGCAGGTAGTTGATAAAGACCCGCAGAGCATAAGTGCTACTTTATGGACAAGATTGGCTGCCGATGATTTTGATCTAACGCCCAATGAACGAGAGATCATAAAGCAGTTTCTGGATGGTTATCCAGATGATGAATAAACCCGACCACATATATACCATGTATTATTTGTATCTAGTATTGTATCTATTCATGGTTGCCAATATATACCATGTATATAAAGAAAACTGAAGTAGTTTTTCCACCACTTCTCCTGCTTCAACCTCTTCTTTTTCCTCATATGTTGTGTCGATTTTGCTTTGTGGTTGTTTCATAAAGCAATCAAAGTCTGAGCTGCCATATTGGTTTTCTTCTTGATTGACAAATATCGAATCCAATTGAGCTTTTAAACATGAGATCTGATGGAATGAGGTTATTTACACGTTAACTAAATTACTTGTTACGTACCAACGTTCATACGTTATATAGGTGTAAATATTTAGTAATTTACCAATCAACCAACTTGTGCTCTTACTTAAAAATTGTTATATTAGATAAAATCTAAACACGATATAAATAATATAATTACTATAAGACCAATCCCTATCGTGACTGACGCATGACTGAAGACTGAACTTTATATCAGCACGATGACTGATGACTAATCTAGGACTGAATCCTCCTTATAGTTTTAGATATGTTTTACCTCACAATGTATGCGAAAACGTGCGTCCTGACCAGAACGAGAGATCACATGACGGTCCCTAAGACGGGACCGTGCCTATGGTGAAGGTGCAAGAATAAGCCTATATGGATTTCAAGACGAAAGTCGAGCCTCCCATAGAAAGTGGTCTAATTATAATTAGCTGATAGCATAACTTAACTGTATAATGTTTTGTAAAATAAAATCGCAGCAATGTGTTGATTAGGAATATCTTTTTTTTTTATTTAAAAAATATGCAAAATAATATAAACGTTTTGGATCAAACAGTCGACACGGAAGTTGTCAGTTATGGTTTTGCACACTATTCAACAATGAAATGATATCCACAAAATTTTGGACACCTGTATAAAAAATAGAAATAAATAAAGTAATAAGTAAACAAAAACACAAAAAAGGAAAGTAATAAAAGTCAAGGAGTTTCGAGACAGTCAAATTTTCAGTCACACTTGCTGAAACTAAGAGGGATGCCAATGAAACCTCAGTTTTGAGTTCAGTTTGAACCGACGAGACCGATGCTATTAGTACGGTCTCGTCATTTCGCGCGTCAATTTGAATTTCGTTGAATATTCGACGGGGTTTGACTGTTATATGTTTGTTTTTTTCTTTTTTGTTTTTTGTTTTCATTCAAACTTTCAAAATTTAAAATTTTGAAATCTTAAAATTTTTATTATTGTAATGTTTTTCTTCTTTTTAGGAAATGTAATGTTTTTTTTAAAAAAATGTAATATTTTTTTTAATTATTGTAATGTTTTTATTTTAATGAAATGTGTTTTGTTTTAATTATTGTGTTTTAAATATATCAATTAAAAAGTGACCGAAAAACTGACCGTGACCATTGGCACGGGTCAATCAGTTGTTAGTTAATTTCAGTCAGTTTTGAAAAAAACTAATGTGACACTGATTTGATGGAAAGTGACCGGTGGTTGAGATAGCATTGGTTATGCCCTAAAACTAAAACCCTTTCATCTGTCTTCAGATCACTTTTGCATACATCATTCGTATACGTATATATTTTGTTTATTTGTTATATAATCCTGAATTTTGATTTGTTAATAATTCGATTAGATTTATAAATGCAAGTTAACGAACGAGGAGGTTATTATGTTGGGAAAACAATAACATACGAAAAGCTCAATGATTCTTCTGGAGGTCAAAAATCAAAGCGAAGATCAAAAGAGGAACGGAAACAAATGGTCCAGACTTTTATTCAAAGGTTCATTTCGTTCTATATCTATCTATTTATTTATATATAAATAGAAATATTACTACGTGAGTGATATATTTGAAATTTTCCGCCACAAGTCGACTAGTTTAATCTTGATGATGACATCATCATAAATGATAGGGTAATGCAACGGCCAATGATGAGGAATTCGAAGAACCAGAGGATACGAAATTCGTAACAGAACAGGGCTTGAAAGGACAGAAACATGAAGTAAATGAAGTGGAAGTGCATCGAGGTCATTTTCGTCCTTTGTCAGAGAATGTAGTCGTGGAGACTTTCCCGTTCAGACCCCTTTCAAGCAAGGTTTATAATGAAGTGATAGATACAAAACCCGGAGGAAGAATTAGCAATCCCCCTGCCAGAGTCTAAAACGATCACAAATGTTAAATTTGAGAACACGTTGCCTGCAGATGACAAAGTGAAGTGAGTTCATACGATATGCCTATGCCTTTGTCTTATCTCGCTGTTTATTGGTGATGCTTGAAAATTATGTTTTCTACTCGAGCTATTCATATAAAGGCGAATTGGACGAGAAGAATCAATGGTTCATCCTGAAGTTACAAAAAAGTTATTTTCATACTGCAATAGTTTAACTGTTTGCCAAATAACTTTATTCACCATTAGCATGTACAACATTTGTGTACAAGCTTCATGAAAAATATGCCAAGGCCTATTCAAATATCATATTAACTGTTATGGTGGCCTTGCTTTAGCCAAAAAAAGTTGTTAGAAAATTGATGATGTTTACCTAAAGTTTGATTGTCTGAAGAATCATGAAGTCTTTTTCATTTGTCTTATCATATTTGAAATGAACTACTGCTAAGAAACCTTATACAACCATTTTTTCAGGAGAACATTCCATTATGCTAAAGTAACCATAATCTTTTAATTGTCACTTTGATAGACATCGAGTACTCCTAGTGACATCAGTTCTCTGCGTCTTAACAGCAACAACTCCAGCAGTTCCCTTCAACAACCGAGTTTTGAAGCCGCGACTGCAAATAAGAAAAAGTCAGGCTTCCAGCCTAGCGATACTGCAAAAAGAATCAATCTGTAAGTATTTATACATGGATATCAAGCCCGCAAAAACATTCCAAGAGAGCACTATTTAATGGCTTCATAACTGTATTTAAGGTTTAATCTGTCTTTTGAGTATTTTAAATTCTCAGACTTGTGCTGAACTGGATTATCTATTTAAGCAGTGAATCGTTAAAAGTAGCAGTATCAAAGAGATTTGACACTGAAGAAACTAGTACGTTTGTGTCATTCATCAAAACGTGGGTTGCCGCATTCACGAAGTTATGGTCTGAATAGTGTTCAGGTTTTCACTAGAAGCTTGTTCATGGATAGGTTGTATGTGTGAAGCCAATGGTAGCTCATGTCCACTCGAAAAAACGTTTTGGCAGGTGATATTTTTTGGATGAAATTTGGTTTTAAAGGAATATTTTTGACGTGTCTTTTAATGAAAAAAGATGCTAGCTTGATGTTGTATCATTTGATATGTGTTTACTGATACATGATTTACTTATTTGTATAAATGGTAGTTGAAATTGGTTACTATAATTTTGATCTGTTTGTTTCTTGTTCACTTTGTTGTTTGAGGGGGTAAAGTTACACAGTATATGATGGTCAAAAGGTTCTTGTAAAACATTATGTTCTCAAGTTATGGATTGATTTCTTGTGAATATTGTGTATTTTTATGTTTTATTACAACAACATATAAACATATTATCGTTTTTGCACTTAATAATCTTATCACATGTTGACGGATCAGAGCTAAGACCAGATAGAAATATCGTAATGGGTCATAATAAACTAAATAACAAACAAAACCATCAATTCACACACTGAACTAGGCAACTAGCTACTTTCAAGTGGACAACTAATTTATTTATATTGATTTTAGTTTGATTTTTTCCTTTTTGATTTTAGTTTGATTTTTTCCTTTTAAATAATGTGTATATGCACATATATTAGAACCCATATATTTGTAAGCGTATACATGAAAATAATTTACGAATTTTTTATATCTGTACATATCCGTTGCCTTTTAAAGTTATTTAGCTAATTAACTTACTTTGCATTGAAATAGGTAAGATATTAATTAAATGCAAATAGGAAAAGAAGAAAAAAACATTTTGTTCATGTTAACATTATTTATTTTTAACCTTAGATGTACACGAGTTTGTTTTCTAATGATGGACATTAGACACGCATCATGTTAAGTGTGTAGTAATGAGTACATAATACAGTGGCAGAACCCTTTATTTAGTCAAAGTGACCTTTAAACAAGTCAAAAGGAGCAATATCACTTATTGCTGGGTGACGGGTTTAGAAAATTTGATGATTAATGGCCCATAATTATGACTTTAAAAATAGTATATTAGATCATTTGTAATTGTTACATGTTGTGGAGGCTCCATAGTGAGCTATGTTAAGTTTTATGGCATGTTATCGTTGTCTTACTTGTAATGGTAATCCTTTCACTACACACCACTACAAATTGGGACCTATTTTTTAATTATTTTTTATTTTTTATTTTTTTTATAAAAACTGAAAAGAAATAAAAAAACATTAAAATATCGGAGTGGACCCTACGTTTTCCCGTGCAGCTACTATGCTCCAACCACGATAACAACTCACTACGGCCCCCATTGCGACCGTGGTGGTTGTGGAGGTGCAGTAGAGCCATCTCCACAGTTGCATTGCAACAGGTCTTATAGTATACAACACATGATAAACAACATAAAAATAATTTATTAAGAATAAGCACCTTCTTGCTGCAACAACAAAAACAACAATAATAATAATAAGGGCTAATTCACCAAAAGTGCAACGAACTGACACCATTTGTTCCATATATACAAGCTACCTATTTTGTGTTCTGGGTATGCAACAAACTGACAAATCTTGTAACTATATATGCAAGATGGTAACCAGTTACCGGCTGAACCGGTAACTGGATTTTGTAAGCATTTTTTATTTTTTTAAAAACATGACATGGATAAGCTATATCTACGTGGAAATATGAATTAATAAAGAAAACAAAAACAAATATGAATCAGTTTATCCTATTTCTTCATCATCATCAAAATGAGTTGCTCAGACTCACTATCATCATTATTTTTTAATATTTTATTAATTAATTTACATATTTAGTTTTACTTCAAATCAATTTGTTTAAAATTGATTAAGACAAAATAGAGTATGATGAAGGAACGTTAGATGGACTAAAATGTGCTGCTTGTAGTTGTCATTGTAACTTCCATCGGAAAGAAATTGGCAGTTAACCACCATTGATTTCAGGCGATCTGAACGGGAATTTGAAAAGCGATTCCGCCGATCTCATCTCGCTCAACCACCATCACGTACCGGTAATCGCAACACAACGACAGATCTAGTTGTGTTGTTTACAGATCTGATTTTGAAGCCACCGCTGGCATTCGCAACACACATCGAAGCCACCGCTGGCAATCGCAATGTTGTGTTGTTTCAGATCTGATTTTGACCTCCAGAAAAACCACCACGACGCACAACCAAGGAACGATTTATGACCTGATGTTTGTTTCTGTGAGGTTGGTCCACGTTAGAATATAATGAGAAAATATATAAGAGAAGAATTTTGAAATTTGTATGACTATAGAGTACTATACTTGCTTTTTATGTAATAATGCCAGATCTGGAAGTGAAAGGCAACACAGGGACCTACGTGGCCAAATGTATATGTATATATTTGATGCAAAATCTAAATGGCAAAAATTGTCCGGTTGGCAAACCTACGTGGTTGCCTAGTCAGCATATTCGATTTATATCAGGTAAAAATTAAATATGTCAAGATATGAAAACGGTTTCTTCCAGTTGGTTGCATACCTAGAACATAAAATGGGTAGCTTGTATATATGGAACATTTGATGGCAGTTCATTACACTTTTGGTGAATTAACCCTAATAATAAACAATAAAGAGAAACTAAGTCTAGAAAACACAACGACAAATTGCAAACCTTTTAAATCTACATCCTTGATTGAATTAAAGATTCTCATCATTATTTATCTAAACTTTTTTTAATTAAGTTAGACAATTCTATAAAGTAAGTGTCTACGCTTAAATAATGCTCCATGTAAGTTAACATATAAAAAACCTAAAAAGGACATAAAAGGAAAAAACTTTTGATATAAAAAAACCTATAAAACCTTACATTGAATATTCTCTCGTTGTAATTGATATGATTTTTTTTAAATGTTATCCGATTTATATAGATTTTAGGCTAATCTGTATATGAATATTTTATAACAAATTTGGTACAAAACGATATGATAAATTATGTTAGACTAAATAATTTTACAATTATAACGACATAGTTATTGTGAGATAGATTATAAAATTAAATAAAAATAAATAAAAATGAATTCACTAAATGAAACTGTTACACCTTAAATGAAGTATATTTATAACTAGGGAATTTTTCTCCGTGCTTCCCGACGGGATTATAAAAAATACACCTTAAATAAAACTAAATTTTTTGAGTGATTTTTATTTAGCATAACGAAAAAATTATAACAAAATTGAAATTAGTTCCGTTCTTTAATACTTATACGTTATATTATTGATCTACAATTAATGTAATCATAAAGGGCAATGAATTCTACTGAACGTGTCGATCCTCGCCCCCGTTTGTTTTAGCAACTTATCCTAAGGTCTCCTCGCCAAGAGCTCCCCGGGGACGCCAGAGGAAGCAACCCGCCTGCTGTGGCGGGGCGGCTTTTTTCTTTCATAATAAGACCTGGACGATTATCCATCAAAAGTATATATTGCTTGTGTGTACAATATTACCTGATAATGCAGAGTTACAGTGGATATATTAAAATTGATTATGAAAATATCGAAGCCCAATCAGAAAATATATAAACATGGAATTAACTTCTAAAGTCATTAATTATTAATAATACCATATTATATGGGACAACATATATTCAAATTATTTTTGTTAAAATAATGAATGCAGTCTTAAAAAAATACATCTCCGATCAGTATCACATATGACCATAATATGAGGGACAATGTACAATTTATAGTTAGTATCACATGTAATTTTTATGAAAATAAAAGTTACTTTATAAATGATTGAAAAAAGTCACGCATGAGTAAATAAATTATAAATTAATAAATCATAAAAAGAAAACCTTAATGGATCTTTTTTATTTTTGTCATCTCAAAAAGATTTAAAAAATTATAAAATAAAAATATTATATGAAAAGTAGTTCATGGAAAACAAAGAATTAAAAATGACCGGACTACACTAAAAAACTACTCACATGTAGTCGATATTACAGATGCCTTTCGTAAAATAAGCAGTAATATAGGTGGGTTTAAATAGAATTAGAAATAAATTATTTTTCTACAAAAGATAAAAAGGAGAAAAAGTAAAAAGAAAAAAAAATAACAATTGACAAAAACAACAAAAGAGGTTACTGTTCATTCTTTTATAATCATATATATATATACTAGCTTAAACTCCGTACAATGTATAAAAATTGTTAAGTATATTATACAATTTTTAATAATAGTGATAATGTTCGAGATGCATCAATAATGGTTGAAATGGTTAACAATTACAGAGTGACTATTAATGTTAATGTAGTTAGCTAAAATTTGACTAATATGGCATTACAAATATGTTACAAAGTTAAGAGAATATTAGTGAGATATCAGATACATAAATAACAATTAACAAATTAACAAACAAAAACCAAGTAGACATAAAAAGACAACATATAGATTGATATTAATACATATATGAGAATATACATCATAAGATGTTAGAACTTTAAGATAGTAGGAAGCAAATGAATGGATGGATTTAGATGTCGGATGATATTATTGTGAAATTTATTGATTGAATTATAAAAAATTTCATAGTTGTTGATGAAATAAAAATAATGAAAATATATATATTGACCATATATTTATTATAAAGTTAGCCATCATAAATCAAATCAACGCAAATATGACATGTGTCAGGCTTAGAGGTATGCTACAGTAAAAATTGATCTCTTTTCATAAATAGATAGATATAGATATAGATATTGAAGAATTTTAGAACTCTTCAGTTACTTAATAATAATAATAATAATAATAATAATCTAGTCCGTATTAATTAATTTTAAAACTATGTTTTCCTTCACCGGTGAAGGATATGGTAGTATTTATTCTTAAAGTAATACATGACTTCAAAGTCCATAAAATTAGGGAGTCATTACTTATAATCTCTGTGAACTAAATATTTAAAAACATATATATGAATGATAGGGCAACAATTTTTTTTGAAAAGAAGCAAGCATGACACATTAATTTTTTGCTTTGGGAAGGCCGTCACATAAGAAATAAGTTGTTTTGCTTTAGTTATATATTTAATATTTTATTGGTAATTTTCAAATTTATATATTAAATTATAAATTTGTAATAATACAGAACGAATTTAATTTTTATAAATTAATAAAATATTATAGTCGATCTTTTTATATAGTTTATAGACCTGTGATAAGACGTAACAAATTTAATTTTTATAAATGAATATAATAATAAGTTGATGTTTTATTGTGACCGACTTTTCGAATTTAATTTTTATAAACTAATAAAATATTTTGACTATTTTTTTATATAGTTTATAGACCCATGATAATGCGGGACAAATTTAATTTTTATAAATGAATAAAATATTTGATCAATTTTTATATATAGTCTATAGACATGCGATAATATCGGACGAATTTAATTTTTATATATGAATAAAATATTGTGACCGTTTTTTTTTATATAGTTTGTAGACCCTCGATGACGCGGGTATAATTTAATTTTGATTTGGTCATTTTTTTATATAGTTTATAGACCCGCTATAACGCGAGACGAATTTAATTTTAATAAAATAAATAAAATATTGTAGCCGCTATTTTTATATATTTTATAGACTCTTTAATTTTAGCCGACTTTTTATAGTTTATAGACTTTTTAATCTTTATAAATTAATAAAATATTTGGTCTATTTTTTTTTAATTTAAATGAATACATCAAATATTTAAGGGGCCAAAAAGTGTAATTATACGAAAGAAATTAATATCGTTGGATCGCAAAAAGTAGAAAACAATGAAAGACTCAGATTCCTCCATCGTATCCTCTTTTAATTATATATATATATAAAAATTTGTATTTATAGATTCTAATATATTTAGATTTAATAGCTTAATATTATTTTTCAATTAGTATTTGAATAGGATTTATAGATTTTTAATTAATTAATTTTATATTCAAATATTATTTAACTCTAATTATTTATTTAATTTATATTAAAATTATTAAAGGTTGCCACTTGACATTTTTATTTACGTGGTAAAATTTGGAGTTTCCGTTTATACTAACTAGTGTCTTAGTAAGACACAACTTATATAAGTAATTGTTATTTTTAATTCAAATGATTATCTAAATTATATAAATTAAATTTATTTCTTTTAATCAAAAAATTTAAAGTTACGTGGTAAATTATGGAGCAACTTTCTATATTACTTTAATGTGTATATATAGGATAGATATAGATATATATGTATAACTAGATTTAAACCGTGCGATGCACGGCAATTTAAGTTAAGCAATTTTTATATTTATAATTTTTATAGGTTTAATAGTATAATATTTTTTCAATTAGTGTTTGAGTAAGATTCATAGATTTTTTAATCAATTATTATTATATTAAAATGTTATTTAACTCTATCTAAATTTATTTTTTAGTTTATCTTTTAAATTTAAATAATTATTTATTTTTAAATTATGAGAAGTCGCCACGTGTCATTTTGTCTATATGGCAAAATATGGAGCAACATTTTATTCTCCTTTAGTATATATATAGATTTGTGACGTTAATTTTTACAAATATAATCTTTTCCAGAAGTCAAACAAAGTCATCTAGTTTGATAAGTCATCCAGCGTCTACGAGTTTTCTTAATGCATTTACTTTCCCAGGATTTATGAGAATTATAATTATAACATCTTATAGAAAAGAAAAGTGAAATTTAGTAATTTACTTGTTTTTTCTTCAATTTTTTTATATTATTTTAAACAAAACAGATATAGCGTTTGCAACTCTGTATCCAACTTGGCAAATATTATGTATGAAAAAAAGAAACACAGTAGAAGAAGATTAATAAGAGTGAACATTGGTTAATAAAAATACGGAGTATATATCATTCGACCATAATTCGTCCTTCCACTAAATGCAATCCATGTATTGGGGGTTGTTGACTTGCAAAGTGGATTGTGCACTTGTGACCACTTTTAGATTGAAATCAAATCCTTGAGGCCCATACTATAGTCTAATTTTCTTTTAGCTGCCTACATGTGTTAGGCGTGAAGCTTTCTTCATTATTTTACATGCTTACTATTTAACCAGGTTATGATACTTTATTACAAAAACGTGTTTATGTGTCTGAATCATACATAGCAGAAGATGTTAATACATCATTCAAGTGTAGTTAAAGTTGGTAAATTTAAACCATTACATTTAAGGGCTTGAGGTGAGTTTGAATTTAGTTAAGTGAAACTATTGTTACATTAATACCATGATGATGTTTATAATAAAAATGGTTTAGCAGGGGGCCACCGCCCCGCTAGAATATTTCATACGGTTAAGTCGATTGTTTAAGTTTGCCTTTTCTAATACCACGTAACTTTCTAGCTCCGGTCCTGCATTTTGAACAATGTTTTAAGTGTTCCATATATATTTATTGAAAAGTAACTTGCTGAGGGAGGCAGGGGTGTATTGACATGTGTAGTTGTGTGAACATGTTGACAAATGCTGACGTTTGTATTATCAAAAGTGGAACCACACTTTAGTGAAGTGTTTATGATAATTGTGCATGGACAGCCACAAGAGATATAGCTTAGCTAGAGAGCACCACCAACCGAATACCACTATACTGGCACCACCACTATCTTCCTATCTCAAATCAAACACGTATTTTCAATCTTCCATTATTAGAAGCTACTAGAAGACTTGTATGTATTCAAACTTTGAAAATTTTTTGAGCTTTGCAATGCCTATAAATAGCAAAAGCCTCTTGCTATTGTCTAATCCACACAACTCATGATATTGTATTAGTTTCATAACACATACATTGAGGTCACAAGTCATAGTACATTTCTCTAAAAGATAAACACATAAAAGTGAAGTATTGTAGTTGTACGGAGTTTGAAAATGGCGAACTCAAAGATCATAGCTATTGCATTTTTGGTGTTGTTTGTTGTGGACCTTTCCTTTGCTGCTAGGTCCTCTAAGAAGACTGGTGGTCAAGGAGGAGGTGGGGGTGGTGGACAAGGAGGAGGAGGTGGGGGTGGTTATAGTATTGGAGAGCCTGGCCAGGGTTCCGGGTCAGGATATGGGTCAGGTAGTGGCTCTGGATACGGAAGTGGTGGTGGTGGAGGTAAGGGAGGAGGTGGTGGTGGTGGTGGTGGTGGTGGTGGAGGAGGTGGAGGAGGTGGTGGTGGAGGGTCAGGAAATGGTAGTGGATCAGGTTCAGGTTATGGGTCTGGAAGTGGGTCAGGATATGGTTCAGGTGGTGGAAAGAGTGGAGGAGGTGGTGGTGGTGGTGGTGGCGGTGGAGGAGGTGGTGGTGGTGGTGGGAATGGCTCAGGAAATGGCTCGGGATATGGGAGTGGTAGTGGCTCAGGATATGGAGGTGGTAGTGGGAAAAATGGAGGTGGAGGTGGTGGTGGAGGCGGCGGCGGTGGTGGAGGTGGTGGAGGAGGGCGTAATGGGCAAGGATCAGGATATGGGAGTGGCTCTGGATATGGAGAGGGATACGATGGTGATGATGATGGCAATGAACCATAAACTAGTTTTTCGACAATGATGTCAATACTCATGATTTAATTTCGCATATTCGTCAATCTATGGCATTAGAAAGCCGTAAAATAATTTGCATCAGATTCGTTCACATTTCTTCATATTCACTTGTAAGAGAATTTGCATGTACCATTTAATCATTTATAAGATACTACTCATTTTGTGTATTCTGTTATGTGCTCCTAATATGAAAGCAAAATTCAAAGAGCAAGTTCAATCAGTGACATGTTAACATGATAAATCTCAAGTCAATCAGATCCAAACAAACCTAACGATGTAATTCATAAATTAAAACCTCCTACTAGCTAAAAGATTAGACCTATATAATAAAATTGATTTACAGCAAGAAGCTATGTTCTAATCCTTGTGATTTCAAGAAGCTTTTAAAAAAAATAATTATCTAGTGAATAGGAACAGTATTGTTTAAATGTAAGGAAATGGTGGTTTTTAGGCGGAACCTTGAAAATGGTGCATTATTAGCTCTAGGAGTTCAAACTGGAGGTGGAGCTGATAGCGTAGCAACCTTTTGCACTATCATGGCCTCCGCTACACTAATTGTCCTTTTTGATCCAATTATTGTAACTTTCCTGCCAAAATATAAATAGAATAATTGAGGTGGCAAACTGTCGGTAAGGTTGGATTGGGTAACTAATAAAGTTGGATAACATTTCAACTGTTTCAAACTTTCAATGACAGGTCATCTGGCCGACGGGGTTAGGCTGACCTGTCAGGTTATTAACAACTAGCATTTATATCATCGCACATAATGTTTTATTACCATAATTCAAAGTCCTTGTTTGATGTGATGATCCTAATTAATCTACAATTAAAACGGTTTTTGTTAATTTTTAAAGTTGCAGCCTATCTAAATGTAATGATCCTATTGTACTCCACATTATTCTTTTATCTGGTCTTTCATGAAAAGTAGTTCAGATATTTGATCAATCAATGATCAATTTTCTTAAATTATGTATCAACTCAAAGCTCTACTGTTGTGTGTGTGTGTGTGTTTTATTTTTTATGCAAAGGAGGACGTATTTCATTTTGGTATTGGAAGAAGAAATAAGATTTAGAAATAACATACCTATCAGATGTTCCATGTATGAAATCACCTTTTTCAGAAATCTTAATCCTAGCTCCACTAATCTTCAATGAGAAAAATATAAGAAAAAGAATTGCCTGCAATGAACCAAAGGGGATCTTCTTTAATTACCTGACTAATTTCTACAACATTTCTACCACTGCGGCCAATAACGATCCCTACATGCTCATTTGCAACACCCAGAGTCAGAGAGTTACTGATGTCTTCCTGCAAATCACAAGGATGATTTCTGTCAAAAGGGGCATATTTTTGCCCAACTGGACAAAGTGGGTAGTTTCGGGGTTTTTTTGTTGATCTTCCAGGGTTGTTTTGAATAAAAAAACATATCCAAACAGGTACAAATGTGCCAAAACTAAAAAAAACGATTAAAAATTTATGAATCAGATGGTGTTGGGTCAACCCAATAACACTTATCATTTTTCTTTGAATTTCATATATAACTACTGTGTTATATACAAAAACAAATATCATTGTATTGAATATTTATCCAACTTTGACATAAAATGATTTAGGAGAGGTTGTAAATATGTAATACATTTACACATTACATCATCATGGTAATCAGTTTAATTGTCTTGATGCTAGAAATTATTATGTCGCATTTAAAAATTGTTATTATGAAATTGGAAAGGAATATATTGTTATTATGAGATTGGAAAGGAATATAACCAGAACCAAGTCCGTTTAACAAATCGTTTAAAGATGGCATATCTGACCAGTTACCCAACCCATTCCTTTTATCACTGCTAGTTTCTCTAAATTGAACTTTATGGTAACAATGTAGCTTTCCGTGCAACAAACCTAACTATTTAGATAATAAAGTTCAACGGGGAAATTTCAGGTGCCTACAACTTCAAGATTTTCAAGAACAGGCGGAAAGGGGAATAAAGATAATATGTGGTAGAAAGTACATATTTATTAGAGTTGAAGACATTGATGAATAATTGTTTATTTAGCTTCAAAAATATTTGCATATCCATCCAAATGACGAAAACAGGTTTGATACTATTAGATCATTAGTTACTTCCATAAAAGCTTGTGATCTTATTTAGTTTCATAGTGCTGTACAGTCACAAGTATTAGAAACATAATAGCAGTTTACAAAAGGGAGTATAAATCTAACAGGGTAAACATCACAAGGAAAATAATGAACCTTATTGTTCTGAAAACGGTTGTTCTGAGACTTTTTACCACCTGCATGTGGTCCATAGTTTGGTACGCTGTAACGTGCTGCAGAAGCAGACAAGTACAAAGAGCATAAGCATATAGACAAACACCAGGGAACATAAAAATTAGTTAAATAGAAAGCCGAGATTTCTAACCACATAAAATATACAAGATCTAAATGAAATCAATTAGCCTCTAGAGTACCAAAATACATCAATAATCATCATGTAATTAACTATTTTCTGTCCTTCGATTTAGGTCTCAGACTATTTTTCAAGTTGAGTCTAATATGGCTTCCAAATTTGTGTCTCTGCTATTATGATTTTGCCAGTGGTTTTAATGATGAAATATATTTACCATTTTGAGGATTTTAGTATCATTTTAAAGTCGTATTACGATGAGCGTCTTCTAGTTATAGGTCGAGGAGACTTCAAGTGGTGTTTTCTTCAAGGGGGAATGAGATCACCTAATGTGAGTATGTGACACAAGATACAAAAAAAAAAAAAAAAAAAAGCAACTCTCAACATAAGACATGAATGACCTTTCCATCTCTATTTCAATCTTAATACACATGTCCTTCATCTAACAATTTAACCCCGTATTTGAGGAAAAACTTACGAGAGCTCTATATTCCAATAAGAACATAAGTTCATTATACGTCTGTTACCTATGAATTTCTGAACCGATAAAATATATCATGATAGATTAACCAATTAAAGTTGGTTTTAGATTATTAAAGTGACGTGTTGTGCGGCTTTTATGAAACTAATTATGGAAGAGCTGTAGGCTGTGATTGGCAGAGACGGTCAAAACCTACAAGTGCATCAGAATAGTATATAAGGATAAAAGGCATACCGGCATACAGAAATGGGGGACCAACGGACTGTACATAATGAAGATCTTCAGACAGTCTTGATAGAATCAAATTAGTGGCTTGCACCTGCTGCTGTAAGGTTCCAACTACCATTACCAGCCTATCATTCAATCCAACCTAGCTATTATTCTGAGGAGATATCTTAATGTTAGCTTGAGAATCTTCGATGAATGACCTGCATAGAGAAAGGTAAAGCAAAAGGTTTTCAGAACCTCCAAGATGTCCATTAAAGACATATTTTTTGACCCACACTAGTGAAAAGGGTAACCGACATCTCTGATCATAGTCATCACACAAGGTCACTGATACCTTTTGCAATATCATATTTTACACATAAGAGCAATTAACTAATTTTTTTTAATAAGTTTCATATCAATAGTAAAAAAGATTCCATCAATTATAAATCAGTGAATGTAACAGATAAAACGCAGTGAATACATGCTTACTTTACAATGGATCCCCCTTTCCCATTGACACAAATAGTTCATGGAAGAAAATTGAGTTATTTGGGCCCGGGGGGGATTGACTGCGTGAACTGCTACTTTTCCAATACGAGATATTCATCCCAATTATTCCGTCACAGGAGCCATTTGGTACAATTAGCCTAACTTTCGACCTTAGTTCAGCCTCCTCACCATCTTCAGCATAAAACCATTCGAAAATATATAATATTATATATGAACACCCATATAACTAACCAAGAGTAACATGTGTTATAAGGATTACCATGTTCAACAATTTAGTGAGGATAAGTTTAACTGCATCAAGAACTTCATCAATTGTTCCAGACACCATAATAATCCTATCAGATGTTCCGGGAAAATACTCCCAGTTCCTTAACAACTGGATACGTGCATTTGATCGCAATTGGAAATCAAAAATTGTTGATCCACCCTTACCAATAACTGAACCAGCTTCCACATTTGACACAAGGAACCTCAAACATGTGTAGTCTATAAAATGGAATCATTATTAGACATCACAGAGTAACAAGGTTAACACTCATCTTTAAATGCTTCAACAAGGATATGATAGTTCATATATATCAAAAAGGAAATAGAAAATTTGCATCATATGATAGTGTAGTAAAACGAACTTTAAGCTTCTTCAACAAACAGAGCGTAAAATTATCCATAAAAATGGTAAAAACTGTTGAGAGACTGAACTAGTCATTTACTTATCTGTAGGAATTTGTAATTATCAGCTGGCATTGCTCGTTGTATAATTTCGTAACTAGTCTTTATACTCATTGAACTAAATTTCCTAGAATTTGTTCTTTGTAACATTCCTTATGTTAGTACATAATTGAACATTTTGAAGCATACAGTCACTTCTTGGTGATGAAAGGACTTGTACAATTGTTCAAACATAGCAAGCAAAATATTTTAAGTTGAATTCTTACATGACTTGAATTCGAATCAGTATTTAGAATCAAATCCATCCATTAGGACACGCACATAAATGCTATCCTGATCAAATTTGTGTTATTTCCATTTCTGATAAGTTCAATAGCTTTTATTTTCAATAACTTTTTTTACACTTGTATCTTCAATTCAAATCTACAAAAGACTACACACTTTACAAACACACACATATTTGCAGCTCAACACACCAAATCAGCATACATATCATAGTGCTCCAACTTGCAGCTCATTAAACCTGATCAGCCTTCATTTCATTAGTGATTCAGATTGCAGGTCATTTCTGAGTTCTGACAACACAGCTAGTATAAATTCATGAAGCTACAGGATGATACTATACATGCACACGTATATGACATTTACACATACAAACCCACATATATCTATACCTAATCAGCATACATTTCATAAGTGTTTAAAAATTGCAGCTCATTGATGACAATGCAGCTGGTATAAATAGGAAAATCTACAGGATTAAAACTTATACATACATCATACAGTACAAACACACAAATATAAACTTAATCAGCATACATTTCATAAGTGTTTCAAATTGTAGTTCATAGATAACCTCATAACTATTATATATTCGAGAATCGTTAGGAGTACATCAATAAATTCAACTACAATTTCCTTAATAATCGAGAATACAGATATCCGGTAACTTATACTCCGTAATTAAAAAGCATATCAAAACGATATGAAATTGAGTAGTATTAATCAACACCTGAAGGAGGATGAGTAGGTTGTGATTTATGAGGTGGAGATCGCGCCGGTGATATTCCGTCATTGGATAAAGCATAAGCAACGTCTGGCGATCCCATTGTGCTTGTGTGTGTATTTTTGTAGTTTTAGAGAGAGAAGAAATTACAAGGAGTTTGATACAAGCATTTGCAAAGTTGAATTCTCCCCGTGTTTTTGCCGTTTGTGCCTTGAGAATCGGGTTTATTTTATACTCCTTTCTAACTTGAGAAAAAGAAAAGAAAAAGAAAAAAGTTGACACGTATGCTTTGGTAATTACCTAAAATACCCTTGACTAACACAAATTTAGAAAGAAAAAATGTGCATTAGGGCCTTGTTAATAGAGGTTAATTTCTTTCTATGTATGAGTCGACAGGTTAGGCTAATGTCGATATTTAGTTTTTATCTTTCGGGGTTTTACAACTAGTGGCGATGTTTAAGACATTAAAATCGAGATAAAATAGATCCGAATAATACGTAAGAATGATACATCGATAAATAATAAATTTAAACTGTTTGTTTTCAATATATTCGATAAATATTATTTGAATTTACAGTTGACGGGCAATATTGCATTCTTAAATATAACTATACGTTTATCGTACTATAAGAATTTTAATATGTAAGATAAGATTTTGTTAATGTTTGTCGCAAAGAAAACATAATAATGGTACAAATTCAAGCTATTAATTACATTTAAGCTAAAGGTCTTTTATTACATTAAAATTGTACAATTTTTCGACTTAGCTTAAAACTTGTATAAAAATGACAATAATTAAAATTATAAATAAGATTTGGATTTTAAAATCTTAATATCATCCTACCCCTTCCCCTTAATTCGTAGGTTGTCGGTTTAATACTTGGTAGGTGAAGGCGCGCAATTTAACACTCGGGGCATATTAGCAAGCTGATGCATACTCAAGCTAAAATGAACCCAGATACAACCTCACACTCATTCTCGTAACTCCGTAAGCTTATCCTATACCACATCCCTCGCAATCACACACACCTCACTTCATACAGTTATTATCTATATTATTATTTTGATGCAAGACAAAATCAAATAAACAAAAATTAAATTATCATTATTCATCCACAAATGGCATTAAGCTCGAGTTCTTGTTATTATTACTCATCGTCTTCCTGTTCAATTTCATCTCAGTTCACAAAAAAGCCTACAAATTATTTTACAGTTAATTCACGTAACCCCTTGTTTGGTTTAACATCATCAAATTCAGATGATTTCTCGAAACAATCACTTTCCGTTTCAGCTGATTCTTCTTCGTCTTCTTCTTCTGCGCCAAAAGCTCGATTCGTTGCTCGCCGTACAGAATCTGTTTCTGTTCGTCCACTCCAACGCCCTCTACGTAATGATTTTGTCTATTTATTTAGGTTTTTATAGTTTGATACGTATATGTATAGTTTTGTTAGTTTTATGGTAGTAAGCAGTAGCTAAATTGGGGAAGCCTTTTTATATTATCTTTATTAGTAGTTTGTTAATTTGCTCTTTATTTTATAACATGTGATGGTCCAAATATTTTGAATATGCGGCTAAATTAGGTAAACCTTTATTATATTTGTTTATTTATTGTTTTTGAATTTGCTATTCTATAATATGCAATTTGGAACTGCATATTTCAAGTAGTCATAACTTATTGCATTTCTATACCCAATCTGCACTTTTGAGTGTTTGGATACCTTTGCCTTTGAGTTTTATCTTACAAAAAAAAAAACTTTTTTTGTAAGCTCGTAGAGTGGTGCTTATTTTGAACACAATATGCAATCCGAAACACTCATTTTTCTCCTGGAAACCTAACCTGGTGCGCTATTTGTAATTAAATGATAAAATTGTGCCATGTATAACTACTATTGTTGATTTGTGTGAAGTTCAGTAAAATGTTAGTGAAATTTTGCCACATACTAAAATGGTCATTTCGCAATCTGTAAACGTGGGTGTGACAATATTCGTTGTGCACGATGAATTAAGTTATTTGATTTGTTTTGTTTTAATTTGTATGTTCTGAATGACAGTGGAGTATATGAGTCTTCCTGCAAGCCAGTACTCTGTTCTGGATGCTCAAAGGATTGAGAGGATTGATGACAACACGTTCCGGTGTTACGTGTACAAGTTCAAGTTTTTTGCTTTTGAGGTTTGCCCTGTTCTGTTAGTTCGAGTTGAAGAGCAACTTAATGGATGTTCTATTAACCTCCTGTCTTGTAAGGTATGTAAGCCTGCAAATTTTCATCTTAATCTTACTGCCATGTTGCATGTTGTAGGTTTAATAACCTTGCACTGTTAACTTATTGCAGCTTGAGGGATCGCCGATTGTGGTTGCACAAAATAATAAATTTGATGGTGAGCAATGACTGTAGTTAGACTTTTTATTAGTTTACTTCTATCGTTATGGTGGGAATATACTATTGATTATTAAAAGGAGATTCACTATAATTTATGAGGTGAATTGTAAGTCCCATTATTAACTTAGATAATGATATGGCTCCGTAAGTTTGAGATAAATATGGGAACTACATATAGCTTTTCATATAACCAAATTTTATAAATAGAATAGGTGGTCTACAAGTTGGAAATATACCTCTTCCCTAGGAAAGATGGCATAATCAAATACTTCCATTATTTGTATATTTATATTCTTTTCAGATTTCAATTCCCTGTCTAATTATGTAAATTTGCAGAAACTTAACCATACCACTGATATTAGATAATAGCATCTTTAAAGGCTTTTTGGGTCTCGGATTGTATTATGGACCAAATGAAGTTGTATGTATTTCTATACGCAACTGTAGAATCGCTAGTATTAACGCCTACCTTGCCACTCAATCTCTCGTGAGGTTAAAAAGCAACCTGACTTAGAAGATATTACTCTTCTTTAATACAAATATTAAGCGAAATTCACCTAGCAAGATGGAAAACGATATCCGCAAAAAGTTATAAGGTTGATGTAACAGTTGATACTCACGATCATAGCATGGGAGGGTTTTAATGCTATTTTTTTGCTAAGTTATATTACAAAATGCTTTTTCAGGACTCCATTGACACTGATTTGGTATGGGCATGCAGCTTCAATGGTGAATAGAATATCATGTGATAGGAACCAAAGCGATTCATCGATGCAGAAACTCACATCGGACACTATTATCGAGGTGATCATTTTATTTTAGGTTAAAGTTACTCCCGTATATTTTGTCTTAAAATTAGTTTACTTAACCTCAAAAGCTGAATGATACCATTTCGTTTTGCGTTAGATGGATCAACATTTCTGTACTTGTCTATTCAATGTTTGGTTCGGTTCCTTAAGTTTCAATAAAATGCAATTTAATGTTCAAAAACGTATACTTAGTGTTTGGAAATTATTTATCAGGTTAGCATTGATATCCCATTTCCTTTTCGAGCAATCCCAGTTCAAACCATTGAATCTAGTGGTGCTCAAGTCCTTGAGCAGATACTGAGGATCATGCTTCCCCGGTTTATGGCACAGGTATCTGATAAGTTGTGTACTTCTGCTATCCTTTGATTTTATTGATGTGGTGGCAATGCTCATTAAAAGTCTTCACATCTATGCTTAAATGCATCTACAGTAGAAAACAGTATCAGAGATGTTATTATATTGTTAACTCTGTTAAAAGTGATGATAACATTTGCTCTAATAATCGTGTTAGACCAACCCGCCAACATTTTCCTTGTACATTAGTCATTAACTTTATAAGTAATTAATGCATTATATTAATTTGTAAAGCGTATGTAGTGAAAATAATGATCTACTTTCTTTTAATAGAGTAACTTAGGAGCTTATAACTTTTAAGCATTTGAAAACACTTTTGGAAACTTTCGACCCATCTGACCCGTTTCCATTTTGACTAAGTTTTAGGATGTAGCGTTTGACCTGTTAGAGATAAAATACCACCCGAATCAACCTATTCACTTCTAGTATATATTGAATAAATAATGATAATAATCATGTTAGCTTAAAAGTTTCAACCTATTCAATTCTAGTATACTCAAATGATGAGTTTTTTGTTTGTTTGATCTGAACGCAGTTGGTGAAAGACTATCAAGCATGGGCTTCTGGCGACACATCAAGACAGCCTCTTGGAACTGGTGGGATATGATATGTAAATGCCACTATTATCATGTTGCTCGCATCCGATATGCATCACTTCATAACTGTGTTTGAGTTTGTAATTACTGTACAATAGGTCTTTTGTTACACTACCGTTCATTCCAACATTAAGGGATAAAATTAATTAATTTTGTTTAAAAATGAAACGTTACTTCAATTCTGTTTTTTGATCCGGTTTTCGGATCCATGGAGTTTGTAAGCTTGGGCAATTGGTAGCTGTATGATACAAACATCAAAACGTATCGTTTGTTTTATGGTTGAAGTACATAGTTATTTAGCATTCTCTTAATATGTAGTTACTTTTTTGCTTTTACCCTATGTATACAAATTAACTTGGTTTTTATGTTGTGATGGTTCTCAGTCAAAGACCAACCTTGTGATAAAAATGAAAACAATCAACCGGGGGAGTAACATCTTGTGAACAATGATTTGTTCTGGTTTATAAATCATGAGCCTTATAACTTAAAGAAAAAAAAACGATGCTCTTAATAAATCAAACTAAAGGATCCAGTTCAAATACAAATTCTAAACAACATGCGAGTATATATTATGTACCTGATATTGGAAACGAAACCATACAAAATCTATTTTAAGCCCAAAAGTTCGAGAACCGGAACTGTAAAATATCAATTTTGAACTCAAAACTTCAAAAACCAACAAAAAGACTAATGTTAAACCATCCATTTTACTAAAGCGGACGGTCTGGCTTATGACGTTACAACTTGACTTAGAGGTTTAATTAAATTCTCAGATGGTAGAGAGCTAGTTTAGTACGGGAGAGGTACAGCGATCGATACCCCGCATCTCCATATTTTTTAGAATTTATATTTTATCTATGACTACCTGCACATGGAACGCTCTATTTGCTGCAAAACGCCAGATCATATATATATACCTCTAACTTTGGAAACCTACACTTGTTACGGCCCTACCCTTTACCCACACTTGGCCAATTCAATGAAAATATAATAAATTGTCATATTTATGGTTCATTGCACATGAGAAATGATAAATAACCTGCCTTTAGACTTTAGATATTGTTTATGCTGTTGGTAATTATAAGGGGTACTAGAGAACTTGATTATCATCCTAGTAGCCCCCAAAACTCAATATATAGTTTATCTTTATTTATTCTTTTGGTGATGATCTCATCAAATTTACAATAAATTGAACATTTACATTATATTGTAATTTTCTTATATAAACGAAGTCCTTAAAAGTAGTTTGACATCCACATACATGGAATTGTGCAAAAGCTATTATAGATAATGTGCCTTTGATTGTTTTGTAAGAAACTTTTTCCTAAGTAAGTTAACTCGTACAACTATAAGATACCAGATCCGGATTGTAAGCTTACGATCATGTTGCTATAATAGTTTCGGATAATTGAAATATAAGATGTAATAAAATTTGTTGAACAATACCTCTTAGTTCTCCTTCAAAAAGCATTCACTCTACACTTTGTTTATCCACAAAGAACAATAAAGTGGCCGGATATAATTAATCCTCCAAACAACTATTTAGTAAAAAAGTTAACCAATCATTAATTAGTACTCCTTTTAGTGAGTGGGATTAATTAAATAGATAAAAGGCTTATATATAGAGTAGTGTAATATAATTATATTGAGTGACCATAAGATGCCACATTATATTATGTAGCTAGAATTGAACAAGAAATTATATGCGGAAAAAGTACACATATAAATCAAAAGCAAACATGATCATGTATGATTTGTGCATGGCAATAAGTCATAACACAAGGGTCCATGCATGTATCGATTATGGGGGTTGGTGGATTGAGGGGGGAGGGGTGTCCCTTACTATCAAGACAAAAGAATTGGGATAGATAGAAACAAATCCTTGTTTCCATGCACATGCAAGTTATGTTAAATAGGCTATATATGCATGGATGTACATGTTAACTGTCCCCCTTACTCCCATCACTTATCATCACTATGTTCACTAGGGTTCTAGCAAAACCCCAACTTCAAGAAGCCAAGATCAATCATTCCTTTACTTGAACATTGAGCTTTTGGAGTTAATTAGGGTTGGTCTACCATGAAGAATATAAGTACATGAATCAACCGAGGTCAAAAATCGGTGGTTTAATCATTTTTGGGATTATAAAGCCACATATAAAAAATTTAAATAAATTTTGTAGGATCCAAGAATTTTGTTGTTTATTAACTCAGAAGATTTAATTTGGATGTGTTACTTAATTTATATGATATTACTTGAATCCTATAGTTTAACTCGTTTATTTTCAGGCCGTTTTTTAGAGTGACGAGGTGGTTACTGCCCATGACCTTCACTTTATAGAAACTTAAAAACAAAAATATATATACATATGTAGTTTGATTAATAATTTGATTATTTTATGAAATAAAAGAAAACTGTTTTAATTGTCTCAAGGTGAACTGTGACTAAAAATTTGGAATTATATACTTGGAGACCACCCAAATATATCATTTTATTTTTGTAGGTCACTCATATTTGAAATTGTTTTTGTAGGCCACCCAAATATATAATTTTGTTTTTTTAGGCCACCCATATTTGAAAACAATTTTGTAGGCCACCCATATTTGTATATTGTTTCATGTATACCAAATTCGACTAAAAACTCATCAGAAAAGTGTAAAATGACACAAATACCCATGTATTTGAATAAAACTAAAATAATATAAATAATGTTAATTAACAAATATAGGGGTATTTGTGTCCCTTCACATTTTTTTTGATGAGTTTTTAGTCGAATTTGGTATACATGAAACAATATATAATTGGGTTGCCTACAAAATCGTTTTCAAATATGGGTGGCCTACAAAAACAAAATGATATATTTGGATGGCCTACAAAATCATTTTCAAATATGGGTGGCCTATAAAAACAAAATAATATATTTGAGTGGCCTCCAAGTATATAATCCCTAAAAATTTTGTGTTAATTTATATAGTACTACCCTTGTACCCCCGTAAAGTAGCGACACCAAATATTTTGGTTTGGGATCATATTTATTAGCGTCCGATGTGTGTGTTTTCTATGATATTTATTAGATATTTTTATGTCTAGATGACATGTATGTAAAGGAGATAAATAAAGCTATCATGTGAGATTTTTGGTTAAAATTGTTTGTTATTTGTTAAGTATGTTATTATATAGGTATGTTAAAGTGAAATGAATAGATGAAATTTAAAGTGATATAGATTCAATGGTAAAGATTTACTTTACTTAGTATTAAAAATGAGATAATAGAGATGTAATAAATACTTTATATATTAGTATAGATATAGATTAACCATATACTATAATTTAAGGGTGTTACTAACATCATATGCTATGGACTCCAAAAACTCAAGGACGACCTTGATTTTATCAATTATAATTAACTAAACTAAAATTGATACTAATGTAAATATTTATATTTGGTTTAATATAGTCCCAAGAATATTGGAAATCACTGTGTCTCAATATAATTTAGTACTTCATTTTAACAAAAATTTATGTAATTTTAATAATTTTAGTTATTATATTTTTAAACCGTTAACACTCATATACATTTTATGACGATCACATATACCGTATGTAGACAGACACACAGTTAAATTGTAATTGAGTATGGCTTTTCTTTTTCTGTAGTTGCTTTACAACAATACAAGCTTCTTAGTTAAACTAAACAAATTTGTTTAGCAAAAGTAGACATCTTATCTTATTAATCGGTAATTTAGCCGATTAATGGTCCATATATTGGTTTAGTTGATAATCATAACTTATAATAAATCTAATCAAACTTATAACTTTTAGGTTCAACTATTCTGGACCAGTCATAATCAATCTTTATCGATACGAATACATGTATGAAATGAGATCTTGTGAATCTTTCTTAAACAATGCTTGCCAAACAAGTATGACAATTCAATAGTGACAAAAAATTATAATTATTGGTGTAAAGGAGGAGATGGAAAAGGTTAAGAAAGTAAAAAACAAGAAGAATAAATGAGTAGGTATAATTTTGCATGGGCAAGGTTATGGTTACGTGATGTTAGGTACTTATGCTGTTTTCTCCTTACGGGATGTTCCCCTCTTTTTCTAATTCTATTAATCGTTTTGATTTTACTTTTTAAGTAAATTTCTATTTCTACGATGAAGGTTTCTTTGTGATGTATCTTAAAATCCATTCTAGACCTTTTGTTATGAAAATTAACAATACTTGAAATGAATCTTGTGTCTCGTCTAGTAGATGTTAACTATATCTCATGATCAAGTTGCATGTTTATATCAAAAAATTAATTCGTGTCGATCTTCATTTTCCGATAGTAAACAAATTCGAGGATATAGTATAGAGGACAATTTGGATTTTCGATCGATCGAAAAATGAAATAGGATATGGAACATTGAATGGACAAAATAAATCAAATGGTTATTGCATTCTCGTTTTCGATCCAGTTATATGTTTGATTAAATATGAACGATGTATTTTTAACAATTGCTTATCATATCGTTTAATCTTAATAAAGTTGACTAGTATAATTGGTCAACCTGGGGCAAGATAACTAAATATAAAACAATATAATAATGATCTCGATAGTTTTGATAACTTGATTAAAAGTGGTAATGTGTTTTAACGAATTGGACAATATAATATTGTCGAGTATATAATATTTTTGATTATAATACTACAAGTTAAATAAGAGCGCAAGAACATTATTTAATCAACTTTGTCAATAGCGTATAGCCTACTTGATTGTTAGGACATATGACAAGTATTGACGGTTCAATTTCCATCGGCAAAAATAAAACTATAATTTATTTGACAAACTTTTTTATAGAGTTGAATCAATTGACTGAATCATTATTTAAGCGTGTTAATAGTTAAGTCTAATCTACCTCTCACTTAGCGAGAGAAGTATGATCTAACTGCTAATTATTAAATGATGTATGGTTTAACATTTAAATTTAAAGTCAATGTATATCTTATGATATCAATAGTTTCCTAGTAAACTAAGTAGTTTGTTTTATAAAGTTAATAAGATAAGAAGTTTAGCGGTTATACAAAATGTATAACAAAATCAAATGGTCTATGACTTATTGATATGTGATGAGTTTATCAATTAAAATGTGTGAGTTTAAATCTCGTAAAAAATATGCATATATGTTTGATAGGTTAGTTGTAACATTATCTTTAAAAAATACAACAATTCTTGTAATTTTAATATTAGAGTTTTTTTTCAAGTTAATATCTCATTTTTTTAGGACAAAACATTGATTTAATTATTCAATAATGTGAAGAAAAGGGGGGAAATTGAAAACGAAAAATTAACATTTGATTGCACACCACGTGTTGACGGTTTCCCCCAAAAAAGTGAGCTATTTATATTTATTTAGAGTATAGACTATAGAGGATGATGAAGTGTACATGTCAACATGATTGATTTGGCCCGGCGAAAAGGCCATCCCAACTCATGGAATTTGACCGTTACCACACACGACGCCGTTTAATCAGTTGAACCTACGCGTGAATCTCAGACAATAGTCCCCGTTTCACTCCTGCCATGCCTTGATACCCAAATCATTGATCCTAAAATAGAATCGAGATTGATAAGGCATGGGTTTGATTTCAATCTAGAAAAATACGATTCACTTCTTATCTCTTGCACTTAGTTGAGTTTTTTTTTTGTTTGTAACTTCATTTTCTATTGTTTGTAAATAAATAAGATATATATATATATGTGTGTTGAATACGTGAAATAAACTTTAAGATTGAAAAAATGGAATAAAATTTATAGTGTTCGATACTGAGCTTCAAATATAGCGCCCTTGGGGCTTTCTATTTGATTGTATCGAAAGGCTCGATGAATTGGGATTTCCCTATTGGTCCATGTCATTTCAGGGCAAGCGGATCATTTATGATGAAGAGGGTGAGCTTTAAGAGAATGATTCAGAGTTCTTGCAGAGTGGAACCGCGCAGTACCAGACACGAGATAGATCTTCTCAAGAACAAGGCCTTTTTCGAATAAGCCAATTCATTTGGGACCCTGCAGGTCCACTCTTTTTCCTATTCGAAGCTCGGCCCTTTGTCTCTATGTTTTCACATCGTGAAAAATTTATTGATCATCAAATATCTATAAAAGATAAAAATGATAATTTTATTATTTTCAGGTTTGTGATGCCCATTGATGCACAAATGTAAGTTATAATATTTTTGATACGCATAGTAGTTATTGATGCAAGATGATGCACATACTACTTTTAGATTATTCTATTTATTTTATGATAAGATGTATTCTATCTAAACCAAACCCTTTATATATATGTGACATATTGTTTTGTACATATGAAAAGGTTAAAGAGTTAAACGCAAGTATACAATTTTATTTGAGCTTGTTGATAAGTTACATCTACTTTTTATATTATTAGCATTATAAATGTTATACCTTACGTTAATTATCTTTGTCTATGAAGAAGTTACAGTCACATTTTGTATATGTAGCAAGGTTGTAAAAGATGCTAGGCGGGTGTACACGGTCGCAACCTGATAAGGAGTACTCGTTCGAGTCAGGAATTAATCGGATTGGAATTTTCTATAAATAATTTATAAAATTATAGAATATCTTAACAAAATAGTATATAATATCTAAAAAAAAGTATGAAATTTTGTAATATTTAACAAAAAAACGATTGAGAACATATTTAAAAATTATTTAAATAGAAATAAGTAATATAGTATAAAAAAAAAGGAGGACGAAAATGTAATATTTCGTAACCCTAATTAAAAAAAGACTAAAATGTAATATTTTACAAGTCTAATTAAGACTCTCACTTTCTCTCTCCCCTTTATTTTTTTTTCACAGCCACTTATCAATCTTTCTTTCCCATTCATTCTTCTTTCACCTTTCTTTGAAGACATATTACCGGAATATTTACTCATCTCGCCGAAATTCCTCAATTGTCGCCGTTTATACACCTTGCCTCGCTGGAATCTCTCCCTCACCGGACTTTTGACCACCTTCGACCGTTGACTGACTTCTTTAGTCCAATTAAGGCTTAGGTCCGATCTGTGATTATCCGACGACTAACTTGCCGCCTAAGTTGTTTTTTACAACCTTGATTTGTAGCCATATTTCTTCAAGATATTCGATATAGATGTCTATAGACTATACAGAGTACATTTTCTTTTAAAAGATAATGCAACAAGAAAGACATTATGCTTACTACAAAGTAAACAAAGTACCTAAATGTATATAACTATATATTATCAAGAGAATTTCAGAGTAAATTGACAAAATTCATAATAAAACCTCATTATAATGCTGCCATCATGACATTTGGCAAATTTCGTAACTAAAACCTCACTAAAATGCTACTATAATATACATAAAAAGACATGTTCGTACTAATTTGTTTACATATCAAACATATAATATTGGTTTTTGATAGACAAACTTTTAGTACTTATCTATAATTTGCAGCCAGACTAATGAACAACTTAAGGTATTAAATATGCATATTTTGATGACGATAGGACAAAATTATGTCAATAGTATCATTCGCATTCATTTTTCTTAATTCCTTTAACCTCTATTTTATTCTTTTAACCTAATTCCGTATATAAACTATCATGCCTACACCCATCGATTTTTAATTTAATCAACTAATAACATACACTTCAACATATATGCACTACAAAACACAAATAATATTATATTTAGACTAGAAAAATAAGGTATAGCAAAAGATGGAAATAACATAAACAACCTAGTAATTTACAAATGTATGCAATGTACTTAGACGATATATTCATTCATACGATATTATTATACAACTGCGCGTTTTATATTTTGTTTTATTGAGAGTCATCGTTCATCTAAAAACGACTGATGAGTTACGTATCACCAGTACATAATGAAACAATAAAAGATTTTGTATATGTCAATCTTTAACTCAAATCCACATTATTTGTTCGTCATCAAAAACTTACATAATATCCATTTCAATAATCTAATAGAAATGCATAGATAAAGCTGACGTTCGAATTTTTTTTCAAAGGCAAATATATGTAAAATATTTCAAACCCTACGTCACAAAGTTAAAAAAATAAAAAAATAAAAAGACGCGAATAAATAGGCGTTAAAAAAGGGTGAAAAAATAACACATTTGAAGGAGAGCCCTTGCCCCCTTTAAAGCTTCATCCAATCTTTCTTCTTAGATATTATTTCAGAAAGAAACGTGTCGATTATTTGGCATACGAATCGCGCTCAACAAACTAACTTCTTTCTTCCCCTAAAATTGAAATTACTTTTACCAATTTCAACCCTCCCTCCATATTTTATATCTATACCTATATCGACATAACTATATCTATATATATTATCTGTTCACGCAAACATTTGCTTTTGGATTTCAATTTCTTTTTGTGTCAATCAATTCCTCACAACTTCCTCTTCACCGATTTCAATTGAATTTCCATTTCTTTTGCTTAGGGTTTAATTTATAACGACTGCATTGAAACATGATATACACTGGTTCACAGGTACGTTTATATCTACGATTTTGATATTTTGATATCGACTTAGTTGGTGAATTGTTACGTTCATTGATTGATTGTGATGGATCTCCATTCGATTTGTTTGTTATTAATGATGATTTGTATCATTGATGATACAAAATTCGGTTTTGGTCGTATGTTTGATCAGGTGATATTGAATTTATCGTACAGCGGTTTATATCGTAAATTGAACGAGTCTCTTGTATCAATTTAGGGTTAGGTTTTTGTCAAATTAAGTTCGGTTTTGTTTTAAAAGGAAATGGTCAATTATCTGTTTGGGTGTGTTTGGTGAGGTGGATGATAGTGTTGGATTTTGGGAGGTAGGGTTAGTGCAAACACGACTACGAAGATGACCGACGTTCAACAGCAAATGTTACAGAAGCCTGAGAGTAATAATGATGCTTGTTCCGATTTCGAGAGGGGATTTGAGGAATTAATGAGGGGGCAATTGGATGATTGTATGTCATTTGCATCATGCAGCTCTCCACGTAACACGGAGGATGATGACGAGACTGAGGGTGGTGATCAGCTTATGAGAAGAAGACGTAGGTCAGATCTCGAGGGTGATGATTTGGCTGAGTCGTCTATTGCTAGAAGACGACACTCTCGGATTTTGAGTAGGTGGGCCGCTAGGCAAGCTCAAGAGATGATTACTACGATAGAGAGAAGGAATCGTGAGTCTGAATTAATGGCCCTTGCGGGTTTGCATACTGTTTCTATGTTAGATTCATCGTTTTTGAGGGAATCTCAGTCTCCTCCTACTTCTAGAAGGCAGGGGAATGTTGAGAGACCGAGCACTCGTGCATCGTCTATTCTGCAGATGTGGAGAGAGTTGGAAGATGAGCATGTTTTGAATCGTGCTCGTGAAAGGGTGAGAGTGAGACTCAGACAGCAAAGAAGTGTGGATTCTAATACAAATGTTTCAAGTACTACAGAAGGTAGAGGGAGTGAACATCCAAGTAGTTTGGGGGATGTTACGGGTAGTGAAAATGATTATGCAACATGGTCTCATGACCAAATGGAACCGCAGAATGAGGGTCAAGATAATGATGGTTCGAGCCGTGAGCAAACTCCTGATATTGGTGAGGTTGAGAGGGAAAGGGTTAGGCATATTGTTCAGGGTTGGAGGGAGACTGGTGTGACCAATCCGTCACCTGGTGTTGCTCAGAGGAGTAATAGTCCAAGAGCAGAGTGGCTTGGGGAAACCGAGCGTGAAAGAGTGAGGATTGTGAGGGAGTGGGTGCAAATGACTAGTCAGCAGAGGGGAACTCGTGGCAGTCGTAGGGAAGAGCATGGTGGCGCTGTTCGTGAACAAAGTCATGAAAGAAATGGTAGTCAACGTGATGAAGGGCAGCCGGAGCTTATTAGAAGGGATATGTTGAGGTTGCGTGGTAGACAAGCGCTACTTGACCTACTTATGAGGGTTGAGAGGGAAAGACAGAGGGAACTTCAGGGTTTGACAGAGTATCGTGCAGTTTCTGATTTTGCACATCGCAACCGCATTCAGGTCAGTTGCCTTTCCGTCCTCATCTTTATTCATATCCCCACCAGTTTTGTTAGCCTTTACACTTACCAAATAGCCTGTATATCTAACCATTTATGTATATGATAATAGAGTTTTATTCTATCCTTTGGTTAGTAATGATAAGGTTAAGAAATGGACCTGAAGGTATTGTTGGTACAGGATAAAGTATAAGTGTCGATTATGATAGCGAATATGCTTTGCCTCTTTTTATATGTGTACTAGTTTGTAAGGTAGAGGAAAGTCTTAGCAATACAACTTATATATTATCCGATTCACTTTTGAGTATGATATAGGGATATACATGCTTTTATGACCTTAGTTTTGGGACTACATGATTTTTGAAGTTTGTCTTTATTTTCTCAGTCATTACTGAGAGGCAGATTCTTACGAAATGAAAGGCCTGTGGAAGAAGAGAGGCCATCTTCAGTTGCAGCAAGTGAGTTGGTCCAATTGAGACAACGCCACACTGTCTCTGGTTTGAGGTAAGCTTTATTTTACCCCTTTCATAAATTGAATTGTGTTCCATTATCTACTTTAAGGATCCACTTAACTTGTTTAACTTTTATGCCTTCAAAAACATTTTAATTAGAACTGTAAATAGTTTTGGTGTCATTTTCATTGTCATTTGATGACGTGGCTTCCTTTTGACCAGGGAAGAGTTCTGGACCAGATCAGAAAGCAATGTTCATGGTCAAGTAAGCAGCCATTCTGATTACTGCTCTTAACAGTAACATTACCTATTTACAACTGAGGAGACTTACACAAACACTTTGCAGGAGATCGATGATGAAAACCAAGAGCAGTCACAGCTATGGGTTCAGGAAACCAATGATCATCAGGTCACTGATCGCACTGGAAACTTGGAAAGTGATACGGCTGTTCAAAGCACTAATCAGCAAGCTAGTATTGATGAGAGAGAGGAGTGGCAAGACCAGATAGTTGAAGATGATGAGAGAGGAGAGTGGCAGCAGGAAGGCTATAATGAGTTCAATGAATGGAGAGATGAGACTCCAGAAGATGTTAATTGGCAGGAAACTTCTGGTAACGATTGGCCCCAGGAAACTTCGGGTAATGATGTTGAAGGTGCACATATACATGGAACCGATGAGGTTTGGCATGAGGATGGCTCACAAGAAGCCCTCGAAAATTGGTCAGAAAGGCCTTCTGATCCACCAAGAATGCTGCATAATGTTCCGCTGAGAAGAGTCAATAGATTTCATCCACCAGAGGATGATAATGTGTACAGCATGGAACTCAGGGAACTTTTGAGCAGGTAGTAGACCTTTCCTAAGCTGTAGAGGTGGCAATATGGGTGGGTTGAACAACATGTCATAATGGGTTCGGGTCAAAAGGGACAATTTTGTTATGGGTCAACTAGGTTGGTATGTCTGACTTAAAACACTTGTCCAATACTTTTTTTCCACAAATGTGTTACAATACAATAACAAGATCATATCTTCATCAATAATCTTGTGTAGTTATATTTTGAATAAAATGTTTTACGATGTTTTGTACATTAAATTTGGACGACTATCGATCCTTTCAGCCTATTTCCACTTAAGCTGTCATAGACAAAACATTAGCTGAATCGGCTCATTCATAAGTGAACGGTCTAATTTGCTGCATGTATTAAGCTTTGGTCCTTTGTTGTTACTTTTGCATTGACTGGTATTCTCTTATTCTGTAGGAGAAGTGTTTCTAATCTACTTCGTAGTGGCTTCCGTGAGAGTTTGGATCAGTTGATTCAATCATATGTCAGCAGACAAGGTCGTGCTCCCATTGATTGGGATCTTCATCGGAACTTGCCAAACCCTGCTTCACAAGAGGGTGCCCAGGATCAGCGCAGGGATGAACAGACTGATCAGAATCAGCATGATGCCATTGGTAGACCTTCATTGGTTCTACCATCTCCTCCAGTACCCCCACCACAACCAATTTGGCATCATTTGCCTTATTCTAGTTGGTCGCGTCACAGCATGCATCGCTCTGAACTCGTAAGTTAATTTGGATTTGTGCTTTGCCGTGGTTAGTTTTATTGCATGAAACTTATGTTTCCATTTAAATAATTAAAGTTTGTCAAACACTCTAAAATTTGTACTTTTTTGTAAAGCTGAATATATGATTCTGCTTATCTAATAACACATAGCCACTTTAAACTCATAACCATACACTCCGTATGCCCCGGGTTGATTTTTACTTGTAAAACTATCTTGTTTGTGGCATTAAGCTTAATGAATGAACATCAATTGGAACAGGAGTTGGAAATGATAAATGATTTGAGGGCAGATATGGCAAGACTACAACAAAGTATGAGCCACATGCAGAGAATGCTCGAGGCTTGCATGGACATGCAACTGGAGCTACAAAGATCTGTCAGACAGGAAGTTTCTGCTGGTTTGAATCGATCAGGGGATGGACAAGGTACATGCAAAATCTAAGCTGTAATTACTATAGTGCCCCTCAGTTATATAGAAAAACACTAATATTGTGGAGTTCTTTTTGCAGTTATTGCTGCAGAAACTTCTGAAGATGGATCAAAATGGGGTCAAGTGACGAAAGGAACCTGTTGTGTTTGTTGTGATAGCCAGATTGATTCTTTGTTGTACAGGTATTCCCTCCAAAATACTAAGCATAAATAAGATTTTTTTTTGTTATAACAAAGTAACAAACCATGAAATATTTTATTATGAATCTAACCGGTCTACATATATGTCGGTACAGATGCGGACACATGTGTACGTGTTCAAAATGTGCAAATGAGTTGATTCGTGGAGGAGGGAAATGTCCATTATGCCGGGCACCAATTGTTGAAGTCATTCGAGCTTACTCCATACTGTAAACAGATTAAATACTAACAGAGGAAGAAGACTAGAGTGATCTACTTGGGTCTCAAGTTCTTCATATTTCTCACCTGTAGAGTGCGTCATTTTTGCCTCATTGTTTTTCTGATTATATGTTGAATGATGATTACGCATTGTATAATTGGAATAACAATTGGCTCATTTTCATTCTTTCATTGTTGCATAATAAAATATAAATTCTACAGGAAAATGTCTTTTCGTCATGCATTTTGAACCAAAGGAGGGAATTGGAGGTTCAATGATAAACTGGCCATAAGTCTATTGTAAAGAGAAAATAATATTTAACCATTGTATAGCTTGTAGTTTCATAGTAAAGTAACAATTACATCTGTTAAATTGCAAGATAGAATGCCAGAGTGTGACACATGGAGGAGTATTGTTGTAATTTGTTATTTACTCATGAACAACCAAATACTTTGACAAGGCGAAAAATAAAGGCTAATACTAATTTGTAGGAAAAAAGAGTTAAAATTGCCTTCATGACCATTTTTCTTTTATTTCGTATATTTATTTATATATTTACAAGGTAAAAAAAAAACATGTTCAGCAGCCAAAATTGTCCATTGACCCTGTTACTTGTTACGGAACGTTACAAATACCAATCTAGAATTAATTGTTTAGACAGGGAGGCTCATCAGCTCACGTGCTTCACACAATGATGTGAAGAGATAATATAACAATCATGAAAACCTTTTCTCATACCTTCAGTAAGATACAACATGTACACGTAACCCGACTCATGTTTTTACATAGTATATCCTAGATCAGGATAACGGAGGGCATACATACGATGAAACATGCCCAGGGAAACAAACATAATCTAGCTCATCTTTGTTTTTTGTTACTATTTACTGCATGCTATGTATTATGCTATTTCTTCAAGTATATACTCAAATATTTCTGGTTTTCCTCAAATATATATACTGTTCACGGATATTAACACTTTGTGAATGAGAAAAGACAAATATACCTGGGATGTTAAGATCGCTCTTTCTGAAGTTAAGAAAACCAGCTCTTTCCAGGCGTCACAGCCTTTAGCTTTGATACAAGCTCTTCTCTTTGAGCTTCTACTTCAGCGTATTTGAGGCTCATGTGGAGATAGCGTTCTTGAAGTTCTTTTAATTCGGTCCCAAGTGAAGATGCATCTTTCTCATGTTCTTTATCAACTTGTTCCTCAGACGTGGAACTATAAACGAAAATTTGGCAGCAAGAAGTATATTAGCGAGAATGATGGTGCACAAGATTAGCCTTTTCCTTTGTAATTTGAGATGGATGTGGTTTATGTTGAAATGTGCACATAATTTTCATTAGAGTCATGCAAAATGGGCGGGTTGGGAGATGGGTCAAAACAAGTAGTTGAAGACTTTATAAATATTTAGTGGCGACAAATATTACTACAAAAATTTATTTTATTAACAATAACATAATATTTCAATAAAATATCTTTGGAGGTTTATGAATTAAGAATTACACCTTGGCAACTTTCAACCCACACTTAAACCAATGAAACGTTTTATGAATGGCTTATAATAGCAACATACTTCAACCAAAAAAGTACTTTGATAAAGTGATACATATTTTAAAGTACTTTGCTATTACATGCCATTATCCTATTTTAGTTTTGATCATTTGATCATTTGATAAATTATGAATTAAACGCATCCGAATTGACCCATTCATTTCTATTGTTATTTTTAATACCTATTTATCTGGGCCTTGTACATGTCATTTGCCTCCAAAGCCTCAGCAAGTTCCTTCTCAAGTGACTGAATTTTTGCTTCCACATCCTGTTCCATGGAAAAAGAAGGTTAGAAAATCATAGGTATTTTTTATATTTATATAATATATTATAAAGAAGGAATATCATTCGGACCTCTGAGAGCTTCATGTCCTCGTGAAGACTATTCATACTATCTGATCTGAAAGATATAGCACTATTAGTAGAACACTCAATTTCATCTGGCTTTAAATATTTCTTTTGCTCCAATTGTTCTTCAAGGACTTGGACTTTCTTTATGCATTCGTCTTTTTCTTTTTGAAGACAATTTATCTTCCACTGTAGTTGATTATTTGATCGTTTCAGACGCCCGAGCTCATTTTTCAACTCAGCATCCTTTGCACATAATGCTTCTCTAGCAGTTAGATCTCCTTGAAGCCGCATAACTTGTTCCTCCAAGGCAACTTTACTACGTTTATGATCCTCTAATTCGGTCACTGCCTTCTGCATGCTACTTGTTCTCTGCAACAATGAAGTTTTCTCCTCCTTTAACTCTTTATAATCACTAGTTACCAACTGTAATGAGGCTTCAAGTCTTTCATTCTCATATTTCACATCATTGAGTAAGTTCTTAAGAGCCACCACTTCATCCTGCAAAACTGGAATCTTCTGCAGTTGATGTTTAAGACTCGAGATCTCTTCTGTTAATTGTAATGTTTGGTATTCATAATCTTTTACGTGACCATCGAGCTCACTAACTGTGATTCTTAGCTTTTCTTCATTAGATCTTGTGATATCCAATACCTCCATCAATTTATCATGATTTGACACTAGAACTCCATGGTTCTGTTTGGAAGCAGCAAGCTCAACCATCAGATCTTGAATTTTTTCTTCATATTCAACCTGGAGGGTTTCAAGATTTTTCTCGGATGATCGGAATTTCTCTGTGACATCTTCAAAAGCTTTCTCCAGTTTATGCTTATCTGCACGCAAGACATGCATTTCATGTACTAATTCTGAAGCCATTCTATCCCTTTCATCATGACTTGCATATATCTGTGTATTGAGGTGGGTCACCTCGTGTTGAAGATTTTCAAGTTCAACCATCTTCTCTGAATAGATCTGATTGAACATATTCTCACGCATAACAAGCTTCTCTGTCTGCTCTTCATTTTTCAGATATAAAGCTTCAAGCTCTGAATCAAATACCTTCTCTTTTGTAGCAATCTCATTGATCATCAAGGAAAACTTATCTTCCAAATCTTCCAAGTTTTTAGCAAACTGGGAGAAATTATGCTGTGACTCCTTCAGTTCTGCTTCCAGAACTGTGCAGCGATTATATAAGTCGAGCCTTTGTTGCTTTAGCTCCCGGTTTGACTTTTGAAGTTGACTGCACTCTTCAATTAAATTTTCTGCATTAGCTTGTAACTTCGGGTTTGCTTTCTTTAGGTACTCACACTCCTCTTGAGCTTCCAACCACCGTTGTTGCATGTCTTGTAATTTCTGTCTCATATCAGCTTTGCTCATTTCTGTATCTTCTTCTAGTTGCTTTATTTCTTCCTGTAAATTTGCGACAAGTGTCTCTGAATATTGCAGCTCTAAACGGCTTGACTCTCTTGCATCAGTCAAATATCTTAATTGAGGTTCCAATCCAGATATGCGCTCTGACAAGTGTAAATTTTCAACTTCCAATTCGGTTAAGTGCAGCTCTAACTCCTTATTACAACTCTCAAGCTCGAGTAACTTCTTTTCAAGAATCTTGTTGGCTGCAATTTGAGAATCTTTGGTATCGTTAAGCACCACCATATCACTTTTTACCTTATCTAGACATTCAGAGATTGTTGTACTTTCGGTTTGCATTGCGTGTAATCCTCCCATCAATTGTTTCTTTAATATTTTCAGATCAGATAATTGAGTCTTCAAACGCTGAATCTGTCTGTCCTTCAACAGATTCTCTGATTTAAGCACTTCTACTTCAGAGGTTTTTGAAAATAATTTCTTCCCCAGATTTAGCTTGTCAACTATGCCACTATCATCCTTCATACTAAACTCATTCGTCTCTTCTCCAGTGGGTGAATCTGTAAGTATCAGAATGGTTTAACAGTTAGAACTATATATAAGTCTAACTTCACAGGTTTAGATAATCATTTGGTTCATATTGTGCAACGAAGGAGCATGACGTTCAAATATCAAGTGAAACGATCCACACTTGGTCACGGGATCAATTTTGTATAGAAATATAAAGGACACATTGCATAAAACAGTAACCAACTCTCCAATTCTGTTGGGTAACCATTATTTGTCTCAGAAAAAAACCCTCAAAATTTTCAATGGAAGGGAACCAGTTTCTCTGGCACGACGTCAGAAAAGGTCAACATGATCATATTTACTGCCATGTCATTCATATTGACCCCGTAACATGTCAGGAGTACCTTAAATTGATATTCTGGAAAATTTGAGGGTTTTCATCTAATTTTTAGAAAGTTAACGCTTTTTCCTAGGCAGTAAAAGATGGTAACTGAAAAGATAATTGGAGCAAAGTTGGCTACCCATTTATGCTTAACCCATATAATGTGAAAATGTACTTACTTTCATGTTTTTCTTGTTGTAATTTCAATAATTCTTTCAATGTAGAGACCTCATTTTCGTGCTCTTCTGCTTTAGCACGATACGTATTGAGTTCACTATCAAGATAACACGCTTTATGCTTGAAACCTTGGATAATGACCTCTAATTCCACGCACTTGCTTTCTAGATCATCACAACGAATTTGCAGGTAACTAGCATCTATTTTATCAAGCTCTCTCTTCTCTGCCTCCTCTTTGAGTTTCTGTATCTGGCACTGAAGTAAGATCATTTCAGAATCTTCAACAGAGTTAACACTAACTGCAAGATCCTTACTTGATTCTTTAAGCTTAAATACCAGCTCAACATTTTCATTAGTTAGCTCAGTACAATCTCTCTCAAGCTCCTCAATCTTATCCTTTAAAGATTCAAGACTCTCTATCTCCAATCGCTGTTTCTCTATGGTCCCTTCTAGTTCCTGGAGAACAGAAACTAACTCGAGATTTGATTCTTGAGTTTTATTTAGCTGCAGCGACAAATGATCATTCATATCTCTCTGAAATTTCATTTCTTCTTCCAATTCGGTCCGGATATCATCTTTTAGGCTGTCAGTAGCCTTTTCTTTGACTTCTGATTCATCAAGCAGAACCTTCAAGTAATTGACTTCGTTTTTCAGTCCATCACATTCTGTTTGCAAAGCAAGAACCTCCATACATGCATTTTGCAACTTCCTTGTTTGGTCTTTGAACTCCTTCCTTGAGAAATCTAGATCAACTTTTGACTTGCGTGCATATCTTTCCCACATTCTTGATTCTGCCCTAACTTCTTCCAGCGTCACTCCTTCGGGTTCCAGGACAAATTCATTGGAACCAAAAGTTCGTAATGGTGATGCAGCAATTGAATGCGGAAATTTTCCAGAATCTTGTCTTTGAACTATAATATGCTTTGCTGAACCTGAGCTGTACAGAGAATGACTTGATTTAGGAGAATCATAGACATGATATGAGCTATGTTGTGCACTATTTGAAGATCCCATAGAGTCCCTTCTTCCAAGTACATCAGTTGCAACTTCACTTGGATTCCTGTGTGGGGAACAACCTTCCCTACCAAAAGAATCATCCATCGAATCAACACTACTACCCGATCTCCGACCAGAGAAGTTTCTATCCTGTACAACAAAGGAATTCTTAGATATACGAAGATGCATAAGCTTGAGGTTCATTCTCTTGAAAGATAAAATAAATTATAAATGTGGCAATTTTTACCCATTTACTTATGAATGAGTCTGTTCTGTTATATACTTGACTCTATCGGGGCACATGGGTAAAACTAAAAAGGATAGCTTAAAAAGGAAGCAGGTCAAACGGGTAGAAATTCATTGAATATGTATTTTTAATGCATGAAACCTAATAATCTATTTATTCAAAAATTTGCTTCCTATTGAAATAAATGTTGCAGAAACTGATTTGGAAATCATTAAATAACTCACAGAAAAGATACAACCTCATATATATTGTATTTTTATTTTTATATCAAGTAAGAAAAGATGGAAACATAGACGTTGCAGTTTTTTAAATCTACTGTATACATAAAAGTGGAACTAAATACAATACTTGGCCAATCCGACACTTGAAAGTCACAACTCGATGCCAATTTCAGTGTAGAAGTGGTATACTTCAAATTGTATGTAAAAAAGGTGTATACGTGTAATTGTTAGATGATAAATACGGGAAAAAATTGCTTATGATCAAACAGCAGAATAGGACCAACAGTGAGTCTTAAGTAATTTAATATATTGTTTCAAAGTACAGCGATAAGTACCCTGCCATCGATTCTGCCTGCTTGAGATGTATACACGAAGTTACTGCTGATGGAAGAATCTAGACTCTTGGTGACTTTACCATCAGACACGTCTGACGCGGTATCAAGGTCATCAGAAGCATTCGCATCTTCCATAAATGAATCGGTGTCTGTCCATCCGTCATTCCTAAAAGATGTAGCATGTTAGAGAACCTATGCAACGATTAAAATAATTAAATCAAAACTTCTCTTTGTTCAGTAACAAACCTCAGATTTGCTCTAGGTGTTAGGCACTGAATTTCCACCTGCAAGACGAAAAGAACCAAAATTAATTATATGTTTTCATTCTTACGGGTTGAAAAACAGAGGTAGATGTCTGACACAAGATCTATGACCCACAGAATCAATGAGGGCTTCTAAAACGTATTAGATATACAAGAAATTAATCCTTCTATTAAAACAAACTGCAAACGCCAGTTTGTTAATATGAATATACATCAAAAAGACAAAACGAGTGCCTGAAAATGTACTAGCATGATGATAATATGAATGATCATGCTACTGAAAATCGAGATGAAGGATTATTGTTTTCCAAGAAGATGTTGGAGGCATCTGAGTGATGACTAACCTGCAAGATTGTCCCGTGGCTACAGTTTTTTAGAGGTTGAGCTATGGATATAGAAGTTTCACAACTCATTTGGCCTGACAAATTTACAGTGACATCTCCAAGGATACCTGATCTACCTGATCCCTGCAATAGACATCATCATAGATTATTAGAGGAATAATCAGACTATTATAAGCACACAGAAAAATACAAAATTAGCGAAACTGATATTTAATTGGAAGAATGAAATGGTCATACCGTGGAAATAAGAAGCTTATACAGGCATTGCTCAAGCCCTTTTGAAGCATCATCATTGGGAACCCAAATGTATTCTATCAAAGTCTCAGTCCATTGACAATTTCCATTTTGTGCTGATGCTCTACCAGTTTTAGCAATAGTTTTCCCGGTTTCTACAGAGATGATGGATAACGATAGCTTATCCCATCCCTTGGGAACCTGTGAGTGCAAAATACAGTAAGCAAATCTGCAACAGGTATGCTTAACAAAAAAGAATCTGTCACAACTGAAATTGAATATATAACTACTTGAGATATATCATACGCCAGCTATCATTAGAAGTCACCAAGGTTAAAGAACTATGAAACACATTCGGGTAGTTACATTATGTAGGATATCACGTGCTAAAGTCACGATATACAACGAATGCAGCTGTCACAATACTCCCACAAGGTTACATATATTATGAACCATATTCCAATAGTTACAATTATCTAGGCGACTATAAGGTTACAAAACTATTGACACAGATTCCAAAATGCAACTCGTCCGTACAATTCAGCATATATATAATTATGATGCGTGTGTGATGTAATTTTACATATGTATAGAGACAGAAAGAGAAATCGATGAGTACCTGAAGAGCTTGAAGGGAGGAAAATTTGAATTGAAGTTTATCGCCGGAATCGTAATCAACGGAGGCGGTGGAAGAAGAGGCGGAGGAGGAGTTACGGCGGTGCAATCTGTTCACCATTTTCTGTTTGGTTGTTTGGTTTATTCTCTCTTCCAAATTGTTGTATACAAAAAGAGAGAGAGAAAGAGGAGTTGGAGAAGTTTAGCTGATGAGCTGTACGAGTTGAATTTTCAGTTGAGCAGAGGGTGCTGCTCCAATTACTATCATTCGGTCAACCGGATTTATATGGTTTTTTATTATTTACTATTTTTTATTTTATTATTATTAATATTAATTAATCATTACTAAATCTACAATCTACGATCAATGTTAAAAGACTTTTTATGAAAACGTGTAATAAAATGAGTTTATCATGTAAATTTAAAGGTGTCAAATAACGGATTAATTGTATGATTACAAGAGTCACTAGTGATGGTCGGGTTGATGTGTTGACATTTATTTGTTTGGTTACTCCAATTTTGATAATTTAAATTCTTCAATATGTTTATTTATTATAATTAAAGTACTTTTTTAAATAAGTTACAACAAATTTTCAGTTGGCGTTTGAAAAATGTGTACACAAGCATAGATGTACAGAACACTTGCAGTTCTATTGTAAAATAACATGACATGTTTATTTTTTAAATAAAATATCTAAACAAGATATTTCTTCCATTTAATAATAAGTATTTATAATCAAATTATATGAACTTTAAGAAAATATATAATTAGTACATTATTTAAGAGAAAAATTGCAGCCTTACCTTTACTTTTTGTATAATATTCTATGAATCAGTTTTGTAAAAAAGTAAATTATGAATGAATTGGTACATTTAGTATATTACTATTGGAAATGAACATTTATTTTGGGACAAATTAAAATGGAAAAGTGGACACTTATTTTGAGACATAGTGAGTAGCAAATGACGTTCTAAATAAGTATCCATTTTCATGTTACAACCAATGAAATGAGATTTTAATAGGCGCAAATGTCACTTGACCGATGAAGAGTATATGTAGTGGATATTTCTAAAAGTGTATATATAGTCAAAGTCAACACTTTTAAAAAATTATTGCAATTTAATATTGGTTTTTGAACGCTTAAAATTCTTGTGTTGTTTGTGTTCCAAATAAGTCGATTTTGAGTTCATAATTCTATTTGATTCGGTTAATTCAATTATTATTAATCAAAACTTAGAAATCGTACCCAATAAACATCGTTTCTTAATTATATATCCAACTTTTCTGAGTTTGAATCCAAGATTCAATTATTACCAAAAACATAAGTTATCATCATAATAGCAATTTAATTTAATATTCATCCTTTTTTCAAATTGAGCATAATTATAGTTTCATTTTTGACAAAATTAATAATTACTCTCTAAATTGAATTTTGACTTCTTTTTGACAAAATATTGAAATCTAAGACTTTTTTCAAAGGTGATATAGATCATTATTTAATACAATAATAATTTAGAGTAAATGTAATCAGATACAATACGATGCATGTTAGATTGTGCATCAATGCAATTTAATGCAACGTAATCTAATCTAATATATCAGTCAGATTATATAATAATGCATAGTATAATATAATTTGATATAATATTATATGGATAAGTAATTTACGATTTGATCCCTTAACTTTTAGTATTTCATACTTTCATCTTTCTAATTCTTCATCAAATACAAAACCAAAAAACACATACTACCTACACTCTTATAATGTTTTAGTACATAACTCGCATATTATTTTTCTGCATTATTTCAGATTTCATTTCATTCTCTTTCATTTGCTCACTGCAAGAAAAATATGAAGCCAATGGCTAGAGCAAGTTCCAGCAATGGTGATCAAGAACAACAATAAGACAGGCTCAGCGCGTTACCAAGTGTTCTTTTATTGAATATACTCTCGTTTGTCGATTTAAAGCAAGTGGTACAATGTTCAATCTTGCCGAAACGATGGGTAAAACTCTGGACATATCTTGCAGTTCTCAATTTCGATTCATCCGGTTTTAGAAGCCAAAAGTATTACCCGTTAGCAGAGTTGTTTAACATGCTCATTTTCAATAATTTCATTGATAAAGTTATAGCTCACTGTAATAATGAAATCAAGATTACTAATATGAATATTAAGGCTACTGGTCATGGTATAATGAATAGGCTTTTTCCGCTATGCTTTATTAAATGAGGTTAAACATTTATGAATTGATACTTCTGAAAAAGTAGATACTTTGGGATGAAATGCGACTTGACAAGCAAATCTTTAGTAAGTTTATCCCTAAAAGGGATGCTTAGTTTTGGTTTGTTTCCGAGTTTCAATCAATTGGTTAGTTTGAGGCTTGAACGAGTTAAGATAGTTGTTATTGAACCCTTTTCGTCATTCCCAACTTTGAAAGAGTTGTTTTTGGTGTGATTGGTTATCGGTTAAAGAGATTGACAATCTCTTCGTGTCTTGATCATTTAAACCCTTTTCCATTAAAAGCTTCGGCTTTCTACTCCAAATCTTTCGTTGCTTGAGCCTGATGGTCTTCTTCCAGTGCCATTTGAAGCTCACTGCCTTAGTATTGTGGACACTATTTATATCGATTGTTACTCTAGCGACAAACATAACATCAAGGAGCAGAAGCTTAATATGATCAATATCTTTCAATGTCTTAAAAATTCTAAACGTGTTCATCTTTCCCCATCGACTGTTGAGTTACCTACATTTTCTTCATTTTTTTTTTGTTTTTGAATTTTGGGTGTTGCTGACATTAGTTTTTTATGGCCCATTTTATCATTGTTTGCTTAAAGCTACTCAAGGAGTCTAGTGATATGCTTGCTAAAGAACCTTGCCGATTTAAGAAGCTAGAGTATTTGAACTTGATCCCTGCACCTATCATACCTGCAGTTGAGCTTCTTGATACTGTTAAGGCCTATTTTCTCAAGAAGTGTCCAGATGCTGTTGTTGATGCAAATGTATACAAGTATATTCATGACCGAACTATATATCATGTTTAGAAATTAGTGTGTTCTTCACTTGTTTATCACTTCTAACTGTCGCCTATGTATATTGTTTAATTTCTAAATATGTATTTTTATAATGTGTGCAGGTGTTAAACTGCAATCGTTGTTGAAGCATGACTAAACTATATATCATGTTTAGGAATTAAAGCGCACCCTTGGATGTATTTCTGTTTCTTGTGTCTGTTTTTGGTTTTTGAAGATTTTAGTTTCTTGATGAGATATTATGAGATGGTTAGAACTTGTAATCTATGTTGGATGTTTTATATAAACAATGCAACTTTGATGGTTATGGTTCAAGCAAACAAGGGTGTCTAAATCATTAATCTCCTTTTTCTTATTTTGGAAACATTTAAGATAATCAAACTTATAGTTTCTATTACAAGTTATCTGTCTGATTTTGCTAAAATGGTAACCTAACATAAAGTATTACGAACAAGTGAACGTCAACTTACTTGTTACGTTGTAAAATAGTCATTAATAATAGACTACGACTATTAATCCTATAACATATAAGGGTTTTGGAGGATTCCACTGTGTCACCTTTTACTCTAAAAAACATTGTAACATCAGGTCTAGGACAAAAAGGTGGTATGTGATAGTGATGCAATATTCTTGTCAAACAAGATGAGCAGTGTTTATGTTTATCAAAACGCGTTGATCCGATTTCAATGATCATTATCTTAACATCCTTGAAAATAAAAATAAAATGAAAGTTGAAAAACATCAAGCAGGTCTCTGATGCTACAACAAAACAATATTAAATTACTTCATTATATTTTGATAAGTTCCTTACAAATTCTAGCTTCTTCTCTTGGTACTTTTGGGCAAAAAAAGGAACACACCAAAGTGTTATCCTAGCCAGTAATTAAGCAATCTTTTAGTTAAAGTAGTAAACCAAAAACACCAAACACGCTTTGCTTTTAAGACCATCATATCTCATATTAACTTTTTCTCTAAAGAAACCAATTAAAGTTTACTGTCATTTGTATACTGCATGTTTGAAATTCTCAACAAAGTCAGATATAATATTATACTAATACTAAAAATTATTCAAATGAAGACGTATATTTTCTCTAGATTATTTAATCACCATCTATAACAGATTTCCTATTTCTCTAGATTATTCATAGGGCAATGTAATATTTCAAGTCACTAACATTTTATTTCTTGGTTATTTCAATTTCAAGTATACTATATTTGACCAAAACTGAAAGTAACATTTGATTGATATTCAATAGAACATAGTGAGATAATTCGGTTCCTATATAATGTTGGTGTTGAAGAGAGCACTGCGAGAATTATAAAATGTGACAAATATTGATGAATATAGTTTAACTGTTAAGTACACAATTTTATATATATACATTAGTTTTCATGTTATAAATATTATTACCGTGATTTAAAACTTGTATCAACTGGATTATCAACTTAAAACTTTATACATATAACTCGATAATTATCATCTAAAAAAAGTACATCCATAAAAAGTAAAATACTTGAAACCTTAGGGGGTGCAAGTGTAATTGCTAAAAACATTTCCATATACAATCCTCCTTCCAATTCCCCCTTCCACAAAACCCCAATTTAGCAAAAATGAAGCGAAGCTCAATCTGCAACACCTTTTACAATCAAGAACAACAAGAAGACAGAATCAGCTCCTTACCAGATGTACTATTAGTTTACATATTCTCTTTTATTGACACCAAATTAGCTGTTCAATCTTCAATTTTATCCAAACGATGGGTAAATCTCTGGACTTTACTTCCTGTTCTCAATTTCGATTCTTCACTTTTCAAGAACACTCAAAAGTTTGCCCTAAATAACTTTTTATTCAATTCTCCTTTCGATAAATTCATTGATAATGTAATAGCTTACCGTAATGCATCAATTAAAATTGATAGTATTAATATCAAAGTTACTGATGAGAAAACTATGGCTAGGGTTTTTCGATATGCTTTATCACATAATATCCCCAATTTAAGTGTTGATACTTCTGAATACTTAACGAAATACCGTCCGGTTCCATCTGTGAGATCGAGTGATTCATTAATTAGTTTGACATTGAAAGGGATGGTTAGTTTAGGTAAGTTGCCAAATTTCGATGTGTTGGCTAGTTTGCGGTTAGAACGCGTTAAGATAGTTGAACCCGAACCGTTTTCATGTTTTCCTAATTTGAAAGAGTTGTTTTTGGTGAACTGTAAAATGTCATCTGAATTGGCTGGTCTTGAAGTGATTGGGTCTAATCTGTCGAGGTTGACGATATTTTCATGTTTTTATCATCCGATTCCATATGAGAAACTTGTGCTTTTGACTCCGAAACTTGTGTTGCTTGAGCTTGATGGTCTTATTCCAACCTCTCTTGAAGCTTCTGAGCTTCCTCTTCTGGAGACTGTACATATTGATTGTTGTTTTTCGTTTCCGAGAGTAGCTGATAGAAATGTTAATCAGCCTGATGAGAATCAGCAGAAGCTTAATCTGATTAATATCTTTGGGTGCCTTAAAAATGCAAAGTATGTTCATCTGTCTCCATCGACTGTTAAGGTATTGCTTTAATGTATTGTATATAACTTTATGTTTATTATTTACTTTGTATGCGTTAATGTTTGACAACTGCAGTTAATTAAATGTTTGTTACTGGTAGCTTCTTTTCTACCATGGATATTGTTGTGTAATATTACGAACTAGCGTTGTGATATGAGCATTCAGCGATGCATATTTAGTAGTTATATTCATATTTACTTCAAAGTGCATTAGTCATTTCTATTGTTTTCAGAAGCTACAAATATGTTAAGAGTTACTGCAAATCCAGATCGGCAATTATTGTATTGAATTTTGACTTAGGCATCCAAATCAAGTAATTCGGTTAGACCCTAATGCATTGTATCATTAGGAGCTACATGAATGCCTCATTTATTTTCATGGTGCTTGCTTTAATCAATATCATTTAATTTTATCAATCGGTTATTTGGACATATCTATATTCGTTTTTTGACCGTTTAAAGAAAATGTCATTGTCTCTAACATACCTTTTTTGTTTCTGAATGGTTCAAGATGATTTTGTTCATCCTTTGATTGTATTGTGCTCTTTTACTACGCTCTCGAGTTATTTCCAAGTACGTCGTTGAGATATGTGCTTCAGTATAACTAATGCTCCCGGTCCTTTAAAATCCAGAGACTATATTTTCTTAAGTTCCTTTCATATTTTTTAGGTTGAAGCTTGGGCTCCTATTCTGATAAATACATGTAATCTAGGTTTTGTTGATATTAGAGTTTTTACAAAATATCATTTCACTTTAACATTGAAGTTGATACTCTCATTTCACTTTAACATTAAAGACACCGTAGTCTTGTGTTTTCTTTATCTTTTTTGCTTGAAGGTTTCTACTTTGTTTATATACGCTTACTTCGTTATTAATATAGTTCCCGTTTTCTTTCTGTAACAATGTATCCCTTTTTGGCTTGAAGCTACTCTCCTTATCTCATGAGAAACTTGTTGAAGAAGCATGCCCGTTTGCGAATCTAAAGGTTTTGAACCTCATCCCGCCACCAAACAAGCCCAAGGTTGAACTTCATCCTTCTGTGGCGGCCTATTTGCTCAAGGGTTCTCCAGGAGTTGTTGTCAAGGCATTGCCCAGGTATTCTTCATTTTTTTTGCCCATACTAGTAGAGGTGACACTTTCAATAAATTTTACTTGTAAGATGAGTCTATTCGGATTATGTCTCATGTCTAACTGGTCAAATTAAAAAAGTTTACCCTCTAAAGGAAACTGGTCGAAAGTCGTCCAATGTAATTCTCATTTCATAAAACCTCTTAAATCATTCTATTTTTTAAAATTTCTGATTATTACTGAAATATTCTAATTTTTACAATTATAACACAGTAGCCGTTTTTAAAAGATTCAAGAAATGGGACGAAAAGTGATTTAGGTCAACGGAACTCATTTCCACCAGCGCCAAAATGGTACCCCGTTTTGACCCATGACCTGGCTCGCTCATTTGCATTCTCTAGTTATCAAAGTGAAAGTTAAGACCCTCTGCTATAGTCTTTACTTCATTGTTAATGCCTGTAGGTAATAAACGATGTTGGAGGATGGAAGCATGCTAAATTTTGCTGTGTATGGTATGCTCTTAGATAACAAAGGAAGTGAGTAAATACTGGTACCATCAAATTTTGTGGACTTAAATGTAATGAATATCTAGTTTTTATACATCTGTTCCTTTAAATATGGGAAATGTTTTGGATGACAGAATGTATCCAAAAACATCTGTTATAGCTAGTTTAAGAAAAACCATCAGAGGTTTTCTTTTCTTCTTGCATTCAATTTTGGTTTGTGAAGTTTTTTGCTTTCTGATGATATTGGTATCGTTAGAACTTGCTACAGAAGTCACCGAATCATGGTTTTTGAAGATTTTATAGTTTCTCAAGTAGTATGATGAAAATTTGCATTAAGGTGGGTCACGTAATTTTTAGCATCCACTTACCATATAGATAGCAGACACCCGCGCAAAAAAGTGGATAATTTATTTCATTTAGTGATTTTATGGTACATTTGTTTATTAATAGAATAAATTGCATTTAATTTAATATATAATTATATCTTAAATATTTATATCGTTTCCAAAATTAGATAAGGGTAAATTGGTCTATTTCGTTGAAGATAGGGGTATTTGTGTCATTTCCATTCTTTAAAAATTTAACTTGTTAAAGAAAAGGGCTAAACTTTTATAAGGGAGTAAGATATGTAAATGTAATGTAATGTAATCGGTGACTTCCCCACGTAAGCTTAACTATAAATTTGACCAGCGGATTAAATTGCAAGCAAGTAAACTATGCATAGTCTATACACATAGTATAAATGCATATTCCAGAAACTCTCGAGCCTGCATAATACAGCATGGTACCCGTTAAAAATTGTGATGATGCTAATCTCTTGGGGTTATATGTTAGACAACATCATAGAATAAAATCAGTAAATGCCTTTTTTTCCGATTAACAAAACTAGGTATCAAAATAACCACAATTATGTTTGGGATATCGTTTATGATTCTTGAAGCATATAACGTACTTGCTACCAAAGCATAGTCTTTTGTTTTTTTTCAGTTTTTTTATTTCTAAGCTTTCTTGAACATATTCAAATATGAGTACATACAAATTCGCTAATTGTCGATATTCAGCTTATATGCACATGACATATATAATTACGTGCCCCACCAATGTTCAGGTATAACACTAGTTATATTTGGTTGGAGACTTGGAGTTTAGTTGTACACACAAGTTTCTCTATGTTTATATTGGTAAGTATAATTTTGACATACGCACGTAGACAAAAGCTCATTCAAGTATGAGAATGTTTGAAAGTATAGAAGTACAAACTTTAACCGCTTATATTGATCAAAATAACAAAACCCTTATATTCTTAAAAATTAAATATCTCAACAACTATTAGTTAAAAAATTATAAAAATTGCACCATAAGAATTAGCGTTATTTCCTCTTCGATTTAAGATTTCACATCACATACTTTTGACGAATTTTTTTTTTTTTCATTTTCTGGTGGGTTTTGAAAATTGGTAACACATGTGTTATAAACAAATAACACATGTGTTAGTACCGACTATCGCTTATATCACATGTGATAGTCATTGGTAACACATGTGATAGTCGCATATAACACTTTTGTTAGTCAGTCATAACACATGTGTTAACCCACAAAAAATGAAAAAAAAATCGTCAAAAGTATACCTTGTGATGTCTAATCGAAGAGAAAAAAAATGATGATTTTTATGGTGTAATTTTTATTATTTTAAAACTTGCCGTTTTTGAGATATTTAAATTTTAAAAAATGAAGAAAAGTGATAATTTTTGCCAAATAACGTATTCTTATTGGTACTCCAATTATTTTTATAAAATTCATATTTTAATTAGCTCACCTCTACGTACGTGCATATTGAAAAACCAATGGTGCCCATGTTTTGATTTCATTTTATTATCTTGATTATTAACTAGATATCAACATGCAACTCCTTTTTCTTATCAAAAAGACATACCAAATTTGAATTACAAACTCCAATATGTATGATGATCTCAAGTGGTTTTAGTTTATTTATAAAAAAATTGCATCACGTCATAGCTTGTTTTTCGGTATTTTTTGGTATGGATGTAAAAGATAGATTGCAAAGTTAATAAAATCATTGAAGATGTTTAAACTTTTTTTTTTGTAAGAAGTTTGTAAAGTGTATAAGACCGTTACTCAAATTGAGAGTCAGACTAGTTTTAAATAGGTGTTTTTGTATGTGTGTATGTTTATGATAATGACCGAAGGTGATTTACAATGGTGGTGTGAAGTATTTCAATTAGAAAGCTACGTTTCAAAATATGATTTCGGCTTCTAGCAATTAGTGACTATCGAGGGCAGTGTGACGTACTATGATTATAACCATTTAATTTAAGAAGTCATAGAAAATATGCAATTAATTTATAGTATAATTCAATTTACATATTCGGGAAGTCATGTATACCTCTATTTTATAAGCAAGAAACATTCTTAAAATTGTTTACTTAACACAATTTACATTGAAAAACAAAATGAACATCTTTATCGAAAAGTTTTTAATCTATATTTTGCCCTAATTGTTTAGAGCTTTTGGACGTTTCTTTTAGAGGGATGTGAATGATATTAATAAAACAAAAGGGTGTGCAAGTGAAATATAATTAATGGTTGAGGGGAAATAATGTAATACTTTCTCCCCATTTACACTCCCTTCCTTTCTTTAACTTTTAAAATCGTCAAAAACCCTAAACCTCGTAGCTGCAATCGGTTCTTCTCTTCCTTACGAATATGGCCGTAAGTCGCATCCTCCAGTTCTGTAATTCATGTTTTCTGTTTTCGTTTAATCATGCTATTTTCGGATAATGATAATTATTGTTTTGTTTTCAGTCCAAATGTAGATTTAGCTGTGCATCTATCGTTTTATTAGGGCAAATTTTGTTTTGTTGAATATTTAGGGCTAATCGGTGACTGTGAGTTGGCAGATATAAAAATATTGTTTTTGAAGATTTTATGTTTGATTTTGTGCAATTTGTTGATCAGTAACTTGTTACTGTAGTGTAGAGTTTAGGATTTGTTTTTCGCCTTAGATTTTTTTATTTTAAAATATGAATGTTGAAGATTGTTGTTTAGTTGTAATGTAAATATGGAAGGTAATTTGTTTGATATTGCAGACAGTACCAGTAAACCCGAAACCTTTTTTGAACAACTTGACTGGGAAGCCTGTCATTGTCAAACTCAAATGGGGAATGGAGTACAAAGGTTATCTTGTCTCTGTTGATTCATACATGAACTTGCAGGTATAGTTTTGTCTTCCTTACATGTCGATAATTTATACGTTTGATTCCGAGTAAATACAGTCAGTCTAGATGCTTGCGTCTGTGTCTTGTAGCTAGTGGTAACTGCCTTTTATTTTTGTGAAAAGTGAGTCTCTTGTTTTCTACCTTGTTGATTGGCTTATAATTTGATGTGGCAGTTCTGACCTGTTTACACTTTAATAGGTTGATTCAGGTTTTACTTTGCCTCTAATGGGTCGATTGGGTAAGTTATTGATAATTGAATGAAATAGGAACATGTTGAATGGGTTTGAAAGTCATGCAGTCTAAAATGCATAAAGCCTCCTAAATCATTTCATTATAAAGACAAGATAATCACTGTAAATTGTCATATTGTAATTCTTTTAATCATACATAAATCATTAATTATTTGTCAAAATCAACAAAAGAAGAGATAAGGAAGTGTTTGCGAGAATGTCCCATTATGATTATTTACCATTTTTGACCTGTCACTCAAACCTCCTGAATCACCCAGTATGACCCATCTTGTTTTAAGCTTGATAAGTTGCTTCTTTTGTTATCATGTTGAATGAGCTTTATATGGGTTATCTTTTCATCAATCTGATATGAATTATTTGATAGAGTTCCTGCATAAAGTTACGTTCCAACAAGTTCTGTTCATGTATGTTTCAAATTATGGGCTTGATGTCAACATTATACTTTGCTTCTAATTAACTTATGCCTTGTTTTCCAGTTGGCAAACGCTGAAGAATACATTGATGGGCAGTTTACTGGAAGCCTTGGAGAAATTCTAATCAGGTACGCTTGAATATTCAATGTCTTGAGCATGATTACAAAAAAAACTTATTGTTATAACAAAAATAAGTTTTTAAAAGGCGCATTTAGGCAGTTGTGTGCCTTGAAAATACATCAGATATAAAGGCTCCAAAGACTGTATTACTATTTTTTTAAAATGATTTTATGCATAGTTGTTGCTGTCTCGATTTGCTGGAAATTTAGGAAATATACAACATGATGTACCCATTTTTTATATTGCTCAAATATGCGGAACTGTCACTTGGAGTTTGTGGTTTCTCTATGCAAGTGAAAGTTTTTCTTGTTGCTACTTGCCATTGATATTTATAATTTGCTTTTATCTCCTTTGGTTCAAAGTTTGCAAAACAAGGTTGAACCAACACACTTGTGTAAAGAGTTTTTGAACAGTTCAATTGTATCAAGATAATAATTCAAATTGTTTGATAAAATATTCAGAAGGTTGTATTCTTTAAAACACACTATGGCAACTTTTGACCCATTTCTTCTATTCAAGTCATCTTGATCTTCTTCATTTGCCCGTTAGAGATGTGACATAAACCAAATCGATCCGTTCTCAAGTTAATGCTTCGGAAAGGTCTTTTCTGTTGCGCCTAAGATGTATTTCTATGGCCTAATCTTGTCCATTTATGTGTCTTATATGGATGGGTCTTTTGTGGTCGAGTTAACCTTTGTGTATGTATATCATTGGGTAAAAATTAATGTTTGTTCGCTGGATATGCAGATGTAACAACGTTCTCTACTTACGAGGTGTACCAGAGGATGAAGAAATAGAGGAGGCAGATCGTGATTAGCAGGTGGATGGCTTTTGCCGTTAGATCTATCAGTTTTATTTCAACCTGTTTTCTTTTTCTATGGAAATACCTGTCTAGATGCTATGATCTAATTGACTCTCAAATTCAGAATGCCAGAACGTTTGATAGGCTACAAGTTGAATTGGGTAGTAGATGTGGATCTATGTTAAGAATATCTTCTGTCTGAACTCTGAATATAGACGATGTTGTATGGTAGCTACTGTTTTTCTTTCTTGGCCAAAAATTTATTAGGCAATCTTATTTTGTTGGCTACGTACTATACAAGTTTGTTTCGAGGTAAGCAATGTTTACTCTTTTTAAGATAGGCGATGTAACCAGTTGATTTATGTTGTTATCTTTGTAAAGTACGTTTTGACCGTTTGTGTTGGGAAAATGCTGACTAAGCAGGTGGGATGTCATGTGGGCAGTTTTGCCACGTTTTTTGCCACGTGTTAACCATTATAACCCCATCCTGTTATGCCCGTAAATTGTTTACAAGGAAATTTCCCTACACTACAATTTTTAGAAAGAAAAAAAAAAGTAGAAAAAAACGTCAATCGTGTATTAGCACCAGCAACAACCTATGTCCCACCCAATTTAATTTTTTGCAACAAATTCATTTTCAACCAAAAGTTCGACATCCAATATTACATCCACAACGTGAATCTTGCTCAAAACTTTACTTAAAACGCATATTTACCCAAATCGATGAAACATATAACCAAAACCCTAATCTAAAATTTTTGACCATCTTGAAGAAATACTCAAAATGCACAGCTCGTAGACCATCCAAATGTAACTGATATTATGCAGGTCATTTCTGAGTTTTAGAAGCCCTAGTAAAAATTGATTAATTGTCAAAAATAGGCCATACAGCTATAAGAGTGTTTTGTTATTCTTTTTGTTGTACTTCAATTGATTTTAAAACAATTAAAGCGTACTTTTTTTTTCTTACAATTATTAATCAAATTATATGTAAATATTTATGTACACATACATATACATAAACAAGCACACATTTTGAGGCCTTTATAATTTAAAAGTTCTGAACGGTCGACCACTGACGGCCATGATATATGTGGTATCAATGTAGTTCTGTTCTTATGTTTTGATTTATTAAAGAGTGATTTTGTGTTTTCATAATAGGGTTAATTGTTTCGTTATGTATCGAACTTTACACTTTTTACTATTGTATGTAACCATCTTTCAAAAGTACTATTATATGTATCGAACTTGTGATTTTCGTATATTGTATGTAATATTTCCTTTTTTGGCCATTACAAAAAAGGAAACTTTCCTTTTTTGTCAATGCTAAAAATGGCAAGTCAACATACAATATACAAAAATCACAAGTTTGATACATACAATAACACTTTTGAAAGGTGGTTACATACAATAGTAAAAAAAATAAAGTTCAATACATAACGAAACAATTAACCCTTCATAATATATGTAGAGTTTTGGTGTTGTAATTTTTTGTTACGTTTGAGTTTTGATTTTATGTTATCGGAATATTGGAGGTCACCGGATTTTATGTAGGTACCCAGATTTCTGGTTTTCAACATATGTTATATTTTGATAAAAGCAATTTGGAAGAGGACTAAAACTAGTGCTGAATTGGAGTTTTAGTGTTGTATTTTTATGTTATGGACGAGTTATGTTTTTGGAGATCACTTGAAAAAGTAAGGTCGACGAAACGGTCAAATCGAAATATTGGTGAAGGGTTATTTGGAAATGGAAATGTTTTTGACTTGGGTAAATTAGAGGGAAATCGTTATACATAAGCTAGACTTTTTTTCACGTATTTTTTTCTTTTAAAACATAATGTTCACGTAAGCAAATTTACCGGTTCATCTAGTTACTGGTTACCTAATTTATTGCATATCTTAAGAATAAAAAGTAAACCAATTGCTTATCTCGAAGCAAACATATATAACACGTAGTCAACAAAATGCAATAAATCAAATTTATTTCGGACAAATTGAGATTACAATCGCACTTAAGATTTACATTGAAGGTAAGAGCACAGGGAATGGGGAGGAACGCGCATGTTTCTCGTCGGGAACGCCGTTCCCCCACTCCCAGTCGGCGTTCCGGACAAAGTTCCGATTAGCATTCCCGGCACAGCGTCTCCTACGGGATGTTGTGTTCCAACATTTTTCCTTTTCTTTTTTTTTTTTTCTTTTTTTTCTTTTCTTTTGCTCTTTCTTTGTTTTTGAAGAAGAAAAAATGTGTGTGTGTGCTGAGTGTGTGTGTGTGGCTGCTGCTGGAAAGGAGAAGTTGAGTGTGTGTGTGTGGCTGCTGCCGGAAAGGAGAAGAGGACATAAGGAGAAGAGACAATTTTTAGGTTTAGGTTATATTGAACTTGAACCCATTTATGTTTAAATGGGCTTTTAAATGAATTATTATTTTTAATTATTCTAATTGATTTAAACACATTAAAATTAAAATAGATTAAATCAAAAATATTTATTTGTTAAATTTATCTAAATTAATTTGTTATTTATATGTATTTATTACATTATAACAAATAAAAAAATCAAAAAGAAATTCCTGAACACTGTTCCCACTCCCACCTTTTTCAGCAACAGTGTTCCCCGGGAACATTGTTGCTGAACACTGTGACACAAGGGTCACGACTCCTTGTGCTCTAACAAGCGCGAAAAAAGGAGCTGTCTTTCCATAACAATTGAATAGGAAACTGAAATTTCAGAATCTCTTGAATCAGTGATTGTTCTGTTAAATAGAAGTGATTTTTTAACCATGTTTTTCCATATGTATACATAAAATATGCACTAATTAGTTGTAACATGTGTATTAAATAAGATAAGTTTATGGTGTATGTATTAAAAAAGTATGGTATAAAAAGTACTTTACTTTTTAAAACTCTAGAGCCAAGAACCAAATCCAATACAGCCATTTCTACTTCTTGTTTGGCCTTTTGTTTTATTGGTTTGGAATTGTGAAGTAGTGGTTGATGTTGCACAACCCTAAAGTGCGGAGAGAAGTGCAAGTTACAATTTTGATGAATTGGTCTTCAGCGTATCAGTTATGGCTATTGTCATTAACTATCTTTGACTGTTTGATAATTTAAAACCTGATGTAACTAGCCACAAATGATAACGATCTCGAGTTTTCAGACACATCGCACTTCCGTTCGGGTTAAAGCTGTCACTCGGCCCTAAAACGAATCAAAGAAGAGTGGGAACCATAATACAGCCCTACAGAATTAGTTCATTTTTTTATTACGATTTTTTGGTTGTTTAAACTTTTCATCACGAAATAGCAATTATGTTAATGCATGTTTTTAGTACGTGTTATAAGTTGAAATGATTGTTCTTATTGCAGGCCAGAAATTTGAAGTTAATTTTATGGATTACTTATTTTTCTTCTAATTTTTATACAATTCTTTATGATTTAATGTGTACACAACTACACATTATTATGTATACGGTTATGCGAATATGTTTAAGAAGACTAGAAAATAAGTGAGTATTGTAATAATTATATTATATCCTTTTTCATTATAATTATTTATTACTTAGATTATATATAAAACAATATATTTAAAAATTAAAAATATACCAAAACCAGTTAAAGGAACACTTGTTTTTTCAAAAACGAAAAAAAAAAAAAAAAAAAAAAAAGTTTTCAACTAAAATGCGATCATAATGGTTCAAATGCCAAGTTTAAAAATGTAGTGTTTTTCAACGTATTTTTTTCTGCATATTAACAAGTACAATAACTATTTTGTAATGGAACCACGAACCACAAACTTGAAACCTTATCATTAATTCAGAAAATGCCAAGTTTAAATTTGATAATCTTTTTTAGCGTACAATACCAAACTAGATACATTTTGTTCATGAAATGAAAATGATCACCATAACAACTATTTTTCAAGAAATCTCGTAATTTCGAAAATAAAATCACTTATTTTTAAGATATTTCCGTTCGCTGTGTTTAAGGAATACGCTACATGTTCACCACATCTCCAACCCCACATAACATGAGGCGATATTATTCTCTCTTCACATTCATAATCGCCTTCAAATAAGTCATACTCAAGTGTTGATTCTTCATAAGTGAGTAAGTTTGATTTATTTTCAGGAATGCTAATTGGAACCGATGATCTCTTCTTTTTCTTCCTTTTTCTCTTTAACATGTTAGGACGTTTCTCTAAATCATAAAAGTTATCGTGTTGGTTCCATACTTCAACTTCCGTGAATATGATGTCCGATTCTTCAAATTCTTCTTCCATCACTCGTTTATGGATAGAGATTTTGAAGGATGGCAAAATTGATGTGATAACTAACAGTTGAATTTATAAGGGAAGTAAGATGAATCGTGTATGACACATATTATTCCTTGATAAAAAGTCTTGTTTTGTCCTTAATAAAAAGTGTTTAGATGTAATTAAGACAAAGTTTTGACACTACAGTTCCTTGTTGCCTACATCTTTATCAAAGAATTCGTTTGCCCTTAATACTTCATATGACTTTGACATTTCCCTATGCAAGTTTAGATTCCATTTTGTTAGTATTTACTTAAGTATTAATGTTGCATTTTCTCTGATATCTCAATCTTCGTCGACCGAATTTAAATAGATTTAAAAGAATATTTATTTTTTCATGTTGAGTTTAACATGAGAGGTCATTTCATCCCACACATTAAAATAGAAATTGAAAATTAGTCTTTACCATAAAATATGAAGCTCGCTTTTTTTATTTGTTGGGAAGAAATGACATCTCATGTTGAGTTAAACATGAGAAGATGTCAATCCAATTTAATAACTACAAACTGTAATATTATATTTATCGTCATTACTTTATACAAAATTTAAAATAATCTAGTTGGATTGTCACATTAAGTGTGTGTATTCTATAGTAATGTCGATATGGCTTACGTTAAATAGATCATATTTATTAAGAATGAATGTGGTAGCTAGTAGCCTAGTACCATAGTTTTGGAACTTGACTTAAAAGTTAGGATATCGGTATACAAAAACATAATTAGCAAGATATGAATTTTAATTTTTACTCTTTGGCTACAAATGAAAAGTAATAATTAAATATATATTTTGAGTGACATAACATATTATATTGTCAAAATAACTTTTCTTTATATCATCACATCGTTTCGAAATTACTTCTTATATTGACTACATAAAATCAAACAGTTAGAAAAAACTTTGTTACTAAAATTTTATATAATGGAAATAGTTAATTTCCATATATTTGCTATGAGTTACTCTATCCGTCCTGAATCTATAGCTTATGTTTCTGTTTTTATTTTTCGATGTCCCAATTTAATTGTCCATTTTCAAAAGTAGATTAGATAATTAATTAAATTTTATTTCTTGTCTTCAAATATAAAATATGTAATATAAAAATGTGCATAAAAATTAAAGGGTAAACTATCATTTTATAAAAGTTAAAATGTAATAATCGTACTTTATTAAATTGTGTATATTTTGTACTGGGACATAAAATTGAGACAGGGATTATTATTTTAGATTTTAAATTAAATTGTTACGTGGAAGTGGGGAATTGTAATTTAAGACGAAGTATAATAAAGAAAATGAAAAACCTTGTAAAAGTTAAATGGATTTTATCTCCTTTAACTATAGCTCACTAGTCTAAGTACTAAAGGTATTCCAGATCATCTTTTCCGAAATTCAGAACAGTACTATAGCACCAATTTTCATCTTGTGCATCAAAAGTTGAACAACACTCTGGATATATAAATTTCATATCTGGAAAATGGATTCCGGAAACAACAAGTTAAACAGTTAAACCACATTCTCTTCATAACTATTTCACGTCTCAGTAGTATACGAAACTATATCTATAGATCAAAGCGCCATCGTGATCGGACCGCCGGCGACGATAGTCGATATCCGCCGGATTCCGGTACGTTACTTTTATCATCAATCTGTAAATAATCAATTCGATTTAGTTACAATCTCGAAGTAATTGCACTCGAATTCAGGTAAGTATTGCTTAAAATGCTAACGTTCGATTTTATTAATATATAATGTGATCTACTGTTTTTAGTTAATGTGGTTGTGAATTGTGTTCAATTAGGTTAAATGTTGAACAATTCTATTTGATCGATACAATTTGAACTTAATTGTGGCATGAAATCCGTATAGTTGAACAAATGTTGATTGCTAGGATTTGATATTAGCAGAGAATGACTTAGATTTAGAGGATGATGATGACACTGTTTTGGAATGTGTGAATATTATTAGTTTGCACATTCAACGAGGCTTTTGATCTTCAAAATATAGTCTGTAGAAAAATTTAGGATTCGAGAAAACAGTTTGTACAATTCGAATATGAAATGTAATGGATCTGCTCATTTTCAAATGAAATAGATTGTGAAATAGATGAAAAGACACGTATGTGCATAGTTTAGTTGAAGATCTGATATGGAAAATAGGTAATAGATGAGAAGACACAAATGTGCAGGTGAATTATAATCAGCTGATGATCTGTCAATTGTATGAGCCGTTGTAATGACAAGCTGTTTATCTGCTCATTGTCAGTATAGATAATCGCTGGTGCTATAATTTTGGTTTTGTGAGATTCTGTTTTGACTTGGAATTTATAATTTATACTGAACTAAGTAACTAGTCAAACATTCAAATCTTTATGAGATGAAGAAGTTACTATGTTTATGTTGCTCTTTGTTACAATGACTGATGAGTTCTCTAGTCTGACAAAGCTCATTAACCTCCAGGACAGCTAACATGGGAACTGATGGTGGCAGTTGGCATTCAGTTTTAGATTGCGACCAGTGGGTTGCACTACCAGTAGCTGGGCAACGACCATCAGCCCGCTATAAGGTTTGCTCATTACTTTTCTGTTAGGAGTTTAGAATCAACGAAATAAACACCCCTTGTCTTCAGCTGTTCAATTCTTAGTAATAGGATTATTTTCATGTTCTTCCGCCTTCACACCATTTTTCTTTTCACGTAGCATGCTGCAGTTGTTGTTGATGAACAGCTGTACATTGTTGGTGGAAGTCGTAATGGACGATACTTATCTGATGTTCAGGTATCATAATTGTTAAGCCAAAATGTATTTGCTAATGACAAGTGATTCATTACTTTTGTTGTAGGTTCTTTAATCTGTAGTATTATGGCAGGCATTTGATCTGAAGAATTTAAGCTGGTCAACAATTAAACTAAGCACACAATTAGATGCTGAAAATATTAAAGATAGTACACAGGCAGAAGGTTTCCCTGCTATATCTGGTCACAGTATGGTGAGCTACCCTAGTGGAATTTTCTAGAATTCCATTCATCTCTGTTGTGGCTGTACTAGTTTCCATTTTCACTTACCCTTGTTCTTCAATACACCCTTTAATGTAGGTTAAGTGGGGAGGCAAAATCTTCTTGCTTGGTGGTCATTTAAAGGATGCCTCTGATAATGTGACAGGTTTGTTTTCTCAAAAGAGCTGTTCCGACTTCTGAGCTAAACAAGTATTAGTTCTGATTGAAACTGCTGATTAACTTGTAGTGCGTTTCATCGATCTCGAATCACACTTATATGGGGTGACTGAAACCACGGGAAAAATTCCGGTAATCAAAGACTGTACTATATGCATGCATTAACTAGCTTGTACCCTCATCATTGCCAGCCAAAATGACCATTATGAAAATGACTTTAAATATTCATTTTGCTCCAACTCCATGTGCATTCCTATTTTAAGATTCACCTTCTATCTCTACTAAACTTTTGAGTCTTCAATAGATATCTTACTCTGGCTCTTTCTCTCTCTCTCTCTCTCTCTCTCTCTCTCTCTCTCTCTCTCTCTCTCTCTCTCTATTAACTAGTATGTGTATATGTGTGCGCACGCGCACGAGAGAGAGAGAGAGAGAGAGGAGAATGGTAGGAGTTGCATGTGCTTACTTGATTGTTGAAGACCTTGACTTAAAAAAGAAGGTCATCATGGAAGAAAATGCACATAATTGTTCTCAGAGGGTATGGGAACAGTATTCTCATGATATTGGGACAATCCAAAGTACTCTGGTGGCTACTCTGGACAAGGGTGTATAGCATTGTACTGTACATCCATGTAGTTCTCTGAGCAGAAACTAGTGAAAATGATTAGTGATTACTTTGGGATGTATCTTTTAGGTAGCTCGTGGTGGACAATCTGTTTCATTGGTTGGTTCAAAACTCATAATGTTTGGTGGCGAGGACAAAAATAGAAGACTTCTGAATGATGTTCACGTTCTCAATCTGGAGACGATGACATGGAATGTTGTTGAGACTATGTAAGTGTATTTAAATGCATTCTCTATCTTTTAATTCAATGTATCTATTTATCTTGATTAGAATGTATGTATGTCGACATACTTACCTCATTGCATGCTATAAAAAGTGTATGCACTGATTTCTTCTGCTTTGACAGACAGACACCACCAGCTCCAAGGTTTGATCATACTGCGACTGTGCATGCAAACCGCTACCTTCAAGTATTTGGCGGCTGTACTCATTCAATTTTCTTCAATGATCTCCACGTGCTGGATTTAGAGACAGTATGCGCTTACCTTTTTAGGGATATTATCTCATTTTGAAGAACTTTTGCTTTAACATATATCTACATCACTAGCATGAACACCCCCTCCCCTCCAAAAAAATAAATAAACAAACTAGCTTACTGGATTTGGAGACAGTAACTTATATAGATTCAATGCTGTTGCAGTTAGAATGGTCCCAACCACAGATTCAAGGTGATTTGGTGTCTCCTAGGGCAGGCCATGCCGGGGTGTCTATCGATGAAAAGTGGTTTATAGTTGGTGGTGGCGATAATAAAAGTGGTACGAATGTAAATAGGAAAAAGATCAAATAAACTAGAATAAGCTTTCCCAATACTAGATATGAATACGTAGCTATGTTTCACTTCTTTATACAACCTAAAGATGACTTGTTGTTGCAGGTGCTTCTGAAACATTGGTGATGGACATGCCCAGGCTTGTTATCTCAACTTTGACGAATGTAAACGGAAGAGATCCACTTGCCAGTGAGGTGACCATTCTATGTCTTCATTTTGAGTTTGATTGTTTCTAGAATTTTCCAGCCCTAAGAACACTTAAAATCTCAACTATTTCATTATCTTCTTTTAAGTTACCAAATGAACTTCTACCTAGATACTCGTTAAGATCGTACCGTCGTTGTGGTTGCCCTTACTTACTCTATAACATAATGTAATCCATTTACATTCCGATCCTTCCTTTTGCCTAACAAAGTGAACCATTTAATGACCCAAATGTGCAAATTTGTTGTATATATATATATATGTTTTTCTTTGTTATTTACAATATTCCTTCTTATAAGTAATTCTGATCCTATTTTCTGTATGGAACAGGGGCTATCTATATCATCAGCATTAATAGATGGTGAGCAGTTTTTGGTAGCTTTTGGAGGCTATAATGGGAAATACAACAATGAGGTATTGTGATTACTCTAGTTTTCAAGAACATAGTCTATAATACGTAAAGCATGAAGATTCTGGTTAATACCTTTCTGCTTTACATAATTACCTTTCTGAGTTTTTTTTTCTTCATTTTCTGATCTCATTATTAATGGCTGCGTAGAAATGTTCTCTTATATGGTCCCTGTCCTTTTTATGAACAAAGGTATTTGTAATGAGACTTAAGCCAGAGGATTCTAAACATCCAAAGATCTTTCAGTCGCCAGCAGCTGCAGCTGCAGCTGCTTCTGTAACTGCAGCTTATGCTCTAGCCAAATCTGAAAGCTTAGACTTTACTACTATCAGTTCCAAACCTAAAATGGATCTTTCAGTTGAAGTTAATGTAATCAAAGAAGAGAAAAAAGCATTGCAATCGTCCATTGTAGAGGTCAAAGCAGAAAATTCTGTGCTGATGGAAAAGCTTGAGGAACTTAATGGTACTCATGTCGACCTATCCAAGGTATGTCTGGTTGATGATTACTAGAGGTGGTAAAATAGATGGTTTGGATAATGGGTCAAAACGTGTTCACGTCAAAATGATTCATTTTTTAGCATGGCTCGAAATGTGTCAGTTTGACCCAGAAACACTTCTTTGTCCATTTTTCTGTTTTTGATAAATAATCAATGCATTAATGTGATTATGGAAACAACATTATCACAGCAGTAACTTGAATCTGAAAATAAAGTGAGTTAGTAGGTTCTATGCATTAATTAAACGTTTTCGGTGACTTTCAACTCTGTTCGAGTCGTTTGGCCCATTTGACCCATTCCTTTTTTTAAGCATTTTCTGGGACTTTCAACTTGTTTGGCCCATTTGGCTCATTTGGCCCATTTGGCTCATTTGGCCCGTTCTCTTTTTAGCTAAGTTTTTTTTTCGTATTTTAAAAGATTAACAATAACTAAAATCAACCCGTTGATAAGTTAATGGGTTGAAATTGCCACCTATATTGGTTGCTAGTTCAGTTATTCAAGTTAGAACTTTAACATAGCTTTGTCATCAACTTACTGCAGGAATTGCATTCTGTTCAAGTCCAATTGGCTTCTGAGAGATCAAGATGCGACAATCTGGAGGTTCTTTTACTCTTCTTTTATTTACTATTCTTGATTAACGATCTATATTCAAATTATAACTTGTAGCGTGTGTCTACTTCCTCATGGTGGCTACTTAAATATTTTTTTACCTAGTCTTAACGAATCTCTGGTCTTGTTTTTGGTCCCTATTTAATCATTAGAGGTGGAAACTTTGACCCATTTACGTAGATATAGATCTTGATTATGGTTCCTTTTTAGTCGTCCGAAGTATTTTCAAACGCATAAAGACCTCATAGATAGTTCTATTAGAGCAAGGTTAAATTATTTTAGTCGTAATATAGGTAGTTGAAGGGTATCTTATGTAACTGTTAGAGAAGTCGAACACTTATTTTGAACTACATGCAGAGCTGATTAATTTCTGAACTTTGATCAAGTCTTCAATGTGTGCTAATATAACAATCTATTCATTATCGTGACTTCAGATGCAGATCTTGGATCTACAGAAGAAGCTATCATCAATGCAGTCCATTGAGCAAGAGGTTCAAGCACTTCGGTCACAAAAATCAGCAATGGAGCAGGATATGGAGGATGATGAAACAGTCCAAAGGCAAGGTTCAGGTGGAGTTTGGAGGTGGATAGCTGGATAGATTGGTAATATGAAATATACCAAACAAGTTTATCACCTGAAAGACTAAATATTCCATTTATTAAAGCCAAATATATTACCAATACACTGTTTTCCTATAATGCTTCCAATTATATGAACGAGCTCTTTCGTTATGTGAACATGTAATTGTAATTTACGTATTAAGTTTGATATATCATCAATTTTTTTCCCGGGTTACAACTCCATTCATTTGATACTATTCAATTAAATATATAGTTCAAAAACCAAAAGGCCTTTGGCCTAGCTGTATGTGGGGAAACCTACCAATAGGTTGTGGGTTCATGTCTCACATGAGACAAAGATGTATTTATAAATTATGGTTGTATATAATAGATGGTTTAGGATATGTGAATGTTTGGCATTCTAAAAAAAAGAGTTGAATTGTTCAAAAAGAGTGTATAATATGGGGTTGTATATAATAGGTAATTTAGAATGTATGAATGTTTGTCGTTCTAAGAAAAAAGTTGAATTCTTCAAAAGAGGATTGCCAGATAGTCTGACTGTGCTATTTTAACGTTTTTCATGGATCATGGATTTATTTTGGTGCATGTGATTTATTTGATGTTCACTTAGATGATTCTTAGCCTGAAGGTTAATGAAGTGACCAACTCTTGTTCTTCTTCATGGATAATTTTATGTTTTGTTTCATGCTTCGATCTGTTCATTTCAGCTCTGATGCAGTTTCAATTTCCCAAGACAGTACAGTATCTTTCTCACATCTTACATATTATTCAAGGTGAAGGTTTCTTAATTTTTTTTGTTAATATTCAGAGTCTTCAACTTTTCAAATAATCTTATTTAGCTTGATTCTGCAAAACTGCGTGGGAAAAGAAATAAAGATGGAAAAACAACACTTGTTAAAATGTGTCTTGGACAATTTGCTGTATGTAAACGGACAAAAGAACCATGTTACTGGTCACTTTTTCTCCATGGTAGATTTTCTTTAAGCAAGTACTTTTGTTTGCAAAAACTTATAATTATAAGATTTCAACTTCTCTAAGAACCATAGATTACACAGGGAGTTACATAGCTAAGGTATCTGATGTTTACTTGTACATAAGTGGTTTTTTTACTTTCGTATTGATCCATTACATTTCTATTGTCTTATTAATATGTATAACAGGATAATATAAAATGGTAAATCTTTTCTTGAAACACACCCACTTTGTGATAGATTGCATACATATTGGAGCAAAATTTTGGTGGTCAAAGTTTTGACTGGACATATTGTTTGCTTTGTGCCACTAAATCCTTTCGCAATATCTTGCCTGCTGCTGACTTTGGTATTACATTTATGAAGGAAACTTTTTTCACCTTCTTGAATGGAGCCACCTGAAAGATACAATCAACTACAGTCAGATGATCGTGTTGCAGCTCTTAGAGCTGGAAATAAGAGGTGATGATTGTGACCCATATAATAATGAATGTGTCAATTTAAGTTAAGCTTATCTCAGACAGGTCAAATGGGTCGAAAGTCACACAAAATGTATTTGTAATGCATACAACCTCATACAATGCTGTATTAAAAAATTATTGTAATTTACTTTTTTTATAATATACAACACATTAATCACTTACAACTTTTTTTTAACAAAAAATGACAAAAAGAGTTTGTGGTTCAACCTGTCCCGACCCGCTTTGATTTATACTGACAAGTTTTTCATTTTGACCTATACACACTTTAACTTGTTACTCAAACCGCCCAACCTGCCAAGAAATGAAGGTGTGTGGACAAACCTGATGGGCAACAAATTGAATGACTTGGTGTTCATCAAGTTCAGATCCAGCTGCTCTCACCACATACGCCATTGGTATCTCTCCTGCCTCTTCATCTTCAAGTCTACAAAACTCCCAAAAACTTACACATGCAGTTTCACAGACATACATATACACAAGCAAACAGAAACTCACGGTATGACTGCTGCGTCGAGTATTTGGGGATGGCTCAGTAGTATGGATTCCAGTTCTGCTGGAGCTACCTGCAATTATAGTTCAAATCATTTCATCAAGTATGTATTTCAATTTTACACACACACACAAATTTCCTGTCTTCTTTGAGCTGCTGTACCTGATACCCATTATGTTTTATAAGCTCTTTTATCCTATCAACGATATAGAGAACCCCATCTTCATCAAAGTAACAAAGATCTCCAGTCCTTAACCACCCCTCTGAGTCAATGGTTGCAGCAGTTGCATCCTCATTTCCTAAATAACCTTTCATCACAGTCGGTGACTTTAACCATAATTCTCCTTCTCTATAAGGCGGCATAGCAATTCCTGTTTCAAAATGAACCACTTTAGCACAAAAAGTCGGTAGTAAAGTTCCCGAACCAGCATGATGAGCTTTAGCTTCTTCGTTATTAAGAAATAACGTTGCAGCCCCGCAGCTCTCGGTTAGCCCATACCCAGGTCTGAGTGCAACCCATGGAAACTTGGCTCTGAACCGATCCACCAATTCCTTACTCAACGGTGCAGCCCCAGACCCTACTCGTCTCAAAGACGACAAGTCATACCCACGTCCTTTGTGTTTGACCAGACTCAGTATAACCGGAGGAACTGCCGGAATATTATTGACCTTATGAGTGTGTATAGCCTCTAACATGCCTTGAAAGTCAAATCTTTTCATTATAATAATTGTAGTACCGGAAGTGAACATCCCCAAAGCAAAATACGCAAGACCATAGATATGAAACATGGGTATGAAACACAGAAAAACATCATCAATAGACGAGGTTTTCTCAACTGACCATTTTAGAATTGTCATAATGGATACGAAATTTGAATGAGTTAGTACGACTCCTTTGCTCACTCCAGTCGTCCCAGAGGAATACAGTATTGCTGCTGTGTCTGACTGATTTGACCGGGTTTCGGGCAACTCCATCGGTTCACAACACTCGATAAGCTCTTCTACTGAGAGTTCGTCTCCACTAGATGGACGAGAAGTTAGAAGGGTAGGAACTTTAGTTAACACCAACTTATGGACCTCACCAGGATCCGAAATGGCTAGTTTTGCACCCGAGTCGAGCACTTGTTTGGTTATTTCTGACTCGGTGTTAAGTGGGTTAGCTGTGGTGAGCACTCCACCAACCAAAAGTATAGCCAGGCATATGGTCGGGTAAAGGACTGAATTCGGTGACAACACGAAAACAACATCATCTTTACGGACACCAAGTCCATGGTACAACCCAGTTGCCAACGAGTAGATTGACCGTTTGAGTTGAGCATAGGTGACTTGTTGACCTGTAGCCGAGTCTATAAGAGCCACCTTCGAGCCTCCTTGGTCCAGTTGTGGGAACTGTGACAACACAAATGTAGCAGTGTCCAGGTTGGCCTTAGTAGGAATCTTGTTGCCATTCCCAAGTTGGATGAGCGAGTGGTAGATTCCCGTCTGGGAATCATACCCGCTCTTCTTTCTTTGACTCATTACCGGAGATTGGCCAGCATGGCTATCCTCGAAAGTATCCATGTTTTCTGGATGTTGAAAATTTCTTATGTGCCTGAAGGAACTTATAATGGTTTATTGTATGAGATATTTGATGATGAGTAAGTACAATGTAGGCATGTCTTTATGTGTATCGTTATCACCGGAAGTTGGGTACATCATTATCGTTCATGGTAACCCGCCGGCTAAATTTGGCAAAAGGTGACAAGTTCTAGTTTAGATTCGGTATAATGTCTAGTAATTAAAACGGATATACTTAGTAAATTGTCCATACGTTCTTGTTCATGTCCGTTTGTTAAATAATGCTCCATCCCTACTAACACTGCTGTCAATAATGACTGTTTTTCTACCAGAAGTTATATTTGTAATATTGTTAGATTATTTATCAAGTCAAATATTGTGATACTTACAAGATAAAATGGGCCCTTGAGCAAGTTCTATTATCTACTTGTCAACATTAAAAATAAAGATTACACTATATTATATTTCTTTTGAACGTCATTTATAAGTAGTTGTATTTTATAATTTATCAAGGACATCCCTTGAACAACAAAAAAAGTCCTTTTTTTTTTTTGTGAGTGTGAGAAGAAATGACTGGTATAACTAATCGGTATGCTTAAAAGTTAACTTAACAAGGAGATTAATCTGTCAAACATTAATTAATCAGGCTTACATCTTACAGAGTTATGTTATTAGTTTATTACTCGATTAGGCATACATCTAAATAACAATTCATAAGCAATCCATGAGCGAAAGACGACTACTATAAAACTGAAAGAGTATCTAACCATTTTAGTATTTACAAATTTATAAGGTTAATCTTGTGCTATATTTTATTTATTATATGGAAAGGTAACTGATCATTGTCTCTTATGAGGCCATTGTCGCTGTCCGAAATGGTTGATTATACTATTTTTATTCACAATAAACATTTATTTTGTCCATATCCATAAGTAAATTTCGATATAATATATGGAAGAATTCATGAAAAATGTCAAACAACTCATATGGTCATATCGGTTCTATGATATATAGATTTTGTTTACAACTTGTGTCCAGAACAAATTATTGTTTTGTGGCTCATCAGGTAATAAGATCTTAGATTTCACTCTGAACCACTTTTAGCATGAAAAACTATTCACTAGAACTCAACAACAAAAGTTGGAAGTTGAAGCCTTCACGATCAGCATTTCAACTCTACTTGCTACTGTAGTTTTTTAAATCAATAGTTAGATCAATTATTTTTACCCATAAACTACCAAGCACTAGAATTCTACGGAGTATTTCTTAACCATCAACCATTAGGATAGACCTTTTAGTTGCTAGCCGCATAAAATAAGATGTTCCGAAACTCGGTTGTAACCACAATCTTCAAATACATAATTAGCATTTTCTTTCAAAATCTAACATGACCAAAATACTAATATTGTTTGCTTTGACTACAAGTCACAAGCTCACGCTTTTGCATCGGCCATAGATTGAGAGGTCATGATCTTCTCGAAACACGTAATTATAGTTGAATAAGTCAGTTAATATAGTGACATAGCAAAAAGGCAACAGGTTGGATGTCACATAAGGACTATGCAGCAAAAACATAACAGTAAATGATTCTCATAATGAATTTGCTAAGACATGTTGCAACACAACCATGGAGCCATCTCCACTGCACCTTCACAACCACCACGGTCGCAATGATTGCCGTGGTAAGTTGCTATCGTGGTAGGAGCACGCTAGCTGCACGGGAAAACGCGGAGTCCACTCCAATATTTTAATGCTTTTTTAATTTCTTTTCAGTTTTTATAAAAGAAAAAGAAAAAAAAAAAGATAATTAAAAGGTGAGTCTTAATTTCTAGTGGTGTGTGTGGGAGGTTATCATTGCGAGTAGAACAATGATAACACGCAATGGAGGCTGAAGTGACTCGCAGTGAAACTACCACGACATGTGACGATTGCAAATGGTCTAATAGTTTGTTAGTCATTTAATTTAATGATGTAAATTACCACACACTATGTTGTAACCATATCGTTATATTCTATCAGACAAGATAAGTTATCATTTGTTTCAAGTTTTCTTGCTTTAAGTATACCTTTGGGCTTTGGCACCCTCACTAACATTATTTTAACATGACTGCTAGTTTTAATCATAATACAATAAACGTTTGCTTAACAATAGTATGACAATAATGCTGGTTAACCGTACTATCAGATCATTCTATTTAAGGACCCAAATCAACCTGTTTGAAACAATTTAAAAATTATAACAGGGACCCGCAGTATGCAGCTACGCTCTATCCAGCTGAGCCTGCCAGTTCAACCTGGTATTAGCCATGAGCACCCGTAGGGAATATAGCACATATAAAAACACACCAGATGTGCACATACACACATTCAGAATTGAGTGGTTAAGTTGTGGTTTAAAATCAATGGAAATGACATGAAACAGCAAAGTACTATTTCCTTCCAGTACCACATAAGCAGTTAAACTTAAATCGGTTCCTCAGGATCTTTCTAATGTTCTTACCAAGAAATTAACAAAAAACATTTTCCTAATGTCAGCATCATCATGCATTTAGAATTTGCCTCGATAATGATTATTTGTTAATGATGCTAAAGTAAGAGGGTGGATAAACCATGAAGCACTGAGAGGTTTCTGTCGGTAATAGATAGAGTTGACATTTGACAGTCGGCCATTCAGCTCATGTATGACCTGGGACAAAAAAGACTACTGATCTGGAAGCTCATAGAAAGAACCATGATCCAGAGAAATATGCAGTAAAACCAGCTTCGAGAAACAGCAGAATTAGCCTTCCGAGACATTAAGCCAGACGACTCATGTGCATCTCCAGATTCAGTGTCATTTTGTTTCACCCCGAAAGAGAGAACGATGTCGAGATGGCCATTTTTGCCCAATGACCAGTCCAGTTTGCTGCCTGTGAAAGAAATATCTGTTATCCGGATCATGCCTGTAGTAACACGAACTGAAGTTGAAGCTTGAGAAGCAGCAGCCAGATATTTTGCAGGAAACTCTGACGCAAATGCAGCTGGAGCAGATATGTTGCCTAACATGTAACTTGCCCTCTGGAGAAACGAAAAGTCTGCATAGAACAATGTATACAACGTCTCAGAACAAATAAATAGGTGGTGAAACGGGCAGGCCGGGCAACTTGGGTAATGGGACCAAAACACTTTTTGTTCAACAAATTTAGATTACTTACAAATACTTGGGTGTGCCAAATATGATTACAAAAAGTGTGTTATTTCAGTAAAAATATAAAAACTGTTATTTCCTTTCAAGGTAATTTTTTTTGTGGTACCCGTGTGGCTTGTTAGCAATAAAACAAAACTAGGATAGACTCTTTTGATAAGTAAATGGATCGAACTTTCCACCTCTAGAAAAATCAAGATTTCTATACTACCTGTTGGGAAATCTGCATCCTCTTGCTTCAAAGAAGGGGCAAGATAGTCACTTTCTCCTTCCAACAGTTGCTGGCTTGCTTCATTTGTCTCATGAGTTCCTTCCATGCTACCTGTTCCTGAATCTGGATGTTCTTGGTTTGAAGTGGAGGCGGCATTGTTATTCTTCCCTTGAAGGTTACTTGATTCCAAATCTTGATGGTCTTGTTTTAAAGGGACATAATCATTGTTCTGCACTTCAAAGAATTGCTGGCTAGCATCGCTGAACTGACGAATTTCTTTGTTTTCATTCTGACAATTCAAGGTGAAATCAATTTAGGTCAGTATAATTATTATAATTTATGAAATAAAAAGAAGAGAGAAAAACTGCAATGTGATGGTGTGTTACCTCAGACGTGAGGGATGATTCAGGAAGAATGTTCTCATTTCCTATTGAATGGAAGGTGTAATCCAAGGTATTCATATCTGGATTAAGAAATGAAGTATAGTTTTCAAACATGTCAAGACCAGGCTCTGTCTTGACATCATTTTTAAGGTCATCTGCTTCAAAGAATGAACTTCCGTCAAATTGGAAGTCACCCGTGGAAGCATCAAAAAATGGTTCATCAAGCAAATAATCGACATCAAAATCTGTGGTATTGCTTGTTTCACCAATGTATTCATGCTTTACAGATGTGGGATCCAACTCATTCTGCACAGGCAGATCAAATAACTTAGGTCCATCTTCTTTGTCGGCCTGAGGTTGATCTTCATCCTCACCCACCAAGAAGTTTTGTGGTTCATTGATCATTTGTTTGGGTACTTCAGCAATGCTGACATTATCATCCTGATGGTATTCTAATAAGAGGGGACTATCTTGATCTGGCATGTCAGAGCCAAGAATCTGGGATTAACGAAAGAAAAAAGAAGCTTTCATTAGAATTGTGAACAAAAAGAAAGGAATTCTGTACAAAGTCTGAAAACCTGTCAACTTGTGGTGTAAACATCAACTAATTTTTCTTTGGACACACATGGATCAAATCCCCTTTCACAATTAGTCCTAAAAAAGTTAAAACTCACATTTAAATATATATATATATATATATATATTCACAACACATAAATGAGGTTAAGAAATAAAATTCATTGGTCCGTAAGATGCAAATGAATCTTGGTTTGTGGGCTCGTTGTACCATCTTTAATTAACTTATCAGTATCATAATGCCTTCCGGAAAAAAAGAAAAGTATTGGTCATATCAAGTGTTGTGCTCATTTCTTCCCTTCTTATTTTAGCTAAAGACTTACTAAGCCAAAATGGTTACCAACCGTAGCAAATCCACACTGCGCCTCAAGATACATCCAACCATTATATGCATCTAACGATCATGGTTCCATCATTACATTGCTATGAAATTTGATTGCCCAAAGTAAAAAATATCGTAACCTTAATCAGGCAACTAAAGTAGACTTCATGTGTACCAACTACCAAACAAAAAAATAAAACCAAGAATAGATGAAAACATCTGATGAAAAATGCTCATACCTGCTCAAGGTCATCTGCATCTAGATAGACATCATTATCGTCAACAAGTAACTCCTCAGCAAACTCCTGCTTGGGGACCATTACCAGCTCATCATCCTCCCATTCCTCATCAACAAATGGTGCCCCGTACTGTTCACCATTTTTCGGTCCAGAACCGCTTTTCCGGAAAATCCTACAAAGAACAAACGCATCCTGCCAACCCAATCCAGAAGAAACTTAGAATACAAAGCGATATAAGACTCATTTATACACCTAATAAATATGCATGTACTTTATACAAAGTATACCACGTCCTCACCTGGACAACTCCAGCTTTCTCCAAATCCTGATCAATGAGTCTGTATTCATGCATAACCCAGTTCGTCCTCTCGCCTTTTGGTGCCCGACCAATATGATACACCAGAGTCTTTTTCATGCCAATCAGTTGAGACCTATGGTAAACAGAACGATCTTTCCCGGTAGTCTTCCAATACCCTCTATCAGTAGCTCGATTTGTTCGCGATCCATTCCCATACTTCTTATCCAAAACACTAAAGAAGTACCATTCCAAATCTCTGGTCTTCAGTCTAGATAAACCTGCACCTCAATATTGACCAAATAACAAAATCATTAAACAAGATTCATCAAATTCACATAGCCTGGATTCATCAAATTCACATAGCCTGGATTCACCAAATAATATCAAAGTATAAACGATTCACATCATCTTTTTAAAAACGTTGACCAGAGGTATTACATATAACAGATATGTGTATGTATATATATATATATACAAATTAGCTCTAATTTTACAATATTACATACAAATATTTACAGTACTAAACTCAGATTCACATCAGCCTTGTGAATATCCTCCAGATCATTGCCAAGACTCATCAAATTTTGATTCTACGATCATATAATGTCAAAACGATACGATTAATCAAATCAAAAATTATAACTACAACCGCACACATTTCATTTACATAAACCCTAACTATTACGAAAATTCAAATTAAATAAACTGAATTGACCTGGTAGATCCCACGGTTCGACTTTATAGACTTCAACATCTGAAATAGCGTCAAATCGAAACGGTTTACCGCAAATCTTACGCCTTAAGTAATACCGTACAAGTTCTTCATCCGTGGGATGAAATCTAAATCCAGGAGCGAGGGAAGAAGCGGTTGCTGGTGCTGCTGGTAACGAATCAACAATTACTGCCATATAAATGAATCGATTTTTAGAAAAAATTTAGAGAAGATTTGTGAAATTGTGTGTGTGATTTTTTTAGGTTAGGGTTTTAATTTGATTCAAGAAAAGTGAAAAAGGGGGGATTTTAGTTGGTCTATATTGACGACTTTTTATTTTTATTTATATTATTATATTATATTATATTACATTTAATTTAATTATTAATATTATCTGTCAAGTTAATGATGCTTCCTAGAAGGAAAGAATCACTTCCGTGTCACTAAACAAACCTCTTTTTGTTTTCTAATACAAATATCCAAATATATAAATATCCAAAAAGGTTAAGAATGAAGTTTGTTACTCGTTTGTCTTCTACTTCTATGTAATAATAATTCTTACATGTAATCAATATTGAATCAATGAAATTTATATCATTACCGAATACAGTTTTCTTTTTAATTTGATTTAATTAACAATGGGTATTAAATGACTATGAAAATTGTAAACAAAAATCAAATCTTGTAATGTCTAAGTATCTAGTAGCTGTTTTGCTTAATTCCTTAAACTATTAAGATTGAAAATTACTTTTATATTCCTCAAATATTTATTCCACATTCCATCATCAAAAGGCTTTTTAAATACATAAAATTAACTTTCAAATTAATTTATGATACATGAACAGTATACATTAAATACATAATTAAAAAATCAATAATTATTGAAAGAATGATATTTTTATAATCCAAAATGAAACCTGTAAACTTATAAAGGGATTTTTTGTGTAATATATTTTGCATTGTATATATGTTTATATTTGCAGGTATATATTCGATGGTCTTCTAGTAAGCCAGTTCATTCTTGAAGTTTGATATGTGAAGTATGGAAGCTTGGGGATTAAATGTGTAAATAGTTTTAGAAGAAACTACATATAAATTTCTGTTTGTTAATCTCTCTCTCGATTTGTACATGAACTTCAACTTATTCTTGTATTAATCATTCAACTTGTATTAAATGTATATATTAGGTGAGTGTGAGAGTTTTCATGTGGTGAGATTTTGTGTCTTGCTTTTTGGTGATTAAACTCGATTATTGTTGATGTAGTTTAATGAAAGTGAGTTATAGTATTATTTGTGTTGATGTACTGTTTTTAGCATGGTATCAAAGTATATAGGCTTTGATTGATCTTCGATTTGATTTTCTACTGTGAAATCCTAATTTAGGGTTAAGGTTTTGTTCGAAGAATTTTTGTGGATTTTGCGTTTCTTGTGTAGATCTTGATTTATCAGTTATAGATCTAGGTCTGGCGAAGGTTAATTTCATGATTTGGTGGTTCTCTCTTCAAGATCTAGATTTTTTGTAAATTTGGGTTTCAAAGCCCTAGTTCATGAAGTTCTTGATTGACTATTGGTTGATCTAAGGTTAGTTCTTTTGTTGTGGTATTCCTTTTTGTTATAGGAGTACTTTGTAAGTAATTTGCAACTTTCTTGTTGGTAGCAAGTCCTTAGTGCGAGGATTTTCGATTGTTTAATCGGGATAAATTGCCCCTTGAACTATATACTTGGCCTATAAACAAGGCTGCTTCGGTTGTTTAATTGTTCTTTCTCGATTGGCTACTTGCTAATTGGTTTATTTTCTGTCAAATCTTGAATGCTTGATATCCAAGTTTTAAGAACGCTAACCAAATTAGTTAACCAAGTTTTATTGGCAATACTATACTATTTAATTGACTTAAGTTTGATAAGACATACTATATTAAATAATTCAACAAGCTAATATGTTTTTAGATGATTACAAAATATAACACGTTGTGTAATATAAAAAAGTGAAACATACCATCATGTCATGCGGCATTTCTTGTGCATTCTTTTGTTTTTTCAAATGATTAAGTTAATTAAGTTATTGTGAGATTGATTTTTGTGTAATAAATCTGGTGATGCAACTAATCATGATAGTAAATAGTAATCTGGTTATCATTTTCTAAACAAACAAACAAAGTAAAAGAATCTGAAAATATATGTGCATAAAAGATATTCATGGGAAGTTTGAGATCTTTTATTGGTGTTTATATCTACTATACTTATTATTTATTTTATTTATTAATTAGTTTTAACATCGCATAAGTGAATTCAAAAAGCTTATTAGAAACTAAAGTTAGCAAATTAGAAAAAAAAATTAAATGAAAATAAAAAATCTTATGAAAATGAATGAATCAATCTTAATCATTTATTTTCTTTAAAATAATAAATTTTTATATTTATAGAAAATGAATATCTCAAAAGGGCTATTCAAAGAACATAAAAAAATTAAAATTTTACAAATAAAATTCTTTTATTGACCTTCTCATTCTCGTAAAAACATATTGTACTCATAAAAACATATTAACCCTCTCTTATTGACCCAAAATGTACGTATCAATGTGTTACGTAAGGAAAAATTGCAATGAATGAATAGTACAAAATACATGTTTAGATGGAGTAAATAAGACCCGTCAATCTTGCCATAAACATACTTCATCTTATGTGTGATTAAAAGGAGTAAAAATGACACTCATCGATCCACGTGTTTACTCTGAGGATTTACTAACTAGCTATTGTCTTTAAGATAATGGTTAACGATAGGATAGATTAATATCAATATCAATACTAACAAAACAACAGTATTTTTGTATTTACAGAGTACCAAAACATTACTTTTCGCTTATACTATATGAAATTATGATTAACATGGAAAGATAAATGTTTAATAATTATATACTTTTCTAATCATATTTTTAGCCATTACACTTAACAGTTAACAATGACACAAGTTCATCCATAAATAAATTTATGATGTCAAATCAAATTCATTATAATATAACTAGTTTTATATTCAGCTCAATAACAAGAAGTGTTGTGCATAAGTATTCGTCATAGAATAATAATAATATTATAATAATTTAAAATCATAATAATAATACAGTGATAATTTATCATTAAAAGTAACAACCACAATAATAATAATAAACAAATAATAAATAATAATATTAATATTAATACACGTTATTTCTCTTGAATTTTATACAATCCTACAGGAATCACATTGAAAGTTTGTGACGGGTTCAACAAATATTAAATACTGTTGAAAAGGCGTGTTAGTTAGCACAATATCTCTATTTCATTTATTTTATATTAAATTAAATTAAAATATATGTACTTTTTATTTAGAGATTATATATTTGGAGGCCTTCAAATATATTATTTTATTTTTTAGGCCACTCATATTTCACTCAGATATATCATTTTTTTTTTGTAAGTCACCCATATTTGAAAACGATTTTGTAAGCCACCCAAATTTGTATATTGTTTCATGTATATCAAATTTAACTAAAAATTCATCAAGAAAAAATATGAAGGGACACAAATACCCCTATATTTATTAATTAACATTATTTATATTATTTTAGTTTTATTCAAATACATGGGTATTTGTGTCATTTTACACTTTTCCAATAAGTTTTTAGCCGGATTTGATATATATAGAATAACATACAAATTTGAGTGGGCTACAAAATTGTTTTCAAATATGGGTGGCCTACAAAAATAGAATGATATATTTAAGTGGCCTACAAAATCATTTTCAAATATGGATGACCTACAAAAATAAAATGATATATTTGAATGACCTCTAAATATATAATTGCTTTTATTTAATACAAACTTAATAATTAAGGGAGAATAAGCTACGCAACCTTCATTATATGACTTTTGGTATCGTATTACTCCCTATTTCTTATATTGCAAACAATGATAATAAAAATTATTTTCCCAATGATTACGTTTGTACACAACTATATTCATATGTTTCTTAACAAAGAGGCCGCTGAATTTAATATTATGTCAATGAATGAATGGCTTTCGTGTTATTTTCTAACTTTTAATTTCAATTTGTGGTCTCACTTATCTCATTGACCATAGTCTTCGATCTCTTGTTCATTTGTATATTGGAGTGCTTGTTGATAAACTGAGTTACTAATGAGCAAAGAGACAAAATTTATCATGTTATTATATAAAATACAGTTTAACTCTGTTTAAGGGCATAAGGAGTGATAGCGTATTAAACTCAATAGTAAATTTTTACATCGACTGAATTTTGAAGAAATGTTCTAGTGTTAAAATTGGTGTGGAAAGATGTCTACAAATTATTTTTGGATCAATCAAATTAAAGGAAAGAAAAAGAAGTAAAATATATCTAAATCGGCGTTAATAGCTCAACATTGACCTTTGACGTGGACGGGAAGTACCAATTGAATTGGCGTTAAAGCTTATTAACCGTGAAAAGGAGGTTCCACTCCTTTTGGTCGGGACATAATTTTTTGATTTTTTTCAATAAGCTTGTTTATTTTTTGTTGTGCTTTTGTAAAATAATTTTATATATTTTAATAGCATGGCCTATTACATCGTATGTTTAAATTTAATCCTAAATATAAAATAAAGTTATTAAAGATAATATTAAAGTAGTTAAGTGCATTATTGGCGAATCTCTTTTTAGGATAATAGCTTCAAATGCAACTTATTGACCACGTGGTAGCTGGAAAATTTAATGTTTTCCCGTTACGTTAAGATGCCGGTAATCGTGTGTTTTCTTAGTTTATTATGACTAGACTAGAAATGAAATCCATATTTTTATTTCTTTCGCAGAAGAATTTGACTTTAGCTAGAGATCTAGAATGTTCTCTTCCTTTCTCTCGATTTAAGAAGAACGCGTATAATATATGGTCATCGTATCTAGAAGTACTTACAATCATGAATTTCGTCATCAAATACAAAAGATATTTGTATTTAATCTATTCCAACGATATCCCCAAAAAAGAATAAATATGAATATAGTATTCCAGTAAATCATGAAAATATGTATTGAATTGAAAATATATGTAAGAAATTGATATTAATGTCAAAAATATATTAATTAAAAATGTGTCTAGTTATTATTGTGACTTCAGCCCAGTAATATTATTCTTTCAGTATTAACATACTTATAAAGTTGGGAAAGTGAGGATTTTGTGAAATGTAAGGGCTCTATAACTCCTTCCGATTTGAAAAGGCAACTTAATATTGCCTTATGTGTGATTATTAGGTAAGGGTCGTCAAGAATGCGAAAGACCCAAAATTAAAGTTGCCGATTGAAACACTTTTTAATGAAAAATAAAAAAGTATTTAATCCATTTAATTCATAAGATGAATTTTAATCGTTATCTTAGGGTCCATTTGGTTCGCATAATAGTTTTGAAGGAAATTGAAATCTGTCAAAGGAATTGAATTTTGAAAGAATTGAAATATGATAGGATTGAAATATGAATAAGATGTAATCTGTCACGTTTGGTTGGCGGGAAATAGAATTACATTCAAATTAATATAAAATTTTAATTTAATAAAATAGGTTTAATGTTAATATAGACTGAATTAAAATATATCATAAAATGATATTAAACAATTATTTATGGTAAAACTGTAAATAGTTATTGTATTTATATTTATAAATAATTAATAAGCAGTAAAATAAAATTAAATGTAGAATAAATTTAAGTTTATAATTAATTATATACACAATTATAAAAGTGATAACAAGTATTAATAATAAAAAGTTAAAATATATAGGTGTTTATAAAAATATTATTATAACATAGTTTTTTATTTTATACAAGATAGCATAAAAATATAAATACAACGTTAACATAATAGTATTTTGATAATTTAGTGAGAGTATTGATAAAAAAAAAGTTATAAAAGAAATTGTTTTTATCAACGATCTTAATTCCAATGGAATTATAAATAATCCATCCAATATGCTAAAAATCTGAATCTCCTTATCTGATGGAATTCGAAGGATTCCAATTACTTATAGTTTTGTAAAACAAACACAATTTACTGGAATCTGAATTCCATTATGCCAACCAAACATGATACGGAATGGAATTCATATTCCAACTCTATCATATTCCTACGAATTCTGCGAATCAGACTGGACCTTAATATTTGTATCATAACTCTCCAATAATAATACTAATTATGAAAAGAGATGTATGGAGAGTACTTTTTCAACGATACTTTTTTTTTTACGTTTTGTTACTGAAATTTGAAATTTTGATAGATAATGCACACTGAGTTAGTATGGACAAATGCTAGAATTCATTAATTTAGTCTAAACTAGTATTTTACGTGATCAAGCATTGATTGAATACTTGAGTGCATAGGTGAAAGATTGAAAACTCGTTACACTTTGATTGATGTGAATAACCTTTACATCAACGTTGCATTCTCGAGTTTTTTTTTAGTGGAAAGGAAAGGAAGGGAAAGGAAAAAATAATTTAAAGTGATTCTTGAGTTTTTTTTAGGAAGGAAAGAAATGGAAAGGAAATAGATGGGCTTTTTATTAGAAACATTTTCAGCCCAATTTTGAGGCGATTAGAAGAGAAAACAATTTTTTCCTTCCCTTTCTTTTCCTTTCCTTTCGACTCGAGAATACATGTAACCTATTTTATATTACATTCCTTTCCATTCTTTTCTTCTCTTTCCTTTTCCATCCCATTCTTTTCCACTAAAAAATACTCGACAATACAGTGCAAATTATGATTTGGGCAAGGGTGGTAAGAGTTGTCGGAGAATGCGATGCTCATAGAAAAATGGATATGTAAGTTAATAGGTAAGTTTTTTGAAGTTGTGAATGAATGAATATCTAGTTTCCAACTACAATAGGTAGACTTGAAAATATAGGTCAAACTGATCAAAAGCTTTGTATACGTAATACATACAATCTCTTTGATTGATACCATTATTTAAAATTGTACTATTATTGAAATAATATGACCTATGTTATCGTACACGCTAAGTATTAAGAAAAAGAAATTGGACCAATAGTGAGTTGGGAAAACCCAACCTGACCCGTACAAAACTCCCCATGTCAACCATTATAAAACATCTTATGGTCCCATTTTACCACCTGTTTAGAAACACCAGCATGAGTTTGCCCAAAAAGATCAGAAATCTGTTAGTACTTGAAAATGTTGTACAGTGAATTATGCAGAACCAAAATCAACCTGTATAAGATTATGGCAATTAAACTATAGGTTTAAGAATAAATATACGAGCAAGATGACTATGGTCAAGAACCAAGCTTTATTTAATTAAACTCAGACAGTCTAACATTTGTCCAAAAACAGGTTACATGTGCACAAACAAACAAACTAGGCCTCTTTAGCAGCCCTTGTTCCCAAGGGCCGAAAAAAACTACAGAATCTAGGTTGCATTAAGTGACATGGAATTACCTACCGCCCCTTTTGAAGGCATCATTCTCCTTGGTCAAGACCTCAATTTGGGACTGAAGAATGTTGATCATCGCTTGGGCACGCATCACTTCAATCTTCAAAGTCTCTCTTTCCATTGAAACATTAAGGATCTCGTTTTCCAAATTGTTTATAAACTTTAAGTATCCAGGAGGCACGGATTTTTCAAGTGTAGAAGCATCAAATGAGGGTTGACTGGCAGATGGTTGACTTTTATTTGCCCCAAGAGACTGCAGCAGAGGGAACTCCATGAGAGCAGAGGAGGTCCTTGGGTCTTGGTCTTGACTAGTGGTCGAGTCTTCTGAACCGTTCCCATTGCAGCCGTTGGTGTTTGGATCACTCTGTTTCGATCTTTTAGTGTCAAAGAGTGAGAAGGTCTCTAGCTCGGGTCCATGGTCGACAACACAATCTTCAGACCTTTCCCTTTTGCAGACAAATGGGATGATTTGATGATCCACCACTGGCTCACTTCGCAATGAGATCATGTTGGCTGCAGCTTCCTGCAGAAATGAGTTTGGTATTATCAACAGAGAATCATATGTTGCGATTTGATTGTCCAAGGGTACAACCAAATTTGTCATGATAATATAGCATCTCTCATAACCCTAACATTCAACAAATTGATCAACAAAGATTCCTACAACTTTGACTAACCCTTCCAGTGTGCCTCCGTAAAATTTCACCATTTCAAACCCTAAATAAGAAAAGGGATCCCTAATAGCGAAATAATCACATTCGATTCAATGACTAATCTGTTTACAACGAAACAAATTTATAACCTTGCAATATATAAGTGAATGTGAAAAAGGGAAGGAAGCGAAATAGCAAGAAATGGAACGGAAATAAGGAAAGGAAACACACACATCCAAGAGAACAACGGAAATAGCAAGAAACGGAACATAAATACTTTCAATCTTAAGTCAAAAACAACAGTATAATATAAACGCACTTACACGTAGATACATATATAATATATGTAAAATAACTACAGATACAAACACATGATAATACCTGCCCAATGTCAATTCCTTGAGCTTGAGTCTCATCACCAAGGGTCATATCATCCTCCGTCTCTCCACCAGGAACCAAAAGTTTTGCATCATCTTCCCATTCTTCCTCAAGAAAAGGTGCATAACGGTCACCATTAGGCGGCCCTAAACCACTCTTTTGAAAAATTCTGCAGAGCACAAACGTATCCTTTTCCCCACACACAAAACAAGAAAACAAATTACTTTCAATTCAAGTTTCCAAGAATACAAATACACAGTAGTATGTTTCCCTAATTTAAAGTTCACACCTGTGCTACGCCAGCTCTCACCAATTCTTGATCCACAAGTCTATACTCATGCATTACCCAATTAGTACGTTTCCCATCTGGGGCTCGCCCACTATGAAACACCAATGTTTTCTTCATCCCTATCATTTCAGACTTATGGCGTACGGCTCGGTCCTTTCCGGTTGCCTTCCAATACCCGTTACCAGTAGCACGGTTCAAACGAGAACCATTTCCATATTTCCTATCTACAGGACTAAAGAAGTACCATTCAAGGTCTCTCGTCTTCAAATTCGAATAATCTAACAATTTATAAATAATATTATGTTAGAAATCTTAAGCTTAACACAAATTTCACAAACTAAGAGTCTTGATTTTAACCTTCACCTCTCTTTCCCTATATATTCATGCATGCATACATATTGTGTGTGTGTATATATCTACATATACATAGATAAAAACGAGTGACTAGTCCCAACTCGATCAAGCTTGAGCTCGAGCACGATTTGCTCAATGAAAGCTCTATTCGTTTGCAGACCTATGTGTTATATGATATGATCCTTTCACATGTGAAGAATCAAACCATATTTGAATCAAAAGTTTGTCCCTTTTAACTTTTTTTTTTTTTTTTTAAGTTCTCATTTGAACCTCTGATACACGTAATTTTACAGTCATCTTGATTCTCAACCTTTCTAAGTTTTTCATTCAAAGCTTCACCAATTTTCACATATAAATTAACACATAAATTTATAATTTCCACAGTCAACAGTTTTTTACTTCTCATTTGAACCTTCCCATACATACATACATACATACATATCTAAAACCCTCTAACAAATCAGGAACATAACCTAGTCACTACAATTTGGGGAAACAGGTACATCATAAAGAAAACAAAGATAAATTAATTAAATAATAAATAAATAAGTTCATCAAAATACCAGCAAGTTCCCAGGGTTCTGATTTGTAAACATCAATTTCAGAAACAGCTTCAATCCGAAACGGCTTACCACAAGCCTTACGCCTTAAATAATACCTAACTAGTTCCTCATCCGTCGGATGAAACCGGAATCCAGGTGCTAAAGATGTCGGGGGTGGCGATTGTGGTGCTGCCGGCACCGTCGCCGGTGGTCCTACAATCATCAATTCATGACTCATTTCTTCTGTTCTTATTTTTGTAACACAAAATATACACTTGTGTGTGTATCAATCACTAATTTCTGACTTTTTTAAATTAAGAAAAAAAACAGAAAATTGGGTATTAATTAAAACTAATTAGGATTGTAGGTGAAGCAAGTGTAGTAGAGGATGAAGAAGACTACACATGATTATGATTATGAAAATGAAAATAAAAATGGATGCTTGCTTGACACGGAAATCGAAAAACGTAAAAGAGAAAGAGAAAAGCAAGTTTTATATGAGTGAATCTGTTTCTTTGGTTGGGGGTTTTAGATGGATAATTTTGTTTTTCAGAAATGGAATTACTAACTTCAGTTTAGTATTTCTTTTAGAACTTGTACATAGTGCATTGAAATGTGTAACATAGTTCTATATTTTAGAATCTTAAGTCTGGATGAATGGGTTGAGGGTTAAGTCAACAGTGACTGAAGATATTTTATAGTAAGGAGTATTTTTTGTCGTGGATTTTAACAGCTTACACTGGATTGATATGATTGTGTTAACAATTTTTAGTTTTTATTAGTTAAAAGTTATGTTTGATAATGAAAAAGACGGAATTATTGAAAAGATAATTTTTTATAATTCTAAAATTCTTTCTAAGTGATTTTAAAAAAAGTTTACGATTAATGAAATTTTCAATCATACTTTTTAACGTCAATTACAATTTTAATTCGAGTTTGTTTGTTGCTAAATATACTCTACGTAATATTCTTATTACGGTATACTATATTATTTATTATAAACTTTATTATATTCATATTGTTATTTTGGATCGTTGAGAAAGTAATTTTGTTTTTATTTTTATATATATTGTTATTGTTATGTTATTGTTATTATTAGAGTTTTTTTTTTTTTAGAAACAATAGAATTTTTGTTGAATTTTGTCCATAAGATTATATATTGTAATTTATTACAATATTTGAAGATTTAATATTTAAAAATATGATATTTAATAAAGTTAGTTGAAAGATAATGAAATTATCTTACTAAAAAAATAAAGTATTTCTATAGATGGTGAAAGTTTGAGTACTCAGACGGCTTTAGATAGTGGATTAAATGGTTTATGAAGTCATCTTACTCGATATCATGTCATGATTCAATTGGTTTCTAGTGAATATTTTGGAAAATAAAAAGTTACCAAATAATATTTCAAAGTTTTATTGTTTTTTCTAAGCAAATATAGCTAACAATATTAAATATTAAATGGTTTATGCAATTGAGATAGAATTTAAATGACTTATTTAAGAGAGTGATTGTATTTAAACCACATGAGCCACTATGACCACATGAAAGTAGTTGATCCTTGTGGAATTAAGTAGGGATCATGTGAGGCAGTTTCGTGTATTAGAAGTTGTTCTATTTATACGAAAACGTTAGATTTATTTGTATTGGTAATTAGTCCAAAATTCCAATTTGTATTCTTCTATTACAAGCAAAGTCGAATTGTGCTTTTATTATATGACGTCAGGATGAAAAGATAAATATCACATAAACTTTAATGCTGTGTTTGATTAAATTTATTAGCTATCAAAATCATTAGCCACACTTAGTTGGTTATGTGACCAAAACACTTTCTTATAATTTAATCAAACCAACACTTCCACCCCTTCACTAGACCAAAAAACTTCAATTTATATGGCTACTGATTTTTGTGGATGTATACATCAGAATACATAACGTGTAAACTAACAATATTACGTTTTATATATCCAAACGCACAAAGCGCTATCAATTCATCTCTAACCATTATTTTAAATAATCATATATCGGAAACAAATAAATAAAACATTGACACTAAAAACTAGCTTAAAGGTTACATATATATGTAAAAGATTAAACACTTAAACAGAAGAGAACGTTATATATATAATATATAATATACTATAGATTTAGATTCAAATCAAAAATATAAATACTGTAAGAACGTAAAAAATGACTTTAAAGTCAATTTTAAATATCTAAAATACGTTATTTTATAGAACTTTCTTCGTAACTCTTTATTCAAATAACTTTTAGAAGCTATTCTTCAATTAATTTTTTTTTAACTTTTTTTAATATAACATAATATATTAATGAGTATAATGCAAAAGAAATATAAATGATAATTATATTCAATCATTATGCACTTCATACGTATAAACTCAGCCGGCTAATAAATAATGCATGTATTGTGGTTTACTTAAAATGATGTTCACTCTGTAGCGTTTTGGAGTACAAGTAAAGCAAACCTATTGCCCATCGTTCAAGAAACCACTTGATGTTGATACCAAGGTCCATCCTCGTTTATCCAATCTTCAACGACTTATTCTTGTTACAGTCAACGAAGTAATATGGAGTTCTTTATAATTACGCTAATAGTAAATATACATCTACTTATTAAGTATAAATTTATATTTATTTAATTTAATATTTAACACATTACACGGCACATTTTTTTCTCATTTCTATTACCATTGATATGCATACATGTAGCAATCATATTGTTGGACCTAGATTTAAGTCAATATTTTAGGCCTATCAATCTCCTTACGCTAGTATTTTTTTTTCTCTCGTAATCAAAAACTTTAACAAGTTATTAACAAAATACACATGCAATGCATCAATATAGTATAACGGTGATAGTTGTATACTCGTTTGACTCGTCTAAACGCTTAAAATCATGACACGCACCGGTGTAGTGGTGTAGAAAGTAATCAAATCCTATATTAGTATATAGTCATGTACATTATGTGCCGCTAAGACATAATACAAGCATATTATTTACATATCTTATCATTTGATATTCCTATTTAAACAACTTAACCCCTTCAAATATACTTGGTTGCACTTAAAAGTATGTGCCGCTTGTAGCACAAATGGTTTCTCATTAATAAAAATGTTATATTTATAAAAGTGTAAAATCTCAAAAAAGTAATACAAATATTTCTAATTCTATATTCTATATTCTAAAAGGTGGAGCCTGATCCAGTTAAAAATGGTGTGGAGCCTGATGTGAAGTTAAAAATGTAAAGGGGTGTAATATAAACGATAGGATGGATTATTTGATGTCATTAATTTAAAGAAAATTTACTAAACGTACTAAAATAATTAGTTTAACTTTTTACCCTAAAGAAAAGTGACTTTAAAAAAAATAATTTACCGCACGCAACCCGTTAATTTGTGGATTGCGTGGACACGATTGTGTGTTCGAAAACACAGAGTTGTGATCGGGAAAGCAAGCATGCCAACCGACCAACCAAACTGACGCAGTCAACCGATACGGCGATGTAAACAACATGTTCAGTCAATCGACGTGGAATCGATTTCCCAACTGATACGTTGGTTGGGACTTTAGGGTGGTCTTGTGGACCTGTTTGGTTCATGGTTAGTGAATTAAAATCCTAACTTAAACCCTGACCTCAAAAACCCTAACATCACTAAACTCACTCTGTTGCCATCAACTCGTCTTCAAGCATCGCTAATTTGCTGGTAATTATCAAATTCAGCATCTCAGAATCTAATTCGTCAAGTTTCAAAACCTTGGGTCGATGCTTTGTCCTCAATATATTGTTAATTTTCATTCAATTTCACTAGTTAAACCAATCATCTAACCTAATGGAACATACTGTATGTGATGCATAATACAATTGAGCATCAATCAAAACGTAGTAGTAACAGAAATGGAAGAAACAATTATCGGTTGAATTGAACATACGTGTATACTAATTTATGATAATTTAGGTATTTGATTTGATGATGAAGTTCATTTGGTTAATTTCATGGTATGCTATCAGCAGTTCTTCGTTTTCTTTTGATTAAGTAAACTGAAATGAAAGCAAGTTTCGAAATTGTTTGAATTGTGATTGTTTTGAATGAAAGTCCATGATAAATTTACTAAATGTTTAATTTATTAGGGCTATATTGATTGTTAATCATGGTGGACTCTACGAAAATGGTCGTGTATCTAGCTGCTCTCCTTAGCAGGCCACTGAGTCTTTATGAACATCGTCTTTCGGAAAACTTTGTCGAAATTTTAATCAGAGTCAAGACATGTCATTTGCTATGGTTCAATGCTAAACTAGAACAAACAAGTTGTTAATTTGTATTTTTGTTTATGTTTTAACGGGTCATGATGTTTCTGCTGTTGGTAAAGACATAGATGGCTAGATGGGATGAGACATTGTCCCTTCCTGTACAAAATCCTCCAACTTTGGAGTTCTTGGCAAGTGATATTGTGTGGTCTAAAGTAGAAGGTCATCGTGACAATATGCACAGACTTGCTCTAGTTCCCTTTGCTCGAGTTGATAACTTTGTTCGTGGTGAATCTAACAACAAAGATTGCCCCACAAGATTTCATGTTGAAGCTAGGAGACGCCGCACTCTCAAGACGCCTTACAAGGCCAAAGTTGATGGCATTCTTGAATATATTTTGTAAGTTCTTAACGTATTTAAAAAACTTGTCATACAGAGTAATTTCTTTTTGCAAATTGTTTCAACTTAAAAATGAGGCATAATGATGGTTTTTGTAGGTATTGGTGCTCATTTGGTCTAGATGACCATAGGAAAGGAGGTTTGGTTAGACCTTGTAGGAGTAATTATGTACCAAAGAAGAAATCTGCTGGTCGATCTAATACAAAACGAGGATGCACTTGCCACTTCGTAGTTAAACGTCTAATAGCCGAGCCATCAGTGGCACTTGTGATATATAACCAAGATAAACACGTTGATAAAAAGGGATTGCCATGTCATGGTCCACAAGACAAGAAGTCTGTCGGAACACGTGCCATGTATGCACCTTTTATCTCGGAGGATCTACGCCTACGTCTCCTATCTTTGTTACATGTTGGAATTCCTGTTGAAACCATTATGCAAAGACACAACGAATCAGTAGAGAAGCAAGGAGGTCCTAGCAATAGAGATGACCTATTAACCCATAGGTATGTGAGGATACAAGAGAGGAATATTGGGCGGTCAAGTTATCAACTTGATGAAGATGATGATGTCAGCATCAGATTATGGGTCAAGAGCCATCAGAGTCATGTCTTCTTTTATGAGGATTTCTCTGATACTGATCCCTTTTTGTTGGGTATTCAAACAGAATGGCAGTTGCAGCAAATGATTCGTTTTGGCAATGGACGCCTACTTGCATTAGATTCAAGGTTTGGTACCAATAAACTAAAGGTATTTATGTGTACCATTATGTCTATAGGTGGAAAAGGGCCAAAGGGGTTAGTCGGGCAGGGTGGGTAACAGGTAAAATGGGTGCCAATCTGAAGGGAGAATTTAAATCCACACTTCTTTCTTTAATTTCATTAAAATTGTATATATAATTATTTTCTAAGATTTTATAACTATCTTCATAATTCTCCGTATAATAGTTCAACTTTCAAACATATTGATTTATAAGGTTCTAAGCATTTGAGTATATGTTTCGCTAGTGGTGCTCATAATAAAAATGAAACTTACTCTGGTGGCCAATCCAGAGTCTTGTTGTTTTCAACTCAGACAACAAAGCGATTCCAGTAGCATGGATAATAGCACCAAGTTTCTTAAAATCTGAGGAAACACATAAATGGATGAGGGCTCTTTTTAATAGAGTTTGCACTAAAGATCCAACATGGAAATTGGCCGGGTTTATAGTCGATGAACTTTTGATTATTTATGCACTAAAAGTACACTTTCAGTTACTTTTGACCCATTTGACTTGTTTTCTTTTGAGCTAAATTTGTATTCTACCCATTAGACCCACTAGAGAAATAACATAACCTGAAAATACCCATTCATAAGTAAATGGGTTGAGATTTCCTCCTATAGTTTTATGACTTCTTTTTTTCCCACCAGGGCATTGGATTACTGCTCTAAAAACCCTGCCACTTGCTAGCCAGGAGAGTTCAGCAACTCTCAAGTTCTATCACAACCAGCTAAAGATGAGGTTGCTAAACGAGATTGACTGTAACATCTATCAACGATCTGATTGGTTAGTCAATAAGCTGGACCCTAAAATACAAGCCTACTTTTGGCTGGATGAGTATGAGGGAAAAGATGATTTTTCACGTTACTGGAAAGATGAGTGGGCAAGTGGTTAAACCACTTGGCTGAATTCAAAAACGATCCCGAACACTGATATTGTCACAGAAGGTGAACTGGTCAAAGTTATTGACCAAATAGATCGAGATTCAGCTCATGTTATATGGAACCCGGGGTCAGAATATGCAATTTGCAGCTGCGATTGGGGAGAAAAGGGTAACCTGTGTGAGCATGTTTGTAAGGTTATTCAATATTTCCGTGAAAAAGGTTCAGTCTTTCCGTCTCTTAGCCTGCTACAATATAATCAAGGTTTGATTAATATGCTAAAATGCCCGCCTCCTTATTCTCTTATTCGTGACCATGCTATTTCTCTAGCTGTTTGGGTTAATAAACAACTTGATGCACAATTTGAGAAAAGTAACCAACATGGTGGTGACTTGGGTGGGAGAGACGAGTGGTAAATTCATGCACCAGGATGGAAGCTGGCATAGAATTATGTTAAGTGTTCTGTATCTTCTGATCCTTTTTTTTGTCGCTTATTATTGAGTACTGATTTGCTGACATAATAGACTTGTTGACGAAAGTTGTAATAACCGAATTGTATATGTTGGATGAGTAATTGTAAGTTACCCGTTACGTTGTTCATAAACTCTTGTTTGAACATGTTTCTAAGGGATGCTTAGTCGCTCTTCCAAAGTATCCAACGGTCAGAATTGCTACAAGTAAGTTGTGTTTTGCGAAATTTATGATTTGCAACATCATATTGGAATGATGGCTTCTTGACCGGAATCAAATGCGTTGTATGTCAGAGAATATAATGCTGTATTCACTATTCAGGACAATTCTATATTAAAAATATAAAATGTCTTCTTTTTTTCTTTTTAAAAAATTGTCAAACTATTTCGAATATTGGAACAATCCCATTTTGGGGCCATTTTCGACTCCATTTTTACTTTTCTAGTGAGTGACTAATCCATGGGGTCAAGTTCATCGTCACAAAATTTGAGGTAGGTAAAACTGTTTTAGAAAAACTGACATACCTCTCATAAGTTGATTGCATCAAGTAAAATCTGAATCTTAGCCTACACAAATGTTAAAAGAGTTATCCTCCTATTCACTACCATTGATCGGACTTGTTGTAATCAACACCAGGGTTCGATATATGATATATGATATATGGCCTTTCATCCTTGATTTGATCAACCTCGGCTAGGACCAGATTCCGTGCACCTCAATGAAATAAAATCATATTGTGAAAATGTGAATATGCCAAACTTGTATTTCAATACAGACAAAGTTTATTGAGTTTACATGAACGAGCTATGCATAAACTTATCACCAAGTAAAGGACAAAGGGAAAGAAATAAGTAGAAGCACAAAAATCCAGCAATCAAAAACAAGTAAACATTGCTTTTACTTTGTATTCTCCAAATCCAAAGTTTGTGTTCATATCACACTATGAAATTCTCACCACATTTCTTCTTATTTGTCCATATTATCTCACAAGCATTCGAATATATGGTCGTTGTCTAAACGTCTCAAAAATCACACACTAAATATCTATGATATGGCTATTGTAGGTGAACGTCCGTGGCTAATCTATTCCATTACTTTCGTGACGTTACTTGTGTTGGTCAATGCCAATGACATTTTTCTCGAGTGGCAAGTAAACATTGACACTACAATAAAACCTATTTCAGTTGATCAGCCGGTATGACGACTTTACTGTTTCTTTTGTACTTTATATGTCTTCTTTTAGGATCTCTAAAACAATGCTTTATTTATTTTTTGATCATAGGTTATAACAATCAATGGGATGTTTCCTGGACCTCTGATTAATGCAACCACCAATGATGCTATACATGTTAACGTATTCAATAACATGGATGAACCTCTCTTGATCACCTGGTCAGTTTCTTGCATATTCAAATGTGATGATTTTTATATAAGCAAAGATCAAGTACAATGAGTTATAGTGCATCCTTAAAAAGTATAATGGGCCTATGGGCTTGTAAAAGGGAAGTCTATTGAGTATTGACCCTTAATTGTGTAGCCATATAGGCCCATGAATACATTTGGGTCAACCCTTTAAATAAAATGGGTTGTGATCAAAAATTTTTCAGGAATGGAATACAACAAAGGCTCAACTCATGGCAAGATGGAGTATCGGGTACAAATTGTCCAATCCAACCCGGTTTTAATTGGACTTATGTCTTCATTGTCAAAGATCAAATTGGCACTTTCTCTTACTTTCCTTCCATCAACTTCCACAAGGCTGGAGGAGCTTTTGGCCCGATCCGAGTCAACAACCGGGTCGTGATACCGACCCCATTTCCTAAACCATATGGCGAGTTTGATCTTCTTATTGGAGATTGGTATGAGAAGAGTTTTAAGGTAAAACCATTACCCACATTTTATACTTTATTCATAGTCTCATAGACTTGTAATATTTCCTGATATCAAAAACTGGCTTAAGTAAACTTTGCTATTATTTCAGATACCATAATATTCCAATCATATATGCAACATATTTTGCAGCATAAGTTTAAAGATATATTAATTGGTAAAATTTTCACACCATTTTTGTTAAATTGTTTTTATCGGTAAAAAATTGTAGGACATACGGTCTCATTTGAACAAGTCGGATCTTGACCTACATCCGAAGGCAATGCTCATGAATGGATACAGTCGTCACCCACAGACAAATCAAACAATTGTCGTTGAACAAGGTAGATTATCAAAAAGCGTACTTGCTACATTGGCACAATTCTCCTAAAAATGTAACCTTCAGTTGAATACACTTAATTACATAATAATTTTTGGTGATTATATAGGTGAAACGTATTTAATAAGGATATCAAACGTTGGAACAGAATGGAGTATCAATTTCAGGATTCAAAATCATCCAATGTTACTAGTTGAGACAGAGGGCTCATATACGAGCCAAATAATGTTAGATTCTCTTGATATACACGTGGGTCAATCTTACTCGGTTCTGGTAACAACCAACCAAGAAGAGGCTGACTATTACATAGTCGCAAGCCCAAAAATGGTTAATGCACCCGAATCTAGCAACCTAGTTGGTGTTGGTGTGTTACATTACGACGAGTCTACTAAACCTGTCCGTGGCCCATTACCAGCCGGGCCCGACCCATTTGACCTTCACTTTTCTATCAATCAAGCCAAGTCAATCAGGTAACATATTAATAGAATTTATAATGGAAAATTTCATGATACCATTTAAAACTAACTCAAAACGGCTAATATGTAGGTGGAACTTGACTGCAGGGGCAGCAAGGCCAAACCCACAAGGAACATTTAACGTGTCGAATGTCACATTATCCCAAACATTTATTCTCCAAGGGTCATTAGCTGACATCAATCGCTCTGCTCGTTATGCAGTAAACAACGTGTCATATAGTATTCCAAACACTGCTTTAAAATTAGCTGATTACTATAACAATGGCACGGGTACTTACCAACTTGATGCATACTCCGCCAATTCATCCAACCCCATTGCTATTGATGGTACATTTGTCATTTCTGGGGCTCATAACGGATGGCTTGAAATTGTGTTCAAGAACAAGTTGCAAGTTATCGATACTTGGCATTTGGACGGTTTTGGGTTCTACGTTGTAGGGTAAGAATATCTATCTATTTATTTATAAGTATTCATGTATTAGACGATAATCTGTACTCAAAATTATGGTCATAGGTTTGGTGTTGGAGATTGGACTTCTGACATGCGGTCAACGTACAATCTCTATGATCCAGTTGTCCGTTCAACAGTTCAGGTGATCACACTAGAAAACATGTTATTAGTTCTAAGAGCATCAGTATTGCATATAACTCTATACAGTTTAATGAACTGTCATATCAGCAGTAGTACTAATGCAATGATGATGGGCAGGTATATCCTGGAGGATGGACTGCGGTCTATTCATACCTAGACAATCCTGGAATGTGGAACTTACGTTCCCAAGTGTTAAAACATTGGTACTTAGGCCAAGAGCTTTATATTCGGGTCTATGATCCTGACCCAAATCCTGCTAAAGAACGACAACCACCATCCAACCTTCTCTATTGTGGTTCGTTTGACTACTCATTGTCCTTGTTTCAATGTGCATTTGCGATTGTCGAAAAGATTACTGATTGGTTGCTTTCGTCTTTTTAGGATCGGTTCTTCCTCCATCGCCTCCACCTGCACCAAAGCCAAATCCGGTTCCACCAAAGCCGTCTCATGCAACAATATTGTCGACAAACTGGTAAGTTGTCTTGTTTAATTTTATCTAGAATTTATGATATATATTATTGTGTTTTCGTTTTGTCGCCTAACTCAACTTAACGCATCTGTGATACCTTTATGTGACTATACAGGGTTTATCTTCTCTTGATCTTCATTTTTGTCAATGGGTTTGAGCCTTGAGGTGAAACAAAGATTTGGTCGGGTCAGAATATGTAAATTTTTTTTATTTTTATTTTTATTTTTTATTTTTACAGAAAGTTTGGAGTTACTTCACACTTTCTTTGTGGAATTACTGAATTGTTCATTGATTGATGATTATAATGATGATGATAATATTGTTAATTAGCTATTCTCTTTTTCCTTTTTCAAGACAAGAGGGTCTTTTCTATTTTAGATAATTGTTCTGGTTTATATGTTCACATTATTAATTTTTTTCTCACATATAAAAAGTAACTTTAAAATCTTAGTTAGACTTTTAAATTTACTTTTATTTATCACTTTCAAATAATTCATTTCTTATATATTTCAAGTGAAACTTATGTCAAATATGAGAGTAAAATGATATTTTATCAATCTATCATAAACAAATTTCTTTGTTAACGGAGAGAGTGTATTTATTATTAACTTTACGCTAAAACGGTCAGTGATTTAATAGCTTTTAACTTGTCTAACGGTCTGAGTCTGTCATTCAAATGAGATGAGTTTAGTTTGTTAGACCAATTATCAGAAAAAGTTGGATAATCCGTCTTTAAATTGTCATTACAACAAATATTATCGTCATTCTCACATACATCTTTTTATAGAATTCATGTAGAAATATAAAGTAAATGTGTATACCTAATTATATTTCATACATTATACGATATATGTGGAAATATAAAAGTAAATGTGTATACCTCATTATTATTCATGCACGTACTTACAAGTGTGTAAATATTCTGTACGTGATTATTACGTTTCAGAAAAAGAAAAAAAAAATCTTCACATGTAGTACATGTTTTTAGGTGAATGATAATTAACTAATTAAATATGTGTCTATACAACTCAAGTTTATACAAACTGCAGGTATGATTCTATAGAAACCACGCTTAAGAGAGTCGAGTCAAGACTCGAGTCCATCTGAAGTAGCTTTGAAAAGCCGAGATCAAACATTAAACAAAGCCGCCAACCCGAGACGAATTTTCAAGCTTTAATTATGTATGACGAGCCAAATCCAAAAACACAATCCCTAAAACACTGGGCATTGATCAATTAGTTAAACCTTTGCCAGATTAATAATCGTGGCTTCTGATGATCGACCTTTAGAAGATGTATATATGATTGTGGCACCATATATGACACTAAGAAATCACATGATTTGCACGTGCTATTGGATCATATTCACACATTGCGAGCATAATTAATTCGTGACTCGAAATCTATATTTTTAATTCGCGACTTGTGATTCGAGTTGATTCGTAAGAGTTACTATTTTACAATTAATATATATATATATATGTATATGTATATTACTATTTAATATTTTTATTTTAAGAGAAATAAAACATAGTGAGAATTGATAGTTAAGTTGTTGACTGACAATCAACATACTGATTAATGCAAAATAAATTATAGTTATTTATTTTTCTGTTTTGTCCTTTTTATGTTTTGTATTACGTTACACTAATTATTTGTCTGATTTTCTGACTTGTAAGAGTCACATAAGACTTGGAATAGTCACAACCGACTCGTAAAAGTCAAAATCATTTATGAATCAAAGTTCGAGTCGTCTTATTTTCTAAATTTTTAACTTGACTCGCAAGCATCTAACAACTATAATTCTGAATACTTGTGTGTACTACACATTATGTTCAATTCTCATTGTAAATTGTTTCTTACAAAGTTCAACTTTAAAGATACAAATAAAATCAAGTTAGCTATAAATTTTCTAGAAACATTTCCAAATTGTTGTGTTCTATCTACTCCAATCAGAAGACAATGTCAAATTCGGCTGGAAAATGATTGATATTACTTAAAAAGGTTTTTTTTAGCAACTAGTACATAAAAATTAATCAGCAAGTTAGTTAAACAATACCTTAAGGCTTAATCTATATAGTTAGTGCTCATTATATGCATTTTATAATACATGTCTTAAAACACTATATTTAATTAATATATAATAGAAAACTGTCCAATATTATATATAAAATATATGTAAAATAACTAAAATGAATGACACTTAAACAACTAAATTATATACATCTTGCTGTCAATGTAAATTTCAACTTACCATCACTGGTCTAAAAGATTTTATACGTTGATTACTGTGAATTATGGGACACCATTATATTAAATTAAATTATTAATAATTAATAATTGCATATTTTAGGAGGAAAATCCCTTTTGACTTTTTTGATTAGGATGGTAATGACACAATACCTTGCCAACCGCTCTTTCCACACTCTTGAATAACAAGTAAACCAATAAGAGAGGAACAAGAAAAGAATGCCACTTTTTTGAAAACTCAAAAATGAAAAACCTAATAAATATTAAGAATCTCAAGTATTAACAATTCTTGATCAAATAATTCAAAGAATTTATATCCATAGATAGGTATAACAAAATAAAAATTTGTGGGTATGATGAACAATTTCACATCTTACCTTCACAAGAATAATTGTATAACTTTTTAAATACAAATTGTAAAATAAAATAAAAATAAAAGAATTATATATGACTTTTTGCACCTTTGTTTTAGTAGTGACAACCCACCAATGTTGGGGTGGCAGATAAATGAACGGCTGGTTCTTTGTTTTGATTAGTGATGAACTTGAAACTTGTTTCCCGGTGCTCTTCTTGATCGGAGGTAGCCACGGTGGTTTCCGGTGGTGCCGGAAGATTAAGATCCAAATCAAAAAACAAACCATCATTTCTTGACTTTTGATTAATATTATTTGCTTGATCTTCCATCGCCACATGATTATTGTATGGAACCAAAGATAAGGTTTTATCGGTGGCTGTAACCGCGGTAACGGTGGCTGAGGTGGTCGTTGTGTTGCCGTTAACCACCCTATGCCGCCTCATGTGACCGCCTAATGCTTGTCCGGAATTAAATTCTGTCCCACATATTGAACATTCATGAAGCTTAGAAGATGAATTTTTGTGGTATATCTGAACAGATATTGAAGATGAAGATGAAGAATTGTTTTTTCTTGATGGAAATAAATTAGGTTCTTCTTCTGAATACGTCGTGTAAGGTGGTGGTTTTCGTTTATCAAATTCGTTGATTTTTGGTTTCTTGTGGCTAGCTCTATGTCCTCCAAGTGCTTGGAACGATGAAAATGTTCGACTACATGTCTTGCATTCGTATACATACATTCCATCTTGGATATATTTTTTGCTATTGAACTTGTTATGAAGAAAGAATTCATCATTGTTGTTGGTTAAAGAGCCTTTTGAGAGAAGAATGAGACACTTTGCGGTATCTTCGTCTTCGGTTGTGGTACTAATGGTTGGAAAATTAGAAGACGAAGTTGGAGATGAATTCAAAGTGTTGTAAGAGGTGGAAGAATGTGTTAAATTAATATTTGTGGGTCTTTGACGTTTTGTACGTTTGCCTTTGATGATAGCGGTGGGATCTTTTGGACTATTATCATCGTTGATACTGCTACAGATAGCGGTGGTAGTTTGTGGTGGAAGGGATGGATCCATGGGTGGTTGGCTAGCTTGAAAAGTACTCCAGCCCCACACCCAAAAAGTGATGAAGGAAAGGAATGAAATTGAAATGAAGGTAGAAAAAGAGTAAAAGGGTAGTGGTGAATATTTATATAGGGTTGTTTAGGTGGGTGGATGAGAGAGATTAGGGTGGATTGAGAGAGAAAGGGAATGGTGGTGGGTTTACAAGTTTTAAGAAGAATGTGGAGGATATATAGTAAGTGTGAATTAGCCCACTAATGTTCTTGTTCTACAAGTGTTGGTTTATATATATATACACATTGGTTACATATATAATTAATAAAAACTTATTATATGTATGTATATATCGATACATATACAATGAATGGATCTTCAAGATAGTACTTCTTCCGTGCAAAATTGTTGTTCATAGATAATAAAAACGTAAACTATAAAAATGTAATTGTTACACTATAACAATCAATTAAAGGTTGTCGCTAACATATAAATCCTTTTGGAGTTGTTGAAATTTAAAAGTTTGTGACATATCGAAATGAAAAGGTGAACGATAAATTTGAGATGTATGTAATAATTATAGAAGAATAAAAATAATAAAACATATCGTATAAATAGATAAAGCGAATAAATTTATACAATTGACATTTATCTAACTTAAATAAAAAGTGATTAAACGAATGCAGATACACACGGAATGACAAAACTCATATAATTCGATAAAATGAATAATGTACAATTTCACACAATTCATGCTAAAATGCATTCTAAAAGTCCCGTCTACTTTACGATCATGGTAATTAAGGTAGATTATTAAAAAGTTAAATTATACCATCTATGATCATAGATTTTACGAGTCCACTACTAATTGTGCATATATGTCGCACGCACATATGCATGAACACAATATACGTATAATATGTAGACTTTTACACTCTTCACAAATCGATCATATCAATCCAATGTGGCGCATACCTATAGTAGTCATTTTCTCTATTTTTATGACATGACTTTTATAATATATTTGATTATGAATATTTAATGAAATTTTTAACCGTCTGTAGAAGCTCTTACTCGAGGGATGCTTTTAGGCTGGTGAATATCGGCTATTGGTATTTATTAGTGGCGGTATACATACAATCGGCTTACAAAGTAACAGGATGTGTTATTTCTGTATGAGCATTACCTCTTCCATAATGAGTTTAAGCTGAAAACAGATAGTATTGCCACTGCAAAGGGTCGTGACTACAATTGTGGACAAAACACAATTATTAGATATTCTTAGATTCTCCATAAAAATAATTTTGATTGCGTTACGTACTTCCCACCTTAAAAAGGTCAGAAATAAACTAAAATCCATATATGTCACGGTAAAATCCATATATTTGTGTAGCATGATAAATTTTATTTATTTATTTATATGATTAATTATATTATATAGGATATTATTATTACTTTCTGATGTAGTAAAACATTATATATATTATATATATATTCATATATAAAAAGAGTGAGTGACGGAAAGATCCGGGGGGGTTGGAAGAAAAGCAAGGCAAGCCATTACTTCACCACCACTCTCTTGCTAGCCTGTTTACACGGATCCTCCGTTATTATTTTTATTATTTTATTTGTTTATTTTTATTTATAAACTCTCTATTCTTTAACCGTCGATGCATTATTATTTATTCATAATACGAACTTGCAAAGCCTTCATAGGTAAATCTGATTCTTCTTATCAAAATGTATACTAATTATGTGATAAAATATCACTTAGCACAATTAATAGATACCATTAATAGATATTAATTACAATATTATTTGGTAGTTACAGTGTTTGTAAAATAGTTGTGTTAATTAGTTGTTCAGTGTGATTTTTATGAACTATGAAGTGTATCCTTTGAGTGCGACATGGAAAATGTGGCCCAAAGAGGAGGAAACATCCATCATAATCATTAGTTACTTAAACTAATCAAAACATATATTATTGAATCAGCTTTTTTATTCTAAATTAATCAATAAGTCGTTATTGAAATCTATGTTACTATCTTAATAAATAAATAATCCTTTCATACATAATGAATCATTTCATGTGCAGTTGTGCACTTCGCCACCATCCACATTATGTAAGCACTTTACAATCTTTTAAGCTCCAACCCGTCCAATCCTCCAACCCGTCCAATCATTTGCTTCTACTTCACTATAAAGACCATCAAAAAGACGTGCTTTCTTAATAGTATATCTTATTAAATCTAGGGAAATTTTCATAAAAGGTAACATGGTGTATTAGAAGAATGATCCATAAAAAAAAATGAAATAATCTTACATAATAAAAGAAGAGTTACATGTTTTATTTTACTTAAAAAATAGTTATATTTTCTATTTTATACCAAAAAAGAAATACATATTCTATTTTATGTTCTATTTATGGGTTAAAAAATGTCTACGTGGACGCTTATTAGGTGAAAAGTTCCCATCTTTTAAATAAAATAGAACTTGTAACTCTTTTATGATACAAACCTATATTATGCTCTCTTTATCGATTTTTTGATAAATCATATTTCTCTATTATGAAATTTGCTCTTAAATGTATATATTCTTTTTACATTGATATTTACATGAATTACTCCCACTCTCTAAAGTCTATACTATCGCAGTTATTAACCAGTATATTATGATACCAATGAAATTTTGTTTCTCAAAATTTCGGAGAGCTTCTATTGAAAACAATACTAAGAAAAAGCTTGAAAATAATTAGATAAATATATAAAACCTCGTTGAAAGTAATAATTGTGTATTAGTTATGAATACCAATACCATAATATTTAATGATAGTAATTTTTACATCATCATTTTTCATAAATATATTAAAATCATGTATTAAGAAATTTTACTCTATGTTTAAATAATATATGGACAATTTTTTTATATTTATGAGTGCACCTTCACTTCACGATATAAAAGATTTTATGCATTGGAATGACCACCTTTAACTCATTTGACATATATTCTTATTAGCTAAATTTTATGTCGTTTAAATTTTCTAATCATGGGTTAAAAATAAGTTATAGCTCATCAATAATTAAGCTAAATACATCACGTATGATATGATTTGACTTACTATTAATCATCATATATTGTCCAAATCCAATCAAGTCGTCCCAAATCTTTTATTTAGCTAATAATGGCAAGTTACATGCATCCGACAAGAGCAAGCAAGTGTGCAAACTTGGAGAATTATTGAGGTGTTGGTTGGTTAATTGTGTGTGTGAGGCACGTACGAGAACCAAAAAAGCACCAAATGGAGGGTGTGTAAGTTTAGGCCAAGCAAAGAATCACTTCAATATGGGGTCACCTTCTTTCCACTCCTTGTAGAGGATCAAATTATCTTAACAACGAGGTTAAATTAAAAATTACCTACTAACAAGATTAGGTCATACGAATGTCACACGTTGCCTCAACACTCGGACATTTACGATCTTAACTGCCCTATATGTTAACATAAAAATTGCAAAACTCGGGAATTCCACTATAAGAGCAACCAGTAGGGAAGGTTTTTTCTATGTTGTCCATCTACCACGGTGTTGTGATAAAACTGGTGCCACCGTGGTCCGGATGTGGTCAAGGCCACCTGCACCAAGCTGGTTCCACTTTCTTTGTTTTTCCTTTTTAAGGTTTAAAGTAAGAATATTAAAGCGGGTCATAGTATTCGGTTTGATCATAACAAGTATAAGTAGTTTTAGTGTGACTTTCGGTGATGTGACAGCTTCTTGGGTGTGATGAGACTAATGATACTATCGCTCCAAGCATAATGTGGTATTGCAACTCAAAATCTTTACAATGTCTGGAAGGAAGAGTTTGAAAGTTGAGATGATGAGTTTTATGTTGTGGATTGTGTTCTCAAATTTGAAGATCTTAAGCACCTGTCAAATGGGGTGGGTTTAGAAATCATTTCTTATTCCTTGCATCCTCACTTCTTACTAAGTGTATATGTCAATAGTAATTTCTAAGTGCAAATCAAATACCACTCTTATACTATTTCCACCCTCTTCAAAAATATCGACTATCTTGCAAGTCAAACCATATTTTATGGTTGTTAAAGAAGAGCGATTGAAGAAAAATCGGTTCATGCCTTTTGATATGTCGATTTTCAGCCTTTTTCTAGTTTAATTTACAATTTTAGACCATTAGAAACACATTTGCTTTGTCCAAACCTTTAACCAAATTTAATGGTGTTTGAACTATCAAACACATGTAAAAGACAGTTATTGTCTATAATCATATGAAGGGGATCATTGACATTCTTTTTTATAAGTATATAGACACATATATTCATACATGTATGCATAAATGTATATTCAAATGGATATTGAGCAAGTAGATGCCAATGAATACAGCTAACCTTCTTAAACCATTATGCACCATATTTTAGTATTTTATTCCCTTTACTCCACTCCACTACTCTGTGTTTGAGTGTATATATAGATAGTCATATAGATACAAGTATAAACAGATAGAGATAGTTGCTTCCAAGCAACTCAACATGACATGCTAGCTGCAACTAATTAAAAGCCAACACCTTTTATTAAATAACCAAAAAGCATAAAATATGTCAAGCAGAGAATATACAACAAATCGTCAATCAAGTGAATTTAACTACTAAGCTCAACTTTCACAGTAGCAGCCGACCATAGTACTCTTATTTTCTAACTACCTTTTGTCCTCACAATAATCATTACAACAAATATAGAGTAAATGTTAGCTTAAACTCTAAAAGTTATAAAAAATGGGAATTGTTGTAGTTATTTCAGGATGGAAGAGGTAAGTACCATATAGGTATTACCTACATCAGGACATATAATTTTATGGACTTGACCCTTATTATTTTTTTATAAAAAGTGAATTTCTCACTATCTATAACTAATACAAGTCGCCCTCCAGCCAACTGAATGACTGATTAGCAATGCACGACTTTCACAATATTAAATAGTATCATAAATTTCTAACAAAAAATCTACAGATCCATATTTATCTTGCCCTGTATCTCTCACTTGTACTCCACAAGTGTGCTATGCATCCCAGGTTTGTCTTGGCATGCATCATCCACTTGTACGGTTCAAGTGGACCATGTCCGTGTAAGTCAGTATCATTTGGTCAACATCCATGACACCCACATTTTACAAGTAGCCGTTAATCATAATAACAGGGGTATGGGGCCCAAATGTAAATGGAACTAACTGATCCATGAAGTTCGGGTGCAAAAGGCAACAGCAAATAAATAAAACCAACTTATCGTAGCTTTCAAGACAATGACTTTATGCTTACTCTGCTTATAATTAAGGGGTAGCATGTTCTGGAAAAAAGATTCACATTCCAAATAGGAAATTTTTTGACTTTTGGAGTCGAACAGATTACTTTTTACTTCTAAGCAGATAATTTTTTTTATTAATTTTCAAGATTATACCAAAGTTTAGAGATGGAAACATTCTTATTGGAATTGGACTGACATAAAAAAGGGAAAAAAATAGGATTGACATACCAAAGTCAACTCTTTTCGGGGAACAGTAGTTTTTATTAGCAGCAAAAATACCTGCAAGGGTGCAATTGGAGAACTTTCCCTTGTAATACAGGGCTTGTAAATGAGATATCAGTTGGACAAGAATTGATAACGGCCACAGTTTATGAATAGCTGTAATAGGAAAGACAAGTAAAATTTTGACTTAATTATTATGGCACCGGGAGTATATAATACTAATATGAGTTCAAATATACTCACATTAGGTCAAGTTGAGATAACCCCGGAACACCTTCATGGCCATCTTCAATACTCATTACTATGACACCTGGGACCTGCGGTGGACCGGTATTGTGGAATCGGACTCGTTCCTGGATGAACGTTTCGTTACCATTTGGATGCAAATTGGGGGGTGGGGTTCAGGCAGGTTGGGCGGGTCAAAACTGGTAAACTCTTGTATGGGTAACCGTTGCATAAAAAAACATCTCGCGCCAGGTTGACGTTTTGTTCAATATTTAATCCATAATTTGTGTGTTGAATTTGATTATGGAAGATTAAATTATTACAATAACAATCTAAATTTACTAATAAAGCAATGTTGTAGACTGCGTTAACAGCACTTTTGGGCGACTTTCACCCGTTGGTTTGTTTCCTTTTTAGCTATTTTTTATTAATTCTACCCATTAGACCCATTAGATATACAACATAGTCCAAATCACTGTTCACAAGTATTGGTCGAAAGTACCAAATACTAACCTGGATAGCATTTGCCATCCTCAAACGGAAGAGAATTGAAGAGTATCTGATGCATAACAAGTTTTAGAAATTTTCAAGTGTAGATATTATGCAACTTTTCTGAGGCTTGAACAATGGGGAAGCGAATCTTGGATTAATTCTGAACAAAGAAGCAAGGCATCCAAGTTTTATTTACTAAAACTTCATGTTTCCCATTATCTTTGCTATATTAAATTGATGCTAAATGGCTCTAATGTCTTCACTAAAGCCTATTGTAGGTATTTTTGAAAGATAGCTTCAATCCGGAACAGAAAGAGTACTAGAATTTTAAAAATAGACACGAAGTCAGAATGTGAAATATAAAAGCAAAATGAAATTAAAGCATGATAAAAACCGTAAAATAAGCTCCATAAAATCTTGCATTGGCCAGCTCTTTTCATTCTTACCTTTCGGAGGAAGGCCATCACCCCAATTGTATGAATTGTAGCTAAAATCTAGCCTAGAAAATATAGTTGCAAATATTAAAATAACAATTTTTTCCCCCTCATATAAGAAGATATTAAAAATTGTACCTGTTGAACCAGTCACCAGATTTGTATGAGTGACAATCTAAAGACTTAGACCGTAGTATCTCATCTCCACAATGGATTAGGAATACCCTGCAAAAGAATCAAATTTACTTGTTTTTACGCAAATATAATATAAACGGTTCAAAAGATCTAGTCAATATTCTATCTGTCCTCAAATAGCTTACTTTAAGACCTAAAGTTTAAGGACATTTTTATTGGATAGTTTATTGTACCTAGTAGGTTACCCGTGCAATGTGGTGAAATAGTACTTGAAAATCAGTAAAAAAGTTGTGATTGTAAAACTGATCCAGGTGGATATGTCTTAGATCACACATATAATAATAAACTAGCGTCGGACCCCACGCACAGCAGCGGGTGAAGATTTCGCATGTTGATGTTGAGAGATAAATATTTAATGGTACCTGAATGCAAGAATAATTGCTACTTTTCTTAATAAAAGTGATTTTTTGTAATAGTTTAAATTATTGTAATTGTAAATTAAAAAATGTGATATAAAAGAAGAAAGAAGATATTTAAATGTATTATGTGAAATATAGTATTGATTGAATTATTTATATATTTAATAAGTGGAGAAATAAGTGGAGGGATAAAAAGGTAATTTCCGATATCCTTATTTAAGGATTAAGGAAGAGAGTGTGAAATGATAAGTAAGGGTTATAGATATGACGTAGTATTATGAGCAACACTTGAAATATACAAAATCATAAACAATTATAATCACTTAAAAAAAACGGTTACCATTCAATATATAGAAAATAATATAAATGTAGCTGAAAATCGCAAATTTCAAATACACATCAAGAAATTAATTTATGGTCGCTCATCTACAATACTAAGAGATAGTTAATTCATAAATATTGAAAGAAAATATAAACAAATTATATCATAATAAGACACACTTTAAAATACATATTTATTAAATTCATGGATATTGAGGTGTAATTATATTTTGAATAACTTCCATATATATAATTTAAGTTTTAAGAAAGAGAATATTGAATGAATTATAGGTATGTATAGATAAGACACACTTTAAAATACATATTTATTAAATTCATGGATATTGAGGTGTAACTATATTTTGAATAAATTAATGAGCACATCAGTTTGTAAGTAACATTTAGTACACATTTTGCAAGTCTAGAATTACCGTACTCGATATTTAAGATAATCTAGTAACATCAAATATATCATAATGTAAATATTTCTTTTAGGGACAAACTAGAATTGTGAAACATATTCTTTGATATGAAACACACCATTAAGTAAATCATATAAGAATAATTATAACCTGGGAAAGTGCTATAATGCTTGTGGCTAGATGGTTTATTCTGCATCGCTCATCAACATAAATTTCCATCGGTGTCTTTGACAATGAAACAACAGAGTCAGAACAAGATATAGCATATTTGGACTTGGTTTTGAAAAGGTTATAAAAATACCTTTAAACTAATAATATCAAAGAGGGTCTCGTTATCATGAGCAGAAACAAAGTTAATCTGCAAAAAAAGTAATCAGAGTTTAAATAGAGAGATATAAAGAGAAACAAAGAGAATTCGGATACGTTTTGTAAATACAGCACAATTCTACTGTTTCCACTGGTTGTGAAGCATATGCAACAGGAGTTACACCATAAGTTGAAATTTCTGATCCTTTAACCTAAAAAACCAAAGATACGCATAAATATGGCTGAAATTTGAGATGATAGAAAAGAAGTTTTGTGTAACAATGTGTGTGTTGTACCTCTTGACCATCACAATTTGTAAGCACAAACTCCTTTAAGTTAGCAGCCAACCCAACCTAAAAAGTTACACTTGTAAAAACTGGAAAACAAAGCATATCAAGATATACGGATATAATAATTTGGTCAAACAGATTCTTTATTTTGTTATTAATTAATGAGGGTACTTTACCTGAATGTGATCCTTGGATAAGGCAAGCATACGTGATGTATCAGCCTCAGTACCATGGTCATGACCATTTGGCTGTGAAGAGTTACAATTGAAGAGAGTCAAAATCATTTTTGATAAACAAAACACGTGACTGCATAACTAAGAATCACAAAGTAGGGAAACAAAATGTTACATTAGCATTACTTGCAAAGATAATCCTGTGAGGAAACCTTGTTGAAGAGGATGACCAAATGGAGATCCACCAAGCATTGCATCTCAAATTCGATGGTTAAAGCTAAATACAAATATATCAATCGATAAAGAAACAGTTAATACATTGACAAAAATTGTTTATATTGCAGATAAAAGTAATGGTTATCACATTAAACTAAGGAGATGATCCCTACTGCTAGCAGTATTCATCTAGTGTACTGTCACATGTTTATCAAGCAGTTTATACTCCCAAGTTTATATTTCATGATCTGAGGGCGGTTCAACGTGTAAAAGTACGGAAGGCATACCTCCCAATTCCACTTCCTGCTAGATTGAACTGTGATGCATCAACCCCACGACCATTATTTGCCACTTCACCAAAATCCCACCCTTCCCCATAACTGAAAAGATGAGAAATTTACATGAGCTGAAATTCCTACATGTGCAGATTGTGTACATCGAGTTGCATCAACAAAAAAAAGTATTTATAGTGCTTTTCCAATGTTGCAATATGATAGTGTGTTCATTCTTACACGAAAATACTTGAACCATCCACTTTGTCGTTATCCCTTGACAAGTTCTTAAACACGCTCTTAGCCCTCATCTGTGATTAGAAAAGAAGTATACAAAATTTTATCATAAGAAAGGGAGTATAAGAGAAATTAATGTAATGTCTCATACTGTGGTACTTTTCATCATATGACCCATAAGATCAAACCGAAACCCATCAATATGTAAGAGATCCATGTAGTAGGCAGTCAAAATCATCAACAAGATCATCAACAATTAAGCGATCAACCATAAAATACATATTTATTAAATTGACTACCCAGTTTACAAGATCATCAACAATTAAGCGATCAACCATAAAATGCTCACTGGCTGTGTTATTTACACATGTACCGTTCTCAATGAAACCATCGCAGTTCCTTCTCAAGTAATAACCTGGAACAATCTATAGTGAACTCTGAGTCAGACATCTTCCATTCAAGTAAAACATGTTCAATTAAACATTAAATAAATAAATTAAAAAAAAAAAAAAAAAAGAACTTGAGAAGCACGTGAATGACTCAAGTACAGAGTTATCATCTATGGGTCCACTTGCATGTAACTGATTGTAAACAACATCCAACACAACCCGAAGGCCTATATGATTAAGTGCCTGCATTAAGTTGTACAGACATCAATTGTCAACCAAGAAAAGTCAAGGGTTTGACTATACTCTGCAGTGTAGAATAATAAATATCAACCTGCACCATCATCCAAAACTCCATTATACGGCACGGACCATTAGAGTTAGTTTCATAGCTTCCTTTGGGGACCCCCGATGAAAGATGATTATAACTGTTTAAAATGAAATGAAAATGCAAAAGAATATTAGTTTTCATAGGTTATTTACTTTATAACTGAAAAGCTGAGCTATTATAACATGTTGACTACAAGTATAATAGTATGCACCATCTTCCGAGCTCCATTATACGGCACGGACCATTAGAGTTAGTTGCATAGCTTCCTTTAGGGACCCCCAATGAAACAGGATTATAACTGTTTAAAATGAAACGAAAATGCAAAAGAATATTAGTTTTCATAGGTTATTTACTTTATAACTCAAAAGCTTAGCTATTATAACATGTGACTACAAGTATAATAGTATAGTAGTAATGAATTCAAGAGCATAAATTACCCTCAGTTGTATCCATCCTCATCCTGGATGGCCGGTGGCAGAGATTTGAGCATCTCCATATCTGATCTTTAAAAAATATGGTGTTGGCTCATTTCACTACTTATTCCATAATTTAAATAATAACAATTAAGGAAATAAAGTACTTATCTCACCCACAAATTTCCAGTTTTCTTTCTCATCATCAACGTCTCCAAATTGGAACGTTGGCAGCAAATGGATATGGGTGAGGCCAGCATCTGATAATTTTTTTAAATGAAGGACACCAGCTGATTCCTTCAGCAAAATATTGTCCAAACATTATAGCATTTTGATTGTCTATTTATTAAGGAAGAAGTATATTTTCTAAATTGTTTAAAAGTCTTCTTCATACGTGCTCATCTTACCTCAGCGAGATCACACGTACTTCATGTTTTCGTTAGAAAAGTTGATAACTTTGGGATCAAAACATACCTGAGAAGTGAAGGCAAGATAACCTCCTTGAATATCAGGATGAACGGTTGAGCTAGATCAAGAACAAGGACAAAGAAATAACCCAAAATAACATTATTTTTTCCCCATTTCTTTTCTCAGCAAAGTGCCGTAAAGTAGATTAGTGTTTTATAATATACCTGAAATCTCTAATATTCTGTTTATAAATACTTATTCAGAAAAATCTGCTATATCAGGCTTCTCATCTGCCAAATCATCCCATTTCTGACGTTTTATATCATCAGAATCAAGATTGACTAAAAAAGTCTGCTTCCCGTTACCTGGGAGCCTACCAAAAAGAAAGTGCAAAATAGAGGGAAGAACGGGTCAAATGGGTTGAAACTTAACCAATCTATTAAATAGATACAACCTCCTAATCGCTTTATTTAACATTTTACATTATCATAATTCATACTTGTAGTTATCTATAATTCTTTTTCCCTGAAAATGGACTCAAAGTGTTTGTAGGTCCATCCAAACTGGAATAACCCATTTTGACTCGTACTATAAATGGCCAGTTTTAACCCAATAATCAACCCGCCCATCTTATCGCATCTAATCTAAAAGTATCAAAATCTCCAAAGCACACAACATAAACGTACCCTCTGGCATATGGGTCATTTGCTGTACACTCTTCTATCTGCAAAGTGCTGGGATGGTAGACAGACACTTCATCGACTTAATAACACCCCTCCCAACTTTTTGGTCCGTTAACACTCCAAACACCGTTACACTCATTAAGCTGGAAAATCTCGACCGCTTCACCACCAGAAGGTCCACTATAAATGAGTGCACGCATGTTCTGTTTTAAGACAAACATGAGCTCAGGAAGTTTTCTTATGAATATTACTTATTTTATGGCAAGTCAAAAGCGTTTACTACAAAAATTAAAAATTACTTGAGCAGTTCGAGCCGAAAGATAAAGTGAGACAACTTGGTCTGAAAAAATTGCACCAAGAGGACCCGTATAAGAGAAAATGTCGTCAATAACACCAGGTAGCTGCAAACCATTAACATAAATGCATTGTCCGCTGGCTGCACAAAATAATATTGCTGACTACAATTTACTACATATGGAAATGGTAAAATTAAAAGTATTATATTTATTAATATATATATGCCAACCGCCAAATAAAGCAACAGTTAATTGGTCTTTGAGAATACTCTTGTGACCCAAAGCTGTAGGCACCTTAAACACCTTATAATCTCGTACATGGGGAAACTTGTCCGTCACCTGATATATACTATTTATTATATTATATTATCGTGGAAAAAAGCGCAAATTCCACTAAAAAGCTATTGTGTTACTACATTTTCAAGAAGCCTCTGATCATCTCTTTGAAGCTGAATACTTAAATCATAGCTTGTTTGGGGTAAAGTGTCAATTAATACTATATGTTAAACAAGATTCTTGATCAATAATTTACATGTAAATCATGATGAGCAAAATCAATTATACCTTCAATCGCGTAGTCTGTAATTGATAAAGTAGCAGATGTACTGGAATATAGAAAACATGAACCACCAATAACATCATCATCCACATTCCAAGCAATTATTGATTTAGATACCCAGTATGCTCTAGAGTATGATAGGCTATCCTGCAATTCAAAATCAACATAAAAATCGAAAATCTCCATTAATTGAAAACAACCCGTACAATTACAATGCCATCCATACAATCGTAGCTTGTTTATGTTTAGTTTATTTGCCGCTTACATTTTACGCCGACACTATTTTCTACCGATACTTGATTATAATAATAATTAATAATAATAAAACCTGTGTAGGTGATGAAGTGGTGGTGTCGGACATTGTTGAAGTTGAACAGTCACAATGGTGGGTTCGGGTTCTTGATTTTCAATTTGCAGTTGAGAGAAGAATGGGCGGGTCAAAGATGATCCATTAGGGTGGGTCTTGTTTTTGTGGTTGATAGGTATGGGATTACAATGAGTGTGGGTGATTATGGTAGGAACTAGTGAAGCGGAGGAGAAAAGATTAATGGACATTTGGGATTTGGGTAGAGGAGAGATGATTTAAGGTCAAAGATTGATTCTTGATTTCCACTTATTTATACCGAACTCTTAAAATTGCGTGATTTGTGTCGGCGTAAAAACTAAGCGGTGAATAAGTTGCCATAGTTTATCGCTTTTTCCGGTGATAAATAAAACACATATCCGATGAATCTTTTTAATGTTTTTTGTATTATAATAACGTATTGTTTTACAAAATGCGGATGTTAACCGAATTAAATAAGTAAAATGTTTAACAGAGATAATTATTGTAAATGTAAACTGAAAATTTATGTCTATTTTGTGTATAAATAATGCTTATGGTAAATGTAAATAAATAAATAAATTATATGAATGATAAGATGATAAATATTTCAGTAGAATTATATTTACAACAAATTAATAAAATGAAAATATCTTATCTATAAAATACATTTTAATGTGTATAAGAGTACGTATTATCAAGACTTGAAGGATACAAGAACTCGTTGTTACATATGCGTCATGTCACAAAGACATTCTCAGAAATTGAAACATCATTTTACTGCATGTAGAGACAAAAGTCATCAGTTTGAAATACATATTTATTAATAATACATTTGTTTTATACTAAAAAGGAAAAAAGAAATGGGAGACACACGTCCCGTGGTGGACAAAATCAAGGAAGACATGCGAAGAACATGAGCATGCCAATGGAGACGGAGTTGTCTTGGTGAGGATGGTGTATCTTTGCTTTCACGAGAAGTTCTTTATATGTAAATGTAAAAATCACTACTGCGTGAGATTTCAAAGATGACACGTAAAATTCATAGGTCATAAATGTCTATCCTTTTTACACTCTTCATTTTAATTTTAAGAATATATCATTTATGGGTGTAACTTATGAAATTTTAATATATGATGAAAAAAAATGAAAATAACATATGTATATATACGAGTTATTTTTTGAATTTATCTTTTATTGCATGTATCTAAAACTTTATATTTCCTATCATCATTCACTACTTGTAAAACCTACAACACATTACTTTAAGGCGAGTAGTTTTTATCGTTAAAACAATTGTATCTCTTTGATTGATTAATACGTGTGTTTTGAGTACCTGAAGAATCATTTTCTAAAATATGATGAAGCAACATATGGTATTGGTATAATTACTATATAGTTTAATTTTATTTTAACGGTGCATTATCGTAATAATTGTAGTGTATCATAATTAAAAATACAATTCATCATAGTTAAAAAGTTAAGTGCATCATAATAATATATCTTTAAATTATCAGAATCTGACGCCAATATATGTGACGGTGGTTGGTGGTCAACTATCATTATAGTTAAACGACATATACATCATGATTAAAAGTCAGATGCCCAGTGACTATAACAACCGAAATTCGACATTGACAGATGAGACAAGTAGAAAAGAATGAGGTGAAGGAGAAAAAGAAAGTGAAAGAGATGGACAAGTAGGAAAGAAAGGTCGTGCTAGTAGATAAAGAGAGTGAAAGAGATGGACAGGTAGAAAAGAATGAGGTGAGGGAGAAAAAGCAAAAAGAAAAAAAAAAGAGAGAAAAAATATAAGAGACATTTATCACTCTCTACGTTAACTTCTTTTATCTCGTAACTAAAATCTGTTTGCATAAGTCCAATCCCAAATCTTTGTAGTTAAACCTTTCATGGCTAAATGCACCTTAAGCGGGTCCCACACATAAAATATTATCCATTTATAACAAACAATTGCCCCATTTAGCATTGGCTTTTGGTTCCCATCTGACATTGACGCATAATACTTTTGGCATATATCCATCCATCTCTGTTACTATAAATACGTGATCGCCCCATTGTCATGCATATCACCATCAAACACTACCAAAACAAACTACTAAAAAAAATCCACAAAATGAAAAACTTTTTCTTCGCTTTTATTCTCTTGTCAATAATTTCACTTTCCTCTTGCCAATTCAGGCGCGCTCCAGTCCTTGACACTGATCGAAACATCCTCCGATCAGGCACAAACTATTACGTTTTGCCCGTCGCACATGGCCAGGGTGGTGGCCTAACCTTAGCCCGAGGAAACGGCCAAACATGTCCACTTGAAGTCGTGCAAGAAGTTAGTGAAGGTAGTAACGGGCTGCCCGTCAATTTTGCATCTGCTAACAAAGATGGCATTATTCGCGAAACTGTTGATCTTAATATTAAGTTCTCGGATGCATCAGCGTGTGCTCCAAACACAGTTTGGAGGGCAGAGTTTTCTAATGGGAAACGAACCTTAACGAGCCAAGGGATCCTAGGAAGGCCGGGAAAGGACACGATAAGTAATTGGTTCAAGATAGACAAGTTTGAAGATCACTATAAGTTGGTGTACTGCCCATCAGTTTGTCACACTTGTACGCCAGATTGTGCAGATGTTGGTTCTTCAATTGGTGAAAAAGGACGTAGGAGTTTGGTTTTAAATAATAAGCCTCTTAAGGTCATGTTCAAGAAGGCATAATACTATTATGCCCATGATGACTTTTATGTACTTGATATGCAATTATACGTATGCTGATAATAAAGACATGTTAATGTACTAAAAGGTTAATTTATTATAAAAATATATACATCAATTAAGTACTTTGATGTACCTTTATGTCGATTAACCAAGCTTATAATTATCTAATATAATATATAGTTGTGGCTCACTTGGGATTTTTCTAAAAAAATTATTGCTTGCTTCAACTCGATGGATGATCTTGATTTACATAATAATCTGTATAAGCAAATACACCAGAAAAATGTTAATGTTAATTAACATTAATTAAGTTCAAGTTGTCCTTCTCAATCAATCAACACTGATAAAGTTTCACTTCGCATTATTCTCTATTGTTTTGGCTAAATTTACAATCCTTAGTTACATCCTAATTACAAAGGTATCGTCTAAAAAGATATATAATCCTTAACTTTTAGTTACATTCCAAACTCTTGTCCATATGCTTATTGTTGTGGAAAATAAATATAATGCACTTGATCGATTAGCTTGAGTTCGATTCATTAGATTTATATACCTTTTTCTATTGTAGACATTAATTTGATCAACGATATATTAGATTTATACTAAAGTACGTACGGAGAATGTGTCAAGCTACGAGACAAGATGTTCTATATGCTTCATGGATCGCAATGCTTCAATCTTCAAGGGGGTGTTTGCTCAGCTCAGTTTCAATTTCATGTAATTACGTGAAACAGAAAGTAAAGAAAAAAAAAAACGTAAAACGACAATGTTTTGATTATCTTTTCGGAAGACGTATATAAGACTATCCTACAGTGAAACAACAAAAACACCTTAATATACATACTATATAACCACTTAAATTGTAATACTAAATATTTTATTTAAATGATTAAAAGTGGACAAACGACAAAAGTTTACTATATATATATATATAGACAGGCTTAACAAACCATGCTAGATATAGCATTGGCTTGCATCGATCTCACATTGATATGTACGTACGTAGTTTTGGTTTCTTACACGATGCGTACAAATTACAAATACCACTACAATATACATGGTACCACTTACCCCATTACCATGCATATCACTATCAAACGCTACTAAAAATTAACTATCTCCGACATCAATAACATGAAGATATCATTCTTCATTTTCATAGTCTTATCCACAATTACACTTTCCTCCGGTCAATCCTCGACTCCTGTCTGAGACACTAACAAGAACGTCCTCCGATCTGGCACCAAATACATCGTGACATCAAAGCGTGGGCGGGCGGTGGCCTAATCACCACTCGTGGAAGTGGGCAGTTGTGCTGATATTGTCCATTTAATACATGTTTTACTTCGACAATATTCTTCTTTTATATCGTATTTAATGATAAACTTAAGAACTTTTGGTACTTATTATGTTTGTAATTCAATACAGGTAAAATATGGGCAAATAAGATAAGGAACAAGCTAAAAACGAGAGTTTTGGAACAAAACCTGAAAATACCGAATAACTGGACTTTCATGCCACAAACTCCATGCTTCGCTAACATGAAATATGGTCAGGGTAGAGTTCGTGCCACGAACTCCAGATTTCGTGCCACGAGATGTCGCCGACCTGATACCTATATATATGAATATTAAACCCTTTTTGAGGGTTGACTTTTACTTGGGGCGATGTGAGGCAAAATTGGACGACTTTCAAAGGGATTTTTTTTCCCGCTTTCTCGCCATTCAAACTTAAGAATTGAAGATCATAACATTACTACACATTAAACTCTTCGGGTTGATTTATATTTCGATAGGACTATGAATGCTTTTCCATTGTTTGATTGTTTGATGTTTTCTACTCATATAATGGGCTAGTCTTTTTTGTATTCACTTAGATGATGAGAACCCTAGCTAGTTGCGGATTTCTTTATCTTTATGATTTAATTATTGTTAGCTAATTTGAATTATGTTTAATTGAAGCTCCATGATCAATTGAGTTTACTTATTCACTTCTTATTCGTGAGTTATTGACTTGTTAACAACGGTTAATTATTATCGATAGCTTATTCTTGATTGTTTGAGATATTTAACGATCATAGGCAACTGATAGACCTATAGATTGGTTTAGGAATGATAAATAAAACTCAATAATTGTGTAGTTATATGTGAAATACCAGTATAACTTTATTTTACGACAGTATACAATTATAATGTATCTCTTTAAAAAAATAATAAAATGTATCAAAAATGATAAACAACTCACACCTAGGTCTCTTACGTCGGTCTCTATATCTCGCTCTCTCTATCATTCTTTTAAAATCTTTTTTCCTAATCACAATATATGATTTCACGAATCTGTGTATAATATGAATATTAGGTTTTATTTTCGCACGTCAACAATTATGATTTATTTATTAGCAATCTTTGATTTAATTTTAAAATCTAAATTTCTTATATATATTCTATTTTGTTAGATTTTTAATATATATTATATGATTAATTAAAAAATATTGGAGTTAAACGGGTAATATAGTGTCGCTGCTAGAAAAGAATTTTAGATTTTAATGTTGCCATTCAAAGTCCCACATATTCACCCATTTGCACCCACCGAGTAAAGATAATAGTCCAGTACGTATGACACATTCAAAAAATAAAAAGATCTCAAAACAACCCCAACTTCGTTACGAAATAATTCATAATAGCTCAGTTTTCGAACTTTCGGCAAAGATCACCCCGCCTTTAAATTCATAAATAAATACATGCTTCCTCGTTGCCATGGATATCACATGATCACCATCAAATACTACTACAAAAACCTTAAACATCAATAATCAAAATCTATAACATGAAGATGTCATTCGTCATTTTCATCGTTTTATCCACACTTAATACAATTTTTTCCTGTAAATCCCCTTCCTGTCCAAGACATTGACAGGAATGTCCTCCGAAATGGCACACTCTAGCACATCAAACATGGTACAAGTAAGGGTGGTGGTTTGACCACCCCCGCGGAGATGGCCAGATGGTATGCCACCTTGAAGTTGCACCAGCAGTTAATGACTACGGAGACGCGCCACCCGCGAACTCTATACCAGCTAACCCCAACAAAAAAAAATGGCGCATCATTCGAGAATCTACTGATCTTAGCATTAAGTTCGAGGAACCAAACGAGTGTGCTCCAACCCCGGTTTGGCGGGTTGATGATAATGATAACGTCCGGGAACGGAGAGTATCTCTTATGGGGGTTTTAGGAACACTACAACAAATAAGTAGATTCCATCCACTTTTTTGTTTTTTTGGATTTCTACACTGCGTAGAATTATAATAACGAGTGAAGGACGACGTAGAAGTCTGGTATTAGATAATAAAATATCCCTCTTTAAGTTTAGGTTCAAGAAGGCATAAAAGGTTTGATGGTTAATTATGATGGATGTTTATGCGATTTAATTGCCATGTAATATATAATATGTGATCGATAAACCGAAAATAAAGAGTGGTTGATGTACTTGTATCATCATGATCAATAATATAACGACGGTATTTGGTCAAATAAACATCTAGTAATCGTTGACCAGCCATTTTGGTTGACTCAATACCATTTTTTCTTTACCCCGAAGAGATTAAAAACTAAAGAATACTGTATATAATAGATGTTAAATGCAAGGGTAGATGTCATGTTGTAATCATTACATTGACAAACAAACATCTGATTTTTTGACCAGTATGTAATCTTAACCAACTTTGACTGGTCTCCAGTTCAAAAGTTACTTCTTATCTTAATCCATGTTATGCAAATTAATCTGTTGATGCAAATAACAGTGATCGTTTATCAATCAATCAATCAGATTTTAATTACTCATATTAATATATACTTTAGAAAAGTGAAATAAAAATTATGTTGAAGTTCTTCTACATAGGTTCGAATCCTGTCTCTCCCACTTGTTTGTTGTAAATGAATAAAACAAAAAAAAGAGGTAGACGTATGATGCCATGTTTAGTGTCCGCTTGTAAGTCGCATCTGTCATCAATTCATAAGCACACCTGCAAGCACTTCCACAACTAATTTCCATGAATCATGAATTACGTGCCGCCTATAAATTTTCTCAAAATAAACATCCATTATTTCCTCATATATACATCATGTTCATGAAATTATAAGCACACCTACAAGCACTTCCACAACTAATTTCCATTTCTAAAAAAGAACATGAAAACATTAATATTACTTATAATTTTTTCCACAATCTCACTTTCGTTATCTCAATCACATAATCCAGTTCGTGATATCGATGGAAACGTACTTCGATCAGGAACAAAATACTACATCTTGCCAGTAGTTCGAGGAATGGGTGGTGGCTTGACACTAGCCTCCACAAGAAACAGATCAATATGCCCGCTAGACGTAGTCCAAGCAAATCTAGAAGTCGATAATGGCCTTCCATTAACATTCACTCAAGTGGACCCCAAAAGAAGTGTTATTCAAGAGTCTGCCGATCTTAATATTGTATTTTCAGCTGTGTCAATTTGTGTTCAGTCGAATGTTTGGATGTTGGAGCTGTATGATGGACAGTTTATTGTTACGGGTACTGGAGTAAAAGGAAACCCTGGTCAACAAACTGTAAGCAATTGGTTCATGATACAGAAATTTAAAGATGATTATAAGATTCTTACGTGCCCAACGGTATGCAAGATTTGTAGGCCTCCTTGTGGAGATATCGGTGTAACGATTGCTAAAAGTGGAAGACGACGTCTGGCTTTGAGTGCGACGCCTTTAATGGTTATGTTCAAGAAGGCGGAGTGAATGAATTTTCTATGTTATTCACGATTGACAGTTTAAATGTAATGTACTCGTGTTTAAGTTTATGTTAGAATGAACTGACTATAGAGACAATAGTCTTGTAACCATGACTAATGAAACACTTAATTGAAATTCAATTATATATGTTGGACCTCGATGCCTAGAAGTAATATTCCCTTCATCATGAATTAAGCAGTGAGTGTAAATAGATGCGTACAGTTTATACAAAAAAGTGGGAAAAAACTGACAAAGTATGCTGTATTTTTGTATGTAATTAACCCAAAACACGAAGTAATTCATACTTATAATTTGAAAGTATTAGAGCATAGATTTGATGTGTGGGAAAATTTTGTGTGCTGTCACATTTTCTATTGTCCAGTTAGCTATGCTGTCACATTCTCTACTTTTTTGTTTTTGTTTTGGAAACGACAGAAATTTCATATAAAACACCACGAGTGTCCAATAATTACGGCTAAAACCCGTATGTATAGTTTACACAGTCACATTCTCCACTAGAGTATTAAATTGAAGTGTGGTATGCGAGAGAAGTCAACTGGGAGGAAGAAGATAAGGGAAAGTTGCAAAGATAATAATACCGTTAGTCTCAACTCCAAATAATATGAAAAGCATATTCAACTAACCCCATATATTTACTTTCGATTTTGATTAAATTAAAAGGAATATTTTATCTTTATCCAAGGGAGAACTCCAAAGGTCGATCGGTTTGTTACACTTTTACGTTTATCCTAGTGGTTACTCCAATTTCCAATGTCTTTTTACCATTTAGGATTAGGATTATTACATGATCATAAATAAATTAGAAAAGAGACGGAAAAAAATAGCTAGTGAGATAGTAACAAGCAAATTAAACTCTCATGACATCAAGAAATTGAATGGACTTCAAAACAAACCATGGCCATACCCATAGCTATGGGTATGAGTAAAACCAGAAGATGCTGATATAATTGTAGCAGGTTTCATCTCATAGTGATCAACATCACATCTAATGTTATTATTAGTACCGAAAAGTGACACGGTGTTAGAATTTTCTGCGAAAAGTTTATTAGCTTGTGCAGCCACGGTCTTCTTAAGTTCCTCCATTGAATCCTTTAATTGTTCAAGCTCATGCAAATTCAACTCTTTAATTGGTGCTTCCCACCAAAACTGACTCTGGCTCGCCTTTCTCATTTCGTCTAACGTCTCACTTCTTTTTTTCTCGTCTTCTAAGTCGTTGAGAATGTGTGTTAACTGCATGTTTAATTCAGGGATGCTAGTGATTCTATGTGCCTCAATGAGATGTAAACTTGTCGTGCTAAAATTAGGATTTCGGGTTAAAAACCTATCAACAATTGACTCGACTTTAGGATGACCAAATGAGAAAACTTTACCAGCAGGAGAGAATACCACGATAGCGATTTCAACCCCACATAATGTGCAAAGCTCACTAGCTTTCTTGAATAGTCCTGATCGTCTTTTGGAGAATGTCACTTGAAGATGGTTTTTTATTTGGATTTTTGCGATTTTGATCTTTTGGCGACCCAAACTTGGTTTTCGTGCCATATCTTGAGAAAAAAAACAGCAAACTTGACTAAAAATGGAGGTTCTTGAATAATTAAGTTTTGTGCAAAAACATGGCACTTTATAGGTGGTGAATTGAATTAATTTCCCGGGAGTTTCGATTGCAACAAATGATTTGGGAGTTATAAAATCTTCATTTTTAATTTATGAATATCAGGACATTCAATTTCTTGTTGTTAACTTCATTAGGCCAACTATATGACTTTTCAGTTACAAAGTCAACACCTTGAATTTATGGCTGCCAGATACATTTTTAATTAAGGTGTATGTTACATTGATCTAATTAAAGTCAACTTTTAATCTGTAAGTTCTTTAATAAATGACTATTGATGAAGTAAACCTTTGGTTTCAAAGAAATCCTTCTTCATTAACTAAAAATAGATAATACAGTAAGTTTAATAATGCATTTTTTGTAACTTACAATAAAACTTAAGTTGCGCAATACCTTCCTAAAAGGGGTTATTCGAATAATTACCATATTACTATGCAGAACATTGTCATGATTTCTACGTGAATTTTGCAATTATTAATCCACCTAAAACTTGTTGCAGAGATCAACAAGAATTCTCGAATTAATAAATAAGCCAGTTGATTCTATATTGTCTTAATGTCCTAAACAAACTAGTTTCCGTGTGGGTTACTATTGGCGTATGTAAGGTCTATGATCAATTCATGAATCTTTAATACTACAGAGTACCGAGTACAGAGTGCTTAATGTGTTTTTTTTTCTTTTTCTTTTTATACTTAAATATATGATCATTTATCAAGAAATAACATAAATGAAAATAATGACTGATTGAGTATGAAATAATGCACAATAACACATCACAAATAAGGTACCAAGCATAATATGAAATGAGTTTCTATATCTGCAAAATGTCATTTACACAGTGGTCAAATACTTCTTATGTTACAATGTTATTTATATGCTTATATGTAGGATGAATATAAAATAATGAAACTGATCTATTACCAAGAACCATCAACAAGTTTTGAACCAGTGAGCGCACTTAATTCAAACAACTCCATAGGTGTTAGCGGGATGCCTGGTTCAAAAAGATACTAGTTGTAACTTGACCCCATATAGGTTATCGCTTCATTAATATTTCACCAAAGCAATATTAATTCGAACTAGGTTCGGAAATATGATAAGAGATGTCATTTCCAACAATTAAAAAAAAAATGCTTGCATCAGACTTCTGTATTTTTATTTATTTATTTATGGCCTATGAAACAGAACTAGTAACCCAAAAACAAGTTGTATTATTTATATTTCATGAAGAAAGTTAAATTTCCTATAATGACTTCCAAAAAGATGAAATAATAATTCCATAAACACCTAGTGAAGATACGGCAAACAAATAAAGTAGCCCTAAGTGAAAGAAAAAGAGAAAGAGGGCACGCTAGCTGCAATCAAACTAAAGCACTAACTCCCTTTGTAAAGTAGGCCTTTTTATAACCACTTAGAGTTAAAAGGTTCATGTCAGAACCTTGAAAGGATATTAATTAATAAAATTCACGCATCGTCCTCAAATAGTAATGAAACCATTTCGATAACCAAAGTTCAAAAAATGTTTATTTGCAGCAAAGTCTGGATTTCCTCGGTCATAGCTCTGTCTAAAACAGATATCGAACTGAGAACTAAGTTTCTAAACTGCACATTTTTACAGTACCTTTTATCCAAACTCCACTCATAACTAGTTCTATTCTTATTTATAACTTCTACGCCTTTTATAAGTGTCATGTTTTTCTTATTAGTGTGACATGAATGTATCTATATGTATAGATTAAAAATATGCGTATTGTACATTTAACGTATTCCTTATATCTACATGCCACATATACTATTCAGATCTAAATATCCCTATCAAATATGAAATATGGTGGTAGGGCACTACAGACTACACTACCGCACATCAGTTAACAAACAAATCATATGCCTCATAAATCTTAAACATTTATTATAAGATCGCCAGTTGTCATCAAAATACAAAAGGAGACATTGTGAATTGACACAAGATATCAGGCCATACGTGCCAGTACTTGCGTATCGTTATATATGCTATGCCATAAGTGGTTAAGATATAGATCGCTATACTATAACGCGCTTACTCTATACAGAAATCAGAAATATATCATATGACTCATTGATTAGGGCAAAAAAAGTTGGTCATCAAAGAACAAGAAGTAAACTTTTTCTGAACAGCGAACTAGCGAGAGGCTATAGACAGATACAGCAGCAGCAGTCGAAAAGCATATCAAACCTGATAACTTTCATGCTAACCATGTTTTTAATACAAACCTGGTTATTTCTGTTAATACACTACAAAAAAAATACTTTCCAGCAATAATCATGCGCCAAAAACCTAATATGATTATTCATCTAAGACTGGGCCCCAGTGGTGGAGCTTGAACAGCTTCATAGGGGAGGCGAACTTGAAATGTTTTATCGAGAAGACCAAATTATTCTAGCGTAGAATATGAGTTTTTCGCATGTTAAAAAGGCATATATATATATATATTTATCTATATACTTTAAAATTTGAGTTTCATGCTATTAATGTGAGGTCTTAATGAAACTAAATCCATAAATGTCAAGTCGACACTAAAAAGAGTATGGATGATCAAAAATAAGAATCAATTTTTTAAATATTTTATTTCTTTATATATAAAAATGTTATAGTAGTTTAATTGTGTTCGTAGGTGGAATTTTTTAATGTCTTAATATTTTTATTACGATGTTAAAAGTACTTATCAACAATGTCAAAATACATTTTCAAAATGGTTAAATTCTTTATTTTGTCTAAGTTCTCAAAGATAATACAACTTTTAATATATTTTTAAACCTTTAGCTAGCGATTATAACCGTAGTTGTTTGGGGGTAGATTGAGATAATTAAAGCATCAGTCAAAAGTTAGCTCAATTTTTGTTTATTTTTTTACATTGATAGATACTAAGAATCCTTTTTGGTTTTGTGTTCTATTAATAATCTTGAGTTATGTTGAAACTGTTTTTGGATGTTGCTGTTTATCGATTATAAATGTATTGTTATTAAACAAGATAAAAACTTACCAGGAGGTACGTAGTATTTTTGAAAAGAAAATTGTACCCTACTAATAAACACTGATTTGGTGCGACTCAACTCGACCTGATCGTTATCAATTAACAAGTTATACTTAATAACTTGAACAACTTTTTTATCCATACTTTTAACTCTTTATGCTAAACATCAAATTTAAAAAAAAATTATATAATATATGTGCAACACACGGATCTGACTGACTAATATATATATATAATATAATTTATCTATCAATTCAAAAAACAGTGAATAAACTATGCAGTTAAAGGAAAGCTTATAATGAAGTTCGACAGAATTTAATTCAACAACTACTTAGAAATTTATTCTCAAATTTGAATAAGCATTGAGATCAATCACAATATAACTCTATAATATAAAAGTATATATTTCACTATGTACTATCATTGACATCAAAGAAAAATTATCACATACCTCACTCAAACTCATAAAACTTGAGTATTTAAGATCAAAATTGAGTAGATTTCGGCTATTGGCCGATAAAATAATAATCTAGATCTAAATTTCTATGGATAAATTTATCCAATTCATATACTACGATAAATTTTGATTTCATAAATATCTCTCAAGTGGCAAAAACTTGTAGAAAAGTAAAAATAACTATTACCCAATATCATATCATAAATTCTCACTAAATCTTGATTTCTTGGAGGATGCAACGGAGCAGAATCATGGAATTTTAAGATACACACGTATGAATTTTCTTGTTTTGTTTTCAAAATTTGGAGGGCCAGAACGTAATATATGAATAATATGTATAAGTATATCGGTATATGATACTAACGTACTCATGGGATAAAAACTTCATAACATAACCTAAAAGTTTTTTTTTTTTTTTTTGGGGGGGGGGGGGGGGCATCCCCTCCTTGCCACTTAAAAGCTCCGTCATTGCACGACCCAACAGATACTATGTACGCTTGTTCATTTCATTTGAATTTCCATCAAACAAATATACTGCATTACCCTCATCGCTTAGGACTTCATAAACACATTTCCAAATTCCCACGACATAAAATGACAAGACTGGACCATTGAAACCACTGTCCTACCTTTTTTTTTTTTTTGAAGAAAAAAATATATATTGGTCAATAGAACACCCTCGGTCAATAGATTGTCACCTATATCAGTTTGTAATTAAGAAACATCACTAGTAAAATAGTAGCATCAGAAGTGAGCAGCATCGCGCTACTTAGTGGCTTAGTACAGAAAAAGAAAATCCAATGGCTAACTATACTAAACAACAATCTAATATTCCATCTCTTACAAACCGATCAAGTGTCATATTTTTACATCTATTATTAATCCATTGGAAGGCTATTGATTCAACTTGGTTGAAATCCAAACAGGTTATTGTTTTCACCTTTGAATACGTTTTGGTTACAAGAATACTTTTTACATAAATGTCCATAAAAAGGTCTAAAAACTGCATCCAAAAATGATACTTTAGGTAACTAAAAAAAGATTGCGATTGAAACACGTCTCGAATCCAATATGATAAAAACATAGTTCATATCACTAGTGCTTAAAAGCAACAAAAAAATGTTGAAATATCATTACAACATTAACTGCCATTAAATTGAAGAATAAAATAAAAGACAAAGACATACATAGCCTTAACCATAGTACAATCAAAATTATCACAACATAAACCCCATGAGGAATCCATGATTCTCTAGATCCATATCCAGCCCAAACCAGAGCTCATTAATTAACATTGGTGTACGGTTCATCTCCTCTTCCTTAAGCCTCTCAGCTTCCTTTTCATTCGTTTCTTTCAGTTGCAACATTGCCACCTTCAAGTGCTCAAGCTCTTGTCTTCCTAGATTCTCTATGGGAGCACCCCACCAGAAATTTTCTTGGTTCTCCTTTCGTATCTTTTTAAGCTCTTTACCAGCCTTTTCCCAAGGCATCTAGTTGATCAACCCTGTCATCGAGCTCAGTGTTGAGTTCTTTAATAATGTCTTTACGAAGCTCCTTCATAAGTTTAGCAACATCTGGGTTTGGAGCAGGCAGGATCTCGTCCCAAGAAGCGATTCACAATCTTACCAACAGATGGATCCCCAAACGAGTAAGGCTTGTTGGTTGGAGATAATATAAGGACAGCCATTTCTACATCTCAAAGGGTGCAAACAGTGGCGGAACTTGAAAGTTGTATTTAGGGGGGCAAAATCCTTCGATATAAATGTAAGGGGGGTGAATAACACATATACGAGATATTTTAGTCTTAAACCTACCGAATATATACATATATACTAGTTCTACGTACTTTCGATTTTCGGGGGCACCCCTCCTGCCCCTTATATCTTCCACCCCTGGGTGCAAAGCTCCCTTGCCTTATTGAAAATGCTGATGTGACGTTTGGAAAAGGTAACACATACAAACTTCTTTCGTTTGCTATTCTTACCATGGCAAGCCTTTTCCTCCGTTTTCGGATTTGAGGCATCTTTAATTTGAAAGGTTATAAGTGGGTAGCAAATGCATGTCTATTTAATAGTAAAACTTTTTTGTGGTTTGCTATGAGAGAAACTAATGACTATATAAAGGGCTAATCCTGCCATGAAAGGGTTGGGTACATTGATGATGCATTAAAGGCTTGTTTTCTTTATGGATAAGTATCACTTAAGTTCAGATTAACTTTGATATATAATGGTCTTGCTTGACTGTATTATCTAAAGTAGATGATATAATAAATACTTACAGCCTCAGCATTAGTCATTCTCCCTGAAATTTTGTGTATGACAGCCATGACTTGAGATTTATTAGCTAAGGTTCATGAAACAAATGTGAAATACAACCTTTGTTCTATTATGATGTTCATGAACATATATGATATGAATTGCAATCAATGTTTTATTTTAAGGTTCATGAACAAATACATGATGCATAACTTATTTAGGGAGTAACTTTTAATATTACATATTTAGGGAGTAATTTTTTATATTTTTAATCTACAACCCTAGTAATGTTCTCTAGTCTTTAATGCCACCCAAAATATTTAGCTTTTGTGCCCATGATTTGATATGTGAAAAAAAAAAATCAATAAAAAATCCAGAGTATCTTATATATGTATTACTCAAACACTTAATTATCTTATTCACTTGGCTACTTTTTCCTTTTATTCTTCTTTTTTTTTTTTTTTATTATCAAAATATACAATTAAATGCTCTGTAGTCATCGATTGATTACTTTCACCGTAGTCTTGGATCTAAGATTTGTAAGAAGCGATGACCAAGGAAATTTAATGAATTTTAGATATGTTACATGAAAATACATAGAAAATTAATTATATGATTATTTGGTTCTATATATATGTTTTGATATATACACAGACGTTTCTCTAGAGTCAAAGGTTTTAATTGACAATTTATGTGATCATCCGATATATAGTTTTAGTTAAATCTATTCGTCACTCTTTTACTTTTTAGAAATTAAGCAATGAAATGGGAGAGAATTATATCGGTCATCTATTTTAAAAACAGCATTCAGTAATCATCAGTAGATAGTTTATGTACCAGAACCATTTTAAGAAAAAAAATCTTTTTCCAGAGTGATTTTTTATCCAAAATATATGTATCAGAAGGGTTACAACTCTATATATACGACCCACCCATGATTGAACTTCCTGCATCTACGTTTTTTTTAAACATAGCATGAGAGATCGAGCGTGATTTGAGAATTTTAAATACTCATCTAAGTATTAAGTTTCACGGTTCGGCCTCTCTCATCTGTTCTTTACAGAGTGACAACCTTATAGAATGCCAAATAGATGATGACATGCTAAACCATAGTTTCTATATATCAGACATATGGCAAATTATACATGTACAATCTGTCAGATAACCATATGCAGTAGATTTCCTGGTTACTTAGTTTGTAGCTTGGTTTTCTCTTCTTCCATCTTTTTTGCTAATGTTTTTGGCCAAGATCTAATTCTATCTCAGGTATACATGTACTGTAATCTGTCGGATTTGTTAATTCAGTGGGGTGTTTATTTGGCAATCTCCAGCATAACTTTAGTGGATCATATTTAGATATTGATTTATAATTGATGGTTTATAAAATTGACAATCAGAAAGTAGCATATAAGCCTTAATCCTCAAAATAGTACTTTCATCACCGGTGAAACCATAGGAAAGAGCTTAATACAACTTATAAGTGATATTTAAAAATAAAAAAAAAAGCTACACATAGGTAGCTTAATCACTCAGAAGCATGACATAATACTGTTCTTAAATATTCAAACAACCAAATACGAATAACCTTTCAAAGATAGCAAGAATTCCTTCAATCTATCTCCGGTCGTCTTGATATAGAAGCCTGATCACATGAAATGTTTGAATTTGATTAGTATTTCTAAGTATATAAGATAGCTACAACGATTATAATTAAAGAGTTTTGAGTAACATGGCAGATTGTACATAAACAAGTACATAATGATTATAATGAACCTAAGAGATATAAAAGGACGTAACCTGATTCAACGATTCAAATAGCCATATCCCAACACAATCTACGCGGAGTCATGGATAATCCAAGTCCAGAACCCATGGAACCAGAGATGGGGACCATTGACATTGAGTTAGCCGATTCGACCATATGTTGCTTTTTTAGTTCTTCAATGTTGTTTTTAAGCCTCCCCATCGCTACCTTTAATTGCTTGAGCTCTTCTAACTGTAGGCTCTCTATAGGAGCTTCCCACCAATTAGTATCTTGACCCGCTTTCCTGATGTTGCTAAGTTGTTCATTTTTGGTTTTCTCAAATTCCAGTTGACTATTCAAATATGTGAGTTGATTATTGAGTTCGTCGATTTTGGCATTGCGATGCGCTGCCACAAGTTCAGAGGTGCTTGAACTTGGTGGGGGATTTTGTGCGAGGAAACGATCAACAATCATCTCCACGGATGGATGACCAAAGGAAAATACTTTTTTCCCTGGAGAGAAGACGATAATCGCGATTTCCACATTACACAAGATGCTTAACTCACTCGCTTTTTTGAAAAGGCCCGAACGGCGTTTGGAGAAGGTAACCAATAAGTTGCTTTCTTTCTCCATTCTTTTCATTTGGATCTTTTGGCGACCCTTACTTCTCTTAGGCATCATATTAGAGGGTATGAACAGTTTTTCCACGTAGAACAATGAAAGTAGCCTTCCTTTGATTAGTTGATATATTAGAAAAAACTTAAGGATATTTAAAGTGTTAATCTTGTCTTAGAAATGATATCATGAGTTTGGATAACATAATAATACCACTGAATGTATTTCCATCTATAAATTTTGATATTTCAAATGCAAATTTACTTCTATATAAATAGTGTTTGAATGGTTTTCCTTACGAACATGATACTGTGTATTATCATGGTCGAAGGTAGATTATTCCAGAATGTTTTTCACCAGAAAGTTTTTTCCCGACATAATATGATAAACAATTAATTAATTAATTACAAAATTGGTTCATGATGAAAATGTTTAAAATAATTCTAATTAAGATATTACAGAGCTAGAAAGTCAATAAATAAATTTATTTAATCATCCCATGATATATCATATTAGAAACTTACATTAAAATAATACTGCAACTTAATTATGAACGTGATATTAACATCATCGCTTATGCAGTTGTACTCGATTAACAAATAAAACTTCCCTATTCTCGTGATATCTCAGGCCGTGATTCTTTTCGCGATATATTGTGCGTCTTGATCAATATTTTTGTGATATGAATTTTTGACAAGTTAGAAGTTTGATTAAGAATACAAAGGCAGCACTACAAAATTGATGGGCAAGTAAACTAGGTTCTAATTTTCTCTTAATTACTCTTTCTTTTATTATTCGCTTGGGTATTAAAACTATCAATAACTTTCTACATAAATAAAAAAAAATAAAAAATTAATAAGGAGTAGTAAATAATAATGCTTAAAAAATATATTACAACGATATTTATTACCAAATGATATTAAATAAATTGCACATCATGTTGTATTTTTCACTAATGAAATTTCATCATATCGAGAGAATTTTATTCTTTTCGCACTATATTTATTGAAGTGACAGTTTTATAACTTAAAAAAAAAAAAAGAAAAAAAAAAAAAAAAGATAATAATAATAATAATAATAATAATAATAATAATAATAATGAATTAAAGCTCTATGAAAAAACAAAACAAAATTCTAAATAGATTTATGAATCATTAATGCACAAAAGACAGAATTTTTTATAAATAAATAAATGTATTTATTGGTGATGTATATTCTAAATGATAATTACTATCCCTTCATGAAGTACGAACATATTAATTATTATCATTTTCAACTAAACAAAGAAAAAGGCGCAAGTGATTTGAATCGACCACATTGTTGAACAAAAGAAAAAAAATATTAGATAATTGTCAGTAATTCTAAGTATCAACGTTTCATTAAGCTCTATAATAAATAGATTTGAACCATGTGAAATGGGTAGAAAAAATACATTTAGTAAAATTTAAGAAGATGAGACCAATGCAACGAACATATAGATAGCGATAACATTTACTTATCAACGCACTCATTTCTAAATAGGTGTGTGGAAAGAAGGTACGTATTTATCAGAGTTGAAGAATATAAAGGTAAAATTGACAATTAATATATTATAATTGTCAAATAAAAATCTGAATCGAAATATAACTATATGCATATTAGATATCTCAAAATACCTAAATACAAATTAAAAGACACAAACTGAGATACATAATAAATGTGAACCCTAGATACGTAAATACAAACTAAAAGACACAATAATCTTTTTTTATTTTTATTTTTAACTTCTTCTTTTTTTGTTGCAAAACAAAGATATTATAAGCCACACGGCAAAAAGAAAACAAAAGGCAACAAAAGGAGCTCCAAGGAGGAGAACCGGTACAAAAACAAAACACCAAAAGAATAGAAAACACCAAAACAAAAGAAAGCTAAGTATCTAGAAGCTCATTAGGGCAAAGAATCCAATTAGCCCACGAGAAACGATTCCTTAGGGCCCTATTCGAAGTCCACAAAAGTGTCATCCTTTGAACAACGGGAAAAATATCTTCATGCAAAGCACACGATTTCTCTTCATCCGAGGAAGCATGCAAAATACGATTTCTCCAAGCCCAAACACTTTAAATAAATCCCAAACAAATTGCGTGAAATAACTTGGCTTTCCATTTATCTAAATAAAGGCTGGGAATCCCATTTAAGATGTCATCTAAGGACGGATTGAATAAAGGAGGAACTTTCCACCAACTTCAAATTTTTAACCAAATAAGCTTTATTTTGGGACAAGAAAGAAAGCAGTGATCTTTTGATTCTATATTTGATCCACAAAAAAGGCACGAAGACGAGTCTAAGTGAAGAAGACCATGACGCGACAAATTTTCTCTAGTTGGGAGGCAATTCAAGGCGACCTTCCAAGCACATACATTAACTTTGCGAGTAACCCAAGAGTTCCAAACAAACTCAAGAGGGTCAAAAATGGTGTCCAACATCTTTTTTTGAATAAGGAAACATAACAATCTGACAGAAAAATTACCTAAATTTGATGTTACAAACCCAAAACAGTATCTGTTAAATTGAAACATAAACACCATAACCAAGAGCATAATGTACTACAGAAACTTATATATAAAAAACTAGATTTTACAACCAGCTAAATAAAAGTATATACGCAAATAAAATGAAAAGTAGGTTTCAGTTTTATCGAAATTTGATCTAGAAAAAACCACCTTTTTTTTTTCATTTTTCCAACATAGAGAGGAATTGAAGATTCCAGTTCCAACATTCTCAAAGAAATTTTCATTGAAAACACGATTTTAATTATTTCTAGAGCGAACAATAAAAAAATATATCTAAGGTATTCACATTTATTACCTTGGAGAACTTCCTCTCATTCCATAAATGATGCCTAAAAAACCAAAGGTACCAATGGGTTTCTAGCCCAGCGGTATCAGGTGTTGCCTTCCCTCTTTGAGGTCGAGGGTTCGAGTCCCATCTGGAACATAGGTGGATTTTAGGAGTAGATTAGATTTGCCGTTCCAAAAAAAAAAAAAAAAAAAACCAAAGGTCGTCAAAAAAATCGATATGGTAGAAATAGCAAATAAAAGCTTTTCAGACACCTTCTTTAACATTGTTCATGTACTCGAAAAGGATATGTGAGCTTTTCACCCATTACCGGGTGAAGATTGCAAAGGGTGTTCCCAGTCAAAAAGGTATTCACATTGTTATGTTAACGTATTGTAATAATTGTAAATCGCTACGTTGATCAAGATACTCCTTAAGTTCAAACATGTCTCAACATACAAAGAGACTTTACAAGTTGAGATGCTTTTAAACACGAAAAAGGATTTTGAAAGAAGCGATCTACAATTGTCTAACGTATGGACAAGAAAATAAGAATACGTTTTCTATTGGAAAAAACAAGATGATTGTAGCATCCACCCACAAAGGGTACACATCTCACTTAGATTTTTTGAAATACCCAAACAATTAGAGAGAAGGTGACCATCTCAATCTATTGGTGATCTATTGGTGATCTTTGCTTTTCCAAATCATCATTTGGAGAATGGGAGGAGCTTCTACACGATAATTAACGAGTGTAATATCTAGAATAAAAAACAAAAATTCTTGATTTGCTCTTGGAGAATTTAAGAATATTTAAAGAGCTTATCTTACCCGACAACGATTGACAATTTTTATTAATATCATTAAGACTTGGTCTGCTTTACGGACTGTGATTCTCTAAATGCAAAAATTCTTCCATATATGTTGGGACCATTTTACTAAAAAAAAAAAAAATTTAGAAAAAACAGACAAGGTTACCATTAAATCAAAAAAACGAGTACAAGAAATATACGCAATACAAAATCAAACAAGCTGCAAAAATACCCATACTACAAGGAGTGGTCTGGGACTAGCAACAAGAGGACAAGAACAACAATAAGATAAGACCTACATCAACCTCAACAAAAAAGTCAAATATTACCCACCAATCATATACAAGAACAATAATTAAAAGACCATCGTACATCTTGATCCCTCTAAAACAATTCGAACAACAACATCAGTAAAAAAGACCACCGGGATCCACATCACACGAACATAAGTCAATGGTAGTATTACCAATAGTCCTGGTAAAAAAACAAGAGCCAACTCAACCACTACAACACCGCTACCTTCAAATACATAAGCATTCTCCTTATAGAACTAATAAATATTTACAATCTCAGTAATAATCTCCCTAACAATAAACATTCTTATTTACACGCTTACAGCCTCAGTAATAGTCATTCTTTGTATGTAGTACTCTTTTAGTCAAAGATATGACAGCTATGTCCATATAATTTCGTGAACTTATATCAATACCATTCTTTTGTGATTTGATTCAGGAGCAAATATGAACACGTTCATTAACATATATGAAATTCGGCCACTTTTAATATATAAATATTGAAATGTCCTTTCGGATAATTTTAGTCTACCATCCTCTTAACACCAACCAAAACTACATCTACAACATATCTAGATCGATGTCAACAGTCTACACATAGAAATAGTTACTTTCATTATGCTTACAGATTGAAAATAGAACATGTTAATAAATGTATATAAATGATAATCATCAAACTTTGAATCTTCGGTATTTCTGGATAATTTTTATTTGGTTAAATACTAATAATATTGATTGATAAATCTTTACGTATAATAAGTAAAGTATTTATGGTATTTCCATTGTGATAGTTTGATGATATTTTGTAATTTAGCATTTTATTCTTACACTGACGAATAAAATGATAAAAACTTGAAATTGGTAATTTTTATAGCTAGATTATGATTTAGCTGGTATAGATTATTTAATTTATAATTATAAACAATTAATATATTAACCTAAATAATATATTAAGCTAATTTATAATTATGATTTAGCAGGGTCCATTTTCTATACCGATCGAAGATTCATGGTGTAACAATGTAAAATAGATAACTCGTTTTTTAAAGATCACTTGAACTTTTAGGTTCACTTTGAATTATGCTCTTATACCCTAATCGAGTATAATTAAAAATGAACTTAATATAATAAATATTATATAAAAAAAAAAATCAAATCCGACTGGAACAAAAAAATTTGACACTAAACATATGTGCTCTTTTTCTAAAAAAAACTGGCACAAAATATACGCCAAAAAACCTAGATCAATCGTGTTTTAAGTAAAGCCGTAATAAACTTATGATAGTGAAAAATGTTTATTTGCTTAAATAGCCTTGGTAGATTAAAAGCTTAACACTTCAAAAATATATGTGATTACTCAAACCTAGAAAAGTTTTACAAATCACTTAAGCTAATCAACCACTCAATTTCATTGCTAAACAGTCCAAGTTTGGCGTATCTTTACCGACAAACTTGACAAGTATCGGAGACTTTGTTAACTTGCATGCCGGTAAAAACATTTAGCAATGAGTTACTCCATTAGTTGCTTACTTACCAACAACCTAATCAGTAGTTGCGAGAAAACAAGTTTGTAAGCTTCACAATAACAAAATGAGCAGTTTGGAACCTCCGACTAATTAGCAAAGTTACTAGAAAAGAAATATTACAAAAGAAATCAACTAATTACATCAGTGAAATGGGTGACAACTTCAAAATTCTTAGCAATCCAACAATGCATTTACACAAGCTCTTTAACTGAATTGGAGTTCACAAAAGTCCCACGTTTTGAAATCTACATGAGAGTAAAAGATCAGTTGATGTTCGTAAGTCAAAGAAAACACTGACTACGAGAAATGCTTACTAACGTCCATATGCAAGTGCATCATCGTAAACAAAAATTAGATATTCATTAACCTAACGAAACAATCAACAAACATAATGCTCTACTGATTGTAATATCAAGACATATCGAGAAAGACGTGAGAAAAGAACATACTACTAGGCTTGGACCATTGGTGCATTTATGCACCACCTTGCTGAGGGTAAATCGAGAGCAGTCTATGATTAAAACATGTGGAGTTAGTTTTGTATCTGTTTTCTATATCATATCATATACAATGAATTTCAAGTGAGCATAAAAATCATGATAACACAATTATCATATATATATGCTAGAAATGAAAAGCTACAGAGCAATAAAAACATATTAATTCATTTACAAATTTACTACTGGTCAGTACTTACTAACTACTACTATCAGCAGTGACTTCATAAGCAAAGTACCTCCAAGAGTCGATGAAATATATGAAGAATAGGTACTTTAATTTAGTTCATCTACTTTCAGAGACGAAACGCTATCAACAACTCTAAAAGGGAAAAACCTGATGCCATATTGAGGTTAAAGTCTCCATCACTACACAAATGATAACTGAAAGTTAATTGCGATTCCACGATGTCCCCTGCTAATGAAGAACACCACAACATAAACTTCAAATTCCAATCAACTAAATTTATTAATAGAAGATTTTTCTTGGTTCAAGTTACTACTTCATTCAAAAGAAACATATACATGTTACAAATTTTTATACCAGTTCTCTTAAGTTCAAACTTTTCTTGGTACCCACATAAATATATTGTGACATGTTTAGTATATACCTGTAATTTGCTCCAAGTACTCTGCAACATAACGGTAGTAAAAGTCACCTACATTTGCTACAAGTCATTACCAGCTAGAATAGTCAGCTTTTGCAAAACTTTTAGTTTTTGGCAAAACATGAAGAATATAAAAAAAAAACTCGTACATACATACATACATACATACATACATAAATTGGCAGTCTAACTGTATATACATACGTAACTAGCATAAAATATAAATTGAACCACAAAAAATAAAATATTTTGCATAAACATAAATAATTTTGCGAAATGATTTGTTCTTGGCCAAACACGAAGAATATCGTAAATTATCGAATATGCATACATAATTTGACAGCTGATTGCATGTACAAACATAAAATGTAAAAAAGTTAGCCAAAAATAAAATTAGAACTCGAAAAAGGCCAAAATCCAAGGGCTATGTAGTTACCTGCAGAGAGAAAGACGAATTAAATCGAATAAAGCAGGACAAGTTTTGACCTCTTCAATGGCGAAGCAAGAAAGAAGCGGTCGTATCTGAATCGAAATTGGGCTTTTATACACTGGACTTGGCCCAATATACCTAGTCTCCTTATATTATTATTTATTATTATTATTATGATATTTATAAGGTGAAAAAATAAAAATAACAACTGATTTTGAAATATTAAAGACTTATAATACTAGAAAGACAGTGTGAACAACTTACAAAGGAAAGCGTGTGACTGATAGTAATGAACGATATAAACAAGGATTTTTTCGTCGCACATAGCTGCGAGTATTTGGAGCTAACTAAAAAAATTAAGTTTAATTACTTTCTGAAAAGCTACCTCAATTCAAATAAGTTAAGAGTAGAATGAGCGATTTAATTAATTACCATAATTAAATTAAATCATTGAATAAATCAAAATCAATATGTGAATCTTAAATGTACTGAAAATAGAGAACCCTATATTATTTGAATATATACTGATGATAGTAACGAATAGTAATAAATATTAATTTCAATATAGGATGTTAATCACAATTAATAAATATTAATTTAAAAAATTAACGACAATTAAGAATCATTTTATAAATAGAAATTTCCTAATCTAAAAATAAAACTGAATCTTCTATGTAACTATAAATTCATAATTTCCACTCATCAAATACAATTCAATTTGATTGGTACAAACACAAATCTTCTATAGAAATATCTTTCATAGTATGTGTATTAAGTTGTATATTTTTTTGTACTCGTATTTTCTTTGGTTTTTCACATTACAATTGATATATAATGTGTTATTGTGAATTATCAAGCTCTCTACAGGAAACAAGAATCTTTAGAAAAACATTGTTATATTCGGAGATACAACAAACGTATCACTTTCATTCTAAAAACATTGTAACTTATATTTTGTTACATTTTATCTACACATAAAAATAAAATGTAACTTAATTAACGCGTAAACTTAAATAGCTACATATATTTTATCCTATGAATAAACAATGTTACATTGTTGTGCTCCAATTAATTATTGTCAAATTCACTTTTAAAGTGACTTTAAAAAATAAAGTTTTCTACCACAATTTTCAGCTCCAATTAGCCTTTAATTCCAACTAATTATTTGCAAACATAAGCCTTTTTTCTATTTCTTGTTTTTAAAGAGGACTAGTATACCACTCTTCTGGTCCGGCCCAACTTTCTTTTGGATTTTTATTTTATTGTTTTTATGATTAAAACATGATTTTACAATTTATCTGCATTTCGTAAACTTATTTTCCTTTAGAATTTGACCAAAAAATTAAACGAATCTGTATATTATATTCTTTCGGATGACGACTACCTCTAATTTTATAGTGACAAAATATAATCATACAATTTGACCTATAAATTTCGAATTATTGTGTTAATTATTTAGTAACGGAATCTTGTAATATAATATCTTCAATATATACATGCATTCATTATATCTTATCTTGCATATGCACACCGATCTTAAATTAACTCAATATCTTAATCACGTCGACTCATGTCTATAACCGCGTTTGTTTGGACTATGATACTTCCTTTCGTTACTATCCAATCAACTAATTTATATTTATAGGGTGTGGATCAAGAGGGAAGCAAAAATATTTAAAAATGAGAAAAGCAAATCTCAACCCTTAATTTCATCATAAATGAAATTTCAAAAATCACATATAATTTCAAAATTTAACATTCATCACAAATGAATATTAAAAATATTTATTTATAAAAAAATTAAGGGCTAAGATTTGTTTCCCTCCTTCCCCAAAATTTAAAGCTTCCCTATGTATTATTTCTCTCTCCATATATATATAATCTATAATTCCTTATTAAGCATTCATCATTTTTTTCTTAAAATTTAAAAAGTAATATGAAATTTTTTTATTATGTTCTTAATATAAAGTCAACTTAGAAGATTTTGATATATTTATACTATAATATAGAGAATTTAGGTATTTTATTTATAGAAGCTTTTATCACAATAAGATTTAAGATTTCTATAAATATACATATGTGATTCTCATTTTTAAATTTAATTTAACTTTTATTGACTATCAATACTCTTCTTCATTTTTACACCACAATATTTTCAATCCGTAATTGTTAAAGATAAAAATCTAGACCGTTACTAATCTACCATCATAATTAGTCAATTTGATAAAAAGAGAAATAATATAGAAATCGTTAATTTACTGCTAATAATAAATTATCCTTCGCTGCATAACACGAGACTTATACTAATCTATCTATATATATAAAACAAGGTTTTGGATTGCTTATGTGTCAATCTCTTATTAATTTAAGCTTATGTGTCAATTTTTTAAGAACTAGGCTTATTTGTCATTTAATTCTCCATGCCACCTCATCTTACATACTTTCTCCTTTTTATTTAAATTTAAATATCTTACAAACTATACATTAATAAATTATAAAAATTACATCATTAGAATCAGCGTCATTTTATCTTTAATTAGATATCTCACATGATATATTTTCGACGAATTTTTTTTCTTCCTATTTTTAACGCTAATTCTGAATATGTAATTTTTATAATTTATTCACATACGATTCCTGAGATTTTTTGTCATTCGTATTTGAACTCACCCCTTATGGGTTAACCCAAACTGATGATGAAGAGTTCTGAATAATTTTGGTTATTTGGTTTTTTAAATGTTGTCAGCCATTGTCTGCATGTGACTTTTGAACTCTTGCAACATATGTTTAATTTACTACGTAATAATTTCAAGGCATGGGTTTTACTATCAGTAGCTATGCAATCCTATCATATTTTTATGTTGATGTTGGGTACAGCCTATTGGTAATATGATTAACCTTTTGATTTTCTTTATTGGCATGGTCACAAACACCTACTTTTATTGACATACCTGTTGTATACCGTTGAGAACGAGTAATTGTTTTTATTGAAAATGAGAAATCAGTTTTGAGATGAAATTTTATATGTCTTGATTTAGGTAAAATTTTGGTTGATCGTAAAGTATAAGTTCCACATTGTTGAACTATTTCAATACTAATTGATTCTTCTTTTTCACAATTTCTTTAATAAGTGTAAATTATTAGTTTTAATAGTAACAGTACCAATGTTGCATTATCTTAACATGTTAGATTAATTGTGATTTTTGAAGTTTAAAGGTTGTAAGTGTATAAAGTTTGTATGTTTACATGATATTATAATGCTTAAAACCACCTAAATCATTATCGACCTTAATATGTTGAAACTATATTTGACACATTAGTTATTTATTAAACTATTTAAAACCGTATTTTTTAAACGGCCGTGCATCGCACGGGCTCAATGCCTAGTATATATATATATATATTGTTTAATTATGTCTCAATTATTTTCTTCTCGCCTACGCGCTTTGATTTTTATTCGTTAAAATAAAAAAAGTATATATAAATGGATAGCATAAAGTTGTTAGCCTTTGTTTTAATATTTTTATGGGTTTCAGTGAGTAATATATTCTGGCAAACATTTAATTACAATAAAGCTAGGTTTTAATCACGAAAAATCGATTGGAATGCATCACATTACAAATAAAATATAAGTAGAACAGTTCACCAATCATCATGAATTATGGGCTTAAGGAAGGTACGTAAGTATATATATATATATATACTAGGCATTGAGCCTGTGCGATGCACGGCCGTTTGAAAAATACAGTTTCAAACAGTTTAATAAATAACTAATGTGTCAAATATAGTTTCAATATATTAAGGTTGATAATGATTTATGTGGTTTTAAGCATTATGATATGATGTAAACATACAAACTTTATACATTTACAACCTTTAAACTTCAAAAATCACAATTAATCTAACATGCTAAGATAATGCAACATTGGTACTGTTACTATTAAAACTAATAATTTACGTTTCTTAAAGAAATTGTGAAAAAGAAGAATCATTTAGTATTGAAATAGTTCAAAAATGTGGAACTTATACTTTACGATTAACCAAAATTTTGCCTAAATCAAAATATATAAAATTTCATCTCAAAACTAATTTTCTCATTTTCAATAAAAACGATTACTCATTCTCAACGGTATACAACAAGTATGTCAATAAAAGTAGGTGTTTGTGACTATGCCAAGAAAGATAATCAAAAGGTTAATCAAATTACCAATAGACTGTATCCAACATCAACATAAAAATATGATGGGATTGCATAGCTACTGATAGTAAAACCCATGCTTTGAAATTATTACGTAGTAAATTAACATAGGTTGCAAGAGTTCAAAAGCCACATGTAGACAATGGCTAGCAACATTTAAAAAACCAAATAACCAAAATTATTCAAAACTCTTCATCATCAGTTTGGGTTAACCCATAAGGGGTGAGTTCAAATAAGAATGACAAAAAATCTCATGAATCGTATGCGAATAAATTATAAAAATTACATATTCGGAATCAGCGTTAAAAATAGGAAGAAAAAAAATTCGTCGAAAGTATATCATGTGAGATCTCTAATTAAAGATAAAATGACGCTGATTCTAATGATGTAATTTTTATAATTTATTGATGTACAATTTATAAGATATTTAAATTTAAAGAAAAAAGTGGAAATGGGTAAGGTGAGGTGGCATGAGGATTAAATGAAAAATAAGTTTAGTTCTTAAGAAATTGACACATAAGCTCAAATTAATAGGAGATTGACACATAAGCAATCCAAAACCTTGTTTTATATATATAGATAGATTTTTTAAATGATATTTAATTAGATTAGATGACTGTGATTAACTAATAATAAAAATCCGAAAGTATCTTCCATTGAAAAATGGTTTTTGTAGCTATTTGGAAAGATGAAATCAGAATATAAAAACAAAAAGTTTTAACTCGACGGTTACTTTGAAACTAATGCTACGTCTAATTGATCTACAACTTTATAAAAGATATTCTTTTGGTCTAATAATAAGTATCAACAATCAACAATTAAATTATACAAAATTAAAAAAAATTATAATTAAAAGAAAAAAAAGATTATCATATTTTATGCACGGTTTTCGATGAATCAATATTGTAAAAAGTTAAATTATAGGTAATTGGACAGAGGAAGTGTTTTACTAACGTTACACTTTTGACATCTAGTGTTGTAAGCAATATTAGCGAACAAATCAATAAATTTTTAACTGTTCTCCTAATAATACAATTGTTATATACTTTTTACGTAAAATCTAATATTCTACAGTTATAATAATTCGTTTAATTACAAATGATACAAAGAAGATAAAAGTCAAATCACGTAGTTGTCTATTGGACACTAAATATTTTGCGTATCTAGTGATGTAACAACATACGGAGAAAAACATCAAAAGATTATAAGAAAAAGGTTATCTAGAAAGAAAAAGGTTATCTAGAATCTTTGACATATGCTTTTTAAAGGTTTGTATCATTGATTAATTAAGCAGATGAATAGTATTAGAATTTAGAAATTCTCCTGATAGTATTATACTGATTTTTCAAAAGGCAACAAGATTATATATATATATATATATTAGCTTTTAACCCGTGCGATATACAATTATATATTATCATGTGATACTATGTAGTTCTCAATGATAAGTAAATTGGCTCCAACACTTTGATAATGTATAGTATAAAGTTCAATGCAAATACTGTGAAATATTAGTGATCATATAATGTTTAGGTTTTTTACTTACGGATATAATAAAAGTAGAACACTACTAAAAAGATTGTATAATGACACATAATCGGTAAATCAAATTATTACATAAAACATATTTCATTGAACAATGTTTACAAGTTAGCAATCTCTCCATAATGACATAAATGATGTAAATACTAAAAAGGTTGTATAATGACACATAGTTGACATATATATTTATAAGTTATTACATAGAACATATTGTATTAACGGACTTTATACATTAATAATGTCTGTATAATTACATTAATAAATTAAAGAACAGTTCACATGGGCTAATCTACTTCGCCAACTTAAGGAACTATATGAGAAAAAAATGACCATCAATGGAGCAAGGAATCAACAGATGATCTTGACATTACTAAAACTTGATACTTGACCGCCAATTGATTCATAAAGCAAATGCATATACCAAAAGCAAGTCACAACAATAGCACAATAAGAAGAAAAAATATAAATTGTGTATGCTATGATGTTAAAAGGCCGAATTGATCATCTTGTTTCGTAATATAACGGTTGCAAATAAAGCCACACACATTTGCAGGACTTTGGGGTAGCAAATTCTAAGTAAAGTAAGGGTTTCTACCTGCAAAGCTAACATGAAGATGGAGGATGAGGTTCAATTTGCAGACTTTTTATCGACAATTCAAGTGTACATAACAGAGCACATTGATATATTCAAACGGACAACCTTGAGTTCATTTTTGTAATATTCATATCCCAGGAAAAAAACTATTTGAAAATCATTTTGTAATCTAGCAAAAGATTAGTTAAAGGCAGCAACATCAAGGTAAGGTTCATGCCATAGGTGGCAAAATGAAAGGTGGTGAAGACGTTGACATGTTTCTTTACTACTAATCTATTATGTTATGCATATGAGACATAAGAGGTAAAAATCACCCTATTCGATCCATTAACATGTAAACGATTTTAAAATGCCACCTCTATTTCATTACACGTAGGATGCAACATTGAGTGGCTAATAGAATATATATAGTCGGAATGTTGAACCTGAACTTACTTGTGGAAATCAAGATTACTCATGTAGAAAGTATAGATAGTCAAGATAGAAATGAATCTCAAGTTCAGCATCCGAAGCACCGTTTCATCTACTCAGCGAATTTTCTAAATCAATGCCACACTTTATGTTCATTTTTGGTGAATGAATCCTAAGTATACGAAATCTCAACAATCAAGTAGATGAAAACAAAAATAGAGCAATCAAATAATTTAAGAAAATATATAACGGAGGATAGAATGGGATCTAGTTATATAGCTAGATAGCTTGTTTTCGCTCCACATTGATCAAGTACATCACAATCAAATAATAAAGATTATAATGTATTCCTTGGACAACTTTCAATCTTTTTAAGTATAGGTGGCAAGATGGGTAGGTCATGTGGATAACGGGAAAGACGAAATTTCAAGCCAAAACGGGAATATTTAGTCTATTTAGACATTAACAACAATTATAAAAGAATTATTACCTAATAAAGCAATACTTTTGGATTATATAACCGAACATAAAAAAAAACCATCAGTACTAAATTAACTCAATCAAGGGCTAAGGCTTTTGTATTGTTATATTTTGGTAAGTTCAAACTCTTTATGAGCATGTTAATAAGTGTGTAACCAAGTTTTTCTATTAAACTGAAATGCTTAAACATATATAACATTACTAAAAAACGACGAGCCATTTAAAATGAATATGTTCACGATAAAAGATAGAAACATACGCACCAATAGAGGTTTCCAAGTGAAAAGTACTTGCTTCAAAGAGTAATCACTCAAAGTCGGTTTGAGATCCTATAGAAACCCAAAGAAAGTTAAAATCACATTATGTCAACTCCTTTATGAAGCTACCTGGCAGTAAAACAATCTACTCACATACATAATACCTATAGAGAGGAGAGAGAACCAATTGGTCCATCTATTCTTTAATTCATATAATGATGTTCATGTTTACCATCTATTCTTTGTATCATAGTGTTTGGGTGAGGTTAAGGAGAAAATGACTCTTAAGGATAAATGTGTAATAAGGATTCTAATATCTAAATATGTCCAATACATTATTTTTCACACTTTAATATACCCTTTTCATCTGATGCACTAATCTTTTTTTTCTAATCATTCACTCACATCGCCTGGTAACTAAAATTTTAATACCATGTATAGAAGTAACATTTGTAAAGGTTTTAGGATATAAATACCTCAACCTTCTGTCCCTGACTACATGGTGTCCCCATCATTTTCACTTCCCCAATTCTTTCTTCACTTTGTACATTCATAATTCATTTTGCAAAAAAAAAAATAAAAAAAGATAAAAAAAGAAGTAAAAAAAACCCATGAAAAGCATAAAACTACCTCAAACCAACAACAGATTTCCACCTTTCCCCACCCATACCTCCCTCCATCTGTCTTAACTCCCTAGTATCTTTGCTAATTGCTACCTTATTTTATTCACCGATTGCCAATTTGCCATGACCCCCCATAGATATTATTAAACACCTATATATAACATCAATCACAGTTCCCATGGTTTGCTCCTTCTCCCCTCTATCATTCATGTTGAACCCAGCTCTTTTACTTGAGCTTTCTTGACAGAGCCATTAAACTCAACTATCTTCCCATTTGTTGCATTTAATCCTTCAAAATCAACTCAAAAGATGCCTCCTGCTCACTCTTCTAACACTTACATTTTACTACTTTGCCTCTTAACATCACTGTTTTCTGTCATTAAAGCCACTTTTAACCTCACACTCCCTCATCAACACCCTAATCCTGAAGCTGTTGTTCAAGAAGTACAAAGGTAACATTTTTATCACATTCAACACAGCACCTTCTTTAGTAATTTAACAGTGAAATTACAAGTAATCCCATCTGGGTTATGCATGACTGTCTTCCACCATCTGGGTATCACTCCCTTTTTATAAATAAAAAAAAAAACAAGAAAAATTACTCCTTTTTAATGCTAAAATTACACAATTTCCGATCTGGTTTTGCTCAGTACCACATTCTACCTTCTGGGTGTCTCTTCAATTTTCCGAAAATTGTTTTTAAAAAAAGTAATTTTCCCTTTCTAGCTCGCATTTGACTTCATTTTAACTAATTTGACCTTTTTATACACACAGGAGACTAAATGTATCTATATACAGAAGAGAGATGCTAGACAGTAGTACCACCGGCAGCAGCAGCTGTCTCACCGGAAACCCAATCGACGATTGCTGGCGGTGCGACCCAAACTGGTCAAACAACCGTCAACGTTTAGCAGACTGCGCCATTGGGTTCGGTGAATCAGCCGTCGGAGGAAAGGGCGGTCAGATCTACGTGGTCACGGATTCCTCCGACCACGACGTCGTTTCACCAACTCCGGGCACTCTTCGTTACGCCGTTTTACAACCCGAACCACTTTGGATCATATTCCAATCAAACATGGTCATTAAACTTAAACACGAGTTGATATTCAACAGTTATAAAACGATTGACGGACGTGGTGCCAACGTGGCAATCACCGGTAATGGGTGTATTACGATTCAATACATCAGCAATGTGATAATTCATAATATTAGAGTTTATGATTGTAAACCATCAGGGAATACTAATATACGGTCAAGTCCATCGCATGTTGGGTATAGAGGGAAATCGGACGGTGATGGAATAAGTATAGCTGGATCAAGAAATATATGGATAGATCATTGTTCATTGTCTCATTGTACGGATGGATTGATTGATGCTGTATTGGGGTCCACTGCTATTACTATTTCAAATAGTTATTTTACTCATCATAATGAAGTTATGCTTATGGGTCATGATGATACCTACATGCCAGATAAAGGAATGCAGGTAATTTTTTACTAGTAATTTGTAGTTTACGCAGTAATTAGTTATACATTAGTGTTCTTGGCCTACTGAAATGTGGAAAAGCTGTGATCTTTGGTAAGTAAGTCATAAGTTGGTAAGCTTTAAGCTGTTAAAAATGACTATTGGCTTCTTCGAAATTTAAAAAAAGTCGATAAGGCCGTAAAATAAGCTAATGCGAAGACCCGTTTATTAGTTTTAACTGACTCTGTTTTTTTATGTGTAGGTGACATTTGCATTTAATCATTTTGGGAGGGGGTTGATACAAAGGATGCCAAGGTGTAGACATGGTTATTTTCATGTGGTGAATAATGATTTTACAGAATGGAAGATGTATGCAATTGGGGGGAGTGCTGACCCGACGATTAATAGTCAGGGTAATCGATATATTGCACCACCGGAAGCCGATTCTAAAGAGGTAACGTGTTAAGGATATTATATCTTTTTTGTGATTAGCTTAGTATTCGAGGTGCACGTTTGATATTGACATTTGCTTATGTGCTTAACTAGTTCTTTTTGGTCAATGTGGTTGTTTGATTTTAACTAGGTTTAGTTATGAACAAATTTAGTGTCTATGTACATCAAAGAAAGGTAGAATCACGATGATTAAAGTTTTCAATTAAAATATTAGATGGTTAAATTTAGAAGACTGATAACGACCAAACATTGGTTTTGTTTCCATCATTTGATTAATCTTGCCATGTTTGGCATATGGATTTATGTTGATCTAGAATTGCATAATCTTCAATTTCTATTTTTGGATGCCAACTCTAGCATTTTAGCGGTTCTAAATTCTTACTTATTTTTTGAGGTTAGTCCTACAAAGATGTTTTTGTTTGTCCAATATTTATTTTAGAAATGGAGTACTTTCAATGTTGAATTGTACCCTTTCATAAAGTTGTGGTGCTTCTTATATGGTTTACTGTTAGTCTGTTACTAATAACAATTTACTCTTGATATTAAAGATTCAAATGTATATTACTCTTTTAAACTTACAATCCTTTTGATACGCGTTTTATAACATTCGTGCACAGGTAACCAAGCGAGTGGACACAGATGAGGGGAACTGGGCTGGATGGAATTGGAGAACGGATGGTGATATAATGGTAAATGGTGCGTTCTTCGTGCCCTCTGGCAATGGCTTGAGCGCAAACTATGCAAACGCCGAGAGCTATGAGCCGAAGTCGGCCAACCTTGTGACGCAGTTGACGATGTACGCCGGAGTCTTTGGTGGCCCAAGGTATGTGTACTCTGTTGATCCTGCACATTCTTTGCTTTACAACTAGCATTCTTGATTAGTTTATACTTTATACAGTAGAATTCACCATCCAATTGACCCCTTGGCCTTTTACATGGTTCCTCCAACTTGGTATATGTTTATTTGTGGCTAAAATGTCTATCCTACCCTTTAGTGGTTAGCAGAATATTTCTAGTTTTGCTATTTCCACTCCACTTTCCACTTCTCACTTCCCACATGGCCTAGTGACAACCCAACAGTTTCATGGTCTTTTTTTTAACTATGCATATATTAATGATTTTGGCAGTTGCAATAATAGACTCTAAAATTTTTGGACACATTAGTTTTAAGGAGGCAAACATTAGATGAGATCAGTTTAGCAGTCACATTGACAGGCCTTGCATATTTTCTTTTTACATAATAAAATGAGAAGTCATAAAATAGGGAGTGGAAAAAGTTAAAATTACAGATACATGATGTAACACCACATCACTTTACATTGGGTGTGCGCGTGATCCTGCGGGGGAATCTAGAGTAACAAAAAATGCCAACCGTCATGAGTTGTCTTCACGAATTTCATCTCAATGTACAACTTGCATTTCATGTTTTACAAATCATTCTACACACATTCTTCTTTTTTACATCATCTTAAACTAAACATAAGTGTTCATAATCTTTAGTCAATCTTTCTAAATACCATTTTGATAGGTGATATAGACACTATTATTCATAACAAATAATTTCACTAAAATAAATTAATCAAGTTTCCTGGAATACAAGTATTTGTGTGTGGTTAAACTTTTGTTTTCTACAAATTATCTCTCGTTTAATAAGTTTTCATCATTTTGCTCAAAAACTAAGAATTCATCATAAATTTACCTATTAGCTCTTTGATAATCATTACATTATCTTCATGATATTGATGGTGTTTTTTTAGTGATCTACAACAAACTATTTTTGTATGTATTTGATGAAAACAAGCATTAGAATAAGTTTCGCATTTTTGTAATCAAGTGTCAGACAAGTTATCTCTTTTTAAAATATTATATGTGGGACCTAATGGTGTTTTAATCCAGGTTATGGCACTAAACACTATTTTTATAGAGTCTAAAGAGTCCCCGCATTGCCATCTTGGAAAGTGAGTTAACACCTCGAAAAAAGTCCTGAAGTGTCTTTTTCCTTGTGAAAAGGGACAAATACACTTTTTATCTTTTAAGGGTGAAAAGTTTCGATTAAATTGAAATCTCAATTTTATTTCATAATGAAATTTGTTCAAGAATGAATTGATATGGAAGTTATCAAATTTTCTCGTTCAAAGAAATTCACAGTTCTTGTAATTCTAATCCCTTTCCAATTCCATCAAAAATATTTCGCGAACCAAACGCAGTCTTAGAGTTGCAATTGAAAATTAGCAAAAGGTTTCATAAGATGAAGCAAAAGGAACATAATACTAATATTAATTAGATCAGACCAAAAACATTAACTTAACTCATAATTAGGAAAAGGGCAATCATGTCTTTTCTTCACATAAAAATTAAGCAAAAGGGAACTTGGTTGATTAGATCCTGACCAAAATGCCCTCTTTGATTCAATTAAGAGAATGGGTAATCCTGTATTTTTCAACATGCCCTCTTAGAGTTCCAATTAAAATTAAAGGGAACTTTAGTACTTTACTTGGTGTATGTCCCGAGTCTAGACCAAATGGTCCACTTTTGTCACGCAATTAAAATTGAGCAAAAGGGTAACTCTGTCCTTTTCATTTAACCAAAGTGGGATTGGTTTATTAAATTAGTGACCAAAATGCAGTATAACACAATTGAAAAATCTGTAAAAGAGTAAAACTGTCTTTCTAATTTGTTTAAGGGATTAACCAGAATGGGAAATGGATCTCCGACAAAAAGCAAATGGGGTAGTGCTGACTGTTTCACCGTTCATGTGGACAAATAGTGTCTCTCAGAGCAAAGTGACCGATCATTTTATAATCACTCAAAAAGGTTGCCACCTCAGCGCCACATTATTTTCACATTAAAATCACACTAACATTCATTTTTATATGTATTCATCACATTATTTTCACACTAAAATTGGATCCACATCTAAACACTTTTTACTTTTATAAGTAAAGTATACACACACAACATAAAAAAAATAATAATAAAAGTGACTATCACTCAAAGTGATTGCCACCCTTTTAAAAGCCACCAAGTTGAAGAGGGAGTGATTACATCAAAGTGGTTCTTGATCACTTTATACCACCTTCTCCCAATCCCTTTGCTCTTAAAAATACACAAAAGGGAAGTGTGCTTTATCAGAACCTGACTAAAATGTAACTGGATTTTGTTTTCATGAGTGAGAAATATCAAAATCAATTCTGTCAGGGTCTGAAAAGAAAATGTATAAGCAAGCTGGAAATTGTGACTTCTGGGTACAAATGGGGCCACACTTGATTTATTCCTTTTTGAAGATTAGTTGTATTGGATATTGACAAAAGTAGGGATTAGCTGCATGCATCTTTTTTATACAAAAAGTGTGTTCATTGTGACCCATTTATTGCCCACTAATATTAACTTATTTAGTCTTAATAAAACTCAAGTGCTTCTCATTTATATTAGCTAACAATCTTTTCTTTTGAATATGAACAATATTGAATTTTAGTTATCTTAGAGCATCTCCAATGTATACATAGTACGTTCATTTACACCAAAATGTATATTCTTCGAATATAGTTATATAAAATATGTTTCAATACTGATGTATGCACCCAATTATAGACTAGGTAGTTTATATTTATATATTCCTTTACGTCATTAGGAGGCAATTACAGGAAAACACGCCCCTCTTAGTATCGTTGTCTCATGCACTAGTTATTTAGGATAAAGTGATTATTGTATTTTGTAAAATAGTCATAGAAACACTATATGCGGGATCAAAATATATTTTACTAGGTGATATAGTATTAGTTATTTTGGTAACTGTCTCCCCTTGACTATAAAAAAAGTAATCATAGTAAATTGGTAATGTCCACTTTGACTCTTTGAGTCATAACATTATTGCGTAATCATCATTGATTTCCACAATAACCCCTAGAATCACTTTACAATTAACTAACTTTGTACCCTTTTATTTCTGTTACCAATAACCATGTTGATGTTATGACAAAAGCTCAAAAAAGCATCTTTTTTATGAGTGACTACTTTTTTGATACTTTTAACCAATATGTACTGCTTTCATAGCATGATGCACAAGTTAGTATTATAGCATTATGCTCTTTTGTATATAAGGGTGGTTGAGCTAATGTTACTGTTTGTGTAGGGATGACGATGGGAGTGAGTCATTCAGTGACGGTACAATCACCGGTGATAGCGCAAGTGGGAACACCGGAAAAGGTGGCAGCGGTGATGATGACTACTTTGGGATGACGTTCGGCGGTGGCTCGGTTGCAATATCACCACCTTCAAACATACTTCTTTTTATTGTTTTAGTTTTATACATTACCACTACCACAAACAATGGTGGTATATTTTCATTATTATTACTATAGTAATTAATTAAATTCAAGATTTTGATTGATAACAGGAAAGAAAGGTGACAAAAAGGTTCATCATTCTGGTCTCAAATTTTGTCTCTGGATTGTACTTAACTGGTTTGTTGAATTATAGGTGATGTAATTAGAGCTAACAGATTCGATTGTCCTTTTTAACTTTTTTGATTAATAAAAGTATAAATTAACAAATCTAAGGAAAAGAAGTTAAAAGAGGGTATACTCAAACCGAAATTATTTTAGATTTTGTTTATAAATTATAATTAATTAATGATTATTGATTTATCAGATGGACTATATTTTCTTAGGGATTATGAAGGTCCAGCATAGGATACCCTTTAGGAACATTTTTGGGTACCAACATAGGAAGATAGAATGTGTGTGGTCACTCGTGGTTGCATTATTATATCCAAATGTCCATTTCAATTGCTTTTATTTTTTTTCCATTTTAATTTAATAAAGACCCTTACTAAACCTATGTTTAAATGATCTGTTATATACATCATATGATTGTTTTGTTTTATAACAAAAGGATCAGTTAGCTCATCCTTGTTAACTGTATTTTCAGCACTGCATTTCTTTTCCACGATGGTAACAACCGTAATTGAACGACTTTAGTTCTAGGGCATGATGTGTTGTACGACATGATAAAAACATGAGATGTTCCAACAGTTTTCTGCAGGGTTTATTGATTCGTGATGCGTTTAACTTTCACGTTTTTATATTGTATGAGGTTAACTTAGAAATTTTCTATCGTATGAAATAAACTTTCAAAAACTCTCTATTGTATGTTGACTTGCCTTTTTTGGCCTAGACAAAAAAGGAATATTTCCTTTTCTGAAATAGCCAAAAAATAAAATATTACATACAATAGAGAACTTTCAGAAGGTTTACCTCATAGAATAGAAAATTTCAGAGTTAACCTATTACAATATAAAAACATAAGAGTTAACTAATATTAAAAGTTACATCAAAGATGTATCTTCGATGTATCTTACTTGCATGTATCTTAACTTAATTTTCCTATAATCATGAATATGGTTTTCAATTTACAGAAGTTTAAACTCTAAAGATGTAACGATCAATAAGGTTTCAAGCTTCACGCTAATTAAAAGTAGTAAGAAGATGTTTTGGGTTGCATTTTTTTATAATTTGTGTTGGGTGCAAACCCAACTCCTACATCGAAAATATAAAGAAACTATGTATATAAGTTTATATAGCCTACTCTTATTATCAACAATTGACTTTAAAGTGAAACCTAATTGTGCTTACATATTGGGCTTTGTACAAGTTAGACTAAAAAAAGGTCCTGACAACTTGAAATCATCTATTACAAGGTTTATTGAACTTATTTTTTCACACTAGAGAGTAGAGACTAACATCACATATGTTGATCACAAACATTGATGTGCATGGCATGTATATCCCATGTATTCACATACTTAGAGCATTGTAGCTGTGGGTACAATCATCTCTCAGCATCTCAGGTCTACCCGCATCTACAAACTTATTCTTGTGGCAAATAAGCTTCACAACACAAGATGCAAATAAAGATACCACACAAATATCAACATACGGGTTTCAATTACTTAGCATGAAGATGCAAATCAAGATACCACATAAATAGAAACATGCAGTTTTCAATTACTTAGTATGATAACCACGCCCCGCACATTACCAGACACAAGTTCAATTGCAAAAGATAAATAGTAATAATTTCATGAAACAGAGGTTCGTCAAAAGCAAATTCGCTAACCAGGTTATAACATACGCAAAATAAGAAAGTGAATACCTCCACAAGTCTTGACCAAGCATCAGATAACAAGAATCACAATCCTATTGCCTGCTCCACCTGCATTTGACCAGAAAAGGCCTCAGTTTTTGCAATCACAGTGGGGTAAGGTAACATTACAGTCAAAACAGAGCCTTAAATTTTAAGTGTCATTAAACAAAATAAGTTTGAGTATTTGAGAGTGATGATATGCACCAGTCACCTGTTAATTAATCATCCCGACTTCTTCCAGCCACTTCCTTCAGCATCATCCTTTTTACCATCTGCATCAGAGTCCTTGGAAGATCCCCATCCTCCACCTCCTGCATTACTACCACCACTGCCCCAACCTTCCTTTTTACCAGCTCCAATATTAAAAGAATCTGTTGGTTAAAATGATTTAAAGAGTAAAGTGAAAAACCTTCATTTTACTATCTGGTAAGAAAAGTTATAAAAAATAACCTGACTGATCACCACCACTGTCCCAACCACATCCTTGTGCATCAGCCCTTTTACCTCCATCGGATCCCCAGCCTCCAGCAGTTTGACCACCACCGCTACCCCATTGGCTTCCTTGTGCATCATCATTTTTCACTGTTGTATCAGAAGCTTTTGTACTACCCCATCCTCCCCCTGTTTGATTGCCACTGCTCCAACCACTTGATTGCCCATCATCCTTTTTACCTGCATCAGATGCCTTGTCACTTCCCCACCCCCCTGCTCCCCCACCACTGCTCCATCCACCACCACCGCCGTAGCTTCCACCTCTGTCACCACCACCCTGGGGGCATTCTCGGGACATATGCCCACTTTCTCCGCATTTATAACAGTTTCTGTTGCCTCCACCTCCACCGTCTCCACCACCCTGCGGGCATTCTCGGGACATATGCCCACTAACTCCGCATTTAAAACAGTTTCTGTTGCCTCCACCTCCACCACCCTGCGGGCATTCTTGGGACATGTGCCCACTCTCACCGCATTTGAAACAACTTCTGCTGCCTCCACCTCCACCGCCTTGCGGGCATTCTCGAGACATATGCCCACTTTCGCCGCACTTGTAGCAGCTTCTTCCACCACCGCCACCACCTCCCCCCTGAGGGCATTCCCGTGACATATGCCCAACTTCACCACATTTATAACAACTTTTTCCACCACCACCACCACCCCCCTGGGGGCATTCCCGAGACATATGTCCCTCCTCACCGCACTTAAAACAAGCATTACCCCCACCACCTTTGGGGCATTCCCTGGAGATATGACCACTCTCGCCACACTTGTAGCAACTACGGTCACCACCACCACCTTGTGGGCATTCACGAGACATATGTCCCATTTCACCACACTTGAAACAAGCATTCCCACCGCCACCGCCACCGCCTTTGGAGCACTCTCTAGACATATGACCAGCTTCACCGCACTTGAAGCAGTTTTTGCCGGCACCGCCACCACCACCACCACCCTGGGGGCATTCTCTAGAGAAATGCCCAGTTTCACCACACTTAAAACAGGTGTTTCCACCACTTCCACTACTGCTTCCATCTTGTTTGCTCCATGAAGAGCCACCTCCATCAGCTGGCTTACTCCAAGAGGATCCTCCATCGTTACTCTTGCTACCCCAACCACTTCCACTTCCACCTTCATCTTTGTTTCCTCCATCTGCAGCCTGCTTATTACCCCAACCACTACCTTGGTCAGCTTGGTTACCCCATGAAGATCCTCCAGATTGAGTTGCAGGTGCACCCCAACCACCAGCAGTAGTGGTACTTTCATCCTTTTTAGCCGCGCCCCAGCCACCTGTAGCAGCAATATTGTCATCCTTTTTTGCAGTACCCCAGCCACCAGTGGTAGCAGTATCTTCATCCTTTTTCGCTGCACCCCACCCACCAGTTTCAGTTGTAGGTGCAGCAGACGAGTTCCAAGCCGACTTGCTTTCATCATCATTACTGCCACCAGCATTGCCCCACGAGGGAGCGTCAACTGGATCTTTGAGTTTCAAACTTGCACCACCCCATCCAGCATCATCCATATTATCATTTTTGACACCACTCGAGCTTGCTCCCCAGCCACCGGATTTATTTTCACTTGCTGATGCACCCCATGGAGTAGTTTGTTGCGTTGCGTTAGCCTCCCACGCAGAAGCTCCAACACCGTCTATTGATTAAAAAAAAGGGAAGATCTTTAGTTCCAATGTACCATACCCCCCCCCCCCAAACACACATACACACTTCCAACCCCATAAAAAAAAAAACTGAGATTCTTCATAATCAACCATACTGTTACTGGCATCATTATCCAGCGATTCTTGTATCTGTACCAAAAATTAAGTTAAATTTTAGTTTCAAGGGATTGCATGTTCATGGGATAAATAGAGGGAAAATGAAAACATCGTGATTAACAGAAGATTAACACACCGATGCCCCTGCTGAAGGAAAAGGTGCCCAATAACTCCTACAAACACAAAGTACTGAAGTGATCAGATAACAGTACAGTTCACTTTGATAGATTCAAACTAATGCCCAATAGGCAAAACAAAAAGATTGATAAACACTTAAAAACACACAGACGGAACTTGCCAAGTTAGATAGTCAATATTAAAGCTATCTTATTGTTCCTAATACAACCATATTCTTGATAGCTTATAAGAACTATACCATGTAACAGCAGTTAGCAGCATATGGTCAATATGCATAAAAGAAGATCATGATGAATTCCCAGCAGAAGTTAGGGACACAGTAGCCTCTTTTAGCCCACTTTTAAGCAACGGCAAAAAGAAATATGTAAAGAAGTTCATAAACAGTCATTCTGATCAACGTCAATTTATCATATTTTTGTAACAGCTAGAAATATTAACTTAGACAACTAAGTTATGCAATTCTGGAATATAAGCCAAACTAAATTTGGAAATTGATGAAGTCCCACTATTCATCACATAGACAAGAGGATTCGTAGAACTTCAATACATCTCTAAATACTTAATAATAATAATAATAATTAATAATAATACGAAGGAAGCACGTATATTCGGTAAGTAAAGTTCATTACAAATTTTTCAGAAACAGCTTGTAGATCTATTCTTGGAACAAGCTTAACAGTAGCCTTCCTCTTAGATTCATCCACATGCACAACCTGCATTCATATAACTGGGTAATTAACACCTAATTAAACTTCAAAATAGAAATCCCCAAAAACACATGGCACTGCCAAAGTGCAAGGCAAAGTAGAAGTCTTCATATCCAGATATGTGGGCGGGGTTAGACATGTACCTGTGCTAGGTCCCCCTTGTATTTCCCATTTTTCACGCGTGCCCAAGTGTCCACAGATACCCCACTATACTTGCTTCGAACGGAGAATAAATTTGGAACATCAGACGGTGGAACAGGAGCCACACGAGCAGGATATATATTACACAGACCTTTGCATGCCTGTACATATGAGAGAAATTCATCCAATCAAGTCTGTGAACAATTAAACAAGCAAGCAATTGGAAAAGATACCCTTATATGTAAGTGTAACCGTGCACATAGCGAACAACAACAAAAGTTTACAATGACCATCATATATATCCATTCCCATCCAAACAAGTAAAAATGAATATTAGTAAATTTCACCTCATTGATATCCCATTGCCTTTCAGCTTCAATGTAAATAAAACCCTTCACATGCTCAACAGCAAATGCAGAAACTATTTGCAGTTTAGTTCCAAGAGATTTCAAGTCAACATACTTCTGCATGAGGCAGAAAGCTGAATGCCTCTCGCGTCCGACCTACAGTAAAAAATAGTTCAAACACTACAGAGTAACAGCAACCAGGGCTTAAAAAAGAATAATAATCTGAGTACATCAGTTACAAACAAAAATTATAAATACCATGCATTTCACTTTCCAAATTGTTGGATCATTCACAAATGGCATAGGTGTGTTCCGGTCATCCATCCTTGTGGCTTCAGGTCGATCTTCTGCATATCTAACAAAATTAGCACCTGTTTTATAGCGTGCTTCCATCATTTTATCCATTTCCTCTTCATCCATCTCTTCTTCTTTGGGAAAAAAGGGAATGTTCGGAGTCTTTGGTTCAGTCTTGACTTCCGGATCTGGGCCGAGTATATCGTCAAAGTACACTACAGCAACAAGGAAATATTATCAGCATTCAAACAACAGAATTAGAACGAAGAAACCTAAAGCGATATAAGATAAGTACTTACAATAACAAAGCATAAAGTTTAAACACGCTGGAAAGAGCAATTTAAACATGACGAAAATAACAATTTTAAGTGGGTCTTCAAGACTGCCTGCTTATCGCTTATTTTTACAGTACATAAACACGTCCAAACACTAACTTAAAAAAGTGATTATCTGCTAATGTAAAAAGGAATAAGCACTTATAAATAAGTATGTTGGTACCTGCTTAAAATAAGCAGATCGGTACAAATTCAGCAATCCCAAAGCACCCCCTATAAATACATGTACCATAGTCTGTTGGGTCATCACCCATTCATGCATACATAAAAAAGGAGTAGACAATCTGCCTCAAATACTAACAACAGGGTCAGGACTAGCATATACAGACATGCAAAGTCACAACATCATCAAATAAATATACATGCATTGTTATATACAAGGTGATTACAAGTTCTCCACTACAGATCATTTGCTCAAAACACATGCACATATAAAGTTTGTACAGACCGCATTATCCCCAAAATAGAACACATCAAATCATGCAAACATAACTTTCCCTATATCTACTACAAGTTTGCAGAAAACCACATGTTTTTAAGTTAATAGATAATACTGTAATATTTAGTTCCGTACAACAAAAAATATACGGAGTATTTATCACGAAACCCTAGAATCGAGATACATTTTGTCAAATAAGCTTCATACCCTACCATGTTGAACCATGCAAGCCACAAATCAACATCCCACATGAAAACAGTATAATAAACCCTAAATTTAAACTAAGTAAAAAAGTAGCCCTAAAATGACAAAACGTAACAAATACACAAACAATGAAACAATAACGATGATCAGAATAATTTATATACTATTTATATCGTCATTGATGAAATCATCCTCTTCATCCGAACCGCTCTCATTGATTTCATAAGCGGTATCATCTAAGAACTGGAGAACAGCCTTGTTTTTTCTCTTCAGGTTACCGGATTTATCATCTCCGTTACGTTTTCGTTTCCCCGAGGAATGATTCCTTTGCCTTTATCCACCATTTTTGTTTTTCGATTTGACAAAATTCAAGGCTTTTTGTTTGAGTGAAATGATAAAATTAGGGGGTTTAGTTTGCAATGACTCCTCTGCTGACTGCTTGTGAAGCGGTGAATCGGGGGTTGTAAATTTCCGACGACACCCGAAACTCAATACAAAACCGATTTGAAAACATGCAGATTTAAGTCGAAATTTTCCACTCGCAAAACCTGTCAATGTACAAATTTTTTAATAGAGTTTAAATCACCCGATAAATTTTGAGTCCCCGACAATCGAAAAAATTTGAAAAGTAATTAAGATTTTAAATATTATATATTATATTAATATTAATATTAAAATTTAATATAATAAAGTGTTTAATAATACGTTAGTATTAAATTTAGATGAACATATCGGATAATATGAACTTATTAAAATTTTGTAAACAAAATTTATGCTTGTTTATGATGAATTATAAATTATAGATATTGACATATTTGATCTGAAATTGACCTTTTAATTAAAAATCTGTTGATTTGATTAGATGAGAGAGTTACTTGAGTCGGGTTCGAGTTAATAGGTTTTGAGTTGAGTTGAAATATTTAACATGATTAAAAAATTAAGTCGAGTTTGAATCGACTAATTATGACCTGCCAACTCGATAATCTGAACGGGTTAACTCGATCCAATTCAAATTGCCATCTGCAAGGTGAACATGGAGAGAAATTATACTACGTACTACTCATCATATAGTGTTTTTATTACTTACACTATCAATACATTCACTCGTTGTTACTCGAAATCAATATAGATGATATAAAAAAAAGCATAAAATATTTTAGGATTTAATAAGATTAATAAAAATAACAATACACGAACTTTATGGGTTAAATTGTAGATTGTAAATAAATTTATATAAATTTGTATATGAAAAAAGTTATTTAAAAGAATACATGAACTAAAAGGATTAATTATAAAATGCAGGTGCTAAAATGACTTATTTTATAAACATAAAAGAATACCATGTAAGGAAGGGAACTACTTTGTTAAATAGGAATAGTTATGAACACATATAAAACCAAAATTTTTAATTTAATTATAATTAACTATTCACTTTTGTATTACAAGGAAAAAACTCAATCAATAGTTCAGATTCTATATGTTACTATGTTTTAATTATATATAAAAATATAAAGATTAAAGTATAAGTGAAACTTTAAGTGTGCATGATTAATACTAACATGTAATTAATTGTAATACAGTCGGATTTTGAAAACAATGAGATTGAACTTAAATATATAACATTAAGTTTTTAATTTTATTGTTAAACAAATTAGCGAATTGAAATGAGCTAAAAAGCTAAACCAAATCTAACCCGTTTATTAAATAAATAAATAGATTAGCATTATCGATTCTAACCTATTTTAACTTGGGTTAGCCTTCTAACCTATTTGTTTACATTTTGATTCGTGCGTTTCGTTTAATGTCAGTGATTACTAACTCTAAAATAATTGATTTATATAATTATATTGATGTTGAAACGAATAATAATTTTTTCTCCCATCAAATCCTCATAAACTAACATGATGAGAGATGGCACATCTTTTCTCATCTAAATCCTTAATTTTATAACGTCACAAACTCACAATCTTATTATTAGGATGAAAATTAGGATGATGGGCTAGAGTGATACATCAATATTCGAAAAATACTCAAAAAGAAATCTCAAAGAAATGTTATATTATTGGGACCTTGAAGCGTACTTCTAGTACTACAAAAGCTTACACGTTTTCAATATTAAAGGAGTGATTACTATCTACTAGTATGCATGTAACAAATTTTAATGTTATAAATGTTTAGGAAAAAATCATTTAATCTTGAAAGTATATAAGTTAGTTGATTATAGCAACATGCATATTTATCAACGATAATCACTTTAAGTAACTTGCTTTTGAATCACATACGTACATTCTACGAGTACTTCAACTCAAGATAGATCGTTTTCATCTTTACAAAATCAAAATCTTAGCGTAAGATCGAGATCATAAAGTCCTATTTTAGTAATAAGTTTATATGAAAAAAATAGTTAACATGGAACTTTAATATAAAAATTAGGGGGAAATACCAAAAAATATATATATACTACTTTACCCACTTTCTATTTAAAGTACAAAACTTTACTTTTTTGTTTTTTTAATTTTTGGTATCCAACTTGTAATTTGTCATCAAATTAGGGACTTTTTATTAATTTAAGGTGCAAGACTTTTTATTTATTTGTCATTTAACAGATGATGATTTTTCAACGAATTTTTTCTCTAAAAATGACATCTATACTTAATCGATTCATATCTTCAGATTATTACATATATTTAGCTTCAATTTTACCATACCCATCAATCTTAGGACTTTCGTAAACCATGAGATTCAATTTTGAGCGGACATGTTTGTGATGATCGTAAAGTTTCTAATTTGATGACAAATTGATGATTTGATACTCTAAATTGAAACAAAACAAAACAAAAAAAAAGCTTTGTACTTTAAGTAGGAAGTTGGGTAAAGTATGGTACATTTTTCTGTATTCATCCCTAAAAATTAAAATGATCATACAATACTATTTACGATCCTATGACCGATTGTACGATCTCTTTACAATCCTATGATCAATTTTTACGCTCCCCCCATCTTACATGCGATCTTATAGAAGTTACGATCCTATAATCATATGTTTTTGTATAGCAAAATTGTGGGATCAAACAATCACGACCGCGATATTCATAACCTCGCTTCAACTGTTCATTGTCATAGCATAAATCAATTACGACGGTTAACATGATTAATGTTGTGTACTGTGTTTGCCCTTGATATGATTTTAGTTGATTGTTGGTGTTGGTTGATTTTTTGTGTCATCTATATGATTGTGAAGATAAAAACTGATGAACTTTGTTTGAGAGTAAATTTATTTTTAAAAATAGTATTCGAGTATAATGAATTAATGATATACTTATTCACCTTTGAGTTTTAAAGTACAAGCGCAACATTTTCTTTTAGTATGTAGTTTTCAACAGTATACATATGGAAATAAACATATACAGCTACATATCTGCACATCCATGTCATTTACGGCACCTACGCTTATAAAAATAAATCTGCATACTATCATACGCTTATCTGTGTACCATATAAGCAACAACGGTAGGGTGTTTCATATATACTACGTTAACTTGACATTTGATAGATCCTGTATAACATATGAACAAATCATGTGTCAGGAGCACATGCCGAAGACCCATAGAAATACAGTGCCTATCAAATATCCTGAACATAAGTACATAACACTCTGAATCTTTAACAAACTATGTGATCCAAATACAAAGCAAATCTAGAAAGCATATAATAGACTCATCAATCAGTAGCAGATAACAAGGAAAGTTATCAGTAATCAAAAGTAGATGGACGGCCTCCTCCCCTTCTAGGACGGTCATATGGACCAGCTCTGTCCCTATAGTTTCTTCCTTCATAGCGTGCTGGTCCACCACCACCATATCTGTCACTGCTCCTCCTTGGGCCAACTTCCCGATCATAGTCTCTCTCCCTGCCATATCCACTTTGAGGTGGTGGATGACGCTCTGGAGCTCCATATCTATCACCTCCAAACCGATCTCCACTGGGTGCTGGTGGGTACCTGTATGAGTCCAACAACAGAAACTATATAAATATTTGTCTGTCGCATTAAACCATAAGTGGTATGCAACTAGAGGTGGCAACTTGGACTCTATTTTTATAGATACCTGTCATTAGCATACCGACTGCGGCTCCCATACTTGCTGTCTCTGCTCTCATAGCGGTCTCTATCACCAAAACGCCCTGCATCATACCTGTCATCCACATAGCGGTCACGGTCTGCATAGCGATCTCCACGACCAGCACCGCCACCAAACCTGGAGCGAGAGGAAAACTGGCTGCCACCTCTGCCACCAGTTGAAGGGCAGTCACGAGCCCAATGTCCTGAGCGGCCACACTTAAAGCATTCATCCTGTCCCAGAGATCTGTCACCTCCGCCATAGCCACCTCTACCATCAGATGGATAGCTTCCACCATAACCGTGATCTGCATCATCACCACCCATTCTAGGCTGGGCCTTGTTAACTGATATCACTCGTTCCCCAAAATCACTGCCATGCATTTCCCTGATGGCATCTTCCATACCTCGTCGGTCTGAAAATGTCAGAAACCCAAATCCACGTGGACGGCCAGTGTCTCTTTCAAGCATTATCTACATAAAAACCATGCTTAATACCATACAAACAAAAAAAGCAAGATACCGGAGGATATAATTTTACGAACTATAACATAACTACCACTGAAAAAAAATTAAAGTTAATCTAGTAAAGTATTCCAGACTATAAACGAGTACAATAACAAGCTATAAACATGTTTCATGAAGCATAAGTACACTGTTTGATATAAAATTGGCAAACCTTGAAGGTTCTGCAAACTTCGAGTCTTTGACAGCAAAAAATTGGTGGAAATCAAATAATGCACAACACAGGTGACTTTACAGTACTCATCATCAAGTGGAAGAAAGAAAATACCACCTTCACATAAAAGATAACAAGCAACATCCATCAAAGGACACATTCGCTTCATTACAAGAATGGCAACATTCTGGGGCATGACAATTTAGGAGCCTCTTGTTTCATCTAAGTAAACAATTTTTTGTGAAATTACATTTAGAAGATGTTGTTTCGAACTTGAAGTCAGCTATGCCAGAAAAAATCTCAAACACCAGTCTTTTTGAATGAAAAATAGCTTGGTATCCATGCTATAACATACGCAATTTATCAGTGAAGGGGAATATAAAGTATATAAGTTATTTTTCTAACTTGCATTTGAAAAGTCAAGTAGATAAGTCTACCAGTAAATGAGTTCCAACAAAATTACTGATGATTTCATATAAAAAGGGGGAAACAGTGTCTTTCAATCTTAAATTCTTTATAATGATAAAACAATAGCTTTGCTTATAGTGTTAAAAGAACAATACAATACTGAAAAATAACAGTCAACCACAAAAGCTGCTTACATGATAATAGAAAAACTGAAATGAGAAAAGGATCGTTCGCTTGGTTTATATTACCGTTTGATCAATTTGACCAACAAATAACTTAATTTGTCAGCTTTTATAATAGATCAGGGTGCTCTGTACCAATTACTTCATCAATTTCTTCTTTCTGACTCCATTCAATGTAATATCTTCGTTACTAGCAGGTCTTTAACGATAACTTTTCTAACCTTATAGATATTTGCCACAAAAACAAACAGCTCTTGGGATGACTTAACCACATAAGTTCAGCTGACGATTCAGTTCTGAGACTTCGATTTTATTTTACTTTAACTTTTTAGGTTCTATAACAGTACATAGTCCTAATTCTGACGATCTCACAGAGAACCTTTTCAGTGAAATTCCAAATCTCTATCAAATTTTCTTCCCCACTCTGGTCGATGTAAAGCATATGTTACTAATTGATCTTTCAGAAAAACATACAGTACTTGGGATGCTTGACCACATAATTTGGTGCCTAACTGCCTATACAGTTCACTTTTGTCTCATCTAAATACTTCTCTGTCTTAGATACATAATATTCACAACTTCCATTGAGATGAGAAAACAGTGCATGTCAATAAAGTTGAAAAGGTAAATGCGCTATATGACTTTGTAGGTACTGCTAAGAAAATCTAATCAATTCTCTCAGCCCCTTTATTATGTAATCAGTTGCACCAGTAACAATAAAGCAGTGAAATTTCCTCAGCCTCTTCTAATGCCAGCCAACTACAATTTTGGTGTCGTAGCTTTCAGCAAGGTATCTCACATTAAGACAAGCATACCACAAACCGCCCAGAGAAAACAGTAAGAAGATGCTCTACCCAAAACTAGTGCCTGCAATCTCAGTTCTCATCTAGTCAACCACATAGCTGCTATATCCAACATAAATCAGCAAAGAAGTCCAATCATGACTAACCAAGCCCAAGTAGTTGCTTTCATGAGCATAATGAAGCAAAGCTCCAAATTTCCACAAACATAACTAGATAACATGATTAAACTCGAAAACCGTCATGGGCTGATCATATAGGCAACACAAAGAATTTTAGTCGGTAGAAGTACTATAACAATTAACTCCAGCAGAGCAGGACGTGAACTCGAAAAACAAGTCTAGTTTCACAATATAAGCAGCTATTGATATTTCTTCCACAAACAACTGTTTTGTGCCCTAAATTTCCAATATATCATGATGACAACCACAAGACTTTGATGTGAATGTCAGTTCAACATCTTAACAAGAAGACACTGAAAATTGCTCAAACAGCAACAGAACAGACCTCTGTCACTCTCCCCATCAAATAAGAAGATGGAAGTCATAATCCTAATGGACTCTTGTGTTAATCTGAGTGCTGAAAGTTTAAACAGCTCAATAAAATACATGGCTGGTGGAGTATGGCAGATGCAGCTAATGATTAGTGCTCATCATCTAGGCACAACCTGACACGGACTTTTCAGAAACTACTGCTCAAAGCTAAATCCTCACCCATGTTTGATTCAAATAAACATCACATATCATGACAATCTTTTGTCACTTATCTGCTGCTTCACAGAACCTTGGACCAATGAAGCTGGTTCTAGCAACAACCATAGAGCACAAACACACTTCCTACTCAGGTGAACAACCAGGCATCACTGCTGTACAAAGTAACTTTCTCTAAGAGTCATCAACCATTGAATGGAACAAAAAGCCATAATGATGTTGCAAACTTCAAGAAGACTCTTTAAAAAGCATCTCAGATAATATTTAAGTCAAACAGGATTTTAAAGTTTTAGAAAGAACGGTTCTCTCCGTAAAATAAAAGAAATGTTCTTGACAGCATCAACCGAAACTTTCATGGCTAAAAAATTGCTTTTACATAGTCTGCCAGAACAAACATAGTTTAGTTATAAATTAATAGAAGTATTGAAGTATAGTGAATAATAATAAACCTTGGAAAAGCAATCCTGAAAAACTTGAATATCGTATATGGATGATTTCCAAAAGATAATAAACTTTATGGCAGCGTGAAAAAATACTAGCTAAACAGCTTCCTGAAGTTTACTAAATCCCTTTGACTTTTCGAACGCTCAACCACAGGTTAAAGCATAATAAGGAGAGTCCAAATATCCTTTAATCTCAAGCCACCGCACTCTCTCAAAACAGATCAGAGACTTACTTGAACAAGAATCTGATTCAAGCTTCAATGAGATTGTGCAACGTACTGACCGAAAAATATTTTATTTCGACACAACCAACTGAACAAAGCAAAGTACAGAAACAACAGTGAGCTTCAGCAGTTCAACCCAAAAGAACCCAAAACTCCATGTAAACAAATCCATCTTAAGCAACCAAAGATTCAGAACCAGCATTCCAGGAAAAATAACAAACAAAAGAAGAATCAATAACAGAGGCGACAAAAAAGGACAAAAAGTTAAAAGAATACATAAAAAAATCATGACTTAAATAATTAAAAGTAGACTAACTATTACTGACAAAATGAAGAACCAACAATCTTGTTACCATATACTTACTTCTCTAGCATCAATAGAGTTTCATAAACACATGCAAGCCTTCTTATGGGCATGAATAAGCAACAATCTTGTAACTGTGTGAATTAAAAGCACAAAAAATAAGCAACAATTCCTATAACTATTACAGGATTTGAAGATCATCATATCCTGTAGGGCTTGAATTCCCTAAATCCTCCATGCGAGATCCCAAAAAACCTACTCAAAATTGAATAGTTACAACGTACTGATACAAGTTTCTGACTGTATACCATATTACAATTTTTCTGCTAGTGAAACAACATAAATGATATAACTACTCAGTTCTACTAAATCAAAGCACTAAAAATGATAGATATGTTTTTTTATTTTTTTATTAACGCATGGTAAATTTATAATTAGTCAGCACAAAAGCGTAAATTACATACATACACATATTATACATAATTAGAAAATATAAAGGTAACGAACCTGAGAGTCGATAATTTTGCCGAAACGGCTAAAGGCATCTTCAAGCTGACGCTCAGTGACGTCCCATGATAGTCCTCCAACAAATATACGGTAATCGGAGTCTTTCGCAGCCATCGATTTCAACAATCAGCAATCTAATTTTGACATACAACAACATATTAATCAGAAACAGTAGATGATATTCGAAACCGAATCACAAAATCGATTAAATTACAGGAAATCCGTGTTAATTATACAGAAAATTACCTATTTTCAAAAATCGCTTTTAATTCGAGAAGAACAGAGTTAGAGTGTGGGTTTTAGGTCTAAAATTGGAAACCCTAGCAACGGAGGGGTACGAGAAAATGTAATTGGAGCGACAGGATGTTTGCTATTGACAATTTAGGTCCTTCATTTTTTAACTATTGACACCTCAGTCCTCCTTAATTTCATGATCTGATATTTAATACGACCGAATAATATATTTTTTTGCATAAAAGACTGTTAAGTAGAAAAAAGAAAATACGATCTGAAGGATTCGAAACAGCTAAGGTCAGTTTTGTTTAAATGATTTACAAACTATTATTGAATTAAATATAATTTACTATCTACTATCTATCATTCTTAAATAAGATCTTAAGTAAAAGATGTACGTTACACTTTACAGATTTTACATAAATTAATTTTTTCATTCTCTCTTTTAAAGATTTTATGTTATATTCATTTTGTAAGTAATCTTTTGTACAAATTTTGTAGTTTAACATTTCTCGAAATATTAGTTACCCCATACCTTTTTCTTATCTATCAATGAGACGATGTTTGATATCTTGATGTTTGATTTTTTTATTTCTTCTCGTAGAAAAAAAAAATTATCTATACAAAATGCTAATGATAACTCTAAGGACTACGATTAAGTTTGACAAATATGATATTGAAACATTAAGTAAACGCTATCCTTTTACATAGCAGTAAAACCATGAATTATGAACGGAAAATTCTTATTATTATAGATTAAAATAAAAATGTTGGACTTAATTAGTTGTTCTAATATATATTTGTTAAACTTAAACATAGCTCTAGAAGCTTTAGTTAGTAAAGTTTAATTATGTGATAGAGAATTATGATGACGTAAACGCTAAGGATAGCAAAAGGCAATGAAGTGAGATTAGTACATGACAAGTCAACTAAAACACTAAAAGTAAAAGAAAAATTGTTTGTAGAATGAATGAGAAAAAAAGAGGACGACATAACTATTTCAAGAACTGACAAGTTAAAACGATGTCTTTGTTTTTAATGTTTTCAGATGTACAATTTTCCTAACTTAATTTGTTCTAGTGACATCAATTGGCGTTATTGTCTATTAGAATTTAGAATCAATGAATAACTGGCGTTATATATGTTTGATAAATTGTTAATGGATAATTTGTATAATTAGTTTTACAATACTTTCAAGTAATTGCAATTGAATGTCACAGTGAAAAGCATCACTTTTAACTTTGAAAAATGATGAAGGTTGACACTGCAAGCTCACAAGCTAGCAAATTACCAATATGATGGTAATGGAAGTCGGTAACAGAAGTAGTAGGTCGACTCGACCCTTAGAAGTTCCTAGAAATGAAACAAAGAGCCAGAAAACAACGAAAGGAGTACCCCTGTATTTATCAATCAAGGTAAGTATTTACTACTTTAATACCATAGATGGTGAATAAGATAGATTGAGACATTGTATTTATCAGGATGCTATATTCGTAGTCGGCTAGTTTCATTGAACTATGAGTCGAATGAATACATTGGTGCAATTGCTTGGAATGAGGGCAGAAGACGGATAGATTGGGGATCAATCTCAAAAACCACGACGATTGTTAAAGGATCCAATCATAAGGTTATCTAGATATTACATATGTCGTGTTTAAATGTCGAATTCTTATGTACCTCCCTTGACTTCAGAGATTAAACAAACTTCACGTAACATAAAAGAATTATATAAATTTGGCTACAAGTTCATAACCACTTAGCCTCCCCCTTCGGGTTAACTATTTTGCAAATATTTACACAGAATTTTTGTAAGGTCTAAAAATTGCTTGTACATTTTGGTTTATATGTTTGTTTGTTTGTTTGACCTTAAAAGTCAAACCATACCTTTCCTCACTGCAAATAGGAAGTGGTCATTTGGGTGTGTCTGATCTACAAAACTATGTTCAAGCTTTAATTTGACCCCTGTGGATATTGATTTAATTTGACCCCTGTGGAAATTGATAACATTTCAAAAGTACTTCACGTATTACTATTAGTTTGTACTCATGTGACTAATTTTTGGTTCAATTCGTCGTCTAACAATTCACTGAAACTCTTGGATCATATATGCAGCTGGTCAACAACTTACGAAAACTTGCTTTCAACAAGCAACAGATTCTCTGAGCCGATCCCTTTGTCAGTATGAATCTTTCTAAATGAAATTTAAATACAGGATCTGAATATTAAGTGTTAACTGTTAAGCTTATTTTTCTACTATATAAGAGAAAATTTTCTTCTTTCAGGAGATGGTAGACTTTCTTGTAGATATCTGGCATAACGAAGATTTATATGATTAGAAAATTTGATTAGAAATCCACTTTTTAGCAGATTCATATGTTTCTTGATCTATCATGAAACTCGGAAATCACATTAGTCCGACTATTTTAAGCATAAGTTGTAATCATATAGTGATGTTATAGCTATGTAGCAAGCAAACAAGAAGTCATAGAAAACTCTTCAATGCTTTATTTTCTAGCTGTTGACTAGTTGGTTAGGACCATTTGCTAAAACCAAAATGTGGCCTGAACATAAAAAAAGTCTTTTGAGGTTATTTCTGCATTGAATGGATGATGTTTTGACGTGTTGGGGTGTTTGAATGGAGTGTACGCAAACATTGTGGCATTTTTGGGCCAAACTGCCAGTTTTGTGGTTTATTGATGACTTAATATTAGTCATGTTGCAAGGGGAACTTTATTTTGATGTATTGAACATTCAAAAGATATATTTACATAAAAGATAAATACAAATGTTATAATTTACAGAAAAGAACTCGTTGTAAGTTTCGGATATTTTTCTTGAATTCTGTTTTATATCATTTTTGAATACATTTGTCAAACATGTATTTACGGATTTACCCTTTTGTCATAAAAAACAAAACTTGCAGGTCAGGTACAAGCTAAAACTAATACGATTGTGTAATTGAGTATTTAATTTGAAACAAAAGTAAAAGTTGAGAATTTGAGATAAATAATTAATCTACAAATAAAGGAAAAAGTAAGTTAGACAGGTAAAGTAAACATTAAAGGGTAACAGAAAGATATTAAAAGGAGATAACAAAACATGTGAACAATGTTAAAACCTTTTCAGGAGTAGATTTTTATGATGAACTCAACCGGCGTAACAACACTATCAAAAATAATGATAAAAATATCATCGACCATATTTATATTGATATTTTACGGTATATTTGATTTTATTCATACTTATAACAAAAAGAAAAAAGGAAATGATAGATGTACTTATGTACAAGCCTTTAAATTGGGTGTACATAAATGGTTGAAAATCTGAACGAGACATATCATGTTCTTCACCTTCCTATTTATCTTTGTTACCGACCTTTTTTTATCATATAAAATAAATACCTGTAATAAGAGTGTGATCAAATCATTATTTTTATATAGTATTTGATTAAAAGGTTCATCAATGTTATATTGGATCACATAACCAAATTGAGGCTAAAAAGTTCAACAAATGAATAGTAAAGTTCATTTTCAATTTAAATCATGCATGAAAAATATCATAACATCCTGATATTAAGGTATGGTATTTATTGTTTTATGGTAAATATAGAATTTTAAATATTGAATATTATAAGTCAATTTACAAGTTAAAAGTGTCAAAGAGGGAACTTAAAAGGTTATGATGTTAAAATAAGTAACACGAGTCCGAACGTGCACAGATGCAAAGCAAGTTGGTTACGATGCAGGATATAATCAACAACTTGAGGAAAGAGAATGCCTCACTATCTGTAGATCGGAAGTGGCTTATTGCCGACGGGATTGAGTACGCTTTTGAGAACCTAAGGCAAAGTATGGAGTATAATGCCCCACTTGCTGATGTAGAGAATGCTTCATACATGGCCGGGTGTCACCTGGGTTTAGTTGCTGGCTATAAAAATGTGAAAGATGGTGTGGAGATGTCTTCTGTTAGATGCTTTAATCCCAATGCTAGGAGTTACCTCAAGGAATTGGTCGATGCGCTCCCTACGATACGATATGATTACCTGAGGAAGCTTTCCCAGACATGTGATCAGCCCCTTGACGTTTTCTGGAGCATCGTTGCCCCCAACCCACCACCATCTGCAGATCCTAATGCCTAGTAGTTACTTATTTTAAGTTTATGCATCTATCTTCATGATGTTTATTGTCTGACATTTTATTGCAATTTGGTTATGTAATGACTCCGTACGATTTGTCTTAATCACTTGATGAATGGTACGTGGATGTTTTACTTTTGGAGTTTTTTTTATGTATAATATTGCCCCACTTATATATTGAATTGTTGGTAAATTGCGATGTTATGTAGCTGGTATGGTCGTAGCTTATCATTGTCGTAGCATGGATAACTTTAATGACCTCGCCATGGTTCATATGTAATACCACTTTAACTTAGAAATTACTATAGCATTTATAAGTCACTTATGTATGTTAGTTCTATCCGAGAACATTTGTACCATATATGGTTTGTACAAGGCGTCCCTTGTGAGTATTATCATTAGAGAATGAAACAATGGGGTATTTGTAACCCTTTCGTCTCTAAGGGCGTTGGCGCAGATCCAAAGCCCTATTATAGGGGTTAGCTCAACCGATGATTCAATTATTTGTAATTATCTTTCTAACAAATTGGGATGAATTTTTATCCATCCTGTCAGGGTGGTAACAAGTGTCATACTCGTTAAGTAGAGAAAATTACAAGTATGAAATTTGTGGGTACATAACTACTAAAAGTTACAAAGGATTAAGCATAAAAACGCATGAGATTCATCCCATTCTAAAATCTTGAGAGTTTCCTTCCGGCAGTGTCTGACAACTAATTGCTAATTTGCTTGTTCCGCCTTATAGGTTTAGGACCCAACTTTCGATGTTCCACTAGGGAATGCCGTTTCGATCTTGTACGGGCCCTTCCATTTAGGACCCAACTTTCCTTGTTCCGCCACGTGGCTTACTTCATTTTTTCTGAGGACAAGGTCCCCTGGTTTGAAGGCTACAGATCAAACCGGAGCATTATAGTATTGCTCATTTTTCGTTTGTGACGAGCTTCCCTTATGAACGCTATTTCATGCCTTTTCTCCAAAGGTCTAGGTTTTGCCGAAGAAGTTCTTCATTATTTTTTTCTTTTGGATGTGAACTTCTATGCGTCGGCATGCCTATTTCTTCAGGGATGATAGCTTCGGATCCATAGGTTAGAGTAAATGGTGTTTCATCGTTACTTGTCTTCACCATAGTTGTGTGCGCCCAAAGCACATTAAGTAGGTTGTCTACCCGTCTGGAGCCATCTCTCTCCAATCTGGCCTTGATACCCTCCATGATGCTTGGGTTGATTCTTTCTACTTGACCATTGCCTTGTGGGTGGGCCACTAATGAAAAGATATGTTCAACTTTCAATTTAGTACACCATGCTTTGAAGGGTTTTTCAGCAAATTGCTTGCCATTGTCGGTGATTATTTCCCTTGGTAATCCGAAGCCAAATGAGCTAATTGACCATATTGTACTGCATCTTCTATTTGTGTCTTCAATTGGAAGCAATCATTAGTGTTGTGCCCCTTATTATCGTGGATTTCACATAATTTATCCATATTTTTTCTCTCCGGATTTCCCACCATCGGTGAGGGTGGAACGAAGCTATGTCTCACATCCTCATTTGCTAGAATCTCACATGGTGTTTTCACGACGACGGTAAAAAGTGTATTTCTTGTGTATGGAATAAGCGCTTGTGATGTTTGTTGTGATGAAGGGTTTTTGGGTTGTATACCTAGTTTTACATCACCAAACGTAGAGATATTCTTGATGAAGGGCTTGATTTCCATGAAATTTACCCTTCTTGGATGAAGGGTATCCCACAAGTGAGGAACGCCTCCTTTCCTCGGATAAATGCCTTAGTTATGTCATACAACTCCTCTGAGGTGTCCGGGACCCGATTGTTTAGCTTCTACATCAATTGTTTATTTTTCAGCCCATTCATAAAGCTTGAAATCCGGAACAAATCATTGGCCTCCTTGATTTCCGTGCTTTCCGCCTTGAATCGCTCCATGAATTCTTGTAGATTCTTACTATCCCTCGGCCGAATGTTGTGAATCTCGATGGCATGTTTTGTATATCGCGATTGCTGCATGAAGTATTCCGAAAAATTTTCCCGCAATTCCTCAAAGGTATCAATTTCATTCTTCAGGAGGTTGTCAAACCATACCCTAGTCGGCCCTGTGAGAGTTTGAGCGAACGTGTGACACCATAATGGCATCTACCATTGTTCCGTTTTTGCAACCGAGAATAAGCTAAGATGGTCATCATGATCCCGCGTCCCGTCGTACATACGTACATCTGGCGACAAACGCGTATTTGGAGGCCTCTTACAATTTGCAATTCTCTTGGTGAACCTCCTAGCCACCGAAGACCTATAGGGAGAATCGATGTCATCTTCATCGCTTTCGTACCCCGAGTCACTGTCATCCTCCGAACCAGAATACTTCAGTTTCCTCTCTTCTTTTATATATATATATACTTAAACAAAGTTCCTTTGCTTTATTATTTGATCATATTTCTACTACATGTATTATTACATTTCATAAGACTATATAGTTTAATAATGATAATAATATTTCATACGTAATATGACATAAAAATATATTAATACATTACTATATTATATTATATTATATTAATATGTTAAATTACGAATATATATATATATATATATGTATATATATATATATGTTATTAGAAAATATTAAAAGAATTTAGCTCTCTTATGTCTTAAGGGTATATGATAAAAAGTAATTAATGAACTTGAAGTTTATTTATTTACTTAAAAAATACAATTAATACACATAAAGAAAGTCAAACATTTATATATTTAAGTTGATTTTTAATTTAGGTAGAAAAAATAAAATTAATTAATACTTCTTATTTTTATACCCTTACAACACAAATTAGCGAAACCTAAATTAATTGGAAAAAGAAAAAGTTAGTTGGGTGACGTAATTAAAGGGATCTTAAAATAAGGAGCCATATACTTGAAGCAATACGGTACCCGCCTAATAAAGCAAAAGCAGTTTCTTCCGAAGAAAAGCAAACGTCACCGTTTTCACTCCCACAAGCAACAACAACAATCTTCACTGTTTTTCCGTTTTCCCTTTATAATTCTTCATACTATTTATAAACCTCTAAGCTCATTCACTTTCTCAAAAATCAACTCACAAAAATGAAGAATTCAATGCTAATAATTCTCCCATTTTTATCGCTTCTTTTCACACCACCATTTGCTTCAACCATGATCACACCTCTTACTTTACATGACCCTGTTTTTCCATCAACTCAAGCCAAAAACATGATCGCTGGCTTTAACTTGTTTCCCAAACACTCGATCAACCTGGTTGAAGAAAGCGATGACAGATTACAGTCATCGACTGACCGTCAGAAGAATCTAGTCGAAAAGCGGTTTACGTTTCCAAATTTTGTCGATTCAAATGGTGTATCTGTTGATGATTTAGGTCATCATGCTGGTTACTATCAAATCCAGCACTCTCATGATGCTAGGTGTACTTTTTAAAACCTTTTTCACTTATTTTTTATAGTCTTTAGTTGTTGATTAATTTCATAAGAAGGTAAAGGATTTAACAAAATTAAACAGTTGCCCAGTTTAATTTAAGTAAAAAAGGTTAAATTTCCTTTCTTAGACGTACTGTTTGGTTACTCAATTAAGAAATGTATATAATCATAATCATCTTATTTAGTACTAATTTAATTTAATTTAGTATAAAGTACAATTGAACTTGCAGTCGCTTTTTATAAGAATAATGTTCGGTTCTCCAATTAAGAAATTTTGATAATTACGCTACCTTTTTCTAAAGTTCACCCATTTTTATTATGTTTAAATCATTTGTTTTACAGGATGTTCTATTTTTTCTTCGAATCACGGGGTCACAAAACTGACCCTGTTGTCATCTGGTTGACTGGAGGACCAGGGTGCAGTAGCGAGCTTGCGTTGTTTTACGAAAACGGTCCTTTTAAAATTGAAAATAATTCATCTCTTACTTGGAATGAGTACGGATGGGATCAGGTACCATATATCATTTTGATACCATAACATTGAACTTGGTGTTTTTCCCTTTCTTCATTTTTTTACATGTATATGTTATGCCTTGTTAGATGACATTATTTGTTTGTTGATATTTAGGCATCCAACTTATTGTTTGTTGATCAACCTACTGGAACTGGATTTAGTTACAGCTCTGATAAACGAGACATTAGGCATGATGAGCAGGGTGTGAGTGATGATCTATATGACTTCTTACAGGTTTGTTACTTGTTTTGCTGTTAATTACTTAATTGTATATTTGTAGGTGTTTATGCAATGAGGCAATGACACATTTATTAAGAGGGTGCTAACAGTGACCTTTATAACTAAAAAACTGTGTGATTTATAATATCGTTGGTTGTATTGTATCTCTGTAAATCCTTAAATATCACACGTCTTAGAGTTTTAAAATCACCATGATGAGTGATTGTGTTGTGTTTTAGGCCTTTTTCAAAGAGCATCCTGAATATGCAAAGAACGATTTTTTTATAACTGGAGAATCATATGCTGGACATTATATTCCTGCTTTTGCTGCTCGCGTTCACAACGGAAACAAAGCTAAGGAAGGAATCCACATAAACTTGAAGGTATCTCTTTCTGCTTATTTAATTTTCATACGTTGTTCTTGTTTTATCTTTTAAGTTGGTGTATTTAACTTGACTTGTTACACAGGGATTTGCCATTGGAAATGGACTAACTGATCCACTAGTTCAATACAGGGCGTATACTGATTATGCACTCGATGCGGGACTAATCAAGGAGTCCGATTATAAGAACATCAACCGCAGACTTCCAGCCTGTGAGACAGCAATTAAACTTTGCGGTAATGTCACATGATTCTGTTGCTTATATTGCTATCGGCGTATAGCTTCAATGGCATAATAGAGTTATTCTCGGCATTTTTTCTCAGGTACTGATGGAACAACTGCTTGTATGGCTGCATATTTGGCTTGCAACACCATTTTTAGTTCAATTAAATCCATTGCTGGCAATATCAATGTAAAGAAATGCCATCTCACTTTTCTATCATCTTTTGAGATAACTAACTTCATTTAGCCTTCTAACAGTTGTTTATCGTTTTTAAAATGCTGCAGCACTATGATATTAGAAAGCAGTGTGAGGGCAGCCTCTGCTACGATTTCTCAAACATGGAGGATCTTCTCAGCAAAAAGTCTGTTAAGGAAGCTCTTGGAGTGGGAGATATAGATTTTGTTTCATGCAGCCCAGTTGTATATCAAGCCATGATTATGGACTGGATGAGGAATCTTGAAGCTGGTATTCCTCACCTTCTTGAAGATGGGATTAAGTTACTTGTATATGCAGGAGAATATGATCTTATCTGCAACTGGCTCGGTTAGTGTTTATCGTTTTAAAACTAATTAAGTATTTTCCTGATGTTAGAAAGACTATTGTATTAATGTGTGTCTCCCAACTGTTTAAATTTTTCGAGTTTAGGTAACTCGAGATGGGTTCATGCAATGGAATGGAGTGGTCAGAAAGAGTTTGTTGCATCTGCTGATGCTCCTTTTGAAGTTGATGGTTCTGAAGCTGGCTTGTTTAAAACCCATGGGCCACTCAGTTTCCTCAAGGTACCCTTCTTTCCTTTTTGTATTCATTTATTACTACCAGAGGTGATAATTTTCACCCATTTAATTGGTCGATTTGGGTTTTTTAAATTTCAAACAGGTCAAATGGTTCATAAAAATATTAGATAGAAAGGGAACTAGCTAAATGGGTCAAACTGGACAACCAATTATCTATTAAAAATATCTAAAAGTTATTTTGGGCCAATGCGACCCAACCCATGCTAAAACTTACCATTTCAACTGAACCCACCCATATATAGCCATATAATCATATTGCCACCTTCAGGAAACTAGAACTCTTTATTGTGAAGATGAATTTTTTCCCCCTTAATTTCATGTTGTACTCCTTCCAACCTCTGTCAGAAACTTAAATTTAATTTTTGATGGTCAACTTGGAAAGAACTCAAGTAGGACCTTAGGTGTTAGTTAAAAATATTACGACAGCTACAAAACAATGTTAGAAATCACTTCAAAGTTTCTAACCAACATTGTTAAAAAGTCAAATAGTTAGTAAAAACTATGAATCTGGGAAGTTCTACCTTTTGACCAACAGAAGTCAAAGTTGACAATAACACGTAGAACAGATTGGCTAACCTGCTTGGTCTGTTTAACGCAAACAGGTTCATGATGCTGGACATATGGTTCCTATGGATCAGCCAAATGCAGCCCTAACCATGTTAAAGAGGTGGACAAGGGGATCACTTTCGGAAAGTGCAGCTGAGCCTGAATCCATTGTTTCTTCCATATAGTGTGATGTCAGTGGCTAGCTCGATGATGTGTAGAACCTCTTGTAAATAATATCTATGCTTTTGTCCTCGGATATTTATGGGTTTATATGCGCAATCATTGGCTAGCATCTTGGATGGTTTTCATATTTTGTTAAGTGACCTTGTCAGTTAAAACAATGTTTTACTTCAAGCGCCAGTATATCAAATATGTTTTCATGTTAGGTACTGTCACTTGTTGCAGCTTAATTGTTTATACAATCATTAACCTGATATACCAAGGAAAAAAAGCCCAATCATTTGCATGGTAGATAGTCATAATGCTTAAAAAGGTGAAAACAAAGTAGCTTAGGGTCTTGTTTACGTTTTATAATTTACATTACAAGTTTGGCTGTCTAATATATCCCGTTTGCCCCATTCTTTTTCAGTTAGTGTTAAAATAAAACTCTATTAGAAAAGTTTACGCATCTCAATAATTTTTAAGCTGATGTTTTAATCACAAAAAACCGACAAACCCTAAATATATAATACTGAAGAAATTTTTTTATGTGGCGAACCTGATCAGGTAAGATAACTCGTTGCTCCCATCAAAGATAATATCAACTTGTGGAGAATTGTTAATGAATTCCTCGCCACAATAGTTAATCTTGACAGAAAAGGCATCTACTTAGATTCTATTCGTTATCCAATTTGTGACAACGATCTTGAAACAGAGAATCACTTGTTTTTGGATTGCACGGTCGCTGCGGGTCTATTGATAATGATAGCAAAGTGGTAGAAATATAACTTGACAAACCCAACAAACGTGAGGGAACTCTTAACCTTCGCGGACTCGAGGAACGAATCTGAAGAATTCAAAGATGCCTTGACGTGGTGATTCAAACTGCTTTATGGATGCTATGGAGGTATATAGACGAAACTACTTTCAATAACAAGAAACCTTCAAAAGATACACTAGGAGATAATGTAGTTTTGTTTTAATTTATTTGGATCTCTAATAGAAGTAGGAGGATCAATTTAAAATGGAATGATTGGTCATGTTATCCGGGTTTAGCATGTTCTAACGTTCTGTAACTTCATATACTTCTTGTCTTAGCATCTCGTTAGGGTGCTATTTAACTGAAATTCCGTCTTCTGCCGTAGAAAAAAGAACTATTCAATTGGATTGATGAAAAATAGAGGCTAATATCTTTTGATCTAAAGGTTTTGTTTGCTTTGCATTCGGGTTTTACTATAAGTTTCATATATTTAATTAACTAGCAACTAGCAAAGGAATGAAAATGAGAATGAGACGGAAAATCTATATATTTTTACTTGGAATGTCGTCGAGTCATTTTTATCTGATTATGGATCCAGTTAGTTGTAGCCTTATAGGTTTGAACGTATTTGTTAAAACCAAATACAATGTGTAGAACGTAGAATGTAAAAGTTTATGTAATTCACATAAAGAACATTCTATATAGACTTCTAGAACTATTTTAACCAAATACAATAAATAGAACAATTTATTTCAAGACCATTTCATCATAACCTTTCATATTCATATAATAATTTTTAAACATACAACTTTTATAAAAGTAACATAATTTATATTATTGTTTCTTATCCAACCATCTTATTCACGGTCTTTTTTCTTAATCACATATTCACATCCTTCTACCTATATGTTTGTATCAATAATGAAACCCGAACCCGAACCCATGCAATCGAAGAACTCGAAAACTGATATCCGAGCAAACGACGTAAAATTAAGTCATATGATCCTACACTTTTACCCTTGACCCTCTCTAATTACACGCGTTTTGGTAGAACCTTATAAAGATTGACCAGGACTCAGGGGCCAGGGTCATATGGTCAGCAGTTAAAGAACTCAACCATGGTTAGATACATATAGTTACGATCTTCGTCACTCACCCTTTTCCCTTAATTTGCTGGAGCTCCACCCAGCTCCTCTTTTATCTCTCCTCCGTCCAGATCTCCGATCACCACCGTCTTCCAATTATTTTCCGGTAACCAATCCCTATAATTTCATCTTCTCTGTTCGTCAACCAATTCGTAATTCGCACGAGCGTGACTGCAATACATACATAAATACATATAATTGATCTGTTGTTTACTTGCAGAATTTAGAATTGTGCCGAATTCGATTTGTGTGTATAGTTCTATTGACCTATGGGACTGTTTGATGGATTACCTGTTCCTCAAGATAAAGCTGTGAGTTCTAATTTCACATTGTATCAGTTATTTAGGCTAATTATTACTCTACATGTCATCATTATGTATCTGACTATTTTCAGCTACAGTTGGTTATTAGGTTATTTAGATTAGAAGTAATAGATATCATTATAACTGTATGTATGTATTTGAGTAGAATTAAGTATTAATAGGTAAGTGCGTATATGTATTCAAATGTTAATTGTATGGTTTTGTGCTTATTGTAGTATTTGAGAGATGATCTAGAGAATGTAGATGAGACTTGGACTGTTGCACGGTTTGATTCGTTACCTCATGTTGTTCATATTTTGACTTCAAAAGATCGAGATGCTGAAATTCAAACGTTGAAAGATCAAAGTGATATTGTTGAGGAAGTTGTGGATGAAGTTGTACAAACTTATCATGGTGGATTTAATAGAGCCATTCAGAATTATTCGCAGATATTACGGTTGTTTAGTGAGTCTACTCAAAGTATTGAAAAACTTAAAGTTGATTTGGGTAATGCGAAAAGAGTTATTAGTGCTCGTAATAAACAGTTGCATCAGCTTTGGTATCGGTCAATGACATTGAGGCATATAATTTCATTATTAGATCAAATTGAGAATATAGCTCAGGTGTGTGTCCACCTTTCAACTTTGTTAATTGTTTTATTCAGCATTTCCTTTGTTTCAAGAAAGATTTGACCATGTGTCATGCTTATTTAGGGCACCTTAGAGCGGTAGTTTCCGCTGCAAGTTGTGGAGATTGAAGATTTTGAATTGAAATTGTTCATATGTTTCAGGTTCCAGCTCGTATTAACAAGCTTATTGACGAAAATCAGTTTTATGCAGCGGTTCAAGTTCATGCTCAATCAGCTAGAATGCTTGAAAGAGAGGGACTTCAAACGGTTAGTCAAATCTAAATCTATTCACGAAGTTACTAGCTCACCGTACTTTGTAGAGAGATTGTAAATATGATGCCTTGCTGTTAGGTAGAAACCTAGCACAATCAATATGTTATATTACATGCTATAGATCAAGTATATCTAGCCCTTCCCTGAATATGTTAAAGTGATATGGCAATGCATGTTCAAACAAGAGTTTCTGAGCTGAAACAACTATATACATAAGAAAGTACCCTTATTATATTTTTGGTGACCTACGCTTCATAACGTTAATCTTTCATCTCCAAAAATGTGTCAGAGGACGAACACATGGAAGTTTGGCTCATGCTAAAAGAGACATGCAATTAAGTGTCTATTACTTAGCTCCCTTTTCAGACAGGTTTAAGTTTAACTTAGAAAATTTACATCCTAACTGGTTTGCCCAGGTTGGTGCTCTTCAAGATGTCCGATCTGAGTTGACAAAACTGCGAGGGGTTCTCTTTTACAAAGTGCTGGAAGATTTGCACGCTCATCTTTATAATACTGGTGAATATAGGTAATTGTGTTATTCTGGTTTTATCACTTTTGGCAATATTTAGTTGCTTCATTCTTGGCCTATGGTGTTGAGTGCTTTTTTCTTTTAATTAAATCATTTCTTCTTGTAACTAAAGGAGTATTATTTGGTTTTGGAAGCAACTATTCGTTGATTTTTATTGCTACGCCTTGCATGATAGTAGTTGTTGCTGGGATCTTAACAGCAACCATATTACAATAGAGTACAGTTAGAAGAGGGATTTTGTAGAACTGATAATTTTTTAGTGCAGCTCAGCTACCCCTAGCATGAATGAGAAAGATGATGCTATTCCAACGACAACTGTTGCTGCATATTCAAATAATTCACAGTCCCGCTCACGGAGAACCAGATTGCTGAAAGGTGATAGTCATGTTGGTGCATCTGGATTAGCTAGTTCTGTTGATGGAGGGTAAGATGAAATCTCAGCTCTTAATGGCATTTAGATGGAAACCTCCTTTTCTTTTGACAATATTCTTGGATCCTGTTACAACTAGGAACCACGTTAGAATACACGGATAAGACAATCTTATAGAAAGTTATGATCTTTTCGTTGGTGCATTTTAAGGTCATAGATATAGGTCAATTACTAAAGTATGTGGCCACTTTTTGCCTCTGTTTTTATCATATTGCAGTTCCTCGTATGATGGCCATGATGATGATGACATCCACGATGACAATACTGGAAAGGATACGAAGAATATTCCCCGTCTTCCAACATGGCTTCTGGAATCCACTCCTGATGAATTTGTTGTATGAACTGTACTTTATATATAATCTGACATGTAAATTTGAAAAGGTTTTCTCTTTCAAATAAGGCGTGATATTGGGTTTCCAATTAATTGCAGGAAACAATGAGAAAAAGTGAATCTCCTATTCATGTGAAGTATTTGCGGACTATGGTTGAGTGCCTTTGCATGCTTGGCAAAGTTGCAGCTGCTGGTGCTATTATCTGGTATTTTTCTATCTATTTTGCTTCTTGTTGCTAACATGATTTACTGGATGCCATAAATTTTCTCGGAATTGAATACATTTGTGCAGATGTATTTAATGTAATTTGCTCTTTAACAAATTTGTATTGATTAATATTCAACTCTGTAGTCTGAAGAAACTTCAGCAGAACATAATATGTCTTATCACTTCAATTCCTTATGTTTTAGTTTAAATCAGTACAATTATGTTGACGTTAGTAACATTTTTATGTACAGCCAAAGACTGAGACCGACAATTCATGAGATCATCACATCTAAGATTAAAGCTCAGGCAGAATATGTAAATTCTTCCAGGCCTGGTGTTGGCCAAGCTGCTCGAACAGCTACAACAGGTCTTCAATATGTAAAAGGACAGTTGCAGAGCTACCAGTTATCTAAAGAAAAACATAAAAATGGGACATCTATAGCTGGATCTCTATTGGCGGTCAGCCCTGTTTCACCCGTGATGGCTCCCATGGGAGCAGCCCAATCTGCAGCAAAAGAGCTTCTTGATTCTATTCTAGATACTATTGTTCGAATATTTGGTTAGTATAAGTAACCTTGATGCTCTCTTTCATTTTGATCTGTATATATGTGCACTTGCTATAAATTCTATGTAATCACAATTTATGAGTGTCACATTTTTCAGATAACCATGTGGTTGTGGGAGAGCTTCTGGAATCAAAATCTTCTCAACAAGCAAACATGAACACACCAAAGTCTATGGTGGCTGAGGTATCTGGGAACCCTGATTCTGAAGCATCTCAGGCCACAGGAGGCTACACTATTGGCTTTTCCATGACGGTTCTGCAGGTAGTTAATTTTGACAGTTATGCTACTCCTCTTTACCATCTTATGAATATTAATGTTTAGTTCCTGACATTAAGCTGAATTATAACAATCACAGAGTGAATGTCAACAACTCATATGTGAGATTTTGAGAGCAACTCCTGAAGCTGCATCTGCTGATGCTGCTGTTCAAACAGCTCGACTTGCAAGCAAGGCACCCTCAAAAGAAAAGAGGCAAGCAACAATTATGTAACCTATTTATATTAATCACTCTTATTATACTGTGAGAAATCAAGAATATTAACTGTTGATACTTTGGTTGCAGGGACAATTCAGAAGATGGCCTCACATTTGCATTTCGCTTCACTGATGCTACAATGTCTGTTCCCAGCCAGGGTACGTGAGGCTGCTCTTTGCCTTTACATATCTTATTTTGCGAAATCTCCCTGAAATTTAACTGTATGATAAATTTAACTTATATAAGGTGCAGATTTAATGCGCCAAGGACGGAATAGAAAAGGTCAAAATGTCCAAGAAGGTTATGGTTCAGCTTCCCTCCTTCCAGAGCAGGGGATATACCTAGCAGCATCTGTATACCGACCCGTTCTACAGGTTTGACCCACTTCAGATGTGTTATATTTTTGTTATCTGTGGAGCGTACTATATTTTGGCTTATTTGACTTTCTTGCATCTGCAGTTTACAGATAAAATTGCTTTAATGCTGCCTCAAAAGTATTCTCAACTAGGGTAAGCTTGGTTCTGATTTTGTTTTTTAATGCATTAGTTGAGAGATACTATTAACCATCATTGTGCAGTATCTTGATAGATTGTTGTATGTTGCAGGAATGATGGATTGCTGGCGTTTCTTGAAAACTTTGTAAAAGATCACTTCCTGCCAACTATGTTTGTGGATTACAGAAAAGGTGTACAACAAGCAATATCAAGTAAGTTCTATGAATCCTTACATTTCAGGTAGTTGCTTTAAGTTGTTCCAATGCAATGATTAGACAGTTCGATATTCAACATCTTGTCTACCACATACATTTTTAGTTTGTTATTCATTGCTTATTGTTTCTTTTGGGTTAGAAGAAATTTCATTTGACTATCTTATTTTTCAAATATTTTATGTAGGCCCAGCTGCATTTCGTCCACGAGCAAATCCTGCTGCTGCTTACACCCCATCGGTTTCTAAGGGACGGCCCGTCTTACAAGGACTTCTGACCATCGATTTTCTGGCTAAAGAGGCAAGGCTCTTTCTACCTTTATAAAAGATAATGACATCTATTTGTGGAGTCGTGTTTTCACCATCTTATTTTCATCATAATGTCTTTTGACTTGCACAATGTCATTGTAGGTGCTTGGGTGGGCTCAAGCGATGCCAAAGTTCTCTGGTGATCTAGTGAAGTACGTGCAAACTTTCCTCGAACGAACATATGAAAGATGCCGCGCATCATACACAGAGGCATGGATAGTCCATTACTTGTTCTTTAAGTTTGTTTTTTTAGATTATACATTTAATGTACTAGTTACGAGATAATTTTGTTTTTTACTGTTTTTTTTTTTTTACCTAGTATTTACACATCCATAAACAAGTGCATTCCCGTACTCCAAATGTTTTAGAATTGCCAAAACTAGCTATCCTTTATTTTTTCTTTTTTGGGATTGATGAGCATGTGTGGGTTGGTTGTATATCAGGCAGTTCTTGAGAAGCAAAGTTACATGCTTATTGGAAGACACGATGTCGATAATCTGATGAGACGTGATCCTGCAAGTACGTTTTTGCCAACTTCACTTACTCACCCAAATGCAGATAACCATATTGCTGATGCTGATGCCCAAACTGATGGGGTTGAGCTGGAAATTAGTGAGCTACTCATGAAACTAAGGCCAATCAAACAGGTCTTTTCAACTTTTATCATTGTCGAGCTGTAATTGTGCATAAGCAGGCACTTACAATAATCTCTTTTTACAGGAGTCGTTGATTCGTGATAACAACAAACTTATATTGTTGGCATCCCTCAGTGATTCATTGGAGTATATTGCTGATTCTATAGAAAGGCAAGTTTCTATTGTAGTCCTAGTAGCTTCCCCCAAAGCTATGATTTTTATTGGATTGCATCCAACAAAAGTAATAGGGATATAGCATCTTAAAGCGCCTCTTGTCTACAAATGTGATCGTATCGCCTGAAATGTGAAGTGACAAATATATCCCGTAGGATTCCTGTAGTCCATAAAAGAAGATGGTTAAGAAGTTATATGCTAGTTCAGCATCGTGCTATATGGAATTCAGATACTAGTTGTTGGCACCTGTTTTGCATGGAATGTAGCCAGGCTTATTGTTAAGTACTACGCACATACTTTTGTGAGATATTACTGATGGCCTTTCATAGTCACGATACCAATTAGGTTAAAATATTAGTTCTGAGATAAAGGATTTGGAGCAAAATGAATATCTTAGTAGATTTCGAAAGGATATTTGGGGGAACAAAGCTAGTATGATGAGTTTTTACTAAATGCTTTACATCACTCTGCAATATACAGGTTTGGGAATGCATCAGCAAAACCATCTGATCAAATAGAAAATGATGTTAAGCTGACATTTCCCCATCATAAACGAAGTGGCAGTGTACCTCATAAGGATTTGGCATCTTTTGCTGAGGATTACAGAAAGGTGGCAATCGATTGCCTAAAGGTTTTACGTGTAGAAATGCAGTTAGAAACAGTTTTTAATATGCAGGTTTGTTACATCCGAAATAATCCAATCAAAAGTTGAGACCATGGATTGGTGACATCATTTAACCTTTCAACATTGCATGTTAACAGGTAATGGCAACAAGAGAATACTTGGAGGACCAAGATGCTGAGGAACCTGATGACTATATTATATCTTTAATCACCCAGGTGACTGTTGTTTCTAGTTATCTTTTCATAATCTTCTAGTTGAATTTTTTTATTAGCTTTCTGATTTTATATTTTGATGCCATAGATAACTCGTAGAGACGAGGTAATTGCTCCTTTCATTGCTCCAAGTAAGAGGAATTATGTATTTGGTGGAATCTGTGCTGTTGCATCACATGCATCCATTAAGGTTTGTACATCTTCATTCTGGGCAGCTCTAAAATTATGCCACAATATTAACTGTTGTAATCCGTTTTTATGATTGTAATATACAAAGATTTACATTTTATGTTTCAGGCTTTGGCGGAGATGAAACACATCAATCTTTTTGGGGTTCAGCAGATATGCAGAAATACAATTGCATTAGAACAGGTTTGTCATTTCTTTTGTGTGTGCGTGTTACGACTGTATTATCAACGTTAGAAGACCTTCAATTATCTAGCTTTGTGATGTATCTAACTATCCAAAATTATTGGCGTGATAGGCTTTGTCTTCTATCCCATCGATTGATAGTGAGTCTGTCCAAACGAAATTAGATCATGTTCGAACTTACTACGAACTGCTAAACATGCCAGTTGAGGTAAATTTATCTAAATCCACATTTGCTCACCACATCCACCTTGTTACCTTTGGAAATTACATTACACGTATGTACTTTTTGCAGGCTTTGTTTGCCTTCATTACAGAACATGACCGCCTATTCACTGCCATAGAGTACGTCCTTTCTCAGTCTCATTTTTGCACTTGTATCATACTTTCCTTACTATTGCCTTACTAATTAACATGATCATACACCACCTTCTTTTTAGGTACTACAATCTTCTAAAGGTCCAAGTCCCTGGTCGTGAAGTTCCCGATGATGCCAAAGCTAGAATGGCCGATATTTTACCCATTTAAAATTTCCCAAGGAAATTGCAGATGCACATTCTGCTTGTTCTGAATGGGGGCTCTTTGGGTCCTGGTTGTGCTAGCGCCTATGTTTGATAGAATTGCGTTCTCCTGGTTTAAAAAATTTTAAACCCTATATATATAGAATACTTCATGGTTTTCCACATAGTCCCTATCTCACGAGAGTTTGTCCAGTTTTTTCTATGTTGCTAGATATTGTCGTCATTTGTATTTCGGTATCCGATCTTCTCCAGCTGTATCAATTTTGTATTCATTTGTAGTTATGTGTACTTGGTATAAGGCTCTTTTGATCTGCTTGTCAAGAAGTCAACGTAAGTAGTATGTATTTCCTTGTAAAAATAATTGTCAATTGTTTATTCTTAGCATCTGAAGACATGTTCTTTGACAATATTTTCATTTGATAGTTAAGTTTTTAATAATTCTGGTTAGTTGCTATGCCACAAATCTTTGTTTCCTACGTTTCTTATTGTGAAATTAGAGCTAATTCTTTTCTACATTTATAAAATCGATAAATTCTTAGAGGGAAAAAAAAGAAAAAGAATAAGAAAATGATCTTAAATGGATGGAACTAAACGAGAACTATGAGAAAAGTAACTTGATCTATTCGTCAATCATTTCATTAGACCTCAATAAAGTTATATATTGATATGTCGATGATCTGCAAGGGTAAGAAAACAAGTTATGTGAGGTTCAACGATCCACATATGTGTAACTCAAACATACAAAAACGATTAGAAGTAGTACTTAAGATAAACCATTGTATTACTTCCTCAATAGGAGATTGAAAGTGCAATTACAAAAGGAGTAAATTATATGCCTGAAGGCTTTGAAGGCAAAAAGCACCATCTAAACACAATATCGACATCCATAATTTTACTACTGCTGAAGGGTCAGTGCTAACACTGTCTAAAACAACAAAATCTACCGTTTTACATTGCTCATCTTCCAACCGACTAGGGAACCCGACATATCCTACCCTACCCAACCACTGATAATCACGAATTGGGTTCAATCCATCTTCATAATGCCCAAAATCCATATATTTTGTTACCCAGGCAACTGAATATCTCTTTCTTCACGTTTTGATTCTGTATATATGTTCCAGCTGTGCAAATTACTTCTCACCCCAACCCAACGCCTTTAACTGAGGTGGCTTTAATTCAATGTGCTTCCCGAACCTATTAATAAACAGAGAAAAATCAGTGGCAATTAATCCACAAAATCTACTCGGAACGTAACTCTGTCCTTTTCATAATATCAGATCTCTAATCTAAGGAAGGCTACATGGGAGACGAAAACAATTGTACGGGAAATACTATGGAAACTTATGAAAGACCATAACAATCAAACTGTATCATACTTACAAAAGATCTGGTGGAAGCCTGAATGCACCAATACGTATCCGTTTCAGTGAATAAATCTAGAATCATTGGAAACAAGAGAACATCAAAACACCAGAACATAAAAATTGGGTCTTGATCTTTGGGCTAAAACAACATAAGAAAGAAAAGAAGAACGAATCCCTGATCTCCGGGCCACTTGGGTCAAAATTGAGTCAGTGCTATGTATGTCATATATAACAATCGGTTAGACATGTCTATAAGGTTTTCAGCACAGACATCCTTCCTAAACAGATTCACACACTCTACGAATCCAATATATGCTTCTAGAAACTCAAAAAGATGTCCTCGTTTACATGTAATGTTTGCCAAAGATGTACTGCATCTAGTCTTTTATAGTGCTTTTAGTATGGCATTCATATGCTTGACGAAGGTAAAGGTAGATTTGTCCAATAACAGATAAAAGAGAAAACGTTCATAGTATCTAAATAGTTAAAATAGTACACATATATGAAATTAATTTAAATAGTTATCAAGATATACACAGATGTGTTATCCTGAAGTATCCTTGAAGATCAATGCCCTATCACATATAAATGTAGAAATCGATTCTTTTTAACTTCAAAGATGAAGTATTTTCTTTTCTGCATTGTGTTTTGTGCACACATCAATAATTGGAACCATACCTGAAGTCCAGCACTTTTGACTAGTTCTCGAACTTCATGATTTCTTCCCTCGTGAACCTGCAGGCAATTAAATTTGATTCAAATGGAAGGAGCAAGACCGGTATCTACTTAAAAGTAGATAATATGTCAGCATTAAATTGTTTTATCTTTCATACAACACTAACTTACCACAATGCGAAGACGAGGTCTTGTTTTATCAGGCTGTTGTGGTAGTAGTTCCACTGCATCCGGGGTACAATGCACCCCATCGATGACTGTTCCCTCACTAATTGCTATCAAGTGTCGTTTATGAACTGTTCCTTCTATGGTTGCAATGTACCTTAAGCCACACAAAAAAAGATAAACATCTAACATTTGGAAGCATGTCACAATTAACAATATTATGGAACCTTACTCCTTGGATAAACCAGATGAAGGATGAGAAATTTTCTGTGCAAACTCCCCTGAAAAAGCATAATGATCAATTAAAGTTGTGCATCCAACTTTTGTCTACTACCTATAAAGCCATACAGCGGGAATTGTATGAATACCATCATTTGTCACAATAATCAGCCCAGTTGTGGCAACGTCAAGCCGTCCTACAGTAAATAACCGCGGTTTTGGTTGCCCAGGATTTCGTTTATCCTAGAAAAAAAACACAGTAACTTCAGATAAGTGACACCAAATGAGCAACCCATATGATTGAACAATGGTAACACTTGATGTTTATATTATACATACCCAACTCTTCATATAATCATCAAACAAAGATAAGATCGATTTAGTTTGGGTCTCTCCTGATGAGCAAATGTACCTGCAAATTTAACCCATTCAGTGAACTGCAAAAACACACGTAAACTAATAGTTAAACCAAAAAAGAATATTCAAATGGCCGAATGGGTAGTAATTAAAAAAACAAACCCTTTTGGCTTGTTGAGAGCAAGATAAACTTTCGGAGGCAGTTTCTTGGGAAGACGGTTACCGTTTACATAAATCATATCCTTCTTAGGATCAACCTTAGTCTACACACATTATCAAAATCAATATCACCAATAGAGAAATGATAATAAACCTACCAATTACAATGAATAAGCTTATAATCTTACCTGTGGAGTATTGCATACAGATCCATTAACCGTCACACGACCATCAAAAATGAGCTCCTCACAGCTCCTTCTTGATGCCACTAACAAATAAATTTCCACAAAACTTCTTCACAACTATGTAAATATCTATCTTAGTGTACAGGGCGGAGTTGTAATAAGAAGTCATAGGTAGACTGAACATAGTTAATTATCCCCTTTATTTAAGTGGCTGAAATGATAGATGCACATAATTCACTCCAACATGGCAAGTGCCCACTGCACACATCACAAAACTGTGATTCTTATGTGCATTGGGTTTCTACATATAGTGAGGAAAGTAAAAACATAAAGTTGTCAACTTGATGTGTTTCTGTTTTTGTATATTTATGGGGAAATTACTTCTCAGAAGGTTCTTTTGGTACATTTGGGTTTCGCGGGACTTTAAAAAAATATATTGCGAAACAAGTTTGTTTTTAGGAAAATATCGCAGAAAACGCTTTTTTCTTAAATATCGCAGAAAACACTTTTTTTTTCTTAAATATCGCACAAACGGTTTTCTCTGAAAACATATCTCACAGCCGGGTTTTTCCTTTGAGAAAATATCGCAAAAACGGATTCTGCAAACGAGGGTCAATTTGCAGAATGATCTAGGTTTTGCATATTCGAGAAATCCAGCAGCAAACAAAGTTAATTACCTCCGGCAGCAGCAAGAACTTTACTGAGCCTCTGCTCCGAAACTTGCCTAAAATTCTCGTTATAAAACCTTCTCGCAGCTTTAGAATACCTAGGTTCGGACGTCAACTCTCTGCTGCTCGATTTGTCTTTCTTCCTAGTCGCTGATTTCGCTTCAGCCGTCACGTGGAAGGAAGAAGAGTGTTGTATCCATGGTGCGACAACTAGTTTATTATTATGGGTTTTTAATGAAACTGATGGTGAAGAGGTGATGAAATCAGAGGAACGAGATGAGAGTGAGTGAAAGAGGAACGTACGGAATTGAAGGTGGTTGTTGCGGGTGACGTGGAAGGTAGATAGGGCGGTTGTTATGGTGGCTACCGCCATCGGTGGTGGTGGTGAGTGGCGGAGCGACGATGATAAACAGAAATTGGGGGTTTATGGTGTCGGAGCTCGGAACAGATAGAGAGAAATTGGAGTAGAACTCGTTCTAGTTTTGTTTTTATTTATATATCGTCTATCTATCTGTATGAATAAAAACAAAGAAGAAGAAAATCTAATGGATTTTCAAATAAAGTCATCGAAATTAATTAGCTTTTCTAATAACGTAGCGGGGCTATTTTAAAAATGATTAACGTGAGGATCATAATCATTGATAGAGATCGAATATCAAGTTATCTTATCAGTATATTTTTTTATAAAAAATTAGATATAACGATGAAATTGTAATACATAATCAATTTTATCTCTTCACTGCTAAAAAACCTTATAAAATATTTTTATTTATCCTTTGAATTACTCATACATATATATAGATATATCCTATGAATTTCATTTTGCACCGGAAATTATTTTAGAAGAAGGTCGAATTTGTTCCGTTCGGATATTGATCGGTCTTGGTTTGACATGGCTTACGCGTTATTGGTTCGCGAAAGAGTTTATATCTCCATTAGCTAAACCATTTCTTATTCTTACCTTGCCTTTGGACTTGTATTTTATTGGTACACAATCAACGGAGGCCTCCCCAACATATCTTGCAACATCTTCAATAGCATGCTCTTACTTCATCTTTTCCTTAATAAGTCATCAAATTTGGTGCTTTTTGATCCCCAGTTGCTATGGGGAACAAAGGACGAAATACAATCGATTCCTCCAGTTGAGTGGTTCTCGCTTCTCCTTGTTCCTGTTCTTGACTCCTCCCCGGGTAGTTCCCAATGTTTGGCACTTTCATACTTTATGGGAGCAACATCAACAAATTTGCTCATGATCAAATTACAACCTAAGATCTATGACCACATTATGTTAATTGTTCGGATTTTGTTCATTCCATCAGTGTTCTCCCAGGTACCTGTAATTGTGATGCGTTTGCCAAAACCAAGGGGTCTTTCTGTAGAAACCTCCATGAACAATCGTCATTTTGATGGTTTTTCCACTTCTCACAGTTGCTCTTTCCACACCTCTAGATATCTGGTGCCAAATTGTCGCCCCTTTCCTTATTTTTTCCGATAATAGAGTTGGCTATCTTTATGGCATCGATTGTTCAAGTTCATGAAGAGGGATGGACAAGTGGAATGAGGGAGAGTGGCTCGATCGACAAAAAGAATAGTAGCCCCCTAGAACCTGGCAAAGTCATTATCATTATCAATAAATTCCCGAGTAATTCTCAACCAACAAATGCGATTCATTCCCGTAAAGATTCTAACACATAAAAGACTCCTTACTTCAGGAGCAGGATGAGTGATACATCCGGCGAGCAACGGTGAAGAACACATGGAAAGCAAGAGCTCGGCTATTGGGATATTCCATTAAGAGAAAGGAGACAGACTTGTAATTAGGCCGACTGCATAGAGGGAGGGAACCGAAAACCTAAGCTTTGCGGAGCGGATCAATCTTCCGTACTGCCCCTGACTCTCTCCGTATGTCAATTCAAATATTATTCGTATAACATGATTCTTTCGATTGTGTGCATCAATATGTTGATTATATGTATTGATTCAAGCCGAGTTTATAACAATTAATTATTTATTGATTTTGTGTCATTAATTTAGATTTTCTAGAAGAATAAAAACTGTTTGAACTACCATATTTATCGCTATGAAGCGGAATAAACAATGAATTGATTGATCAATAGTAGTCATATTTTTTGCTCATGCTCATGTATAAAGTTGACAACATTAGGGTTAACGGTAAAGAAAGTGAAAATGGATAAATGAGTTAAAATTAAAAAATTTATGAAAAATAAAAAATTACAAAAGCTAAATATAAAAATATAGAAATTAAGATTACTAAAAGGCGTAAGAGATAAAAGATTTGTAGTGTAAAGTATATAATAAAAAAAAGAAAGCCAATTATTTTTCGGTCAAAATTTCACCATATCACTTTTCTTCTTAATAATATGATCTAAATTGAAGAAAAGATAAGATGCTCTAACTATATGATGTCGAAACATTTAGGTGAAGATTTTGATGGTCAATAATTATAGTTAGTTATTACAGTATGTTCTAATGACATTAAAGTAATGAGGTGTATTCAAATTGTGGATTTAAGTATCAAATCAAATATGATAAATATATAGAATTAGTAGGATTTAAGTTTTTGTTGTTCACACTAAATTTTTTTTTCCAAAATTAAAATAAAATTTCACATTCTAATTTCAAAACAAAATGTTTATTACGTTTCTCAATTCAGAAAATTCTACACTCTACCGGTGTAATATCGTTTTTTCGACTCCTTTTTAAACCCTCTACAAAATAATAACTACGTTAAAGTTCTTTTAAATAAATACTGTGATACAATCTACACTTTGGTTTACAAAAGAAAACTAGATAATGAAAGATAAGACACTAAATTACAAACAGCCGTTCTAGCTCAGTTGGTAGAGCGCGTGGCTTTTAACCACGTGGTCGTGGGTTCGAGTCCCACGGATGGCGACTATTTTGGCTACTCTTGCACACATACATTCTTTTTACTGTGATGTTTCTTTCATGTTTGACTTCAACTGATTCAGCAAATTCACTTTTAACTTCAATGGAACAACTTCAATAGTACATGATACAAATACAAAACTGTATTAACGTTTTCAACAATAGCCAACAATTTCGAATCATAATCTTCTAAACACGTTAGATCTATATCAAGTATACGAAGAATCAATGTAAAGGCAGTGATTGAATATTGAAAGTATAGAATATTGAGAGGTACAACAAGGTATTACATGGGCATTTATACCCTAACATGATACACACATTCTAACTAAATCAATACACATTGATCACGTAAATCCTATTCTATTTTAATATCCCCCAACACAACACACGATTAGGACTACATATCATACAATTATACTATACTTTTTGTACACAAACAAAAACATCACCTCCTTCTTGTATAACTTCAAATCATAACTTATAAACACCAAACTGTCATGAGCCAATCACGCTTTCAACCGATTCAATTCGTTGCAGAAGTTCCAAAACACTTCCCGCCTTTCTCTTAGCTCTCTCGGTCCCATTTTCCGATAATTCCTTCAACACTTCTTCTGCACCGAGCTCCTTCATGATCTTCAAAGAGCAAACATCGCCTGCACATAAAGACCATAAAACCGCCGACCCGTTTTCTCTGTTCCGGGCTGACCCGGTTCGTATCACCTCCACCAAAACGGGCATTGGCTCAGCTTCAGCAATCGCCATTTTCCCTTCATGGTGACTTGCAAGTATAGCCAAAATCGCTAACGCTTCATCCATCATCCCACCACTAGCGTCTTTCAACAATCGCATCAATGGGGTCACGATCCCTGCCCGAACTGCTCGAACCTTGTTTCCTTGATAGATACATAGATTAAAAATGGCGGTAGCCGCGTCTTTTTTACCACGTGGAGTCCCTTCTTGGAGCAAATCGATAAGCGGTGGTATTGCGCCAGCGGCACCAATCGCAACTTTATTTTCGTCAACCACCGATAAGCTAAAAAGGGTTGCGGCTGCGTTTTCCCGAGCTTCCGTACTTCCATTTTTTAAAACGTCCACGATGTCGGGTATAGCTCCAACTTTCACGATAATGCCTTTATTAGCCTCGTTTATTGACAAGTTTAAAAGCGCGGTGACCGCGTGTTCTTGAGTCCTACCGTCTCGAGATGATAGTAGTTCTACCAAAAGTGGGATAGCACCGGCCTCGGCTATACATATTCGGTTATCAGCGTTTCGTTTTGCTAATAATCGGAGCTCACCGGCAGCTGATCTTTGTTCATCAGAGTCGCCAATGACGAGTTTCTGGAGTAATGAACCGATCACGGTTCGATCACACTCTGAACCTCTTCGGCCTGGTTTAGTGTTAGATTTAGGCAGCTCAACACCATTGCTATCACACCATAAAGCGATTAGACTCTTTAAGACATAGTTTGGAGTCAATGCGGTGTGTAACAACGTTTGTTGAGTTTTTGGGCATGTTTTGTGTCCTGCATCAAGCCATTTTTGAATCGAAGCTCTTTCATACGTCTGCAAAATAGCAAGAAAATCAACAAAAATCGACTTAGATGCGAATATTGACTAGGAAAAGTAGCAGTCGAACAGGTCAAAACTATGCTAATTACATAAATATATATTTAATTACTAATATCACCTAACAATTTGGAAATCTTCTGCAAGATCAGGAAACTACAACTTTTTAATTATCATTATCAACATAATGAAGATAAAAAACTCTTTTAGATATTAAAATATCAACCAGAAAGATTCAAAAAGAAATGGTCAGTCTGCAAAGTTGAAGTATACAATCATACAACAATATAATAATAATATCAATAATGAGGTAGAACATAAAAAACACAACTTTACACCTTGGGTCATCAGCGCAAGTGAAGGTAACATTTGCAATTCATTTACTAAATAGTGGGTTCTTTATGGTCATATATTTTATCTCAAAAGGATAAAATGGATAATAGTAATATAATTTAGCAAAAAAGGGAACGGGTTCAACGGGTTAAAACGTTAAAACATAAAAAGTCACCCAAAGATTTTCTAATGCTCGGAACCTCCTAGATCTTTAAAAAAACTACAATTATTGTAATAATATAGATTATGTAACCATATTTACCTCATTAGTTATTTAATAGATAACAAAAATTTATTTGCAGGTCAACCCAATCCATTTTGACCCGTACTAAAACCTACCTATTACCCGACCCGCCCATTTCGCCAGTTCTAGTAACCATTGCATGAGAACATTGCATTGTTAGTTATCATACCTGCCCAGTCGATACAATCACAGGATCTTTCATCAATTCAAGAGATATCGGGCATCGAAAATCATCTGGAATAACAGGAGATCGATGCTTCATCACATTCTGTTCCCCCTCGCCCATATCAACTTCCGGGCTTCCCAACATCACACAATCTTTGATTTTTCTGAGAAGAAATGACATCATCTCAAAACGATCTTCAGGATATCCACCAGTCGCAATGACCATATCATGAATTGCAATTGATTCCCTCTTTAGATCATTAACCGTTGTAAGACACAACTTTTCAGATAGTCTTTTGATTGTTTCAAGATCAGGATCATTTCCCTTGCTCACCATACCCAAATCCCTATGAAGCTGCAAATCAGGAGAATCCATTCGCCCTTTTGCTCTTTTAAATTGTACGTGCACAAGCTCAATCTGCATTTTTGTAGTCATAAAGAGTAAATAAAGATAATAAAAGTTGTAATGAGTTAACCATTCTGAATGAAAGAAAGAAACCTGTTCATGCACTTCTTCGGATAAACCAAGTCTCTCGTAATGAATTTGGCTCAGTGCCTCTTCAGTTTGAGCTGTTACTTCATGAAATCTAATTGCGGTTTTCTCAATTTGAAGAGCCTGTGACACAGAACAACAAATTATACGCCATTTAATTATAGGGAATACATACATTAAACAGTACATTATTCTACATATTTGATGATCTCCATCTCAAAACCATTAAGAATGGCACTCAAACGGACTACGGTAGTCTTATTGGTGAACCAAATCAATAATTGCTATACCAATTTCATGAACGATGAACAAGAAGTAATCATGAAATTGGCTTCTAAATTTCCTTAAACAACTAACTATCAACACCTAGCATAAACCACAACATGTAAGCATTCTAATGATACATATATAGGAATAAACTCACATTAATCGCAATAACATAATCTTGTAGTATTATCCCATTAGTCATTCATTATGACTTCACAAAATACCAACACGAATAAATCCTTTTTCCACACATATGGATACAAATAGGTCTCATAACAAATCAATTCTATCAAATTAAGGGGGAGAAAAACTAATTTTGAAGAACACCCACCAATCTGATCATGCTCAATTACAAAACCTACTTACAGAACTCAGTTCACAACACAAATCAAAGTAAGGGAAAGGAAAAAAAGGTCAAATTTTGAATAGCACCCAATAATCTGATCATGGTCAATTTCAAAACCCACAAACAGAATTCAATAATTACCCAAAACATCAAGAAAATTACCTGAAAAATCTTACTTCCATCATTGACTGATTTAAGGAGCTCAAAAGCCAAATTCAAAGCAATTCTCAAAGCCTGCAATCCTTTAACATCACCATCATCAAGTTTTTGTTCATTATCTTTAAGTTCCTCAAATAAAGGACTTAAAAGCTTTACTCTTCTCATCAAATTCCCATACATCTTTTTTAAAGCATTTCTGCACTCAGGTAACCCTGATATTTCTCTGACCAAGTCAACGAGTTGACTCACCAAATCTATCCCTCCTTCTTGATTGGCCATTATTGGGCAACCCACAAATGAAGGTTAAGACAACCCTTTTTTCAAAAGAATTGAAGAACACTAAAGAATGAGGCTTTTTTGGTTTATGGAAGTAAATAATTGTGGAATAGCTAATAAAGGTGTTATGCCAAACACACACTAATAATAATAATTGGGTGATTTGATATTGAGGTAGGTTGGTTGATAATTAAAGAGAGAGAAAGTCAAAGGAAGTGTTTTTGTTTTGTGGGAAAGCAGGAAATGTTCTTCGCTTGAAAAAAATGGAAAATTGAAACAAAGAAAATATAAGTGTAAATAGTAAAAGCGATTTTTTATTTATGAAATTTTTAGGAGAAAAAATAAGTGTAAATAGTAAAAGAGATATGTTATGACATGTTCAAGTGAGAGTACTAAATCAATCATCCAATTATTAATATATTCAATGTTCAATTTGTATTTTAGTAATAATATTATTCACAATAACTTCATGATCATCTTTAACATGACCCAGTAAAAACTTCAAAGTCAAACAGTTTGCTATAGAGAATGCGACTCCGATTAGGTCGGTGAGAGTGTGCATAGGTGGCGTTTACCCCCTCCTCTGCTACATAAAGTGTCTTTTATTTAGTAACTATGACTATGATTATGATTATGAGGCAACAAGTAGAAAGGTAATCAACTTAATATTGAAAATGACACGCTTTTACCCAATATTCTTAAAAAGGTTTGTTAGAAATCTATCCTTTTTAAAAAAAATCAAAGGTCTTTTTTTTTTTTTTTCTTTTTTAAATTGATAGAAAAAAAGTTGTTGGTATAGATGAATCTTTTACTAAAAAATCTCACCCTTATTGTTAAGAGAAATCTTATGACTTAACGTTTGTTAATTGATTACGAAAACCGATTTTCATTTCAAAAAAATTTCATACAAAAGAAAAAGACTGATTTTTGCATACATATGGAGTCATAACCATGTTTTCTATTCAACTATAGAAAATCAAAGTCAAAGTTTTAGTATAAAACAAAAATCACGACCTTTCAAATTTCCAACATATGCTAACCGTTCAAATATGTTGAAATCTATAACCGATGTAGATTAAATGACACAAAAAATGTAACCAATCATTACATTTAAATGCAATCTAACTTTAAAGCCAAGACTTTAAGTGGTGGTAAAAGTGAAAGCTTTCATTTCTTGTACATTATTGTAGGTTATCCAAATAATCTTTCATTAATAATCTATCGACAAGGGATTTTGTAACAATAGTGTGACTAATTTTCTATAAGGTATATAATGACATTTCAATTTAAACAATCATTAAAGATAAAATACATACAAACCACCATTGCCACATGCGTTGTCCTCTGCACTAATAAATTTGAGTGTAAATATAACATCTCCTGTATTTGAACAAGGAGAAATACATTTATTTATATATATATACATATATATATATATATTAAATGCGACAAATAAAAAGGATCAATTAAATTAATTATTTTTTTCTTTTAGTGTTCATCACTTCATCTTATTGGTAGAAATAATGGTATGTATAAAAATCTGTAAACTTTTTTGAACTTTATATATTTTCTTAATAGATAAATCATAAATCGGTATTTGAGAAATTAAATAAATAAGTAACAAAAATATAGAAATCAATTAAACTCCTAACCTTTTTTTCTTTCTAAAAGGGCAAAAAATATCGGTATATCACTTAACTCAAACACTAGATAAATACATATATACATTGTCCTCAGTGGAGTTTGAACTTACAGCATTTTTTACTGAATCAATAACATTTTAAATTAAGAGAAATCTGATAGAGCAAATGGAGCAGCCATTGTTCAAAACAAAATGGATCAGCCGCCAGCCGGGCCGGCTACCTGCTTGGATCATCTTTTGACCCGGCGTATGCTGACGTGGACATAGCAGCGAATGAGAGGCCGTAACGGGGAGAACGGATCCGTGGAGCCCATTTCATTCGTTTTTGTCATTTTCAGCTCGTTTTCATATGCCATAATATTACATCAGACTTCCCTGTATTTGGATATGAGCCATTGAACCCCTTAGCGTATGTACCAATGTACCATATCTTATTATCACCCCTTTAAAGTTTGTTATATTGGAATTATTACTTTCTCAACAATTCAATCAATAACTCAATATAAGTTATTGATTGTAGAGCAAATAACGGTGGCCTTATAAGTTTAAACATTTTAGTTAATAATAACTAAAAGAAAGGGTAAATGATCATCCGGCGGTTAAAAGAAATGGGAACGAGGATTGAGCATGTCACATACTACTAACCTACTATCACGGGAACTTAGCTAATAATAAAAGACAAATAGATACACACGTTTGATTATATAGGCTATTAATAATTTTATTATTGTTTTTTGGTTAGTGATGAAAAAATAACAATGTCAAAAATTCAATTTTAAAATCTAAAAGTGATAGCATCTCATGAATTGGTCATTTTTTATATATTTTGTAACAGATTCATTGAAATGATATGTTAAATTTTTAAATTTTAAATGAAATGTTGTCATGAATAGATATTATAAATCAGTAATTAATTTTGAAAAATAAATAAATTCTAAAGGATAATTTAAACTTTAGATACTGTTAAATTTAATTGTAAGACAAGATGATTTTATATGTAATTAAGATATGTAATTAAGATAAGATAGATACCAAATACAAGGAAAACTTGTGGTGGAAGTGAAAATTTGGATTTAGGCACATTATGATGGGCTAAGCCCAATTTTATGTAGGAGAGCTAAAGATATTTTGAGCCCAATCTGCTGATATAAACTTGGCAGAAAAATAAATAAATGTTGATACACTTGAAGAACTTTGTCAAATAGAGATTCGACGTCACTCTTGCATAGTTTGTATTTTGTTAGTTTTCATAAACTCTTTGAAATATATAATTAATTAATTTGGTTTAATACTTAACTTTTTATCTTTCTTAAGTGATACTTTTGCAAAAACTTGTGTAAAAAAAGTAGATCATTTTTAGTTAAGTCAATGCTAGATGACTCTTTTTATTAACGTTACATATAATGTAAACTTTCTTCATATAAAGCCAAATAAAAGATATACATTTTCTTAAAAGATATATTAAATCGTAAATAGTCTCAATATTATTTTTATTTGTAAATTAGTTTTAGAAGAACCTGAAACTCAATTTACAATAAATAATTAATATTTCAAGAAGGTGGTTTTTCTTTTTACAAACATGGACTGATCATGTTTGTCCGTCTAACATATTTTTAAACATAAAAAAGCATTATAGGCTGAAACCTTAATTAATCGAAAAATGGAAGTCTGAGAACTTAACAAAAGTAGACAGATTTATTTTAATGATGTTCTCACAAGATTAAGTATGCTTAATTAATTAATTAATTAATGCGTTAACCGAAATGAGATATGATTAAATTAAAAGCTTTAATCCGCCCATGGTTTTAGTTAAGCTCCTTTGCAAGACCAAATTAGACAAACTTAGAGCAGTACACAAACAACAATACATAAAGTACTAGTCACTATTGCAAAGTTCTTTGGAAAAAGTACTCCCCATATTTTAAAGCAAGTGAATATAAATATTTGGAAACCACTCCACAAAGATAAGATGTGCATCATTAACTTGAGATTAAACAAAGGGTTTAGATCGATTCATATCCTTAAACTAACATAAATATTTTATCTATTAGATTGTACTTGGTCAAATAGATTCTCCGAATAGAGTCACGTCTCCGATAAATATAATTAATAGCTAGTAATATAAAATTCTAAGTCTAACATAGTTACTTTGTTATTGGAATTACAGTAATCATTCAATATCACTGACTGACACTATATGTGAATCCAACGATCACACATAAACTTGAATGGTTGGAGATTAAAGTTATACTTATTAACAATTTAATTAATCTATTATACTAGTAAATGATTATAGCAAATTTAAAAGCTTTATATACTTAATTAAGAATAATAAAATCCAATGTATACTATACAATACCTAATTAAATAGGTGACCATTATTTACAATACCCTATTTTTGGTTGCGCTTTTCAAATTGGTTCAACATTTACACATAAAAACTCTTAATTTACATATATCTCTTTCTATGAGTCCAGTGACTCAGTGAGTCAAGTAATGACTCCAATCTTGCAAATTCTGTCATAAATTTGAGAATTAAAACTTAGAATCCAACAAGGTCAAACAAATTTTGCTACATCTTTGCTCTCAGATTTACAGATGTGTTGATGATTAACGCACTTAATTAATTCCGTATAAGCTTTAAAAAAGAAAAAAAACGCTTAATAATTAATATATGATCTATAAAGTGGCTTATTTCGCATATATGGTTCAAGTCACATGGTCTACACATGGCAAGCTCAAATCACAACCAACTTTTCCTCTATGTAGGAAACAGTGTTTAGAAGGATATTATAACGAGCATGATTTCCGGGTTACCATAATGGCATAAACCATAAGATGAACAGGCGATTGAACTCGTAGTTGGGAAAATACAATTTTATGATGTAATAAAATAGAGAAACTTTATTATTAAAGAAAATTTACAAAAACATCATTTAAGAAGAAGATGTACGATTATTGAAATAAGGATGTACGTGACTCACAAGTTTATTAGTATTTATGAGAGTTAAAACTTTCTTTTAATAAGCTCATCTTAATAGCATTTGTTTAGATTATAAAAAAAATGAATTCTATTAATATAAGTTAGTTGAAGTAGTTTTTTTGAAAGAAATTATAGTTTATAAGACATAGAATTACCTAAAAATCCTTTATTATATTATTTTACATTTTATGTGCTTTCAAATCAAATCACAGCTATAAATTTTCAAGCTATAAATTTATCGTTACAGTTACCTGCTAATTTCACCAAACACATATACCATAATTATTGATATATTAATTAGCTAATTTGATTATATGATTTAACCGTGATTATGTGTTAAGTTATTAATTTCAAAAATAAGAAATACATTTCGTGATTAAAATAATTTGAAAAAGCAGAATTATCGCATTTTAGAATACTATTAAAAAAGGTATTCTTAAATTTAACAAGTCATGATCAGAAATATATTGTGTTTATGAAATATGAACTTTTAAAATTTTTATTTTATATATTTAATTTTCAATTATCACTCTGCATGTATTATTTTGACACGACAATTTATATAAATATAGTGTGGTTGCTTATATAAAATACAAATAATAATAATAATTGAAAATTAAATATATTTAATAATAGATATTTTAAAATTTAATGCACGAAGGATAAAAAAAACATTATTTCAAGTACTTTTGAGTTGAATGAGAGTTCCGAATTTAATTTCAAAGCGTCTCGCGTAGTGTTTCTTTTGAACGCGCTGTATTAATTTGTTTTGGTAAATATAAAACTGCTATCGGATTTATAAATATCTAATAATCTAAATAAATTAAATTAATTAATAAAAGTACTACTCTACAGTCTACAGTAACCATGGTCCCTTTATTGACACCCTAGCTAGTTTAATTCGTAAAAATAATTATCTTCAATTAATAATTAAAAAGAGGGACATATCAAAGTGGTATAACGTTGTTGGCCACAACTAAGAGAGTAGATTGGATACGGAAAGTGTTTTATGTTCAATCGTTTATTTAAAGTGTTATGCATTCAAACTCATTTACACTCATCACTTTTTGATACGAGAAAAATTATTCATATAAAATGCATATTTAATTTAGCTATAAAAATTTGATCGGTAAATATGATATAATAATTAATAAAAAAAAATAAAAAAAAGGATAAATATGATTCATGTGTTATGTAATAATGTATGAATTAGAAAATTAATCTATATATTTATATTTTAGTTACATTTAATATTACTTTTAAGACGATAATAAACGATCATTTATGTTGATACTTTTTATACATGGAGACTGATAACAATGGTTGCTTTCCTTTTCATACATAGTGATCATCTAACATATGTATGTTAATTAATTTGTAGCAAATATATTTGATCATAAATGAATTAAAAATCGAAAATTTTAATGTAGTGACATCAAAACAAAAGTTACCAATCAATAAAAAAGGTAATTGTTAAAAACACTTTCACGAGAATTAAACAGATCCTTGTGTGTTTCAATTGATTCAATTGTATCAATATTAAATTATTAGTAAAAAGGTTAATTATAAATTTAATAGGAGAAGGGTTTTTGTCATTTCATTATATTTAACAGTTGAAATATTAAATTTAACAAATAAAATATAGAATATTTGATAACTATTGAGTTTTTAAACCCCCAATATATTAAAAAACAAATTAGAAAAACTATGTATGTCATAATATATAAATCACAAGTATTACTCATGCAATCAAGTCTTTTCAATTTTAAAAAGTTAAGGTAATTGAACGAGCACCTCAACTCATTTCACCTGAAACTGTTTGCCACTACCACGTCAGATCGTACGGATCGGGTGGGCTTTAACAAATTATTATGACCCAGTTAAAATACATGTTTAAAAGGAAGATGATAATATCTAATCTAACTTTTTGGAGTAATATTCAAACCTAAAAACATACATCGAAGTTTGTTATATTATATGAGTTTTGTTAACTATGATTAAGATTATAGTTAATAAATTTGAACATGCATATATTATTTTATAGCAACCAATATTTAAGGAGTACAATTAATACTCATGGAGAAATATTAAGTTTATCATGGTCTAAGGATTTTTTATTTTTATATATATATGAAAGTAACGTGTAATTTTTATTAATTTAATTTATTTTATTTTATAAAACATATTTTTAAGTGGTCTTTATCATCACATCTAGTATTTACTCACATTTTTATATCTCATATCTCCAACCCTTTAAACTACCCAAATGAACATACTATCAATATCAATTCGCCATCATGGTTAAATTTGGAAAAGAAGAAAACGAGACATATAAAATTATCATCGATTTATTGCTATAAATTAGTTTAGATATTTTGCTATTTCAATGTTAACCATATCAGTCAAGTTTAACTATATCAAAGAAATAAAGTGATTGAATTAGAAGGAGAATCTTTATCTTTATTTTAGTCCAATTTCAATAGCATAAAAGTGGATACCTCTTTAAATGGATCCCACTCTCAGGTCCAAACACTAGCTTTTTTTCCACTATATAAACTTGTCCCAACCCTAACCCTTTCCTCATTCCTTTCTTCTCCATCATCTCACAAAACTAGCTAGGGTTTCTTTGTACGTCTCAAACTCAATCACAAACTGACAACTCAGCAGATCTTTCTTCTGAATATTATTATCAATCAATCAAAAGTCATTGCTTACTGCTGCGGCATCTTCAAGATTCACATGCCATTCAACTCTTACAGTTTCTGGGTTATGAGAATCTTGATGATGCTGCATCGGTGATCAATTGACTATAATAAAAGTCAACGCATCAGCCACAATTATGATGAATATTATTACTTTATACAAAAAAAGGTGATCTTGATTCCTGATTTATATATGAATCTTGATTGATGTGTATATATATATATATGTTCTTAAATTGATATAAATGTGGAAAAGATCGGATCTTAGGCTACACAAATATTATCGTATTTTAGAGCATTCATGACTGAATTGTACCTATTGTTATTCTTTTAATGAGAAATATATCGTTCTTATATAAGAAGAAACGACGCCAATTAAGTTGATCTTTATGCAAGAATCATGTTTCTCTATAACTCTAATTGTTTGCGTGCAATGTAAATTCGCCCTTCATAAAACATATCTGAAACAAAACACATTGAACTCAATCTATTGGTTTGTATAAAGTTTAATTAATCATTTGAGTTGTTAGAATCTTGTTTTATCTTTATAATTATGGTCGATTTAGTGCAAATCGCCCTCCTGTAAGCTATCTAATATGCTTTGCTTACATACATATAAATGCATCTGTAAATTTATGTGCTTATTCTACTAGATGGATAAGCTGTTGGTAGTAGCCAGCATGTTTAATTTTTATTTTTATTTTCAATAACAAATGTAGTTCTTCTTGCTTTGGAACTCGTAGATTTTCATTATACTTCTAGCGCGCAACAGGCATAAAAGTTACAAATAGATTGAATCAGCTAGAGCAAGCTAAGTAATTTGGATTACATGACTAATCTAGCCAATCTAACTTAATTTTGTTACTTTTATTTTTGATTCACATGAACGAGTTGAATGACAAATGTAATATATAAAACTAGAAAGATGACTTGATCCAAACTATTGAAAAAGATAACAGACCCAAAAAATAAACAACGCATCGATCTCATCAAGTAAGCATGAACAAACTTGATACCAAGGCGTAACAAGTCCAGACGGATTAATATGGACTTTGCAAGTAGAACGGATGCAATATTTCAATTCAAAGTTTAAATAAAACCTAGCTAGTTAAACAACCAGTAAAGCATACTGGCGTACTCTTCATTAATCGTAACAATTTGTAACACCATTAGTTTTTACATAACCAACGTCAAAGCATGAGTTGACCTTATAAATCTCGGTGAGAGAATTTTCTGTTTACATGAACCTTGAATCGCTGCAATTATTTATCTGAGTTAGTTCAAACAAAATTTCATGGTCATGATCAAGTTTTCCTTTTTCCAACCGAGATGTTATTTTAAGATGATTTGTTAGCAATGACATATACCGAGTAAACGGTCATGGTTTCATAAACTCGACATGTTAGTCTGAGATTCTTAATTTCCTACGTGTTTTTAAGTGAAATCACACGATATGATTGAAGGCAAATCCATAAAATATTTGACACGTGGCTTTAGTAAATTCTATCTATTGATATTTACCTTTGATTTTAGACATGTGTGTGTCTCAATCACATATTTAGATTGATGTTTATGCATATCAGTTAGTTCTATCAATCATTTCTCGATTCCATATAGTCTTGAATTGAAGCAAGACCTAATTAATATGGTTTAGAGTGTAATTGTTGAAAATTATAGTATTCTCCCTGTGATTCATAAAAAAGCTACATGTTCGATCAGTTCTTTAATTTATACTAGCTTCTTAACTTAATCATATATGTCCAGTGAAGTGATAAAGAAAACTCATGATCAGAAATATAAAGCTTGTGATAAAAAATTGCAGGCAATTAAATTGAATTTGATTGGAAGGAAGAACATGTGGTTGTGGTGTGGCTTTTGTTCCAAAATTATTGCTTCCCATGGTACTAAGTGATGGTGATGGCTGTTTCTTTTAATCTCCAACCACCTTATTTTTTATTTTTTCAAAATAAAACAGAAAAGTAGTGACATACTTCTGATGCAGTTATGCATACGCCGTACACAAAATTACTTCATTTTAACCTTTCTTTGGGCATTCACTAGCTATGATGGCAACCTGGTATTATAAACATGTGACATTATATGTTAACTGGTATAATAAAAGCTTACATACTTGATCAAGGTTTTTGGGGCTTACTTTACTGTCATGATTCATGAATTAATGTTACAGAAGTTATGGCAACACCTACGTGGATGATCGCCACACACAAGTACTGCATCAACGTTTGTTCATTACATCGACATCAGAAATTTCCGGTATATTGTCCTGTCTAACTGTATGTTAAGTTTAATGCCAGGGCTTATGTACATACATTATATATATATATCAAACCAAAAACCATTTTCAATTTCGAAAATCTGATTAATAACAAATATACTCGCTCCCTGAATTAGTTTTCCAAGTTATTACTTCTTTTATTATCATTTGCCACATATATTTAATAACTATCAGATTGATATCCTCTCAACCATGTTATTCTTTCAATCATTTGTGCGTACATGTTCAATTTAATATGAAAAGTCATGTTAATCAATTTGAAAGTTTTCAATGCAACTTAGGACCTACCATTTTCTTATGTCGCTTTAACAACATGACGTCGTCTAATGTTAGTTTGAACATATATAAAATGATTTTAATCGGCCGTAACTTTTCGTAATGACATTATATTGTATTAGCAACATTACGGTTTATTAAAACTTATTTACTTTATACTGTAAGTTTTGAGTTGGTGCCCTACTCAAGATTTTCATGATCTTTGCCAAAAAAACCAAATTCTGAGTAACTTATGTACTCGATTTTTAGGGCCACAACAATAATGGCCTCTGTGCTCACTTATGAACATACGTACTATAGGTATGATGTGGTTGCAATATAATTATTTTTATTTGCTAAAATACAAATTAATAAATTACCAAAGTTAGTAAGACTGTACAAACTTAGAAATTTAATAACTTAAAAATTAAATACTCCTATAAAACTAGGAATACAACTGACAGCAGTTATATTGCTCACCTTGCATACTAATTAGTAAACATAGTGGTTAGTTTACACATAAAATTATATTTCTCACGTTCCAATTTTATTGTTCACATTACTATTTTTATTTGTCTTTAAAATATTGTCGAGTTATAAGACTTATATATATAGAGTACTCGAACGCGAATTGAAATTATAACTGCACGTTGGTACATTGAATCCGTATGAAACTCTTCTATATATCGATCTTCATCGCATGATTAGTACTAAATGAACTGGAAAATGAGTTGAAATACATCAGTACTAACACAGTTTTGATTATAACTAACTACTGTATTAATTACAGGAAAAATAAAAAATATCAGAACTAGCAAAAAGGAGCATATATATATATTGTCATGATATATGTTTGGAGTCATGGACCTAAAAAAGATCAAGGCATGCAAACCAAAAAATTAATCTTAAACTGTGAATCGAATATGTTGTTATCATCATAATTCAGTCATGTTTTATATGACGTTTATTAAGTAGTTCTTTTTTCCAACAGTAGTTCAATAATAAAAAATATGTCAGAGGCTACAAATACATATGTTAGGAGTAGTGCAGTACAAATATAACTTAATTAAGTTTGTTATAAATTAAGTTTGGGGTTTGTGAAAGAGCATCGATCCTGCAAAGTTTAGCCCCATTTGATTCGAAGAATGTTTTGTATTAATTGAAATATGTAAAATATATTGAAATTTATAAATAAAAAAAAACAATTGATAAAATTGTAATCTCAATAATTTAAAATATATCACTTTTGATTGTGAGAAAATAAAATGAAATTCAAATAAATGATAATAATATAATAAATAAATAATCATAAAAAAGGTTAAATTTTAATATAATAATAAAAGGTTACAATATATATATTTTTTAAAAGTATTATTATGATATACTTTGTATTTGTGATATAAGATAAAAATATAAATATAACATAAGGAGTAATATTAGTTAATAATATTAATGAAAAATATTATAAATACTAATTTCTTTATCAAAGTTCTGAATTTCAATAGAACTATAAATATTCTATCTAAAATGTTAAGATTTCAAAAGTCTCTTGTACGATGGAATTTGAAGGATTTTAATTCCTTACAATTCTGCGAAACAAACATAATGCATTGAAATATGAATTTTATTCTGTCAATTGAACAAGATATAAAATGAAATTAAGATTTCAATTTCATCGTATTTTTCTAAATTCTGTGAACCAAATGGGGTCTTAGTGTATGTTTGGTTTGAAGGTTTCAATACATTGGAACCGTAATTAGAATGAAAAGGAACGATAGGTTATGTTTTTGTTTAGGGATATCGGTTTTATAATTTATAAATTAATTTTTGTTTCTTGTATGTTGATTGATTTAAGATTAATTCTTCTTTTTATTTGATCCCACTGTTGATGTCACATCCATAGTGATTCTTTTTCACCTCACTATTAGTGTCATATCCACATTATCTTTTTTTTCACCCGAGTGTCAATATCACCCATAGTGATTTTTACCTGTAAATTAAACGCACCCGTAACTCGTACCAGGGTAAGAATAAATTATACACGATAACTTTTGTTTTCACTGGCCCTAACTAGCCTTTTCCTTTTCTTTTATATTTTCAGTGTTTATTATTATTTTTCATTTTAGAATCATCATCACAAATGTTTCATCACGTTTTTTACAAATTTTACTTTTGACTATCCTTCTCCGAGAATATAATTCTTTTATAATACTTCAAATTGTTAAATAAAGATATTATTAAGGGCCTATTTGGCACAAAGTTTTTAGGAGCTTAAAGCTTTTTGTTTTGAACATTAAGCTCCTTTAAAAAATAAAGTTTGATTTGGATACACAAGCTTAAAACTTTTAATTTGAAGATTAAACTCCTAATTTAAAAGTTACTCCAACTAGCTTTTAAGAGCTTTTTGATCATTTTACACTTTGATATTACAGCTACAACTACTTTACCAAACATAGTTTACAGCTCCAGCTTGCAGCTATAAGCTTTAACTTATGACTACCAGCTACAACTAACAGCTAATTTTGTCAAACATACCCTAAATATACTAGTATAGCATAAACGATGCAAATAAAATGCCATTAAGAGGGCTGAGTTATTGTGGATTTTAGTTAAGCTTTATGAATTTGATTGGGCTTTATCTACGGCCAGATGTTCGGAAGCCCACTTCGTATTGGGTTTGATATTTCGATATGAAAAGCGCCAACCAGGTCTGGCTAAACAATTATGGGACTCCAGTAACCTGATTTCATTTTACAAGTAAAATAAAATAAATATATATGGACCAAAATTTTATAAAATGCTGATCATGACCCCAACAATGAAATATGGGTTGGGCCAAGTTTCCTCATTAAAACCTGAGATGACTTTTATATATATGAAGTATCAAACTTCATCAATATCATCGTTGGATGATTATCAAGTATTTAACTATGTTACCAGTCTCTCTTTTACTTGATTTTATTGTCGTCAGCTGTATGATGTTGATTTATTCCTATTTGCACTACTATTTTGAACACATCACTTGATAAGGATATGAATTTGTGGTGCACACATGGCTTGCAATAGCATTATGATATCATACAACCTTGAAAAAGAGATGGATAAAACAATTATATATTGGATCAGGATTGTTTGCAGTTCTAATTTACTTGGTTCTTGAATGAAAGTATTTTATTTATTTATTTTTTCTGAATATTCTTTTTTTTTTAACGATAATTTTATTAGAAACTAACAAGAAGCTAGAAACGATTACAAATTAAGAAAATTAGGATTTTGAACCCAAGTAGCCCAACCAAGCTTGGATTTACATTGACTAGATATCCATAAAAAAGACAATTGAACAATATCGTCGAAAATAATATCTCTTCTTGGTTGACGAGATCCAAATAAGCATTGGTTCCTGAAACGCCAAATAATCTACCATGTCACATAACAAGTGCCTTCTAGAATCTCCTTCATGCTTTTAGATAAGCGGGAATTTGAAAGCCAAATAAACCACTCGTCATAAGAGTTGAAAGAAGATACTTCAAGCTCCCACCAATTATTCGGATTCAGAGTTGAATATTTCTATAGTTATATTGACATAAGTTTTCTACATGTATTCGGATTAAAGGACCAATTATCATCATATTGATAAAATTGATAACATTAAATTGATAAATTGTTTGATATGTATGTATAATCTAGCTAGAAGGATGTTAAAATTTTTGGGTTATCAATTACTCGGATGCAATGAGAGTCGTGAATCACTTTCAGATTGAAGTATTTCGATGGTACAATCGAAAATTCAATCGGATAAAACTCAAAGTTATCAAGAACGAATATGTGAATGTTATGAGATCCCTGTACCTGAAATTCGTATTGAAAACTGACCAAAATAACTAGTTTTTCAAACGTTGGAAACTGTTGAAAAACAGTTACTAAACGGGCGGGGCTCCGCCCCTTGGACCCTGCTACCGGGGGCGCTGCCCCCAGACCCCCATTAGACCAAAACAAATTAAAACAAGCGTGCACCCCGCACCAACCAAACTTATTTAATATTCATTAAGATCAAATTGGTCAAATAAGTTTAATCCCATTACACTTAAATCATATTGGTGATAAATCACCAACAAAGGATACCCTGGTCATTTTGATTTGTAGCTGATGATCAGTTACAATGTAAAAGTTATAAGATAAACTGTATATTTAAATTGGTCTATAATAATCCAGGTCGATTGAAACATTATAATTATAAACAAAGCTTTGTGATTTTATATCATGTACATATATATGCTCATGCAATTTTACAATTATTATTTTGGTGCTTAGTTAAATTGTTCTTTTCAGTACAACATGTAGTGCTTCTTCTTTGGGGGCACAGTACACTCAAGTTTTAATTTTTTCCTGTTAAATTATTTTATTTAGATATTTGAATGAATAATAAAATCACTGCCCATGATTTTCACATGCATATATAGACATATATATATATATATATAATTGAATGCATTTAAGACCCTACCCTTTTAATCAATCTCTCTTTTTATTTTTTTTATTTTGAACATCAAAGATAAAGATATTGTATCACCAACTTTAAACTTAAACTAAAACTTATATATGGATAAACAAGTATTCTCGGATGCCATTAATCATCATATCTTTAAAACTAATAACTAGTTACTCAACAAAGTTTCCACAAGTTACACGAATAAGATTTGTGATTTGCACCAATATCGGGTATCTATGATATGATGACAATTGCATGCTATCATATACATATACCTAAAGTCTGTGTAATATCGACTATTTACAAAATAGTTTTTTAATTGTAGTTCTTTCATTTCATTTATCTAGTTTTTCTGATTTTTCTTTCATTTACAAAATATTTTGGTGTTGATGTTTTTCAATATTATTTTTTTATCTAACTTTCGTTAATTTCCTCTATTAAATTCGATAATATGACTAAAATGCCTTTCAAATCTTCTCAAAACCTGCTTCACTTACCTCTTTAATCACACGTACCCTTTTCATCTTGAGAACGATACTGAAATAGCCACTTCATGGTCAAAATCATAATCATCAAGTGGGTGCTACCTTTATAGCATTTTAATTTTTTCAAGAACCCATCTCAACTTCTAAGTCAATAATAAATAACCTTTAAAACTTAAATTACAATTATCATTTAACAAACCGCACATTACATGCCACAACTAGTACAATTATCATAGTTCATTATGACATGATCACCGGAGTTCATTACGGTGAGAGTCCATCACTGGAGTTCATCACCAATTAACTTAGACTAGCATTTGGTGCACTAGCGACAACGTCAAATATAGCGACGGCTGATGTACTTCTAATCGACTGTATCTTTACAAACAGTGGGTTAGATAGTCTATTGTCAATAAATCGTGATGTCAATTTACATTTATAACGTGATCATAATATTGTGACCAAATAAACACATATCATGCAAGAGAACTTATCATTATGCATAATAGCATAGCAAATTAACCATGATCGTCCCGGGATAATTAAGATATGACTATTGGGTAGAAAATCACTTAAAATCTAATAAAATCATCTAATCTAATAAGACAGTAAAATAGCACAATCGACATAACATATAATTTAGAAAAGGTATCTATATAGACACAATTACTTTCACATAACAATTTAGTAGATCATATTTAGATCACGATGTAATAACTAAATGACTTGATCCAAAGATATCAATGGTACAAGACAATTATCATCACATTATATAATTAATTTATGTTCGGTTAAAAATACATTTTAAATCAGTTGATATAAATAACGATCTATCAGTATTATTTAACAACAAATACATAACCAAAACCAATATTAAATCCAGACAGATAACTCATGGAGTTCTAGTCTGAAAAATCGATTAAAATAAACTTTAAAACAATTAATTTATTAAATTATTGATCCATCTCCTACCGGTGGGGGATTAATATGATTGTGTGCCAATTAAAAGCATCATAGTTTATGTGTTATCATAAACTAAGAAATACATTCAAAAGTAATATTGAAAAATCTCATAACATAAATCTTTTAATAAAATATATCTCAATGTTCCAATACAAGCAATTAATCTACATAAAATATTGTAACTAATTCGTAGACAAACTAGTTGCACAAACAATCAATCGATATAAATAATTCAAAAATAGAAAACAAGAGACTTGCAAACCATAATACTAATTTTCAAACAAATGGTTGATTGCTCCTTATCGTCTTTACAATGTTTGTGAATGCTTGGATAATGTTGACAAACTGATATAAAACTAAACTACAAGTATCAACTCTCTCTTTCTAATGAACACAATATATCTTACTTATAGAGAGGACTATTGGGTCTGGCTCGACGAGTTCCGTGAATGGCTTGACGAGTTGGAGTTCCGAATTTGATCCTCTCTATATCTTCTAACGTGTTTAGTTCTACAGTAATATACATGATAGCCTTCAGTTCATATTAGCTATCATCTATATCTCTATCCCGAAGCCAGTTAGAACACTAATTTAAATAGTACATAAATCTTCTTCATTGAGTCTTCAAATATTATCTTAAACTCTAGATACTTTTATCTCCTGCTCGGCGAGTACAAGTTATAACTTGGCGAGTATTTGGTCGGGAATTCTCTGAATTTACACTTCATCCCTTAAATAACTTTGTCTTTAACACTTCAGCTCATACAGTCCTAATAACACAAATATGAGCAAATTAAGTAATTCTACAATAAATATATGAAATAACTAATAAATTAACTATAAAACATACATAAAAATATACATAATTACACACTTATTAGCGGCAGACAAAGCAGAGGTGGCAAACTCCGGTTTCACTCCAGATCCCACCATTTCCATGTTTCACTTTTCGTTTTCTTAATTTGTTGTCGTCGGATCTAGATCTAGAGTTTGAAAGTCGCCATTTGCTGTTTGTGGATCTGGAATCAAGTTTTGAAGCTCATCAAAAATTTGCAACTCGACTGGCCATTTTCAGGCTAGATGTGTCATAATTTTGATGTGTGCTGATTGTTAATTCGATGATGTGAAGGTATGTGTAAGTGTTTATGTGTGTATCATTATTTTGGATGTATATGTAATGTAATGTGTAAGTGTTGATTTGAACATATTGATTTTGATTTGGAGATGAATAAAGAGAAAAAGAAGGTGGGTATTTTTAGTAAAATTAGGTTTTAAGGAACATGAAAGGCTACACTGGTCATTTAACGCGAAGGAACAAAGAAAAAGGAAGGTCATTGATCATTTAACGTAATGTAATATGATTTAATTGAAATTTATTTAATTAAAATTGGACGTAAGGACGCGATTGGCGAAAATCGAAGACTAGAATGATGAAAATTGCGAAAAAATTATAAAAGGACAAAGTCGACAAAAGGAAATAACCACAAGGACAAAAATTGCAATTTTCCATATTAATTATTAATTAATAGTAGGGTGTGAGCACAATATAGCGGAAAATAGTTTTTTAACTCTATTTCTGTTCAAATTAAGAAATTAAGAAACTAAATAATATAAAATTTTAATTTAACCCTTAAAAGATGTGTACACAGATTTATTGTAAAAAATAAAATCAGATGTTAATTATAATAAATCTTAAATCTTTATGGTCATATTTAATATATATATATATATATATAATTACTAGATTTAAACCCGTGCGATGCACGACAATCCGAATAATACAATCTTTATAAGCAATATTTATTCATCACTAAAAAAATAAATAGGTAGTCGTAACTTGAAACTACAAAATTGACCAAAAAATTCAATTCCTACTTTTAAGAAATTATATAATGATATTAATATTATTAAATCATAATATAATAATTATTTTAAAATCTTAGATTGCTACTTTTAAGGAATTAAATAAAAATATTAAAATTATTAAATTTAATATACTTAATTATTTTTAATATTTAATATTATTTTTGCAAATAGTGTTTGAATAGGACTCGTAGCTTCTTTTATTAATTAATATTATGTTTAAATATTATCTTACTCTAATTGTTTATTTAATTTAATTTAAAATTTGAGAGGTTGCCACGTGACGTCTTTGCTTACATGGCAAATTCCGGAATAACTTTCTATACTCATTTAGTATATATATAGATTTTATTATAAGAGTTAATATAGTGTCCTAATTATCAAATGAAATAATTAAATAGAAGAAACAAAATAATTATTTATATTCTTTTATATGTAAATTAATAAGAAAAAGATAAAAACAATTCATAAGAGTTTATATCCACTCTTTTAAGTCAATTTTTTTTAAGGTAAATAGTTGTAGCGGCGGAGCGTCGGATCACCCGCTAGTTTAATTATAAATAAAAGGGTAGTTTTGTAAATATGATGATCAGGGGTTAGGGATGAGAACGTATATTCCTGGGACAATGTTATGTAGGATGGTCAATTAATATACAGGTAAGCTTGTCTAATATCTGGCCCCACGGGCCCCACATTCCCACTCCAAATCACTTTCACTTGTGTCACTCTCATGTGCGACTTGTGGACGTGAGGTCGGACATATATTTTTCCAATTTAAATAATGAACTAGAAGATACAAGTATACGAATATTGTGATCGATTTTAGCATTTCATAATTATTATAAATCCTTGACAAAGAAACAGTATATATAGTGTTTGTCACAATTAATTCAATGATACCAACTTATGTTAACAATGTATCTTTATTTTTTATTTTATTTTTCTTTAGTCAAAATATATATATATATATATATATATATTCAAACAAAAAAAAGAAAGAAAAAAGAACTAAATAATATAACTGACCGTTCCGCTCTAAATCAAATTGGTAATTCTAAGTGTCAAAAATTAAATAGTTATTTCTTTTTCGCTCATCTTTTATCGGCCAATTATTATTATTATGAGTAACAATTCATAAATGATGACCACATATATAAATAATAACGATACGTGTCTACAATGTCTCCGGAAATACTAAACAAATTCAATTATTAATATTCACTTGACAAATTGGAATATACAAAACAATAATGAATGATGAATCTAGACATAAAATAATGTTTAGTGGAAATCGAGTTTTTGTGTCACATTTCATCTTATATTAGTTGTGAATTTGGTCCCTGATATATATTTCATTTTTGTAAGCCTTTGGGATTCGGTGAAGATTCATTAGTAAAAACGCACTCAACTTTTATTTTGGGGTTTACTTTAAAATATAGGGTCTATAATACGTTTGGCACGGTCTTCCATATTTTATTCATATTTCAATTGTAGAAATTTAAGTTCACCAATCGATGTGTCTCACATCTAGAAAAATTTTAAGCTATAAGGAAAAATGATTTCAAATCGTAAGTAGAGTCTAATCAAGTCAAGTTAGCACAATTCTAACTCGAACTCGAATCAATTAAACTTCAATCTCAAAAATCAACTTGAGTTTATATTTTTAAGCTCGAACTCAAGCTCGAGCTAACACAATTCAATACTTTCGAACACAACTCAATACTTTCATGTTCTACTTAACTCACAGTTTATTATAATGCAATAGATATGCTAATATACACCAAAAAGTAAAGGATAACAAAGTATAATATATACAAGTTTGATAATGTTCACGAGCCTTTCGAGCCGAGTATTTCAATACTCAAGCTTGACTTGAAAGTTTATCCGAGTAACTCAAGCTTGATTCGTAGTGTGTAAATTTCAAATATTTTTCAAATCAAACTCAAATAGCTTACAAGTTAGCGTGTCTCCGAACAACTGTTTTCCTATTAGCAACATTTTGATTATGGGCAATTATAGAATGAATGCTCCGTCTGTAATACCATGGCGTGAGCTGTGCCACCTCCTTATGTCATGGATCCACAGGCTTGCGTCGCCATACGGTTTAGAATCTACAACATTCAAAAGCTTGCTAGTATTTTTATTTTAATTTTGCAAGTAAGTGTAATTATATTATTATTTCTACTCTAATATAATATAATCATATATAAATATAATATAGATTCATCCCTCTCTCTCAAGTTTCAAATCAAATGTTAATTATTTCTCAATTATATTAATGGGACCCCACATGTTTTTTGGACCATTGATTGTTCTTTTTATTAATGTTGCAAGTTGTAAATCATGGCTTAATACAATATATATATATATATATATAGAGAGAGAGAGAGAGACATCAATTTTAACTTAATGGGTATGTACTCTTTTACTTTATTTAACTTTTACTGATAACTTAACTGTGCAATAATAACCATAACGAATATAAATAGAATTATAAAGACGTAATGTTATCGGGGTGCTGATTTGCGAAATATGAAGTGGTTGATGAACCTTAAACCTACGACTAATTTAAAGCGGATCTTCCAATATCAAGTTATTGTGTGGCGAAAGACACCATTTTATAAAGTTGTGTCGACCACTAGAATGAATAAATTATATAATCATATAGCTTAATTTTACACTTGAATTATATAAATTTATTTTAAAAAATTAAATTCATTTCATATTATCGTAAATTTTCGACCTAATTATGTTTTAAAAATCAAATAAATTAAAGACAGAATGCATGACATGATGCCATGTGATGTGAAGAATCAACATTGCCAAGTACGTAAATCAGGAAAGAATATATGAAAATAATTCAAACAATCAACATACCCTTCACGTAATCTTGATGTTTCAGATTTATTTATTAATTAGTATTATTATTAATTATTAATTATTGATACTTACGTGTCTCTCTAAAATATTGATAGTTTCATTCAGTGGTTGATCCAGAATTATACGTGAGTTGTAGCATTAAACCTTTTCTCCGTCATATCAAATAAAATTCAAATATATTGAGAATATATACTTTACAAGTAAATGACTAAGAAGCTAAATAAATACAAGTAGTACTGTATATTCTTTAATTTCTTAATAATTTACAATTAAAGACTAAACACAAGTATCTCAATATGGTTGAACTTTATTACTCATAGTAATAACAAAGGATATAACTTTTTTATAAAGCTTTTTTACACTTGGACTCGTATCCAAACTACCCTTAATTTTAAGGTGATCACGCCTCTAAAATTACTCAATTTAATCTGATTTAATTTAATTTAAAATTAGTTATGATAATTATTAATAGTGATAGCTATTACTTTCTTCATCTAATTGTCCTAGTATACTGTTCACTAATAAAAGTTTTAGGATTTAAGATGTTTGCTTTGTTCTTATACTTAATATAAAAATTATAAAATATAATAATAAATAATATAAAATAAAGAGTTTAGTGATTTTTATTAATTACTTTTCTATAAATATACTAGAAACGTTTATGCCGTGCAAAAGCACGGCCCATAAAATATTAAAGTATACTTCGTATTTTTAAAGAGTTCATGTATGTTGTTCTTAACGGGTTTAAGGAATGATATAATTAAACAAAATAAGAGCACATTCATACATATGCACCTTATTTTTTAGCAATGAAGTATAAAAAATTTTATTAGTTCACTAATTCACTGACCATTTTTGTCTACAGATGATTCAAATAGTGACATAAAATAATTCTAGCATCCTTTAGAAACAAGAATATAAGAAACCAACGTCCAAAGATTTATGTCGTCCTACCAATGACAATAACGTTTATTATAAAGTAAAGAAAATACACTTAGGGCCCGTTTATTTCACATAATGTTTTTGAAAGAATTGGAATTTATCAAAGAAATTGAAATATAAAGGAATTGGAATTTAAAGGAATTTATATTGAGTTTGGTTGACAGAAATTTATGAATGAAAGTGGAAGGATTATTTAGTAATTCACAACTAATTATTAAGGAACAATTTATCTGAATACCTTTGGATTGATTAGTATAAGAAGATGTTAAAAAATTCATTAAGTTGATGATGTGTTAATTTTCATGTGTTAGATTTTTAAAGTGTGTATATGTGTTCTTATTAAGGTGTACATACATTTTTCATATGTATGTTAACAATTTAAGATTAAGATAACAAGCAAAGATACATGTGAAATAACATGTTGCTTTTAAATACATGTTATAAGATAAGATAGTAAGAAAATAATATATTGATAAAAAAGTTGAAGCAAGATATGACGCGAACGTATATATTGAGACATTTTTTGTTTGCTTTCTGTTTTGTTCGTTTTTTAATGGGATTAGGATCCTTTCAAGTAACATAATTGATCATGTTACTTTTATGTGAGAGATAAAAATAATAAATAAATTGAATAATATTTATAATAGTGAGTCTAGTTTATTTCCTCCTCACAAAACACATAACATGATGGATCATGTAAAAATATTACTTCAGAGGATCTTGATCTTTTTTAGTGTATGTATGTCAAAGCTTGACATGTGTCATTTTTCCAAGTAACATACTCAGCAAATAACAAAAAGAAAAAAATGAATTTAAAAAGCTTTATTTTGGAAAAAAATAAATAAAAAAATCCTTTATTGTTTCCATGGCTTGATCGCAGCAGACCATCTACCACTGCATCTAGGTAAAACATGTATTAAATATTGCAATATATTTGTTTTAAAGAAGTTCAAATCTGATTATGACCCAATCAAAAGAACCCACTTGTCAATTACCGGGTTTGCTACAGTAAACATGATTGTCTTTCTATATATAGATATAGATAGATAGATATCAGTTAAAAATAATAATGTGTATAATAAAAATAAGATGATTACATATATATCGTGGGTGCACATGATAGTTAATGTGGAAATGATAGACATGTGAAGTGGAGAACCGATAGTGAAAAGCAAATCTTGGAAATACAAGCGATTTTCAAGAATGTCATATATCACATCTCGTGTCTCTCTCAAATGTAATTTCATATCTCTCTACATTTATTATTTGTACAACTTGATAAGATATAAATACGATGGAACATAGATGACCATGTGATTAGCAAGTAACACATTCAATGGTTGGTGTAAAGTTGTCGTATGGTAGACTAGACACTCGAAATTAGTTAGATACTTAAGTTGCCAAATCATTTTTTTCTTCTCGAGATCTTGGTCAAATTTCGATTTTTAGTTACTTAGTTGATTGCACAATTTACAACTTTACGTAAATCTTCTATTTCTGTTGTTATTAGAAAATGAAAGTTCTGCCATTTCATGAGAAAGATTAAATCAATTATTGATTTTCTTTTGATTTCCATCTTATTTATTGTGAGATAGAGACATTATAATGTCGATTATACACTTAGCCAACAAAAACATATGAGTTCCATTTATATAACAAAAAATGCTGGGTTTTATTCGTTATTTATAAAACTATTTGAAAAATTATTCAATATAATTTAAAAGAAAATGATTTATCCTCCTATCATAATGTTACGATAGTAGTGATATGTAACTAAATTTAAAAAGCTAATGTATTTCATCATCTCCATGTTATAAATATGCACATTAAGTGTATATATCATCGTTCTTAAATTATATTTCACACAAATTTCACATTGTAGGTGTTATGTTAGCATCATGCCCGAATTTTGGGCAAGGGATCCAAAAGGCATATGTTATATGATCATGTTTATACCTTTTATGATTATGCATGTTGTGTGTAGTGCTATTATTAATTAATGATTTACTATTACACTTTTATCCATATATGTTAATAACAGAGAACACTTTCATGTGATATTTAATGTTAAAAAAATCCATCAAAATACATAAATTGTTCTATTGGGATCCACAATAACCATAAAAAATAATGAATTTAATAGCAAGTAAAAGCACACCACTTTGTCATATCTTTTCACCAGATTGTGCATTCAATATATAATCTTGATAGATAGATGTGTATACCTTAAAGTCATTAAAGTTAGCAAATTAATTGAAAGTAAATATCATCACTAATTATAAATTCATTATTATAATTCCAAATACACAACAAACAAACGTTTTCACAATGATTTTAAAATGTTTATAACCTCGCCGTTACGCTTTTACAGAAGCCTCTATTTGTATTTTCTTTTTCTTTGTTAATATATTAATATTTATTATTTTTAACAATATTGGAATATGATCACTCTTTTACGAGTCTAAATATAGACTTAGGGCGTTTGATTGGCAAATTGTGATAAAATTTGATACAACTGAAAAAGATTTTATTTCATTCTTTTGTTTGGTTGATAAAACAAAAAGCAATGCATTTCAATTCCATACCTTTGTCTATTTGGTTGACATACGGAATATTCCATAAAATGAAGGAATTCAGTTCCTTGATATTTTAAATGTGATCTCATTCCATCAACTAAAAAATCATGTTTAGTTACGTTATATAATATTACACTACATTATATTTATATTATATTTATTTTTATTTTTAAAATATATATTATATATTAATTATATTATATCATTTATATTTAAATGTATTATAAAATTTAAAGTTAAATTCTATTATGCATCAACTATACGTGAATGATATATTCTCATTCATTCGTAATCATATTTCTTTAAATGAGATAATAGTTCTATCATAATTTTAATTTGTTTGACAGATTCTAGTACACTTCAAGTAATTATGCGAATCAAACGGGCTTAACCCACCAATCAAATCAAAATTCACATTTGTTTTTTTCTCCGTGAGCTACTATCGCATGAGAGATGACCCACAGCCCACAACTTGTGTGTATATACAAATAAATAAATAAAAATAATAATAAAAAAAAATAAGATTTAGGAGGCAACAGTGTGTGTATCATTAATAAAAGGCGACCAATTTTAGCAGAAGACAGAGAATTATTGTTTACAGAACTACTAGAAGAAATAAGAGCACTCTGTTTTTTTGATCTGTTTTCTCTGAAATTGTTGCTCTGTTTTTCTACTTCTGTTTTCAGTTTATTCTGTCCGTACACAATTAACAAAACAAGGTAAACGATATATATACATGTTTGTTTTGTATAATTGTATAATATAATTATGTAAATTCAATTAATTTAGGGTTTTGATCACGTCATTATGCTAAAAAGCGGTGGACTTCAAGTCTTCAATTTGTTGAATTTCGTATCAAGTTGAATACTTTTCTTGGTTTTGATTCCAGATTTTCGGAGTCAATGCATGAATTTAGGGTTTATATACAAAAATATACGTAGTTTAGAATTGCAATGTAGTATATGGTTTATGTGCTTTATGTGTGTGTACAGAGGATTAATATATTATTTTTAATGTGTAAAGTTTTAGAGATCTGAAATAGAATGAAGAATTCAGAATCAGAGCAAGCTTTTTTTATTGAGAGTGATGAGGATGAAGACAATGATTCCAATAGAGGTGAAGATGATGGGAATGATTCCGAATTTTCGAATTATTCGGACGATATCCCTCAACATCAAGAAAAACCTAGCTCCTTAAACCCTTCATGGCCTCAGAGTTACAGGCATGTTCTTGATTACTAATTCAATGATTCTTTATCACTTTTAAGGATTCCTTTTAGATTTCATTTTTAGTTTGTAATTGATTGGAATCTGCTTTTAAAAAGTAAATCAGAAAGTTTGTATGAATATTCAATCTTGTTTTACTTTTTAACACCAGATTCTTCAACTTTTTGTACTATAGTGTGTGATGATATACTTGTAAGAATATTTATATATATGAACCAGATCCACGGAGGAAAGTGAGTTTTTTTAGTGAAGCATTGTTTTTGCCTTTAATTAATATTTGTTGATGAATATGTCTCTCATCAAATAATATTTTTGACATATTTTGAGTCATACTCGCAAACAATTATTAAAGTTAGTTTCCCTCTAGATCCGCCCCATATATATGTTTGAAATTAAAATGTTTGATTGTATGGTTGTGATTTCTGTAACTTAATGATTTTCCATGTATGATGTTGCAGGCAATCGATCGATTTGTACAGTAGTGTACCGTCACCGAGCCTGAATTTTCTTGGGACACCTACTTTATCGCGATTAGGAAGTTCATTTCTCTCGTCAACACTGACTAGAAGACACACTCCTGAAATACTTCCAACTTTGGGCAAACCTCTCTTGGCACCGGCAACAGACAACCATCAGCCACAAGAACGACGTAGTTCTCATTCTCTTCTTCCTCCACGACGGGGATCATCTGCCAGAAAGTTGCCTCATGTTCACAAATCTTCTAAGGTTTCACATGAACTTCCGCTTTCGAGTCAGAGCTCATTCGGTCAATCTGTGCTTAATGGTATGCCACTTGAACAAACTTCTCTTTTCTGATATAACTATATGAGTATCGTGAAACAAATAACGTAAAATCACCCTGTTTGATAAGTGCGTGAAGAATAAGAACCTGAATTTGAAACATGCCATATTATGTATAATTATCATACACATGTTGATTTTTATTAACATATAGCAACTTCATGAGTAATCTTGTATAGTTTTCGACTAATGTTTTTCAAACTATCAGGGTAATATACAACCCTAAGCGTTATAGTATCCATACTCTTATCTTCAGTTCCACATTGATCAAATCTTTTAACAATCTGAATATTGTATTACATGGTACATTTTGTGCTTCAGCTCTGCTGATCTTATTGGAAACATTTTGATCTTTACTAAATATTTGCTAATTGCATATAACGTATGAGGTTTTGTAGCTCAAAGTCGTTGTTGTTGAGTCAGCTAGAGCTATTTCACAATCACCTTTATCAAAATTTTTGTCTTCTTTTGCTGTTACCTTTTCTAGTTTTGCTTACTTCAATGACACAGCTTAAACTATAGATATTTTTTAAAAGTTTGTGCTTTTGGTCCTAGTTCTTTTTAGGTATACTCCATAGAAAGTACCAGTACTGAATCGGGTCCTAACGGGCCATGATTTCTGATTCATACGTTATTTCGTTCATATGTCTTGAAATTGGAAGGGTCGTTTGATACTTTGATGGACCCCTTCAATCTTTTGGTCCCCAATAGAGCAGTTGGTCCTCGCTTGGCTATTTGGACTATTCTGTCTCTTACCACACATATTATTTATGTATGATTCGGGTGTGGTCCTTTTTCCGTAAATATCATTCAAATTAGTAATAGATAGGTGTTGTTAATACTCGAGTGAACATTAATGTCTCTTATTGTATGTGTTGAAAATGTGACAGAGGCATTGTTGGACCACACAGACGTGGTCTAATAAATTCATGTCATTTATTGAGTCGTTAACTCATACTTGCATATAAAGATCCATTTTGGGGGATTTAAATAAATATTTATGCATTTTTCTTGATATTTTGGGTAGGCATAAATGTTCTTTGTGGAGTAGGGCTTCTTTCAATTCCTTATGCAGTCCGAGAAGGAGGATGGGTTGGACTTTTATTATTGTTTTTGTTTGGGGTCCTTTCTTTCTATACTGGTATCCTCCTCCGATACTGCTTGGATAGTCAACCTGGCCTTGAGACTTATCCAGATATTGGTCAGGCTGCCTTTGGCACTACGGGACGTCTTATCATATCTGTAAGCTCACTTATTTATCACGTGTGTTTACTTATAGAGAACATATACACATACATACATATACGTGATTAGTTACTAACAAGTTTACCCTTGGTTTATGTTTTTATGCAGATAATTTTGTACGTGGAGCTATATGTAAGTATCTCTGACTACATTAATGTCTTAATTATGGCCTTAAAGTTCTGCTGGTTGCACATGCTAATTTCTATTGGGATCTGCACTTTACTAAATGATGTGCTAGACTTACCATACTGAATAAAACAGTAGAGCAAATATAAATTCGGCCATGCTACTGGTTTCCTAAATATTCTCAGATCGGTTCCTTTTTAGTCCAAATATTTTGATCAGTTCACTGCTATGTTTGTTCATGATCATACATGAAACTTTAACAATGTTAAGTGATCCATTCTTACCATCTAAAACAATTGACTACAGTTTTACACTTTTTTCTTGCTAATTCTCAAAATCGTAGTTTTTTTTTTTTTTTTCAATCAAGTTATAGTTGCTTAGATTTTCTATAAGTTAGATCAGAACTTCTTTATGTCTGGTGATAAAGTAATTTTTAACATTAATGAATTATACTTCCACTATCCTACTTGCAAGATTTTCTAACCTTTAAATTTTTCCCCTTTTCTGGTGCAGGCATGCTGTGTTGAATATATAATCTTGGAGAGTGATAATCTATCTGCTCTGTTTCCAAATGCACATATAAGTTTGGGAGGATATATACTCAATGCACATTATTTATTTGCAATTATGATTTCTATTGCCGTGCTACCTACAGTTTACCTTCGCAACATGAGTGTTCTCAGTTACATATCTGGTAAGTAACATAAAATATCATAAAGGCTTGTAAACTTTTTCAATAACTTAAAAAAGCTTGTAAACTTTTTCAATAACTTAAAAAAGCTTGTAAACTTTTTTAATAACTTAAAAGCTTGTAAACTTTTTTTATTTCTTTCTATCCAGCTGGAGGAGTTATTGCATCAATTCTTGTGACCATTTGTTTGTTTTGGGTTGGCTTCGTGGATGACATTGGTTTTCAAATTGAAACAACAAGGACCTTGAATCTTTCCAGTTTCCCGGTAGCTATAGGGCTTTACGGTTACTGTTATTCGGGGCATGCTGTCTTTCCCAATATCTACACATCAATGGCGAAAAAGAGTCAATTTCCTGCAGTCCTCTTAACCAGGTAAAGTACTAGTAATATAGTCATTGCTCAGTGATTTCTTTATTACTTGCTCTACTGTACATGCTTATTGAAAGATTTTTGCTTTTTTGCAGCTTCGGAATATGTGGTGTTCTTTATGCTGTAGTCGCTGTACTGGGATATTTGATGTTTGGGGAAACAACAGAATCACAGTTCACTCTTAACCTGCCAACAAATTTAGTCGCATCCAATATTGCCGTGTGGACCACAGTAAGTTAACTAGATATTACCATAAATACGTTACACTTAGTTTCCATTGTGACATATTCTCCATTTATCCTTTTGCAGGTAGTCAATCCATTTACCAAATATGCTTTGACTATATCTCCTGTTGCTATGAGTCTTGAGGAGTTGTTACCATCGGATAAGTCTTATGTTTATTCCATTCTCATTAGATCGGGTTTAGTGTTATCTACTTTGCTTGTAGCCCTCTCCGTTCCCTTCTTTGGTAAGTTCTCACACGATGTAATATCTATCCATACCTACAAATACATTTCAGTTTCTTGTATAAACTAAAGATCTTTAATTTATTCTTTTTACAGGTCTTGTGATGGCACTTATCGGATCTTTATTGACAATGATGGTGGTATGTTCTCCTTCTCAATTTTATATCCTTTGTTCTAGAATCGAACAATATAATTAACCGTAAAATAATATTTAATATATATTATCAACGTTATTACAGACGTTAATTCTTCCTTGTGTTTGCTTCTTGAGCATCCTAAGGGGAAAGACGACCCGCTTTCAGGTATAAACATATTATCTTATCTATGAATAATATGTCAACTGTTTTATGGTCTATTTGTTCATTTCTTAACTCTCTTGTTTTGGGTTGATTGATAGGTGTCAGTGTGTGTATTGATCATCGTTGTTGGCCTTGTCTCATCAGCTATTGGAACCTATACAGCGCTATCTGAAATTTTTAAACAGTTGTTCTGATCTGATATGTTTTTGGTACTTAAGTTTAATGCTTGATTGTTTCTGTGAGCATACAAATAGATTAGACATTCTTTTCTCATTGTTGGTATATGTTGAAATTGTTTAGTATGGAATTTTGTCTCCCCTCTCTTATGCTATCAGCATGAAGAGCTGTTGTTCCTTTTAGTGTGTACTCTCCATTCTGAATATTATGTTTTTGAGCACTAATATATTGATGTTCCTATATGTTACTAGAGTTAGTATAAATGCACACATGCATACAATTGACAACAAATTTGAAATCAGTGGTTATTGGTTGAGAAGTATACTTTTGTTATTATCTTGTAGTCTCTCTGTTTACTATTACATAGTAATTTATCAGCATAACGCAACGGTAATATCGAAATAAAAATAAATGAGTTATTAATAAACATGTTGTCTTGATATTTAAATTATATGACTAACTGTTCATGTTTTATACTTATGTGTGTTGATCCTCATCGATTAATTTTGACCCATTTACATTTTTAATTTTCATGTTCATAGTATCTTAAATATGCTTTCCATAACTTTATTAACATCTATCGAATAATATTTACTATCAAGTATATTATATCTTTTGCCTCGTTTTTTAGCTTCAAACCTTTACCAATTTCAAGCATTGCCCTGTAAATCTTTGTACAAGTGCATATTGTAATATAGTATGGATAGATTATCTAAGCATTTAGTTTGTTTAACTAATAGAAGATACAAATAGTCAATGAATTACCAAATGTAAAAATAACTTTCTATTTTTAATTTGACTATTCAAGAATATAAAAGTAATTTTCAATCTTTAAATCGTCTTTCATTCGGAGAGTGAGTTGTTTTTATAATAAGTCAAGTTAAGAATCATAATCGAACATACAAGGTATTAAAATGAAATAGCTAAATGTTTTATAATATTTTATAGATTATAGAAAATTATTACCTACTTCCTTCATTAGAAAAAATTATCACTTCCTATCTATTTTTGTTTGTTTGTAATTAAAACATTAGTTTTGTAGTCTTTCATCTTTAAACTTTTATATTCAATTTAGTAGGCTAAATTATAACGGATAAACTTGATTTATTGCTATAAAAATAGATAATAAAACTTGTTTCTAACCATATATAAGTATTGAAACTGAAATTATTTATCTTGTTATTTTGTGATAGCCTATAAAACATTTTATTAATTTGTGTATCATATCATTGTTATTATTATTATTATTATTATTATTATTATTATTATTATTATTATTATTATTATTATAGGAGAGGAGTTATTGTAGTAAAGTTTGTTATGGTGATAATAGTCAGAATGAACTTTTTTATCTTTTATTTTAACATTAATTAATCTTTTTGATTAAAAAATTATATCAAAATTATTATAATTTTATACTCTTTAATATGAAATATAAAGTTTTTAAAAATATATTTATATATATGATATACACATTAATTTTGTGTATCACAACTTTTAGAATTTTTATGTGTGATACACACTATTAAATTTTTAGTGTGATAGATATAAAAAATTATATAAATTGTGATACACAAATTTAATTTGTATATCGTATATATATATTTATATCATATTATAGAATATAAAATTCTAATAATTTTGTTATAATTTTTTTTATCAAAAAGATTAGTTAATGTTATTTAAACCTTTCTCATAATATTATTTTATATATTATATTTATTATTTATTATGGAATCCTCTATAAAAAACGAAGTAACCATATACATTAGCTCTCGCATGCACGTACACGGTAAACCTATAAAACAAAACAAAAAAGCCCCAATCTTTTGAATCAAGATTCGTCAGTAATCCCTTGAATGTTGATAGCTGCATTGAACGTAAAATTTCAAAAAAATCTGGATCCACCTCTTTCGCCCTTTTGGTATCATATTTTCTCACCTCTTAATATATTCCAAATTCTTTCCTAAATTTGTGAAAATTCAAACCAACATCTGATTCACGTGTGACTTATCAAGCCTGATTCATCGTTCAAACTCTAACAATATATCACACCTGTAAGTTTGATTCAGTCTCCCATTTATATCTCTCCTTTATATATAAATATTTTCTCTCTGAAATTCACTAAAGTTCTTGAATTTTTTTATTAAATTTTGTATATTACATTTGGGGTTTAATCCTTTCCTTTTTATTTTCTTGATTAATAATAATTGGTGAATCAGATATATATATATATATATATATTTTGTACGCATATCTGTAGAATAACTTTTGTTTGTTTTTCTTGATATTTGAAAATTAGGGTTTTTGGGTAGGGGATGTAGAATATTATGGAAGAGAGTATGATGAAGGGATTAACAGGAAATTTAGAAGGTAGTTTAGAGAGTGAGCTTGAATTAGTATTTAATCAAAGGGAAAGTAGGGCGGCGATCGGTGATCAAGAACGAGGTATGAATATGCATAGAAGTGGTAGTGCCCCACCGACCGTTGAAGGGTCGTTAAGCGCCGTTGGAAATTTGTATAGAAACAATGGTGAAGTGCATATCGATGATAGGAATAATGGTATTAGTACAAATGATCAAGTGTTAAGTGAAGAAGAATTAATTAGGTCTCATCCAATGTACTTATCATATTATTATGCTCATGGGAATTTTAATCCAAGACTTCCACCTCCATTGTTGTCGAAAGAGGATTGGCGAGTTGCTCAAAGGTTTCAAGTAGGTGGGTCGTTGTCTTCTGATGGAACGAAAGATTGGTGGAAGACGAATGTGGGTAGTGATCATAGTGGTAGTTCTTCGTTGTTCTCTATGCAGCCTGGATTAGGTTTACATAAAGATGCAGAATCTGAACTGATGGAAATGAGGAAAGCTCAGAAAAACATTGGTGAATCGATTATTAGAAACGATGGTTTGATTGGTTTGCCGACTCCTACAATGGGTGGTAGAAGGAAAAGCTTTGCAGATATTCTTCAGGTGAATATAGTCAATTATTTAGGGGTTTAGATCATATAAACCTTATGATAAAAAGGGTAGGAAATTAGGAGATCGCGATACATATGGCAGTTTTTTAGACGGGTGTGCATCTTTTTTTAATCAAACGTTGATGCACACTCGCCTAATGTTGATGCACAACTGCCACATCTCGCACTCTCATTATTTTCTACCTGTTTTGCCATTAGGTTTATATTGCATATTTTTAACATTTTTTAAATTCTTTTGTTTGATGGTGTTGGTGTTGTTATAGCATATGTTGATTCTGATTGCAGTTTTTTTTAACTTATCTTTTGCAGGAAGGACTTGAACAGACTGAATCCTCATCTCATCGAATTTCTCGCCCTGCAAGCCAGAATGCAATTATATCTAATTCTCATTCTTCAGTTTTATGTAATGGAAAAGAAACTTCATTAGTTCCACATTCTTTTACACCAGTTGTGGGTCCGTCAAGTAAAACACCCGAGCCTCAAATGGTCAGGAGAGCACCCTGTCCTGGCCTTCCTCCCATAGTTCACCCTTCTGATGTGGTATCTTCTCTATCTAACTTGAGTCTCTCGAGAACCCGTCTTCCAGATGGAAATAATTATTCACAATGCACTTATCTTGATTCTATAAATGATCAGAGATTAAGTTTTCAGCATCAACTCGCTGATAACTCAAGAAAGGATAACCTTGGACCAATGAGCTTCCACAGGAGAGCGGTTTCTTCTGCCGATTTAAATTCTAACCGAAACATGTTTGACTTTTCAAAATTTGAAGGTTCCAATCTATGTCATCATGTTGATAGTTACCCTGGAATGGATTTGTCTGGTCAGATGCATACTACATATTCTGCTGCAAATAACCACATTGCTTCCGGTAAATTGTTATCTTGTTCCTCTAGTCGCACATGCCATCGTGCTTGTGAACACTCTTTCTGAACAAACACTTTGGTTTGCAAGAATGAGATACTTTTTTTATTTTTCTTACAAAACTGCTGATGCTTGCAAAAATCGCATTGTTTCATAGTGTATTTCACAAGTATGTTACGGAGTACTTTATTTGCATTAAAAGGTCAGCTAGGATGATTCTAAAACTCAATTACTTATAGAGAATATACAGGTTATTTTTATTCTCTAATGGAATAGATGGGTACATTTTTAAAACTGATATACGATGGGAACGGGCCAAACGGGCTGAAAGCCACCCAAGGTGTATTCAAATTGCATCAAACTCTTAATTCGGTTTAATTCAAAATTAGTTTACCATTGTAATAACATAGTTTTTTAAATTATTTATATCACATTAATTATTTTTAAAACTCAACAAACGATAAGAGATAACTGTTTACTGGCTGGCAGACCCTATCCATTTTGACTCGTATTCAAACTACTCTGTTGAAGCCCAAATACATTTTTATCCGTCAGTTAACCTGCTTGACTCACCTCTAAAATACTCTGTAATAGTTACATTGTTTGGTACTGTGTATTTTTAGCTTCAACTATAAACACTGGTGGAAGGGGACAATTTCTGAGACAATGTAACCACCCACCACCTGCTATGGATTCCCGGCATGGTAATCTTCCTCAGGGAAGAAACAATTATGTTTCACATGCGCATGAAGATATGCGAGCTCTTCACAAAATTTATCTTGAGGCGCTGCTTCCTCAACAGAACCAACCATACGGTTCACCACTTTTTGGTAGATCTGGTAGCTTAAATCATATATATGGGAATCCTACATATGGTCATGGCATGCCATATCATGGAAACTTGTTGGAAAAGTCTAGACTTTTGTCACAGCAAGAACGAACCATGCAATTTTCTCCTGCTCTCAGAAATTCAGTGGCTGGAGTTAGTGAAATTAGCTTAGATCGAAGACATGTTTCATCGTTGTTAGATGAGCTCAAGAACAATAAGACGAAATCTTTTGAGCTCTCTGATGTTGTTGGTCATGTCATAGAGTTTAGGTAAGCCAAAGCTTTCTTCAGGTTTTTAGCTTTTCTATTTGGCTTTCTAAACATATTTATCATTGTGTCTGTACCTTCTTTCTATATTTTGCTGTAGTACGGATCAGTATGGAAGTAGATTTATTCAGCAGAAGCTTGAAACAGCTACCATTGAAGAAAAGAATTTAATATTCCCCGAGATTATTCCTCATGCTCATGGTTTGATGACTGATGTCTTTGGGAATTATGTCATACAGAAGGTAATTTGATCTGTATCATTTGTAATGGATTTTTATAATATTTAAAACTCATCAGTTTATATATAAATGTGCAGTTTTTTGAGCATGGAACTGAAAGTCAGAGAAAGAAGTTGGCTGATCAAATTACAGGTCATGTTTTGCCTCTTAGTCTTCAAATGTATGGTTGCAGAGTCATTCAGAAGGTGATGATTTAGCTAGTTGAGTAAAGATTCTATTGTGATAACATTATTTGGGGGGGTTTTATCCATATACCCATGATTACTTTGTAGTAAAGATCCCATGTCCTGATAAAAAGATAAATAGGTGTTAGCTGTTTACCCATGAAAATTTTGTCGTAAAGATCCTATGTTAATAACATTTTTCGGGTTTTAGCTGTTTACCTATATGACTATTTTGTACTCCGTAGTAAAGATCCTATCTTGATAACATTTTTTGGGTTTTGGTCCTGTACCAGGGATTAGTTTGTAACAAAGATCATATCTTGATTATAGCATTCTTTTGGGGATTTATAAATAGCCATATATAAACGATCTTTATCTACTCAGGCATTAGAGGTGGTTGATGTTGATCAGCAAAAGCAAATGGTTGATGAGCTTGACGGTTCAGTGATGAAATGTGTTCGTGATCAGAATGGTAATCACGTTATCCAGAAATGTATTGAATGTCTCCCACAAGATCGGATTCAATTTGTAGTTTCATCTTTTTTTGGGCAAGTTGTTTCTCTTGCATCACATCCTTATGGCTGTCGAGTCATACAGGTAAAAAAAATGTATACATTTATCTACTCTGTTGCTTATATTGGCAATTTTGTAATATATTAACTGTATTCGATATCAACAGAGGATTTTGGAGCACTGTACTGATCCAAATACACAAGTGGTAATGGATGAAATCATGAACTCGGTTTGTTCTCTAGCACAAGACCAGTACGGTAATTATGTTATCCAGGTACTCACCCTTCTTATTAACTTAGTTTAATTTTGAGTGTTTAATAGTCAAATTATCTTATTTATCCATTGATAATTGTAACATTTTTGTTTGATTAGCATGTACTGCAACGTGGTAAGCCACACGAGCGATCTGCTGTTATCAGTAAGCTTGCAGGACAAATAGTAAAGATGAGTCTACAGAAGTTTGCTTCTAATGTTGTAGAGAAATGTTTGACTTGCGGCTGCCCAGAGGAACGTCAACTTCTCGTGAAGGAGATGCTTGGTTCCACTGATGAAAATGAGCCATTACAGGTAAGAAAACTTCTCTTTTCGTTTCTCGTATTGCCCTTTGGTCCTTATCTAAATTATTCAGTAAACTTTTGTTTGGGTCAAATACAGGCAATGATGAAAGACCCTTTTGGGAATTACGTGGTGCAAAAGGTTCTGGAAATCTGTGACGATCAGAGCTGTGAACTCATACTCTCACGCATAAAAGTCCACTTGGCTGCTCTGAAAGGATATACGTTTGGTAAACACATTGTTTCTCGCGTAGAAAAGCTCATCGCTTCAGGAGGTGAGAAACATGTTGTAAAACCTAATAAGTTTATGAATATTTGATTCTTTTTTTCTCTCGTGTAATTTCTTTTGTAACTCCTATCTGCAGAAAGGCACATTGCATCATCAACTGCTTACAGTTCTTGAGATGTCCTGCTTTTGATAAAGACCTAATGATATGGCGTCGCGATGAACTCGGCTAGTTTGATCTCTATGTGAATATGAGCTCTGATTTTTTTGATCAAATGGTAAGGAGGCTAGGAACATAGAGAGGGTTGTTGATGAGGTGTTGATTTTGATAGTTATACATATCATTTTTATATCTTGTAGAGAGTGAGTGTAAATGATTGATGATCGCTTTTGGTAGAGAAATTAAAAGCGGAACATGGTATGAGGCTATGTATAGGACCTGGTTTATATGTAAATGGTATGGATTTTGATTCTAAAAAGATATACATTTTTTCTTTTTTGGCAAATTTCTGGTTTGTTTCATTGTGATTCTTGATGACAACAAACTGCTAGTAACTGATTTTGAGCATTATATTCTATTTAATCAAAGTACATTGCCATTCTTGATAATCTGCTTACAAAATAAAGTATCAAGTAGTTTAAATACTAGTTTTTAGTTGACTACATCATTACCATCCTCTTGTTGCTTCTTTTCATTCTCTTTTGCCAGCATTTCTTCTTTCTTTACCTTGGCCTCTTCATTCTCCTTCCTCTAGACATCAAAAAACTCAATGACCCCAAGCTCAATATCAGGGTCGTTGTCCTTAAGAAGTTGCTCTGCCACCTCAGCAGGGGTAACCTCCACCTCGCGTATCAAATCCTCAATTTCACTAAAAAGATTGTGTTCAGTGATGTGAAGATAGTTGGAAGCTAGCAGTCAGAAACTGCTTGAAGTGCAGTATGACATGTGGATGTGAACGTCCATACGATCTGGACGAAGAAGTACAGGATCTAGTTTGTCCTTCCTGTTTGTCGTAAAAATGATGACTCTTTCGTCACCACAACTTGACCATAAGCCGTCTATGAAATTAAGAAACCCTGATAGCGTTACCTAATTAATACAATTGTTATCATTTATCTCATTTTCATAAACTACAATTACCAAACTTGAAAATTATTGATTAAAATTACCTAATTTGGACATTCATGACTATAATTATCATTATGAATAATCAGGAAATCAAATTATGTTGCTTTTATATGACATTTGCCCTAAAAAGAACTAATAACCTTGTTTTCTTCCTCATAACCTCGCCTTTGATTTTTTCGAGCTAAAACTCTCGCTGCTTCCACATCCACCTGATCATGTAACTCAACCGAGCAATCTATCTCCTCAACCACAAGTATCGAATGGTTAGCTGTCACCACCAACAACCTCCTCAACTCCGAGTTTGACGTAATATCAGTCAACTCCAAGTCATATGTATCAAAGTTCAAGTAATTCGCCATAGCTGCAATCAAGCTCAATTTCCCTGTCCCCGAGGGGACCGTACAACAAATACCTCTCTTCCACACCTTTCCCACATTTCAGTAATACTCTCTTCTACTCAAAAACCTATCCAAATCTTTCGTCACTTTCTCTTTCATACCACTTTCCATTGCCACGGTGGCAAAGCTCCCCGGGTGGTCAACATTGACCGATGTCCATGACGTTGGGTATCTCTTATAACTAGTCTTTCGTTCAACTGTAAACAACTTCACGGTTTTCTCTTCTTGTTTTCTTGTTTTTGCATCATTTACTGTAAATAGTAAGTGGTCGTTCAATGCTAGATCTTTATGTTCTCTATGAAACGTGAGTTCTAACGATCCAAGATCAGATCGTGTAGTTCAGCCCATTTCATCATGAGTGTAGTACTCTCTAGTTGGGTTCTTTTTTGCTACCAACGACCAAGTAAACTTAACACCTTTATAAGTATCCGTATATTCTTCATTAATTTCCATTGCAACGTTGATTTGTGTTCCGTTGGGGGTTAAAACGATGGATGTGGCATGAGATTCGGGCTGCGAGATAACTCTGTGTCACAGTGTAGATTTCGTTGTCGCTAAAGCCTTCAAACTCGTAAATGACCGTGGTCAACTGCAGGAATGGAGCATCATGTTCAAAACTAAAAATCAGTGACGTCTTATATAAAAGTAGTACCTAAATAAATAAAATAACACTTCAATCGTATTAAAATTACTCTAAAATTCAAGATTTATTTACTAGGGTCAAGTTGTTAACGGGCCAACTAACCTGAGTGGAAAATTTGTTGATGAAGTTACGAAATGTGAGGTAAAAGTAGTCACGGAATTCAGGTAGTAAGTAATCGCGGGAAACGCTTCGAACGACCATTGCCGCTGCAGCAATGGAGCCGATGGTTGAGACGATTGCTTTGGCCGTGGTGAGTCTGGATTCCGTTGACATTTTAAATTGTTGGAAGATATTAGTTTGACTTTTGACAGTTGACCGTTCGGGTTGGATGGATGATGACAAAATAGTACACGCACTCTCGTTGGTGGACGTCTGATTCATGGTGAAAATAAGTATAAGTACTGTAAATAATTGAAGTTCAAAATGATTTATAAACAATATTTGGGCTTTACAAGGCTAACGGCCCAAGTTAGTACTGGACCAGCTACCTACTTATTTGGGCCATTGTTCATATGCGACTGTAAACACTCACCTGGACGGCTGGACCTGGTGGCTTGAACTTTAACGCCACGTAGTCATACTTAAACGGTTCCGTTTAAATATCATCTTCCTTCTGTTCATCTGAAATGGGTCCCCACACACGTAACGATTTTCAGGAATGCCGCCGATGTGATCGATAGGGACCGAACCTCCGCCGCATTTTTTTATATTTTTTATTTTAATTTCACATTCGAATTTCTTCAAAATTAATTTAGAAACCGTTCTATGGTGGCGCGTTCACACTACGCTTCTTATACCTTCAACGTTTCGCCGGATTTAAATTTGAAGGTATCTTTAAATTTGTTTCGAGTTTTAACTAATCATAATAACTCTATTCATTTCTGTATTTATATAATTATGTACGCGGTAATTACGTCTTTAATTCAAATACAGTTAAAAATTAGGTGTACTTACTCCGCGTTGTTGAATTAAATTAGTTTCTTATCCTCTTATGGATTATATTTGGTCTAGGGTTTCTATGTTTTAAATATGTTTATCATGCTCTTATGAATTAGATCAATTTTAATCTAAATGAGGCAGAGCGATAAATGATTAATTTACTATGAGCTGATTAGTGAAGCTTGATTTGTGTTTGTCTAAAAATTGCAGACGAAGATGGCTGTTCAGGAACAGGATCCAGATGTTGTTAGATGGGGACTTCATCATCTTATGGAAGTATGCTCGGTAAAGACCAGTGGATCGCCTGGCAGTTTTACTCATTATGATGTAGATTTATCTAGTGTTGAGTACGTGAGTGAAGGTTATTGTGAGCCGAATGTTGAGAACAATGAGATGTCGAATTATGCCAGTGTTGTTGAGAATGATGAGCTTTTGAATAATGCAAATGTTGAGAATGATGAGATAATTGCACGTGCTTTTCAAGAAGAACTGTCGAGACTTGCAGTGGAGGAGAATCATGGATCATCATCTGGGGAGAATCATCAAAAGGAATCTGTACTTGCGCAGGATTGGGTTGCTCCTTCAAAAAGACATGGTACTTTTAGTACCTTTTAAAATTCAAAATCCTGATATATTATGCATTCTGACTATGATATATGTGTATGTTATGAACTGTAGAGCTTGAGAACAATCAGGAACAAGACTTGACCAATGAAGAAAAATTATATAATGATGAGGATCGATCATGTTCGCCTGAGATGGCAGATGAGTCTATTCTTGACGGTGAAGTAGGAAAGAGGATAAATCAAATGGTTCCCATTCGTGTAAGTTTTGTGGTGCTTCAAACTCCAGAAAGTTGAATTTGTATTAGGTGTCATTTGCTTGTTTTTTTTAGCTATTCGGTTGCTTTCCTCATAGTATACTTTCTTGGTTATATCATTTTCAAGCATGAGTTTTTCATATTGTTAGATCATTTTCAAGCATGAATCTTTCATATTGTTAGATCATTTTCAAGCGTTATATAGTTTCTGAGTATTAGTGTACATAAATCAGTTGTATATTCGTTTAAAGTCTTATAATTGATTCTGTAATGCAGCATGTCCCTAAGGTAAATGGAGAAATGCCCACTGCTGATGAAGCAACATCTGATCATCAGAGGCTAATGGACAGGTCTTTTGTTTTATATTCTGACCTTATAATTACAGTTTTAGTTGTTTTACGGGTGATTATGATGATCTCAGTATACAGTTGTTCACTGTCATGCCATGTTCTTTCCAGTGAAAGTGCTTATTTTTTTTCTTACCAGATTACAGCTCTATGATTTAGTTGAACTAAAAGTTTCAGGGGATGGTAACTGCCAGGTTTGAACCTCACTCATTTCTTAATACTAATGTGCTTTCACTATTTAGTTTGCATCTACCATGTAAACTTTGTAATGTCTTACAGAATATAATTCTAGGGAACAATATCTCTATAAAATTCATCGGGCATCTTTGTTCCCTGTAGCAAGCCATGTATCTATATAAGTAAAATCTTCTCTAATCATGCATCCTTATTTCTTGTTTAGTTCCGCTCCTTGTCAGATCAAATATACCGCTCCACTGAGCACCATACGCTTGTCAGAGAACAAGTTGTTCATCAGGTAGGTTGAATAACTACAATTATTTTGTTGTCGGCACTACTATCCACTCTTCTCTCAAGCTGGCTAGAGGAAGAACGACATTATGTCGGTGGGAGGGTTATGATTATGCTGATAAGAAAGAATTGTGATTTACAATTAGGAAGTTTGGTGGTGACTAGAGACGCGTGAGTCTGGAAATAGAAAATGTATCTGTTATGACAACCTCAACGTGTGAGGGGGGAAACCCAGATGCAAACTTTCATGATTATATTTCAAAAACTCTGCAATACCTCGACTATTCCAATCAGGAATATTTGGGTTTTTAACAGCCAAAATTTTATTGGCCATGGTGACCAAGATCCACCTAAGTCCAAGTTCCGTTATGGAATTTTTGCTTTCAAATCTTAGTTTCAAGAACAAGTTAATAGTGAACATGGACTATAAAGTTTTAGATTTTGAGAAGTCCAATTTTTTTGGTTGGAAGAACTAAGGTCTTGACTTTATAAATGTTACGGTAATAAGAGCATACACTGTTGCATCCACATTTTGGGCCTCGCTTGCTGTAGTATCCTTTAAAATCGTCTTCTTTTCTGCAAAGTCTTTCACCTTCCTGGTCTCTGCCTCGTGTCCCGATTCCAAAACACAGTTGTTTCTGATAAGCATAATCACGACTCTATCACCTGCGTAGCGTCACACTTTATCTAGCTACCTGAGGATAAGGATTTGCTGTTGTAGGATTTGATATTGATGGTCACCTATTGTGTTTGTTGTCAGCTCAAGTTTCATCCGGAACTGTATGCGGCTTATGTTCCCTTGGCATACGACGAGTACTTGAAGAAAGTTAGCACGTAAGTTTACTTGGTCAATTACAATCTACTTTTCTCCCTTTTCATTTATGATAATGTCTAAGCAAAACTATTACAGGGCTGGCGAATGGGGGGATCATGTCACATTGCAGGCTGCTGCTGATGCGGTATTAATGATTTTCTTCTATTATAGAACTGACACAAAAAAAACACTCACCATTTCCGTTATTGCAATTGATCTCATGTCACTTCAATGTTTCTAATAACTGCAGTTTGGAGTCAAGATTTTTGTCTTAACTTCATTTAAGGACACTTGTTACATTGAGATTCTACCATGTGCTCAAAAGTCAAAGAGAAGTAAGTTTGTGGAATTTTTCTCATTTTTTTTTTGACAAGTCAAACCATGTATAGTTTCAGCGGTATTCAAAAGTCAATTAATCTGTTAGAAGAAAAACATGCATTTAGGGGCTCTTACTTGCTACAAAGTTATTCATATTTCATTCCTTCTGATAATGTTAGCTTGTTTCACTAAATACTGTGCGTCCTGAATTATCTGCAGTCATATTCTTGAGTTTTTGGGCTGAGGTACACTACAATTCAATTTATCCAGAAGGAGGTAAGTTGGAAAATCTGTGTTTGCAATGTACCTATTTACATGAATCATAAAATTTAAGCTGCAAGCAATCTAAATTGCCATCAACAAGTGTTTTACAAATTATACATCTTCCGTTCAAAGAAAGCATATTGACCTTTTTGCGGCGTTTAGAGTTGATTATGTAAGACCGTACTTGTTTTATGGTGTTGTACTAAATTCCTTCTTCCATACTTTTTCTTACACAGAGCTACCAATTATGGAATCCAAGAAGAAAAAATGGTGGATGCTTGGGAGCTGATTGGCATTTGGACACAAACCTACACTAACTTTTAATATATGAGTATTAGGATTGTTGTATAGATTTCAAATTCTTATGCAAGTGTTTCCCATTCTTTCAGCTATTAGTTACGCTCTCAACCGTTTTTTACTTATTGAGTTAGCACTTAGTAGTTAGTTAGTACTACTATAATAGGTTTTGCAGAACATAGGAAAAACTAAAGTATCGCTTGTTAATATTACCTTTCCTTGCTACAGGTGGAAATGTGGGATTGAGATTTTTTGGCTTCAGATACTATGTATCATCTATCCTATAATTGCAACACTAACTAATAAGTTATAATGTATTTAGATCAAACAAAGTTAGCTTAGAGTTTGAGATGCTTATATATAAATATCAACGCTAACTTATAAACCTGATAAGCATTTAACAGTCGTTCCAATTCCAATGATATTCTAAAGCATACATTTCAAAAGTTAAATACCACTAGAAACACATATACTAAAATATCATTTGGTGACATGCTATACAAACAAGTTTCACGTGCACCAACTTAGGTTTTCCCCTTAACTAGTGCTCATGACTTTCGGACTCCATGTCAAACAAACCAACCATTTGTTCTCTCTTATTGACCTCTCCCAAATGCCGTTTCTTGGTGTCGATACAGTTTCATGACTCGGCGAAGATTCCTCCAAGCTCTCTACACTTGCATCTTCCACAATCGTGTTCAACACCTCCAACACTTGGCTCATTTTTGGCCTCATTTTTGGTTGTCTAAGCAAGCACTTGTTAGCAACGGCTGCTAGCTTTTGTACCGATTTGAGCGAGTAATTACCTCCAAGCCTAGGGTCTAGAATCTTCTCGAACTTCCGCATGTCGTGGGAAAGGTGTGGTCTTACCCATTCTATGAGCTTCTGCTCATTTTTTGGCTTGCTACGGTCCATCGGCCTTCGACCCGTGATAAGTTCATATAAAAAGATCCCGAAGCTCCATACGTCACTTTTGTACGTTAGGCGTCCTGTTTGGACGTATTCTGGAGCTGCATATCCAACAGTTCCAACTACTGCCGTTGACACATGGCTTTGTTCATCAGACGGGCCGAGCCTGGCCAGCCCGAAATCAGATAGCTTGGCATTCCAGTTCTCGTCCAATAGAATGTTTGAAGATTTGAAATCCCGAAAGATTATCTGCATCAACATATTACATTTATCGTTTCTATTATATTACAGAAACGAATTTAGTCATAACAGAACATTTTTAGTAGCATGTTAGGCCAATCTGCAACACTTTCTATTCGCATTTGTAGTATAGATAAATCATCAATGCATTAAATATGATTAATACCTGAAATTCCATTCCTTCATGGAGATAAGCTAAGCCTCGAGCAGCATCCTGTGCAATTTTGAGTCTAGTAGACCATGGAAGAGGTGTCTGAAACCTGTTACACAAATGATCTTGAACACTCCTATTTGGCATATACTCGTACACAAGAAGACGTTGGATCCCTCTTTCATCGTCCTCAGAGCTATATCCCACGAGTTTGACCAGGTTTGGATGGTCAACAAACCCAAGAACATTCACCTCTGTCACCCATTCTTTGTGGCCCTGCGAAATTATTCAAAACCAAACCTCAGTATTTCCTTATGGACCAAAGTACAAATAAACCACCAAATTATATCCAACTCTAATGTCAAACATAGTAATTCAACTTTGAAATAAAAATCGATGGTTTTACTGGTTTAGTATTCCTTCTATAAATACGTGGAACTTACTATACAGTTTTGTAGGTCTACATAGACTTGCGATGGCATTGCATAGATGTGAAATTCGAAACTACATTCTTTGACTTTAAAAAGTCAAATCACTAATGGTTTGTCAAACCTGGTACATCTGAAATTTAAGACTAACATGCATATTTTTTTACAGTCATTCGGCACTCCTTCAAGTTTAGATGCTTGTTCCATAGTTCAATGGGAAAACTAGTTTATATAATTTATATAAACTGAAAAAGAATAGCAATATTTTACAAGTTCTAAACTAGTTTCTTTGATTGCTAGAAATCAAGTCATGGATTATCATGCGAATAAAATGAACATACAGATTCATATAATTTCAAGAAAAATAACAATTATAAAAAATAATCATATCATGTTCAAGAAAAAAATACAAGTGAAAGATGAAGAAAGTAAACCTGCAATCCTCTTCTACTGAGTTGTTTTACAGCAACATCAATCTTCTGACCCGAACCGTCAGTTTTTCGTATCATAGCCCGATACACACCTCCAAAACCGCCTTCTCCAATCATGAGGGCACGGCTAAAGTTTCTAGTGACTGTTTTCAGCTCACAAAATGCGAATTCTTGGAGATTATTGTTACTTTTACCACTTGGGTTTTGAGTCAAACTAGTGAATGACACCCTTGTGGATGATGTGGTGCTAATATCAGAAATATCCATTGATGTAAACTCAGAACCTGATTTCCGGCCCTCTTGATCTCTTGACAAGAACATGGGCGACCGAACTGAAGTTGACTTTGTAGTCTCCGGTTCGCCATTTTTGTCATCATGAGAGAAGGTGAAACACTTCATAACCTTCATGGTTCAGCAAGATATTGCAGCCATATCACAAGAAAATGAATAAAAATCTCTTCTTTTTCACTATATACACAGACAACCAAGAAAAAAAGTGTCAATATATCATGAAATGACTTCGATTCTGTACTGTTGTATAAATCCAACCCTCAACTTTTATAACTACCACCTACGTTACCATCAAATAAATAAAATAAAAAAAGTTAAAAAAATGCACTTTTTGTTTTGGGAAATTAGAGTTTGATCAATGATAAATCATAAAAGTTTCAAGGGTTGTAATTCATATTTTCTAAATAAACAAGTTTTCTCCTTTTTATTAAAAAAAAAGGTAATAACAATAATCACAACTAATATGCAGTGATATTACTAAATAATCAACAAATGAACAGCATGGTCAATATTCAATAGTAGTACAGTAGTGATTAATATAAAGAAAACAAGAAATACCTTAGTTAATATGTGGGGGGAATCAAGAACTAAAAGGCTTCAAAGATTTCTAATTTAAAGAAACCCAGAAAGGGAAATTGATAAAAGTGAGATTAAAAGGATAGGCAGCTGGAATTTAGCTTACCAAACACATCTTATTATCACCCAATTAAAACCACACACACAAACAGATATATAGAATTATAGGTACATATATATAACAACATCATGATGATGATGATGATGATGATGATAATAATGATGGAATATATGGAGGGAAAAATGGGAGACTTGTGACATTTCTATATTTTTAAATTGATTATTTTAACTTTTTTCTTCATTGGTAACCAGTGTAGGCTTTTGATGCAAACATTTTATTTTAGCCGACCAACTTTTTTTTTCTTTTTAATTTGTTAATATCGTAATAAACGTATTTGTTGAATTTTGAATTTTAAGATTAATATAATCTGATTTTAGAAAAATTGAAAAGTTATTTAAACAAAATTAAAATTGATTATATCAAATAAAAAACTAAAATATTACATGTAGTTTAACCGAAGTCAAAGTTATAAATAAATTGATTAGTATATAATTTTGAAAATTCTTGTATATAATTAGGTGACAGAGTCTAATCTAATCTTATTTTTCACATAGTAGGATAAATGTGATGCAAGAAAGGGATAATTTTCTAATATGTTTGTCACCAAAGTTGAATTATTCATTTGTAGGGTAAAAAATATATTGAAAATTTATAAGTTACCACATAAAAATATATATCTTATTGTGATTTTAATGGACTAAGTAGGTTTATGACTCGTGCCAACACGTTTGATGAATAATCAAGTTATAAGATTATTTATGAATTTTTTTAACTTTAATAAATGTTAATATAAATTTTATAAAACATAGGTTTTGTATTCTTTTATTTTGTAACTAGTTTAGTAATGATTTATATCTTTACTCATCGTATAAACATTTAATTTCTTATTATTGAGTTTTTAAAACTATACCTAAATGAAAAAAAGGGGAAAAGTTTGATGCAAAAGAAATAACAACCAGATTAATTACAACATTGATGTTGGTTATTATGTAGATACAATATTTTTAGTAGAGTGGGATAGGAGAAATACGATAAGCCTGATAAAAATATTAAAAGTCTTCGAAAAGACAGCGGGTTTGAAGGTAAACATGCTCAAAAGTTTTGTATATGGTCTTGGGATTACGGAGGAAGAAGTAAACAACATGGCAGCGAGGTTGAAATGTACCGCCGGGAAGTTGCCTTTTACATATTTAGGCATACCTATCGGGTCTATATGAAGAAGGAAAGTTCATGGAAACCGATGTGAAGAAATTTAGACAAAAGTTGTCGGGTTGGAAGGCTAATAAGATGTCATTCGGTGGCCGTTTGACTCTAGTAAAACCTGTCTTTGGAAGCTTTGCAATATATCATTTCTCTCTATTTCGAGCCCCGTCGCGTGTGTTAAAAACTCTCGAGCGAGTGAGCAAGGATTTTCTTTGGGAGGGTTTCGGGGAGGAAAAATAATGTCATGGGGCAACTCGAATTGGGTTTTATGATCTTCATATGACAAGGGAGGGTTAAACGTGGGGAGTTTAAGATCAAAAACTTGGCCTTAATTGGCAAGTAGTGGTGGAGGTTTAAAATTGAAAGCAATGTTTTCTGGACTAGGGGGATAAAAAGTTTGTATGGGGAAGAAGGAGGTCCAACACTGGATGAAGAACAAGGGTGGGGGGAATGGGATGCATATGGTTTGATTTATTATTGTTACGTTTTGCAAGTATCATTTTAAATATCAAAAAGATAAAAAAAAGAAAGAAAAAAAAAAAAAAAGTGGAGTGGCAGTAATATGAGGATTAAAATAGAATATTGAATAGGATTACTTTGTAAAATAATAACTAAGTAAAGACTATAATGCAAATATGAAAATTACATAATATTCATATTATCTTGCCATATAAAACTTATATAATGTATGCAATTAAATCTTTTGTTTATGATGATAACTCAACATTCATATATATTAAACTACTCCATATCTATTTTGTCATATTGTAGTACATTCATTTTCTTACATTTCATTTATTTCGATAAAAATAACATCACTATAATCACAAATTTAACACGATCACAGTATCACATACCCTAAACTATGAATCTACATGACTAATATCATGCAAATATCAAGATTATAACCAACTTACAAACTTGACACTTTAACGAAAACCAAAAGAAGATTAGACCAAATTTTTATACCAAGACTTCCAAAACCTCATCAACGACTTTTGCAATCTTTAAAGTTGCTTGTGTTCAGGTCACTCACCTAGTTCCCCAGTAGCACCAACTTGTTGAGCGCTTCGCTATAAAGTTTACCCAACAACCAATTAGTAACATTATCTCTTTAATTCTTCACATACTTAATGACATTGCTTATAGTTAAATAAGTCAACATTAGAAATTTCGAACATGTATATACCTTGAGATGGCAACTTTTTCTATTTCGAACATTGTGTGGTTCTTGTGTGGAAGCTACATGTATATAATTGAAGTTGGATGGCTACTTTTTCTATTTTTGCATCTAAAATCTAAGCAGCTTATATCGATTATGGCATTAATAACTATTGGTGTGAGTGTGATTATCGATCCTAAATATTTTGTCAGATATAAGATGTACAAAGGAACAGAAGTACCGGAAACTCAAAAAAAAATTTCGATTATAGGAGCAGATCGACTGCATCGGTGTAAGTCAACCACACAAAGCTTTTCTCGACCATATCCTGTTGGAGGAATGAGTTGCAGCTAACGTTGTGATGGGAGTATTTAGTAATTAATTGTATCTTGTTTAGGGATGATTATTTAGTAATTAATTGTATTTGTTTATTTTTTGTTTTTGCTCTATTTTCTTCGTTTTAAGTATTTTTTTCACCATCGTCTTTGTTTTTATTTATTTAACAAAATAAAGCAAATAAGTGTAATATTCGCACAATAGTGCTAAATACTTATTTAAAACGGAATAGATAATAGACATAAAATATGACTTTTTATGCGTTATAAGTATCTTTTAATATATAATATAGATGAATATGTTTAGTCAACCTAGTAAATTTTTTATGCTACCTCTTAAAAATTTCAGGCTAATAATCTTCATACGTGACATATAAACACACGCGGAATGTTGAAACATATAAATAATTAAAATGGATAAATTTTACCAAACAAGTATAGTACACTTGACATGGTAGTTGATAAACCAACGTTTTAGCTTTTGTACACGTTCAATAAAGTATGATTCAATACTAAAATGTTTTGCTCATACTTTACTAATCGTCCGTCATTTTGGTGAAAGTTATGCCTAGTTATCTTGTCAACGACACGATTTAACACCAAATTGGTACTATCAATCCAATTTTCATTACCTTAAGTCTTGAACTTTTTGTACTAGTACGATATGAATTTAAGGGGTGTTTGGATTAGCTTACATGAATGGACTTTTGCCTTTCAGTATTAAAGGTTAATAAACTCATTAAAAAAAGCTCATCCATTTGACTTCACAAAATAAGCTTTTCTAGCTCAACAAAGCTAAAAAGTCACAAGTTGTTTGGAATCAATAATAGATTATTGTATTTAGACAATGCAATAAGTTAAAAAGCCTTACATAAAAGCTAATCCAGACAATCCCTTAGTATCTTTGAAACATCAACATGTGTAGTAACAAAAAGTAATGAAAATTGGACCGTATAGATGCATAAAATCGTATGTATCAAAAATATTGAATTAACGATCATCTTTTAACCCTTGAAAATACAACATACACAACGTTGATTGATGATATATGTGTTAATAATAATTAATTTAACTTCATACCTTTCAACTTATGAAACCATGGATTCTTGAGTTATTATTGTTTAATTTATTAGGGTTGAAACTTGTACTGTACGTCTATACGTTATACTTCATACTTGCTTATTTTGGTATGTTGGAACTTTTCAAGGTGGGTAACGGCCATATTGTTGACAGTGTCTTGGTTGAATTATAGCATTTTGTAAGCACCCATGGTAATGCACCCAAGTTTTAGTTTTGTATATTCTAATACAAATCTAATAGTAATTTATCCGCCCATGTATATGTTGTCACCTTTAATTTCTTTATTTTTTTCGTTTGCTTCATTTCGATCCAAATATTTATTATGTCGGAAACTTGATGACAATCTATCATATATTTTGATCATAACCTAAAGAAGTCAAGTTGACATACATTGATTGTCAAAAAAATTAAAATGCTAATTGAAAAAAATAGACGTTTATTTTAAATATATAAATTTTATAATTTTTAGTGATACCATTTATAAAATATTTAATTTTAAAAATTTAAATAGAAACAATTTTTAATTAAAATACAACAATCATATTAATTCTGTCTTTGTTCACTTATTTACCATGTTCCATCGAACACGCATCCGCATGCGGCATGCATCTCGCATTGCAATGACGGGAAGGTTTACCAACTATGAGCAAATCTATTAAAGTCAATGAATTCCATTTCTAAGTTTTTATTTCAAGTTTATTTTTATGATATAATCTTGACAATATCATAGGTACTTTTATGATTTTGCATTTATCTTTTAATTATTGCTTTTCTTATTGTTATACAGATAAGTCTTAAAATATAGTTATAGATGCAAATACTTGTTTAATTCATATAATGTTTGACATATCTAACTCATTTTTTTCACATTTTTTTCATCATTAATCTTAAAATGTTTACAAATCATATCTGTAAATATATTTTTAGACATATAAAAGACCATAATAACACGCACATCTTTAGTAAATCTATCAAATTCCATTGGGCTAAATTGAGCCCAACCGAACATGCTTTAGTAGATGATCTGGTGAGACTTCTTCCTACGGCAGCATGGGAAGAAACTTATGATGAATGGAAAAATGAGGCTTGTGTAATGGGTAAGTTTAAGGTAAAATTAATTAGAGAAAAGCTTCGAGAATTGCAAGAAGAAGCCATGGATAATTGTTTTACATGGATCAATTGGGTACCGATAAAAGTCAATTTTCTTTTATGGAGATTATGGCTTGATCGATTACCTACGAAAAGCAACTTGGTGATGAGGAATATTTATATACAATCAATGGTATGTTCTACTTGTAGTCTTGAGGTGGAATCAGCCGATCACACTTTTGGTAGCTGTATTTTAGCTCGTCAGATTTGGGATTTCGTTAAGCATTGGTGCAGAATCTCATATTTCTCATTCTCGTATGTGAAAGAGCTTCCGTTGTTGGCGTTAAAACTAAAAGGCAGTAAGGATTGGAAGCCTGGTGTTCATCTTATCATTGCTTCTTCAATATGGTGCATATGGAGAAATAGAAATGAGGTGTTGTTTAATTCGAATCATGGTTCTCTAAGACTAATTATTGATGAAATTCGTTCGTTATCATTTATGTGGATGAAGAACCGATCAAGATACAAGGCATTAACATGGGATCTTTGGTGCGATTTTATTTTGCGTAACTAAGATTGATGTAATCTTGTTTTTGTTTTGGAGTTTGTAATATGGGGTATAACAACCTTTGTTGTCTATACCATTATTAATGAATCTTACTTTGGTTGGCCGTTAAAAAAAAAAACACGCACATCAAAGAGTACCGCCCTTTCTTGCGTAATAAGTTACATTTATAAAATATATTTTTTTAAAATAGAATATTTTTCGATCGATCATTCAGAGCTGATCAATATATGTAATTTGTCTATCATGTACTTACTCTAACACTATTTATTCATATATTTTTCATGATAAAGCAAATTTCAAACACGAAAAATGAAAAATATAACTCAAAGATTGACATAATAATGGGACTAACTATGATTAATGAGAAGGGTAAATGCAATAGATATGCAATGTACTGTCACTAATTGTTTTATGTATGTAAGTTATCCTTTATATTGTCTAAGTATGTAACAAATTGGAAGAAACCGTGTCGATATCTTTGCAAAGTTGATTTTTACCGGATAACATTTGAAATTGTTGACTAGACTTTTTTTGACCACGTCGTCTGCCATGTCAGTTGCATACATAGAACAAATTGTGACAGTACGTTGTATTTCGCAAATAATGTGTAGAAGTTTAATATCACCTCAAAATCACGGATCCAATCATGTTTCCACATAATTTGTTGAGATTATATACATTTAAACATCACGTAGCTATAAAGTTTCGGCTGACACTCAAATTCTAGTAATTATTTAGTCACCCGTTGTTACAATCAAATTATCCGGCAGGATTATGCGGAGAGATAAAAGACGAGAGAAGGGACTGCGTTTGAGAAAGATGATACAGATGCTTTGATATATTATATTTTAATTCAATTCAATAATTGAATAAATACATAGAAAATAAAAGTTATTTATCATTTTTTATTTTATGTATTTCAACAAAAATGTCACATTTTTTTATCACTTGTAAAGTAGTTAAATAAAAATGGTAAGTTCCATACATGAAATAAATTTTTGTAGTATGTTGTTAATCCAGACAGTTTATTTAATTAAGATTAACCATGTAACCACGTGACATTTAGAAAAGAAAAACAAAAATTACGAAACCTAATTTACCGAAACAACTTATACAATAAAATGAATAACTTATATATATAAAACGATTAATGATAATACGTTTGAATATACATTGCATTTAAGTTAATGAGAATATTGCATTTAAGTTAATGAGAATTTGTGAAAGCAAGTATGACATATGTTAAATAGTACTCCGTAAATAGATTAACACAAAGTCCAAGCGCTGATTGTAAGTAAAATAAAAGATCAAGGTCATTCATAAGCAAATACAAATCCTCTTATTTCCTTTTTGAGCTTCCCCCAATTCTAAAACCCTAACTCTAATCGTCGCTCATCATCCCCTCCCAAAACCCTAACCACCAAATCGGCAAAAATGTCGATGTCCAAGACTTCAAAGATGTTGCAATTCATAAATTACCGTATGAGAGTCACAATTCAAGACGGCCGTCAATTAGTCGGTAAATTCATGGCGTTTGACCGTCACATGAATCTCGTAATTGGCGATTGCGAAGAGTTCCGCAAACTTCCACCAGCGAAAGGCGCGAAAAAGAACGAAGAACGCGAAGATAGAAGAACTCTCGGTCTCGTTTTATTACGTGGTGAAGAAGTTATTTCAATGACAGTTGAAGGACCTCCACCACCAGACGAAAACCGTGCAAAAGCAGTTGGAGCGGCTGCGTTAGCTGGGCCGGGTTTAGGTCGTGCTGCTGGACGTGGAATTCCGACCGCACCGTTAATTCAAGCTCAACCAGGTTTATCTGGACCGGTTAGAGGAGTTGGTGGACCAGCACCTGGTATGATGCAACCGCAGATTTCGAGACCGCCGGTTCCGAATATGGCGAATTATCCTCCGCCTGTGATTAGACCTGGACAGATGCCGTACCCTGGACAAGGTCCACCACCTCAAATGCCACGTGGTCCCCCTCCGCAGATGCCGCCGCAGTTTGCGCAACGGCCTCCTGGTCAGTATCAGGGACCTCCTCCCGGGCAGTACGGGCAGAGACCTATGGCACCACCTCCTGGGATGATGAGAGGTCCGCCACCGCATGGAGGTCCGCCACACCCTGGTATGCCTGGTCCGCCACCTGCACGGCCTGGGATGCAGCCTCCAGGTGGACAGATACCGGGTTTTGGACCTCCGCGTCCTGGTATGCCACCACCGCCGAACTCTCAGCAGCAACATCAGCAGTAGTGATCGGTACTTTCTATTTGTGATTCATAATATTAATGTGTAGGGAGTTGCATTGTCAAAACCATGTACGCTTAACTATTCATTTTGCCTGTATGGCAGTACTTAGTACTTAATATCATTGGGAGATCCAATGGTAAACGTTCATGAGTTAAAGTTGGACTTGAATGATTTAGCACCTTTTCATACTCAACAAGTTGAACTCAGCAATGCATCTATAGAATGGTTACTTTAGTCGTCCCTAACAGTTACTCTGGAGTGATTCAACTTTTTCTCGTGCATTCAAAATATAATATACTAGGTACCCTTTACTACACAAAAATCATAGGCAAAAGTTCTGTGGCATGTTTATCATGCATAGCTGGGAAAACATTTAAGATCGCCTAAGCCTAGTTAAAGTGAATTACTTTCTGCTCATGATTGGACTTCTCGTGTGCCTAATAATTGATTGTTGATCTTTCATTGTAGTGGTCTTACTATCATTATCTAAGCCAGATATATGGTACTTATCTTGTGTATGATTAAGACCATGTATGATTAAATTATTTTTATGATATATGGTACTAATATTGTGTCCTTTAGCTTGTTCAGTGTATTATGTTGCCTTTAAGGAAGTAATAAATAGCCCATAAGGATCCATCCTTACTCAACCGTGGCACCAATTTTGCACATGACAAAAAAAAACTGTTATATGCTTTTTGTAATGTAGCAGACATAGTGCTCTAGTCAACATAATAAGTGTAAGGTATGACGATCTGGTAGCTTTAGGACGTGAATGTTTTAAGGACCATCAAATGGTACCATAAATTTTGTGTGGTTCATTTGACAGGTGATAAATATTGTGATTAGTCTAACATGAACCTAGACAATTTAGTTGGTTCATTTGACTAGTGATAAAAATTGTAATTAATCTAACATGAGCCTAGACAATTTAGTACCCATTCAACTTCAACAACTTGAACCCCCCCTTTTACTTATTCATTCGATAATAAGCTAAGTTTGTCGTGCCTTAAATTTTTCTAACGTGACTATTTATCTATTAAACAGGAATATGCCGTCATTCTTTGCTCACAAAGACCTGTGTCTGAGAACACAGTTTTTTCCTTTGACAAACTGTTATCCCACATAATAGCTTCTGCAGACATTATATTTCGTCTGGTTGCTTTAATTGTTCTAGCATCTTGGCACTTACCCTTAAGTATGTCCTACTTCCAACTCTATATTTATCTCTGCTTGAAAATCCTTCATGGGAGACAATAGTTATCACCATCTACCTACCCCAATTCATACTTTCCGTGGGATGCCTTTGTTCGGTTTAACACGAGCAAATATATGATTAGGAGAGACTTATAGGTGTTTGGAAATGTGAGACCATATATTAGGGGAGGTTGTGAGAGATGTACTCATCAGCATCCACTTTTACAACCTGAATCAATTATCTTCTCCGCGCTTATCATTGGACTTCCTGGTAGATATGGTCATTGAACTTCCTTATGGCTACTACACATCGTCATCTCACCTTTGATATTCGGACTGTACATATGTAAGTATGCCTTTGATAATAGTGATAAGTAGCTAAAGTTGTAAGTAATCCTTTTAGCTAGCCACATGTTATTCAGCTTTTATTTAGAGATCATTTATGTAACTTAATATATATTTCAACAGCAACTGAAAAAGTGAGTATTTGAGTGACTCATCTAATTATAACTCAATCTGATCATGATTTTTTGCGTTTGTGGGATTGGGTGATAATTAAGATCATCAAACTTTCAAACCAAGAGTATCTGTAACTGCATCTAATGAATAGGAAGTGCCAGCTTCACTTTATCTATATCAACTTAAAAAATCTTGAGCATAGCAGAGAATTGCAATTAAAGAACATTTGGATATGGGCTTTAAATGAAGTCTATTCATGTGCATAGATACATTACATTTATGTGAAGTTCAAATTATGGCACTAGGGCTGTTAACGAACTGAGTCGAGTCAAGTATCTTGATATTCGACTTGACTCGTTTAACAATTACTCGGTTTGAGCTCGACTCGAACTCGATTAGTTTTTTAAAACTATGCTCGAGTTCGAGCTTGAATGATAAACTATTGTTCAAGCTCGAGCTCAATACTCGTTTAGGTTGTTAACGATTTTCAATAAACTAGTTTTAAAGCTCATAATGCTTGTTTAGAAGCTCGGGCTCGATAGTGACGTTAATTAGCTCAAATAAGCTCATTGAAAGTTTACATATTATTTTATAAACTTAAAATAAAGTTTATAAAATACATTCCACGCTTAATTAAGCTTAAAGTGTGTGAGTTTAATTGGTTATCAAACTCTAATAAGCGAGTATGTAATTGGAAACTTGGTCTTGGTATATATCATGTTCTCATCTCATCATATTTGTTTCACACATCCAATGTGGGATGCAAAAAAAAAAAGGTTTGTCCCACATAGGAGAAAGGAAACAAAGACAAGGAAATGAAAGTACTATAAAAACAAAGTCTCATAGATGAGAAGGTATAATCATCTTATGTTGTATAGATATGGTGCTAGTAAAATATTTGTGTTTCTGGATATAGTATTAAGTAAAAATCTTATTACTAACACATCTTTTATGTTTTAAAACTTACAATTATTATGATACATATGCTCGTTTAGCTCGTTCGACTCGTCAAGCTCTACTAGCTCATACGGCTCAAGATTATTAAACCAGCTTTCGAACGAGTCGAGCTGAATTTATTGTTTTAAAGTTCGGCTCGTCAAATTAATCGAGTAGTCATTTATGTTTGAACTAGACTCGAGCTCGAATTGTATTGTGCTCGAATTTGAGATAAACAAGCTCGAACTCGAGTAGCTCGTTAATTGCTCGACTCGTTAACACCCCTAGATTGCACATTACATAAATGCATGCTTTCTTAAGCTTTCAGTGTTTGATGTCCCAGTAATTTATTTGTTCAAGCTTTGTAATATGGTCTTTATTAGCTGTCATGTAGCATGGATATTTTACAAAGCATGTTGTGGATGATATGTGTTTGTTTCTCATGTCATTATTTTTTTTCTGTGAAAAGTACTTGTGGCTAATAGTAGACACTTTTGTTCTCTGTGGCAGGGTGGTTTCAAAGTCCCTTACAATTCTGTGAAGATGTTTTACTGAATCGTATGCTTATCATCTGCAGCAAGCATCTTACCTTGAGCTTCCAAATAGGGTTTGTATTAGCGGAACACTACTTTCTTGTTGAACATCGTTTTGATATGTTGGATTTAGCACATATATGACCATTAAAAATATCATTTTGCAGAAGGGTTCAAACCTGAATTTAACTGCCGGCGCCTTTTGTGATCGTTATGGCTATAAGTATATTTTTTTGCTTTAATTTTTCTTATATTGCCATGATTTAAATCTTTGATTGTTTGCGTTGGCAAGTCTGGTCACGGAATGATCAGATCGGTTCCAAACACTAATAGACATGGATTCAACGATATCGGTATTTCATATTCTTATGCTGATAGTTCTTTAAATACTTTTATAGTTGATGTTATTTGTGTTACCATCATGTTGAATGGACATGCTTTTGTCATAAATTTTACTTGTGGGAACGTACATCTTTGGCCCAGCTAGTTCACATGGATGAGACCGAATTTAAGTAATTTAAGACCTTTTGATCAGTGGATTTGGGCAGTATGTGGTTTCTACGAAGGTGATAGCTTTTTTGTATATGCACTTGAGACTTGGTTACAATTTTTAATGTATAAGCCAAGTCTTTCTTTTATTTTTTTATTTTTCTTTTTCTTTTAGAAAACATAAGCCAAGTCTTGCACAACTTTGAATGCAGTTGCTACAACAAAAAGGATATGTGAATGTTTGACGTTTTCCTGATTAAGGACGACTTGTAATGCATAAGGTGCATGTTTTCGGCAACATTTAGTTGTATTGTATGTAATAAAGTTTGTTGTGAGGGTTCTTTTTGTCTGGTTGTGACTGATACATACGTCCTTCCTTCATATTTGTCCTCTGCTCTTGGTTCTTGCTTGTTCTACTCTTTGTCTGGCCTCCAATTGTCTTCAATCTATATTGTCATTTTTAACATACTATAAGCCGGGTATATTGTCATTTTAATTTTATTTTTTACCAGATTCACCACTTCAGCACTATCATGGATCTAGGATGTTGTTTTTGAAAGTATGATTATTATTAAAAGTATAAATCATGGCATTCATATTTAGAAAATAACCATCATATTTAAGTCCTGACTTACATTCATTACGAATGAGTAGAATGTGTCATGCTTGTTGTAGTGTCTCCCCTTATTAAATGATATGTCGATTCTAATCGAATAATTGATTATCAACTTGAGTATGAATCAAACTTGGTCCATCTTAGCTTATCTTTCACATTAAATATTGGACTTTTGTGACCACAACAATTAAGTAAGGAGCATTAAAAAATTAGTTGGAATAGTATATATTTGGTTAAAAATATATTGATCAATTGTGTTTAAACAATGAAAGAAGACTAACGACCTAATCCGGAGTTAGCTGTTGAACATGAACAAGTTGAAATAAACCTTTGGACAAAACTGAGACGATGTGATCATTTTGTCAGTAGTCTTTAATTAATGTTAGCCATGTCAAGTTAAGAATTAAGCTTCGTCAAATGGCTTATCACTCCGCGATGGGAATAAATGAGTTTTGATGTCTTTTTTAAAAATGAAGTTTTTCTTTGTTTTTAAGAAAACTTAAGGTATAAGGTTTAACATGATATAAAGAAAAGATAATACTATGACTAGGGTAGAAAAGAACATGAAAAGGAGGTTGTGATTGTGATGAGTTTGGCATACCTAATATGTTGTCTGAGGTGAACCACTTCACTCACAAAAAGACGTTAAGGAACCGTATAGTGAGAAGTTAAAAAAGATGGCGAAGAAGGTGCAAATTATTCCGATGATGGAAAATTAAATAGAAAATCCTCAAACAAACAAACAATTTATCTGTCATGACGCGTGCTGACAAAGATAGGAAGGCTTCATGGATTTTAAGCTTACTTACTTGACCTCGTATGTGTTGTTTCTTTTAAAAGTACAAATGGACGTTAACACAAAGAATTAGTTATTTGTACGTATGGATTCATCTTATCATACATCAATAGTGTTATACGTGTCCAACAATACATTATTTGACACATGGACTCTAGTAACTGTATAATTACCAATTAATTTATCAAGTATATTAGTTAAATTTTTAAGAATAATTTTAACCTTATAATTTAGACACGTCAAATATTATTCATTACACATATACGCTATCGCAAACTTTTAAGAATATTATAAAGAAAATAATCTTTTTTCGTTAAATTTTGGTAAATTCGTTTCATTACAACGTATTGATTGCGTAAATCGTTTGGGAGTGTCATAGAAGATAGGATCATCGAAATGAGTTTTGATCATTAATAAGCGATAATGTTCTCACAGAAATATAAAATAGTTATTTGGACATAACTGGTAGCTTCATGTACTATTAGAAGTTCAAAAATTTATAAAAAATGTCTCTATATATCATTTTTACATCAATCTATCGCATTAATTGTCGTTGACTGTATATATAATTTCCCTAAATTATTATATCAAAAATTGCAATTGCAATAATACATTACTAGAAAAGTAGAAATGTTGGTATTGCTTATGTACTTAAACAATAAGTATGTCTTAACATACTTATTTTTAAATGTTTATATCTTAAGAAATAAGTAGATAAACAGTTTTTAAAAGAGTATTTGTATTTGTTTATTTGCTTTTAAAAGAAGCAGATAAGCACTTAAATAAGCAATCCCAAACACTTTTAAAATTTTTTAACCAAAATATGCAGTACTAGGTAAACATAAAAAGTTATCGCTTTTAGAAAGATCTACTTTCGTATACTTTTTTCTCTTCAAATCTCCTTTATAAAAATTCTGAAAATAAGAAATAACTGATAATTAAACAACACGTGTAAAGTGGTTAACCTGTAATATTTAGCTTGAAGAGGTCCATATGTTTGTTAGGTTATATCCAGGGTAAACTTCAAAACAGTTTATTTGTATGTCAATGGCCGGCAAGTCGTTAAACTTGGGACGTGGTCCGAACCCCCTCATATTTAATTAATTAAAATTCTTTTTAATACCCTTTCCTTTTTATCAGCTGAAATCTAGTTGCTCTGTCAACTATATGCACGTTAAATCAGATAATGACCAGCCGGAAACTTTACACCGCCGTATTTATAACCGGTGTATTGTTACAGTTACTGCATTCGCCGGAATTCGTTCACTCTCAAGTCGTCGGCGACGATTTCTCCGGTCAGATCAACGATACTGCTTTCCTTCCGTTCATTACTCAAACAGTATATAGCAGTCTCTCTAATCTCACTTCTACTATCCTTAGTAGCGATGTCGGTAATCGATCTTCGTTCTGCGTTCAAAATCGGTAAATCAACTTCAGTTCATTTTGAATACAGTTTGAATTCAGATTGGATTTGTGCATTTTGTGAACCTATATGTAAATTTTTGAACTAAAGTGCAGCTGCACGCATCATGTCCCTGTATACGTATATGTATAATGATATATTATGATTTGGTGTCATTTATAAATAATGTATTTCAATTGAACAGGGAAGTCGAGTGGGATCGCGCTTTTAATTTTTCGTCTAATTTGGACTTTTTGACTGCTTGTATTGTGAAAACAAATGGTATGTATGTTACAGTGTATAACAAATAATTTTCTCGAGTTTTAGAATAATATCTAATTAACATGAAATGTATATGTTATTCTTTAACAGGTGATGTTCCACGCCGAGTATGTAATTCAGCAGAGCTAAAATTCTACTTTGGAGGTTTCTTTTCTGGTAGTAATTATCTGAAACCTAACAGGAATTGTAATCTGACATCCAGAGTTTCTGGCTGTGAGCCGGGATGGGCATGTGCTGCTTCACAAACCGATAATGTTGACTTGAAAGACTCTGAGCATATACCTGCTAGAACTCTTGAATGTCAGCCTTGTTGTGAGGGTTTCTTCTGCCCAAATGGTCTTACTTGCATGATCCGTAAGTATCTACATTTCATAACCTCTTTAAATGTTTGTTCTGAATTCTCAATGACTTTATTACTTACTAACCATTGGATGTTGGTTTTATTATAGCTTGTCCGTTGGGTTCACACTGCCCGACTGCGACTCTTGATAGGGCTAGTGGTATCTGCAGACCGTAAGTTTAAGAGGTTTACATTAAAATCTCGTGTATACATATTGATTGTTGTGAGCAGCTTATTTATTGATAGTTTGCATGTAGATATAATTACCAGTTGCCTCCTGCGATGCCTAATCATACATGTGGTGGAGCAAACATTTGGGCAGATGTTAGAACTAGTTCTGAGCTTTTCTGTTCACCAGGGTCATATTGTCCAACAAGTACACAGCAGATACCTTGCAGCGAGGGGTATTGATCTACATATGTTTTTGCTCATTTTGATACGAATACCAAATATTATTTCAAATACTTATCCTTGTTTCTTGTGATATTTAGGAATTACTGTCAAAAGGGATCTACATCGGAAAAATGTAAGTGACTCATTTTAGATTAATGTTGTATTTCTAAAGCGAAAAAGGAAAAGATAAAAGAACCATATGTTGATTATCATGCTGTTGTTAATAATGACCCGTATTGTCTTTATGTGCAGCATGCTTCAAGTTGACTTCATGTGAGCGCGAAAGTTCAACTCAAAATATTCATGCATATGGGGCAATGCTAATAGTAAGCTGTCATATAAGCTCAAGTAGTTTATTGATTATAGTTAGTCTGGATCTGATTTTATCATAAAATTTGCTTTTTATGAGATGGCTAGTACGTATCTAAAGCTCAATTTGTCCTTAATCTAGGCTGCCATATTTACTATTCTACTCATCATCTACAACTGCTCCGATCAAATAATTACCACTCGTGAAAGAAGGCATGCTAAATCTAGGGAAGCAGCTGTAAGACGAGCAAAAGAAAAATTGAAGGCACATGAAAGGTGGAAAATAGCAAGAGATGCTGCCAAAAAACACGCAGCTCAAATATCTCGTACATTTTCCCGTAAAAAGGCGATACCGCAAACTGAGGAACTCTCGATGTTACATCAACGTAGAGATGATGTGGAAGATGATCAAATTACCCCAAAAATTTCGCATACATTTGAAGAAAATAGATTAGAGCTAAGAAGTCAAACATATAATGCTAGAGATGAAGATCTATATAGTTATGATCTCAGTGTGGAGGATAAAGAGACGAAGAATAATAAAAAGAAAATGCCAAAGGAAAAGGAAAAGGAAAAGGAGAAACAAATTAATACTCATAGCCAGATATTTAACTACGCATATGGTCAAATAGAGAAAGAAAAAGCCATGCAACAGAATCATAACCTTAGTTTTTCTGGAGTGATCTCAATGGCAGTAAATACTGAAATCAGGAAAAGACCAAAAATTGAGATTTCTTTTCGAGATCTGACTCTTACTCTAAAAGGAAAAGGCAAACATCTTTTAAGGTGTGTTACCGGGAAAATCATGCCAGGTCGCATAACTGCTGTCATGGGCCCATCTGGGGCAGGTAAGACAACATTTCTTTCTGCATTGGCGGGCAAAGCACACGGGTGTAGGATAACCGGTTCGGTTCTTGTAAACGGGCAACCTGACTCGATCCATTCATATAAAAAAATCATTGGGTTTGTGCCACAAGATGATATTGTTCATGGTAATCTGAGCGTGGAGGAGAATCTTTGGTTCAGCGCAAAGTGCAGGTATGTCAAGAACCATATGCTGTGCATTAGTACTTGTAGACTTGTAGCCATACTGTAACATGCTAAGGTGGCTAAAATGGGTGAGTCATGCTAGTTGCTTGACGTGTCAAAACATATTCGGGTCAACACAGGTAACTTCGGTACGGGTCAAAATGGGCTGGATCAGGTTGACCCAAACATTTGTTGCCAAATTTTATACCTTTCTATATATAGTTAGTGTGTCAAACACGATAACAAAATTTATGTTTTCTTCAATAATAATTCTGTTTATATGCATTAAAAAAGACTTTGGGCGACTTTCTGGATGTTCAACCCTTATTTTTTGTATTTATTTTATTTTTTGGATTTTACTGGTTGGACTCGTTAGAGATAAAATACAACCCTAGTCAACCTAGTCATAAGTAAATGGGTCGAAATTTCCACCTCTTATTTGATTGTTTTGATTTACTTGTTTTTCTTTCCGACACTGAAAAAAATTGGATTTGTTATAAAATTGAAGAAAAGAAGTTCAGAACTGGGTTGCAAATATAAAAGAAGAGGTTCTTGACATTTGTTAAATATTGTAGGCTACCGGCAAACATGTTAAAGAAAGACAGGGTTCTTGTTGTCGAGAGAGTTATCGAGTCATTGGGTTTGCAGGCAGTGAGAAATTCAATAGTTGGAACTGTAGAAAAGCGTGGAATTTCTGGAGGTCAAAGAAAACGAGTTAATGTTGGTTTGGAAATGGTAATGGAACCGTCACTTTTAATCTTAGATGAACCAACATCTGGTTTAGATAGTTCATCTTCTCAGCTACTTCTTAGAGCCCTTCGACGGGAGACTCTTGAAGGGGTGAATGTTAGCATGGTTGTTCACCAACCAAGGTAATAATATTTCATATATTCTTGAACCATGATGTTTATGGTAGTCCTTTTTCTTTCCTTTTTTTAATCTATAGTTAAATTCTTTTGCAGCTACTCGTTGTTTCAGATGTTTGACGATTTAATACTTTTAGCAAAAGGTGGACTTACAGTTTATCATGGATCAGTAAGGAAAGTTGAAGAATACTTTTCAGGACTTGGAATCAATGTTCCAGAACGTGTTAATCCACCGGATTATTTTATAGATGTTTTGGAAGGGATGGTTAAACCAAACTTAAGTTCAGGCGTAAATTGTGAACAACTTCCTGTTAGATGGATGCTTCATAAGGGTTATCCTGTTCCCCCTGATATGCGTAGAAATGCCTCTGCTGCTGGACTTACTATGTTCCCTGAGGGTCACATTTCAGATATTGACGTAAATGACAATGACGGCACAACAGACGAACATTCATTTGCTGGTGAAATTTGGCAGGATGTTAGGTCAAATGTGGAAGTAAGGAGAGATATTATTCGTCATAATTTCTTGCGAACAAACGATTTATCCAACCGTACAACTCCCGGAATTCTCCTGCAGTACCGATACTTTCTTGGAAGGTACCTGTCTTTATATTAGAGGTGTCAAAATGGGAACGGCAGGCGGGTTGGTTAATGGGTCAAAGACGGGCCTTCTTTATACTGGTAAATGAGGTTCTGCTTCCTTTTCTAATGTTGATAGTTTTACAGGATTGCTAAGCAGCGGTTAAGAGAATCTAAGCTACAATTAGTTGACTATCTTATTTTATTACTTGCTGGGGCATGCTTGGGATCAATTATTAAATCAAATGAAGAGACGTTTGGGGCACCTGGTTACACTTACTCTATTATTGCAGTATGTAAGTAACTAAACAACTGCTTTTGGGATCTCTGTATTGTTTCTCAAGAACATAGTAGTTCACTAGATATATGATAAAGTTTCTATGATATGAATATATGATAGAATCTTTATTGGATACGCACAATAACATGCACTAGTAATTTGTATTTTCAGCTTTGTTATGCAAAGTTGCGGCATTGAGAACATTTTCGTTGGACAAGTTACAATATTGGAGGGAGCGTGCATCTGGCATTAGCAGCCTAGCTCATTTTCTAGCCAAAGACACCATTGACCATTTCAGTACGGTGATAAAGCCAGCGGTTTATCTGTCCATGTTCTATTTCTTCAGCTACCCCAGATCTTCTTTTGCAGAAAATTACAGCGTTTTGCTCTGCCTTGTATACTGTGTAACTGGGATAGCGTACATGTTAGCCATATTTCTTGATCCTGGTCCATCACAGCTGGTGAGTGTCAAAAATGGCAGTAAGCTCATCGATACGAGATACCCATTTTGTAGAATTTGCAACATGGGTGGATCAGGTGGGTTGGATAATAGGTCAAAATGGGTAATTTAAGTAATAAGTCAAACGGGTCGGTCAGGTTGTGTTGACCCGAATCTTTTTTTTTTTGTCTAATTCTTGTTATAAATTTTTAGTGTATCAATTATGATATCAATAAACATCCAGGTTTTTAAATAAAATGAGTTAGAAAGTATTATGCATTAAGTATGCACTTTCAGTATCTTTCGACCCGCGTTAATGAGCTAATTTGCTTGATTTTACCTGCTTGGGCCGTTAGGAAAAGAAACACATAATTTCGAGTCCATTGTTCATACATAATGGTTTGAAATTGTCACCTCTAGTATTCCGTGTTCGTACTCATGTCATTTTAATTTCGTGCAGTTTGCAGTGCTCCTTCCTGTAGTATTGACTCTCATTTCAACACAAACGGGAGATAGTGAGTTCCTGAAGACTGTGGCCAAGTTGTGCTACCCTAAGTGGGCACTGGAAGCATTTGTAATTGCAAATGCAAATAGGTACAACCATCTCATATTTTATACATCAATAATGCAATCTGTAAGAAGGGAATATGTTTACTTATTTGCAAGCTCTCCATTGATCAACTGCAGGTACTCAGGAGTGTGGCTAATAACGCGTTGCGGGGCACTTCTAAAATTCGGGTATAATGTACATGATTGGGGTCTTTGTATATTCGTTCTCATTATGATCGGTGTAGTAAGCCGAATTTCTGCCTTCTTTGGTATGCTCATTGTTCATAAGAGGTGAGTCCAAAGCTTACATGTTAAAAATCACAGCATAGAGATATTTACAAGGTATAATTAGACGTACGAATGTTGTATCAATGAAGCATAGTCATAGTAATTTATAGTACACGGTTAGGGGACATCAACTGCATTAGAAGTTTTGAATTTCATTCATTTTGATTTCTTTGAATGAAATTGAAAGCTGTTTTTTGCTTTCTGTATGCTGTAATATCTTGATTGTACACACCATGAAAGTTAGTGAGGGAATACATTTCGATATAATTTTTGTAGACTGAGTTATTTTCGAAATCATTCTGAAATTAAAACGAGATAAATAAATACCAACTAATAATAGATACATTTCGACTGTTGTAAATTGTTGTTTTGACTCCAATATCCTCAAATACGATAAAAACCATAATGTTATATGGCTACCAAATAAACGATGGCTAGACCAAAGAACCAAAAGTTTGAAAGTATGCCACTCATAATGTTACATATTAAATTGTTAACCACTTAAGATTGTGTATAGGCTTAACTCTTTTATTAAACACCTTCCATAAAAGAGAATAAAAATTTCCTCTATCGGGAAAACCCTCTAAAAAATCCTTCATATAAAACAACCTATTACAAACTTCAATAAGAGAAAACTCCTTTTTAAAGAGCTTATCGTAATAACTAGTGCGATACTCATGCAAAATGGTGAATCACTACATCATTTCATTTATAAACGTACTCCGTTTTATAGAACAATAATATTGATAGTATATGTGGGTTTAATGAACAATGATTAGAAAAATAAGAAATAAGAAATGAACGAACTAATAGGAATGTTCTATTTGTTCAAAACTTATTTTTATTTAAGTTTCTAAAATTGAATATTTTAAAAATGGTATGGTTAAAAATTATAAAAATTACATATTCGAAGTCAACATCTTTTTATTTTTAATTATATATCTCACAAGGAATATTTTTAACAAAAAAACATGTAAGTATACCCGACATCAAGCAAAAGAGATTGATTTGTTAATAGTTTTTTTAATAATGAAAAATTAAGTAGAAGTTAGTATGATGATACCTATAAGATAACACAAAATAACAATCTCAAATCATCTTATCTTTTACTATAAGATAAAATAGAACATTTAAATGACTAAATACACATGTACTTAATAAAACATCAACACAAAATATAAAAGACACCAAGCCTATTAAGATGTCCATCAACAACATGAAACCAACTTGCATGAATTGTTGTCTCTAGCATTATTTGTTCATAACAAGAACGGGCTAATTTCCTAAAACACCTACATGTATAGTTGCAATTCTTCAAACATAAAAGACATTATTTGAATAAAACTATAAAAACCAACTTAATTATCATGTGAACTTGTATACGTGCGCTGACCTTCTAATTAACTTTTGATAGATGTTGTCTTTGAAGTTAGAAAATCTATATTCGAATGACTATATATAGATCAATCTAAAACTTAATATTAACATACAATACATATACATGCAACTATGCAAGTTCCTTCTAAGAATGAAAGACATTATTTGAATAAAACTATAAAAACCAACTTAATTATCATTGAACTTGTATACGTGCGCTGACCTTCTAATTAACTTTTGATAGATGTTGTCTTTGAAGTTAGAAAAGCTATATTCGAATGACTATATATAAATCAATCTAAAACTTAATATTAACATACAATACATATACATGCAACTATGCAAGTTCCTTCTAAGAATGTTCCATTTGTTAATGTTGCTAAATTCAACTATTCATGACACTATACAATACCAATTGAAGAGGATCTAACAAAAGGAGAACTTTAGCTATAGTAATAACTCAAAACGTGTCATTCATCTTTGTATATACTTATTATTATTATTATTATAAATAAATAAACAATAATACCCAATGATTGCCTACATTACTAACTTGCAAGAAACAAACAAAACAAAAAGAAAAGAAGAAGAAAAAAGCTTTGACAATATAATTAGATAGTAAATCAATAATGCTTCAAACTTACATAATATAAATATATTGAAAAAAATAATAAAAAAAAAAAGAAAAAGAAGAAGAAAAAATACAATGTAAATAAGAAGTAACAAATTAACCTCTAATTAACACATGGTAAGCTAATTAACAATTGAATGACTAAAACAAAAGTTTTAGGGGAAAAAAGGGAATAAGAAAGACAAATTTATGAGATATGATGAATGTGAATTTTGAGTACTATTAATTTTTATTCTTTATATATAATTAAAAGATGATACAATGGAGAAATCTGAACCTTTCATTGTTTTTTATATTTTACAATCTAAAGATCTTTATTTCCTTCATATAATTACAATTTTGGCCCCTTAAATATTTAAATTAAAAATGTAGACTAAATATTTTATTCATTTATACAAACTAAAGAGTCTATAAAGTATATATAAGAAAATCGGCCACAATATTTTATTCATTTTATTAAAATTAAATATGTCCCGCATTATAACATGTTTATAAACTATATAAAAAATTGACCAAATAAAAATTAAATTCGACCTGCATCATCGCGGGTCTATAAACTATATAAAAAAATCGGTCATAATATTTAATTCATTTATAAAAATTAAATTCAAATCCGCGTCATCACGGGTCTATAAACTATATAAAAAAATCGGTCAGAATATTTTATTCATTTAAATTTAACCTAGTTTTAATTTATAGTTGAATAATGTATTAGAGTTTTATGTTTAGTTAATTATTAAAAAGTTACCATATATTTATTTAAGATTCAAAAATTACTTACGATTAAAGAATTTTTAAGATTTGGTAGCTTTATATATCTTAAGTTTAAGTGCAGTTGTAAATTTTAATTATATAAAATTTATAATAAATAATTCCAATGTGAAATAATGAAACTACAAATATAGTGAAAAGAGAGGATTAATCAAGCAGATATAGTGAAGATAAGAAGGTTTTTGTAGTTTTTAAACTAAATAAAAAATTAAACGAATACTTAAGATTTAAAAAAGATATGGTAGTTTCATATATATGGTAAGTTTAAATGGATACACATGTGAATTTAAAACTATTCAGAATAAATAATAATTAAAGTATTTTGAAATATATTTCATGATTTTTATTGTTATTTTCTTAAGCAAAATATATATTTTATGATAACCATTTAAAATCCTAGTGAGAAAAGCAAAGCGAAAGATAGATTACGTACACTTGTAGAAATATAAGGAATTAAATTTAAAATTTAGATAAAAGATATAATTTTTTAAGTATAGAAGTTATTTAAAATTTATTTTTCACATATATTTGAATTTATTGATTTTTTAAAATTATTATTTATGAAGTCATTATAGTCTTAATTTTAGTTAAGTTAACAAAATTAAGTAGTTTTATTGATGAATTAAATTTTTAATGATATCATTAACTGCTTTTTATATTATGTTTAAAATTAAGATTAAGATAATTGATGAATTTTTATAATTAGCAATAATAAAAATATACCATCATAAATTTTAATAATTGAAAATTAATACAAAAAATCATAGCAAACCCTCCAAAGTCCAAACTGCGTATCCAAGCACCCCCTTATACCCTCCATAAACCTCTGTGCTTCTCTCTCGCTAGTCGCCGCCACTTTCCCTCGACGCTCGACCGTCGCCAATCGGAAAGCCTTACTACAGGTCACTTATATCTATATCTTTATGTTTGTATATATAGCTTCTTAATTACGGAGTAACATATATTGTAACATTAACTAACACTCTGTCTTGCGTTTTATTTCATCTTACAGCAATGGAAAACGATGAAGCTACAAACCCCGAGACCAAATTAAACCCTAATTTTGTAATAAAAGTCTCACACGAAGCTAAATTAAGAGAGCTATTACGTAACATAACCTCGATCGATCTCCAATTATATTCAGAATCTTCAAAAGAGTTTATGAAATTATTAAGAAGCGACGAAGGCGGAGAAATGTTACGTCAGTACGTACAATCATCACCTAATTGTTCCGAGCTTCTACAAGCGTGGAATTTACGGCAATCGAAGGCTGGTTTATCTTACATAATGTCTTTAATTAATGTCATTTTGAGTCATGGGGATGGTGTTTATAAACCTAATGATGTAGCTAGGGTTCCAATTAGTCGTGCGTTAGATAAATTCGCTCGTTTGATACTTGAAGAGAAAATAGAAGATGTTTATAAGGAGTTGAATAGTAAAGAGGGAAAAGGGAAGAATGGTGCGTTGTTGTTGATGGCGTCCATTGTTAGACGAGGGTCGGGGTTAGCGGCTGATGTTGCGAAGAGTTTTAATTTTAAGCTACCTAGTTTTTTGAAGTTAGCGGAGTATGAAAAGAGGAGGAAAAATGTGGAGAAGATAAAAAGGAAGTTTTCTACTAGGAGGTCGTATGTTCGGTTTGCTATGTCGTTTTTGGAAATTGGGGATTCTAGGTTGTTACGATGGGTGTTGCAGCAAAAGGAAATGTTTTCTGGTGTTCTTCGTGGGCTCGGGAGTGATGAGGAAGAGACTGTTGTGTATGTTTTATCTACGTTAAAGAATAAGGTTCTTGTTCCGGAATCTTTGGTGCCTGTTGGACTTAGAAGCGTTTTATTCGGGAGTGTTACTTTGGAACAATTGGTTAATGTTTCTGGAAGGGATGATGGTGGAGATGCTGCTGAGGTGGCAAAGAACGTTCTGTTTATGGTGTGCACTGACCCGGCTAATGGGTTGATGCCTGATCCAAAGGCGTTGCCTTTTCCGTTGAAGGGAAATTTGACACGACTTTTGGGTGTAATGAAGAAACTCAAAGCTACCGAGATTGAGTTTCACAAGGATTTGTTATTAGCCATTGTACGTGGAAGACCGTCTTTTGGTTCTGCGTATCTGGATGAGTTTCCTTACAGCCTTGAAGATCATGCATCCTGGTTACATTCGTTTTTGTACTCTTTGATTACGTGTTTCTGTGTGTGTGTGTTTATTATGTTACTGAAGTACTTGCAGGTTTGCTGCTGTTTCATTGGCTGCAAACTTGGTTTCTTCGGTGAATGCAGGTTTGTCTTTTGATTTTCTTGATTATCAGCCTGGGGAGCCACCGTCTATTAACAGCCCTGAAGTGCAAAATTTATTGAAGTGCATAGGTTCTCGTTCATTTAATAGAATAGTAATGAATAAAGGATTACTTCACTCTGAGTCTCATATACAGCATGGGACATTACGGCTTGTTTTAGAAGCCTTAACGTTATTAGATTCTATCTTTACTGCTATAACCCATAAATCAAAATCTAGCAAGCAAATTGGGTCTAAATGGGCATCTCTTAAACAAGATATTCAGAATGAAGTGCAATTGTTGCTTCCCGATCATCAAGTCTTGCTGTCATTAATTTCTTCTTTAAATAACCGTTACAAAAACGAAGAACGTTCTTTGAAGAGAAGTGCAGATACAATGGAAAATAATTCAAGTAATAAGAAATTAAAAATACATAGTTTGAATGAAGCGACGGATATTCTTGTTGGTGGTATTAGTTCTTCTTTAGGTGATATTGGTACAGTCGAGGAAGAGGATAATGGGAATGAGTCTGACAATCTAAAGGATGATTCAAGATTAATCAAAGAGCTCTGGGAGTCACATGAAAGCAATGGCATGCACATGGTTACAGTCGATGAAGAATTGTATTTTTACTCCAAGTTGCTTGACGCACTCAAAGTTTATCACGTAAGTTCTAATTTTCAGATCAAACTTTATTTTTAATATTGGTTTCTGATAGTGGATTTTGTTAACTTGCAGCATACCATGCCATCGGTTCTAGAAGGGTCATTCGATTTCTTTAAAGTTCTACCTAGCAATGCTTTGTCATTACCAACTATCATGCAGCAATCTTTATTATCATTATTGGTCGAACATATTGGTTGGTCTTGTAAGCAAGACATTCCAATCAGACACCCGCCATTGATGTACAAACATCTAACTCATTTCATTAATTTGGTTGTACATTCACCTGTCAAAGACGTAAAAGATCAAGCTTATGTGCTGGCACAGGCAGCCATGTTAAGTACGGGAGCATTTGACAATAATGGAACAGAAATTGATGCATGGCTATTGTTTCTTCCCGGATTTAGCACCAAGGAGAGTGAGATCAAGATTATTCCGAACTTGTCATCTGTTGTCATTTCATTTTTCTGTGATGTTGTTTCTACGGTTGGAAACAATTTGTTCAAATATTGGGATCTTCTCAGGTCTCAAATCCATCGCTCAGAAACCACTAAAGGTTTGACTCTCTCTTTTTTTTGGTTTTATTGATTATTCCAAGTAGCTTGTATAACTCTTGCCCTCTTGTTAATTGTTGGGTTTTTTTTTCCCATCAGATATTAATCCTCGTTTCAGTCCTCTCTTTATTTGTGCCCTTGAGAAGTGCCTAAGGTTGCTCGGTTCTGAGTCTGGAACCTTTAGTTTACCCGAGAAATCAATGATATCTGTATACGTTAGCAACACCTTGAGATACCTCTTGCAAACTCAGGTATGTATGTTTACACGCTGCTCTTATTTTTATATTTATTAAGTAATTTATGCTCATTTTTTATTAGTGAGATCTGATTTATGTAGGTAGAGGCTGGATTGCTATCTTCTTTGATATGCCTTTTGGTGTCTGAAAGACTGGAGGATATTGATGGTGATTTATGTGAGTGGAGACCTTTAAAAGGTTTGTTGTACTTCTCGAGGAGTATCACAAATAAAGACAGTTATTTGTTATCTTCGATTGATAGAAAGAAGGGACTCAATGATGACTCTTTTCTTAATCTTCTTGGTGAAGTTGTGAGTTCGGCAGAGCATGAGAATTATTCTGAGATTACTACAGCTTTTTCATTGTCAATGCTATGTGCTTCCCCTGATATAATAGTGCAGCATTTCCCTAAAGTTGTATATGCTTCACAAAAACTAAGTGGAATTCCCTTTTCAATCCTTTTGTCTATCTGTTTTCTTGAAAGGAGTTTTCTTAACGCCGTCTGCAAGTCATGGCCTAAATTGTCATTTTCAAGTGAAGAACAAGTTGATTTGTCTAGTATGCATCCAACAAACTCTTCAGAAGCATTTTCGTATTTTCTGGAAAGGGCTCCATTTTATGTGCTCTTTCCTGCTATTATAAGCACTGAATGCTCGTTTTTGTCCGAGTCATCAAAACTTCGGGACTTGCTGTTGGCTAAGCTGTCGAAAGAGATGTCTGATAATTTTGTTTCCACTTTTCGCCTTTCGTTTTTCTGGTTTCATCTCATACAATCTTCCTACCGTGATGGACCAGCAGACAAACTTGTACAGATTTCAGATATTTGTTTTGCTATCATAAAGAGCATGCTGGGACACCACTTGGCCGATCAATATGCCCAAGAAATTGCTGAAACCGTATTTTACCATCCTGCAGTCATAGTTGCTGTAGACAACCCGTTATCTGTAAGCAAGGAACTAAATGTCAACATTCTTGACCACCCAACAGATGATTTTCTTTGTTTAACAAAAGAAGGAGTTCATATGATGGATTATCATGTCTTTCAACTACTAGAAATATTCGGTAACCAAATATTTCTTGGGTGCTCAGGTAAGCGAGTTGCAACGGTTTTCAATAACTTCCTCCTTAAATTGATTCTGATGCTAAAGAACAGGTTTGATCAGTTCATAGGATCCAAAGATCTGATTTATTTAATCCCAACATTATATGCTTTTCACACTTTGGTTCGATTCATATCCCCTCAAGATCTGCTTGAATTGGTTTCTTGGATGTTCTCCAGAATCAATCTTGATGAATCTTCTCTTCTAGAGTCGAAAGTTTCTGCTATCTCTGTTGGATTAAGCATAGCTACCTGTGCTTTTGACTTGGTGCCATTATGTATACAAGATATTGATGTTGCTTTATTTGAGAAAGTGTTCTTTCATGTAGTCAAGATTGCCTCCCGTTCTGAACTAGTTGTTGCAGATCTTTGCTTGCTGAAAGCTGTTAAGATTGCAAATAAATGTAATGGTCAAAGTCAAACTCCTCAATCTCTTCAAAATCACATGGTTATGTCAAGGGTAGTAGCAAGCACACCCATGAGTTTGATTTCAAAATGCTTTCAAAAAATTAACACGATTAATGTTCAGTTTTTGTTTCATCTAACTGAATCAAGTCTCCTCCATCTATATTTCTTTGGACTTCCTTTTATGGAGATGGTGAACAAATCTTCAGTGGAAAATTGTCATGAAGAATTTGTGATGCTTCTGCCGACTGCTTTATCATTCTTGAATTTAATTTCCATGAGATACGGGGAGAAGTGGTCCAAGCAACTTGGAAGCATACGTTCTTTGTATTGGGAAATACTATCTAACGGGTTCTCTAATTGGAAGAAATTTGTCTGTCGAGATGTATTTCAAGTAAAATTAGACAAGTCTGTGCCATTAAGTATGGAAGAGCTTTTAGATCTTTTCAACCTATCTCTTCTTGGAAGAGCCGTTTCTGTCATGCGGGATCATCTGGTAGCAAGCGGGCCCACTGTCAAACGGAGCAAGCGTTTGAAGTTTTTTGATTCTGTAATTCCATCTGGGACTGATAATTTTCTCGACTGTACTGCTCTTAAAGTTGATCATTACTCCATTGATGAATCCCAGAACCTTATTATGAAGGTAGTCACAAAGGTACATCTTTGCAAGATGCTATTATTTTCATCTTTGGATGGAATGTCTAACAAAGAATACTCAAGAAGTGTAACATTTTTAAATTCTTTGGTGTCCACTTGGCGGTTAATTGTAAAAAAGTTCCCTTTAAATCCAAATTACCAATCAGAAGTTGAAGGCTCAAAATCCACATTGTTCAGGCTTTTGGAAAGCTTCATTTTGAGGAATTTTGTTGAAGTTACTGCTGAAATGCACAACAGTTCTGATATAAAATCAAATTCTGTTATTAACGTTGAACAACTTGCAAGATCTTGCCTTCTTCACAGATTTGAAGATCCTGCAACACTTGGCATGCTAAGAGTTATTTTAACTTTTGAAACAGAAGATAAATCATTGCATATTCAAATTCTTCAGCTGCTGTTAGCTCACTCCCAATTTGCACCCACCATTCAATCAGCCTCTAAATCTTCAAGTTCTCTGCAGTTTGGTGTCATCTTTAGACCCATGTCCAGTATTCTGAGATCACTTACATTTGCCAGTATAGATTCAAAGTCACACACATCTGAGCTGTACATGAAGCAATTGGAAGTTGTTAAATTGCTGAGGGTACTATGTCATTTTAGGGCTCAGATGGGCAGTGCTGGTTTTGAACAAGATATTGGAATAAATACTAGAGAGTTGCTGTTCTTGCTTTTATCTTCTTATGGTGCTACTGTTAGTGAAAAAGATTTGGAGATCTATAGAATCATACAAGAACTTGAAAGTATTGATGAATCGAACTCTGGTTATATTGCTGAGATGGATTATTTGTGGGGACAAGCTGCTATAAAAGTCAGAAAAGTACGTGAGACAGAGCAGGATTTTTCTTCTGATGATGTGGATGACATGGAAAAACGCCGGAAAAGTCAATTCAGAGAAAGCCTTCCGATTGATCCCAGAATATGTGCAGCTACAGTTCTTCATTTTCCCTATGACAGAAACATGATGTCAGGAGCTTTATCCTCTAACAAGCTTCCAGAGGCTAGACATGTAAGTGAGGAACTACATTTCTTTTATCATAACTAGAGGTGGCATGATGTGTGAGTTGGCCGGCAGGCTGAGTAGCAAATCTTTTTTAGTGCGGTCAAAACTGGTTGGGTAGGGTTGACCCATAGTTATGGTATTTGTTCTTTTTTTGTAAATATTTAGTACATTAGCTATGATTACTTGGACTATTATTTATTACACTGGGTCTAATAAAAAAAGATGTAGGAGAATAATATGCATTAGATAAACTTGAGTCAAATTTAAAACAGTTTGGTTAGTTCTTTTAGCTACTTTTGTATTTGACCTGTATGAGATAAATCACAACCCTAATCGACCCATTTATAAGTTCATTGTTGAAATCCAGGCACAAACTGCGACCATTGAGACAATGCAGACATATGACCCAGTTTTCATCTTACGGATGTCATTGCACTGTCTGTCAATGGAGTATATTGAACCTGTTGAATATGCTAGCTTAGGGCTGCTTGCTGTTGCGTTTGTTAGTTTATCGTCAGCTGATGATGAGATCCGAAAATTGGGCTATAAAGTTCTGACAGTATTCAGAAATGCATTAGAGGTTAGTGATGCTTATTATTGAGTTTGATCACTTAAAATATCTGTTCATGCTTGTTTTATTGATGTAATTATGGTTTTATTATCAGATAAGCCAAAAAAGGAAAGAGGTCAACCAACTCCGTGCGTTGATAACATACGTGCAAAACGGTATAAGTGAGGCATGGCAAAGGATTCCTTCTGTACATGCTTTATTCGCTGCAGAAGCTTCTTTAATAATATTGGATCCTTCAAATAATCATTACAAAACTATTACTAAACTTCTTTCGCACTCCCCAATGAACACCAAGGTATGAAACATTCAATTGTAGCCTTCTTTTTTATACAACTAGTTCTTGTTACTAATGTTATGTTTCTTCTTAATTATCTTACAGACAGTATCATTCTTTGATGAATTCTTTTGGAGTAGCTCTGTTGATTTTAGATCAGATAGGATATGGATGCTTCGACTACTGTATTCTGGCCTAAATCAAGATGATACTCAGATTTATGTCAGAAGCTCAGCTCTTGAGAAACTGCTTAGTTTCTACACTTCTTCTCTTTCAGATAATGAGTTAAAGGAATTAATTCTTCAGGTGATATATTAGCTACGATTTTCTGCTTGTTTTTCGTATTCCTTCTAAATTAAGTATATTTCTGAGTTTTGAAGATTGTGCTGCAGATTGTGAAGAAATCTATGAAATTTGAAAAGATGTCTAAATATCTAAGTGAACACTGTGGTGTAATTTCATGGTTGTCATCTCTTATCTCAAACTTCTGTGGAAGTACATACCAAGAACAGAGGGGTGTTTTAATGACCCAACTTGCAGTATTGATAAAGGTAGCGATTTTATTAAAATTTTACGAGTAGTATCTATTGAAATGATAAAGATGACAAATTTATTACAGTTCTTTCTACTTCTAACTTAGTGCATGTTGCTTAATTCAGGTGGTAAACAACGTTGTCAGCTCTAGGAACACAATTCAGTGGTTGGAAACACATTCTGTGGAGCAATTGACACAACTTTCATGTCACTTGTATTTGCTCTTTGTCAATAACTTTGAGCTCGTGAAAGAAATTCACTCAGTTGAATCAATTTTGGAAGTAATCGCTTTAACTTTAGAGATATCACAAAAGAGAGATATGTTACAACCACATTTCACATTTTCAATCGAAGGTCTATATCAATTATCCCAAGCCATTGATGTAGAGGTAGGACTTAAAGTTGTTCTAATGAGTGCTCCTCAAGCAGCATTACTCACTATGGTATCGTTTTATATGCCAACACTTCACTTTCCTTATTAATGATGCTTATCTTGGTGTAATGTGCTGAGTTGGTTATTTGTTTTCAGGATTGTGAAAAGCTTCAAAAGTTTGTACATTGGGCAGTCTCAATTGCTCTTCTGTCTGAAGGATCTGCTGAACAAACAAATGATTCATTGTTGTCGAAGCTTTTACGGTGGTTCACTGCTTCTGTAATTTTAGCCACCCCTTCATGGCAAGTGGGGAATTTGGAATCCAAACACAATCTTTATAACTCCCTACCAGAAACATTACAATCTTTTCTTGGAGTGGAATGGTCAAGTCGGATGGTATCTGGCTCTGAAGAAGTATTAGCTGCTACCATTTATTACCTTCAACAGATTCTTGGGAAAAATTGTGAAGTGCTTACATCTGTTGTTAGCTCACTTTGCTTGTTACTCTTACCTAATTTCTCACACACAGGTATACTAGATCTTATCACCATTATTATTGTGATAAATGTGTCTTTTTGTAATTTGAATATGTTGTGGTCGATCAGATGCGTTGCCTGATGACAGGAGTTTATTGACATCGTTGCTATCCAGAATACACTGCCCCACTGAAGCTAATCCTTCATGGAGATGGTAAACATACTTTAATTTTAATATTTTCTAATGTTTATTTACGACTTCTCATGAACTTGTTTGTGTTGCTTTTTGATGTGCAGGTCATTTGAGCAGCCTTGGAAGGATCCGTCAACAGAGAGTTGTTCTGTTGACGAGCTTCAAGCATGCCAAAGTATTTTAGTGGTTGTTTCAAATGTTCTTGGCAAGAAGTCATCACTTTCGCATTTTCTTTCGGATTTAGATGTAGAAAATTCAGGTCTGTTCAAATGGGAAAGAATTCTTGCTGAGACTCTGTAACGTGACGTGTAAACTTAAATGTACCGATTATGAAAAGAAATTTGTTTAGGCAGAAAGCCTGCAAAGGCAGTTTTGAACAAACGTCGTCATCTGTTTTTTAGGTAAATTTGCAACTTTTGGTTTAGTACTGTTTTGATGTAAAAATGTAGATTAAAGAATTCGCAACCTCAAATTTTATAATCTTCTATATTTTTATCACCCAGTTATCACCTTATAGATATTTATGTTATTGATGTAAAACGTAGGTTTGAAATTGAACCTTAATTTGTCTTTTTAGTTCGGAATTATATATTTGGATGCCACTCAAATATATCATTTTATTTTTGTAGGTCACCCATATTTAAAAACAATTTTGTAGGCTATCCAAATATATCATTTTGTTTTTGTAGGCCACTCATATTTGAAAATAATTTTATAAGTCATCCAAATTTGTATATTGTTTCATGTATACCAAATTCGAATAAAAACTCATCGAAAAAGTGTAAAATGATACAGTTACCCATGTATTGAATAAAACTAAAATAATATAAATGATGTTAATTAACAAATATAAGGGTATTTGTGTCCCTTCACATTTCTTTTGATGAGGTTTCAGTCGAATTTGGTATACATGAAACAGTATACAAATTTGGATGGCCTACAAAATCATTTTCAAATATAGGTGGCCTACAAAAACAAAATGATATATTTGAGTGGCCTACAAAATCGCTTTCAAATACGGGTAGTCTACGAAAACAAAATGATATATTTGAGTGACCTCCATATATATAATCCCTTTTAGTTTTTACTATGATTTATAGTAGATTACCGATCAGATTTATTAGTTTATTACTATCGCATTTCTACTACTGGTTGTGTACCTCCTTTTCTAAACAGGAGTAATTTCTAAATCATTTTATCCATCAAACAAGTAAGATAACCAAAATTTGCCACAACACTTAAAATTCTGGAATACTTTCCCAGTTTCTCATATATAAACCCTTCATGGTATATATTATGCAAGTAGCCATGTAGCATTATAAGAAATTCAGTACTATTCAATATAAAAAGAAAGAAAAATCAGCATATGAAAATGGAACTGTACCCGAAGCAATTTAACAAAAGAATCAAAGACCTGAGCTGCTAAACAATCAACTTAACTGAATAATCCCTAGCTACACAATTTACCAGTCTAACCCTAATCTCACAAAGAAACTTCAAGAAAAAAAGTCACACTAACTTGCACATAATTTTCCGCTTCTGCTTCATTTCCAATAAACCAACCAACTTTATTTCGCAAATGTTGATTTATGAAACTACACTCGTTAGAAGAAACAATCTTCAGGACTTTACATGTACATTATGCCCTGTTTTTCTTCTGTGTCGGCTATAGTCAGAAACAAACCTGAAAGTGAGCCCACACCCTTCAATCTTGCATTTGTATGGTCTCTCTCCAGTGTGGACACGTAAATGCTCGGTCCGAGCCCACGCCCACTTGAATGTCATATTGCAACCTTCCCAAGTGCATTTTAGAGGTCTGTTATCCTCATGGACCCGTAAATGGAGCACTGCATATCTGTGTGAACTGAACTTCTTCCTGCACCCTTCATGAGGGCACCTGTTCTTTCGGTGCAAACTTAGCTCCGTTTTAGTCTTGAAACTCATTTTGCAACCTTCATGGTCACACTTGTGGGACCGTTGTGGATATTTCTGGGGGATTTTCACATTCGAAGCCTTTGATTTCTTTGCGGATTTTTCTGCAACAATGGAAGCTTTTGCTTTCTTTGGGGGTTGTCCTGTGATCCCCTTTTTGCTGATCAAAATCGCACCTTTATCTTTATGCACATTTTTTCCACCTCTAGGTCTCAACCCTTCACAAGGGCTTTTTATAAATCCATCATAATAAACCTTTCCCTCTGTTTGCAACGACTCCACTTCTCTCTTCCGCTTACTTCCACTCGTTGAACTTGAAACAGGGTTATTCTCATCATTTACATTAGTACTCTGACCTTTCTTTACCCTAACATTTGAATCAGTAACAGGTTCATCAGCAGACCCTTGCATCAAACCATCTTCATAACTTTGCTCTACAGAATCATTTTCAGTTGCCACAGAACTAGTTTCATTTTGCATGCTGATCTCCTCAGCATCATCATCTTTGTCATTTCCAGAATTTTCAATAGTTGTAGCACATGACACTGAACCATCCTCCATCTCCATGGAAGTGTGTGTTTTGGCATCTTCAGCCACCGGAGTTGAAAAAACTTCAACTTCCACATGTGATAGAACAGATTCCTCCTGAAGGATCTGCTTTTCATGCTGAATATTGGGTTGTTCAGGAATTGAAGCTACACAATCTTGCAGCTTTGACTTGAAGTGTCTTCTTGAGTACTGAATTAGCCTCCCTTCTTTTTTAGCCATTTGAGCTTCAGACAACTTCTCTTTCAACTCCACATCTTTCGCCTTAGAAATAGTCTTCGACAATCTCTTAATAGAATGGTTTAATTTTCTATTTGAGCGAGATTTTGTAGCTTGCCACTGAAGAATCATTGCACGCGAGACAGCACTTGAGACAGGGGACGTGTCAGCAAATAATGCATCCATATTCAAAGCATAATGTATCTTGTCAGCTAATAATTTAGGCCTGAGCTTAACAGATTGTCGAAGATTAACATTCAACTTCAACGTCCAGTCTTCTACAGATCCATCATCTTGCTCATTGTCAATTGCAAGATTTATCAGGTCCAATTCATCACGCTTAGCATCATCTAGTTGAACATCGTGATATCCGAACGTGCTACCAATCTGCTCCGCAATGGCTGAAGCCTGTGCCTTAATTTTCTGAAAATCTAAGAAAAGAAAACAGTAAGTTAAAACTCCAGTAAACCAGTCAAATTATTAAGAGAATAAAAAAATTATAATTAAATAAAGGAAAGGAAAGCAATAATCCAACCATATATGCTCCTAGATTATAACAAAAAACATTAACTTTATGAAAATCTATAACAAGAACAAAGAAGCAAACTGGGACCTGCTGTGTTATTTCAGTTCTCGATTCAAAAGAATTTCAAAAATCAGTTCTCAGTTCAGTAATAACACTGTTATAATGTTGTTTATGTTTATGTTTTTCAAATTAAAACAGGCACAATTACAAAGTACAGACTAAGACATTTACTGTAAGTGAAGTATCACACCTGAATGGCAAATTATAAGCAGATTTGCTCCACCCATAGACTCCAACATCTTTTCAATTTTACTTGCATGCTCTAAACAAAAAATCCGGGGTCTTAAATACCCATTAGACATGTTCCATCCTGTCTCAACATTCACTTTAGATGAACATGTTGAAGCCTTGAGAGACCGATCCTCGCCATTAACCAATTTGGTTTCAACTCGATCTTCCTGAACACCACCATGACCCACGACAGCTATATTATCAAGAACCACCTTTTCTGATGGTTGTATAACAGACATGAAAGGATAACCAAGAACACCACAAGCCACACATGGTAACGTTCCGGAATCAACCTGAAAATCACTTGACATGTCCTCATCCTCTATATGAAGAAGTGTCTCGGCATCCAAATAACTGTCGTTTTGGAGATAAACATTTTCGATATTGGTAGAATCAGATTCATTAATAACAGATGGTGATAAGGTTTCCAGATCCCATAGGACTGCATGGTAACAGGAATTTCTCTGAAGAATGTCATGCAATGTTTTGTTTTCTTTGAGTATATCTTCAATGAATTCCTTCTTCACCAACAGTTCACGTTGTTCTTTTTGACGATCTTTTAATCGAGAGCTCCGAATTCCCGGCAGCAAGGATCTAGGCACTCTGTCATTTAAACATATAAAGAATATAATATCATCACTTCTGTTACAAGCTGTCATTTTTGTTCAGTAACATAGAAACAAATGTCAAGATAATAGGATGAAAGCACACATAAAAATGATGCGGAAAAAAGAAAAAAAAAAGTGAGCTTACCTTGGAATAAATGACATTGTCAGTAAGTAAAGCAAATGTTGATGTGAAAGCATAGGAAGAAAATTCATGACAGCTCTGCGCACTGCAGCTTCCTTAGCTACCGAAAGCCATTTTGGAGTTCCAAAATTAGCAGCTTCCCCACAATTAAAACCTTATAAAGATAACCACGATATATTAAAGCCTGTAAATCATATTTGGACACAAACACATTTACAGATATATAATATGAAGTGAAACTGTGAAAATTGATAGTAACGAACTCTGCAAAAAATTTACCATGGCTAAACCCTATGTGATAAGCCCTCGGAAAAGTCACAACAAATTCACCAGGATTCTGTACTAACCTGTAAACATAAAACCGGGGAGAATTTCAGTAAATGTTGCAAATTTCGACAATGTACCACCATATGTTTTACACACTTGCTATTATCGTCCATAGGAGGTACAATATAAAAGCATTAATTTCTAAAAAGAAATTAAACCCCACCTGCAACATGGAATGCCAGATGCAGCAACAATTTCCGGTGATAAAAGAGTAGTCTTTTCGCCCAACAGTGTTAGTGCAGCTGTTAAGCAAAAATGACAGCACATTATGAATTGCCAAAAAGGTAACATGCAGCCCTAGAAAGTCCATTTTTCCACAGTTCCCTTGGGTATTAAGCGACCTTTTTATGGTCATTATAAATATAAATGTTACCTGATCTTATGCATAAACTAGTAAGGAAATATCTTGGTTACACATTCAACAACTATGTCAAGATATAGAAAAAATGTACTCGAGAATAAGCATATTGCATACCTAACCGATCTATGCCTCCACCATAAGCCTTTGAACGAATTACTTCCTCGAATGTGAATGCATAGTCCGCAGGGACTGCATACCAGGTCTTAGGAGAGCCGATGTGAAGGTAATTTAAGCTGTGAAGCTCGTGATCTTCAACATGCCATGCAAACCAGCTGAACAACATGCCAATATATACCATTGGAGAAGTAACACCTGGAATATCATCTGGCATAAAACGTGTAAGTGATCCAGGAGATCGCGCAACCACTTGTAAATTCCAAGGACAATTTGAAAGATTCCACCCCAAAGATCCTTCAAGCTCATGACTATCCTCCAAACCCCTTTGCCTAGGAAGACAATCTGACAAGTTATTCAGCGAACTCGTATCACCTATATCTTTCTTTAACAGATCTACTGAAGAACTTATTGATTCACCTTTCTGGTCATCACATTTGTTCGTTTTATTGTATCTAGTATACGTCCTTCTACTCCGATGTCTATTCAAAACCTTAGAGGAGTCCACCGGTTCACCAAATCCCGAACCCGGTACATCATTAGCATACTCAATATATATCGGTTTCTCACACGCCGCTTTCCAAAAGAGTGACTCTACAGCCAATGGAGACACTTCCTTAACCATCCCCAATTGACTTCGGGCAAAACTCTTTGATTTTGATTCAAACTGATCCAATGTGTAAATCTCCCCACTTTGCCATACTTGCTTATTTCCCGCCGCCCCAACCTCTTTCGTTCTTTTTCCATTATTATGACCTAATTCTTGATGCCTAGTTGTAAAAACAGCGCGAACCTCCCTATCATTAACCCTTTCGGCATTGTTTAGTTTTAGATCATTCCCTAACTCAGGGCACTTTAATAGGGACTTATTTAGGTTAGCAATAACATACTTTTTTGAAGGTTTAGGTAACGGTGGAATGACTTTACATATACCAAAAGCACTAGCTTCTTTTTCAATTTTGGATATATACGCAATCGGGTCTGCAAATTCGGTTTTGGTTGGGTAAAATACAGGGGCTAGTGGCAATTCCTTAAGCCAATGAGGTATTTCCACGTCCCTCATTACTATCACTAACAATTGTAAACATATAGCATAACTAATTACGGATTCTAATAGGGCACAAGTGAATTTATTGTTGTAATTGATTGGAACCCTAGAATTGGTTATTGGATAGTTATGGCTGAAAGTACAAAATTAGGGCAGAATTGAAGTATAACACCGAATTCGAATTGAATAGATTATAAACCTGTAACTTCAATGTGGATTTGAAGGGTATGACCTGCGATTGCGCCAGCGAGAAAGAGAGAGGATATGTGTGTCCTTGTTTTTCCCCCTTCTTTGTTAGAAGGAACATCTGCGTATTTTAGAACAGTGTACTACGTCTATTTTAAACTGCGCCAAAATCACCAATTTTGCATTTCTATCCCGTTCTATTCTACTCGTGTCATAATTACTATACAAAATTAAGTATTTTACATATCATTAATGCAATTTTATTTTTTATAAAATATCATCACATTTTTTAAGGATGAAAAAATTTAAAAGATAAAAATTTCAATTCGCACTATCAGTTTAACTTCAACTATTGTAAGACGGATATTGTGAATTACTGTTGCGATCTTGCAAAATGAATATTGCAAATTAAAATTTCGATCTTGCAAATTTCATCATACTTGCAAAGTGAACTGATAATTTATGAAAAATTATTTTGAATTGGGAATATGTAAATATTTAACCAATTTTATACATCTGAGTAATTATCAGGAAAGCAGCATTTATTTGCTAAACAAAAATTGTTATTGTTATTGTAAATAACTGATCTAGCAGCATTTATTTGCTAATAATATTTAATTTCTTTTATTTGTTGTAATTAATTAATTGATATACCATTTGCTACTAATATTTTAAATTTTTTATTCGTTGTCAATAATTTATAAATGCATTATCAATTAACTAGTTAACTCTCTGTTTAACACATAAACAGTTAATCATATATTTATTTATCAATTAACCGTGTTAGATAATAAATCAATAATAGATCACTTGCAAGTATTCTTAACTCTCTGTCGAAGTTTTTCTTCTTCTTCTTCTTTATCTCTCTTAAATTAGTTTGATCATTAAGAGAAATTATAACACTGTTGATATTATATTGAAAAATAAAAATAATTTTCAATATAATATTAAAAAAACAAAAAATTAATCATTAAGAAACGAAACTAGTGAGTTTTTCAAATCAATTAAGAAGCTTTGTTTCTTTCACGTGACGAGCATGACTAGTTCACAAGAAATGTCTCTAGGAAAGTTGAAACATGAACTATCACTAGTGTCACAAGAAGCCAATTTTAGCAGTTAGCACCTCTTGATAGGTTAACTAACGGTGTTTTAATCATTATACACGTTGACTGATGTCTTCATTACTGATAGTAGGTATGTATGTTACAGACATTACTGACTGACAGTTAACTGCAATGTTTTCAGTTTGCCAGTAAAAAATCTGCATTGCTCTTTAACTGATAGCATCCAGTGATACACCAACGGGACAAACTAGAATCAGTTTAAGTTTTCCTTCAATCATTCACCTTACTGCAACTATGTGTTTAGCAAAAAGATGTTTAAGAAGCATATGCATTTCAATCAGATGCAGTATAAAACTTATCAAATGCTACAACAAAATTTATTAATTGCTGTAAAACGTATTTTGTGAGGCCAACACCACACAACTCAGGCCTCGAAAATAAACAGCAATTTGAAATTATAAACCGAAACAATAGTAGTAGACATGTATTGTAGTTTAAAAACACCTCGACTTTCACCAGCTAACTTGGTTAGGAGGCTAATAACAATGCAAATCAGACGATAAATAATGATAATACAACCCTGAAGAAGCGGCAAAAGAAAAATGGCCCGACCAGGTTCAACTGGGAGACAGTAAGCTGCAGAGAGCGATGGAATCTAACTAAAATCGGGCTTCTCTGGGTATGTGCACCCTGATCTTTGGATGATCACATTGGATGCATAGCACCCGGCTCTCACACATTCTGCAATCGGCTTCTCTTTAACCAATTGGGATAAAAATCCACCAACGAATGCATCACCTGAACACGTATATAACAAAAGGATAAGAAATTTAGACAGCAATCGTCATGATAATTGCAACAAGTACCACTTAAGGATGACAATACAAACCTGCTCCATTGGTATCAACGAGTTTCTCCTTTGGCAGGTAGATGACGGGATATTTTTCAACTTTTCCATCCTGAGCAACCACAACAGGATCGGCACCCTGAGTGATCACAGTAATCCTCTTGTGTGTCCCTGATGCCTTTGGCAACTGAGAGATCTTGATTGCAATCTCCTCCACATTATCAGTCTGAAAGAAGAGCAATTAATGTTATTATTGACATATTGTAATGATCTGTAGTTATGTATCATGTTCAACAACCATATGTTTCTTTTCTTACCTCCCAACCATGGACCTTTGAGAATGTTATTGCTTCAGTTTCATTTCCAAAAACATAATCAACATACCTGCATTTTATTTTATACAAAAAGGTTTAGATTATCAAAGTGACAGCTAACTTGATAGGGCAACAGCACGATTGAACTCACGGCAAGGCTTTCTCTTGAGCATCCTTGAAGAATTCACAGATGAAAGGTGCAGATAGGTTCATTGTGAAAATCTACAGGTTTTAAGAAAGTCAGAAATAAGATAAGAAACTTAAAGTTTATACGAGATTTGAATCATTTTGTCATTACCTTATTGGTTGCAGCTGCATGCTCAGCTACAAGCTGAATCGATTCAGGGGACACCGTAAGGAAAAATCCAGCAATATAGATGTACTTGGCCTTTTCAACTGTCGAAAATAGTTGGTCTTAACAAGTTTGACAACGCATGAAAACACCGAATAGTGGAAACTAGAGTAAGAAATCAGTACCTAGTGCCCAATTCTCTGGCTTTTTCAAGTGATCTGCCTTGTAGCAGTTGGCAGCAGACAAGTTGGCAATAAGTGACCTGTTCAAAGCAGAATCTTAGGAATTTCTAAAAGGACGTATATTGACACTTTGAATAAACAACAGGTGATGCCATGGTGGAAGAAACAGATAGCACGGGATCAGAGATAATAATGAACAAAATGAAATGGCTAGACAATGTTTCCATACAACAAGAACATTACATAAAACTGAGCATCATCATATATGGCCATTAAAAGATATTTACTAACCTCTCGCCACCAACAACACAAACAGCACATGTACCGGTTGGTGCGGCTTCATCCTCGTAATAATGCACCTGATAGACAGCATCAATAGAGAAGGCACTAATTCATTCACCGGTAGAAAAATAACTAACTACAATAGAGTGTTGGGATGTGCATTCTAACAACTGATTATGTGATATTGCATAATCAGAATTAAGTACCTAGTTGACCCAAAAAAAATAACAGCAGTTGTTACAGCCTTATAAAACTGATTATTACAACTTAGAAAACCGGTTTAAAAACAAATCCTAACACCTCCCAAAAGACTACAAACCAATCAAAAGCAAGATCCGTACATTAACACCAGCAGCTTTTGAGTTCTTTGCCATCTCCTCCCCATACTTGTCCTTTCCAACACAACCAATATAACTTGTTGCACCAGGGATTTGAAGCATCCACTGCAGACCAGTAAAAAAAAGGTAAACAAGTGTTTCACTCTCATAAATCCAATTAAAGACAACCATATAGTGATACAGCTACTTACTTGGGCAACTCGAATTGAGTTCTGAGTAGCACCTACAAAGAAATTTTGAAATTAGTACCAGGTACCAAATTAACAATTTGGGTTCTTGTACAAATATAGGTGAGTATAAACACAAAACCAAAAGTATTTAGTCACCTCCAGCAATGTACTCTACCGTGTATTTGGAAGACATCTCATCATACCTGGAAAAAAGCCAAACCAGGAAAAGACCATTAAAACTAAAAAAAATCGACCATATTATGAAAAGCATGTGACATGTGATCCTAAACAGTAAGATCCTTAAAAACCTTGATTGAGTTTAGAATAAAGTTCGGATCAAAAGTGTCACACACTCACACTTCTAGAATCATATCCAGCAAAATTAATGTGGTTATTCCTAACTACACCATATGCCCAATAAACAAAATAGCATCTATAATGCAATAAACTAATTGTGTAAAATGTGTAGGATTAACAGTTGGATACTTACATAGACAAATGCTTTTCTTCAGCAAGGATGGCATCATTCAGCTTGATTTCATATCTGAAAATTCAAAGAACGACTCTATTAGATGGCAATAAACTTTAGTTCTCAAACGATCACACAACCATTAGTAGATATTCAATATTGATAACCCAAAAGATTAACATCATCTGTATACATCCATCTTTGGAATAATAGAGGCAACACATAGTCCATAAAATTCTGGACACTGATTGAGTACAACTAAAAACATGCACAATGAGCAAGTAAAATGATATTTCTTGCTAATTATGCACCAAATTAAAATGATCTAGATCAGGATTCTAGACCGATACAGGTACATGCAAGATCACAGAAAAAAAAAAAAGATGTTCAAGTGAGTCCTTCAATGAGCCAAACTTTATACAATACAGTTAGATATTGAATGACACAAAACAGGATAGTGCTTGAATTTCTATACAGAAAAATAGATACAAATAGTAGCACAAATCTAAGAGCATGTTTCTACAATAATTGGGAATGTTATATAACTCATACTCTAAGCAGTAACTCTGAACTCCAATAATGAAGCTAATTGCACTACTTAAACTTAGATAGAACTACACTCAACTCCTATATATCCCCTACATTACATAACAGTATCAAAAACCCTTGATCTAAAGCCCTAGAAAAGAAAACACCAGCTACAGTATCACAATTACATTATATAAGCTTTCTAAACATAAATCTACAATAGATCTGTTGCTTAAGTTATAGATCAGAGTGAAATGAAGCCAGATCGGAACAATTACGTAAAAATATAAATCATGAAATGAATATGAAGATAGCATACGTATAAATTAGAACTGTTAAAAAAGGGATAATGATGATTACTTGGTGAGGAAAGCATCGTCGACTACAGCTGAAATGTCGAGAAGTGGGTTTCCCATTCCCAAGAGGATTCCTTCATAATCTGCCATTTTTAATTAAAATTTGGATAGATAAATGAAAGGAAATAAGGGTTTAGATATGGTGAACGGAAGCACGATCTGATCTGATCTGAGAAGGAAAGACGAAGATAGATTGAAGGGAGTGATGAGTTTTTATAGTGAAAAGTTGGGGAGTTGGGAGGATTGGGGTTGGTAAAATATCGGCCTGGTCTCACCAACCCTATTCACTGTAGTTTTTCAACCAATTTATTATTTTTTATTCAATTCAATTAAATTGATTGATAGTAGATTATTAACAAATATGTTTTTTGTTTTATATTTTCACTTTATGAACATATTAGAGTAAAAAAAGTAGTAATGATATAACTTATGATACCGAGAAGAAACGCACGTATTCTCCCACTTGAATGTTGTCAGAAATGGCGTTTCTTTATTCTGGAATCTCGATGGCATTTCGAACGGCGCTCCGGTAGCAGCGTTCCCCGCGGACACCGTATTCCGGTATTTTATATTTTTTTCTTTTTTAGTCAAACGCTAGCGTATAAAAAAGTAAAAAAAAATTAAACAGTCATATTTTTTATACCCTATTTTTTATCTATAAATACAGCACTTCTAACTATATCTGGCAAACTTAACCCATTTATTGGATTCTGGGTTATTTTGAACTTTTTTTAATTATCTAAGGGGTGATTATGGGCTTACTAAAAATATTAAGGGGCTAAAATGAACTTGAGAAAAAAAGAGATTGGTCCATTCGGACAAGGTGAAAGCAAAAAACGAGTGTATCTAGGCAGCCGCCATTGTGTTCATTCTCAAAAACCCTAAATTGCTTGCATGAAACAGAACGATTCAAATCGATTGAGCACATTCAACAATCGATTCATCATTTACAGCTATTCTATCTATCTCTCTTCATAAAATCGTATCATGTTCTTTACGGTTTTGAATATGAATATGTATGTTTATTACTTGCATTGGGCAATCTGAATCAAGAACAGTAAGCGTATTCAAACACATATAAAAAGTAATAAATTGAACATGATGTAGATCACGAGTGACGATTTTAGTAACTAAAAGATACTTACAAATTGATATTATTCAGTTCGTAACAATCACCGAAACAGAACGTTTGATGATGATGATCAGGTTAAAATTGGGCGGAGATAATGAAATAGATGATTTAATTGAATGAACTGATATGATAAGGTTTATGGACTAAATAAGTTGGAGGTAAGTGACTTTTAATCCAATAAAATTAACAAGATATCATCCATATATGCACGAATATATGATTCTTTTTCTTTTTCATCCAAGTTTAATGGCTACTATTTGTAGTTTTGTAGAACCACGCATATAAAGTCATAGAAATTAAAGATCATAAACGGTATCGTAATAAATAATATTTATATTTGACAAATAAAAAAATCAAAAATAAAATCATGAGCACCGTTCTCACTCACTCATTTTTCAGCAACAGTGTTTCCCCCGAACACCGTTGTTGAACAATGTGACACGAGGGTTACCACTCCGTGTGCTCTTATAGTTACATTTATCAAAAACTAATATGATAGTTGTGCAAAACAGTTAATGTTTATAACGTTTCCATTTATAAAATTATGAGATTAAAATATGTTTTATATCGTAAGTTACACTTTACATTTAAATATAACGTGTATTTAAAAAATAAACAAAATTTGATTACAATTACTAAAAGTAGTTGATTATAATAGTTATTATATCATGAGCAAAATAAAATTATACTTTCTTCATTTCATTTTTATTGTCCACACTCATATTTTTCTCTGTCCCAAAATAATTGTATACTTGTAAAAAATAACAATTAAAATTTATTAAACTCATCATTTTACTCAAATTTATTATTTTTAATCAATTATTTTTTAAAATTTTGCAGTTAAATTTTCCTTAATATGAGAGTAAAAATGATATTCATTCGACCTATCTTAAATTTACAAAATTTGTTAGAGGATAAATTTTAAAATTGTATATAAATGTTTTATATGTTGTTAAAGAATTTAGCTGAAATTGATTAAGAAAAGTTCTTTTATAATAACTAGTATAAAAATAGTTGGGTTGGTCATAACGATCTCATACTACTCTTGTGGCACTAGTTAAGATTAACTTATTTAAATTCAAAATATTTACTCGTATAATTTATTAAAAACCCATTTCCATATTTACGTAAAAATCATGGTGACATCATTTGAAAATTCACATGAACTTGCTTTCTAAATGCTTTTGAATTTAGATATGTAAACTTTAAAACAATGGTTAACAAAATTCTATCAATAATATGAGTTTGACTTACTTATGCTACAAAGACATAAGATAAACTCTATTATTTCTATATGTATATGCATATTAGTTACAAATTTTATTATTTATAAAAGATTTAACTTACACATATATATACATGTCACAAAATTCTTAATGTATACTAATATATAATATATTTTAATGTTTTTTTTTAAGATAGATTTTACTATTTTGCCAAACAATTACAAAGAGCTTTTTTAAATTTCGTATAAATAACTAATATACCCCTAATTATTAATTATCAAATTCTCATTAATACAAACATTATTAAACTATAAACTAATTAATTTATGACATTTAATTAACATACCCCTAATTATTAATTATTAAGTTCTCATTAATACAAACATTATTAAATCATAAAGTAATTAATATGTAACATTTAATTTTAACTTAAACTTCTCTATATATGTAGATTATTATCTATATTTATACTATTATATTATAATGTATTTGGAATGTCTTTTTTAAGATAGAAAAATCACCATTTTACTCATACAATTACTAAAAGTTTTTTTTTTTTTAAATCCATGGAAATAACTAAACATACCCTTAAATATTAAATTCTCATTAATACAAACAATATTAAATCATAAACTAATTAAATTCTCATTAATACAAACATTATTAGATGTTTTTTTAGGATTACCATCTAATGTAGATAATGTTTAACATAAAAAAAAAATAACAAAATAAAATAAATAAAATCAGTAAAATTTAAACCTCTAGACTCAACAAACGACTCCACAATCACAACCTGTCAATTAAGAACTCTAAACCCGACAATAGCAACTCGCAACTCAACCATCGAGGTTTGACATATTATGATATATTTTACTTTAGGTTATTTTGTTACAATTTTTTTTTAAAAATTGTTAAAAGTGATTTTCCCACTTACAAAACAGTATTCTTTATGTATTTTTATATAGTTTTTGATTTTTAAAATATTTCATAAAATATAATACTATATATTAAATTAATGTAAAATTAATAAAAAATTTCTGTTGGATTGCGCAGCTATTTTGCTAATAATATATGATATATCATCCAAAAAAGGTAAAAGGAATCAATACAACAACATTTTAAAATTAGGTTGAACTAAAGAACTTCTCGGCCCAAAACCTTTCAAAATCTTGTAACATGGAACTATGGAAGAACCACTTTTGTATTGGAAATGGGTCTGATCCAGTTATTAGGCCCAACAGTTTTTAGATGGACTGAAGTGTATAAGGATAAAGAGAATGGCGTTGGGCTGTCACTCCGCATGAAGTTACTCGCGATTGTCATTTTGCACCCTTTACGTAAAGCCCTTCAATTTATTCACAGTATTTTCGGATTTTATCATCGATCGAAAGATCCATAATAATCAAAATATGTGAAAGAATACTCATAATAGGCAGCGGAAAATTGTTGAAGTTATCTCTAGACATTATCCCTTGAAGAGGTTCGTAGTAAAGTCTACCACCGTGTTTCCAAGTTTACTGCCGGTGTGAAAGTGAAAAGAGGAGATGAACTTGCAGTGAAAGTCAAACGTTCCATCCTAGGGGTTCTTGATGTTGATGAAACGTGTTCTTAAAAACAGGAACTTGATGAATTTCAAGAACCGTAAATGTAGTTACATGATGTAGGTAGATATAATGTGTTAACAGCATACATCACTGTTTGCTCTATTTGAATTACTGTGAGTATCATACTAAACTTTGAAAACATAATGTAGTCCTTTAAGACCATGAGTTACCTATTTGTTACAATATACAACCATTTGACATTTGTTTGTAAGTAACTGATAACAATCGACGTATGACACATACGACACTGTCACCCTCTTACTAGAACTGAGAGTGAACTTAGTCCCACTTTGTTGACCCAATCGGGTCAAAGATCCAAACTCGTTAAGTCGTTAATTAGCTGTAACATATGCCAAAACTGGTTAGTGACTTTGTTTAAATTATTACCATGTGTAACCAATTGCTACTAAAACCTTTTATACTGTTGAAATATCTGTAAGAGCTTTAACTTACCGATGACCCTTTGTTTGAAATTATCAGCAACCAGCTTTTCTAAGATCTAAATAAAAAAATTTGGAAACCATAAAAAGGAAAAAGAAGTATCCATGTGATGAAACACGTTTGTTCGGCCCAATATTTGACTTGGACTGGGCCGCTGTAAAGAACTAAAATTTCAATCTTTATGGAAACAACGCATTATGTAATCTAATAGTAATTTAAACTTTTGATGTGATTAATTTATCTTTTAAAATATAATATTAATTAATTAATTAATAGTGATTTATTTGTCTAAAGCGTGTGGGTGACCAAATGCGTGCCAAATCATGAACCACAACACAAATATGATGTTTTAGGAACCCACCATGCTCCATAATGGTCATCAATTCATGGATTAGTGTTTGACTTGATTGGGTTGGGCTCATGATCATAATCTACGCACACATGTGACATCATGATTAACATTAGAAAAAAAAAGGTGGAAAGGTTCACTCATTAGTCACTAGCGAATATTACACTTTGTATTGGATTAATCATGGTTCCATTTTGAGTTTTTTCTATAATATTGCACGTATAAGTGGAATAAGAACTTATTAATAAAAGTATACACTCAATATTTAACATAAATAGATATACTAATAGTATTTGTCATTCAAAGCAAGAAAAAAAAACATATCTAACAATGTCTATATATATAATTGTTAAATAGTGATATTTACAACAATATATTTAATAAATTAAAACGGTACATTATTTATATGTAGAGACGTACATTACACTCTCTTGATACATAATTTTGATGTATTTACAACAATGGTGGTGTAAAATTGTAAATAACATTACCCATAACTATAGCTTGTGCTATTTAGGTAAATTTTGTAAAAGAACAATAAAAGTAAAAATAAAATCATATTCTGACGAGAAGAGATGTGAAACCCAAGATCTTGAGATAGTATTTGTGGATTCCATAAACCATGGTCAAAACTGGATTATTAGGAGATTAGCCCAATGTCAAATTTATGGGAAAACGATAGAATTAACTATTGTTTTGATTAATTTAGTATTATAAATATGTGCGTAAAACAAAAACTGGTGTTAATTAATGACCCCCAGTGGGGGAGCACCATTACGAGCAGAAATTAGTATATTAATATATATATATATATATATTATCATATATAATATAAATATAATATAAATATAAATTATAAATTAATAAATAAAAGAAAAAGGGGCAGCTTTTGAGTTGACTTCACCTCCCAAAAAGTCTGCAAATTTAGAGGTGGTAATGGGAATCCTATACCCTTCAACTAATTACTTTCAAAATAATTTATCATTCATTCAAATACTTCTTTTGTACTGTGTCAATTTGTCCATTTATATGGAAATTTCAGGTCTTGATCAGTTTTTCCATTTTGTACTGTATCAGTATTTGATGCTCCAACTGAACAATATATATCTTGGGTGGTATAAAAACAGGGTATAATAAAAGCATCTCTTTCTTTTTTAACGCATTTTTCGTACATACACATAGGGATGTAGATTCATGTAAATTTTAAAAATAAAAGAAATTTGTAACATGATAATGTTTTTTATCTATTCTTTTCGTTTCAAAATAAGTGCCTATATTTTTTTTTCCATCTCTCCAAAGAGAATGTCTCATTCTAAAAGTAGATAATTAACTTTATCTTTTTGCCCTTATTTATATTTTTTTATCAAAATTAATGTTTAAAGTAAGAGTAAAATAAACATTTAGTTATTAAAAGGTAAATTCTTTTTACTTTATTTGAAATTGTATATCAATTGTCAATGAGACACTTAATATGAAACGAGAATAATATTAGATTTCATTAAATTTAACACAACTCATCAAATTAACTCATTTCTATTTATCTACTAAAAAAGTCAAGTAAACTATCACATAAATATACATGTCACCTATTTACTTAGCCTCCGGCTTTATGAATTAAAGGTTACCTCAAATTACATCATTTATTACGTATTTGATCACCATAAATTGATGAAATTAACTTGTTTATGATAGTGTTGAAGTACCAATATATATACCTAAGTTAATGGTGGTTTAGTTTAACGGTTGACTCTACTTTCGTCATTAGTGGAATCTCTCTTTCCCCTGAAACTCATAACTTGCAGTGATATGTATTTCAAAGAAAACTAAAATGGTGGTCATGTGTGGTATAAAAAATGAGGATAAAATTGCAAAAGACTAAAATTGTGTTGGATATTAGCAGATGTTGTTTTGTGGGGGTAGGGAATATTTAACTTTTGCACCTCTTAAAAAGGTGGGGCATTTTTTCGACTTTATGGAGTAAAGTGGCAATCGGGCGCTCCACTCAAATATACTTATCTAGAAATTAACAGTCAACTAAATCATGCATGTACTAATTTACTAATACACTCTTATTCTTATCTTTCTCACAATAAGTTTGTTCCAATTGGCAACTCTAGCCTGAACTTCTTTAAATTTGATACGATCCTTTTTTAAAGATTACATTTCATATAATGTTTAGTTGTTTTCTATAAAATTGCAGCGAGTTGTGACTAAACTCGTGACTTATTTCACAAAAATCCTCCCTTTTACAACTTACAATGATATTTGCACTGAAAGAATAATATCACTGACGTATTGTCAAAATGGTTCGTAGTTTATGTATCTATAAGTTTTTCTCACTATATGACAAATTAAATAAAAGATAAATTGTATGAGTATTATCGCATTCATATACATTTTAAAATTAATTAAAATAAGTAGTGTATTTTCTAATGTAAGTTGGCAGGCACGCATGCTTGTATGTAACTATGTATACGTAGAATCCTGTATAGTTGATAGTTGATATAACATGTTACTTTAGCTCACATATATAATCTTGGGGTATATACTGAATTGAGAATAACTTTCCAAGCGGTTGATTTTATGCCTCTAATTTTTTTATATCTTGTATACAATTATACATTATACAATGCATAACAAAGAACAATCATATCAACGCCGTTATTATTTTTCTATATGGAAGACTATTCATCTTCTCCCATCCAATATCTTTTATAGTTAAACATCTATCTAGTCCAGTCTACCTAGTTTATATGTGTTTCAGAACAAATAAAATACACAAACTAACAACATATTTTCATGTTTATCTAAAAATAAACGATAGAACCTAACTTCTCCGTATTTTAGATAATTACATTAACTGAAAGGTCGCTGTCTACATTCAGTATTAAAAAAATCTTTATATTTTATACTCAATGTTATGCTTTTTTTATTTTGAAATGTATCAACAAAATAAGCAAAAGTATTTTTCTAATAAGATAGGGACATTTAACTAAACTGTTAAATATTCAACTGAAGTGACACAGGAGTAAAACTAGTAAAGTCATGACTTTAAGCCTCCGATTTTATAAGACATCAAATTTTTTAACGTCGTGTGTTAGATATAAGAAAACGACAAGGGTTTTCATATTTATTTAGCCTTTTAAAACCTCATAGATTAGACTATAAGAGATATGTCTATTTTGTGTGAAAAAATGACATTATAAGGCCTCAAAAAAATCGTTGAAAGAAATGAGACTCAACTCATGTGGAAAAAAGCAAGTAGGTCCATTTGTTGTCACTTAGTTATAAGTTAATTCGTAAAAAAAGTATACGATATTTTATTTTTCATGTCTTTCAATCTTTGTTTTTTATTGGCCATCATCAAAGTAATTTTCTCATAATCTTTATGTTTTCATGGTCGGATTATCCAATCACTTTCTTCATGCATCATCATTTATCATAATGCTCAAATACCAAATTAATCATTTCAAAAATAGCCCGTGATTAGATGTATGAGTTATTTTGAATTGCATATTGAGTTTAATCTATGGTTTTACTTGAACTACGATCGTTACAATCACAAGCGAATCTTCAACCGGGTCCACTTAACTTCGATCTATTGTTTCCACATCAAGAACATCGCGCAAATCATATATTTCATGGTGCTTTAGAACATCACGCAAAAAGGAACTCGTTTAATTCCCTAGGCCTTCAGAACAGAGGCGGTAATGTTCATGCTTAAGACGGTTTGGCTAATTATATACACTTTTATACTAATTATATTACTAGTGGATATTACTGTAGACAATAATACTCTACAATACGTAGTGGATGATTGAATTATTTACCCACAAACCATAATGCATAGTGTGATACTGAATTATTTTATCCGGCAAACCCTAATGGTAGTTTCATGATGAGACTATACATGTGGTCCTTAATTTCAAATTGAGGATATACTAAATATTTTTGGAAACGTTATGATAATGGCTGGATTATTGTTTATAAAGTGACAAAATTGATATGACAACGAATGAGTCATCCTTAATGGTTACAAAACGTGACAGACCTTCTCGAATTTTGTGATCGTCATTTTGAAACTGAGGAACTATTTGAGAGAAAATTTGGGGACCTCAATTTGAAAATAAAGAAGATCCATTTTTACAAAGAGAAAAAAAACACATAATTTGTGTAACAAAAGAAAAAAAGATATATTCTTTAAAAAAATCAAATTAAAAATAGATAACTTTAAATGCCCTGTCTCAAAATATATAATAAAAAAGAAAGAAGAGGTGGGGCCGTTGAAGGAGACAAAAGTCAAGAGAGAGAGACTTGAACTAAAAAAGTCATCTGAGATTTCTTTAACTCAAACATAAAATAACGAAATAGCGTACAATTTAATAAGAATATTTTCTTTTCAATAAAAACTTAAAATAATACTATGTAATAATAATAATCGATGCAAAAATTTTGAAATATAATATTTGAACATATTTCTTTTGTTTTTCGTGTGATCTTAGCATCACATCAATATTTATTCAAAAAAACTGAATAAAGATTGAAACACTGCTAATAGATGATTCAGATTGACTAAACCCACCATTTATCAATAATAATTCAATACATAAATAAAAGATGACCCACATTTGATCCGTCTTTTTGAAGAAGGAAATAGAAGACTAAATCTAAAAACGAATGAAATATCGAATAATGTCAATGAAAGAAGTGAAAAACAAAAGAAAGGCAAAGAAAAAACGGTGTCGTTAACACCAACCTTACTAGTTAGAATTGGACCAAATAAATTTAATATCCTTCTGAACTTCTGATTAACATCATGAAAATTGACTAAAGTATGATATATTATAGGTATGCCCAAACTTATTACAGTGATAGTTAACAAAACACATACTTCGTATCTTATTTACTTTAATATTGACGTTCTCAGAATATCACTAACGATTATAAGCTTTTATAGTCAACGCATAAAACATAAACAAAGAACATTCAAAAGAAAAAGGACAACAACAATAACAAAAAAAGAAGAAGGAAGAGGCACAAATTTTCATTATTCTACAATGTTCCATCAAACAAAAAAACTTGTTTTGGTTACAATACTCTTCGTCATGTTGCATAATCTTTTTACTTCCAAACACACTTTTTTCCCTTCGACATATCTTACAAGTTGATACTCCGTATAACATAGGTTACACATACAAGCCGGAATTGATGAAAGCTTGATTGAAATTCTTAAATGTCCTTACCTACACATGATACCATCATCCAAATTTGAAGTAAAACCAAATACGGATATTCGATACTCGCCCCAACTTCAATTCATCGCTAAATCGGGCCGTTTGACATAAAGAATAGAAAAAATTAAATAAAGATTCAACACCAACATACAAAGTACAAAAAATAATATCAATTAAACAGATATTGGTGACCCGTGAAAGAAGTTAACATGTTAATGAATACAAAACCATTATATAACAGTAGTAGTATCACTTACAACTTCATGGCATGCAATCTAGTCCTTATATCCATAAATTTACAACTTATAAACATGACAACGCACACAACTAGAGGCTTACCTAATTGTCGGGAATTAGCATTAACTGTTTAGACTTTGGAATACTAACTACTTACTAATCAAGCACCTTTTACATAAGAAATACAAGTGATAACCGTCCTTAAATTCCTGTATAATTTATGGTGGGGATAATGAATTTAATCTTATTTTTCTTTAATCGAGGGCGGGTTTAAGGTATGATGATAAAAGAGGGGTAAACTATTTTTTTTCTTTATTTTTTCACTTTTATGAGATAAAATAATTTATTTATTTTTGTCATTTTTATAATTTTTATGAGGCAAATATTATAAAGTATTATTAATACTTAAAAACTATTTTTTATATAATTTAAAATTTCTTGTAATGTCTTTCAATGAGGTCCCATCACTATTCCGTCGCTATCTTTAATCATAAGTTAGACAATTTATTTTTTTCATGTTAATTATTTGTCGGCCGTATGAAAGGATCAATTACCATTATGTTTTTTTACATTACTTGATTATATGGATCGGCCCTTTTACATGTAAGAATTAGAAGACTACCGTTTAAGTTGTTGCCATAACTTATTATAGTCAATTCAAATATAAAAATTAGTACTCGTATGAATTTGCATGTATGTGTATATACATATTACATAGTTATATCCATGAAGACTGCTATATTTTCACACATAAACATACAACATCATCGTCCGTATATGTTTGTGTAATATTAGTATCTAGAAAATAGAAATCGAGCTATAACAAAATTATGTTACTTAAGCTAAGTATTATAAATAATGGAATTGAGAATACAACACAAACCACAACAATAATAATATTAATCGAGAGCGAGGTATGAAGGATATAAGATATAGACAATTCAAAATTAATAGACTACTTTCGTGATGTTTTTGACAGATCCGTACGAATAAAAAAGATTATACTTTAAATTAAGAATGTTATATCAAAAATCTATACTTTAAATTAAGAATGTTTATTCATTATATCAATTTAAGTTTTTTTTTCTTTTCTTATTAATTTTGCAACACACTTGTTATTTCATTTTTGAAGATTTGAGTTGAGAGGGAGAAAGGAAAATAGAGGGTATAAAAAAGAAGATCCACACAAATCACTAAAACTCCTCTCACAAACACAAAACCTATCAAAGGTCAACAACACCAACATCAATAACAAATCAGAAACCAGAAAGGGAAACACAAATAGCTATCTCTCATGAAAACAACAATTAATGGCTGCCATTCACAACCACAATAGTAAACGCTGCTGAATCTACTTCAACCACCTAACCTGCTATTCTGCTGCTGCTACTACTACTACCCCCATCATCATCATTCACTCTCTCATCAAAACCTAAACCCCCATTTTCTTTTCTTTCTTTCTCTCTCTAAAAACCCTCATCGGTTTCTGTGCCAAACACATCTACTCTCATCAATTATTCATCAAAATCAAAACCCATCTCACATTCTTCAAAAGATTCAATCTTGCTCAATACCCATCTCAAGATCTGCTTTAAATGGGGAGTAAATGGAGGAAAGTAAAGAATGCATTCGCTTCTAATTTATGTGTTTATGTACCCACAGCTGACGCCGACGATTCTCCGCCGCATTCCGGTGGGTTTCCGGATACCGCTTTGTTATCTCCGGCACCGGCGGGATGGAGTATCGGTGGGGCTGTTACTCGTCCGTCGTCTCCAAGTTTAAGGCTCTCTAAAAGCTTCAACAGATCTTCTAAGGTTTAATTTTAATTTTATTGTTAGTTATGAATTTGACTATAGTATCTTGGATTCGTTTATTATTTTATTTGGAAAATTAATTGTCCTGTTTTTTTCTTTTTCTTTATAGGTGGTCGTTTTTGTTTTTTTCTCTGTTTTGTTTGCTTAAAAAAGCAGAGAATAAAATTAAGTCAAATTAGCTTCCCAAAGATGACCCAGCATCATTGAAAAAAGGTGAAATGAAAAATATTAAAATTAATTTCTGGGTCAACATTTATGCTTAAACTGGTGATAACTATCATTTTTCCAGAAAATTTGCATGTTTCTAATTCTTGCTGTTGACCTACTAATAATGTCAAAGACCGTAGTTTTTCTTTTTCTGGTTGAAGGTTACGTTATTTATCATTTTATATTAAATTTGTTAACCACCTTAATTTTACATTAAAAAAAGAAGACCATCGTACCTGGTAGCCCTTTGGCTCCATCTGATATTCTGAAGGTCAATGATTTGATTATTGTGATCCTTCTTAACATGACCCACAATTAAAACCACTTTTTTAAATGGATCTGCAAACCAAAACACTGAAGACACCTAAACCTTTATGATTTATTAGTTTGAACTCTTTAAGCTTTGAATCTTGTTTATGATTTATTGATTTGATCTATGTTAACCAGGAATTCATTTGTATAGTATATATGTGAATTGGATGACTAAAATCGTTTTCCATGGTATTTAGAGCGTTATGCTTAATTAATCTTACTATATTACTAATTTAGCAACTATTCATGCTTTATATTCCTTTTTCACTATATGATTTATTTCTCTTTAGGAAAAAGTAAAGATTTAGAGGAACTGATGGCCTCGTTTGTTGACTATTGACTTCTTGGCTGTCAATTTCATAATCCAGTAGATGATTTAGGAGAAAAGACATATAGAAAATCCAAAAACAACCAAAACATTTGTCTTAATCCTTATGATGAGCTTTTTTCTTGGTTTTGGGGTTTAGTTCTTGTTTGTTTTGATGTTCCTGTCTTGCATGTTGTCTTATAGTTACCAAATCCATCTTGTTATGCTTTATCTCTTGTTCTTTTGTGTAATTGCATCTTATTTTGACTTTTGAATGTCAAACAATTTTCAACTTTAAGATTGATAAATTTGTTTAGTATTGGGATTAATTGATAGTTGCATTAAAGTATAAAAGAAAATATTGAATACCACAAGAGAACTTCAATTTAATAAATGTTAAAATAATTTGAATTGTTTATAAATTAAGAATTACATGCCTTTGACTTCTGAAAGTTGAAAGGGTGAGACTTTTTGCTGCTTAAAGTTCAAATTCTTTGTATTTTGAAGTTATGTGATTATCATTATGCTGTGGTTCAACTATACCATTATACGTGAATAGATCGTTATGCTTTCTAATATATATAACGTAATATTTCTTTTTCTTACAGAAAATGTGCACGATATGTTTAGCTTCAATGAAACGCGGGGAAGGTCAAGCCATTTTCACAGCTGAATGTTCACATTCATTCCATTTCCAGTGTATAGCTTCAAATGTGAAACATGGTAATCAAATCTGCCCGGTTTGCAGAGCAAAATGGAAAGAGTGTCCATTACAGGGTCCCATTGGTTCGGGCCCACTGTTAGGAAGGACAAGAATAAATCCTGTAAATTGGTCACAAGACAGTACGGTAATGACTTTACTCCAACCGATACCGCCTCGTCCAAACAGTCCTCGCCATGCTGCCGCTGCACTTTACCCGGGTCCTGAGCCGACAGTTTTCAACGATGACGAGCCATTGGATCTTAAAATTTTGAATAAATCTTCTTCAGGGAACTCTTCTTTAAAAAGGGTATTAGTCAAAACATTCACTGAGGTTCCCGCGGTTCCTCGGTTCAGCGCTGCTGACGATTTCACAGTTTTGATCCAGCTGAAAGCTCCAACTTCCGTTTCGGGGGTCAAGTCAAGTAGCACAAACCAAGGTTCGACTTTTGGCCAAGTTAACCAGACCCCACGAGCCCCAGTTGATCTTGTTACGGTTCTTGATACAAGTGGTAGTATGGCAGGTACAAAGCTTGCTCTTTTGAAGCGGGCCATGGGTTTTGTGATACAGAATCTTGGACCTGCTGATAGGCTGGCAGTAATCGCCTTCTCTTCCACTGCTAGACGCCTATTTCCCCTCCAGAAAATGTCGGATATAGGAAAGCAGCAAGCCCTCCAAGCTGTCAACTCATTGGTGGCGAATGGCGGCACTAATATTGCAGAAGGTCTGAGAAAAGGTGCGAAAGTGATGGAAGACCGACGTGAGAACAATCCGGTCGGGAGTATAATTCTGTTATCAGACGGACAAGATACATATACTGTGAATGAAAGTTCGAATTCCGGTGGTCAAAAAACTCAGTCGAATTATGAATCACTCCTTCCTAAGTCTCTTCATGGTGGTGATGGAAACTCAGGAATCAAAATACCGGTTCATGCTTTTGGGTTTGGGACAGACCATGATGCTTCGTCGATGCACTCGATTTCCGAGATTTCAGGTGGGACATTTTCGTTTATTGAAACTGAAGGTGTGATTCAAGACGCGTTTGCACAATGTATAGGTGGACTTCTGAGTGTAGTGGTCAAAGATGCTAAAGTGACTCTCGAGAGTGTGAACCCTAATATTTTCGTCAGGTCGTTAAAGGCTGGTAGCTACAAGAACCGGTTGATGGCGGATGGGAAATCCGGTTGCATCGATGTCGGAGATTTGTATGCTGATGAAGAGAGAGACTTTCTTGTTTCAGTCAACATCCCGACAGAGTTGACTTCTAACGAGACTTGTTTGTTGAAGGTGAGATGTCTTTATACCGATCCGTTGACCAAAGAGACCGTCAATTTAGATAGCGTGGATGTTGGGATCAAAAGACCAAAAATTCTTGGCAGTGAAGTGGTTGTTTCCATTGAAGTCGATAGACAAAAGAATAGGTTACAAGCAGCAGAAGCCATGGTACAAGCAAGAACTGCAGCAGAAGAAGGTGATCTGGCGCAGGCCATTTCTACGCTCAAGAACTGCCGACGAGTTCTCTCAGAAACGGTATCGGCCAAGTCAGGTGACCGGCTTTGTGCAGCACTAGATGCAGAGCTCAAGGAAATGCAAGAGCGGATGGCTAGCAGACACATGTACGAAGCATCAGGAAGGGCGTACATATTATCAGGACTAAGCTCACACTCGTGGCAAAGAGCCACAGCTCGTGGAGACTCAACTGACGGTTCAAGCCTGGTCCAAGCGTATCAAACACCATCAATGGTGGACATGCTTACTAGATCTCAAGCTTCTCTTTTGGGCAGTCCTTCAGCACAAAGATTGGTTCGTCCTATTTGGTCATTTACATCAGCCAAACCAAGGTAAAGCTAGTGTTCCGTTTTTGGGGTTAGGAAAGCACGATTTTGGGTGTCATAATTTTCGTACTTTAGATGTGTAAAGCAATAAAAAAGGGTGTAAGGTTGGGGAGAGGGGGTATAAATGGTGAAAGGGGAAAGATAAGGAGGTTAGGGTTCTTGATTCTGTTTTTTGTGGTTCAAATGTTCTTCCTTGTGTAATTTTTGGGGGTGATGTACATAAGGAGAAATGGTTCATTTTCTTTTTTGGGGTATAAGTTTGTAATTGTGGGGGGGTTAATTGGGGTGAATGGTTTGGTTCTATTATGACATAAGATTTAAGACATCTATGTCCTATAAATGTGATTCTTTCACAAGTTGTATGTCTTAATTATCAATTTTGTAGTGAATTTATCTTTACCCTTTTGTTGTAATATTGTATGTATTGCATGCATTATCTCGTTGCAAAAGAGAGGAGGGGGGGGGGGGGGGGGGGGTCTGAAGTTGACCTTTTCGGCCTACTAGGTCCACCTTTTAATGCATGAGGTACAAGTCAATGTACTAGGAAGTCTTTGGTTGTAGTATCTCTCTTTGTGAATGCATGAGGTTGTTATTAAAGGTTGGAGCTTTTTCACAAAGTAGGGTACAACTTTTAATGCAAAAGTTATAAGGTGCAACTTTTGATGCACTAGATACAAGAAATCATAGATGGACATTCATATATAGGTGGTTGGTGTTTTTATGAGGTGGTGTAACTTCTAATGCATAAAGTACAAGTCTTGCAACATTGTGGTTTAGGGCTTGTTGTTTCTGGGTTTGGAAAAGGGTTTACCTTGCATGAATAATGGAAAGTGAATTTGATTTCTTGATTGATTTGAAGATGAGGATTGAGGATGTGGATGATGAAAAAAAGGAGGTGAGCTGTTTACCTTTGGTCACACATGGTATGGCCCATAATGCCACAATGGTGTACCATCATAATCATGGCGACCTTTTGATGGTTGTATATATTGTTTTACACTTTGATTTGCATATCAGTACATTTCATTTCACTTGTATGAAAGTATGGACATAAGTTTTACAGTTAAGGGACCGGTACTTTATTCATAGAAAGGTTGTACATCATGCATTTCATTGGTACTATTGGTTTTGCCGATAGTAACATTCAATTTCTAATGTACAAGATAGTAAGGTTTTATTGTGTCGACGAATCACAATGAAACGTTTAGCATTGTGTTTCATGATAGCTAGGTTCTGATTTTCGAATAATGATTCCAAGTCCAACTAACTCCGTGGGTTGACATACGTTGTGCCAAAGAATTAGAGTGGCTTCTGCAATAAATCGAGATTCACAGTATCCAACTCTTAAGAAAAAACTTGCCTTTTAGAATTTGATTCTAAACAAGGGACGTAAACCATCCAAGTTGAGTAGAATATCATGATGCTCAAACTTGAATTCTTTACTAATTACTCGGCTCGACTTGAACTAGAATAAGTTTTAGAATTTGAATTCGAGTTCGAGTTCGAATAATATAGTATTGCTTTTTTTAATAAAAAAATATTAATTAATGCGTTTGACTGTTTATAATTAGTTTTAGTAAGAAGGAAGATAGCATGAAAGTGTTTACAGGGTCAAACCAAACTTTTAACCAAAACATATAGAGTATACTCACTTTCTTAATTTTGTTAACCGGTTCACCTTAAATCTTCACATTATCAACAGGAAAACGTATTTTACTTAATCTTGTGGTGAAACTTGAAGCATAAAACGTCCAATTAACCTCTATGTAACTTTCTTGCTTCACTAACTTTCCTAAAACGGTGATTGAATAGAAGATGCACATTTTTGGATTTCTTTTTTCTTGTGTTTTGGAAGTGAGCTTACTTCTGCCTTATTTGAGCTTTTGTGTTTGGAAACACGCAATGCTTTTGGTCCCCTTATATGGCATGTCTACTGATTGCAACGTCAAACCATGTGTGACGTGTCATTGGTACATATGATGTTGCATGGTGTACAAGCTGTACATACCATGGAGATGATATGTCATTGCCACATACTATTAAGAATTTATTTGCATTTATTTGTACAATTTTATAATTATGGTTTGTACAGTATCATTTGTGATGTTCAATAATTGTACTTCTTTATTATATTGAAGCAATATAATTACTTTAATTGTTTTTGTGTAACTTAAAGTTTTAATGATGAGATTATACAATATGGATGCTTTTAAAATGGGTTTGTGTAAAAATAAATGGCTTATAGTGCGGGTGAAGTAAGTCCTGTCAAGTTTGGTTAATCTGTCGTTACACGTTTCCCATGTTTTTACTTTCATTTTATTCTTGTTGATTAAATCCATAATTACTGATGTTATAAACTTTAACATTTAAATAGAATCTTGTTAACTTTCACTTTTCTTTAACCATATTGACCATCTTTATTTTTGTTGTTAACATATGATTGGTAGCATATTCAGATTTGATCATTCTTACTCATACACAATGCATTTGAAAAAATTCAGCCATAATACAAACCAGTGATGGTGTTTATAAGTGTTTTTAACGACTAAAAAGTATAATGCATACAAAACTTTTAGCAACATTATACAAAAGGTACAATAAGAAGTCATCCCAATATTGTTATATTATAACATATATGTTTTACATGTTAAAAGGATAATCCAAAATGCACGTTTTAAAATTTCATTGATCCATGTTTACTTTCTTGAACCTGTTTGGCGTAAAACAATTATCTCTCTGATAGGGTTTTCTAAATCCTTAAGATTGAACAAATTAAGAACGATGACTTAGAAAAATAGTATTAAAATTAATTAAATATGATCCAAAATCAACAACTTAATTACAACAGTTATCCAACATATCAATTAGGAACTGATGACTCCCAGTTTGCTTGAGAGTCAGATTACTAAAAAATTAACCTGGTATTTATTTAATTCTCATCCTAATTCTCCCTAAACTCAATCACCCAATTCAACAATTTCTTGATCATGATTCTTTCCTTTTTGAACATCTCTTAGTCTCGAAGATGGCGGGTGCCTCTTGCTGCCACGATCATTGCTCGATGCACGACCATCTTGAGACTTTGATTTCAACCTTAGCCCAACCCCGAACATCTTGCACAGACTGTTCCAACTGACCCCTTTGGTCTTCACCAGCTTGTCGATCTCTTTCTTCATGGTCAAACACTCTTTCTCGAGCTCAGAAACCCGACCCCGCATGTCATCCACCGCCACGACCCGTCGATCGCTTTCTCCGTTGGTTAAAAGGTGTACGTTCCCACTTTGTGGCACCACCATGCTGCTGCTTAGGTGGGTCTGTGAGTTGTAGTTGTCAGAGACGTATAAGCATCCAGCTACAGAAGTGCGGAGCCGCAGCTGCTCAAAAAAGAGAACTTGGATTATGAAGCGTAGTGGTAGTCTCTCGTTCTGGGCAGCATGTGTGCTGGCTTCTAGTGAGAGTTTCTGGCAGTCCATGAGCCTACAGAGTAGCTCCCGGTCTGAATCCGTTAGCCATGGATGTGCCTGCAACGTATGAAAATACATTAGTAATGAGAATCAACAAATTCAGGCTGGCCAGCATTGTCGAGTTTAGCTATCAATTATAAAACCATGTTCTTCTGCAAGGCATCATTCGTTGAGGTCAAATAAACTATACTGTTATTTATAAATTTTGAAAATTCCAATTTTATTTTGGGAAAAGAATCTGTAATTTATATTTTTAACAAATATAGCGTCGATAATAAGTTCGGAACTCAAGTGGTGTGACCATCAATAGTCAGCTGTAGCTAATTTTAGAGCAGAGGGGATAAGTGGATAATCAAGTAACAAGCACATAGTAGTTCTTACAGTTTCGGCTAATGTTGTATCCGTAACGGTTTTAATGGGTAAAATAAACAAATAGCCGAAAAGGAAATAGTTTAATTGACTCAAACACGTTGAAAGTTGCCTTTTATTGTTCAAGACATCCTAAATCATTTTAGTTTCTATTGAAATAATATAATGTTTGTAATCATATTTGAGACTAAGTATTTATGAAAAGTAAAAAACTTCAGAAAAAAATGTTTTGGGTCAACCCAAGTACGTAACCCACCCATTTTAACTCATCTAGTTCTGTGATTTATGTTACCTTGAGATATATATCGATGGAGCGGTACATTCCATCGTCCATTGGCCTTGCATAATCAGGGATGGTAGCAGCCAAAGACTGAAACTTTTCAAGCTTTAAGTTAACATCAGAAGCCACCTCAGCAAGGTAGTTGTCAACAAGATTAGCCACCATGGTCATTGGTGTGAGCGAGCGAGAATTCCCCATCAATTCATCATCATCATTGTCTTCATTGAAGCCTGATTCAGTAATTTCACTTCCATCATGATCCCGATCCATGACCATGAAGTAATCAAGAATCCTTTGGACACAATCGATTTCATAAAGTGTCTCACTTGTATAACCCATATTAGGAATAAGAATATCTTCAATGGAAGCTTGATCCAACTGCATCCCAATCCGTCTTTCCAAATTCCCAAGACACAGCGGGCTACACTGTAAAATCATGGATGTTCTTAGCAGCCTAAGGAGGAGTTTTGTGGGTATAACCTGTTTTTGACACGGAAGCAAGTCAACTATCTCTTCAAGAAGAATCTTTTGATCTGAATTTGAATCGAATGAAGAAGGACAAAGATTTCCATTTGAAAAGGTTGATTCTCTACCAAGTAAAGGAAGATGCTTTTTAGCATAGAACATGAGGGACCCGGCTATCCGTTCTTGATCAAGATTTTTTGACTCAATTGCTAAGATAAATCTTCTGTATAGAGGTAATTTAAGCTTGGAAACATCCTCGTACCACCAATCTGGACTTGTAGAAGTGGTTTGGATTCCATTCCAAATGACAGTAGCAAAAGGGTTATCTTTTGTAGTTGAAACAGGCCAACCAAACATATCTTTATCAAATGCACAAGCTTTGGATGCGAGAGACTTAATGCATCTTGAAACTATATGAAGCTTTTCTGCAAACTCTATAATTTGTTCACACGATTCAAGTGCTTTTAGGGTATCACTCCAGCAGTCAAACACTTCACCGAGGAAAGTTTCCGTATGATTAATGAGATTTCCTTCCCCATATTCTTCGGCCATTTGAAGATACTCGGATGCACATCGAAGAGGAACTACATTAGTTGAGTTGACTTCTAGTTTGACTCCATAGCAGAACTTAGCAATGAGCAAAAAGATTTTTGGCCCTCCTGGTAGATCATGAAGTTTAAGAACACCAGATCGTTTCTCATCATCAACTTTCATCTTTCTCTCATTATCAGAAGAATCCCCAATGCGATTTTCCAATGTTTTGCTCCTAGACAATAACGGGAACTGCAATTTTATGCCAAGCAACATATGGTTACTTTCATTACCATATTATTATACTTCGATTCATGATAATCATTTTGAAAATGCATATCCAAACACCTTTAAAAGGTTACGGTAGTTAGACAGTTAGGACAATAGTTTCTCATGTATCAACCGTTGACTGTCTGGTTTTCTTTTAACATAGGTTGTCTTCCTTTAAAATTCAGAAACTATTGGAACAAATAACTTAAGTGTATTTGTGTTCCTAACAACTAAGATGTTTGATCCTAACAAAAAAGAGTAAGAATATACCTTGTGAAGATGGAATGAAACATCTCCAACTTCAATGGTAATATCACTTGGAAGACCAGATGAGCAGATCCTGCAAGACTTAGATGTAAATTTAAGTAGCTTCAACACTCTGGGAGTAAGTAAATGCATAAAAGTACCTCTAGTTTTAGATCATACAAAAAGGACAAAATTTCGATATCTTAAAGCATGTTAACACACACAAAAATTCATTATTCTTCTCAATATGTGCTTCATATTTTGATCATTATGCCTTATTCAAATGAGAACATAAGAACTGCAACTAATAACTAGCACATACATGAAAGAAAATATTTTATGCTTAGAGAGCTTCCTTTCTGTTCATGACATTTGAACACTCTAATCAGTTAGACTATCTAAAGTCAAAGCTAGTGTGAACCGGAAGCATTTAACACACAATTTGGAACCGATAGAGAGCATTCTCAGTAATTGAACGAATTGAATTATAAGGAAAATGAAACCTAACTACTATTATGCACATGAACTAGCTACAGGACGATAACCGTCATTAACCGACTAACAAACTATCTAACAACTTCTTAACAACCTATTTAACTAAATTACACTTTACACCCTTGACTTATGTTATTTACACTTTGACCTTAAATATTGAAATATCTTGCATATTGCATATGCTTCATAGCTAGTCATTTCAATGGATCCTGATAGGAACTTTATTTCCAATTTATCAATCATGTGTATAAATTCTCATAAACTTTATTGTAGTTATCCGGAAAAATTCAATGAAAACAGATAGATCAACAATTTTTCAAGTCTGAAATGGTGGAACTAAATTCCTTGCACACAAGCATCTGTTTTGAGTTCACAATGTAGCTCAAGTTCTGAAATGCTGGAACTAACATTCCCCATCAATGAGAATGTATATATTATTTTTTCCCCAATTGTTATTATTTACTGCTTAGAAAAATTTCAAGCAAAAATATTGCCATATTAAGCCCACAATGCTCAAACATTGATCAAGAATCCATACCAAGACCCTGCAAACAAATCAACAAATAGACAGAATTCGAATGCGAATGTGGGTGAGAAAACAAGCCCACGGCACAATTTAATAAAAGCAATCTAAAACCCCAGAAATAGGGCATCAAATTATCACAATTTGGGACAACAACAAAAAAATAATAACTAAAACTCATAAAAAGAAAACTTGAAATGTGGGTATCAATCAAAACGATAAACAATATACCCCATTAATCAACGTTCGCAAAACGATCACAGATTAAGAAGAACAACTAACCAGGTATTGGAATCTTGATCGAAATGAAAAACCTCTGATTTAGACCCTAACTTAATACATGCCATCGCTAATGCACGTAAAGTTCCAAACTTTAAGGTTAGCTTATAAGTGCAATGCGTTTGGAATTATGTATATATATTATTATATATACACATAAAAGTAAGAAAGATAGTGTGTGTGATAGAAATGATGATCAAGAATGTGTGGGGGGCAAAGTGTAATGAGTAAAAAAGCACACTCTTTCAGTGTTTATGTGGTTTCTCTTTCTTGTGGGTTGTGGGAATTGAGGGAGGTGATGGTCCCTAGTCTACAGGGGAAAAAATAAGAATCCCAGAGGGATAGAAGAATCTGTTCTTGCTGTTGCAGTTTTGCATTCCCATTTGTACCACTATGTTATACTACACCCAAAACCGTTTTCAATTTTTACCCTCAAGTACTAAAAAGTAGCAAATTTTGTCCTTTGAGAACTTTTACTTATATTTTGGTCCTGTAGGTACATTATGATTTATGAGTTATACTGTTATGGTAACAGTACAATAATTTTAGATCCTTAGAATTAGAGCATCCACCGTAAAAAAATAAAAACAATAAGTTCTTATGTAATAAATTTTAGAAAATATATATTTTTATTACTAGTATAATGAAAGAAAACTTTAATACTCAAAGATCATTGAAAGTGCATTAGAATAATATAAAGTGATGACGTCTCCAATGCCTATATCTTGATAAATCTAAAGTTTCGTTCATAAATTTACATTGAAGTTCTTCTAAGTTTGCTCAAAATTTTACATTGAATTTTTTTTCAATAATGAAAGCTTTAGAAAAAGGCTTTTGTTAGAGATGCTATTAAATGTTGAGACAAACAACTTGGGAGTAAAAAATGTTTTGAAGAGGATAAAGAAAAACCTTAAGAAGTTAAATGAAGTTGCAAATCAATGTAAAACATTTTTTATGAAATTTACGGTGGGTTGGATGTCAATATTTACTTTTTAATGACAAACTACATTATCTGAAAGAGTTTAATGATAAAAAAAGGGGGTAATCGACCATTTGGCGGCCTCGTCGATCGATTTCACGACCAAAATGAAGAAGGTAATCGTGTAACTCGCGGTTAAAGGAACATATGGATGAGGATTGAACTCGTGACATCCATCTTTATGATGCATGTCCTCCACCACTATTCCACCATCGGGTGGAGAAAGAGTTTAATGATGTGTGTGATATGTAATTTATAACTGTAGTAAATTTAGATCATCTCTAATGATAAATCTCTACTAATATTTTTTTTATTATAATTTAATGGTAGAACACTTCCTATTATTCTACAAGTTTTTATTCTTTTTATGAACCAAATACATAAGTTTTTACATTTTAGGTTATAGTCTTACACGTTCATACAAAGCAATCTTATAAACAAAACTCCCATTGTACTAACAAATTTGTCAGTGACGTCTCAAATCACTTCTGTTATGTAACACAAATAATAATTCAATAGTGAATACGCGATTTAAGATATATAAGTTGGGAGAACAAAACTGGAAATGGAAGTTGTGCAAAATCTAGACACAATCTTGAATGGTTTATATTAATATTATTAAAAGTTAACAAAACATATGAACACTGTATGACTGCAATTTATGAAGTTCTATAAAAAAACTGCAGTAATTTTTAATTGTTAGTAAATGTCCAACAATTACCATATTTAACCTGTGTATGCAGATTCTTTATCGATAACCGGGTTGAAGAGCTCATACGTTGTCGGAGTGTGGGGGGACCAAACAAGCCTTTTTGTAAAAAAGATGGTTTTGTACTTTGTATTGAAGGACATCGAGTTTCACAGTTTACAGTTTCAGTCCTCTTAATTTACAACTTGTTTGGTTTAGGTGATTATAAACTTAGTAGGTCATCAACAACTGCATATACATATTATATTGTCATGGGAGTAAAAAGTCTTCGATTTGACGTTCAAATTGGAGTAGACGTTGTTGATTAGTTGAATTTTGATACGCAATAATTGTAATATCGGTCTTTGACTAATTATATGTAACTAAGTCAAATATATAAAGTTAACATGTACGAGTTGAACAATTAATAGTAACATCAAATATGTGTAATGTTTTCTTTACGACTGTCTTAATGAAAATAATTATACTCAAGAAAAGTATGAGTATTGTTTCCATTTGAACAAGAATTTCATTGTATTTCTTTTAACGGCAAAAGTTTTTATGTATACCAACTTCTAGAAAGATACTAGAAGGAATAACAATTACAAAAGATTAGAAAGTCAATCATTCTAATTAATTACTAATGAGAATTAAATACAATATTGTTGTAAGACTTTCATAGAACCCAACATATTGTAGCAAATATTACTTTCAACTTCGCCTTGAACTCCTTTGTCCTTCTTACCGATTGAAGGCAATTATTTTAGTCCTTCATTGTAGTCATCCACAACAATTATATATTCGACTATACTCGAACGACTCTCCAAGTAGCAATTTCATTGTATTATATGAGTATGCTATTATAAGTTAAAGATTTTGATGATAAAACATACAATATTTTGTCTCTTAAGGAACTATGAGTCATCTTTTCACATTGTATATTTGTAATAAAAGATATTCGTATTTGGATCAATACAATTTTAGATTTGACACCAACTCTATGACTAAAGAAAAAGAGATCGAGGGCTTTAACCAACATGGGGTGTTAAATACTAGGGCTGAATAGAAAATCGAATTAACCTAACCATAATTATATTAGCCGCTAAAAAAGAACCGAATTAACCAAACAATACGTACAACCAATGGTTCGGTTATCATATTTAGATTAACCGAAGCTTTTGGTTCGGTTATGAAAAATAAAGAGTACCCACATCGATTTTAAGGGCCCCGCACCACTCATAATTTATACCTTAAAGATATTATAATTATATTTGTAGTATATTATATTTTAAATGAATATTAAAACTGCTTTGCAATTAAAAGAATATTTATAAATGATTTCCTTAAGTAACTGAAAGTTTGGTTTCTAAAATCATGAGTTAAAGGTACAATTAGTTCCATTATTGTTTGATGTTTCAAAATAGTAGATGAAAATAGATGTATGAATGTATTATTGTGTGTGCATTGAGAGTGTCATTGTATATCAGTATATTTTCCACCATTTCATACATATATATATTTCATATGTGTGTGATGTAAAATTATGAAAATAGAGCATATTTTGATGTTTGTACATTTATCTTTTTAGTTGATTATGCTTATGAGGAGGTCATTGTCTAATCGTTATACGGCCATTCGTAAAATGATTGTAGGCCATAAATGGTTCACCGAATTAACCGTATTATATTCGGACGTTAAACAAATTAACTGAATTAACCAATCTATTTATTGATGGAACCGAACGGTTAAGAAATATCAATTGACTGAAATATCAGTTATGGGACGATTTTAATTCATATCCGGTCCATACTCACAGCTGTTAAAGAAACATCAATTTAATAATAACCGGGCACGCTAGAGTGTTGAACACCATTCACGTTAATATCTCATATTGCAGTGTAGTCTTAAAAACCATTGATTGTTTGAAAATGAAATCACACATTTAATCAAATCAAGGACATAGGACACATATACTCATTAAATCCCGATTAATGCAAGTCGTTGTATATGTTAATAGATTTAAACCTATCATCATCATTATTATTTCATATTTCAAAATGTATGAGGAGCCCATCAAGACCAAATTTATTTCTCATGTAGTTATAGTGAAAATGGGATCTCCTAACACAAAAGATTTAATGGGAAATTAATCTCTTTACCCCTTATTTCAAATATATATATATATATATAAAGTTTTATAAAAAAAATGAGCATTTAAAAAGATATCACTATCACACGTGAAATGCAATTTGAATGTATTCGTTTGTGGTCTATGGGTGCCCAAGAACGGAGTCATGTCTTCGGATACACAAAGGCCGATGACCGATTTGAATGTGCCCGTTTCTGGGTACGCAAACGATTTAGTGAATTTCGATTGGCAAACGCCCACTCACAAATCGCAAATGAGTACACACAAACTGGTTATCAATCTTTGCCTTTCCGAAGACATAACCCCGATCTCGGGCACATGCAAACTGCAAATTATGATTTGCATGGTAGGGATATTATTTTAAATACCTATCTTATTTGGATAAAAGTTTATATAACTTTGAAGATGACGAAAAAAATCGACTTTCCCTGTAAATTAACAGGGTTTCAAAAATGCATTGTATTGAACATCATATTTTGTAAATGTGGGTCAAGCCCAGACCATAACTCAGAAAAGTCCAACGAGTTGATTAAACAGGTCAAGCCTGGACCATAACTTGAGCACCTTCAGCATAAGTAATTTAGTGGGTCAAACGCGGCCCAGTATTTGTAAGACTTCACCATAAGCATCATCGTCATGATCAATGTTGAGACGACTCGAGTCAATTGAGGTGCTACTGAGAGAGAAACAAAAATGGAGGTTTTCGAAGCCAGATCTCGTTTAACCCTAATTTTTGCACTGTTCGTTTTGCTCTCCTTAAGTTTCCGATCGTCTTATTCACTCGCATCGCCGGAACTTCAGATCCTCACCGCCGATCGGAGAGTAAGATTTCCGTTAATTACTCATTTACTCATCATTTCTGCAATTTATATCTCTAATTCAATTTCATTTTATATGAATTCTGATTCGGATTGAACTGATAGATATTGCATTATCGAAAATATCGAATTGGATTTGAACTGATTGAGGCAAATAAATTTGAATCAGTAAAATTTGTTGTTTATAAAATTGGACATATATGTGTAATTACTGTTATTATTATATTCCTTATGGATGTATAGCTCGTTTTAATTATGCGTATTGCTGTTTATGCAGATTGATTTGGCTTCACACATTATTAGGGTTGTATTGACTTTGAAGGTACTCTTCTATATAGCTATAACTTATCACCTCAATATAGATATCTCATTTTCATATTTTTATAACTCCTTTTGAATGTTGGACTTTTCAGGTACAAAATGATGGGGCATCACCTGCTTCAGATGTTCTTCTTGCGTTTCCACCGCAACAAGTGAAGCATCTAGCACTTATTCAAGCTGCTGAAATCACTGGAAAAAAGAGGAAGAAATCTGTACATCCACTTGATGTGAAGTCAAGCGACCATGCTAACGGGCCAAATGGAGCCAAACTCTATGCTATTTCTTTGAGGAATCCATTGAGCACTGGTGGATCTGTCTCAATAGAAGTATCATACGTATTGACCCAATCGCTTGAACCTTTCCCTGTGGAGATAAGTCAGTCAGAACCACAATTGGTTTTATACCGTGACAGTGCTTCAATATTATCACCATACGTAATCAAACAGCAGACAACGGTTATTAGGACACCGACTACAAAAGTGGAATCATTTACAAGAGTGGAACCGTCAACCCAAATGCGTACTGAGCTGAAGTATGGGCCTTATGAGGACAAGCCTTCGTATTCATATACTCCTATACTTGTTCATTTTGAGAATAACAATCCATTTGCTGTGGTTGAGGAACTTGTGCGTGAAATTGAAATCTCTCACTGGGGCAACCTCCAAGTTACAGAGCATTACACACTGGTGCACAAAGGTGCTAAACACAAAGGCGGGTTCTCAAGGTCAGTTCACTGTTAATTACGCATGATATATGAGGCCATTGTAGAAATCTCTCCATGCTTTATTTAGCACTATTTATAAGTTTCCCCTTGCAGTGGTTTTGTGTTAAGGAAAATAAGAATGAATAACTGAAAATAACTATGATGAAACGGTAGAGTTTGACCTTTCGATACTTAGCATACTCTTCCGCTGATCCACCCCATAGGCCACTATCTCTTCTTCTTTACTAGTAATAATCTCCGTCATCTGAGTAGTAACCACTAACCAATAAGCTTCCCTTGACCTTAGATTAGTTAATGTTTGCTATATGATTATTTTATAATACTTTTTGCCATCATTGAGTACTCTTAATCGTAACCTCCACTGTGATTCATTATGTATTATGACGTTGTTTACTTCTACCAGCTTTTGACCTTTTCCACTCTAAATTTTGCAGGGTGGAATATCAATCTAGGCCATCTATTAGTGGTGTCTCTTCATTCAAGCATCTTATTGCAAAATTACCCCCAAGGGTTCACTCTGTCTACTACCGTGATAACATAGGCAATATCTCAACATCGCATTTACGGACAAGTTACAGTAAGGTAGGTGTTATATGCTCTTATTATTTTGCAAGGTGAAAAAGCTACGTGCTTTCTTCAGAAGATTGTTTTGAAATATTTAAGTGTTCTGCATTTCACTTTTTATCTTCCTATGGTTCCATTCTTTTACACCATTTTCCTTACTTCTCTGTTCTCCATTTTATAGAATTCATCTTCATTTCTTCTCACATCAAATTTACAGAACCCATTACCACTCTTTTGAGTGTCATTTAGGATCATAATCTCACCTTTCAAGATTTTTAACAGTGAATCCAGTTATAAAAGGAAAGAAACAAAAGCACAATCACATATCAATGTAGTTTCATATATAAATGAGAAGTTTCATGCATGCAGTCTGAACTGGAAATAGAGCCACGTTATCCTTTGTTGGGAGGTTGGAAAGCAACTTTTGTCATTGGATATGGGCTGCCGCTGCAAGACTTCCTTTTTGAGACAAATGATGGTAAGCGCTACCTGAACTTCAGTTTTGGATGTCCTATTGCTGAAACGGTGGTAAACAAGATAACAAACAAGGTGCATGATCAATACATAATCTATTATAATAAATTTTAGGATGCTTGCCCATCGTTCTTCACTGTTTTATTTAATATTAGAACACAATTTCAGGTTGTGTTGCCTGAGGGATCAAAGAACCCCCATGTCGTGGTTCCTTTTTCAGTGGAACGCAGCGCAGAGGTAACTTTTATTTGTACCACATATAAAAGTTCATAATTTGTAAACCACTAAAATTTCTTTGCAAAATTATTGTTCATGTTCTTTTCCTGTTCATTTGAACTTGCCATACTATGTTAATGAATTAGCTGTGTAGTAAATATATATTGCATGATCCGAATGCAATACTGTAAACTAAAGCCCCATTCTTAATCTCTGCAGACCAAGTATACCTACCTTGATATAGTTGGAAGACCAGTGGTAGTGTTGCAAAAGGAAAATGTAGTTCCCGAACACAACTCTCATTTCCAGGTGATTACGAAATGCTTATATATTAAGCTTTTCTTCTTCAAATTTACTTCTTCAGTTTTTTCCTTTGTTCAACACTTGTTGGGAGTAGCTATTCTGCTTTCTGATTTATGTATTTGTAGTGGACTTTGGCTGGATGATATCAAATTATGATCCAAGTTCCAAAGAATCTATCTTATATTTTAAAACATTCTGACTGTGATGTATTTCTCGATGTCAATGAATCATCTTTCCGTTTTGCAGGTCTACTATGATTTCCACCCAATGTTCATGCTTGCAGAGCCGTTGATGTTGACATCTGTATTTTTCTTTTTGTTTATTGCTGCCTTAGCTTACCTTCACATGGATATCTCCATAAGAAAATGAAGAGCAATGCAGCAGGTATCTTGCATGCAGATTAGTACCAGTTAGACCGCTTCATCAAGCCAATTTGAGAATGACTGGATAAATTTAGATTATATGTAAAATTCACCCGATACTTTTCTTTAAACTCGAGGGAACCATCTGTGTGAAATGAGAACACAAATTAGCTACAAAATCTTGAGATGTTTCCTAGATTTTTAGTACAGTATGATAAAAGAATTACAGTTTTGGTGCATGTTTAACTCATCAAGTGATAGTAGCCATTTATATGCTGTTGTTGAAGTCGGTGTATACACATTCTGGATTATTTTTTGTGTTTTTATATGAGCTCACCATGATAGGATATACACATAGAAATACATTAATCTTTTTCCTGGACAAGCAAAAAAATTATATATGCGACTTATGAAACATATATTTGCAATAAGGCTTCTAACACAAGATAAAATGTATGTTTATATCTATAATGCATATTGTAAAGTAACCCCTAAAAGTTTATACAAATCAACAAACGTCAGTTAACAACTTCGATCTGTAACCATTAATTGGTGGGCCCAATTTCACGGGGAACCCAAGGTTAGTTTGCCAGTTTGGGACCGAGTCCATGCTCTGACTCCATATTAAGGCATTTGTTTAAGTGTTTTTTGCTTTTCCAAAATTGTATCTCAAAATTAAATATAAGAAGTGAAAGACTAATATGTGAATTTTAAACACATTAACGAATTAATTTGCAACTACTTAATGAGATAGTTATGTCAATTACACGACATACCAGTAAAAGAAATGATGAATGACAATGCAAGCACAACCAAACTAGGCATATGCATGTGTAGTAATAAAACATTCACAACAACAACAAAAATACAAATTAAAAAAATAATAAATAAATAAAAAATCGTTTGATCATGTCTTTTTCTTAGGGATGGACGAAGTAAAATAAATCTCAAAGAATTGAATTGACGTGATTGTGAGAAAATGTCTTTTTCTTTTGAAGTGTGTGTATGGTTGTGGCTAGGTTGGCCAGTATGGGCTCATATTCATTAGACACATGGTCCACACTTCTTGACATTTAGCAACATCAATTATTAGAGATGAATGAACCATGGTCCAGCCCTTGGTTGGATTAGGTGCACCCCTCCATCTTTCACCCGTTACCTACTTTTGTTAGCATCTCACCATTTTCTTTCCCAGCATATGTCATTTTATGAAATCAAAAATCAAAAATAATATCTATACGTATTACTGCCAATTTATGATTACGTTACGTGTGACAATATCTGCCTTTATTACATTACAATAATAATAATGACTTCACTGTCGGTCTTGAAGACAACAACACAACAAAAAAATATTAAAGTTACTTTCATAGTTACTCTTTAAATGTGATAATACTAAAATTCACGATTTCACATGTATCTTCTTTTTGTTTCTCTTCTTCTTTTTACATATTTGTTTATGAATATAAATTTCGAAAGATATATACTTGGGATAAAATCTATTAAATGAATTTTAATATATATATTTTTAAATATGTTATTATAACCATACCGTTGTCTCATTTTATAATACCCCAGCAGCTAATCTTGAACCATTCACAATTCATTAAAATTCATTTCTTTTTGTTATAGTTTAGTAAGTCTTGTAATAATGATAAGGATAGTAAAAATTATTATATATATTTTATGACACCATTTGTTGGTTAAACTGTAGCGGAAAATGCTATTTGTATGGTAAAGGAGTAAGGTAGGAAATGAGCGGAAGTTATGAAAAAGGTCTTGGTCTCGAAATCCCATCTTCCAAGGTCAGGAGCTACGGAGTCAGAAGATCGTTCAACAATCCTACTTCTAATGTCATCCCATTCTATTCTCTCCCTGTTGAATATCCTAACTATTCTCTATCCAATTCTGCGATGAATCATGAAATATTTATGCTAATAAGAAATAGTTGGTTATAGAAGTGGCAGGGAATGAAAGTACTCATGTACTATAAGTAGATATATTAGTTAGAGCTAGAGTAGACCATCTACTCAACTTGTGAAAATCAATTAAAATGCCATTTTAATAGTCTTTTATATAAATGTCTTTATAAAGCTAAGGAAACATAAAAAGGAAAAAAAGAAAAAAAAAAAAAAAGTGTGTCGTCAATCGTATTGACTTGTTGGTAATCACATTATGATTGTTATAGTTAATCATTTGATAAATAACTAAACCAAACCACTCGACCATAATCGTCATCCATATAATATCTAAAGTATGAAATAATTATATACAGTATTCTATATACTTCTTGTTTGTTTCTAGTTGTCTATAAAAGCATGTCACAAAGTAAACTATGACAATTGCATAATATTTGACTTTCAAAGTAAATTAAAAAATTGACCATAAGACATACACACATTAATTAATATGATATATTTATGAGTAACGTTGACCAAGGCCATGGGGTGAGGAGCGAGGGGGTTAAATTCATTAAACACCAAACACATAGGCGATGCCGCCGTGCACGGCCATCGGTGACGCCTATATCGGCGGCGGAACCGTCACGTGACCACCATCAATACCCATTAATTATCACCATATGCTCTATACATAAGACATGTCGCACGTTTTCCTTTCTATTTATAGTTAACAACTCCATATATATATATATATATATTCATTTTTAATGACATGTTGCATGTATTATTTTTTTAAGTTTATAAATGAACTAGAAAAAATGAAAAACAATCCGTACAATGTTTACATACAGTATATCATTAATATTTTACAAATATTACCCATTTAAAAATATTTTAGCCCTTGATATTTATTTATATACAATAATATAATATATCCAAAATTATTCATTTGTGTATTTGTTTAAGTTTTGAAAAGTGGCAAGTTTTAGTAACATGAAGTTTAGTCATTTATAAAATAAATTACTTCATTCGTTACACTTTAAGTGTATATTTAAAAAGTGCACGCAGTTTTATAAATAACAGTGTACATTTATTTGAGATAACGATAACATTTGTTAACAGCATACCGCAATTTTATGAGGCAAAAGATTTTCCCTTTCATCATCTATCGATGGTTCACGCAGTTAAAATGTATCATCAAAAACATATTTAAGAATATTCCACCCATATTTATTATTCCAGTTATACATAACTTGAATGTATTTGTCTACTTAGTTGTTACTTTCAATATGATTTTTTGAAAGACAGAACCATATATATATATATATATGTAATGGTTTGTATAATTATAAAATATTTTTACAGGTTAAAGTGCATGAAAATGCAATTAACTAAGATTTGACATTGATAGTACTTGATTACTCAGTTGTACATTGTTTATAAGGAAATTTTAATCTATTATCATTATATTTATCTTGGTAACGTGTCAACTTGTAAAAATATCACGTGACATCTTAGATAGATGACACGCAACATAAATATTATAAATTATACACAATAATAATAAAAAATAAGCTTCTTACATATAATATATACCTGAATAATGAGATACACATAACAAATATTATATCTTAATTAATAGCATTTTGATACACTTAACCTTATTTTTATTAAGTGTAGTTGACCCATTATATCTAATATGGTTGCATTTATGAAATTGGAATATGGTGTGAAGAGTAGGAATTGAACGGCAACCTCACCATAATTATAACCAACTATTAGATCACAACTATAGTCTTAGGGATGTGTTATTTAAATAATTTTAGCATTACTTAAACTTCAAAAAGGCTATGTAATCTATCAAAAATGCCTTAAGTTTATTTTTTTCGTGTGAAGAAATTGTGTTGCATGGCTTTCAAAGACTACTACAAGAGGCAAAATATATCGCATATATGCAATAAAAAAACGTAGTCGTCCTTTTTAATAGTGTAGCTCCGCCCTGATAGCCATCAAATATTGTATAAATCATGGTTTTGAATATATATAAATTTCTAATAATTTAAAATCAGTTGTCTAAAATGTTCAACAATATATTTGGTTAGGTGAAGTTGGTATGTGGTTATGAAAGAGATTGATCACCTCTCCAAGTGTGCGTATGTTGTGTTTATGTTTATATATAAATTGTTGTGAACGTATCAACTCAAATTTCTGGCCGATTATATTTATATTGTTTGAAATGATCGTCATATATATATATATATATATATTATATATATATATATTAAAATGGAATGGATAAAACCATTTATCTATAAAACTTAACATGACTTGTAGCAAGACTTAGAAATGCCCAACAAGATGGATGCAAAGTAATCAATGTTCTTGTTAAAGAGTCACTTTCTACCTTTTATTTTAAAAATATTTTTATTCTTCATCATGTCATCTAAACTTGAAACATACCCCTGATAGACATATGTACCATGTACATATATAAATTTCTCGTACAATGTACGTGTTTAAAATGTATGCATAAGTATATATAATAAAAGGATTTATACGAATGTTATTATTAGCGTGTAAAAGATATAATACGTGGAGTCATGTATCAACAAATAAATGAGATAATTATGAATTTAAGTCTAGATTTTTAAACATATATAACATTAATTAAACTATGAAGTTATGAATATATATATATATATATTGAGACTTGTGTTAGTATATGTAATAATTGTATTGGATTGGATGTACAATTGTATAAACTTTTTCCCTAATTAGGGGAAAGAAAAAATCTTGTAGTAATGAAAGTTGTCATATTATGATAGTTGACTTTTCAACAAGAATTGTTTGATGGTAATTGTACCAAAATAAAAGTTAAAAACTTTGGATTATGCTCATCAATGGTGTCACCTATATATTATATGACTATATTATAGTGAAACAATTTGACCATTATAAAGTAACTTAACTAAAAAGACCGTATCAACTCATTTAATTTATATTATCGAGTCATCAACCCAACCCTCTGCGTTAAAAAATTATGGATTAATATAGAATTTAATAATTTAATAATATTTTTAAATCAACAACCATATACTAATAATTCAAACAACCAAGATTTTGAAATCAATTATGGAATAAAAACTAAGCGTTTAGTCACAACATAATATACAGTATGTGTGTGTATACATATTTACATTCGATTAAAATAAATAATAAAGCTATATATAATTAGAACCACAAGCGTATTACAGAACTAAATAAATAATATGTACATCTTTATATGAGTTTGTGTCTGATTATTTATTTGATTGTGGAAGAAGAATAGAGAATATGTCTGACTCTTGTCAATAAGATGATACTACAGTCACCAAAATATAAATATAAACAAACATATAAATTAAACACGTAAAACCATTAAAATACTCGTAAATTAGGACAAAAGTATTTGTTTAGTAACAAATGTATTATTGGACAATAATTTTGTAAATATGTTTAAGCTTAATCGGCAGCCGTGTAATTTGGATTATCTTTTGATTTCACACCCTTGTATTAGTACTACTAGTGCTAATTAAAAATAAACTATATATATATGCATATGTACGTGTATACATCAAATAAAAACATTTTAAAAATAAGAAGGGTAAAAACGTTTTAAATTGGTACTTATACTCGATATAGTCATTGGATTTAAATTCGTACATCTCAAATACGCAAAAAAAAAAAATGAACACACATTTCTATAAATGTATACAATTTGAGAAAAACAATTGATGAACAATTCTACACTTTTAATCTAGAATTGTGCATCAATCATTTTTTCGATTTTAATGCATTTATAAGGATGTGCGTCTATTTTTCTCTACATATTAGAGATGTATGAATGTTAATATACTGATTTGTAGAATATATATGTAGATATGAAGTGTTCTTATCCGTTCTTATTTTTAAAGTGTTTTTATTGTAACCCTATCCAGCATACATATATATACCAAATATGATATATATAAACTAACAATTTTCCTTTAAATTATTTCATAATATCCACGAAATAGTTTTCATTTTGTAATTAATCAGATATGTTTATCGGATTGTATATTTCTATATTGATTGATCAAAAATATGGAGGTGATTACTATGTTTGGGACATATGCTTAGTCCAAATTTATACATAATTAATCTAATCATTTCTTAATTGCTATAATCTAATGTTCATAATACACACAAATGTGTAAATAAAAGTCTCCTGGCAGAACGGCAAAGAAAGTTAAAACCCAAATATGTAATTATAATAATATTTTATTATTATTAGAATACACAGATGGTGTAACACTTTATTCTCGAAGGTAAAAATCGAGGGTCACAATAACGATATACAAAAGAGTAAAATTTATAATGTAAGAATTCTTTAATAACAAAATCTAAAAAAAGTCTTCAAAATCACCAACCAATTGAAATAAATTACAAAGTTTTCATACGAAATGGTTCAATAGAAATGAAATAAATTAATAGTGATTAAAGTGCATGTTGGAACTAATGTCTCTCATTGTACGGATCCTTGCTCCCTGCTCCCGACTCTGCCTCGATCACCTTCGATATGAAAAGAAATTGCGGCTAAGCCAAAAGCCCCAATGCGCGGATACAAAATAAAGCAATACAAACGAAGGATATGTATGATGAACATAATAGGAATGATTTGAAGAAACGATATAAAGAGTTTAAAGGGGTACGAAAAATCGAGCTTATGAGACAAAACAAACGGTACATGAACTAGCGGATCTAAGTATACCCATAAAGGTGATTCATTTAATACGAAGTAGCAAAACACTATATGATTCATTTAATACGAAGCAATAACAAATATTAATTTATATCCTACGAAAGATGTTCACGTATGATAATAAACGCAAATAAACTATTACTAAAAGAGTTAGATATCCGTATAAATAATTAAATAATATCTTATAAATAAGATGATAATTCATACACAACAAATGAAACTAAATCTTATAAAATAAAACAAAAATTCATACCTTAAATATAATCAAACGCTTAATCAATATATTTCTCCTGAAGACAATCTACACAAATTACACACTAATTATCAATAAGAGTTTAACTAATTGTTAATAATCCGCGTACTTTACTATTGTCATTTTGTATTTATTATGTTAAAACCAAATCAAATGAATGATATATATATATATATATATAAATATAAATATGACAATCGGGTGTGTCCTAAGTCCTGACATTATTACTATATATAATCGTCTGCCCATTAAACAACCAAGTCGTATCAATTATTTAAAATTATGGGTATTACAGATTGAGTAGATTAGCTGGCTCATTTGTTGCCTGTTACATGACATCATAATAATAACCTAAATTTTAACTGTAGTCTGTTATCAATAGTATCCCTAGTATAATGTATCTTTGTATTACCTTTTAGAATGATTCATGAATTAAGAAGTCTTAAAACTTGCTTAAGTTGAAAGGCTTAATAAATGAATTATGTAACTTCCACTCTTTCATTATCTATGACATTTATTAACTTTTTTGTTTTTGGGAGAGGCTATAACATTTATTCATTTTAATTTGTATATCATCATGATAGCTCATGTTGCAAACTTTTTGGACGAACCATATGAAGAGTGTCATAGCTGATAAGTCGGGAAAAGAAAGAAACAAGAAACTATAATAAAGTCACCGTCAAATATGAAATTTTATTTATTTATATATATGTTCTATATCTATATAAAAGATCAGGGATTTATACCAACCCTCCTTAGAACTATCAATATAACGTTAAAACATGCATCAACATTTGTATTAGCAATAACAAACACAATGTTCCCCTTAATTTTGATTGACGGATTGACGCCCTGAAAATTGGATGATTTCCAATCATTTTATGATGATAATAATATAATAATAATAATAATAATAATAATAATAATATAATAATAATAATAATAATAACAAAGTATTATTTTTATAAGATTAATTTATTTAATGATATATGAAATAGTTAACAAAAAGCACGAAAAAGGTGGGAGGGTTAGTCAACAACTAGGCGCAAGAGTCGGGTCTAAGACATGACTCCACCCTACCCCTTAAATATATGGATCATCCATTTTCAAAGTCAATTTCTCCCAAATCTCGCGTCTATCGTGATCCCTATTTTTTAGTATTTTATTTCTTTTTTTAATCATCATTAAATTCCCTGTTTTTCCACTCTTTCTAATTAATTATTTAATTAATAGCTTTCATATTGTTTTTTTCGACAGGTTTTTCATGTCCACACGCCTAGGTACAACGTGACCCAACTCAATTGAATTTAATCCTAAACATTCAGATTTGCTGTTAATTGTGGTCCTAATTTAGTCATACTCGTGTTATATATGCAAAAGAGACAACTTATTCGATGTATTTTAAAGATACTTGAGTTATATTTGATTTGCGATTTTTCTTTTTATATAATATTTGAATTTTTTTAATGGATGAAATTTGATGATTCCAACTTTATTAATTACTCAAACAAACAAATTAAAGAATGCAATCTTAATTTCAATTCTATCGAATTCTAATTAATTATGTGAACCAAACGGACTTTAACTAATTTTAAGATAGAATTAGTCGCTAATTTTAAGAGTAAATAATACCGGTATATTTCAAGGTTTGAGTTTTGGTGGCTAACTCACTTTTTGAATAATGATTATAAAGAAAATTTATAATCTTTGATTTAGTACATACTTTAACTAAAATCATTCTATTGCCGCCAATAACATTTTTATGGAGTCAAATCTATCTGGTACTAAAGTGTTTAAATGGTAAGCCCCAAATCAATATACTCCATAATAAACATACTATTTATTACTCACATATGCAATTTACTTTTGAATATTGTTTAAATACATGCAAATTTTAACCCGGAATTGGTACAATCGTAATAAGTAAAATAATTTACATATTTATGTAAAGCAAAATATATGTATTATGTAAAATTCTATCTATCACGATTATAATATTATTCAATTTAACTTTGTTTTTAGTGGTATGAGGAATACTTTTTAACAGTTCACCTATTCTAGTACTACTCCTGCTCAAATACGTTGGTATATGTAGTGTTGTGGCTCTAAATTATGTTGTGTTAAGTAAGGCAAATATATTACTTATAAACTTATTTTTTTATGCCCATGGCTAATGTACAATTTATGTAAGATGTTAGTATTAGTTCTACGTAATTTGTGTGCATCAATTAGGAAAGTGTAAATTAGGGACTGAATGTGTCTATTTAGTTTAAGGTTGCGTTTAGTTCATTGAATTGATTAAAATTTCGATAGAATTTCTATTATTTAGTTTGTTTGATTAAGTAATTGATAAAATTAGGATTCATAAAATTTCTTTCACCGAAGTAACTGAAATCTTCTTTTTCAATAAATTATAATTCATTTAAAAAATTGTATGAATCAAATACAACCTAAAAATCAAAACCCGTAAGCTTTTATCTTCTAGTAATCTTTTTTTAATGAAAAAGAAAACTAAAACTACAACTAAAATTGCTGTACATATTCAACGTACTTTTTAAAACGGACAAATCATGCATATCCACTTTTCCTACATAAAAAGTGGCGAGTATAGAAGACGCGCCAGACATGGCGAGTGGGGAAGGTTCCACAACTGCGAAGATTCAGATCTGAACAAAGAGACAGTAGTAGTTTCCACTATTTGCAAAAACATATCCCTTAAATTTTATATTATTACAATAAAGGCCCTCATCCCGCTTTCACATATATTTCATTGACCACTTCTAATTCGGAAACGCCGTTTTCCAAAATTAAGTCCTCACTTGCATTCTTCTATGAATTGGGTAGCCGCGTATTGTGACTAAAACTATTTTCAGTCACTTATCTAGTTTTTTCTATCCGTACCTCTCATGTTATTTTTAGTAAGATCCTTATCTCTAAGTATTTTAAGATAATATAACATTGAAAATTGAAAAACATATATACCATGAAAAGGGGAACAATGATAATCCTCCATATATTGGAAATAATAATGAGAACATCAAGCATTCTATTAGATGAACTCATTTTCATAACGATTGTTTTTTAGCATGGTTTCACAATTGTTGCTAAAAATCACAAGTTATATTTTTTGTAGCCTAAATATCTACTTATCCTCGATAAATCATGTCATCTTATCATTTAGTTTTTCCTACCGTATTTCTATTGTCATAGGATCGAACAAGTTAAAGTATGAGACTGTACAAATATATAAACCTTTACCGCTTATTGAATACAAACTACAAGTTTTTATCCAGTCCGATAGAATTAAAGAGAAAATAAATGTGCAACAATATTACATATAATGCCTTCATCTATCCATTTAATATAGACTCTAAAAATACCATAACAATATTTTTAACGATTAATAAAACCCCTGAAAATCTATAGTTAAAAACCAAACAATAATGAGTGGAAACTTAGCAAATGAAGAAAGAAAAAGAAGTTATATTGTATATTTCTGAGGGACTGTAATAGGGAATAACATAGTTGAAAGGGGTTTTATTGTAGTTTGTTGTTTCTAATAAATTAAGTAGAGATAGAGTCTGTACCGAAATACTTGGGGCTCTAGTAATTTGGTGGAATCTATAACAAACCTCTCTTCTCTTCCCCAATTTACACACACAATCTTTATTTACTTACTTAAAATTTCTCTCTCTAGAGATATAGAATTCGATATTTGTCTGTTATATGCTACCGTCTGTCTGGTCGGCAACAAAGCCTTTTCAGGTCAGTCACTGTTTCTGTCTTTCTTTTCCCCTATATTGTCGCTCTCTGTTTTCTGCTTCTTCAAAATTCTTTTACTCACCTTTCTCTTTTTAATGAAAAAATTCAATTCTGTTTTTATTGATCTGGGTTCTACTTTCTTTTTTTCTTTCTAGAGTAATTGTTTTGATTGGTCATTTTTGAGGTATCTGATGGCTAGTTAGTTTTTTCTAAAATATTTTAAGATTTTGTAATGAATGTTGTCAACTGTTTATAAAGTTTGTTGCTTTATGTGGATATGTACATGGGGTTTTGAAACTATTTGTGGGTTTTTGTTTTGTATTGTTTTACATGAGTTATTATTACCAAAAGAATTAGTTATAGGAATTAAAATTCAAGATTTTGGGGTGAGTGTTTAATGAAATGGTGTTTCTTCCTTCTCTTAATTATATTGATTTACGTGATTTTTGTTTTTTCGAAAGAGTTATTAGCAAAAAAAGTTTAGTTCTTGAAATTGAAAATACGGTTTTATCACTTTAATTGCACTTTTTGTGATTATATCTATTTATTCATGGGTTTTGAAAAATATTTATGGGTTTTTGATTTATATGATTATAGATGATTCGGAGTATTACTAGCCAACAATAAATAATAAAAAAAGAATGATTGAAATTAAAACAAGGTTATCTGATGAATGGTATGAATGTTTTATCAAGTTTGTTGCTTTATGTGATTATAAACATGGGTTTTGAATATATTTATTATTATTATTATTATTTTTTTTTTTTTGCGTGGTTTTAGAGTAATTGTGAGCAAAAAAGTTTGACTCTTGAAATTGAAACAAGAATCCAGAATTTTGTGATGAATGTTATTAAATAATTTATCAAGTTAAGTGCTTTATGTGATTATACACATGGGTTATTCAAGATGCTCATGGGTTTTTGTTTTCTATGATTTTACAGAAATCCTTGATTAGCAAAAGGGCCTCAATTTCAAGATGATTAATATAATGGATCATGTGAATAAACCCATGAATGAAGCTGATAAAACCTTAGATGGTCAGTTATGGCATGCTTGTGCAGGTGGTATGGTGCAAATGCCTGAAATCAACTCTAAAATCTTTTACTTTCCACAAGGTCATGCCGAACATGCCGCCACGGGCAATGGTGGTTTCAGGGATCTGCCCAGGATCCCGCCGTACATTCTTTGTGGTGTGTCGGCCGTGAACTTCATGGCGGATAGCGACACAGATGAAGTTTATGCCAAAATAGGACTTGTCCCTTTAAGAAATCATAAAGATTGTGATTTTGATAATGATGGGCTTTTGGGGTTTGATCATAACAAACATGAAAACCATGATAAACCGGCGTCGTTCACGAAGACATTGACTCAATCTGATGCTAATAACGGTGGTGGTTTTTCGGTTCCAAGATACTGTGCCGAAACAATCTTTCCGAGATTGGATTACACCGCGGAACCACCGGTGCAAACCATCTTGGCTAAAGATGTTCACGGCAAGTTATGGAAGTTTAGGCATATCTATCGTGGGACCCCTCGCCGGCATCTTTTGACTACTGGTTGGAGCAACTTTGTCAACCATAAGAAGCTGGTGGCGGGCGATTCTATCGTGTTTTTGAGAGCGGATAATGGGGATCTTTGTGTTGGGATTCGGAGGGCGAAGAGGGGAACTGGAAGGGGGTTTCTCGATTCAAATTCTTCCGGGTGGAATACTGCGGTTGGTGGGGTTGGGAACCCGGGGAAAGTGAGTGCGGATTCAGTGCTTGAAGCTGCGAGTCTAGCTGCTGCAGGGCGTCCGTTCGAGGTGGTTTATTATCCTCGAGCTAGCACACCGGAGTTCTGTGTGAAAGCTGCGACTGTGAAGGCTGCAATGCGAATTCAATGGTGTCCAGGAATGAGGTTCAAGATGGCTTTTGAGACCGAAGATTCGTCGAGAATAAGCTGGTTTATGGGCACGATTTCTTCGGTGGATGTCGATGATCAAATTCGTTGGCCCAATTCGCCATGGAGGCTGCTTCAGGTACAATCTTTGTACCAGTTTTGTAAGAATCTAGAAGTTTGTTTAACAGTGTTATTAGAATTCCATAAGTATGATTCGATTATTGATTATTTTTTTCTGGTTGCAGGTAGCATGGGATGAACCGGATTTGCTACAAAATGTAAAACGGGTTAGCCCGTGGTTAGTTGAACTGGTGTCAAATATGCCATCTATTCATCTTTCACCATTTTCGCCTCCAAGAAAGAAGCTTCGGATCACTCAACCACCCGATTTCCCGCTTCTTTCAATGCCATCATTGATCTCAAACCACATTCCTGCAAGCATTCAGGGAGCCAGGCATAATCCGCAATTCGGATTCGAACATCACCTTCATCATCAAAACCATCATCAATACGTCAACAAGATCCAACCTTTTCCATTCGGGTCACCAAGATTTCCTCCAAGATATATGGAAACAGTCCAAGAAACCGAAGAAAACGTTTCTTGCTTGCTAACAATAGGTCACAACAGCAGTAACTCGAAAACAAGCTCAAAGGATGAGAAAAAGCCAACCCTTATGTTGTTTGGTAAGCCAATTTTCACCGAACAACAGATCTCCGGTAGCAGTTCTGGTGAGACTGTAGGGAACCAGTCTGATGGTTCAGTAGTGGTTCAGAATGGTCCGGTTGAGAGCTCATCAGCTGAAGCTGGTCCATGGTGCAAGGACCAAAGATCTGAGTTTGGGCTAGAAACGGGCCACTGCAAGATTTTTATGGAATCGGAAGACGTGGGTCGGACTCTAGATCTGGCTGCTTTTCGTTCATATGAAGAGTTGCACAGAAAGCTTGCAGATATGTTCAGTGTAGAGAAATCTGTAATGCTGAACAACTTGATTTACCGAACCACATCCGGTTCAGTAAAACACACCGGAGATGAGCCTTTCAGGTATTTTATTTTACATCTGGTGTTGTATAATGTGCGTTAATTCGTCTTCCTTTAGTATCTAAAATAATTCTTTTGGTGTCTTGCAGCGAGTTCTCAAAGACAGCACAAAGACTAACAATTGTGATGGATTCTGGCAGCGATAATAATGTAGTAGTTTAGCGGCAGATTAGGAGGTTTTTGTAACAATGTACAGTCGTCGTTGAATCAAGTTCTTTCGATTTTTCGTGTCTTAGTTTCTGGTAGTTGCGGTAAAGTCCTGATTAACAGAATTTGAGGCGGTTTAGTTTAAAGTTTAATTTAGCAATCCCTTTGTTTAGCATATTGCATTTTAATCAATTCTAGATTTCTATGCGGTTTTTCATATGAATTCTGTAGTTTTTTAACAACTATATTAACTTTCAAAGTTAGAACCGTAACTTATGTCACAATGGGGCAGAAGGACAAGGTGAACTTCAAATTTGACAAGGATGAGATAGTTGTTTTTATTGTTTTTATAGTGTTCTGAACACTGTTATTGAAAAAGTTGAGAAGTGAACATACTGTATTTATTATGTTCTGGACTTTTTGTATTATTTATTAAAAGAGTTGTAACTAAAAAATATTTACAAAATGCAGCGTTATGCTACCACTATGTATGCTCTTATTAACTTATTATTATCTAGTACCTAGTCAAACTTTTAACTTGCTCTGAAGTAAAGAGCAGTTGTAGTAGTAAAAAGTTTTGAAAAGGCTTTAGAAAATAGAAACATTCAAAATGCATGTCCAAATATGCAAAATTTATGCAGTAACCATCTAAACTGCATTTTAAAAGATAGAAAACATGTGAAAGACAACTCTAGATGTCAACAAAAATTGATTTACATTTTATTCAAAACTTGACATTTAAAAAAAAAAGACATAATAGCAATTTCTTTTGAAAAGTCAAAAACAAGTTTTGGAAAAGTACAAGTTCATTGATTATTGGAGTTAACAATAGCCATAAATTGAAGGCGTTAAAGAAGGGGTGGTCACATAACACAAAAATGTATATTGTTAATCCCAATTAAGCAAAATGAAGGGCGCAAATAGTGGAGAGCCAAATTTATAGGGATTTGAGGGTAACATTTAAAAAAGTAAGAAGGCCCTGAATTTAAGGGTTTTTTGGTCAAAGAAGTTAGAGAAGTTTGCCTCTTTCTCACAAACCATATTGGAGTGTGGGAGATATGTCATCCATACAACCCAACTTTTTTGTATGTCAAGACTCAACACCATACCTACTCATTTTAATGAATATTTTTAGTTAAAATAAACTTGTAATACATTAATGTGTACATCTTTTATGAATGATAGAAACTATAGTGACACATTAATGATAAGAGTATTGTAAAAAAAATGTGAAAGTTTGATGAATAAGTCAAAAACAAACATCCAATGACTTGTCTTACTTGATTAGGGACTGAAAAGTATTAATCCCAAAGTTTGGGGGTAGGATTAAAAGATTAGCATGGTTTTGATGAAATAGACAGCTTGCTCACGTGCGGTCAAAATGTAAATGAAGTATATAATATTGTATTTGGGGTTAACGATTGTTTAAGTTTCAAGGTTTTACTTTTTTTTTTTATTATTATTATTATTATTATTATTATTATTATTCAATTCTTTAAATTTTAAATTTTTTGTAATTTAGTTTTTTACGAAATTTTTTTTTTTTATATTTTAAACTTAAATAGTTTAATTTTTAAAATTTATATTGTATAATAATTTAATCCTTCTAATTTTATTTAGTTTAATCATTTAACTTTCAAAAGTCTAGTAGTTTATGTTAAACCAATAAATCAACGTAAACTTAAAGTATTAAGTCATTATAATTTTTTTAAAATAATTATAACATTAAAGTTAAAATATGAAGGGTTAAAATCATTATCAACCCTATTTATTTGTGTGGAAACTATAAAGTAATTAACATTTTTTATTCTTAACTTCTAAAGAAACTCATAATTTATTTTCTAATGCTAGTATATTATTGCAAATATATATAATATATATATACACTTATTATCAAACATTGCATGATATGTGTAGACTAATTCTGGCCAAAAAGTTGTGTTGGTATTCTTTGATGAAAGTGCGGTTTTACATTTTTTTATTATTTTTTTAGAGCTTTTTCCAAGTTACCTCTTATCAACTTGCATGTGAAAACATATTTGTATCACGTAACAATAATATGCAGTTCTTTGACATATTAAAGTATTTAATTTTTTTTTTTTGATATACCAACAAAGTTTATAAAGTTTGTTGTTACTTAGTAGTTTAAAAAACGTTCTATAACAATACCTGATCGACTGAAAGAAAGTTACATATGTTCATGTTTTAATAGAAGATAATAGATTAAAACTTTAATACAGTTGTGAATATGTAGGTTTTATACAATTGTATTATATTAAGTTAAGGGATCCAATCCAATAGATTACAAATCCATAGGCCCAAGATCCCAAGCAAAATGTTTTGATCACCAACTCTGTGTTACAAAGTGAGAGAGTCAACCCTAGAAACTCTCCATCCATGTTTTCCTCATTTCTTGTTTTTTACTATTTCATATTCTATTTATATTTCACCTTTTTATTTATTAAAATGATAGAAATTAGTTCCAATTTATATTAAATTTTAATGTTACAAGTACGCCAATATATTTATTTTTTCTCTCTAAAGCAAACGATAATATTTTTATTTTTATTTTTGTACATATATCTTTTTTTACGATAGGTAACTACTATTGATCTATGTGTTTAACAATTTAGATTCATTGCGTTTGTTCTTTTTTCCACTTAAAATGCAGTTGTTTATCTGATATCACACCAAATAATATATTGTAAAAAGATGAAAGATATAGTAGGACTTTGAACGGCAAAGCTATTTGAGATGAAATGGGTTGGGTGAAAACGCAAAAATTTCTGTGCTGAATGACAAGCATCCGATGCTTTTGTTTGGAAAACCAAGAATTGCCATAAAACAACTCCTAATTTTACTTCACTTCTAAATGTGGGTGGGAGTAATTGTCTTCGGTCTCCCATAAATATGAGGGATAATATTTTTAATTTATTAAAATATTATAATTGTAATTGTTATAGGAAGTGATCTTTACACCACATATTATTTATTTCATACATACTATAAGTTATGTAAGCATGCACTATATTGTGTGAATTGATTGGGTTTTTCATGTTTATAAATCAACTCCGTATGTATTATAAGAATTTTCTTAAATGACGAATATACACCCTATTTTTATTTTATATGATAAAAACGTAACTTTATGCGTCGAGTACCTTACCTTGCAAAGTTGCAAGTTTTGATTAATCAAACATCAAAACTTTATTCAAAACATACGAACATGGCAAGAAGTGGGGGCCGGCCCAACAAGACAAAGGTTGGTAATTTGCTGAATGCCCGGCGAGTTTATAAGGGAAATTGGGCTGATGACAAGCATGATAATTACGGGTTCCGGATGGTCGGTGTGCACAGTTCAATTTATCAAAATGTATAAAGTATGTAGGAATTGAATTTGTGGAGAAGTAAATTAAATAAAAGAAGGGAGAAAAGGATTTTAGACAGTTCGATTTTACAAATCAATGGTTCATACAATTTGATGATAATTTTGTAAATTTTAAATGTTGCCTCCATTCAGATGATAATTTTTTCAAGGTATTCGAGAAAGACACCAACGTTCCGTGATTTTTTCGACTAGTACGTTGTTCAAGTATGACAGTACATGCTGCTTTTGATGTTGTACTTTGCAAACATGTTTTAAGCGAATCATGTCAAAACACGAGACTCGACTTCTATTGGTATATTTTTCTTGCTTAAATATTGCAATCAAGTCTATCTTATGATCTTCTGCACCTTTTCCATTTATCTGTTTTTGTTATTGTTTACAGTTAATTGTTTAATTTGTAAATTGGTTTTATATAACAAAATCGTATATGTTTCTCTAAGGAAGGTATCCGTACGATGTGACGGGGACAAAAATGCGATTAAATTTTTCTTCCGATTTTCCTAGTTTGCACGTTTCACGACTATAACTTTACGATTATTTTCGGTCGGAATAAGTTTAAACAAAAATTTCATGAATGATTAATAACTTGACAATTATTATTTTCATTTTTGATAACGTTCCTCTTTCATACCTATTGAGGGTAAATTAGTAAATTGAAGCTTCCTGAACCTTAATTCTCGATGAGGGTAGGTAAACCACAATCGCTACGTTAAATAATTAATTATTTATATTAATATATAAAACATTTTAGTATTTTTTTAAAAAGTCTATTTAAATTAAGATTCAACATATTCATATTTCAATATTTAATTCTCATTTTACAATATAACTCTATTATTTTCACATATTTATTTTTCATCAATTATATTTCGAATTTCGAACTCTACATACGAGCAAACTACTATTATCAACTCACAATCACAGAGAATTCACCCGTAAATAACAAAAATAATATATGATTATCATTGAGTCACTATTTACAATAAATAAAACTAAATTACGCTGCATAGCGCGAGTATTATGTTAGTCGTTAGAATATGACCACAAATAAATTATTAATTTAATTACTCACATAAATTTCGTTACCGGAACTATTTTCCAAATAATCAAGTCATTAACCATGCCCATCAATAGTAATTTCTTTTATAAAGTTACGGATGTTACATTATCCAACCTTTTATTTTATATTATAATTTACATAACAAGTATGTTATGTGCTGACAAATTATGGACGTTTAAAAACTGTTGATATGTAGCTTAGTTTTGTGACAATGATAGTAAACAAACAATGGTTATACATCAAATTTTATAAAATAACAAAATAAAAAAAATTGAAGAATATGCAAATCGATTCAAAATCATATGAATATTGGGCTCATTGCGAAGATACAAAAATAATCTTTACAATTAATAAATCTTATCGTATTCTGAAATCTCCGTCAACCAGAAACTATTACGTAATTTTATTTTGGATTTAAGGAGAAATGTAAACATTCAAAGTGTAAGGCAGTAATCTGATAATGTTTTTTTTTTTTGCAATTGTGCAATTTATTTATTAAGGACTATATAAGTATATATAGGCTATTTTGTTCGCATAGTTATAGTTGCCCACCAAAGGAAATACAAACCCTAAATAGTACCTAATATATATATATACACGTATCATAAATATATATCGATCATATACAACTGACATTGTTCAATTCAACGATGGTGGGCGACGATGATCTGTATGGACACTTCTAGTGTCCAAATGGATGATATACCCCGACAACTCACGTTGGTTTCTTGAGCAAGCCTATGCTATTCAACTCTATTGTGAAAGAAAACTCCAAGTACGTATTGTTTATTATTATTATTATTATACGTAAATATTGTTGTTGGGTGTTACAGACTCATCCCGATAATCTTGTTGGCATAATTAGAATGGGTGATCGAGATTCTGGTGTTGTGCTTTATCCTACTAATGATCTTTATGAGGTCAACCGTATACTTGGTGGTACGTTAGTGTCTTTAACAATTAATTTTTAATTTTATTTTATTTTCTTTTTATAGCGTATGTATAATAAAGAGGGTACCTAACATGCTTCGCCGCGAGCGTATTGTTGAAGCATTATTGTATTTCATTTTTATGGGATGTAAGAGTTTTAACAATGATATACGGAGTACTTAAAATATATTACGAATAGTTAGATAATTAGATACGAAGTGGTTAAACTTACACTATAATAAAAGTAAAAGAAAAAACTTTATGAGAAAATTCAAAGAAATCTAATTTTTTTAATATAAATATATAAACTATTCACCTTACACTAAAATTAGGGGCAACTTGTAACATTCAACTAGTTACAAATATTCAATTTTATGTAAAAAGTGATATTGGAATGCAAGAAATATAACAAACTTCATAATTTAAAAGGCTACAAATAAAGTGTGGCTATTTGTAGAACTGGTTTTTAGTTACACTTCAGTTCAAAATAAATATCGAACACTCTTAACTTTTAATGCTAATATTGTTAGAATATATGTGTCAATAGACTTTTTGGGTAAGTAGAAAACAGAAGACAAAAAACTTTTTGGGTAACGCGCATACTCTATGCACTAAGAAGATGCTTCACCACTTCAACTACACCAACAATTTATATTGGTTTACCATGCTATAAATTTACATCTAGTTTAGATTTTACCGAAAGACATATATATGACCCTTGTCAATAGTAGAAAATGGCAAAATTATTTTCAAAACAACATCAAACCAACCGGTGATGTATATAAGGTAAATAATAATAATAATTATCAAGTTTGTTTGTTACTCAGCTATAGAACCAGGTTGGCAATATACAAACTTAAGTATAGCCCTCCTGTTTTCTGAGCTTGGTTTTGGTTACATAACAAAGATATGCAAAAAAGGATCGTTGTGTTTGCTGGAGGGTATGTTCTCCTAATTATGCACATCTTTTAATTACTATGTTCTCTCTGATAATAATATTTAGTTATAATTATTATTTCTGTTCAGTCCTCTAGATTTTACTGAGGCTAACTTGACAGAAGTTGTTGAGCTATTAAAAGGGAGAGGTGTAGCTGTTGATGTAGTCAACTTTGGTACCCCGGTTAAAGACGAGGAATACAAGGTGCAAAATCTTAAGGCGTTAGTTGATAGTTTGAATAATAATAATGAGAATGAAGACAACAGCTATTTTCTTGTTCCAGACAATGAGTTCTCTTTCTCTCACCACCTATCAAGCTCTTCAATCCTCCCTCCTGTTGCAGAAGTTGGGAGCGGCAGCGGCTGGAAAGGATCAAGTTGCTCTGTTGATAAATGGGTTGATATTGTTGAAGCACGTCCGTGAAATGTTTAATGTTTATTCTGGAACATTTATGTTTCTCTTATTTAAATAAAGATTGACCCTAGTTTTATTTTTTTATTTTTATATATAACATGTACGCTTTTTACTAAACGAACTTGCACTCATCATAGTATGTCGTTTGGATCGAGTGAACACTCTCTTATATAGGAACATCACCAATGAATTGTTATGTACTTACGATTTGAAAGGCATGTTTACTTTAACTGATTATCCTTCCCATACAATCCTCACACACATACATAATATAGTTCCTCTTATACACAACAAAGTAGGTGATCATGACTGAGTGTATGTTGGTAAGGCAATCCGGGTGGCAGTTGGAGAATTTATCTCTTTAATTTTGATGCAATTGCAACCAACTACCATATCTCAATTCCCACCTTCACCGGAGATTTCGTATTTAGAGAGGAAACCGTTTCCATAATTGTTGTGTTCAATTTAGGTTTTGGAGGAAGAATTGAAGTCATTTGCAGCCAAGGAGATGAAGATGGTAATTTGTATCTTTGATTCGTGAATTTGTATTTCCTCCACTAATGTGTTAGTTTTTGGCAGATTGATCGTGAGGTCAGTTGAGCCATGACTTCTGGATTAATGTTTTCCATCGTTGTTAAAGGATGATGGAAACTAGTTATTAATTGAGCCATGACTTCTGGATTAATTTTGTTCGCAATTGGATTAGAGAGTAAATGTTTTTACTTTCCAGTTTAAATGTTTTTGTTTTATCCTATTAAGTAGATTTTACTTCATCTTATTCTCACAACACACATCGTTCTTAAAATGAGACCCATTAGCTTCAACTCGTATAAGTTCTTTTATTTATCTTCACTTTTATAGTTTCACATGTTAATTTGACGTGCGCTTCTTGCAGTTTTATTTACAAAAGTCGTCCAAATCCTCCAAGATATTCATTTTTAGTGTTATGTTCTAGATTCTTGCCCACATTCTTGTCTAACGTGATTGTTATTAATTAAATTTCATGAAAATTATAATGAACTATCCTTTCTATAATTGTGTTTGATAATGTTGCAACAATGAGTGTACTATTTTCTTCTTTGTGCTTACAAAATGAAATTTGAAATATGAGTTTGTAATTGCGAGAAATTGCTTCATAATACTATTTTTATTCGATCGTATTTATGTCTCATGTTTGTTATATATCCTTAACGCACAATAAGCTTATGTTGAGCTAATCTCCACCATTTCTACTGAAACTTTTGGAAAGTATGTTTTGTTTTCGTTATTAAAATTTGTGTTTTTTTCTATCCCTCACCCGATTTATTCTTTTTTCTTCTTCTAGAGATGGTCCATTATTGGTGGTTGCACCTTGCCCGGATATTATATATGTATGCTTGAGTTTTCTTACAATGTGTACGTGTAAATATGTGGTGACACTTATATGGAAACTAACTATTAGAACCCTAAAATCTTAAAATTTTCTATAATCGTCTATTTAATTGTTGATTACCACTCCATAACAACATTTTTGCAGGCTATTGACTATTGCACATTTGTGTAGTGCTGGAAAAGTTGTGTATAAGTATCTGGAAAATAAAGCCCAACAACTCAAGTTGATCATCAAATGTAAAGGTAAAGTTGTTGTTACTAAATTTGCAGGTTGGTGTCTCATAACTTATGCAGTCTTTAATCGTGATCATAGCGACATGATGTCAGTTGAAAGTTTATGATGCCGGCTCAAACACTCCCTATCTGGTTTATTTGAAACTTAATCACAATATATGGTTGGAGATGGGTATTCAAACAAGTGAATCAAGACACTCATGCCTTTTTCTACTATTTTCACTTTAGTTGCTTGTTATTTGTTAATCAGTTTTTTTAGGGACTCAAGTTAACTTTGAAAACATGGTCAAGGTATCACTTTTGGTCAAGCTTATATTCAAGTTTTTTTTTCATGTTCTTCAAGTTTAAAAACATAAGATCAAGCCAAGATTAATCTCAACTCAACCTTATTGGTTAAAAATCTTGGCCCTGCTTATACTTACTTTTCGAGATTTAAAAAGATAATTATGACACTCTTGGTGTTAATATACAGCTATCATCACTTCAAATGTTCATGAAAAGTGAGATATTATGGGCACTTGAGTATTCCATTAGTCAGTTTGAATCACACAATTTAGCCTTTAAAAGCTCAATCATCTGTTCTCAGCAACTCCAACAGTCCAGCAATCAACACAATTGATTAATAGTACCTAGCCCTGAAATAGAAAATAATTCTCCAAATGTAAGCAAACATATTTGACCTAATCTCAACCTAAACATCAAAAGAAACTACCAATTGTAATAGAGTTCAAGGCCCATGCTATCATGAATCTCGTAATCCTTGAGAGTGATATGATCCTTGTATATATTGTACCACTTCTGGATCCTAATCTTATCGGCACGGGTTCCGGTTTGAGCTGTAACGAACTTCTTCAAATCGCTGAATTGTGTCGTCATCGTTGTACTTCACTCGCATCTTCTTTCCCAAACGATCGTTCAACACCACCTCGATCATATTTGTTGCATTTAATTTTTTGTTCCGCAATTCGATTGGTGTATTGAATGTATGTATGAAATTCGAAACCCTAATTCTAATTATATGCGCGTTATGGACATTTTATATATAAAAAATCCAAGGCGATTGTTTGTTTTTGGTTCTATGAAGTTACACATTGACCCCCTTAACTTTCAATTATGCTATATTCATGGGGATAGTTGTAGGATTTTCTCAATTAATACCATTGTATTTCCAATTTCCGTTTACGTTGCTTCCTTCATAAAAGAATAAGTAATACTCGTTAAAATTATTTAAAGGATAATAATGAATTTTCTGGTAGTTTTCGTTAAAAATTTTAAATATGCATAAATATTGTATTTAGATCAAAACTAATTTAATATCTACTATGAATATTAATTGACCTTTTAAATATTAGTTTAAGTAAAATAATTATGCATTTAAAACTTTACTAGTGATAGGTTTAAAAAACAAATTACTAATGTTTATTATTATTATTATTATTATTATTATTATTATTATTATTATTATTATTATTATTATATCTTTTCACATTCCATTTTATATTTTAATACCAGAAGTAATGAATACAATGTTATTAACATTGGCACTACATTACATTACGATAAAAACAATTTTATTTATGGAGAAGACATATATTATTTTATAGTAGTACATATCTTTCGTGTTTACAAAAGTAAAGTAAAGACATAGCATTTTGTGTATATTTGTAAATATTTCAAGGTACAAATTGTAAATTTATTGATTTTTTGTCTTAGAAATATCCATTGAATGATTACACGTGGTTATCCCTTTATCTATTAAAATATCGTTATTAAGTTTTCTTGTTTTAGCTATACGAATAACGTACGATACATATGTAGTAGGCCGGTTGGTCGGATCCGAATCGGATCGATGAGATCCGGTGAGCATAAGGGTTAGGTGAAAGTGAAACCGGTATAATACGGACACACGTGCAACGCACGCTGGTAAGGCTGCTCTCTTTGTTTATCTGCCATTGCCTTCTACTTATTATACTATTCACCTCATCATCATCATCATCATCAGCTTCTCCGCCCATTTTTCATATCTGCAGAGCATCTTTGTGATAATGGCAGGTCAGTGAGTTATCTCTATATCTATAGACATATTTACATCATCCATGAATTAATCAGGTGTTCAATCGAATTAAAAGGCCCTGTTTGATCGCATTTCTTTTAAGTTTTTCCTTTTTATTTATTATGTATATCCGAGTCAGCAATTGTTTACAAATCAGCTGCGTTATAACGACTTTAACTGTAATTCAAATCGGTATAGACAAAGTCAAGGTTTGATAATTCATCGACAATACGTTGTTTGTATAACCTCGAAGATTATGATTGATTCATACACTAGATTGTTTCATATAAAGGAGGATTATAGATACATATTCTTCATATTCTGCGAATTTAGTTTTATGTAGTTTTAATAGTTTATCGAAAAAATTGAGATATAGCTACTGAATGTGTTTGAAATGATTGAATTCGTATTATCTTTCCTGAATTACTAGCTTTTTGGGCAAAAAGTGTAATGTAAGTTAAATGTTTGATGAACTAAAGTGGACAATGAGTAGTATGCTTAGATTTTAGTCTTTTGGAATAGGCCAGGATCAGATTAGGGGTGCAAATGGTTTTCAGAAATTATGTTGATTAATATTAAAATATAGTCGTGAAATTCGTCTCCTTCGAACTTTTTGTTTATTGTATGTACCTTTTCGTGTTCTGTAGTTTTCTTTGTATTGATAAAGGATACAAAAGAGATGCTCCGTGCTCGATGCAAGTGAACAATATCTTGAAGTGTGTATGTGAGTAAAGCCTTGTTATTAGTGTCGTGATGTGCACCATTGCTATTCTTGGTCTCTATAGTTTTTTCTCCAACTTATATGCCCGGATACCCCTTATGTCGTTCTCTTGCTCACGTGTCCACATTCTTCCCTTGTTTATCTTAATTTCTTGAGTAATATGCTTAGTATTTTTAGTTGTAGTTTCTAAAGATTATCCCAAACAAATCTTCTCGATCTCTCAGGACTTGATAAAGAACAGAATCCGTGAGAATACACAAATTCAACAGATTAATAGATTTTTACTCTTTATTTGAAACCCTGATAATCTGAAATCTGATAAAACTCCGAATCTTTTATGCAGAAATGGTGGGGAAAATTGTTCATAATTTACCGAGTGCGCAATGCTGCCTGCAAGATAGGCAGTTCAGCGCCCTATATCAAAGGGAACGATGTCCCCACTATAAACGCAACTTGCTTCTCTTTCAAGGGAAGAAGTTGGCATTGACGGGGATCTCGGCCGTGCAATTGCATAATGTGTCAAATGTTAACCGAAGATTTGTTTACTGCAACGGTCTGTTCTAGACTCTTACCATCCAGGTCAATAACAAATGCAACCAAAATTTAAGGCCGCTAAAATTCTCAAGACTACTCAGATTCTAATATATATTGAGAGTGGTATATTGGACGGTAGAGGATAGAGATAATTAGTGATAAGCTTACGTTAGATATTCATCAGTGCGTATTATACTTCACGTCCTAGGTAGGAGAAAACGAGTATTCACCATGCTTGAATCAAAGAAGTGACTCTTATAAATAAGATAAATACATGATTAGGAAGCATATGAAGGTCGGTAATTCTTACAACAATCTTTCTCTAGATGAAACTAAAAGTGAGGCAATCTGGTTTTTAATTCCTGTAAACAAATAATGCCTAGTGGGATATTGTTAAGTGTTTTTATGCTGCATTTAAAAAGTAAAGAGAGTGTTTTTATGTGCTTTTTGGCTTTTATCTTATCGTCCAAGAAGGTTGGTTTCTAACACCCTTCTCTCGCAGCTTCCGCGTCAGCTACTGCAGCACCATCACTTGAAAATGTAGATTTTCTCAAACTTCAAAATGGCAGGTATAAATTGCGCTTGTGATATATATTTTTTAATTGGTCGAGGTTCAGTTGCTACAAATATATAAATATTACTACAGAGTTGTACACAGAAAATTAATGTGTATATGTGATTTATTGTGAAACTTTTTATTTACATAGATACCTCAATGCAGTGACATTCGTGGTGTTGCCGTTGATGGTGTTGCCGGAGAACCTCTTAACCTCACGGAGCCAGTGACACAAGCCATAGCAGCTGCATTTGCAGCATGGCTTTCAGATAAGAAGGGTGATTCATCTAAACGTTTGAAAATTTCTATTGGCCATGATTCTCGGATTTCTGCACAAAAGCTACAGGTATCAATCCCCACTTTTGTTGCCTATGATGAACTTTGAAATTTCATATTTTCATTTACACGCATATATAACGCTATATACGTATGTTATTTGTCTGAAAGATTGACATGATTCATCCAGGATGCAGCTTCTCGGGGAATCGCTGGTGCAGACTTTGATGTTGTGCAATTCGGGTATTGTAGCTGTTAAACACATCATCATAGACTATTCACTATCTTTCTATTATATCTGAATATTTTGTGTTAAATTCCTACCATATTACATTTCTGTAGACTAGCATCCACACCAGCAATGTTCAATAGTACGTTGACTAAAAATGAAGATGTCCTCTGTCCAGTTGATGGAGCTATTATGATAACAGGTAGCAAAAAATGGAACCAGATATTAAAGAATTGTCAAAGTGGAATGCGGTTATACACTTTTTCACTTACTGAATGCTTCATGTATTACGTTTGACAGCAAGCCATCTTCCTTATAATAGAAATGGGTTCAAATTCTTTACTAACACGGGAGGGCTTGGGAAAGCCGACATTAAGGACATCTTAGAGCGTGCTGCGAACATATACGAAGGGTTTACGCCAGAGTCTCTAAAAGAGGCAGAAAGTAAAACTTCATCTGCTATCAGCAAAGTTGACTATATGTCTGTATATTCTTCTGACCTTGTATCAGCTGTTCGCAAAGCTTCTGGAAACACAGGTACTACTTTCCTTGATCTAAATTTTATTCAATGACTTGCCTTAAAGAAAAAATTATTAAATGACTTCCTTAAATGGCAATTTGTTCATGTTAATTATGTTACTTATTTTATGTTATCAGAAAAGCCATTGGAAGGATTTCATATAGTTGTAGATGCTGGGAATGGGGCTGGTGGATTTTTTGCTGTAAGCTTTCTTTAATGCTTTATGGATATTAATGCACAAGGTATTTTAAGTTAGGTAACTTCAATTTTTATTTTTTTATTTTCAGGGAAAGGTGCTGGAGCCGTTAGGTGCTATTACTTCTGGCAGTCAGTTTCTAGAACCAGATGGTAATAAACCAACCAACTGACTCGAGTATTTAGGTTATGGCATCAAAGTAACTTGAGTTAACTTGACTTGACTAATGGTCAGGTTTATTTCCCAATCATATTCCTAACCCTGAGGACAAGGCTGCAATGAAGGCCATTACCCAAGCGGTGCTTGATAACAAGGCTGATTTAGGAATCATCTTTGACACAGATGTTGATCGGTGAATATTTTATACACATTTTATATATTTCTTTAGGCTGAAATTTTTGAGCATTTTTGTAATTCTGTAAATCACGGTGTCTAAATCAGCTCTGCTGCTGTGGATTCCGCTGGTCGTGAGTTCAATCGGAATCGTCTGATTGCTTTGATGTCTGCTATTGTTTTAGAGGAAGTAAGTTTGTTGAATTGTTTGCAAAATTCCTTCCTATGACGAGTATGAGCTACTTACACTTTTTGTTTTTTCCTACTAGAATCCTGGAACAACTATCGTCACGGACAGTGTTACTTCAGATGGGCTTACAACATTCATCGAGCAAAAACTAGGTAAAAAACATCCTTCAGATATGCATCTTAATCAATCCAAGTGTATTCTCTGATTTATCAGGTTGTCTATCGTCATAAATGGACTGAATTAGATCCGCAAGATCTGACCCATTGGCTGATATTCTAAATTCTTGCAGGGGGGAAGCACCATCGATTCAAACGAGGGTATAAGAATGTTATTGACGAAGCCATTCGTCTGGTAAGACTTAACATAGGACAGTACTTGTCAAAAGTATTTCCAAATGACATTTTACTGCCATGCTTACATGGCATTTTTACAGAACTCCGTTGGCGAGGAATCACATTTGGCTATTGAGACGAGCGGCCATGGAGCACTTAAAGAGAATCACTGGCTTGATGATGGTGCATATCTCATGGTAGGTACTTCTTGTATATATTTGTATATTCATTGTCTATTACTTGATTCGACTTTATTTGCAGGTCAAACTATTGAACAAACTTGCTTCAGCCAGAGCTTCAGGTCAAACTGGTGGTAGTAAAGTTTTGACTGATCTGGTAGAGGAACTGCAGGAACCTGGTTTTGCTGTTGAGCTTAGATTAAAGATAGATCAAAATCATGCAGATCTTAAAGGAGGGTATGTCGATTGACCTGCATAATTACTGACTATGCCTTGAGAATTTGAAATTATTCAGGTGACGTTTAATAGCTCAAAATCATGCAGATCTTTCCGTGACTACGGGGAAGCAGTGCTTAAGCAATTGGAAAACAAAAGTGAATCAGATCCCAAGCTTCAAAAAGCTCCTATTAACTATGAAGGAGTACGCGTTTCTGGCTGTGGTGGGTGGTTCCTTCTGAGACTTTCACTTCATGACCCTGTATTACCACTTAACATCGAGGTAAGTTAAAAGTCTTTTAAACTATGCAATAAATTGTAATCGCGTATGGAAGAACTAAATAAACATGATAAAAACTGCAGGCACCAAGCAAGGAGGATGCAGTAAAACTCGGGCTAGCAGTGCTATCAGCTGCAAATGAGTTCTCCGCTTTGGACGTATCCGCCTTGGAAAAATTTGTACAACAGTAATTTATTGCATAAAACTTCTTTGTAAAAAAAAGTGAGCTGCTTTTGGGGATATCTGTTGTAATAAGTAGTTTCAGGGCTCAGAAAACTGTCTAAGTTTGGCAGTACCAGTAGTTCTATAACTAAAAAGTAAAAACACAGGAGAAACTTACAAAAGAGTTTTGATTTTTGAAGCGATTGATATCAACGTGGCATACATTAATTATTTTGATTTGTCACCAATATGTGTATGATTTGTGTTCATATGTTACTTTCATAATAAGTGATGGGGCTGCAAAAAAAACTCAAGCTTTAATCGAGTTATTTGAACTAGATATCAACTCGAGCCCCCGCAAATCAAACTTTATTGAGTTTGAGTACAAATAACAAGCTCGGGATATATGAAGGGCCAAACTTGACCTTCTCGAACTTGAACTGAATTATTAACAAGCTTTTAGAGGACTATGTAGTATGCTAGTCGAGTAAGTATTATAAATGTACATTTTACAAAGGGAAAGAAACCTTAAATTTCCATATATCTTACAAGAACAAGCAACCACCAGACTATAATGATATACAGTAACAGTTGCTGTGAACCCTAACATGCATTACTTTGCTTGATTCATCGTACCTTTTGAAATAGTAGTGGGACCAAATGAATCTAACAAGTATTTTGGTTTGTATCAAGGAGTTTCATCATGAAGTTGAACTGCATGTCTGGTGCGGTCCTGGGCTGGGGCCATTTGGCTCCTTCAGGTATTTTGATACTTTTAAAACCCTGGCTACGATATAAATTTATGGCACCAGGGTTGTTTAGGTCACAATGCAATGCAATGGAACGACATCCCCAGCTTCTGGCTTGGCCCTCCGCTTTTTCTATGAGCCTTTTTGCTATTCCCTTCCGTCTAAATCTTTCTCTAACTGCAACATTCGACACATATGCAATCCCAGTCCTGCAAACATAGACTCATGTAGGATTAGTTCCTATAGTTTGACTTTTGAAGTCAACCCTCTTGAACTTCAGTTTCAAGAATTCATACTGACACATAAAATGTCAAACATAGAAATTTCCAGATTAAAAAACATATCGAAGCAGTAGAACTTCAAGTTGGGAACTAGTTAATTTGACATTAAACGTCGAACTATTCATTAGCATAACTTGATGCATTGTTGGATGAGAAAGATCAACTACTTTGACCAAAAAAGTCAAAGTTATCTCTAAATAGAAGTTCACCTTCTTTGTCGGAGAGGTCCTTTCCTAGGAAGAAAATCAGCTACAGTATCTAAAGTCAAAATCCCAGCAACGTATCCCTTATTCAGACTAATTTTTGCACCAAAACCAGCAATTTTGAGATCTTCATCACCAATAAAGAAAGTTTCGTCTTCAGAAGCACCGGTAACAGCAACCAAACATGTTCTTCTACAACCAGTGGGTACTGACAATCCAAAAACGAGTGCAAGTAGCCTGTCAATCCTCAGAACAAAGTCTAATGGGAATGAGTATTCAGGGAAGAAGGAGCTACAATGTGTTTCTGCAACTTCCCAACAATCTTCAATTCTTGCCTCACGAACAACAATTTCAGGGGAGACGATTGGAAATATTTCAACAACTTGACTGGCTTTGCAAATTCCTATAGAGTACACACAAAACAATAAATAATATAATTTTAATTTTTTAATAATTAATAATGAGAAGAAAAAGAAAAAGCTAATCGGAGTAACATTATCGTCCCTAACTTTAATCACTCTACTGAAGCTAAATTTATGATTATGATTCTTGGTATTATTATTATTCTTGAACGTCACTATAATCACTTTAATAACGCAAATCGAAACACCTCCTGAATTTAAGCTTACTCGTAACGTCCCAAATAGATTCATACCTGAACTACTCTGAGTCCCAAAAGAAATGTTATATTTGACATGATACCTAGCTTGATAGAAACATTTGACTATTATAACAAGTTTTTCTAAATACCCTTAAATGTAAATTATTATTTAACATATTATAAAAATCTTAATGTGGATCAAATTTACTACTACTTAGTTCCCATAGAAAATTGCATGTGTTTGTGATGCCCTTGAAAATCAAGGCATCTCCTTATTCCCAAAAGTCATTAGTATTCTAGTTACACGATGTAACCCTTCCAACTTGGTAATACTATTAATTTTGGGTTAAAAGTTTTTTATTATTATGTCGCTCTTGAAAAAATGTTTTGCGGCATCCAACTAACAAATACTTTCGCACTCTCACTAAGCTTTATATCTTCTGAAGTGTCCCAATTTTCACGAGATCAAGGGGTAACATTATTGGTATTGTATCATCACTGAAATCAAATTGATACCTCGTTTTCGGAACGGATTTTTGTTATCACCAATCAAACTCTGTACACCCTACCCTGAACTTTTTTTTTTTGCATGTTAGCTTAAAGTCTTAAACTACAAAATTAAACATCTAACCGAAGTTTGACCAACTAAATTAAAGCTAGCAGCCACCCACAAAATCAGGAACACATACATCTAATACCAAAAACCCCAAAAAAGCCAAGCGAATTCTCATTGAATCCAATTCGAAAATGGCACCAATGAATATGCCACCAACACTCATATAACTGAAATCAAGAAAAACAGATAAAGACAGACATGACAACTGAATTAATAACTTACAAATCAAAAAGATCAATTTTTTACTATTAAACTCAATAAAGCCACAAATTTTAACCCCAGATCAAAATACCCAATTGCGATTATGCACCTATACATACATATTAACATATACTTACATCTATAGTCAGCAAAAAGTACCTGATCTGGAAAGATGATGAGAAAGAGAAGATTGATGAACCCTAGAAGGATAATAAATTGGTAATTTGTTGTAATTGGGAGAGAGGGTAGTTCCCATAGGTATGGTCCACATTTCTTGGGTCAAAATATACAAATTCTTTCTCTCTTTGATTCAGATTCTTGGATAATTTTAGTTTGGATCAAAGAAAGATGAAGAAGATGATGACAGAAGCAAGAACTTGAGAATTTAGGATTCCATGCTAACAGACAACATTTGTTATTCTCGTTATACACTCGACAAAAACTGAATTGTTGTGTTGTGTAGCCGTATGCGTTGTTTTTTTCTTGGAAGATGGTTTCCGGGTCGGATCGGGGATTTCAAGGCTGTTAATGGTATTGTTTGTCTAATTATTGGTTGTTAAAACATAATAGCAACTTCTTAATGGGGATATTTAATTTTAATTTATTTCTTAATAAATTAAATTGTTAGATAGAGTAAGTTGTAATATGAGAATGTGACGAAAAAGGTCAGACATTAACACTTTATTAAGTCTATATATAATTAATGATTTAATGATAAGTTGTTATTGATCAACTTGGACCTTTTTTTAAGAAAAATAAATGTGCGATAACTAGTTTTTAAAGCTTTTAAATATTTGCATTTTATATTTGATATGTTTACTTCCTATCAAAGTTGAGTTGGTGACAGTTTTGTTATTAAAAAATGCAAAAGTAAAACTGAAAAATAATGCAGAAATATGTTTACAGATTTTAATTCATCGAAAATTAATAAATGGGTGTCCGTATAATGTAGTAAAAAATAATTTTTTAACGGTATTTCTGTTCACATTAATAAATTAAATAATATAAATTTTCAATTTAATCCTTAAAGAATATATACGAACAATGTAGAATCATTGTAAAAAAATAAAATCAAATGTTAATTATGATAAGTCTTAAATTTTTATAATCATGAGAGTTCACGTAATATTCTAATTATCAAATAAAATTACTAAATAATAAGGGCAAAATATTCATTTTCGATTGTACTTCTAATTTAATTAAAAAAATAAAAATAATTTATAAGAAATTATGATAATTATAACATGACATCTCCGATTTTGGTCTTGGCCTTCTTTGGAGTATTTACGACACAAACAATAAACATAAACTGTTTATGCAAATATACATGTTCATGTGATCTTTTTTTTCTTTTGCTTTTGAACAGTTCATGTGATCTTTTGATAAGTCATTACTCACATATATGCTAATATAGTATTGAAGAATTATCCAGCAAAACAATGTTGTTTCTATACACATAATAAAAATCTGGCATTTGCATAATTGCATATGTTACACCTATAGTACTCGTATCTGTTAACACTATGTCTAATCTAACAAGTTTATTGCCTTTATATTTTTTGTTTTCAGTTCGCAAGATGACAGATTCTAACATATATGAACCACTCTCTTTTTTTTTACATCAAATAAACTAAAATAAATAATAAGTATATTGATAAACTTCTGATGTCTTTTAATTTGAAAAATCTACACGTTTTTGGCTTTTTGTAATTAAACATATGGGTTGCAACCCATCTCTCTTGGCTGCAGGTTTTGAAAGAAACGGGATTTGATGTTTCAAAGCTATCAACAAAAATGGGTATATCAATATGATATTTGGGCGACAGAAAGTACGACTGTACATAGTTGGAGGTGTGAAAGACAATAAAAGTAGCCATGGTTCGAAGTCCTTCAACCACAGCCCTCGTAGAAACTTCAGGAATTTTCAGTCAATAGAAACTGTGATCTTCATAAGAGCCAACGTGAACAATTAATGCACATAGTAGAGCACTAGAGCACACTCACCAGATCTATCGGTTATCACCTGCACAGTTAAATCCTGCAAGTGCTCATGGGCTTTTCACCCTATAAGCTGTAAATTACAAGTATGGTTTGGGGTTTGAAGACGTCAGTAACTACTCGTATTATTCTTTTCTGATGAGTAAAGTTGGCATGCTTAGAAGGAATGGATTGAATCTAATTTGTCTTGTCAGAGAGTTTAACCAAAGCTTGGAGTGTAAAGGAATGGATTGAATCTAATTTGCCTTGTCAGAGAGTTTAACCAAAGCTTGGAGTGTAATTGATACGCATAGGACAATCGTTGATCTTTTTGCTTTTTAAGAAAACACTTGTCTAGGTCAACCAAAACGAACCAAGTTATTTTCAAATATTCTATGTATAATTAGCTCGTCCTCAATGAGAACAATAACACTGATCATTGAGAACTTTGTCTATGGAATGGATGTCACTGCAACAAGACCGTCAAAGAACCATAGGAATCTGTTCATTGTGCAATGCAACATCTTGGATCTAGCAAGTTTTATGAACTCGTGGTATTCAAGATTCACTTCTGTGTATCTAAACCATCTAAAAGAAACAAGATGTTACAACTAGATGGATAATGATATGTAGTAATAGCTTAGCTCTGTACCTTTTAAACTCGAGTCAAAGACAAGCTGATGATACATCCCGAGTGTCATACCAAATCGTAAAATTATACAACAATATTTTCCAAGATTCTACCTACAACCCAGATCAGCAAGACCCCGTTTACAGAAGTACAATGTACTTGTTTCAAAACCCATACAACTCCCAATTTCCCTTGTGCAGACAACCCAACGTCCCAACCTACTATGATTGAACTCCAGCCAAAAACACAACGCCACCAGAGGCCGACGGCAACAACCTCCCAGTCTTGTCTCATCCCAACATGAACGTGTATATATGTAAAGCAAGAGTAGCCAAAAGTCGGATACCTACATTTATAGATTTTGCAGTATATATTGCTTCTTGTTTTAAATCATTTCTCACCTTATATTAAATTTGTAACACTTTCAAGTTCTCTTCCAATTTGGATTCTTGATATTTGCCCTCTTCTTCTTTTGGTACTGACAAACCGCCCACTGTGCTGGCAGAAATTACTGGCTGCTTGATATGAGACTTTGAATCTTGGGCAGCAGAGACAGGATGCCCTTTTTCCTCTATTGGTCGTATCGAGCTGGGGGATGGCTTCATAGGTGATTTGGTGATGTTGGGAGCAGAATAAACTGGCACCGCTTGTCTTATAGTGACTGGCTGTGCTACACCACACATGGTTGGTGGCAGCCCCCTGAACTGTGGTGGAAACTGATTAGGCTGTGCCATCCCCATATGAGGAATGGGAAGCGGTGGAGCAGCAAAAACAGGAATCACATTGCGTATGGTGACAGGCGGGGCAATCCCGTGATGAGCCCTTAAGTGGCCGACAGGGATATAAGGTGCAGCTCCAACTGCAGGGAACTTGTGAGGTCGAGTTATTGTAGGGTTTTCACGTACCTCAGTTGCGATGGTGAATTTGAATTGGTTTTGTGTAGGTAATTTTGAGGGTGTGGTGTTATGTGGTGTTTTGTTGGAAGTTTCGTCATCATCTAACAATGAGGCGAGGTGTGGCCTACTTCGAGGAGTTGTTTTGGGGCATATTAAGGGAAGTATTTTTGATGTTGTGGATGGAGGTGAAGGTGCAGAATGTGGCTTTGGATTTGGTGGTGGAAACTGGATAGGAAAGGGCATATTCGACATTCTTGCCTTTAATCTAAATTTCTGTAAAGCACGAGCTACAATCACATGCTCCTGTTCCTCGACAACCCCTTTTTGCAATGATGAACTTTCTGTTTGCTGGGTCACTGAACAGACAAAAATCAGTCATTTGGCAGATATTGCAAGACTGCTCCATATATGAATACAAAATGACATGGCTTACAAAGTTTTAAAGATGACCAAGCAGACATGGCTGCATTCTTTTCAGCTTGCTTCTTATTCTTAGCTGGTTCACCCGTAAATGTACAGCCAGCCAATTCTACGGTGCCGGTAAAGACGGGCAAATGCCCAAGGCCTGACCTACAAGTTGTATACGTTGGTAACGACGCCCCTACTCTTTGAGAAACCTCCTGCAGTAGGTTCTTGTACACCCCCGTCTCGTCCTGTACATTTCAAATTTAGCTGGGTAAGTAGAGCTCTTATAAAAGTTGTTAATTATAAAACATAAGCTTTACTGCAGTTATAAAACATGTCAAGGGAGTATATATGAAAACACCCCTCAAGAGTTCAAAAGAATACATCCTAGAGTGAAACAGATTAGTAATCCGTAAAAGAATAAAACTGCAACGGTATAAAAGAAGATCACAACAAAAAGGTTTTAAAATGGCCTGCAATTATCATATTCCAAGAGACTTATTAAACATCAGTAACATTAAGCATGCTTCCATGTTCGTAGGCACTAATTGTAACCATAATTGCCTGCACTGTATTTAAATCAATACTTTGATCAAACCATTTATAATGTTGTAGGTCATCACAATTGAAAATTGTCAGTTTCTGAAACCACAATCCCCGCACATCAGTAAAATAATTAGTGATATGTTCGAACGAATAGAACGAGCATGAATATCGAACAAATATCAAACTTGCTCATTGTAATTAATGAGTCCTCATTTCTTATAAGGCGATGAATATCTTTAATCAGTAAGAACTAAAAGCACTATTTTCCTCCTAAACCTAAAATTAAACTTTATAAACTGAAAATACATACACATTTGGTAAATCTCAATAGCAATTGACTTACTACAAACCCTAGAAATAACTCACCAATATCCTAGCAGCCAAAGAATTAGACGGACCACGGCTAGCAAGTGCATTTAACGCCACCTCAGCAGCTGAATGTTCCGCCTGCCTTAATGTGGTACAATAATTGGGGCTCTCATACGTCTCGCCGTTAAAGTTAACTGTAGCTTTAAACCTCGGCGCGTGATCTGGACCTTCTCTAATACTTATATACGAGGGTAAATTAAAACAGCTTCTCTGTGCCAGCTCCTGCAGCTGGTTCTTATACATCTCTCTCAATTATCAATTTCAAATCAATCAATAAGCTCAATTTGACTACAATTAGGTCAGATCAGACCGCCGATCAATAATGCTGATCATCGATTCCGACTGTCTCCGATCGTAATCGGAGGTTCTCTAGGGTTTTGATTTCGGTAGCACCGCGTGTACATACATGTGTATGTATATGTATATAAGTATATTACCGATATAGAAGATATAGATATAGAGAGAGAGGGATTTTGGAAACTTAGATAACAACGAAGTAAGTGAGAGAGAAAGTAGAGTGGGAGTTTTGTTAGGAACCCGTCACCCTCATGATAAGATGTGTGGGTGATTTAATCCCAGACGTTGGATTTTATATATTTTTGGATTACTGTACGTGATTAAAGGGATTAAATATGGTGCATGGGATGTTTTTGCGTCTCGAAAATTATTGTATATAAAAGGCATGAATACACGTCCTAACCCTTACTATCGATTTAATAATGTGTTGTAAAAAGGTTTAACATAAATATATATATTTTATTTTAAATTTCCTATCAATCTATTTAACACCGTCAATTCAATAAAGTATTGTTAATTATTATTATATATATTAATTAATAATAATTAATAATAAATAGTAAAATAGTACTATTTATTTGAATGTTAAAATACTTATTTTTTGTCCATACAATAAATGGAGAAGGTGATTAAAGTGTGGCAGGCCCATCCAAGTTCAATGGCCTAAATTAGTTTGCACATTAATAAATAAATTGATCGATTTCATTTCAGATCGTGTATTATAAAATACTTCCATATTTGGTATTCAATTTCTAATGTGTTATGTTTTATTTCTTATTTTTAACTACTTTTTCTTTTATGTTTTATGAATTTATTCACATTTGATTTTAAAAAAATAAATAATAATATCAAGAATCTTAGTTACATCAGACTAAGAAGAAATGGAGTGATTAGTATTAAAAACGTTATTTTTATTTTAATCTACAGTATAAATATAAATTATATTATACAACTCATTAATTAATTAATAATTAATTCATTCATTAATGGTCTACGATCAAACATGATTTTGGTCAACATAATACTCCAACTAACACTCAATGTCTTAAAAACCCTAACATTAATTAACCCAAAAATGAATTCAATTTCTAGAAGGAACTAAATCTCAATTTTCTAAAAACCTAATCAAATGATATCACATTTTTATTATAATAATAAGGACAACAGTTAATGCTTTAATGGTGAAAGTCACTCTCTAATCAAAGCCAACTACTATGATGTCTCCTAATTAATTTGGTTTAAACTATTTAATGTACAGTCTAATTTACAAAATCAAACTCTATTCCATGAAATGTCTTTTTCTATGATTATTGTTATAAATTCATTTACCAAAATTGAAAACAAGATTGAAATAGGTATTTAAACCTTCACACATATCACATTTATCTGTCAATTTATGTATTTATGCATTTGATTATTACTTCTTAAGTAGATGTAGATAGTAATGTGGCATACCTTATGTCACTGAAAACGTCATCCATCCATATATATATATATATATATAAGAAAAAAAAGAAAAAAAAAACCCTAATATGAACTTATTAATTTGTAAGAAGCTTTGATGTAGTTAAAATAATAATAATAATAATAATAATAATAATAATAATAATAATAATAATAATAATGATATTTAGCTTTTAAATGAATTTTGATTAGGTGATATGTAAATGGTGATCAAGTGATATATAGTTTTATTTCATATAAGGTTAGTGTATGATGTGAAATATTATGATTCAACATATCCTGACAAATATCTAGAAAAATCTAATTTAAAATTATTACTTGTTTAAAAATCACAATCAATTTAATACGTAGAAGAATTAAATATGTCAAAATAGGTTAAATGCTTTTTGTACTGTATAATAATAACTTATATTTCATTGGATACTTCATTACTACATTTTAACCATAAATAGATAGACTTTGACTTCCTACCAAAGAGTTGAAGTTTCAAAGCCTTGACTTTTTTTTCTTATTATTATGAATTCAAATTCAAATATACTGATAAGACATACTATACTGTAAGATAAGGTCCAGAAGGTGGAAACTTAGGCCAATATCACCAAGCAATAAGGCCCATTATGGTTTTAGGCCTTTATTTAATTTATAGGCCATTTGTCGTAGAACATATTTGTAATTTGTAATATGAAATATAGCAATATAAACCTACAAATAATATAGAAGATCCATATCCAAAGACTTTTGCATACTTTTGATAGGCTCGTTAAACTTCTTACATGGCCCTCCTTTTTTGGGCCGTGAATACTTCATTAACATTGCTAAAAAGCCTAAAACTCCTCTCAACTTGGTCAATATTTCTTTTGTTTTTAATTTATCCAAGCAAACGATAAACCTTCTTATGATTTCACGTTGTGAATTTAAACCTTCTCCAAATCACATTTCATTACCTTTTTAATGCTGAAAAAATACACATTTTGCACGTTTCTTTATTATAAACAAATTGGAAATCATTATATAGTTTTTATGTTAATTGCTTTTAAGTCAAGATGCGTACAACTAATAGAAGTTAATGTTAAACTATAACATAAGATAAATACTGTAGCTAAGATGATAGTAATTATACCATGTCAGTTATGCTTATAGTAGCTGAATGAAGGTCTTTATTATTGTTTCATCAAATACAGCGTCAGTATAGCTTTCATTCGGTATTATGTTGCTCGTTGATCTTTCACATACCTGCTATGTTTGACATCATCTTTTTCCCTTATACTTGTTTTATTACTTCTCTAATAGATTAATAAACAACGTTAGAATAAGAGTAAGCTACTTAAATGACGAGTACCAAAATTTACATGACCACATGTTAACTCTTAATTCTCAGCAAATTTATTATTAGTTTATTATTGATGCATTGTTTGTGAATAATTATTTTTGTAAATAATAATAATAGTTTTTATAGAATATGACATTAATGAAACGCTTTTAACAGTGATTTGTCAATGTACGGTGCTTTTAGCGTCTGGAATGAATAATTAATAACAGCGATTTGTTAAGGTACGATGCTTTTAGCGTCTGTAATGAATAATTAATAATTAATCTGAATAACCGAATAAACCAAGTGTCTATTTATTAACGGGTATTGAAGTTGAGTTAATAATGTCTAGTTGCCAATAAACTAGTTAAATTCGTTATAAAGTAACAATATTGTTGCTTAGAATATTGAATTAGTACTGTATTTGTTAATATAATGACTTTTCAAGATTGATACAAATCAGCAGGTGATACTTATAATGTCAAAATATAATATAAAAGGTTAGTGCTAAAATTATACTGAAAGTTCATCTCGTGAATGATTATTTGTTAAATTTTACTAATAAAATAACAATATAAATAAATAGAGAAAATTATTGGAAATGAAAAAAGATATACACAAACATTATTGACGCCGTTAAGGGTGGGGACTAGCAAACGTATATACTCGGGGAGTATCGGGACAAGAAGATTAAGATAAAGTAAAATGTAATCATTCGTCGTATACTATTAAAAAGTTTTCGTTCATTACCAATTATGTTTTTACGATGTTGTACTTTATAATATTATAAAATGCGGTTAAAGTATGCGAAGATTTTTTAGTAAGTTGTGAATCACTCTCTTTAAGAAAAATGACGTGACGCAGCTTCCATATACTTAAAAGGTGACCACCTAAAAATACAATTTTTTTCCTTTATGTTTTGAGCGTTAATCTTCACATAACTAACTAACTAACCATTTAAACTTGGGCTGCTCAACTATAAATGTCAAGACCGTTTAATTATAAAAAACTCATTTTGTTTTGTGAACAATTTTATAAAAAAACTAAAAAATTGAAAAAACATGTTCAAGTTGTAGGCTTTATAGATAAGTAAAAAAATTTTAAAAAAATAATAACTTATAATTTATTGTTTTCTACATTTCTTATTATGAGAAATGAAAACTTCATTCCTTATATTTAAACGCGTTTTCTGAATTTTCAATAGTTCTTTAAATGAAATAAAATACTAGAAAAACAAAAAAGAAAAAATGAAAATATATTTTTATAACTAAACGTCCCATTAACTAGGCATAATCTTGCATGATGTTGTTTGAGGGAAAAAGATCATTTGGCGAATGATTTTAGATAAACTAGTCAATTACCCACATTATGCGGCGAAAACAAATAAAAATTATATGTTATGAAATAATTATTGTAATCTTAGTTTGTATCATAATATAATAAACATATGTGTTATGTTTTTACTTGACTACTATAACAAAGTTGATGTGTCACCTAGTTACAATTAACACTTATACATCGTAAGCTAAAGACAAATGTATACTTTATTACAGACACACTAAAGATATATAATTGATACTAATATTAAATAAAATAATATTGATCAAAATAATAACTAATTTTCTCTCAAAATGCTACACGATTGCTAATTTAAATTTTAATTTATTATTAATTTGTGTTACATAAAGTTAAAGTTGTTGGTAGAATCTAATATGCTAGTTTAGATTATCTTTAGGATACTAAAAAATAATAATTTATACATATATACATATAGTTTATTATAGAAAAAGACAAATAATTTATTGATTATCATTAAAGATAAAAGGTTTTTATATTTTATTTGATGGATGGAAAAGTTAATTTTCAATCTTAAAAAATTGTAAGGGATTAAATCATACGAGAAAATACTTTATATTAGTTTAAATACAAATTATTATTCAGCATTCCAATATTCTATTAAATGCAAATTAGCCTGGAGCATGCGGCGATCGTAAATCCAAAATACAAATTAGCTTGGACCATGCTACGATCCTAAATTTTCTTGTTTGGATATTGATTTTGATATTATATTCACTAGTTTATAAATACGTGATAATACGGATCGAATTTAATTTTTATTTGATCAATTTTTTATATACCCTATAGACCCGCTATAATACGGGACATATTTAATTATAATAAAACGAATCAAGTATTGTGGCCTATATTTTTATATAGTTTATATACTCTTTAATTTTTATAAATAAATAAAATATGTGGTCTAATTTTTTAATTTAAATAAATACATTTGATTTTTTATATAGTTTATAGAATAGCTATAATGCGGGACAAATTTAAATTTAATAAAATGAATCAAGTATTGTGGCCGATTTTCTTATATGGTTTGTAAACTCTTTAATTTTTATAAATGAATAAAATATTTAGTCTAATTTTTTAATTTAAATAAATACATCAAATATTTAAGGGACGAAAAGTATAATTATATGAAAGAAATTAAAATCGTTAGATTATAAATGGTGGAAAATAATGAAGGGTTCAGATTATAGGCTCTTTAATTTTTATAAATGAATAAAATATTTAATCTAATTTTTTAATTAAAATAAATATATCAAATATTTAAAGGGTTAAATGTGTTATTATACGAAAGAAATTAAGATCGTTTGATAGTGTAAGTAGATAATTTTAATTTTAATGCATTTTAAAATAAGATGGATAATTACGAAAGGCTTTTATGTTTAAAGTGGGTATATGTATATTAAATGAGTAAGTATGATATTACGAGGTTTAAAATTGGTATGTGAAAAATCAACCATTTGTTTACATATAAACGATTAATTCATTGTCACAAATAATTATATATAGAGTTAATTATGCAGTTAGTTTACGTAGTTATACTGAAATTATTTGTTTAGTTGTTTAAACTTTTTAATTACGTTGATAGTCATTTATTTTAAAAATTGTTACTTGCATGGTCCTTTATATTAACATCCGTTATTTTTTAAGCTTTTTGTGAAAAGCTACTTCTAATAGATTTGAGAATTTGAATTTATTATTAAATTATAAAGTAACAACTTGTACATAACAAACAAAACTTTTATTTTTATATAATTTTTTTATTTAAAAACTAAAAATTAACATTCATAGAAGCTTTTAAAACCAAGTACCTAAAAGACCTTACTGTAACCGAAAAACAAGATTAGTAGTTTGTGGGCCTTTTCGGTTAGATGCTTCACTATAGTGGTTCGGCCCGTGAGCTGCCACAAGGACCCCACCGACAATTACCCACGTCCACGCTGGATGGTCACATCAATATTTATCATTTAAAACCTCGTCGCTTTACAATTTCTATTTCATAATTTTCTTTCTATTATCTACGTCTCGTTGTAACATCGTTTGGTATAGAAATAATAGTAATAGTAACTTAAGTGAATCGAACAAATGGACACATGTTTCTAATAAGTTTTGAGTTATATTAAATAGATATAAAAATTCATATCTAAATCCTTGCCTAAAACTTATCAAATATTTTTTAAAGTTATAATTCTTCTATTTCAACGCTTAAATAAAAAATTATATAATTTGAAATGAATTGATAGAATATTAGTTATATATTTATATTCAAAACAAATTTAACTTTTAAAAAAATATATATATCCAATAAATAAATTATTGACGGTAATTAATGAGGATAAATTCAAAAGTTAAATAATTTAATTAATTATTTTTTACACGTAAATAATTTTAAAATAAAGAATAATAATTAATAATAATATAGACAAGGAAAATAAGACGGAGTAACTAATACATTTTTATTTTTATTTTTCAGAACCAAAACAATTGGACGTCTAAAGTTAATCTACCCAAATATTACGGTGATATGGTTTGGGAAAACCTTAAATTCGTACTCAACATTTTCAATCTTCACTGTAATAGGCTACCCTTTTAGGGCTAAAATTTGATGCAACTAATCCTAAAACAAAAGAAGAAAGATACGTTATCATTTTAGTAGTCCGTTGTGGAAAATAAATGAATGTTTCCGTTTTTTCGCAAGGCCCACAACGGTCAAGTAAAGAGCACCACAAAGTCCAATGTGCTATCTAGAATGTTCTCATACTTGTACCAACTGCATTACCAACAGTACATTCGAATGGCCAATTAAACATGACAACATTTGCCGACGACGATGCCGTTGAAGTGACATTTTTGCGGCACGTGGGACCGATGTGGCCATCGGACCGCCAAAGAATCACAGACCATACGATTTTCTTACGGTTTATTTCTTTATCTGGCCCGGTCCACGTAGGGTTGTTCCGGAAAACACTATTTCCGACCACATGTTACGCATGGGACAGTTATATTGTTACTTTATTCTTTGCATGACAAGAAAAATAAATATAAATATATTCTTCTAATACCGGGGGCTTTGGATTAGGTCTTTTCTTTTTCTTACTTTTTTATCTTTTACTTTAATGTATATACATTCATTCGTACTTTTTCTTAATAGATAGCGTGTAACGACTCGTTTAATATCGATATGAGATGAGAAATTTGAGTTTCTTATAAGTCTAAAGTAGTAAGCTACTAGTATCCTTTCACTATGGTTTTAGTTGAACTTGAAAGATACCTAAGTAGTCCATTACTTTCAGCTTTGAGGGGCGTTACATATGGTATCAGAGCCATAGCCTTTCGGGGTATGACAAGCACGCGACTCGTGCATCTTCTCGGATATGGATCCTGATTATTCATTATGTTTCGACCTGACGAGGACGTCAGAAGTTTAAATGGGAAAGTTTGTAACAACCCGTCCCACATCGATATGAGGTGAAAAATTTGAGTCTCTTGTAAATCTAAAGTAGTATGCTATTAGTATTCTTCCACTATGATTTTTAGTAGAACCTGAAAGATACCCAACTAATCAAATACTTTCAGCTGCTCTGAGAGGCGTTACATAAAATTTTATTAATTTAAAAGTTTTAATTACAAAATGGTTCCAATAAAGAGCCTTCTTAATTCACACATAAACTATGTAAGAGACAAACAAGTATAGCTAATGACACCTTAACAAACAATTCAATCTTATTAAGATCTATACGATCTATATGTTCATTTTGTTACTCTCTGCCTTGGAAAGTTGCTTTCTTGTTTTGTTTTCCCTTTTTCCTCTTCTAGATTCCTAATAAGATATCGTTAATTAAATATATCATCTAATCTATTCATAATTAATTGTTTTTTATGTTAAATAACTTTTGTTTTTGGCTTATTGAAGGTAGACGAGTTCATATTTTGAAGCTAACATATTGGGATTAATTCAAAAGAGTTTTTTTTTAAACTTGTAGTTTAAAAACTAATAAACATAAGCTCAATCACACAAGCAAATTCAAACACCTCAAAAATCATCAAAATGTTCATAACAATCACATTTATTAAGCAAACTATCATACTTAATCACTGATTCTCAAGATACCAATTTTACAAATATATATCGCGATTACGCTCTTTGTTCTGAGCATTCTTGTCATAATTAACCATCTTTGTTGGAAAATTTCGTTAAAAAATAAGTAATAACCATGATTTTGATGAATAAATCTTTTGGATTTTAACTAGATATATAATCTGTAATAACAAAGATAATGTGATATGTCTATCTATATATGGAGAACCAAAATGTATAAGGACATTGAGAATGTGAGACAGCTAAATTGTTTAACTAAAATTATGTAAGATTATTAATCGATTATCCACATACGGATCACCAAAACTAAATATAGTAAGTTAATAGCCATGTGAATGAAATCTCATAATGGAGGATAAGTGTTCTATTAAGCATATCATTAATATTTACAATTAATTATTTTTCTTTAATATTATATACGTACGTATTATATTATGGAATAAGAATCGATAGTAGCCAATAAGATGAATACATTTGGAAGCTCAGTGACAGAAGAGCACTGTTGAAGTATGATCTGGCCATGATTAAACCTGAGGTGTAGTGACTATTCCTATCCATGCTTCAATTATTGCACTTATTTTTTATTTTCTTTTTTCAGTTTCCGAATCAATCATATTCTCGATCATTTTATCTAGTATTTTATATATTTTATATTCCAAAAATCACAGCATTTGCTTATATGTTTTCTAATAATTCGTGATTAGGAAACATAAACGATTAGGTAAACTGAACGAAGAAAGCATAAATATCTTTACAAATCCAATTAACGTGCTAACTTGCTATTAATTTAAGAATAAATAAAATATATCATAATCATTAATATGTATTACAGATGGAAAAAGGAAATACAAATATGTACGTTGAATATTTAAAATAATAAAAAAAATATATTGCATTGACCACTAAAAACATAATAAAGTCACAATTAAAAGTAAATTACATGGATCGTCCTTGTGGTTTGTAAGAAATAACACCAATTGTTATTTTATTTTCAAAATTACACGGATCATCCTTGTAGTTTGCAAGATCGCACGTCCATAGACCTTGTGGTTTGCAAGATCGCACGTTCACGGTCCTTATGATTTGCAAGATTGCACGCCCATGGTCCTTCTGTATATGTAGCAAAAGGACTGTTGGCGTGCAATCTTGCAAACCGCAAGGACGATCCGTGTAATTTTAAAAATAAAAGGACGATCGGTGTTATTTTTAACAAACTATAAGGACGATCCTTGTAATTCACTCCAAAATTAATTATTGTTTCGTTGAAAAAATATCATTTTATCAAGCATGACCTTTATTTTAGCAATTTTGTTTTTTAAGTTTATACCAAATAACCGCATGAACTTTATTATGAGTTTAGTTTTTATGGTAGTATGAGGAAAAAATACATTATGAGTCATAGATTTGTAGTTATTTTTGTATAATTGTGACAAATAAAAAAAAGAAAAAGCAAATATGATAACTAGGAAAATTTGGTGCCACAACGGATCAATCATAAGTTGCTATTTTGGACCACCATTTGAAAGGGAGCCCAAAGTTGTATCAAGGAATATAGGAATTTTTGGTTCCATCATGTGGTATCGACCACCAAACTCTCGTGAACTATCATTTTGTCACCCCCTTTTTTAATTAAAACAAGTTGGTTTAATTTATATCATAATTAGGCTAAGCACACCCACTAAAACAATTTAAATTATAAAAGAATTGCAAAAAGCTCCATTAAATTTAATTAATCAGATTAGGTAAGGTTTTTGTAATAAGACAAGTTCGTCATCAAAAAGACAAAAATATAACAAACAACTAACTTATTATAGGAATTACATGTGTAGCGTGTAGACAAAGTATGGTAATAGGATTAGAAGTTTTGTTAAAGTAGTGGTGTATTATTGTTTCAAAAAATAGTACTATTATTGCCATAAGGAATGTGGTTAAAATTGGTCCATATCCCACTTATATAGTTTCGACTACTATAAAGTTGTATAAGTAAAGTTATCAGAAATCACCTTTACCAATTAATCGAGAAGACAACGATCTTATACACGTAACCGATCAAGCTTATGGGCCGATAATCACTCACTTGTTATGGATCAATATTTGCGATAAGCACCAAAATAGAGGCAAAGCTACTTTTTGGTTTGTAACAAAAACTTTATGATGCACTCGCATTTGAAGTTCCATTGACATAATGACATATGCATATTCAAGATCCGATATTGAATGGACTAACATAAGCTAGAGATGCGTTTGTGATCATTTTTAAATGTTCATATGGCCTTCGCAGTTCGCACAATCTAAATATCTTTTATTATATTTTATTTTTTTAGCTTGTAGGTTAAATATCAACAACTTTCTCAAGGAATGAATAAACTGTTAATTTACATAATTACCGATAAAGTGACACAAAGTAAAAGAAAAAGATAAAAATAAAAGCAACAAACTTTTTGTTTTTCTCCATAGGATGCATTGAATGATTTCCCCAAATAGTTATACCCAAAAAACTTATGGAAAACGTCGAGTTGGTGCTAAAAATATAAATTTTGACTAATTATGATATATATGCACCCGAAAATAGTAGCGAATTTAGAATTTAAAGTGAACAAAATTTTGTCATAGTATCAAAAAAATACGTTTTCTTATAAATATGTACGATTTCACAACAAATATTTAATTAGTACTTTTAACTTAATAAACTACAAAATAGGTTGATAATTTTTAGAACCAATAGCACAAGTTGTTTTGGACCCATAAAAATGACGTGGAATAAGTGTTATTCCTAACATTTACGTGGCCCCACCTTTGTTTGAAAATGCTTTGTGTTCTAAAATTCTTTCCAATATATGTATTCTGTACGTATGCATATATCTGAATATACTTTGCGTTCTAAAGTTCTTTCCTATATATGCATTCTGTACGTACGCATATATTTATTTATTTAAGTTTAAAGACATGCATACTAGGAAACTAGCTAGGATCTTTGTGCATATACTTATACTTATCTCTTAATATTGTAAACGTTAAACAACATAATGAAACAAACATCGTTGTTAAAGATTCACTGATGCGCCACATGTAAATCGACAAAATGTTATGTTAACCAAAATTAAATGAAAGTATTTATGTGGTAAGTAGTAAGTTAGTGGGACAACATCAAAAGGGGTCGGTGAAAACGAAATTTACAAAATTTAGTGTCGTTTGGACGGCATTATTTTCCACTCTTCCATAATTACAATCCACCTACTCTTAAAATAGCCGTTATACATTCTACACCCTTCTTATCTTATTTCCCTTTATATACACCTCATCACTCCACCATCTCACTCCACCACAATTTTTAATTTTACTTCTTCCTATTTTTCTTGAAAAGAAAAAAAATGACGAAAGATGTGCCGGAGCAAGGTTCGTTCTCCGCCAAGGACTACCATGATCCACCACCGGCGCCATTGATTGACCCGGCAGAGTTGACTAAGTGGTCATTTTACAGAGCTCTTATTGCTGAGTTCATTGCCACACTTCTGTTCCTTTATATCACTGTTTTGACTGTTATTGGCTACAAAAGTACAACTGACCCTGCCAAGAACGCCGACCAGTGTGGAGGTGTGGGTATTCTTGGTATTGCTTGGGCTTTTGGTGGCATGATCTTTGTTCTTGTTTACTGCACCGCCGGTATTTCCGGTATGTTTTTTTTTTCTTTTTTCTTGTTATCATTTAAATGCGATATTGAAAATTTATCAAAATGACCCAAATATAAATGTTTTTTTTTTTAAAAGAAAAAACATAATGGTACAAATAAAATAGTTACTATCTTTACTATTTTTAACATGATTTTTGTGGTCTTTATTTTTTTACTGTTGCTAAATAATACTTGTAAAAAATGTGCAGGAGGTCACATTAACCCAGCAGTGACATTTGGTTTGTTTCTGGCTCGTAAAGTGTCATTAATCCGGGCGTTAATGTACATGGTGGCTCAGTGTTTGGGAGCCATATGTGGTGTGGGTTTGGTCAAAGCTTTTAACAAAGATCTTTACAACCACTACGGCGGAGGAGCCAACACACTTGCCGATGGTTACAACAAAGGTACCGGCCTCGGTGCTGAGATCATCGGAACTTTTGTTCTCGTTTACACCGTTTTCTCCGCTACTGACCCAAAAAGGAGTGCACGTGACTCCCATGTCCCGGTACGGACACTAACCATTTATTTTTAAGTTTGTGTAAAGTAGGTGCAGTATAACATTTTTTAACGTGTCGAAAAAAATGTGAAAATTAATTTTTTGTTTATTATTTATGGTAGGTTTTGGCCCCACTTCCTATTGGGTTCGCCGTGTTCATGGTTCACCTTGCTACCATTCCGATCACCGGAACCGGTATTAATCCGGCTAGGAGTCTTGGAGCTGCAGTTATCTTGAACAACGAGAAAGCGTGGGATGATCAGGTATATTTTACTTCAATTTAACTTTATATATATTTAAAGGAAATAGTAATTTTAAATATGAACTTCAAAATAAGATAAAATGCACAAACTATGTTGAATTACTCAGTATTATTATTATTATCATCATCTTTTGGATAAGTAAATAACGAATTGCATATAGAGTAGAGTAACAACATCTTTTTCTTACTATTGTTTTAAAACAACTCAACTGTAGAAAATAATAAAAATAAAAATCGAAAACTAATTCTAAGAATTATTTTTCTTTCTTTTAAAATAAAAATAATACAGACAATTTACAATTGAATTTTAAATAAAGCAATTTGTATTTTTTGTCAAAAAATCTGAAATGATGTAAGAGTTGTATTTTACCCAATGTTCTAAATTTAGAATAGACAAAAGAAGAGCAATAACGATAGAAGTACTTGTAACTTATGAATTGATATTTGTATGTTAGTCTGAACTCGGTTGTTTTGAGTGTGGCAGTGGATATTCTGGGTGGGACCATTCGTTGGAGCAGCAATTGCAGCCTTTTACCACCAATTCATATTGAGAGCTGGTGCAGTCAAAGCTCTTGGATCATTCAGAAGCAGCACCCATGTTTAAGATTCGTCAATTATTGTATTTTCTTTCAGAACCCAAATTGAGAAAACTGAAATAATATTTATGCTTTAGCACTCGAAATTAAGTTAATGTACAATTGTTGGAATTTCAAAGTGTATGAGAGCAATGTCTTCTTGTACTTGGGATCATTTGGAGTGGCGACGGGTAGTTGTGAAACAATTGCCAACCATGTCAGTCACGATCAAATATCGTGATATGAATGCTCACAGTAATAATTTTCACGAGTATACACAATTATAAATTGGAATCTACATTTGAATTATTTCTCTATTTTTATAAAACCACAGTTACATTTAGTTAAATTAAAGGTAAAACTAATTATACAATAATTAAAAATATTATTTAAGTAATAAATAAAAAAACGTTACGACTGAAAAAAAAGAATAAAAAATAAAAAACGTAACGATAAAAAAATGCTACATTTTGAAATTTGGATGGAAGTGTCCAAATTTGCCGGATAAGATCGTTTCATAGTCCATTGTGCACTGCTTTATTGTGTATTTCTTTTACTCTTTCTTCATGCGTTGCAACTTTTCTCCTAAATTCGCCACGAAACAAGTTAGCCGGATTGGCAAAAAACTCTTCCTCAAGCTGACTAATTGCGAATCTAATATCATCTTGAATCGTGTTGTGCAATATCACACAAGTGTACATTGTTCTCCCCACATACCTTGAAGCACACTGAAGATACGTTCCACATCTTTTCGTACACTTTCTTAAAACTTTTTGAACTTGTGTCGTATATCATTAGTAGGACACGAATACGTTTTCACGAGTGTAACCCAATCTAGATAAATACTCTTGGCGAGGTAATACTCTTTTGTGTAATTATTGTCATTCACATCAAACGGTGCGAGTGGATCGGTATCGTTTTTGATGTCATTGAACAATGGATAATTGTTTAAAACATTGATGTCGTTGTTTGAACTCGTTGCGTCCAAGTATGAAAGACATATGTACATATCGTATGAAGTCACTACTTCAAATATAATTGTTAGGTGTTAGTGATCACCTTTTGTAAACTACCATTCCATGATTCTGGACAGTTTACCCATGACTAATGAATACAATCAATGTTTTTAACCGTTGTCAAAGTTTCAAATTTTTTATTATTTAAATGGTCGCATTACCATTATATTTTTTTTCTAACTTTCCTTTTTAATTTAAGCGTGGGAAAAGATTAAAAAATGTGTGGTACTAACTGTTTCTTTGTGCTCGCTTCGTGGATCCGATGACAACTACACACAAGTGTAGTGTGTACTCCGCCGAGCTCACTCCACGACACCCACCGGGTCTTATCATTTTATTTTTCTTCATTTTCGGTAGAAAGTTTATTTCGACGAAATGACTCAAATGCATGTTACGAACTATGCTGATTTAAAATAAAGAAATGGCAACTATTAATTTGCATTATATTTCATTTAGTGAGATACTACTCAAGTTGCAAATAAGTGGAGTTAGCTGTAAAAAATACAATTAACGGGGGGCTATTAATCAACCCCCGTGAAATAACCTATAACCTACTAGTAGATTAAACAAAAGACAAAATTATAAACCAACGTAAATTACATGTACGTGAACAAACTAAATTCAAAACGTGTGTGGAGGTGATAGTTAATATATTAGAAAACAATACTTTTAATCCAAATATATTTTCATCAGTGATACTAAAAACCCTTGCTCATCAAAGTTCAAACTTTAATAACTAGTAGAACACTAAATTTGAAGTATAAGATGATATGCTAAAAACCTTTGTCATTCTAGGAACTAGAGTAAATTTCAAACATTTCGATCCTTTCATTCATATAGCTGAGTGAGTATTTATGAAATTCCTGTGTATTTGTAACTTAAAAAAGAAAAAAAAGATTGTATAAAGAAACTTGAAACTTATCTTAAAAATTAAGCTTTTTGGGACATACGAAATCTTGAAAAGCATAAAATGGATCAAATAATCATTGATCCAGTAGTATTACGATGACTTTTTTAATAATGAGGTTGAAGGTTCAAGTACTGAGAATGGGACAATTATATATATTCATAAATTAATATACGTATTCGTGGTAGGAGCAGATCCATCATGTTAGTAGAGGGTTCCTTGATCTCATTCTAATGATGTTATTAATAGAAATACATGTAACTTTTTAATAGAATTAAAGCCCAAACGCAATCAAACCTCTCGTAAATAGTTTATTTGTATGGATAAAATATTAAAATGATTCCATTTTTATTATTTTTAAATTATTTTTGAAATAATTTTTACAAACACTAAATTTAATTTTAAGTTTTTGATTTGGTATTGATTTGGTAATACTATTTTATCCCTTACGACGTCTATCTCTGAATTCGCTACTAATTCATGCTACTGTGTATATGCCACTGGCATTTCTTTAAGAAAAAAGACAAAAAGAAACATAAACATGAATCCTAGGTGACTTTAACTAAAACTTGCTAATTATTCTTGATTTAGAAGGGAAGCAAAGATAAACCCCACCCATGATGCCATCACCTTTCTAGGCCGTTACGCCACATTAACTACACTTGTACTACAGTATTGAAAAGTAGTCTAATTTCGCATTATTATTTTACCTATTTATTCACAAATAAACCTGCTTTATATTTATATATCCCGCCCTTGTAATCTTTTGAAATATTCTAAGAATCATATGATGCTAAGAATATTTGCAGACAAATCGTTTAGTATTTTATTACTTTCTCAAGAATATATTTTTCCTTGTTTTTAAGTAAACATAATAAACATTGCTTTAAAATCAATTATACTTTTTGATAAATAAATGCTTGACATAAACACCCATTAATGATGGATTAGTTTTCAACCTACGTGTTACATATTTCCACAAACATTAAATATCGGAACAACTAGAACATATATTCTAAATAACTTTTTATTATAATTACTTAAAAGTTTATTTTTTTATATTTATTATTTAACCTTGTTATGAAAGCATCAAAGATAATCGTTCGCTACATTTGATGTGGTGTCTTTCAGACAACTCAAATAAGCATTTTACCACCAAATATTTCCAATAATGTCACATATTATATCTTTTAGACTTGCGTGTTTTAAATTAATAAAGTATTATGAAGTGTCATGTGGTAATTATTTTCATCCATCACTCTCAAAAATGGATCTACTTTTGATTGTGAGCCACAAATTACTCTTTCATTTGTTTTCGTTACATCATGGTGAAAAAGATACTTTTACCCTATGAGACACAAAGTGGTCATGGGTGCAGGTGGATGATTCTATACCCTTGTCGTAATATTTGTCTTTATCGCTTCTTCTGTCTTCAAAAGAATAAAGGAAATCAAAAAATATAAAGTAATGAACATTTTTATTCTCTAAAGGGCCCTTCACTGTCATTTCATCTGGTCTCATATATTCTTTAACAAAATTTATTGAATTTTATTATACTAACTTATAAAATGTTAACTTTATTATTATGTTTAGAGTAAGTTTGGTTAAAAATATTTAACAAATTAGTTATCGAAAGTAATAAATAAATATATATAAAAACTTAATAATTTTATATAGCTTATTTTCACAAGTGAATAAGTTTATTTTTACAAGTGAACTTAATAACCATTATAAGGTTGTTTAGTGATTGACATTATAATATCTTCAAAAGAGGTCTCATGTTCAAACTTCACTAGCAGCACATCTTGAGTTGGTCAGAGAAAGAGTTTCGAAATTGTTACCAAAAAACCCGATTAGACCGAATACATCAGAGTAAAAAGAACTCACCCTCCCAAATAACCTAAACATAAAAAATCTTCACCGTTTACCTCATCCCTTTACAAATAATAAAGTAAACATATGAATTGGGATATACAAATTGGGATAGAGAAAATATTTTATTGCCATGCGTATGACATTACTTTATATAAAAAGGTTAAAACGTTTACCATTATTTAATTTGAGAAAAGTTTATTTCCTTTTTATATGCATGCTTTGATATATTGTACTCCAAGTTCTATGAAGTGCAAATTTGTCTATTACTAAAAATGAGTTTCTAATAATGAAGTTTTCTAACTGACGATAAAATAAGTTATATCCTAAAAAAGTTGTAAGGCAAATAAAATTTACATTTTTTCTAATTACGTCATATATATTTTATTCTGTTTCATTTTGAGTATTTGTTTTTATAAAACGTTATATCATTTAACAGGTGAAATTGTTTTGTTGAACTTTGGTTAAATTTCTAAAAATAACTAACAACGATAGAATATGGATTAAATATAATTAAGTAGCTTTCGATATCAAGCCCAATGTGAACGTGGGAGTTAGCCCAAAGTTGAAGAGCAGGACCAAAGCCCAAATGTATGATGGTCCTTATTAATCAATTCCAACAAATAAACACTCTAAAGTTGCAACAAAGTTACATAAAAATAATTAAATAAGTAAACATGGAATATGGATGTATTGGATGATTATATACTACAAAATGTTCATGTTTATGAAAAATCAAACTTAGCTTACAATAAACCAGATACATCATGGGTGAGAAACGGTTATATGTTTACCTTATGAACCCTATTCCAAAGAAAGCAAAAAGAAAAATTCAATATTAATCTTGATATTTGATTGTAAACTTATTATTTTATTTAAAGAAAAATAACAATCTTAAACGTGTCACCATTTTACTTTATTAGGAACAATTTTGAGCATGGCAGCCTTAATGTCAACATCTTCATAATTCAAACCCCAACTTTTTACAATACTTAAATCAAAGCAATCCCCCCATCCCCACTTATTGTACTTTTACTCTTTTTGTTCAAGTGAAGGCAAAGCAATAGCAATAGCAATAGCAATCCAATTCAAATTTGAAGTTTTAAACTCCAAAATACTCAACACATACTTGATCAAGCTCTCAAAAATGGTACCAATCACCACCTTATTGTTTTTCATCATCAACTCAATTTCTTCAATATTTGATTTTGCTGCTCAACACCCTTTACATGTTACATATAGTCCTCTTGGAAATATATATCTTCAACTTGGTGTTACACATCCTTTTTAGTATCACTTTATTGAGCTTAATATAGCCGAAGCTCGAGTGTTTATTTAGGTGACTACTCGTTTTAGTATCTTAACAAGCATCTTTCTAATCTTGATCTTTGATCTTCAGATCCCAGGTTTGCAATGTAGTTTTTTTTCAAGATTAATAATGTTAATGATGTTTTGTGCTTTAAATGTATAATTAATTTTGATACATATTATATATATACACTCCGTTTAAGGTGTTGGATAATCTGGTTAATCTATATCATATAATCAAGATTAATTCAAAATCCGGATTTGTAATATCAACTGTATTAGCTAGATTTAGATGATTATGAATATAATGATGATTGTCATTAATTGTTTTTCGTTCTTTATTTTGGTTGAATGTGAGAGTTTTATAACTTGTAGACACTTAGTACCTTTATAGTTTATAACATGAATTTAGACTTCATATTGAAAGAGTAAACAACAAACTTGAGTTTTTAAATAAATACATGTGATTTTATAAACTAAAACATGAAAATAATAATAGTTATATTGTTGGAAACAACCTTTAAAACGTTATAAAGTACATTTTAAACTACTTTTAGACCTATTTATTTTTTTCTTCAACAATTATTTTCCCCCTATCGATAATTATGCATAATTGCATATGCTTTGTCTCGAGTGAAAACATGATAAGAAGACATCACATCAAAATCACTATGTAGGCAAGAACCTTATCCATTCGAAGTAAAAATGGAAGCTTCCATGTCCACATCTCTTAATAACTCAAATACACCAACTTCGAAAATATAAATATAAAAAACAAGTAAACCCCACTTATCCCTTTCTCCATTTTATTAAAAATGAAAAATAATAAATAAAAGTTAAAATTCATAAGAATCAAACTCATAGTTAATGAAGCACTCGCAAATAAAAACTGGCACCAATTACCAACTTATTGGTCATCATCACCTCAGTTTATGCAATCTATCAATTTGCTTGGGTACACCTATTCTATGTCAACTACAATTCTCTTGGTAATGCCCATCTTCAACTTGGTCTTGTACATCTTTTTTGATTTTTTTTTTAAATTATCAAAATACTTGTTTTAAAGAAGTGTGTAGCTCATTTTATCGGTGTGGTGTTGGCTGGCTCGTGAAAGTGTTAACTTATACGTCCGCTTGATCTCGAGCTCGAGATTGGGAATCAGGGTATCAGTTCATCTTCAATGATCGAGTCATGAAAATACGAAATGTAGTTTGTTATAAAGTTCATTATGTCTTGTGGATGAATTTTAGAATTTTTGTATATAAAGTGTTACATAAATGTAGTTTACACGGTTAATTATATAGAACTTTTGGATCTTAGTTGATTTGATATCTTAGTTTGTATGTCTTACCCATAGTGTTAAATTGACTTGATTGCTTGTTATATTCGTATAATTTGATGATATGCAAAATCATAACTTCGATTGGATTCAAATTAAATGACGACTCATTGTTTTAGATCAGAACTATATCTGTTGTTTTTTTTATTAAGTATTAATTATTATATAATATTAATATATAAATAATATAATGTTGGCAATCCATTGAAAAATACATAAACAGAACATTTAAGTTTGTGACATTTATAACTAATTATTAATCTATCAATATCTATAAACTATAATTATACAATACGGTTATACTTCGACGCATAGCGTGAGATTTAAGTTAGATTTAATTATTTATTTATTATATTTTTCGTTCATATGGTGCCAAAAGCCAATTCCCAAAACCAATAATTCAAGGATCAAAACTGAGAATGATTTCAAACATAAGGGACCAAACATGTAAGTAGTAAATTGTTAGCCATATCCCCCAAAATCCCCAAATTCACAGAAAAATAACGCAATTCTAAACCGCATAAATCATACAGTACTCCATAATTCAGTTTCAACTGAAATTAAGATATCCATCTATGGCCATCGTTGAAATTGAGAGATCCTTCAAGTTAGGGTACTTGAATGACCTTCAATGGAATATACTTAGGGTGAAATCTCAAAAAAACAACAATGAATCTTTAGGAACAGTAATAACGAGCAGAAATTACTGACTGATAACACTGAAGATACTCAATATTGCAATAATAAAATCTTTTTCGCAGTTGTATTTTCAATGTTGGACTGTGTGGGACTCGAGCTCCAGATCCTGGTTGCCAATGTTGGTTCATTTCACCAAATGTGGGCCCCACGAACCCCAGATACTCAACCATTTCACCTGTTTGACCATTATAACTCACTCATGTGTACTAAGTACTTCAAAATACTTGATTCACACACCCAGGAATGAACAATTGGGAAAAGAAAAAGCCACTACTGCACGCAGGCCAGCCGGGCCGGAATCTATTACTAAAATACGAGGGCCCTTCTTTGAAATCCCACTATAGTAATGCCAATAAAAATAGAAAATGAGCCTCGTTCTGTACTTTACTTACGATCTCGTGTAGTACTCGCCCAAAAAATCCCATACTTCAATATTATGATTTGGTCGACCATGCCATGTCATACTTAAACCGTATGATTCTTATAACTCATGATAGTTTGACTAAGGAAGCATGCACAAACCTTTTACCCTTAAACAACGGGAGATGATGGAAAAGTTCGACCTCACTTCTTTCTCTCATTCAAAACCATGCATAAGACTTTCATCTCACACGGCTCCTAAGTGATAAAAGAAAGAATCACTTATGTGTACTAAGTACTCGAAAACACTTGATTCACACACCAAACTAAACTTATGTTGTGATGTACAAACGTTGTAACTATGATAAGTATATTTTGTGTTATATGAATCAATTATTTTGATATAGATATCATCTCCCATTGATAAAGCTCAAATGAGTATGAACCGAGCCTACCGATACAAAATTTTGATATTAATCGACATTTGTGGGTCCCGTTTCTCTAATGTGATTGTTACATACATTATTCTCTCAGCGTCCAGTCTCGGCAATATCATTTATTGGTTTAACTTAAAATTGAATATTTGGTGCCATCAGAAGTCCTAAAATACTACATCTGGCATGGCGTCTGTCAGAAAACTCAAACATTATATCATCAATTATTTCCAATTTTCCATATATGCTATTAACTTCCATCACTTTAATTTCAACCACCCGTTTCACAAATGGGTCCAGTTTTTATGCGTGCCACAGAGTAATGGCTTGCAATATTTGCCTTTTAGTTTATCATCACGAGTAAAACGTATCATACTAAAGTGTGTGCTAAATCGACTTGTTAGATATTGTTTCTGGTTGCATAGTAGGTCTGATTTTTATATTTCTTTTTAATGCGTGTTTTTAATTAACATAATTTTGATAACAATCAAGTTTTCTGGTAAATAAGCATCAATAAAATTCGTCAATTCAACAGAAATAAAGATGGTCCATTTGCTACAAAGTTGAATTAAATCTTTTATCATAAAAGTAACTGATGTTTCATCACACTATTTCTATCATAAAACAAAATACCGCTAATGTGTCACTATCGTACATTAGTCGACGTGTGCTGCCACGTCAGTATTCATGTCGACAACTTTCATAAGTCAAGCATCAACCAACTTTACTATACTAGACTTTCTAGACTAGACTTGATTCAAATTCAAAGCAGGCCCCACTCAAAATTAATAATTTTCCCCCATTTATATAAATTGAAGCAAAGCTATCTAAACCAAATAAACTCAACTTCCAAGAATCAAACACACACACATTTGTTAAAGGTCTCTGAATGATATGACACCAATCACCAGATTTGTGTTCCTCATCAGCTCCTCAGTTTCTTCGATATATCGATATGCTCGCCAACACCCTGTACATGTCTCTTATTCTCCTCATGGTGATATCTATCTCCAATTTGGTAATTCAGAATAAATAACTATTTATCATTGTTGTTGGGTTTCGTTTCTTTTACGATTCTATGCCGAAGAAGATTGTTCTTAAAAAAAGAACAAAAACTTACTTATGTAATGGACTTCTGGAAGCTCCCAAACTCTAACCATCTCCAACCACTTTAAAAGTTTAACTACCTTCATTGTATTGTATAGGTATTATGTAATGTATGCTTGATGTCATCTTATACAAGAATGAGTTATTAAACTCTGCTCCAAGTTTAGCACCTCCCCAATCTATCTGTTCTTAGTTACTCAATCTGGAATTCATTGAATTGTTCAATTTAACATAACAAGTCGAATGAGCATTCAACGTGATTCCAGTATAATGTTTTACCTTTACAAATTTGATCATAGGCCAAATTCATACTGTTTTGTGGTTATTCAGTTGGCAAATTGTGTTTACCAGAAGGCTATAACTGACTAGTTAAGTTCAAATTCTGAAATAGAGCCAAATTGTCAAAGAAAAATAATCATAATAGTTCTAATCAGTTACTCTCGAGAGAAAAAGTACAAGAATTACATTAAAACAAAAGATGAGACAAAGTTATATACAGATAACAAAGAAAGAGGAAAGGGATACCACCATCATCAAGTGAACTACGCTTAACTCCAACATCAATTAAAGATCAGTAATAACTACAAGCAGTTAGCACTAATGATCTGTTATCCAAAACCAGATCCGAATTACGAGTCAAGTACTAGTACAATTAGAGCTACACCATCTTACACATGGTTTCACCACTTCACGTTTCTGTGGAACACAATTTATATACATCTAGAGAACCTGTTAGCAAAGCTCGGATCCAAACTCAATAGCAATTCCCATGCTAAAAAGCTCCTGCCAAATTAACTTGGCCCCATACGGCACATTCACCTTCACAACGTCATCAGCAGAATCACAGAAACGGCAGTAAGGCCCACGAATCTTGGGTCCATGTAGGACTGACCTCTGGGTCACGCTCGCCATGTTGTTGCATTTCCTACAGATGTGCATATGTGAAGCATCACAGAGTGTATAGAGACGCTCAAATAAGTTAGCGGTTGCACCAAAGGCTATGATACAGTCCTTTTCCATCTCCCCGAACTTGACCCCACCAAAACGTTTGCGGTCTGCCACCGGTTGTCGGGTGAGAGGATGAACGGGTCCGATGTTGCGGAATTTGACTTTGTCCACAGACATGTGGTTCAGCTTCTGGTAAAATGTGGGACCCATGAACACCAGGGACTCAACCTTTTCACCTGTTCGTCCATTGTAAACTCTCTCATCTCCCCATCTTGAAAATCCACAACTGTAAATGAGATAACAATAAGCATTTATCTCGAGTTCTATGAACATTTAACCGAGGGAAAACTGGTCTTTTAATACCTGTGAAGTTGGTTAGTTAGGGCATCAACGGAAAGAGTAGAGAAAGGGGTGGCATATTTCAGGGAGCCACCCAAGGAAATCCCCTTGCCCAATGCAGCCTCCAGCAGCTGACCTGGCGTTTGTCGAGAAGGAAAAGCATGTGGGTTTATAACAACATCTGGAACTATTCCTTGTATAGTGAAAGGAAAGTTCTCATGAGACTCCAAATACCCCAAAACGCCCTTTTGCCCATGCATGCTTGAAAACTTGTCTCCAAGGTTTGGTGAACGTACCTACAACAATCAGTAAATTGTTAAATATTCTGCTTATTTGAGGTTTTCAGTTTACAATTTACCTTTTGCAAATTTCATGATACTGATCTGACTCTACAAGATACATGTACATTTGAGTAAAGGTATCTCATTGTTTAAGAAATGTAACACTTTGCTTTTAGAAAATTACCTGTCTGAGAGATACAGTGGCGAAGTTTTTACCATCGTCGTTAGCAGATAATACAACTTTCTGTACCGTTCCTCTTTCATCATGCTTCAACTTGATGCTATGATCGCTCCCAGATTCAGCATATTTTCCTATGACGATATCGCCACTTTGTAAGCGAGCACCAACATATGGAAATCCATCTTCATCTAGGTTATCAGTACGACCAATTTTACTTTGAATTTTCCCAAAGATTATATTGTCATCAAACTTTCCTTTCTTCCCAAATGATTCCTTGTTAAACACGTCCGCCTTGTAGCTTCTAACATGTTCTGATCTAAACATACCACGTTCCAGAGAAGCACGATTCATCACCAACGAATCCTCTTGGTTGTAACCAAGGTGTGCATTTACAGCCACAATAGCACATTGACCATTGTAATATTCGTCCCTTGACTGCACTCTTTGACTATCATATTTGGATGTTCCAAGACAATCAGAAAGAACTGTTCGAAAAAGGGGCTTTTGGGGATAAAATAGATTATGGGCAAGAGTGTCGACTCTAATGTTTGGATTTGTGGTTGAATATCCAATGGCTTGTTGAGAGTGTTTCTGAGCCTGGAAGAGGACCCGTTTTGCATGGTCATGATTTGCGAAAGGAATTATTCCACAGCTTAAACTTAACAGAAATGATGAATCGAGCTCACAATGTGTGAAAAGAGGTGAGTTTTTCAAAGAAGGCTCTTTCGTTCTGCTGGATACATTGCATCCCGTAGAGCAAGCAAGCTCAGGGTGAAAGAGGTACTTAACTCCCCATGCAGTGTAGCAATCTTCTTCCTCTTCAGTTCCAATGAGCTCAATAATTCCATGTTCTAAAAGACTTTGAAAGGAATAATTTCCATACTTTAGAGTTTTAATGTTTTTAAAATTCTCAACCACTAAAAGAGGTCGCATAAGCCTTCCAGCATCAGAGAATATACGCACTTCTCCATTCTTATCGTCTCGCTTAATCTCCACCTACAAAATAAAATTGAGTATACTTTAATGCTAGACAGTTACACAATAACAAATAGAGAGAGAGAGAGAGAGAGAGAGAGAGAGAGAGAGAGAGAGAGAGAGAGAGAGAACCTGATAATGCACTTCCATTCTGCGTCGCTTGCTTCTGATAACATCAACAAGTGAAGTAGCATCATCACATACTCCAACCCAGTCCCCATTGACAAAAACTTTGTATTTTCTACCAAGTGATATTAAAGCGTCATCAACCAGTTCTATCATCCCAGCCTGTATTAATACGTCAAGCAGATTTACTTGAATGTGTGTGCTCACAAGACCAGCACTTGAGAAATTTTTTACCAACCCACAGTTTTCTCCATCTGGGGTGGTCATATAACAGACTTTTCCCCAGTGCGAAGGATGCCTGCATCCACCAACTTTCATCAGCAAAACTTCACCTAGATCATAGTGTATTAGCGTAGAGGAGTTATAGCATAAATGATAACAAAGCTCTGTTTGATTTCTATTCTGGATAACACACTTTCTTTTCACACATGAAAAGGCTCAAACTTCCATAAACTTTAAAAGAAAACGTTCAAAATTTTAGAACGCTTCAATTTTCATATAAGGGTAATCTGAACAGGTTAAAATGATGATGTGATAGCTGACGTCCCAGTACCTTTGACCATTTGAGTTGTTTTCTGATGTAACACTTAAATACCTGCCAACTTACAAGATTACCCTATATATAAAGATCTGAAAGTTTGAGTCTTTGTTGGGTGAAAACAAAGTATCTTACGTAATATACAAATTAGACCAAAGTTCAGTACTGATTGATTTTTTATGTGATAGTCCTAACATAAAAACAAAAATTAAAATATATAAGTGGCAAACAAGATAGACAATGACGGAAAGCAAAAACTAAGAATAATAAAAGAAATCCTTACGGATATCTAGCATCTCCAACCCGTCCTGTATACTGAACCTGTTGACGTGTTCTCCTCATATCAGCCATCATCTGCAAAGGATTAACCCTCTTAAGATGGGCCACCACACCCGAGATTCTCTCCATCCTCTTATAAGGATGTACCCAAGCACCGGTAGAAAACGCCCTTGAAAGACCATTAGTGACGATAGATGCATCCAAATAATGTTCAATCGGGTGTAAAGAGCGGTCTCCGCAAAGATCTCTTTGCAAAGCATTTCTCATTCGTCTAACAGCATGTTTCAAATGAGCTCTCAGCTCTCTCTCTAGTAACTCGCCTGCCAAGTCCACCCTCTTGCTTCTAAAACTATCTCTATCATCAACTTTTCTACGACCCCTGTAAGCTTCCAACAGACATTTCACCATGTACCCAAGAAATCTTGCTTTTCGGTTAAATCCATGAAGATTGGGAAATAATAATTCTTCTATGCGGTCTTTAATGGTATGTTTAGGCGTATAGGGCCATTTTTGGTTAAGTGCATCTACAAGATATTGAAAAGCCTTATCTTCTTCTCTAAAGTCCTTTGACTTCTGGTCAGCATCATAACTTGATGCAAGAAGTGTATTGAGAATGGTATTATCTTCAACATCAGCATCAATTAAATCAATCACCTGTTTGTCTGAGGTTACACCAACAGCAAAGAATAGCATCCATATCGGAATCTCTACCGAGTTAAACAAATACACCGTAATGACTTTTCCTCCACCTCTAAAATGAGTGTCAACAAGCTTTACGTAAACCCTTTCCGCTCCACTAGCTGACCGATACCTAACCGTCCAGTTTGGAGTGTTGACCAACCAAAGTCTCTTCAAACAAGTTCTCTCTTGAGCAATAAAAGTCTGCAATAATACCAGAAAAGATAAATGATGTACCCTAAGAAGTAGATATAATGATCCTTAAATTATTCTTGAAATATATGAACTGTCAGTCTGTCACCAACAATGCAGAGATACGTTAATGAAGCAGTATCTTGTTACCTTCTCAGCTCCTTTGATTAAGAAATATCCTCCATAGTCAAACTCACAATCACCTTCCACCATGTCACTCATCCAGCACAAGTCAGACTTGACCATCACGGGCAATCTGCCAATAGTGATATCTCTACTATCTTCCAATAAAACCTTCTTAGCAACGCCATTTTCACTTTCCAGGATCTCGGTATTATCCATCTCCTGAGTATATACCTGAGCGATCAACAGACAGGGAGATGTTAGGTACGTTCTATATATGAATGGATTGAAATAACAAAAGTTGCACCAAACAGCCGCTATACGGGTTCACCTCAAAATGTTGATCAGAAAATAAGTGTAAGAACATTTAGGTGCATAATATGAACAAAAACAAATCAAGTAACGTGAAGAATGATAGAAGCAGGACTCCTAGCTTTAATCTCCGCATTATTATCATAACTCATAAAAAAACATAGCATCAGTTAATAATCTAAAAACTTTGATTTATCAAAACATCAACAATATGAACATCTGACTGATCCTTTGAAGTTCAAAACTTCAAATAGATCATCATATAGTATACTAGTGCAGTATCCATGGACCCTTTAACCAAACATGTTTTCGATAAGTATCTTAATTTCTTTCGACACAAATGACCCACTTGCTACATCTGGATCATAAATCATAAATTAATAAAGCTATCAACTATCAAGGTTTAGCAGGTTCGTGGCTATCAACATGTATTCGATTAGCATCTTGATTTCCTTTGATACAAATGACCCACTTGCTACATCTGAATCATAATCATTAAACCACTAAAGCTATTAACTATCAAGGTTTAGCAGGTCCATGTTTATCATAGAAAAACTGAAACAACTTTACAGCTACTATTTCAGTGCAGAGATTAAAATAAGCAAAAGATATGGGACCTGCCAAAATGAATTTGGTGTGGTACAACAGGAGGTCATGTAGTAGCTATGACAGTTAACCTCAACTGCCTTTAATCATAACATGGGGCAAACAACAAACAACCAACACCCTGAAGCACAAAAAATTAACGATTTAGAGAGTAATTACAGGACACAGATAGACTACTAACCTGAAATTGAATCTGAATGCTCATCCTGGCGGAATAGGTAATATTTTGAAGGCGAGCATGTTTGGGCAAGAGTCTCAGGTACTCTGTACCACTTTCTGTTGAGAAGCTCTCACCTGCCCAAAACATTGGCCTCTCTAAGGAAACCTTTCCAAGCTTGAGCGTGGCATATTTTGCTACAGTTTCATTTCCTGAGGAGTCATATACAGACTGCACATTGATCTCGCCAAAGGAATCAAAGACACTTTGGATTCCACTTTCAATGAAGTCATTGTAAGAGTTAATCTGATGGCTTAAAAGACCATACTGCCTGAAAAAGGATGTTGATGCTTTTTTACAGAAATCCTCTAAAAGTTCTTCACTCAGATCATGGTCTCGTAAATAGGATGTTAATTTTGATTCCTTGAGACCATTAGTTTTACAATCTGAATCCATCGATATCAATATGAACAGCTTCAATGAAAATCTCTGTACTACCAGAAGATGACTAACAGACCCTCACCTCAGAATCTGTGGGAGAAAAGTAAATTTTATAAGAGAAAGAAAACAACAGCATGATTCATCTAACAATTAAACTATAGGCAAGCCATTATAATAAAATATAAAACTACAGACTCTCTCTCTATATATATATGTGTGTGTGTGTATATATATATGTGTACACAAGTATATAGCTGGTAATTTACCGAGATGCAATCAGAGACGCTGTAACAATGTATAAATGTAAGTTAGGGTAATCACTATCTGCCTTTAGATCAGGCTAGATAAGAGCCCCGTATAGAATTTAACATACTTAAAATTATACAGAAGCATTCAACAGTGATCTTAATAATTTCAAGTAAAACTTACACACATTACAGATAATAACAACACACACGCACATATGTGTTTGTATGTATACATATATCAGAACGAGTTGCATGTAAGCATTCAAACACATACTATTTTGGATGAGTATGAAACCCTAAAGGATTAACAGAGTAGGTAGATGAAGAATTGATGAACAACGAAATTAAATTATAAATTATAAAATAATTATATGCATAGATATATTCGCGTATACATAGAGGCGACGATAGAAAGTACACCTAGGTTGAACGGACAATGTATGTAGCTTTTAATATTCCGATCATTTAGTGAAGTGTTGCCCATTTTATGGATTTGTGCGATCGTACGTAGGGTTAGGTCCTCGTGATTCTAAAAGGTGAGCAAAGTAGAGCAGGGCTTTAGTTACAGTGGTGAGTGGATACAAGTTAGCGTAACATCACCACACTTGGGAGGTTTTAAGGCATACAGTCAAACTCAAAGTACAAATACGTTATTTTAACACATATTTTAAGTTCATTTCTTAATTTCGGACTTTACTTGCAATGACCACATTTTTTTCCTTCTACGAATAGATAACTTATACTGTGCAACTTATAATAATAGTTAATTTTATATATATTTAGAAATTAGTGTTTAGTTATTTGATAGCTTGTTAATATGTTAAACTAAGCATATAAAATTGATTGGATATCTGGTATGATTTTTAAGGCATTACCTGCAACATATTTAAAGCTTATATAATGATTTAATTAATTTCTCTTTAACATATCCATGCAGGACGATTTGTTAGATATAATTTTCTTCCACTTAACTATGCTTTTAAAATGTGAGATAAAATGCTACGTAGCCATGATCATTGGTTTTGTAAGTGCCAAGTGTGCTAAACCCAAATGTAAAGCTAACAATTACACGTCGTGTTGTAAAATAAATCAAGTTCTTCCCAAGTTCATATTAAATCCAATCGAGTTCAAGAGTAAATACGATTCTCTTCACCTGATTTTTTAAAATTATATCGCAGTTAATTCTGTATGGAGCCAATTAAATTGATGGCAAAGATTATTAATGTTAGATGGTTTGAGTTGAATCATTAATTCATCTCTCTCACTCTCACATATACAAAAGGTAAATGAATTATATAATTTCCTAATGTATTTGTTCTTAATAGCCTCCGTTGTTTTTGCTTATCTTGTATGCTTTGAATTACCGCCCCTTGTTTTGGGACTGTTTTCATTTTTAATTTATATTTATCTTTGAAAGAAAATAGAAGAGTTGATTTTTTCGATTTTAATTTAATTTATTTCTGATATGTTTTGTTATATGACTATTTTGAAAAAAATTGTACAATTTAAAAGCATTCTATGAACAAATTCCTTTTCGATATTAGTCGTGCCTTTGCTCCGACTTTATGTAGTGGGCCCATCTCAGTTTAATTCCAAGTCGAGTCTGATTAAATGCTTTCGAAAGGTATAAAATTTTAAGTTAAATCACCTTATTACTGAAAATAATATTACATTTTTATGTTTTTTTAATAAGACTTCCATTCATCATATTTGACTTTTCACATATAATGTCCGACCATATATCATATACAAGTTTCAAACGAGATTCGACTAAAATGTAACTTTCATGACTCGATTGCATGTATGGTCTACAAAAAATCCATTTGATACATAAAAGACTAGATTAAAGGATGTCAACTGCCGCTTCACCCGGCTAACTTAACGACATGATAATAGGAACTCAACCTAAAAAGTTAAAACAGGTCCATTTCCATACCCAAAAGTGAAGTCAACGTTTTTCATCAACATTGTGACTCATTATCACCACGTGGCGGATGTCTATTCGTTGGTTTTACCTAGTGGACAATGAAAGTCAATGGTGACTCGCCACGTAGGATATCCCAAAATATTACATAAAGCGTCAAAAGGCTATTTGCTGTTTGCAAAGAAGTGCAAATGCAACCGACTTTGTCGCTTCAAATGTAATAAAACCAAATTCTTCGTATACTCCCTGTTATATACTACTACTATATTAGTCCCTGCAATTTGATTAAGGTCAATATGTCTTTTTACTTGGTCAATCTAAATCTAAATCTAAATATCTAATATATAACATTTTTGACAGTGATCCTAAAATGCAAAACATACATTACAATTGTTATATGATTAAGTTACACACATAAATTTAATTTCTATATTTAGAAAGTTAGGAGTTCACATCTAAAATGTAACTTTTAGGTCCTTAAACTAACATGTATACTGTCTAATCACGTTTCAAAATGATATTTCTTAAACTTGAAGGGCTAAAATGAAACTTAGAAAGCCTTCTCGAAGGGCTAGATATATAAATACTCTGATAAAGTTCACACACTAGTTCGATCTTGTGTGTGTTTCAAGCTCTCAACGGCTATTCAACAATGGCAGCAGCAACAAAATCACTTCTAATATCCCTCTCAATCCTGCTCCTCCTCTGCTTCACCGCCATTTCTACACAAACACACGATCTCGAAGACGAAGATCTCAGCTTCCTCGAAGAAGCCGACGATCAAAACGACGCCGAATCACATCACGACGGTTACGAAGACCATGATTTCGAAAACTACGACGATCTGGACGAATTCAATGAGGCTGACGGAGAATACGGAGATTCAGAATCTTTTCCAGAAGCTGAGATCGATGAGAGTGACGTGGCGGTATTAAGTGCGTCTAATTTTAGTGAATTTATTGAGAAGAATAATTATGTGATGGTTGAATTTTATGCCACGTGGTGTGGTCATTGTCAAGCGTTGAAACCGGAATATGCGGCGGCTGCGACGGAGTTGAAATCGGAGGAAGTGGTGCTCGCGAAAGTGGATGTTGGTGAAGAAAGTGAGTTGGCTCAAAAGTATAATGTTGAAGGGTATCCTACTGTGTTGTTTTTTGTTCATGGAGTTGAGAAGACTTATAATGGTGCTAGAAACAAGTTAGTATCTCTATTTCTCTCTTATTAATTGAATTGAATTTGTTTAGTTTAAATTCATTTCTAGTAGATTTGATTTTAATTTGAAGAAGAGTTGATTTATTTGCCACGTGTCCGTATTGGAAAAGACTGTAAATTAGCCATTTAGAGATTGGATGTAAGCTTAAAAGTAAAACACTTTTTTAATTGGAAGTCAAGTTATATAGATTAGTGTGGAAATTGGGAATTAGGTAAGTAACCTTACTATTTTATAACATTGGAGATGCTCTAGGTACTTTTGGAATTCATATTCTGGAAACTAATCATTTTGTGCTTTTCTGTTTTACTATTATTTATTCATAGGGATGCTATTGTGAGTTGGGTGAGGAAGAAGATTGGTCCTGGTCTACACAATTTAACTACAATTGAAGATGCTGAACGTGTATTGAGCGGCGAGTTACCAGTAGTTTTGGGCTTTGTTGAGAATCTGGTGGTATAGTTCCTGTTGCACTTGATATTTTGGGTCTTGATTTTTTTAAGTATTTGTCAAGTTTAAATGAAAAAAAAGCCGCTTTCTCAATCTCACACTTGTTTTTGACATTCCGAAAAGGAAATAGTTGCATACATGGAAAAACATATTCATACACATAAAGTACACACCCTCACAGTTATGGTACAAATCACCATAGCATGCACAATATGTGTATGTATTATTTTTTTTCATGTCAAATTACCTCTGGTGTTTGTATCTGTAATCTTTTAAACTTGGAAGACATGTTAATATGCTATATTTTTTGCTCATGGAAGACTTCTGTTATTGAACAAAGGTTTTGTTGAAGCCATTTATGACTTGGTGCCGATTCTTGTTTGAATAAGGGTCGATAGTACATTAACTTTTTGGTAAATTACCCTAGAAGAAATATGCCAATCCACTAAGTTATACACTTAGATCATTAAAGTGCCTAATGTAATAACTTTACTATATAAATGTAGCCATAAGACGTGATCGTTTGTGTTGTTGTTTTGATTTTTATTATGTTTGTAGGGTCCAGAGAGTGAAGAACTTGCTGCAGCTTCAAAACAGGAAGATGACGTAAGCTTCTACCAAACGTCCAATGCTGATGTGGCAAAGATTTTCCATATGGATCCACAAGGGAAACGTCCATCTTTGGTCTTGCTAAAGAAGGAAGACGAAAAACTTAGCCACTTCGGTTCGTTCTCTTCACACAGTCTTCTCCTAGTCACCAGATTGCATGTGATATATTAACCAATATTTACTACAGGGGGCAAGTTCCAAAAATCAGAAATAACAGAGTTTGTCCATAAGAACAAACTTCCTTTGGTGATTTACTTTACCCGTGCAAGCGCTTCACAAGTATTTGAGAACCCAATCAAGAATCAGGTAGGATTTTCTTGTTGATGTGGAATTTTGTTATAGATGGAAAATTGGATGGGGTGGGTAAGAGGTAAAAAATGGCTACTTTTTTGGTACGTGTCAGAACAGATCGGGTTGGGTTGTGAGCTGAAACACTTTTTGTCCAAATTCTTTTGGAAATAAATAATTAGTTAGTGTGTCAAACGTGATTATTAAGATTATATTGTTCTAATAATAATGTGTCTTTTAGCAAATATTTCAGTAGTTTTTATGCATACAAATACACTTTGTTAAAGTTTCATCCCGTATCCTGTTAAGCAGGTTTTTATTTTAAATTTACCTGTTTTACTAGTTGGAGATAACCCGAATCGACTCACGCATAAATAAATGGGTTGACATTTCCACCTCTCATTTATGTCTAGTGCTTTTGCTTGTAAAATTTGTGAGCCTTCTTCATATAGGCCACCAAGTTCATAAACTATTTAAAAGTAATCTAGCAATGACTAAGAATGTAGGCAGACTTCTAGACACCATGCGTTCTGTTTTTTGTTTTCCAGAAACTATTATTGCATGTTTGTGACTATCACTGGTAACAAAATGGTACTTAGGTTTTTTGGTTTTACCTCTTGTCCTTCAACAGGTGATTCTTTTTACTACTTTGAATGATACCGAGAAGTTCCTTCCAATATTCCAGGAGGCAGCGAAAGATTTTACGGGAAAGGTTAGTTTATGAATCAAAGAGAGCAAAATAACTTTTTAGTTTTCGAACAATATCGGTATTATACATATGAGTTATGATGATCAGAATGGCTAACTATGGAAATTTTAATGTTATTTTTTTGGTTCAAATTTGTTATGCAGGCTCTTTTTGTGTATGTTCCAATGGACGATGAAGATGCTGGTAAACCAGTTGCAGAATACTTCGGCATTGATGGAGATGCTCCAAAAGTGAGTATTACTATCTTAATTATCCATTCTCGACCCCGCTTACTCTCAACAATATCACAGAGTCATTTTCATGCAGGTTATCGCATTCACGGGAAACGAAGATGCTAGAAAGTTCTTTTTGGATGGAGAAATGACTTTGAGCAACATCAAGGTTTGTAACATTAGACCGTGCTATCATAAATTTGTTTACATTAGAAAATATACAAACGATAAACTAGTTATCTGGCTGCTGAGTGTTGTATTTCGTTTAATAGGCTTTTGGTGAAAATTTCCTACAAGACAATCTGAAGCCTTTTTACAAGTCCGATCCAATCCCTGAGACGGTAAGTTGTAAGGTGCACTCGAGTAATATCTGGATGTGTGTTATGAAACCGAGTCTCTGATTATTGTGATTTGAAGTCTTGGCTATCAGTTATTAATGTTTGGATATACTGATTATGATCATGATTATTTGTATTAAGCTTGTAATTTTGTCCATCTTTGTTGCTTGGTCCAGAATGACGGGGATGTAAAAATAGTCGTTGGTAATAACTTCGATGAAATAGTTTTGGACGAGTCAAAGGATGTTCTTCTAGAGGTACACTTTTTATTCAATCAAACCGCGAAATATGCATCCCTACGTGTTGATTGTGATGAAATAACTTAAGTATTGTCCACCAGATATACGCTTCATGGTGTGGCCATTGCCAAGCACTCGAACCAACTTACAATAAACTTGCGCAACATCTTAGAGGCATCGATTCCCTTGTTATAGCCAAGATGGAAGGCACCACAAACGAACACCCTCGAGCTAAGGTACTTTCCAAGATTAAACTTTTTAATGTTTCATCATTTTTTAATGATGTTCTTTGTTTAATCTTTGTTTTTTCAGTCTGATGGGTACCCAACACTTCTTTTCTTCCCGGCTGGCAATAAGAGCTTTGACCCGGTTAGTGTCTTTAACATAGCCCACTAGATCGCCATTTTTCTTAACTCTTTTAGGCATTAATTAAAATTTTAAACTTGGGTTGTGCAGATCACAGTAGAGACAGACAGAACGGTGAAAGCGTTCTACAAATTCCTCAAGCAGCACGCTGCAATCCCTTTTAAACTCCAAAAACCTGAGTCAACGCAGAAGCCCGAGTCAACACAAAAATCTGAGTCAACTCAGGAAAACAGCAATCAAGATCTGAAGGATGAACTATGAGGGCGTATGTCTTCCCTCCTAGTTTTAGCATTAACATATGTTGCTTCCCGAGTTGAATAACGTAGATTGTCAAATCGTGAAAATTAAGTTTTAGATTTTTTTTATCTTGAGATTTGTATAAGTCAAAAGCTTTACTTGCCATTATTAAAACTTTACTATATTTATAGATCATTATGCCTGCCTCCGTATGTTCTGTTTTGTTCTTATGTGTTGTCCTTGACAGGTTCTCCAACTCTTTGCCATAAAGTTTGTTGCTTTCAGGATTTAGATAGGCAACAATACATATTTTCTTATCATTTAATTAATCACATCTTTTAATATATAAAAACGCCTGTTTGTGATCAGTTCTGTAACGCTACAACCATGGCAAAACACTTTCAACCATTTTTCCTTCTCGTTTTGGTTTTGGTTTTGGCATCAGTTCCTGCCTTACAAGGTTCCTAAAGAAAACTCCAGGCTATATCGCCTGCACCTGCACCTCAGTCATCATACTCAGGTGCCCCTGGTTCATCTCCATCATAAGCACCACAGGTTCCACCTAAAGCTGCACCACCACCAACACCAACACCGGGTGGTGGAGGTGGCGGTGGAGGTAGTGGCAAAGGAGGCATAGGTGGGTCATCTGGATTGAGTGGGGGACATTAGGCTGGAATAGTTATTGGAGTTTTACTTGGGGCCGGTTTGATCAGTTTTGCTACGGTTGTATACATGAAACGGCGTAGCAATATACTGCGAGCTCGTTTTGGTGTATTAGCTAGAAGATCTCAACTCTGAGTAGTTAAGATTGAAAACTATTACTTTGCAAATTTATTCATGATACTGGGTTCAAATTGAACGCTATATATCTTGTCTTGTTATACACTATGATATAGAAAAATAGAAGTAGAATTGTGGCATAACCTAAAAAATTAAAAATATTGTTATACAGTCAATTACTTATTGCATAAATATATCTTCTTGCGATTTTTAATAAAATTGGGCAACCCAATTATTTGATCAAGAGAATTTAGAAAAATCAAGCAAACAGCTTGGCTAAAACGCTTGATAGTTAAATTATCAAGTTATTAAGAACCGTCAATATGATTTGTTCTATGAAAGGGTTACATACAAAGCTTAAAAAAAAGTTATTTGCTCAACTATAATTTCAGATAGATAAACATCAACAGTGAGTGCTGAAAGTCAACCTTTTGAAATTTAGTTAGAACATCAAAAGGTCAAAATAACGAACGTTTGAATATTTGACCAATCTTCTGATCAGTTAGGTATGCTTCTTCTCTCCTTTAATCTCGGGTTTTCCCCACTTCTTTCATGATTCTTGTTTCTATGTCTTGTGATGAACTTAATCTTTCCCAGATTTCATATTTGTTCAGGTCAACTTACTGCAATAAAAATTGAATCTTTGCTCTTAAAAAGTGTTGATCATGTCAAATTCAATAATTTCCGAGCAATTTTTCCTGTAAAAAGATTGTCTTTAGTTTCATTTACTATGGTAACTTGTTTTCTCATCGTTTCATTGGGTAATGCCAAGTTTCAAAATGGTACTTTCGAGGTCAAATGATTCAATTCAAACTTTGGACATCAAGTATTGTAGGTTTGACCTAAAAGTCAATCTTTTTCTCTTATTTTTCTTAATTTATTCAGTCCAAAATGAAGAAATACTGATATATCATGTAACAATATTCCTTCATATGAGTCATACTTGACTATGTTTGACCATTTGATGAGATATTACTTTCCAAACTAAACAAATGACCATATATCTTGTGACATTTTGAAACCATGTAGAAAACATGGATGGTGGTAATATGGGCAAAAATGGAATCGTACTGTTAACAACAGAGCAGGAAGCTCAGCAACCTAATCAAAACAACTCCGAATCACACCAAGACCGTGATTTGGAAAACTACAATGTATTTAACGACTGGGTTGGAGGATACTTAAATTTAGATTCTGAACCAGAAGCCGAGATCAATGAGAGTGATGTGGTAGTATTAAAGGCGTCCAATCTCAGTGACTTTATAGAGACAAATAAGTATGTTATGGTTGAATTGTATCGCAGGCGGTGTGGACTTTGTCAAGCATTGAAACCTGAGTATACTTTGATATTTGTTACCAATCACTCTCCCGTCCCAATTTAAATGACCATTACAATATCATATACTTTGACCAAATGTAATGATTACACTATTAACCAATAAATTTTTTACTTTTACATTTAAATCGTTTATGATCGATTGAAATTGAAAGTGAACACTTTGACACAATAACAAAATGGAAATGTTCACACTTAAATTGGAAGGGAGGGAATACATTTTAACTAGAATTAGAAATTTAATCTTATTTATTGATCAACTAATGAATCTCTATTTTGGAAAAAAGAAAGTTTAGGGATTGAGTGTGTAAATAAGAGTCCAATTCAGTCTTAAAAACACCAACAAAAATATAAAGGAGTATAAAAAGAAAAGTTCAAAATAATAAACCAACATATATAGATCTCCATCAGCAGTTTCTCCCCCTTAATTGGCATCATAATCATCAAATCATTTGACCAATATTCTCTTTTGTTCGGTATGTTCCTTTCTCTCCTTATTTGGGTTTCTACAAATCTTTCATGATTCTTGTTTCTATGCTTTTGGGTCAACATTGCTTCTTGTTGCTGCTGATGATCTTAAATTTTAAATCTTTGTATTGCTTGATCTGGGTTTTAGTTTTTCCACATTTTGTGATTGTTTTGTTCAACTTAGTGCAATAAAGATTGAATCTTTAATCTTAATGATTGTTGATCGTGTCGAATTCAATGATTTCCGAGCATTTTTCTTGTAAAAACATTGTTTTTAGTTGATTTATGTGGTAAAATTTGTTTAATTAATATCTGGGTAATGCTAATTTGCATCATGGTTTGATGAATTTAGCAATTAGATATGGTTAGATTACTTAAGTATTTCCATCGATGGCTTATCAAGACTTGTTTTGTCAAAGTTTTGATTAAATGTAAAGACTGGAATTTTGCTTTTAGCTATCAAGATTCATGTTACTATAACACAGTCGTGTTCTGAGATGACTTGATTTTGTATGTAATGCTAAATTGGATCTTCCTGTATGTAGTCCATTTAATGTATGTAACTTATGGGCTATTCGGATGAGTGTTTTCGTAGTGATTACGGTGACTTTGAAGAAAAAAAATGAGACAATAAGCAATTAACTGATTAAAATTAGGGATTTTTAGGTAACCTTATACCTATCATCATAAAATCAGTTTCGTTGAAGCACCTCTTGAATTAATAAACTTGATAGATATAAGTTACATCCCTTTTTCTTCAATTTGTACTTTCATGGTCGTCTGATTCAGTTTTCAGATTGAGAAGGGATAAATTTAGCTCAATGTTTTTTTTCCGGTGTTGCACTTTAAAAAATCTTACTATTTATATCTGTCAAATATTATAGGTTTGACCTAAAAGTCGATTATTTTCTATTATTCATTTTAATTTCTTCAGACCGAAAAGGGTATATGTGGTAGTCATTAGTTATCCATGTAACAACAACGCCTCCTACTTGACTAAATTTGATCATTATATTAGAGATTTATATCCGAGCTAAACAAGTAACTATGTATATTGTGACATTTTAAAATCATGTAGCAAACATGGATGGTGGTAGCAGGAGCCAAAACGGAATTCAATCACTGTTATCAGCAGAGCAAGAAGCTCAACAGATTGTCAATGCTGCCCGAAGTGGTATGTTCTCTTTGCACTCATCTGATCCTCAAATCTTTTCGTTTCTTTGTATCCATATAGAATGCCTGATTTGACTTCAAGAGTCAAAACGAACCACTAGTTTTATATGCACCATTTATGTCTTCCGTGAGTTGAAGCTTTTCATACAACCCTGGTTTTTCTTTCAGCGAAGTTGGCTAGACTAAAACAGGCCAAAGATGAGGCTGAGAGAGAGGTGGCTGAATTCCGTGCTCAAATGGAAGCTGATTTCCAAAGAAAGCTCACTGAGGTTAAGTTCAAAATTGAAACAAATAGAGAGAAAAAATATCTTATAAAAAATTGAGATTTTTAAGGGTATGACACAGAGTTAAGGGTCAACTTCGTGTTTGTTCATTAAGGTTCTTCGGAATAAACGAACGAATACGAATGGATAAAGGAACAAATTTTCTTGTTCATAGTCGTTCATTAAAAAAATATGTTTATTCATGAACATAAAGGAACACAAACAAACATGTATATAAATTAATGGTTAATCACAAGATTAATGTACGAAGTCAAACTTATAAAGAATTTCCCTAATATGGATAACATTATCGATAAATATATGAAATTAAAAATTTATTATATAAGATAATTTATATAAACAAATTAAAAATAAAGGTTTTACATTTAAATCAAGTTATATAGTAGTATATATATTATTATATAAAATATATATAAATATAATGAACGGACCTCAATGAACGTAATTGAACAGACAAAAAATATGTTCATGTTCGCAGAAAATCATTTTTGTATTCGTTCATCTAACTAAACGAACGAATTTAAACGAACTTCCTGCCGAACAAATCACGAAATGTTCATTGAATGTTCGGTTCGCTTACAGACTTAAGGAGGAGGGATGAAGTGCTTATATATTTGTAATATAATAATATTTATGTAATATAATTTATATTTAGAAATCAATTAAATTAAAGAAGAAAGGAGGAAAAGGATATTTTAGTCGTTTAGTTGAAGGATGAATTGTTTATGCAACAATTCGTAAACTAAAATACAGGGACTAGGTGTGTAATTGCATGTAAATTACAGAGACCAACCATACAATTAACTCAAAACTTATACCCAAACTATTTTATTTATGACCAACAGTCAAGTGGGGACTCGGGTGCCAATGTGAAGCGTCTTGATAAGGAAACAGAGGGAAAGATTCAACATTTGAAGACAGAAGCCGATAGAATTTCACATGACGTCGTTGAGATGCTTCTGAAGCATGTCACCTCGGTTAAGTACTGATGAATTTATGATCTCCAGAGTTTGCAGAACGTGTTCTTGTCTAATATTACTATGGTTCTTCCCGTGTGTATTTCAAGTATGTTCAATCATTTATCGTACAATTCTTGAGTTTATCTTGAATAAAGATTCAACCTTTTTGCTTTTGTAACATTAATTGTCCATTCTGGATTGAGATTGTCAATGCTCAGGTAGACTAGAAGCCTGTCGAAAGGCCAACAAATTCTTGCATTATAATGACATATGTATAGTGTAAATAATAAGGACTATGTACAATTCCGATACTATGCCTCTACCAAATCCTTCGTTAGGAGTGAAAGTTTGAAAAATCGAGAAAAAATTGATGTAAAATGATCCCACTAGAAAATAGTCCTACTCCGAATAGCGCTGGTTTTGCTCTTGGTATCCCTTTTTTTTCATTGGTTTCTTCTCCAATATGCATAGCCCATGCCATTGCTGGTGGAAGTACTCCATACAGCATTGTCATGCAGTACCCTCCCTGTTTGGATAACACCCATGAGAATTTTCACTTTACACGCAAACAGAAACCGCCACAAAACACACACGAGCTTACGGCAATGTCTGTAGCAGCAGAAAATATGTCTGGGACAGCAGTAGACACGAAAAGAGACGGACCAACAACCATAGATGTGGCCGTGAAACCGATTCTATTGCTTATCCACCATTTTTCTACCATTCCATTTAAGTCGATTCTTGATTTCTGCAGGAATAATCAAGATTTTAGCGTCATAGTAAAACTGCAGACTTGTAGATACATATGGAAAAGAGTTGACTTTGCCTGTAACGGAGAAGAAGATCCCAAGTAAAATTATTGACTAATTGCTCTTTGAAGAACTGAGAGAAGCCTAGGAGAGTCCCTATGAGTGATGTTCCTACCGCTAGAAGTGAAAGTCTCTACCATAATCTCAACTCCATCCCATCTTTGCCTGATTTTACAGTCTCGAGGTCTTAAACGAAGTCAAAGTCAAATGCTTATGCATGTGTGAGATGATTACCTCATACACAACTCAACAGGATCGATTAGTGAATCAGCTTGACTTGATAGACTAAGAGCTATTGCATCCCTCTCCAAGAGTCCCACCAAAGGTATGACACCACCAAGAGTAACTGAAGTTCTTATACGCCCGATATCACCTCCCAAATGCGCACAAAGAATTGAAAGTCACCGTAATTTGACTAAGTAGTAAGCAAAAAACATGACACTAATGACTTAACGTATAACAGTAACTAACTTATGTTGACTTTAAAATTGTCAAAGTATTAATTCAATCTTAATCATAAGATACTACTTCTGAAGTCAAAAAAGAAAATTTGTAGGGTTGACATTAGGTAAAAAAAACAGTCAAGATATCCATGAAAAATTTATTTCATAATATGACTAAGTTGAAAGTTAGAAACATAAGCTTCAGATACTAATAATAGTCAAGTCAAAATACTTAATGAAAATTTCATCCTAATATAACTAGATTCGAAGTCAAAGCAGGTAAAGTTGACTTTAGAATTTTACCAGGAGCTAGATCATGATAAACCACAGAAAATATCATCACTGGAATTGTTGCCGGAACTTTTGTCCAATCACCAGTTCCCTCAAACCCTGATTACCCTCCAAATACGGTTGCTAGAACCTCAATTGATACCAATAACCCTGTTGCAGATCACAGTCTCACAGAAACAGTAAGTAGACTTGCTTCAAAATGTTGACTTTTTGGAAGTGAAATTTTCATAAATACTATTGGTAAATCCACAAGTTATGAACAATACCTATCATGGAGACTGTAAGAACTTGATTCACTTGATCCGTGGTGCGTGTTCCACCAACAGATATGAGAACAGATTTTGATGCATATGCAATCATCGATGTATATCCCAAGAACACATAAGTCAAAGTGGCTATAGTCCCACCCAATTTGCCTACGTCTCTTGAGCCATAGTTCTAATGGAGATCACTTCCAAATCTTTCTCATTGCCCACTCTACTTTTCTTCTTTTTAAGAAGTCCCACATTGATTTCAACTAACAACAATGCTTCACTCAACAAGAATCCCCAACACAAAATCAACGATATTGAACTTGGAATCAAACCCTGTTCAAGAAAGTCAAATGTTGCCCATTTCCATAAGTAGCCCGCATTTTTCAACGCGATTAATATGACTTAACCCATATGGTGTTACAATTATCTAAACTTTTCTTACATCGACGCATAAAACATGTATTAAAAACATATGCTTGTTTGGACCATAATGATAGAAATAACGAGTTACCGCAGGAGAAGTATTTTGAGGAAGAGCAAGTATCCCTGACCCGATACTTGTAGCAACAATTAAAGCCACGAGCGATGATACCCTTTTTCATACTTGAAATCGCAATTGGAATAATGGGATCATTCCCTCTAGTCCCTTTCTTTGAAGTTCTTTTGAATTGTGAATCCTATCCTTGTACTTGGCAATTGGCATGTTGTATATGCATAATAGTAACTGCTGTGTAAGAAAACAAAAACAAAAAAAAAAACAGATATTAAGAACATTTTTGCACATACACTGAGATACAAATATGTTTGGAGAGAGGGGTTACAAAAAACATATTGGATTTGTTGCTGCAAAATGGTGTTTGATGAAATCTTTTAGTCCATGTTGATGAAGTGATAATTAAAGGGTTGTCAATGTAATGGGGTTTAATTTGATGGAAACATGAAGATGAAGGATTATACTGAATCTTCATAACACACAGATTGAAGGTAGATGGAGATGCAGCTCTTTGCCAAATATCTGGCAGGGAAACACTAGATTCTTGGTAACACGTGACTTAATAAATGTTAGCCAATGGTTGACAAATCCTGTTAATAACTTGTAAAGGTCTGCTTTAAATGTTGTATACGTGTAGAAAAGGGATTTTTAGACAACGGTAAGCATCTTCGAATGGTCGAAAAAATAAAAATAAAAACGATCACAGAAATACTAATCAAGCCGTGTACATATAAGACCTGAGTAGTCTTCCTATATAATTGCCAACATGGGTCCATGCAAGATATTTAGGTGATTTATTGTAAATAGTCCATACCGTTTTCGAAACTTCTTAGTGTGTTTTGTGATAGGAGAAGATCGTGACTAGAGATTAATTTGAGAATCTAGTTTAAAAAGGTTCTCATTTTGAAAACTTTAAAAGATAATTTTCTTTAAGAACTTTTCTTTTAAAACTCACACTTACTTTTTGTTGCGAAATAAAGATAAAGTATTAAGATTACTAAATTAGAATCTTAAACTCTTATAAGCTTTAAGAATCCTTTACAATTCATTCTGTCAAATACACCCTTATACACATCTATGGTCCCTTGTTTCGATGTCGTGTTTCTAATTTCCAAGTAGCAACATCTTTTTCGTGTTTGTGTGAAAAGGCAGATGTAGAAGGCCGTATATTTTGCTCAGTCATGTTGGCTTGAGCCTTAATAATAGAAAAGAAAAAGAAAAAAGAGAAATGGTCAATCGAAATCCTTTCAAGTGGTGAATGTATCATCATTTAAATATCCAAGTACTCGAGGACCGATTCATAAGACATCAACGACCATTTGTGTAGTTTTCTGAAATTCATATTTTGCCATGAGGAAGGCCCAATGTAATTATGGACATAAGATATATATAACCTGCTTTGGGCTCAGGGAGTAGGCTTAGGACCAAATTTGGACCTGCTGCAAAATGTCAAAATACTACTTTTTCCGTTTTATAATAAATGTTTATCTTTACATTTAATTTATTTTTAAAATAAATATTTATTTTCAAAAGTAATATACTAATTTCACTATCAGAGATTAAATGTATTAATTATTAAATTTTTAAAATTTTATATAATTTAATGATAGACACTTATTATGAAATGAAGAAAGTACATTTTGACCCTAATACACAATACCATTACATAGCAAATTTAACATATTTTTTGAGAAGACCCTAATACACAATACCATTACATAACAAATTTAACATATTATTTGAGAAATGTCATATTGACGTAATTTTTACAAATAAAAACTCATCAAATGATGTGACAAGTCAGATGAGCCAATCATATTAATATTTTGTGATATTATCATTTCTCTATAAAAGTTATATAATGAATGACATAAATCTTTCTGAAAACTTTATACTCTATACGTATAGAAAATTTACATTTTGGCGATGAGTAAAAAAAAAGTGGAAGATATATACACCAACGGTGGTTTGGCGACAGACGTTTGATAATGTAAACGGATGCCCCGAAAACACAATAAAAAAACAGATTAAGCGGGGCCCAAATTGAATTCCAGCTAAGTTAGTGGGCCTCCATATCTCCCGCCGACGGCCGGTGCCGTATTTTGTCTTTGTTACTGAAATGAGCTACACACGTACATCATGACTACTGTACACAGTCACACACCTCCACCGGAAGGCATACATATTTGCTAGGATTTTATTCGGTCCTTGTTCTACAATAAATGTAATATATTTATATTTTTAAATTATATTTATACATCTATAATATTTACCTTACAATCTTTACATAAAAGATAGGAAAATAGTGATGTACGTGCATATATACTTAACTTAACACGTGTAGAATTTTCATTTTGATCTACCATATATGAATCGATTAGAAAAATCAATTAGTTTTGACTATTGGTGTGTTATAAAAGATTAAATACTTTGGTTTATTATGTTCAAAAGCATTTTCAGTTGAAAATCACATGCAGATACGAACTTTAAGCATCGCATCGTGCATTATCAACATGCCATTTTCAATCGTGAGCATTCAAACCCGTTTATTCAATCATTCTTGACGTTTACATTTTAACTTATTTCTCTAAAAAGAGTCATGATTATAGGTTGCACGTTTGAGCTCCATATATGAATCTCCAACAATGACTTTTGATAGCACCAACCACCATCTACTATGACAAACCCATCAAATTTGTTGTACACTTTCGTGAATTCCCTACAAATTGATTTAACACATTATTATAACCATAATCCTTAAACAAGTTAACGTTAAAAAAACAAAAAGAACAGACGGCTTCTAATCCCTTTTTAATTAATTAACTATAAAAAGTTATAAAAGCAAAAATCCTCTGCAATCAATGTGTTTTTTTTGCCTTCTCACGTCTTCCATTTGTCTCCTTTTCCCATTTCTCCTTCCATTTTTTATAATCACCCCCTTTTCTTATTCTTAAAGTATATTAATTACGATACAATTAAAATCCTATATACCATGCTTTAATTCAACACTTGCATACAGATACAATTACCACCTAGGGTGGGTTTTCAATTAGTTCCTAATTAATCAACATGAATTCAAATGACTCATTATTAGAAACGCTACAAGAGCCTAGTATCGACACCGATAAACTCAGCTACGATATATTTTCAATTCTCGAAAGCAAATTCTTATTCGGTTATGACGATCATAACGTCTGGAAACCTAAACACGTTTCTCCGCAACTTTCCGTTACGCCCACCGCATCCAACGCCATCTACGACGGCGGTCAATCAATGAAGAATCAACGAGGCAAAATCTGCGTTCTCTCAATCGACGGCGGTGGAATGAAAACTATATTCGCAGGTAAAACCCTAGCGTACCTCGAAAACGCTTTGAAACAAAAATCCGGCAATCCAAACGCCAGAATCGCTGATTACTTCGACGTCGCCGCCGGTACCGGAATCGGAGGTGTTTTCACGGCGATGTTGTTCGGAAGTAACAACCAGAACCGTCCGATTTTTAAAGCAGATGACACGTGGCGCCTTCTAGCAGAACAAGGAAATAGGTTGTATGGTGTTAAAATGTCAAATTCCAAATTTAAACGGTTTTTTCGCCGTGGCGCGTATAAACACGCGCGAACGGAATTTGAAACCGCAATGAAAGAATTATTCACAGTCAAAGGGAAAAGTTTGACTTTAAAAAACACATTAAAACCGGTTTTAATTCCGTGCTATGATCTCACCAGCTCAGCTCCGTTTTTATTCTCACGTGCCGACGCTTTGGAAACTGATAGTTTTAATTTCAATCTCTGGGAGGTCTGTCGTGCCACGTCAGCGTCTCCGGGTTTGTTTGACCCGGTGTTAATGAAGTCAACGGACGGAAAGACTAGCTGTTTGGGGGTTGATGGTGGTTTAGCTATGAGTAATCCTACAGCTGCGGCGATTACGCACGTGTTACATAACAAGCAAGAGTTCCCGTTCGTGCGAGGAGTGGAGGACATTTTGGTACTTTCAGTTGGGACTGGTCAGCTTCTAGAAGGAAGTTGTAGTTATGAAAAAGCCGAAGGGTGGAAGGGTGGTCAATGGTGTCGTCCTATGGCGAGAATATACGGTGATGCTTCAGCCGATATGGTTGACCAATCTGTTGCTATGGCGTTTGGTCAAACCAGTTCAAGTAACTATGTCCGTATCCAGGTATATGTCATTTTTTAAATACCTTACACTTTTACTTTAAGGCTCGATGATAGCTAAAGCCAAACTCTTACAAATTCAAGATTGACTTGTTATATATTTCGGCTCGATTTTTGAGTCTCAAGCTTGATAAAAAGTAGACATCTTGACCAATCTCAAGCTGGTGCTGAACTCAATTTGCTCTATAAAAGTTAAAACTATTTTCGGAGCCCGACAAGATGCAAATCATATCTGCATGGTTCTCTAGAAAATGGTCTAGGTCCTCTAGGAAACTAGTGTTGGACACCCTGGACCATGGTGATTATTGGAAAGAATAGTTTATGACTTTATGTTTCTTGTGTTTAGAGTTTTGCCATATTTGTAATGCACCTAAGAGAACTTGCATGATTCTTGATTACTAGTATCACTATCTTCTTGAGTATTTCTGTATTTGCTTTTTGGTCCTATGTGCCTTTTCATGCTCCTTTAAGTTTGACACTTTTCTAATTGAAGATTAAGCACTGTAATTATGGAATCTTCTTTGTTGAAAATTTTAATTGAAATTCAAGCACTTGCCTATTTCTGTTGGTAGAAATTACAGATATTGGTTTTTTTATTAAGTTTCTTGGATTTTGTTAGTATTGAAGAGTGTTCTAAAATTTGGATGAGTATTCAAAATTTAACTAGTTTGTTTACAAACATTGAAAGTTATTAAATTTTTTAGGTAAAGACCGGGTAAGAAAATACACATCTTTTTGAAGTTTATACTTCAGTTTATCAATTGAACTACTTTTAACTTTTCATCATAGTTGTAGTTCATTTACTCATTTAGAAATGATTAAACCATAATATGACAAAGTTATATGTTCAATTTATATGTTCATTTACCCAATATGTTCATGTTGGGAGACGTTTGGTCAAACCATAATATGACAAAGTTTATGTTGTAAACAATAGAAACACTACCTTATAGTCTTGGAGGTGAAAAGTAAGATTCTTTTTGATAACATGTAGATCACCCTACTGAGAGTTAGAACTTTTGAACAACGATTATCTGTGTGAAGGTATCATTTATCTGGTATTTGATCTTGTCTTTAGTTACTAATTTTTTTATACCTAGATCCTAATCTCTTTTTCATTTTTTTGGTTCCATCAATATCATTATTTAAAATTAGCTTAGGCTGTGGGACTGAAGACTTGTTAATCTACCCTTTACAGGCAAATGGGTCCGACATGGGTCATTCCGGAATTAATGTTGACTCGGACCCTAGTCCTAGCAATGTAAAAATGCTGACAACAATGGCTGACGAGATGCTGAGACAGAAAAACGTTGAATCAGTGCTCTTTGGTGGCAAAAAGATTACCGATCAGACCAATCTTGAGAAACTTGACTGGTTTGCAGGAGAACTTGTGTTAGAGCATCAGAGGAGGAGTTGCCGCATTGCTCCCACTGTTGCTCTTAAGCAAGCCACCCAGGAACGGACATAATCAAACGAGTTCCTGTGAAGGTATGATTTTTTTACCATAAATAGTCAAAAAGTCAACATGTATATATCATATATTGATCCTCATAGAAATATACATAGAGTGAAATCTAAGGGAGAACGTCCTTGCTTGGTCTCCCAACTGTTGCTTCGGCTACATTTATCCTACCGACACACTTAAGGGCATTTCGGCCTTTTCAACATATAATCTTAAAAAGCTTTTGTGGGGTAGTAGACAAGTATAGTCAATTCATATAGTGGTGTATGATAAAGGGTAGTGATCCCTCAAGAGCTTGTGCTTACTGTGGATTGAGAGTAAAAAAAGACAATAAGTCAATATTGCACTTGTTGAGATTATCAATGTGTTGTTAAACCGACAACCAGGGGCGGTGACCTTTTCAGGGTGGTGGGGGAGAAGGTTTATAGAAGATTTCAGGGTAGGTCCTTGTTCATCACTTAGTTGTTGGACTAATTGGAGGATGTTTGAGTAATTTCAAAGATATAACGAATGGAAATAAGCATACTTTTAGTTTGAGTTTGTGGTATTGCCTGTACATGATAATGTAATATATCTTTTTTTTAGGAAGGCAACCCTACAATCAATCTCACATACTATATACAAACCTCATATATATGCATATTGCCTCCAATGAGGCTTGAACCCACAACCTCTTGGTTGATGGGTTCCTCACATACCGCTAGGCTATAAGCCCTTTGGTGATAATGTTATATATCTATATTTGACACAAAGAATTTTACTTGCACTCACTACTGCTTTTAAGCTGAGAAATGGGTCTTTTGGTAATGAAAATTTATTATGTAATGCAGGGCCTGGTGGAATATCAAGTTAAGCATAGAAGTTATATTTCACTTTCAAAATGGGAGTGTGTAGGGGTAAAGTTAGGGGAAAGGACACTCAACTAACAAAACAAAGAAGAAAAAGTGATGTTAGGGATGGATGTTGTTGGTGAAATTTGTCTGGCTTGCTAGAGTACAAGTTATGTGGTCTCCACTCTCTTTGCTTTCACAAGGGTCAAAAAGGTAAATTAGAATATGTGTGTGTGTGTGGTGATTGGTCAAAGGAGAGTGTGTGGGGTGGGTGAGAGGGGTATATAATTGTATCCTATAAGTACAATTATTCCTAAAAGGCCCATTATATTCTTAAGTTATTTAGAGTTCAAATGTATATTCAAGTCCCAGGAAAAGATGATTGTAGTGTAAAGAAAGAAAGGGCCTTGGTTATAACTCATAAGGCCCACTTGTACTAGCTTTTTAGTTTTACAACTTTTGTTTATGGTGATGGTGTGGTGTGGGGTCTCCAACATAACATAAAAACAACCCCCATGGGGAAATTGAGTTGAAAGATGTGCTATATATATATATATAGATATATATAAACTTGTGTGGTTCACATGTTTCTTTGTTCATTTATGTTTTTTATGTGTGTGAAAAGAGAATATAAAGGCTCAACAAAGTTGTGAAGTATAAAATACGTTGAAGGGTGTTTGGGTAAAGCTTAATTTGAGGGTTCGTTGCATTGAAAATAAGCACCAAATAACTAGCCTGTTTTTCCTGTACACATATGTATGTGTATCAATTGGTATAGTTGTAACACGTCTTAATATTCTCCCAAGAGTTATCAGGTTCGAGCTTCACTAGATAAACATTTTTAGGTGTCGTCAAATAAATGATCGAAAATGGTTATGAAATACCCCAATTAGGCCACATATGTACGAGTAAAGAAAACACTTAGTTGTCCCAAATAGCCAGTATAGGTATATGTATGTGTATTATATATGGAGTTTTTATTATGAAAACTTTTATGGAATATGTGATGATTTTTTTAGTTAAAGAAGGCGTTGTCTGTTATTTTCCTGGTGGTATTTGTAGGTTATAAAATTCAAGAAAAAGTGTTTGGGTTAGTGATGTTGAATAATAGAGTATGTGGGTGGATAAGAATAGAAATTGGTTAGTGGTTGTTGATAATCATGACCTTGACAAATATTGAAAGTGAACACACATCCCCGATCAATTTTATTTTGTATTCATTCATTTGTTTAACACACAAAAACAAATTGCAAAATTAGAAACTTACAAGTCGAAAAGGGTTTTGCCTCTTCACACGAACCACGTTTCATGATGATCAGATCAATACTTGTTTTTAATACGAATAGATCATATATTTTAATCGTTTTGAGAAGATAGAATTAAAGCTTAAGAATCTGAGCTAATAATATTAACTTGTGAGATAATTGTTAAGCTTCATTTCAACAAGTATGATAAAGATGGTATTTTTATAGTAATTTTCCAAGAAACCAAAAATAAAAAGTTAAAAGTGGAAGTTGAAAATATTGGTGAAGATATGTTACGTCAACGAGTTGCGAGTTTGATTCAGACAACCACTCAATCCCAAAACATAACACGACACGCAAACAACTTCAATGTCTATTTACACAACAAAAACGTCATTATATTTGCATCAAAAATAAGTTTCTTTATATTGTGTATGAAGGTACCCATGGATAATATACAAATCAATACGGTATAATCATTTATGTTCTTCTGTACAATAAATGATGTCACATTCTAATCGGATATTAATGTTCGGTGTCAATTCTCAGCATGACACAAACCCAATACAAAAATGAATGGTCAGGGTTAGGTTTGTCGGGTTGGTGGGCTAAATAGGTCAAGTTAAAGTCAAAAAACCCACTCAAAGAATCAAAAATAAAAACATATTAGATTCACCTTATTTACCGTTGTTGCTTACCCATTTAGATTTAATTTCCATGAGCTGCAATTTTAGGTCACTTCTTAGACACGTTAAGATAATTTTTATTTTTTGCATAGAGAGTTCTTGGTAAAATCATTAACTTAACTTTCATTTCGGAGGTGCTGTCTCTTGTTTAGAAAAGTAATATCGAACTAGATTTCTCTCGATGTGAATAGTATTTTTGGACGGTTTACATGATTAGTGATCGGTTCTATATATTATCATCGTAATATCGTTGCGACATTTTACTCTTTATCTTATTCTTTTTTTGCTGCGTATAAAACGAAACCTATAACTAAAATCAAAGGTTAACAATAATTTTAACTGAAAAATGAAATTTTGATGGTACAAGTTCAATAAAATTGACGATTAACCCAACAAGGCAAGCATCAAAATACCTTTGCTATAGATAACTTGACATTGCTGAGAAAACATGACCCAGCTTTTTGGGCGACGGACCCTAACAAAGTTTAAACCCAACAATTGGCCCAATAAAGACCCAACAACAATGTTCACAGCCTTTACAAATATAAAATGTTAGTATCGCTTTTATGCTAAAGAAGAGAAAAAGCTTAAAGTTTTGAAAGTCCACTTACTACCTTTTCTACATTGGAACATTCAAGTTTGGTTAGGGCAAATACTTGCCCTACTCTTTAACATAAAAAAATGTATTCAAAGTATCATCTAATTGGTTAAAAAAAAGGCATGTATATAATATAAAAAGAAAAGTAAACCAAATTAGTGAATGAATAGTAATAGTAATAGTAATATATCTGTAAAAGAAGTACATTTTGAGACACAATTAGGCAATTAGCATAGACGTTGAACAACTCTATAGCTGAAACAGATGATAGTTAATTTTCTGTTAGATTTTTGATAGAAAGCTAACATAAAACATATTTAACAGAATAAACCATATTTGGGCAGAATATACTATAAAATATATAAGTGTCAAGTCAATGAAATAAAATAAAATCTTATCTAATGTCATTTTGTTGGTAGATATAGGTACACACATCTCCTGCCACATATCTGTAGCTCGCAGTTTTGGAATAATTGGTTAGATATATAGAATTAGTCAAGTACTTAATATATTATCACTTAGAACATGTTTTAATGCTTATTTAAGCATTCATCTGCTTATTAATTTATTCTGATAGTAAATAAGTATATTTAAACATCCATACCAAATATGTTTATCTGCTTATTTTAAAAGGAATGAGCATTTAAAAATAAGTATCATATCACCTACTTATTTTTCAAGGAGATAAGTACTTATAAATAAGCAATTCCAAACACCCTCTTAATTTTTTTTCTTTTTCACAAAATATCATCTCATTTCACAAGCATCAAGAGATTCACAAGATCAATGTTTCAATTCTCAAGATCCATCTCACAAGACTGCAATAGCAATTCGCAATATCGGTTTCGCTATATTTGTATTTTAAAATATGTTGTACTACTAAACTAATATCACAAAATCGATATTGTGAATTTGATATTGCGGAGATGGATGTTATTGTCTTGCGAAATTGATAATTCTCATTTTGATCTTGCGAATTGAAATTTCGATCTTACGGATTTTTTCACCTTAGTGAAATGAAATGATATTTTATAAAAAAAAATATTTCTAAACAATATATAGAATACTTAACCTAACTTGTATATCTAGGTAATTATGTCATAAAATTTTCGGCCATAAGCATAACATTTAAAACTATGTATTTTTTGTTTAATTGTTAAAACTGTGTATTTTTCAGTCATAAGCATAACACGAGAATGGTTTTCTATATGTATGCCAAGCCAAAAGAAACAAAAAAAAAGGTCCGTATGTGATAGAGATATGCTGGCTACAGAGATACAAATACCAAGAAAGCCCCTTGTTGGTGGGCCTGCAGATATAAATAAAATAAAATCAAAGAAGAAAGCCATAGCCAATAGCCAATAAGAAATAAAGAATACAAATTTCAAGACAAACCCACATACAATATCCCTAAAGTAAATTGTATTGTAGTAAATTGTATTGTTGCTACAATTTTCAATAAATCAAACCCAAAAAGAAAGAAAAACAAACTGAAAAAGCCTGTGAAAAGGGAGAGGAGGTAGAATAAAACACTATTTTCAGAATATAATCTACTTTTGCACGTATACCCATAATAATAATAATAATAATAATAATAATAATAATAATAATAACAGCAACAACATACATTATTAACTCTATTATTAATTTTATTTATTAAATTAACATCCAAAAAATATGTTCTGAAGTTTATATATGTGCATGCTTGGTTCGGGTATCGTTTTAGTAGTTTGGAGGTTCTTGTGTGGCTCGCGTCGCTTATGCTCTATTATGTAGAACTAGATTTATTTGGTATTTATTCTTTAGCTTTATTGAGGCGTGATCTCGGCATGTCATGATATGTCGTTGGTTTCTGTATGGCATGTAACATCTTCATAGAAATATATTTTCTGGGCGCGTTTTGCTAAAAAACAAAAGTATAATGATAACAAAAGATATAACAAACATTGGGCCATATCATGTGAAGTAGTAATATACTTATATAAATATAAATTATGCATATCATTGTAGTAATTTCTCATAAATGGTCAAACAAACTAATGTGTTATGTTACTCATCTTCTAATGATGCTTTCACACATTTAAATCTTTATATATATATATATATATAATATATTGGTTGAATCATTTATACAAAGAACTAAAAAGGAGAAACCTCTTTAATCCAAATGACATTTCAGGAGGCCTTGCATGTTGGTGAGAGTGTACGTTTGCTTTATTGTTAAAAGGGATAATAATGTCCTTGACATAAAACTTTCAAGGAATGCAAACAAAGTTTATAAATATAAACTTTGACTCAATCGTCTAAATATTTACTACAAATTGTACTAAACATTTAAGTTACTTGACAAAATGAATCATAGCACTAACATATATGTTTTATATTATATATATATATATATATATCGTTGAATCTTTTCTTTAATATGGTTCAATATTTTACAGTAATATTTTATTGTATATAATATGATATGAAAAATGAATACCTTTCATTCTTGAGAACGTTAATAGTCAAATTCATTTTTAATTTAATTTAGAGCAGTAGTATCATTACAAAGAAAGAATCAACATTATTTTTATATACAATTTTTATATATATTGTATATGACATGTATAACTATTACCAAGGTGATTAGTAGTCTTAAAAAAAAATTATGTTTAAACATCACTATCTGTATATTTTGGAGTTATTAGAAAAAAAAATTAGAAACGATCACAAGAATATCTCAATTAGACTACATGCATCTTAATAAAAATATTTGCTCCTCGCCTAATAACTTGAAAGAACAAAAAGTCTCATCCGTTTATTATTTTTTACCTCAAACAAAATAGCATACCCTCCAATTTACTTTTGAGAATTGAACCTATATTTTGAAAACGTCATAACGTTTGCGATATCAACCCATAAAACTTAGTATCGTATAAATTTACATGTTTAATCATTTAGTACGTCAGATTTGCATGACCATACCCTCTTTTTAATTTAACAACACATAATATTAAGTATTATTATATGCACCAATTATTTTTCTTTTTTAAAAAAGTGTATTATAATATGTTTGTTGTTGATGTTACGAGTAAAAAACCAAGGGTTGCACTCCTAATTACCAATTGATATGTGACAAGTAGTGAAGTTGATTATGGATTGTGGAAGGCTATTCGATCACCTATATTTGATACCTTGACCGAACAAATCTTTTTTCATATTTAAAGTTTGTAACTTTTTTTCTTTCTTATTAAAGTGTAATGATGATTCCTTTAGTTTGTTTTTTCTTTTTCTGACAATCAAAAGTCGTGATTGTTTTCCAATTGGCTTAAACACCGTCTATATAAACATCTTGCTTGGGTTGTTTTGTTTCGCTAGACACCATGTATAGAATTACATGTACTAAGATTCCAACTGAAGTGAACTGTGACAACCTTCGAATCAAACTAACTAGGTCAGCATCAAATTATTTCAGTTTCGTGGTCTGACTTTTTTTTCTTATTACCTTAAAAGAAATAGTGAATTATTATATAAATATATCAAAGATACTATTAACATTGTATCAGAAAGAAACAACGAAATAATGTTTTAGTTATTAGTAAAACTGGATTTCTTTCATCTTAAAGATATTGGATTGTTTACTAATTAACTTATTATAAATCATAATTAGTTATATCATTCTACTTTATCATTTTAGCACAATTAATGGATTTGTTATGGTTAGGTTTGGTCCAATAAAATGCTTGTAATTAATAGTTCTTGTTACATTAAACTGCGATCTTTTGATACGTACTCTCCACGTGCAAAAAATATAGGTTCTACTTCTATGATTGCTACTCGGATCATTTTACGTTAATATTAACAACATTTTTCCTCCGTACGTAATTAAAACCCTTCGCAAAGACCTTTTCTAGTTAAACAAGAAAATAATGTGTTTCTAGATGCACAACATGCATCGTGCCCGTCCATGATCACGTATGTATGATTTAAAGAAAACATGCGGCGTAAAATGGAGTTGCATACAAAGCGGCATACATTGTTTTCCTAATGTTTAAATCGTATATAGGCGGAAAAACTTTTCGATTGGAATTTTCTCATTTTAAACTTGAACGGGAGAGGTCATGTTCCGTTGTACTTGATTATCGAATTAATTGATACATATATTCAATTATATGGTTAAGTTCTGGGTTTCAGTAAGGAAGATGACTTTCTTTTTCAAGTTAAACATGAAATAATCTCAATACACTAAGGAAACTTTGTATAACATGATAAAGTTAAAAATAAAGTTGTCTTAACACATATGTTAAACAAAGTAAACATACACACTATCATTGTCTGTATATCTATATATCTTTGAAGGTTTTCAAAAGAACAGTCATAAGAGAATATGAAGTTGACCTAAAGTACTATCCTGGCCTATATAAGGAATTAAGAAAGCTAATAGAATTAAAGACATAAAATAGGCTAAAACTCACTCATCACAAGTGTCCTTCAATTCACAAAAGGAAACCCTAAAAATCACAAGTGGAAGTGGTCCACCTGCTCCCCTCTCCCCTTCCCACTCAACCATCTTTTTCATACACCATACTTCCCTCTCCATATCTCTCAATCAAATAGGTGTAAAGGTACTAATTAGTCTAATTAAAATACTATTATTAAACTATAATAAATATGATTCATAAAGTTAAGTAAACAGTAAAAATGACATGAAAATTAAAGAGATAATAAAAGTTGACAAGGAGAGAGGGAGAGATTCTTTTTCTGTTTGTGCACAAACACATTCCCTGTTAACCTTTACTTTCAGCAGGATCCATATTTCTCATCATGAGTACTTCTTGCCATGCCCCCTCATTATTAACATGAAAAAGGAAACACACACACACTACACCTTCACTATGTGTATATTTCCTACTGACTATCTAGATAGCACGTGAAACAAGCTACATAGCTAGCCATGGCCGTACCACGAAAACCCTAGCTAGCTTGGGTATTAAGCTAGTTTAAAAGCAAAGAAAAGCACTCTCTTTCAATGGCAAATATGTTCCTATTATTATACATCTGCTTCAGTTTACCCTATACAGACATGCCTACCCTATTACAGACAATATTTGCTTGACCGCCTTACTAGTAGCTATAGGCTTATTGACCAGTCAAACACTAATCATTATCATTTAGTGCAATGTGTGTGTGCACTTTTTTATTAATAAATGTTTCGTAAGTTCGTATGTTACTCATATTTTGGATCCAAGATCTTGTTTCAAATTAAAGAGAGAGCAACTTGATAAACCTAAGGAAACCTATTTAGTATCACATTTGAAACCCAATTAATGCTAACATTCTTGACAAAAACTTTACATGCAGAAAATGTTGTAAAACTCGAAGAAATCGATGTCTTGTACCAAACAACTAAAAATTGATTCTTTCAAAACTATTTTTCATATGTTTTTTTATTGTATAGAGATAAAGAAGAAAACATATTGCACATAAATCATCCCTACGGGTGTTTCAAATATTTAGTTAACTTGCTAGTTAGACTATTATAAAAGTTCCTAATTAATGGCCCAAAAGCACACTATATATGGTTTATGGTTTGTGTTGTGAGAGAGGACATAGGGGTAACCAATAGGGGTGTAAATGCTAAAATGCCAATATATTTGTTGTTAAAATGCTAATTAAATATGGTTGGACCCATAATTCTAAAACATTCCATTAAGAGTAGAGCTTTCATTAAGATATTGTTGTTAAAATGCTAATCACATTAGCACTCACACATATACGTACATGACATAAGGGTGTTGATGTCATTAAACAGATTGATGAAATAAAACCCTGATTCCAAAGACATTTTTATCAAGTGAAGTGCTTTCATCTATACATATGATTTATTATGACTACTAAGAGATAGGTGTATGGTTGTGGATAAAAGGACATACGGCTGAGGTTAAATGTCATTTTCTTTAAAAAGCAAAGAATTTTGCTAGAATTTAATCAAACAAAATTGTTGATATAACAACCTAATTCAAGGAACACATATGCTAAGAAGGTTTCAACCAATTTTTAAACAACTTTGAATTTGAAGACTAAGAGATAGTGTTTTCAGGAGTACTTATAGCTCCAAAACACACATACAAATAAATAATGTGGTGTGTGCTGTAAGATAGAAGACATAAGGGTGTAAATGTCATAAAAAGATTGTCGATTTAGCTAGGTTTTGTGTTTTGTTACCATCAATATTCTTGGAATCTTCTCCAATGTCCAAATTCAATAAAAAAACATCACATCATGGAAAGTAAAGTTTGAAAGCAATTTCATTTTATGTAACAAGGAAAACCCTAATATAGAAATGATGACGAAGATGATCAGGAAAGTTGCAGAAAACATTCTACCTTAGGGTTCCGTTCACCATCGAAAGCAAAAAGATTTATCTTTACTATACATGCATCTTTAACAAATTTACAATGCTACCCTTTTAACATCTATAAAATGTCATTAAACCAAAATATATTAAACTATATATAGTTAATTAATTAACCAATCACAAATCCTTTTTTAAGTGAAAAAAATCCATGTTTTAAGGCTCTTAAAGACTCAGCTGATGTGAAATGGCTAAAATATCATTCATAAGCACAAACAATGCAAGACAAAAGGATAAAACATACTAGTAGAGTATACAAGATGTGGAATATGCTTGGCTCCTCATACGCCATCTACGAAGACCATTGGAGATGTCAATAGGCTCTGAAAATGGCATACAGGGAGCCAGGCATATACGTACACTCACCGTGTATGTATCTACATGTAATAAGATATATTTTACCTCAAAAAATGAACCTTGAAATTAAGCATATGATAGCATCCAAGAAGATGAATCCAAGAACAGGCATGTGTAAGATTTCATGAACCAAGATTAGAAAAATGAAATCAAGATTCAAACTTTATTTATATTCAATGAAAAGGGGTTCAAGAAATGGCTACAAGATGAGCAAAAAGATGGTTTTTAGATGAAACAAATCAAGATAGAAAGAATGAAAGAAGGATGTGGGGTGGAAGTTTCACCAAATAAAGATCCATCCTTTAGTGGTTTGCATGTTCCATATATGTAGATAAAGGAGATATATATAGAGAAAATGAAAGTGGAATAATTGTCTCTCTCATGACAGGATGATAGGGGTGGTGGTGGTGGTGGGTGTTGGTGGTGGATGGTGGTTCTGGTTTAAAATCTACTATTGTTGTTGTTTTTCTGGGGTTGTAAAGGAAAGGTTGCTTTTCTCTTCTGAACCTAATTTGTCTGCAAGTGTTTGGAAGATATTGATTCCTTCCCCTCTCCTTATATATATATTTGCATAAACAGATACTCCATATCTTTCTTTTATTAAAAATATTATTATACATTTTCACGCGGATTTATAAGCTTTGATTTACTGTATAAGTTAGAAAAGCATCATCTATTTATTTACGGGATTTTGATAAATATCATTTGGGTAAGGAGCGATTTTGTAAATCTTGGTAAATATAATTGTGATTATTTGCAAGACCAAGTAATACTACGATTTTTTATGAGATGTGAAAAAACAGGATACTTGACCATTTACGGTTCTCATTGACCAGTCATAATGTAAACATATCATAGATAAATCACATACCATGCAGTTAAAGTAGCATGGGATATGAATTAAACACACTACACATGATATTTTACGTCACTATTAAACTATCATCGTGGAGACTTTTTCTATGAGATGTATGGAAAGATATCGCATTATAGTACAGGTATATATCAATTTTTCTTTAAGGATAGTAAAGTAAAAGTATGATCTACTTTTAAGAGAAATGATTCATACAGAGTAAAATGTGTATTATTAAACCATTTATGGGTCCAAGCTCATCGTCACTTTTGTTTGAGCTAAGTGACTCGCTTTTTTACGAGAGTTTGATGTTATACCCATAGAAATGTCTTTATATATAATATAATCCGAGAAATAGCGTCGTACATGAGTGATGAGTCATTCATTCACTCAAATTTATTTCGTTTGGTCATCCTTTGTGGATTTAATACATACACTTCTTTTTTAGCCACATCACGTACATTATACTTGTTCTTTTTTTTTTTTAGCTAAGCATTGCATTTAAAGGATCATATTTCCTTAAGACAAAGAAACAGAAACAAAAGAGTACATATAAAAGAGCTACATTAAATATAGGCTTCTTGAAAAACAACCAAACCACCTAAACAACAAACACCCCAATACAAGAAAACAATAAGCAAAGACCCTCACTAGATCAGAAATCCATGACCTCCCCACTCTACCAATCTTCTTACATCACGTACGTTATACTATCTATTACTTTGTATTTACATTTTCTTATTAAATTGTGTGGGGGTGTTTAAGCATTCGTCTGTGAGATAAGACCTTAATTAGCGTTTGATGTAAATTAATGTTCAGGCAGCTATTTGAAAATAATCATTACAAACTTAATTACATGTGTAGTCAACATACATAAAAAAATGTCTAATATCATTCTTTATTATTATAGTCATAATGAAATTGTAAATCTTACTTAATATATTGTGGTATATTTGTTAGTCACGATTATATATAGTCTTATTGTTAATATTTGTTAATAACAAATTGAAAATATTATTATTTAATAATTGTTATTAATAAATCAATTAAATAGATTTATTATACATAATAATTTACTTAATTCTTGTACTTTCTAAAAGTACATTTGTATCACGTCCATATCTTGTCTTTGTATGGATGCATATGCCCACTTCTCTAGTTTTGTATGTGGGTCACCTCATCTCAACATCATAGGGGCCCTACAGTTGTTGGTATACTAATACGACTTGTCACAATAATTATGTATTGCTGATCACGGATTAACATGTTAAACTTACTATATTAACATTCTAAACTAAATATACAAATTAAATCGACTCAAATTTAATATACTAATTAAATTTACTTAATTTACTAGTCAATGCTCATATAATTACAATTTTCAATGTAATATTTTTTTATTAAAATAGTATGTTTAGTATCTCTCATTTAATTGACAAAAAATTTATCATTGATAAAAATTAAAACCAAGAAACTTGTCTTTCGGTTGTTTCTAATCATCTATAGTTTTTGGCATAAGACCGAAAACTACATGAATCGTGAATGAACCGAAGTTTAGTTAGAAAAATAGAAACTTTAAATCACAAATTACGTAAATTGCATTTCCCTTTGCTTACATAATAGACTCAGAGTGATGGTTCGCTTTGTATTCAAATATATCTCATTTCGAGTTCATTAGTTAAAGCATTTGTAGTGCAGTTTAGTGGAAAGTTACATGAGCCTACATGGCACTAAATGACATTGACCCATACCATTGCAAAATTTGTATGTGGACTTGTATTTCATTCAATGGTCAATACTCTTGTAGTGTTGAATAAGTTACTAAATAGTTTATTTTATTTTGTTAAATGTGTTGTATGGATTATAGATGTGTCATATATGCCAAAGTTGTATAAAAATATAATATGCTGATATGATGGTGAATCAAACTTTGTAGAATTAGACGAAATAGAGATGCTATTTATCATGAGAGCACATGGTAGGTACCTAGCTTGAATTTATGCTTGAGGAATTTTAGGACCACGTATCCATATCTCCTTCGCTGTGCAAGGCCTTTTCTAGTAGGTGTCATTTAGAAGTTGGATATATGGCTAAAATGGACCATCCTAGTTTCATTTCGGGTCTCATGGTATGATTATTCTAGATTTTATACCTTTTGTATATGCTCTGTGTATTTTCTGTATTGCAGAACTATGAAACCTAATTGATGTATAGATTGATGATCACTTATGGTTTTTTCCCTTGAATCAACAACAATTTATATACAATACTAGGAATATTAAAAGGTTGTGCTACACACGGCCCATAAACATTAACGACGATTAATTGATGAGATAATTGATACTACAAAAATGTAAATATAAGAGTTATGAATGAGTCGGGATATATACATTACTTTTCGTACATTATGTGAAATAAGAAATCATGACTTTATAATGTGTACAAAATGTATGATACATAAGAAACTTATTATTATTCTCTATCAGGAAATCTTACGATAGTGCAAAAAGTTTCCAAAAGCTTTTCATTTAAAATGTATAAACTAAAAGTATAAAAAAAATATTTGACAAATGATTTAAGATATCTCTATCAACTATTCTACAAAATCTTAATTTCTTTAATAAAAAGTTCTTCAAAAAGCTTTAAAAAAAGCGTTTATGAAAGATGCTCCAAGTAAAAATGAATGCTCTTATAAATATATATCTTTTCATAATGAAAAAAATGACTATTTCGATTGGTATCAATTGTATCGTTATATTTTTTTAGCTTCAATCTTCCAAATATGGTTATTGAAGTATGATGATGTGTAAATATTTAAGGCTTTTATATATTTATTTTTTTAGTAATAATGACTCTCTTTACATACCTAAGAAGAAGATGATAATACAATTATAAAATTTTTACTTAGTGAATTTGAGGTTGTAATATTTGCTTGAACAAATTTATTTAAATTTTATTAAGTGGTAGAGATGTCTTTGTCTTTAGGCTTCTTTTTATTTTTTTTAACATGCTCTTATATATTTCACCTAACTTTTTTTTCTTTTTGCTAAGGTTAGTTTATATATGATAATTTAGTATTTGACAAGTCTTATTTTTCTAAACACTTATGTATACCTTATCTTCTTTAACATTCAGAGTTATTTTGATTTAAACATGTCAGATTTTAAAGGAAGTAAAATAAGTTATGCTAAAATAAATTAAACAAAATGTAAAATTGAAAAGGTTTTAAAAAAAAAATGTTTTATAAAAAATGGGCAATGTATGACAATATAAAGTAAAATGATATCAATTTTGAAGTTTGATATGCTTGTAAGAGCACACTTAACTGCAAAGTTTGTAGTTATCAGCTCAAAATAGGTTGTATGACAGGGCCTGTAAACCCAAGTATTAAAAAGTCATTAGCTTTATATATGACATAAAAGCATTTCAATCAAGAAACCTAAACATTCCAAGGCAAATTTCTCTCTATATTGCTTGGTTTAGTCTTCAAGCTAGTATATGTAAATTGATGGATGGTTAAGATTTTTATTTGTGTAACTTTGAAAGTAATTAAAAAGAAGTTAGGAACAAACCTGTGATCTCTGTAGGTAGCTAGCTAGGTAAGTTCCTAGAGTGAGATAGATAGAGCGAAAAGAAAATAGAATAAGAAAATAAAATTTGTGAAAGGTCAAAATCAAGATGGGAATCTTTTACTGAGAAAAAGTGCGAAGAATATATTAGGGTTGACACCAAGGTTAGTCAGTTTTCGCGAGGTATTCTTGTCGACCCTTTATTTTTGCTCCTTCTATATATCTAATCATTTTACATTACTTTTTGTGCTTCATTTTATGATATTAATTACCCGATGTCTGTAACATAAACAATTAACTGGTTAATAAAATATCATATTACCCTAACTCACTAGTTAGCCAACTTAAAGGTAATAAAATATATTTTTAATTTAAAAGTAAATAAATTATGAGATAAATAATTATTTTTCTTCTGTTAAAATTGATGTGTTGTTCAAATGTAAATTTGGTAAATATAAAATATCTACAATTAAATTTTCGTTTTCAGCGTATTATTGAATTGCGTGAAAAAAGGCTGTAGAAAAGAATGATAAAATAAAGATAACTCATAGATAAAGAAATTTTCAAGTTAAATGGTTATCATTTTCTCCGAAAGAATAATAATTATAATAAATAATAAAAACTTTTAAACAAAACAGTAAAAAAATCGCTATTTTGATTAATGCTGACGTCTCTTGCAAAGAAAAGTTATTAAAGCTTACAAAAACGACTTGCTGATACGGATTATTGTTTTGCGTTATAAAAATGATAAAATGTTTCTTATGTGTGTAATAATCTTGTATGTTTTTGTCTTGTAAATATGAGGTAAATTTTTTAAAAAATTTCTATTGTATATTGGTATGCTTTTTTAAACATTGACAAACAAAAAAATATTTTCTTCTTTTGGAATGGTAAAAAACAATGTTACTTGTAATAGAGAAGTATTTAAAATTTACTTCATACAACATAATATTTTAAAGTTAGAAACATATAATAGTCAAAAGTTAAAATTACACATATAACGAAACAATCAATCCTTATAAAAATATTTTACTACTAAAAATGTGATATTTAAAACAGCACGCTCATTTCAAAAGAATATTAATAAAAAATAAATATCTATCACTTTAAAATTATTATCTTATATAATTAACAATATTTTTATAATTTTAAAATGTACTTTAATACCTTCGACTTCGAGCCTAATTAGCTCATCAACTACCTTAAATATAACATATTAGTGAGTCAGGGTATGAGACATAGTTAACCAAGTTCAAGATATCATCTCGTACTTTTATAATTCAGGGTACTAGAGCATCTAGTCAACCAAGTTTCAAATACTTTGGTGTATTTTGGCTTTCTTTTATTTGGTACAAAATAAGGTGTCAAAGGATAAAATGTCTAAGACCATCTCCAATGTTTGTGATGTGTCGTTGAAGCGTCAGTCTTAACAAATGCCGTCAGACGGTGACGAGTCGACGGAATCAGGGGGTTTGTTTTACATTTATAGTGTATGGAGTCCTAAATTATTCACTACGTACAAGCACTAAGTAGAGTTTACTAAAGCAAGTAACTGATATGTATAACTTATGTGTCGTTCTTAAAACTTCACCAAATTGAAATCGTGAATTTTGATTATCGATCTTTTGTAGTTTATCATAGGTTTACAGAAGTTGAAGGGGTTTTGGTTTTCTTCATATCCGAAATTAAACTAAAAACAATAAAAAGTAAATGGGTTGAGGTTACTCTGATATTGCAGACTAAGGTGTGTCTACTATGATGTCAATTTATGTCTTTGGTTAGCTATTTTTGTTTATAGGGCTTTGGTAATGACATATCTATACTTTTGGATGAGTCATATCTATAATACTACTGTTTTATCTTACGCGAAGTTGTTCATAATCAAATAAATGGTATGTCACTTTGATAACTGATATGAAGTGTTATTAAGCACTAGAAATTCTCCCAAATGCAATAAACAAGTCAACCAATGGTTAGCCTCGAGTCTTTTTTTCTTATTTCTCAGTCGTTAGAGACGTCTATATCATGACATGAATTGTTGAATAAACAATATCATAAAATAAGTGTTACCCTACCGGAATAAGTTGGGATAACCTTGTCTAGCGGTTGGTTGACTTGCCATCATACATTCATATGGACTATCATTGTCATTATACTACATTAAGCTTGGATATGTTTGTTAAGGTTACGATCTAGATAGTAATTTTATCCACTCATTAAGCTTGGATAACTAAAACCTATTTGGATCAATCAATGACTTCTATTATATAATACTCTAAATTTGTTAGAAAAAAATTATGATATGCTATTGTCGGTGTATATAATTATATACTTTTTATTATATGTTATTTGTTTATTTTTATATGACAAAGTAATTTATTTTATTAAAAATCAAATATCAATTAATCAGTGAATATTAAAAATGTGAGATTTGGTACTTTATTCATGATCAAGCACAAATTTTTAATCATAAGAATTGCCCTTTATTGTTTTAAAAAGATACTCCGTATTAAAGAATTATAGATCTAGATTAATCGTGGAATACACGTGGATTTGCTTAAGAACTGACTTCAATTATATCTCTAAAACCTTTGTGTGATCATCATCGTAATGTCATGTACATTTAAACATTTGCTTTAGAGGGAACAAGTTATGTGTAATACGCTAGTCTCAATATATAAGCTTCCAAAATGTTTGCACTTGCATGGATGATACAAGTAGGGCCTTTTTAGTATTGTACCTTCACAAATGTTACATTATGTTCCTCAAGAAATTGCTATTTATAATTATAAATTGGGGCCTTTTGGTTATGCCAAATGTATTTATTCGCGTTTAACGTATGATTGGTTTAATATATGTAGGAATATGAATAGGAATAGGATGTATTTGTTCAAATTTAATTATAAAGGGTAATTTGGAGGGTTCCCCTGACTTCCGTACCATATTTTAATGGTACGCGTTCGTTCCACCCGTAAGGAGTATCAACGTTGGGTAAATAACATGTCCACAAATCATCCACATGTGTTGGGGAATGGATTTAAACCCATGACTTGTCGTTACACATGTGGGACTTAAGTGTTTGAAGTGACGGTACCACTTGAATTAGGCCCAATTGATAAATGTAGATGGTAAAAAAGTTTGGTGTCGCTATAAAAGAACTCAGCAAGTACTTTATTCATTTCTAATGATGATTATAGTTTCTCAAGACTTCTAAAGATGAAAAGATCGAAAAATGTTAAGTCAAAGTGACAAAAGGTAAAACCAAAGAGAATTTTTATTTTTTACAAGTATTGAAAAGCATATAAAGTTAAAAGAGCCCCCAGAGACAATGATCGGGACATTAGAGGCAAAAATCAACGATTTAGAAGATCTTCTTTGTCCTTTTTTTTTTCTTTCTTTCTTTTTTAATAAACTGTGAAAATATGATAATTAATGATCGACCGACGGCTCAATTTCAAACTTATGGTAATCAAAATAATCAGGTCGGTTATGTTTTTCAATTAAAAACTGAACCAAATTAATTAATCAATACATCGATCACTTATAAACCATGACTATAAAAAATATTTAATTGTTCACACTAATTTCTTTACAGTTTTTGAAAGGTAAAAAAAATATAATCAAATTGTTCACACTCACAAAACGTATAAAAAGATATAAATCAACGCGAATTTTGACATTTATAAATGTAAACAAAGATTTTAACACTTATAAATGTGAATAAATCTAAAACTTATTTATATTTAAAAGTATAGAAATTATTTTGTCATACTTAATTTTCTCACACAGTAGAAACGTGAATAAATTGAGTGTCACAAAATAATTTCACACTTTTAAGTGTATAATTTTTTTATTTTAATTCACACTTATAAATAGAAACATGTTTGTCTGCTAGTATAATTGTGAAAAATATTTTAGTTACTTAAATTTCTCTACACTTAAATATGTTAACACTTGATAAATTTATAGGTGTGAACGACTTAATAAAAACGTTCTTTTTAATTGCACGAAGGAAAATATATAAAGAATGTGAAGAATATGCATATTTTATTTTATAATTTGTAAATAAATAATTTAGTTGATTTTATTGTCCATCCCATTCTTAAGCTTTTAGTTTGTAAGCTAAAATAGATATAGTTTTGAAAGTTTATTGTGTAATATAACTTTCAATAATTTGTCTTTGAAAATATAGTACGCATCTTTTAATTCTTTTTTTTTGTGTACACATTAGATCATATACTGCTTTGTCTATATCTTCGTTGATTAAAGCTAAAATTAAATATAATATATAATCTTAAATATTGATGTAATAAGAACGGAAAAAGACCCCTACGACCATCATGAAAAGTGGTCAAAGTTTTGAAAATGGAAGCGTTGATGGTGAAAATATAAAAGCGAAGTTTTGGTCAAAAATAACACTTATACTACTTATGATTTGACATAAAACTCTTCACAAAATCTCAAACCGAATCATCAGGCACCAAATATGGGACTTTATCGTCCAATGTAATATCTTTCTTTATTGACATCTTCGTATTTAGTCAAATATTATTTCTAGGTCATCATTCGATTTTACTTTGCTCAACCTTTTTGTTATTTATTAATATTATTAGTCGTTAATTTTTTTATAGAGTTTATAATTAGGAAATTAGGAAGCTTCTAGCACATGCTAAAACTCATTAAAATAATATTTTTTAATTTACTCTTTTCGTCCTATTTTTATTGTAAGATAACATATTCTTTACAAACTAAGATAGACAGATGACTTAAATAAATGTAAATTTTGTTTTATATTAAAACAAGGTTGACATGAAAATTTGAAATGACAAATGATTAGTAATAAATTAATAATAAATACTAAATTACTCGCGTAATGCAGTGACAACAAATGATAAAAGCGTAACAATGGTAGATGGTGATAGTTGCTGGTAGTGGTCGAATAATGATAAAATTGTTTTAACAATTGTTCAATTATAATAGGTATATATTTATTTATTTAATGTTTTATTAGTTTCCATATATATTAAGTCAACAATAAGGGTATAATAGACATTTCGCATCTTTAAAAGTTTAAACTTTCAAAATAAATGGGCAAACTCTTTATAAGAGAGTATAGATTAGAGTAAAATAGAGAGTGTTTAATTTTTGTAATTAGACAGTTTTTTTGAAACAAAGAAAAACAATAAGATGAACAATAAAAAGTAAAACAAATCAAATAAAGTAATAAAGATCTCAAAAGGGACACTAGAGTTATGTAAATCTATTTGATAGTTTAATTGCAAATTTTAGTTCATTAATGAGAATTAAAAATGTATTCTCGAGGAACATGCGTGTTAGAAAAAAGTCCTGTTAATTGTACTCTTCCGAATTATATTCAATATTCAACTTTTATTACCACTATATTCACTAAATAATTTGACCGAATGTGTATCCATCAATCGTGATTGAGGGAAAACGTTTATTTCTAGTGTAGTTCACAAAAATGCCCTTTTTGAAGGGTGTTTAATGCGTTTTACTTAAACAAAATCGTTTATAATCAACCAATTAACTTATTGTGATGGTGATGATGAGAATGTTAACCAACGATCACTGTTAACCGGCCACTTCATTGTCATATGAGCTGATAAACAAAACCATCCAACAGGTGAATAATGGTCATGTTTCCAATTCGTGTATTTATTTTATTTTATTTATGTACGAATAATAACAATTTAAACTAAAAGTAGGATTATTATCTTTTTACTAGTATCATACGTACATTTGATTATACATGGTAGTATGAGTGTATGACTCATCATAATACTCATTAAAAACTTGGAACTCATAAATACAGTAGTGGAGTATTTGTTTCTATTATATTCAAAACCTTAACAAATTAATTTGGATATATTTAAAGCAAATAGTAAATGGGTATAATCTGTTTCAATATTGGAAGACAATGTGTACAAAAATAGCATCAAGAGACCGACAAATTGAGAATAGACCACACTTTGTGGTACCAACGAATCATTGCATTCCCATTTTCTTTTTGACATTAATTAGTTTTTATTTTATTTTAGCTAAGGATTGATATATATTTTTAAATTTTCACCTTCTATAAATCAGAAAACTAAAACATAAAACGGACGACATTATAACGTAAAACGGCCGGGCCGGGGTATTTTTGTTATCTAACCGTTTAATAAAACCTTAATTCAAAGAGTTTTTTGGACGACATGGATACGAAAAATCGTAGTTATATTTTGTAAGTGTCGATCACAATTTTGTATTCAACTAAAAAAAGTTCACATACAAATTTTATGAATAAAAACTGCGTATTTAACGAATCAACGTCTTTTTACCATTCTCATGATAAACATTTGTTCTCAAAAAATATACGTAGATGTTAATTTACAGGAATGTTCTACAAGTTTTTGGCTAAAAGAAAAAATTCAAAATAAAATAACGATTTATAATCATAAACCAATGGTAGTCGTGTAATGAAGGCGTTTTTTGAAACTTTTTTGTTTTTTCATTTTGGTACATCATCATTGTACAATGTGTATTGTAAAACAAGAATCGTACGTAGAGTGTGAGATCCTTGTTTTAAATGGTTATTTTTAAATTTCACATGTACTAATAAAGTTGTTAACTATTAAAGGGTTTATGGTGTAAGTGTGTAACGGTAACTTCCAACTTAAAAAGTTAAGAGTTCAAGTTTAATAAGCAACATTGTGTATATAATATGTCTGATCATTAATATGATACGTTATATTAGAAGTGAACAAATCGGATTCAAAACTGGATTTCAAACCGGTTTAGATCTAAACCGGTTCGGTATAAAACCAATTTGATCTCGAAAAAATCCAAACTGGTTTTAAACTGCAGGATCCTAAACCGATCAATCGGTTTAAAACCGAACCAATTTGTCAAAATTGATTTTGACCAAACCGGTTTTCAATTTACAAACCGGTTTTTTTTTCATGTCTATGTTAGATAGCTGTAGATGTGTCCTTCAAAAGAATTTGTTAACTAGGTATTCAAACTATTCGATCCATACATTTTATTAGATCCAATTATTAATTAGCATGGGGAAGATAGCATTATTGTTTATTAAAAGAAATAGCAAATAAATATGCATATAGGGAGTCACAAAAGGGCAAGTGAATTGAGAAGAAAAGTAATTATCTTTTTGTCAAATCATTTTGTCAACTTCTCTTTGAAAGACATAAAAGCAAATGGATCGTCACTTCAATCGTAAAGATAACCTCTCATTCTCTTTGTTGAATTTCATATTGTTTAATTAACGATAATTCTATCTAAATCATTTGAAACTTTGATTCATTTAATTTTTTATGCCTTTAAGTGATTAGAGTATGAAACTTGTCATAAAATATTCAATTTGGATTCTTTTTTTTTCTTTAGGGCCTGTCTATTTACACTTTAATGGGCTGAGTTGAGGGAAATACTTATTTGGTTAACTACAAATCTACAATGCATGTTTACTTTTGACTTTAATGAAATGTGTAACCACATGGATTATTGGGCCACCCAAAAAAACCTTACATGTCCCCCTATGATTACCCTCAAGGCCTCAACTTCTCCCCCCAATTGTTCAACATGTTTCATCTTTTTATTTTTTCTTGTTTCATCTTCTAAATCCATCGATCTTTTGTAATTAGGTGTGTTTTTCCTCAAAAAGCGACTTGAACCAAGACCCGTTGGTTGGTTGCTCCACCAAATACTCCGGCACCAACTGCCTTTCACCGCTAGTCCGGCCAAAAATTGCCCTTCACCGACTACTCTCCAAGATCGATCCTCCACCTCTATCACTCATTTCTTGTCTTCAAGAGTTTTTTTTTTTGTTTTGAAAGGTTTAATTTCTGTGGTTACTTGAGGTAAAATAAGAGTTTATAATTTCCATCAAGAAGTTAGAAAATTGGAAAGAAAAACAAACTAAAACTGTTTTCACCATTATATTTGGGTTTTATTTTGTTTACACCGTTATGTTTGGATCTTATTTGATAAATGGGTATTTAATTACTAATCGGGTATTACATTAATTGTTTGAAGTGTGTCATGGTAATCGTTACATAACCCTTTTTAGTTATATAAGATGTATATTTTGGAGTTATATTTGCATAATAATGACTATGCTATATAAAATATTTTATGCTTGTAGATTTGTAATTGAAAGCTTTCAGTTCTAAATTATTTACCTGTTGGTTTAGAATGATTAAAAACGAGTTACTGATATTATGGGTACTTTAGTCATTTTGTCTCATAGCACAGAAGGAAATAACAATTATTCATTTGTAACTTAACATATATTGCCATCTATATTCACTTAGCTATTTTATACCCATACATATACATAAGTTAGTAAAAGTAAAAATAAACAGCCATTAATGTAAGTTACCATTTCCCCCATAGGAGTGATCCAGTGTGAAACTTGTGCCTATACCCCTTATGAAAATCTAATCACTAAACAATGGAGTATGAATTTAAATTATATATTTATCTGCAAAAGTTGAGATAATGTAATTTAAAAGTTAACGCTATGGATAATATAATTTTATTGGATCAGTAAATTGGGCTCTCTGCTAAATATTTGGGCCCAAACTATGAAAAATATAATTTAAAATGTAACATACTTTTGTCGTCTTCAAACGTGCTTTTACGATTGAATTTATGCGTAACATTTTGCATTCCTTTTTGTTTCTCTCTTTTTCCTCGGATGGTTACAAGCATTAAATGAATGATGAGCCCAAATTATTTAAGTAATATTTACAGGAATATAAAAGCATAAAACCTAATTGTTGCCATTATGTAAACAGCTCCATAGACAAATTAGTGCGGAGTATTTGTTTTTATAATAATAATTGAAATTAGTGATACCTACATTACTGATTAACCTCTTAGTCGTTAAGAAAAACTTGTAATCAATTAACAGCTTTATAGGCAAAATCAATTCATCATAAAACACACAAAGTCGAGTCACTAAAAGAAAGAAATGCAAAGTCAACAAAAATACGATGCACAACGAGTTTGTCAATACCAAAAGAAAAAGAAAAAAAGAAGCCTTACTTGGTGACATATTGAGCTGCACTTGTGACATGTTACTCCAGTTGATGACAGATATCTTGTTCACAAAACCTAACGCAAACTCTGTTTTGGTGCCCAGTTCGTTCACTACCAAACTGAAAGCTCGGTAGAGACCATCTTCCCTGCTGAACGTCTTCACTAGTTGCACTGTCATCATCAATCCTCCCCAATTCATTGTAATCTAGAACCCATGATCGATTTCCTGTCATTGGTTGGATACCATCTTCGTATACCACACACACCCCACCTTCCATCATTACATTGTAATCAGATTTGAAACTTATGATATCTTCTGATTCAAACAGATGAGATCCCAAGAAATTCACTTGGCAAGGATCTGATCCATACATGGTCGGCAGTTTTAGCACCAACAGACGCCTTGAATTTGATCGTCAAGATTTTGCTGTTTTGATAGATGATGGACAATAACGACAACACACGGCCAACCCTTTCATTTTTGTGAGCTGATTTTGTGATAAACTCAGTGCCACCTTGTGACCCAACCGTTTGTTGCTGAACCAGTGGGGAATTTTGCTTCCAGGAACTGCAACTCTTAACCGATGATTCACAGCAGCACATTTCTGTATCCACAAATACAATCCTTAGTTAATCAACCGTGCTACAAAATATCACTACTATATACATTAGAGAATAGTTTAGATTAAAAAAATACCCGGACCACGGATTTCATCATCATATTGGCAAGGTGATTTTCACTCTCCTGATCCTTAAGGAGTTTAGCAGCGCCAGGGAGTGAGATCTTAAACAACCATTTGTACCTATTGCATAAATCATCAATCTTCTGCAAAGATTTGCAACCATCTGCCTTCAGAACTTGAATAAGTGATGGAAGCTCGGGGAGTTTTTTCAGGAAAAGGCATTCACCCAGATCAAGGTGTTCGAGATGAGAAAGAAGGGAGATGGTGGCAGTTAGGCAAGTGAAGAATGTTCTGACATAGATTCAACTCTTCCATGGAGGGCCATGCAGTATGTACATCGTTGGGGAAGTCGTTGTCTGAAAGTTGGTTCTGTTCAAGATCTAGTACTCTCAAAGAACTGAAATGAGTGGAACCCTGAACTTGAAAATTATTTCGTAGTATTCTCTTAGAATAACTTTGTTTATGCTTTTTGGCTACTAGCGAGACATCTAGCACTCCCATTTTCAAAATGATAAGACCAGTCAAAAGTCTGAATAATGATGGTAGTGCCTTTATCCTGTCACACGAACCAAGATCTAGCACCAAAAACCTTCCTCTTCTCCATGGAGAATTCTGGTAATGTTTTGAGATTCGCACAGTAATGAAGAAGTAGTGCCCGGAGAGAATTCATTTGGATAGGGGATGGGAGGGATCTAAGACTAATACAACCGGTCAGATCTAAGGGAGCAATCTTTCGTGGACGAAAACAGACTGTGAATCTCCTACAACTGTCTACAACAACGCAAGATTAGGCGTTCAAGATTTGGGACCCCTGAGACGTCTGGAAAACTTGTTATCATACATGATTGCTTTAGATCCATAGATTTGAGGTTAATTGAGGATGACCTAGAAGACAAATAATGCTGGCTTACAGTAAGATCAGGGTAAAACTTGTATAAATAAAACAATTTGAATTAACGAAAATGGTACCCTTTTCTCCATTTGTAGTTGTAGAATGCATCTATATGACAGTTCAAGGCCAACAAGCTTGGTCATACCTCTTGTTATGCTAAAAGATCGAAATGGGTAGCGCGACCAACAAAGCCACCTTAACTCTTTTGGAAATTCAGTAGGTTCACTAGAAGTAAACAACTTATTAACTGCAAGTAGTAGTCTCAGTTTGTTCATGCTCTTGAAGACGTTTGCACTACAACAGGGGATAGGCCTACCACTGAACTCATCATGCTTGGTCTCCACTATGGCTTCAACAGCCTCTAATCTCCGTAACCAACATATCGTTAAACCAGATAAAAATTAGAGATGGAAATTTCAGCCCTTTAAAAGGGTCAATTCATGTTGTGTTTTATCTCTAAAAAGGGTTAAACCGAAGAAATTAGCTAATAAAGAAACGGTCAGAAATTACTCGAAGAGTAACGTTAGCTTATAAAACCTTGCATACTAATTATTTATGAAAACAATAACTAGGAAAAACAAGTGATTTGGGTCAACCCAGTCCAGCCCGTTGCAACCTCTGCAAAAGTTACCCACTTCGTCAAGATACCTATTATACTTCAACACCAGCAAAAAAGCAGTTAGATTAATATTTGGGAAAATAAATGGTCATGGCTTGCTGCTAGGACTTATGCACAACATATAGAATACAGGCTATCTAGTTACATTGCTTATCTTATGAATTTCCATCAAGGATACAATAATTATATGCAATTCTGATGGACTGAACAAAATGCATATGGTTTATTTTACGAGCACCCCTTATTACAACAAGTAAGCCAGACTATAGACATGACAATGGTTGACTTTTAAATTTTATGAGACTTATAGGTGATAACTATGAAATTCAAGCATAGTATATCAATACCAAACTGATAACAATATTTATTTATATATTATTTTATAAATTATTTTTATATTATAATCTAGTATATTTAATAATGTTATTTGTAAATATGATTACATCGATAAATATTGAAGACGATATATATATATATGTGTGTGTGTGTGTGTAATTGTATATAATAAGTGAAAATTTAAGTATATTATAACATATAAGGTATTCAAAAGAATGATACACCGGATACGGTCTATGTTTTAAGACAAACATAATCTTGTATATTAGTTTAAGATGAGTCTCTTTATAGACAAAGTATAACGTATTCAAACGAATTATACAACTAATGACGTTTATTTTGTAAGTTCTAAACTCATATAATAAAATTATTTTTATCAAAAGGGTTAAAATGAAAACTAGAAATTTGGTGTAAGGTTTTGTGTTGCACCAAATGTAGTACAAAATCTTTAAAAGTTTGATTTATAGTAAAATTTGTAACAAATTTGATGATTTTGTTAGAGATGGATTTTTACACCAAGACACCAAATTTAATATTTTATTGTATACATTGAAGTTGACCTAAGATAACATGTCAAATTACACTATTTTAAAGCAAAAATAGATCTTTTGAGAATATGCTAACACAAAAAAAAAAAAAAGTTGCTCTAATGTGTTGCACTAAATCTCTACACTAATTTTTTAATTTGATTTAAAATACACAATTTGATCATATAAAATTAAATCTTTATATAATTATTAAATTCTCGTAATAAATTGAATGAAAATCATTGTATTTAGTAATTTCAAACATATAAATGAAATTTTATAAAAGTTATAGGACTTTATTTTTTAATTTATGATAACAAACATTATAATTGGTAGTTTTAAAAATATTAATAGCAATTTTATAATTAATAAACTATATTAATATATTTTAATTATTATATATTATCATTTAATATGATGTTCAGTGGTGTACTATATATGTCATTGCAATATTTAGTGCAGAAAATTACCTTTAATACTAACGTGACATATGATATAAATACAAAATTGCTAGTTTTCAATATAAACTAAATATAATATTTAATGGTAGTGTAATATTTAATGTGAATATTAAATATTTTTATTTTCCTTTCAAAAAGGCTTTTATACTTGAAACTTGAAAACGTGGCTAAAGTTGCATTCTCACAACTTTGTCATGTATGAACCTTTTTGTTTTTTAAAACTTTATTAGATGAAACAATAACACTAGTCAAAAAGTTATTTAAAAGTTAAGAGTTTGAGGTTTTTGATTTTTTAGATTATCTATAGATTAAAAGAGGATATAATGAAGGAATCTAATCCTTTGATTGTTTTTTACCCTTTATGATCTAACAATTTTAATTTATTTTGTATAATTACATTTTTAGCCCCTTAACTATTTGATGTATTTATTTAAATTAAAAAATTAGATCAATATTTTATTCATTTATAAAAATTAAAGTCTATAGACTATATAATAAAATTGGCCATAATATTTTATTTATTTTATTAAAATTAAATTTATTCAGCACTATAGCGGGTCTATAAACTATATGAAAAATCGGTCATAATATTTTATTCATTTATAAAAATTAAATTCGTCCATCGTTATCGCGGAGTTATCGCAAGTCTATAGATTGTATATAAAAATTGACCAAATATTTTATTCATTTATAAAAATTGAATTTGTCGGCGTTATCGCGGGTCTATAAACTAGCAACAATCAACATTTATTTCATATAATTATACTTTCGGCCTTTAAATATTTGATGTATTTTTTTAAATTCAAAAAGTCGGTCCTTGATATAAAAATGTTGATTAAATATTTTATTTATTTATAAAAATTAAATTCGTTGCGTCTTATCGTACATTTATAAAAATAAAAAATTAAATTCAATATCCATTATCGCAAACTTATAACCTAATTATCTTTTAAATTCTGATAAAGCTCACTTTCAAAACTCGTCCAAACACTTTAAAAAAACTTTTTAGCTGGACCATAACATGATAAACTAAAAAGTCCATCAAATAAGCACCCCAAACACCCGAGAGTAGTTGAGTTTTAGTCTTCGTTTTGGGTTGATGCTGTCAGATTATTTACTCGTCGTCGACGACTTGATGCTGTCGTTACTATTTACTCGTATTCAGAGATAACGCTTTTTCCGGCCAGCATTCATTTCGCTACGAGATCCAGTCAACAGCTACAACGATTCTTTCACTCATACTTCAATTTCTTCAAACTCTTCACAGGACAGGTAGCAACTGTTTTTAGGTTTTGCTCATTTTCTAGTTATAAGTTTCATTTTACTGCTATTTATGGTTTCAATTTCATGCTATTCATTTTCGTGATGATCATATATAGGTAACTACTGTTAAAGGCTCTGTATGTAGTATGCTATTGATTTAAGTTTAATTTTTGTATGGATTGCTCTCATCTTTACTTACCTAAAAACCAGTAGAGAATGAGGAATTGGCTGGTCAAGAACTTGTTCTGTATTATTATATTGACGATTGCCTTCATTTTTATTTTATGTATGTTACTTTATTTTAATTCCTTCTAACATGAATTCCTTTGACTACTTCATTTTGTTGAAAACTCCAACTAACTCTTGTTCTCCAATAGGCTCCCTCAACCATGGCCACCAATGGTTCCCTAGTTGTATCCTCATCGTCTAGTGATGCACCAACTTTCGGGTGCACTTATGATGTGTTCTTAAGCTTTCGAGGTGATGACACTCGAAAAAACTTTGTTGATCATCTATATGCAGCTCTGGATCAGGCTGGAATATACACGTTTAAAGATGATAAGAAGCTCCAAAGAGGGAAATTCGTAGCCCCTGAACTCGTTAAAGCAATTCAAGAGTCGATGGTTGCGGTGGTTGTTTTCTCCAAAAATTATGCAAACTCTTGTTGGTGTTTGGAAGAACTTGCCAAGATCGTTGAATGTCAACATCTGAAGGTGTTACCGGTGTTCTATGATATGGAACCCTCAGATGTTCGTGGACAGAAAGGAAGTTTCTATGAAGCATTCCAACAGCATGAAGTGAAATTTGCAGATGATATGGAGAAAGTGAAGAGGTGGAGGGTAGCTTTAACGACTGTTGGCAATTTATCTGGATGGGATGTACCCAGAACGGCTAGTGGGTTAGATTGTTCGTCTTACATTCTTTATTTTATTACATATAAGGAAAAAACTTATACTGTCTATTGCCAATATTCTATCAAATGGTAAATTAATTACAATGGGTTGATGGGCTTTATTCGTTGGTTTTTCTTTTGCTGTAAGGCATCATGAACATAGAAACCACATCAGAATTGAATTTTATATATAGTGTTTTCTTTTTTATAACCTAATTGTATTCAACATACAGGCATGAAGCTGAAAATATTAAACATATTGTACGGACTATATTGAGCTGTACCAAATTCCATCAGACAGAAAATCTGATTGGGATGGAATCACGTGTAAAACGTGTCAGGTCATTGTTAGGTATAGGGTCTTGTGGTGTTTGCATGATTGGAATTTGGGGAATGGGTGGAATTGGCAAGACAACAATTGCCAGAGCTGTATATCATCAAATTTCGTATATGTTTGAGGGTAGTAGCTTTTTGGAAGATATTAGAGAAAATGGTTCTGATAAAAAAGGTCTCAAGGCCTTGCAAGAGAAGCTTCTTTCAGAAATCTTAATGGAAGAACATTTTAAAGTAAAGGATTGTGATGATGGAATACATCAGATTCAAAGACGGCTGGGTCGTAAAAAGGTTTTGGTTGTTGTCGATGATGTTGATGATATAAAGCAACTGGAATTCTTAGCTGGTTCTCATCAATGGTTTGGCCCGGGTAGTAGAATTATGTTAACAACCAGAGACGACCACTTGTTATCTTGTGCACAAGCAAAATATGCACCCGAACTGTTAAAACATGCAGAAGCTGTGAAGCTGTTTAGTAAATATGCTTTTAAGGCAAACGTCCCTCCAAAAGCATATGAGAAGCTATCAGGTATTGTAGTAAGTCAAACGGGTCATCTTCCTTTGGCCCTTAAAGTGTTGGGCTCTTATTTTTGTGGTAGAAGTTTGGAATTTTGGCAAAGTTCCTTGAAAGTGTTGGCTAAAATACCAAACAACGAAATTAACGAAATACTTAAGATAAGTTTTAATGGATTGAATAGCCTTGAAAAGAAAATATTCCTGGACATTGCGTGTTTTTTTAGAGGCAGGGAAAGACCTAATGTCACGAGAGTTCTTGATAGCTTTGGTTTTGAACCTGAAAGTGGAATAACGGTGCTGATTGAAAGGTCTCTTTTGACCTTTTCGAACAATGGATGTCTTCATATGCATGATCTGATTAAAGAGATGGGTCGATCTATTGTCCGTGAATGCTACCCAAATAAAATGGTATGGGTTCTAGAAGAAATAAAAGATGTAATGACAGCAATCGATGTAAGTACCATTCTTATGCTCTATAGCAACTTAGTTTGATTAGGGCTTCCTGCTATTTGGTTTCTGAAATTCATTGTTAGGTTTTGTAGTTTTGTTCTGGTTCCTTATGCTATGTCTACGTAAATGGGTTGGTCTATCATCAAAGTAGCCAGACGAGTTATGACTATATAAAGCCAATTGAAATCCAATTCGCTTCTTTCTCATACTTTGTTCCATGAATCAACTACTAAAAAAACAATCTACATATACTCGAAAATAAGCGGAGTCAGTGTTTTTAAACTTTCAGCGTTTGTTTTTATACAGTGATAAATTGGTTGTGATTTTACTGGGTCAAGGAAAAAGCTTTATGTCGAGCACAAGTCGATAACTATGCTTGTAGCACCATCTCTATGCCAAAATATGCATCTGAATGAATTTTTGCCCTGAAATATATCTACTTTGATTTTTTGTTGGTGGCAGAGATCAAAGACAGTTGAAGCCATAGTGGATACCTCACATTACCATTTCTCCGATACGCCTATGGCCTCTTGTAGTGCCAACGTCTTGAAGACTATGGATAAACTGCGACTGCTTGATGTTAAAGGGAAATTCACTTTTAGTGAACCTAAATATTTCCCTGAAGAGTTAAGATGGCTTTGTTGGTATTTGTACCCATTTCAATCTCTGAAAATAACAAAAGGTATGCCCAAGCTTGTTGGCTTAGAAATGCAATCTGGTCAAATGAAGAGACTACAAATTAATAGAAATGTACGTTTTTGTTTTGTTTTGTTTTGTTTGTAAATTCAATTTTTCTTATGCACAAATCTTATCTTGATCTAACTGTAGCAAACACCATCTGTTTTGTCAGGCTATCCTCCCCAACCTCAAGTCCATGGATCTATCTTTCTCATTCTCAATAACAAGGTTTCCAGACATCACAGGGATCCCAAATCTAGAGCGCCTAAATTTGTCATTTTGTTCAGATTTGGTGGAGGTTGACAAATCTGTTTTGCTTCATGAAAGAATTGTTCACTTATATCTGAGTTGTTGTGATAGCCTTACGGTTCTCCCATCTTGTATCCAAATGAAATCTCTACAGACTCTGCATCTTAACGGCTGCAGTAGTCTTGAAAGATTTCCAGAAGTCACCGGGGAGATGGGAAGGCTGTTGGTGTTGAATATTGATGGTTGTGACAGGATAAAGGCACTACCCTGGTCAATCAGACTTTTGACCGGCCTTATCATTTTGACTATGGGAAAGTATTCTGGTGGTTCAAGAAAAATACTTGTACCACATAGTAAACTGTATATTCTTGGCTCCGCACAGCTAAGTTCTTTGAGAGTATTGGATCTTAAACATAACTGTCTTGTAGAAGAGGATTTCCCCAGTGATATGCATAATGTATGGCCCTCCTTGGAAAAGTTGGATTTGAGTAAGAACAGCTTCAACCGACTATTTACGGGCGTCTCTCAATTCTCTTATCTCAAACATCTTAACCTTATAAATTGCCTTAACCTCATAGAACTGCATGAGCTTCCACCACTTATTCAAGTTCTAAGGGCAGATAATTGCTCCTCTCTTCAGAAGATCGGTGATTTATCAAATAAGTATGAGTGGCTGTTTAAGATCTCATTCTCTCTCTGCAAGAAACTTCCAAAGGATCATGAGAGTTCAAGGCACCTTGCTAGTTTGTTGATGAAATCTTTGGTCCAGGTATATTCTTAATCTTAGTCTCTTATATGTACGGAAGTGTATATTGTGGTACATTTTAATTAACTGAGGATTATGTTTGTGGATGTAGAAATGTGCTGCTGTGAATCATCAATTAAGTATAACTGTCCCTCAAAGAACAATTCCCAGCTGGTTCAGCCACCGTTGGTTGGGTAACAAGATTGCTCTGAATATGCCTCCAAATCAGATCACCACAATGATGGGATTGTCCATATGCTGTCTATTTCGTGACAGACCTTACTATAACGGTGATTATAGCTATTGCGAAGGTGATCTTAAAATCAAGTTCAAATCGTCAATTGGGGAAAAATTAATTGATACGGTAGCATATGCTGGTTTATACGCAAACCATATTTGGATGGGATACATACCAATTCATTCCCTTCAGAATCTATGCCGTGGTTTTGACTCTGAAAGTCTTCTTATAACTTTTGAAAATTTTTATAATAGTAGCACTGAATGTGGGATGTGTGTGATATACAAAGATGACATCGAACCGATGACAGGAATGCCATCTTGGATCCCTGATCACATGGAATCAGGGTGGGAGCACCCTGACGGTGTATGTAAGGAGGACTTGCAGCATGGAAGATGGTCTAAACCCAGTTTTTTATGTGGTTCTGAAAACAGTGGAGATGACAACACAATACACGTACGTAATTGTTTATTTTAGTGTAATGGTGAGTATAGCGGACACGGGTTAGATGGTGCGGAGTGCACGTCCCGACTAAGTTACCATTTTTCGGGTACAAAATAATTGCAGGAGTTAATCTGGCCTAAGTTGCTGAAATGATATAATGCAATTTCGGCAATATCTCACATATAATATAATTTTATATCAAAATATACGTCTATGATTGCTGTTACTTATTTTTGTAGATATATAAAGGGAGGTGATAAATGCAACAAATAGATTGATTCACACATCAAAGTTATGTTAGTGTATACTTGTACTATAAGTTTTAAGTTTATTTTAGTGTAATGGTGGGTTTAGTGTACACGGGTTAGGTGGTGCGGAGTACACGTCCGTCTAAGTTACTATGTTCCGGGTCTAAAATAATTGCGGGAGTCAATCTAGACTAAGTTGCAGCAACACGTTGAAATGACGCTGAAATGCGTGCTGAAACACATGTTGATACGTTGGTGAAATGCGATAGTTGATGTTGATGTGCTTGTTGATGTTGTACTTGCTGATAACTCGGTGATGATCTAATGTATCAGTGACTAGACGTCATCACCAAGTAACTCATCAGTGACCAGATTTGGTCAGATCGGTGACCAGATTTCAGCGACCGCTACCAGTGATTAAAACTAGATTAGAATTATTTTTTTTGTTTTTTCTTAACCGCAACGTAACTTCTCCTAAAATTTAGGAAACTGTTCCTAAATTCTAGGAATTCTTCTGGACTATATATAAAGTATATAAATATGAAATTAAACACACATAAACATACGATCCAAGTTTTGATTATCATAAACTTGAATATTCTCTTGAATTATCCCGTGACAAATTTCGTGCAATCCAGACAATTAAGGTTTCAAATATTGTCATTGAAAAGTAATTTTCATACACGATTCACCGAGAAATATATGGCATTCAAATTATTCAACCTTTTCACAATCCCAATTTTTCTAACATACGTTTATGAGGACATGTTACATTACCGAAGTAAAGAATATGTGACCTCTCTAATACTGATACATAGCTTGTGCCATACAAATTATAACTAAGATCTTGTTATAATAATCTTAAAATCAATTACAATTAGAGGTTTGTTACATGAATCGAAAGAGAATGATTACAGAGCAGATATAAATGAATAGATAAGAATAAATGGGTTAATAGACGGATTGAGTATCAAACTTTTCGAAAATCTTCAATTTCTTGAACGATTTATTTTTCATTACAATTACATGGACCAACTATTGAAATCGGTCAAATTTATTTGCTTATTCAGTTTCACACGTAAAAATTCAACGTGTCTATTATTTATCTATTTGTACATAAGATAAAAAATCGAAATTACTAAAATAAATATATAAACACTTTTATTAATTTTTAAAACATTATTTCATACATTTTTCTCTCTCTACGATGATTTCTCCATCTTCTCTCTACACATAACACAAACCCACCACCACCACTAAAGTCCACCGCCACCACCAGTGATACATTCCACCGTCAGGCATTTTCTACTTCTTTTCTTTCTTTCTTTTTTCTTTCTTTCTTTTTTCTTTCTAAAATCTAATTTTTACTCTCTGATTAGGTGTTTAAAATAGTGTAGATATAAAAAATTAGATCCGGAAAAAATAGATCTTGAAATGTAGATCTGGAAATCGAATGACAAATATGAGTGAAGAAATCTTTTGGAAACCGGTTGTCTGTGACGGTTACTCCGACTTTTGTTAACCACCGCGGCCGGCAAACCGGCCTTCACCTCGAACCACCACCACCGCCGGACCTTTCATCTCTACTTCTTAAAAATATAGATATGAAAAGGAGATATCCTTGTGCAAAAAATGAGCATGATTGTGAATGTTTTGGGTTTTCAGATCGAAAGATGGTAATGGATTTGCACTATTTTTTTTCCAGATCCGGTAGAATCATCACTTTAGTTTGTAGATTTGTGTTTTTCAAATCTTAGTTTGCTGAAATAGAAATCATTGTTATTGTTCCATGGGATTATCAAGAAAAACTGTGACATTGATAGATCTTGAACCATTGTTATTGTTCCACACAAATATGATGAATAAATGTGGTGGTATTTACTTCCTTGGAAAGAAATGATGCTGCTGCTGTTGTTTCTGATGCGGTGATGGGTGATGGTGAGGAATTGGTGGTCAGAAAGTAACTAATATTTACTAATAAATTGAGAATTAAATATGTTTTATCAAATTATGAGAATTTTTTTTTGAAACAAGTAGGCTTTTGTTGTTGTTGATAAGCGCATACGGGAATGGAGTTGTTTGAGATGTTTGGTGACCATCATCATCATGTTATAATACAAAAATTAATAAATATGGAAGATGGAAGCAAGTAAATGATAAGAAAAACAATTAAACTGAGGAGCTTTTTTTTAAAGAAAAAAATAATATTTAATGACGTGAACAATTTATACAACGCGGCATCTATGTGGATTTGACTGAATGATCGTGTGGAGCTTACATGTATCCTACGTGGACTAAGTAACCTAATGCTATCTGGTTATTGGGACCAAATTCATATAAATGAATACATTTTATTAGATTGATTATCTTAGTGAACAACTTGTATACTACGTTTATGCATTTGTAATGAAAAATGATGATTCATAAAATTGAATATTTATGCAAAGTTTAATACTCAATCGGTTTATTAACTAAGAATGAATCGACATCTCTTACATGATGTTAGTAGGAAATGAATAACAAACTTTCGCACCGGCTAACTAATTCAGTTAGAATGAATCGACGTCTCTTACATGATGTTAGTAGAAAAAGAATAACAAACTTTCGCACCGACTAACTAATTTAGTTAGCTCAAGTCACGTGGAACTCATGTGACTTCTTATTTACTTTCTATGCACATCAAAGGTGTTTTCCGTACTAGTATTTGGAATTTTGGGTTTGGAGTATCCTAGATTTGTGGATTTGAAATCCAGTTTGTAAACCTGTTCCACTTAATCAAACATTAAATTTGGTGGGTTTTGTACACGTAGGTTCAATATATCTTGTCTTTCATGTTTCAAAATAATAACGTATACTGTAAAATACCAATTCCAACCTATAAACAAATATATATTTTATAACAATCAAAGTTTATAATTCCTACTTTTCATTAAAGCTCGTATACAAATGAAAGGCACATTACCCACCAAGTGTTTGTTGAAAGTTGTCAAACAACATATGTAGTGTAACACCCAAAAAAAAAAGAAAAAAAAAAAAATTGTACGTATAAACTCGTAAATCGTTATGATAAACTTATTCACGTACGACGTACCTAGGCGTGAACAAAAAAACCGAAACCGAAACCGAAACCGAAAAAAAAACCGAAACCGAAACCGATCAAAACCGGTTTTTCCAAAAACCGGTTCGGTTTTTCCAAAAACCGGTTCGGTTTTTCCAAAAACCGGCGGTTTGGGAACCGGTTTGTATTATAGCCGTTAGGAACCGGTTTGTAACCGGTTTTTCCGGAACCGGGTTGAAAAACCGGTTTTTAAAACCGGTTTGAAACCGGTTTTTTGAGCTGTTACAATACTAGCCGTTTTTTTGAATTTTTGACCGTTTTTTTGAGCTTTTTTTTACCATTTTGCCATCCTAAAACTAGTATAAATAGATACCTTGGGTTTGGTTTAGTCACAACACTCAATCTTGCTAATTCTAGTCTTTAAACACTCAAAACGCTTACGATTTACATACGAAAACTCTCAAAAAATTCTCTACTCCTCTCAAAACGCTCTCGAAACGCTATCAAAATGGCAACTCAATCTTCTTCAACTTCCACCGGTGTTGGTTCTTCAAATGCACCAACTATTGTTGAAGTTTTGGTAACCAAACGAAATCCGGAGATTTGGGTTAATTACGACAAAGTGTTATTGTCGGATGGTTCGACTAAGGCATTTTGTAAACGTTGCGGGAAATTTTTGAAAGCCGAATCCAACTCTACTTTGAGATCACATTCTACAAAGTATTGTGATGGAATCAAAAGTAATCCCGAGTCGGGTCAAGCAACTATGTCACGGGATGGAGGTATTTTTGCATATCAAGCGGAGCGGTGTCGAGAAGCATTTGCCGGCTTTGTGATTCAAGAAGCTTTGCCGTTCAACCACTTCGACAACCCTCGGCTTACTAAGGTTATTCAAGATACTCTTCAACCGCGATATAATCATGTAAGTCGTCTTACTCTTAGACGTGATGCTTTAAAATTGTGGAAAAATGCAAAAACTCAACTAATAATCGGTTTTGAAAACTTAAATACAAATGTATCATTAACAACCGATGTTTGGTCGGCTCCTCATGGTTTGCCCGGTTCGTACCTTTGTGTTACCGCACATTGGGTTGATCCCTCAACTTGGCAAATGATGAAACGTACCATTGCTTTTGAAAACTTTGACTATCCTCACACGGGTAAAAACTTATTTTACATGTTACGAGATGTAATGAAAATGTTTAAACTAGAACAAAAGGTTTTTTCAATCTCGTTTGATAATGCAACTAATAATACAAACGCCGTTCAAAGGTTAATACTAAAATACCAACCACCTTTGAAAGGCATTTTCTACCATAGTAGATGTGTTGCACACATCATTAACTTGGTTGTGCAAGACGGACTAGCGGTTCCACAAATAATGGTTGTAAAAAACGCGTATAAAACTATGTTACAAGATATATTTTGTTCGGGTAAGGCTAGATACAAACATTATATGAGATTATGTAAAGAAACGGATAACATTTTTTTAACCCCTAATTGGGACATGCCCGTAAGATGGAATTCGACTTACAACATGTTTATATGTGGTTTACGGCAACGCGACACTTTAACCGTTTTTCATGATCTACTTGTTCAAAAAGGCCTTGCAACATCATTTTCCTCCGAATGTTGGGAGGTTATTCAAAAGATAACCGAATTGCTCAAAGTTTTTAAAACGGCAACTACTTTATTATCGGGTGTTTATTATCCCACAAGTCATTTGGTACTTAAGCAAATATATTTAATGAGTTCAAAACTAAACGAATACGAATTTTGGGGTGATGTATATGCAATAATGGTGGCTCCCATGAAAGAAAAACTAAGAAAATATTTTAGAGAAATACCACCGGTAATTAGTTGTGCCGCCGCGTTAAACCCATGTTTGAACATTTCCGGGGTCGAATTACTTATCGATAACATTTGTTTTAATTTGGATTTGAATGATGAGAATCCACTTTTTGCACAAAATACAAAATCATATTTTAACAAATCTTTTAAAGATTTGTTTGGTCATTATTTTCAACATTTTAGTTCAACAACAATGGTTTCTATAAATCCGGCTTCCACAATGTTTGCTTCATCTTCTTCCCAAGATCCCGAGATTAACTTATATAATAGTTTAAGACAAGAAAACCATAAAAGGGCAAGGGGTGATGGTGACCAAAGTGCCACTAGCGAATATGGGAGATATACCGGAACGGATTTTTTATCCTCAATACCTACCGACGAATTCGCAAATTTTGATATTTTGGCTTGGTGGAAAAGGAGGGAATCTCAATTTCCCATTCTAACCATCATGGCCCGAGATTTACTAACCGTCCAAGCTTCTACGGTAGCTTCGGAATCCGCTTTTTCTCTTAGTGGCAGGGTACTATCTATACGAAGAACAAAACTCACACCGGCCTCATTAGAGATGTGTATATGCTTGAAGGATCACTTAGACGCCGCGGAACGCATACAAAACGTTTCAAATCTTGAAGGTGAATTGGAATACGAAGGAGATATACACGATATCGAGGTGGAAGCGGGTATGGCAATATCACTTTCCGATGAAGAGATTGCTCTTGATGAAGCTTCGCGAGAGTCTTCCTCCGAAGAAGATTTCGACATTTGAAGACTACCCAAATTGAAGATTAATAAAAGTTGAAGATTTTTGAAGATTATGAAGAATATGAAGAATTATGAAGACTTATTGGTTTAAATAATATTTTTATGAAGATTTAGAAGACTTTTTTTTAAGTTATTGTTAAGATATGTTTTCATTCCTAATGTACTAGCATTCTATCCAAAAAAATTTGAAGAATACATTATTTTTCCCTAAAACGCTTAACGCTCGAATAAGATTGAATTATATAGAATTATTGGTTTAAATAATATTTTTATGAAGATTTAGAAGATTTTGCTTTAAGTTATTGTTAAGTTATGTTTCCATACATAATGTACTAACATTCTATCGGAAAAAATTTGAAGAATTCGTTGATTTTCCCTAAAACGCTTAACGCTCGAATAAGATTGAATTATATAGAATTATTGGTTTAAATAATATTTTTATGAAGATTTAGAAGACTTTGCTTTAAGTTATTGTTAAGTTATGTTTCCATATATAATGTACTAACATTCTATCGGAAAAAATTTGAAGAATTCGTTGATTTTCCCTAAAACGCTTAACGCTCGAATAAGATTGAATTATATAGAATTATTGGTTTAAATAATATTTTTATGAAGATTTAGAAGACTTTGCTTTAAGTTATTGTTAAGTTATGTTTCCATACATAATGTACTAACATTCTATAGGAAAAAATTTGAAGAATTCGTTGATTTTCCCTAAAACGCTTAACGCTCGAATAAGATTGAATTATATATAATTATTGGTTTAAATAATATTTTTATGATGATTTAGAAGACTTTGCTTTAAGTTATTGTTAAGTTATGTTTCCATACATAATGTACTAACATTCTATCGGAAAATTTTTGAAGAATAGGTTGATTTTCCTTAAAACGCTTAACGCTCGAAAAAAACCGAATTATATAGAAAAACCGGTTTCAAACCGGTTTTTCAACCCGAACCGGTTCCAAACCGACCCAAACCGGTTACCACCGGTTAGGGTTTTTCCTCTCCAAAAACCGAACCGGTTACAAACCGGTTTTTGGAAAAACCGGTTTTTGTCTTCAAAAAAAAAACCGGTCCGGTTTGTCAACCCGAACCGGTTTTCTCTAAAACCGGGTTTTGTTCACCCCTAGACGTACCAGTTAAATACTTAAATAATTTGGTCCTTTATTAAGCCCAAAATCAATCTAAATGAAATTGGGCTCGGCCCAAGTGTATGTGAAATTTGTACGTTATTATTATATATGCATGTGCGAGTGTCATGTGATCAAGTTGCTCATTTTGACGAGCCATGAAAGTTAACGGGGCGAGGCACAAATCAGAGAATGAAGAAGGAATCTGTTAAAGTTACTATAGCCTCCAACTGGATCAATGAAGAAAACGAGCAACTATGGTGGATTTTCGATCCAAATTGCAACGTTTGTGTTTATTTATAAACCAATTGAGATTGAGATGTTTTTTTTTCTAGAAACTGGTTTCAGTATTACTGTTGCTGATTTTTTTTTCTCTCTGTAGTTTGGTCCAAAAACGAGGAAATTCGAACATGTTTTGACCAAATTTAGCAAGTTTTATTGATCATTTTGTATCGTCCCTTGGGCCTTGTACGTTTAATATCATGTGGTCCACGCGGTGGTGGCTTAGTGGTGGAGGACATTTAGTACAAAGAAGCTGCTATTATGGGTTTGGGTTCAATTACCATCCCCATGTCCTTAATCACAAGTTGCGCAATCTACCTCTCCCATGTTGATCAGGGTATCGATCGATGGGGCAGAGAGTTGGTTACCCTTTTTTTAATATATGTTGTAAACTATACGTGAACTAACTTGTATTTGGGACGCATATATTTTAGATAATTCATTATTGTAACAAGAGGAATATGATAAGAAACATATAGGAAAGGGAAATAAAGTTTTTGTACAGTTCAGAATGACGTGAAAACACAGTGATACCCGTATGTTTCTATGTTTTCCCTAAAACAACTCCAACAACCGATATATACTTTCTATCCAAGAAAATTAGATGTGGTAAAATACAGTATTACAACAGAATGTGATTTGAAATCAGATTTAAGAGGTTGTAGGGAACTAAGATACCGCTAACCCAAAGGCTTGTTGGTCTGGTTTATCATCTGACTAGAACCACTGGGAAGAATTTTCGATGGACGTTTATTATTGGCTCTGGCTCTAATCTATCCGAATTAAGAAAAATACATCCCTTTTAGTTAGATTATTTACCTTGCAGTTGTTGAACATCAACATTAATTCAATGTCATATTTTCCAAGAATTAATGTGTACTCTTGGATAGCAATAATAGTTTTTAACATAACAGACAAGTCTTCATACTCTAAACCTAGTAAACTCAGATTTCTGCTTAAATTCATATGACTAATTCTAATTTTAGATGTAACTTCCTACAGAGACTCGCTTGAGGACGGCAAAGGGTGGTGTCCTAGATACACACTCATACCAAACCGATCATTGTACCCATATGAAACAACATACCCATACAAACTATCATACCGAATCCCATCTGAATCCACAATACCATACCTATTGGCATACCCATTCAAATTCCCAAACCATACGAATCCTCATCCTCATCTTCTATAGATGCACCAACTAGAAGAGCTGGAGGGATGCGCTGGTTATTGCTGCCAATTTATCTGGGTGGGATGTATCTAAAACGGCCAATGGGTTAGTTGCTCCTACCTTTAACTCAATACTGTTAAATAGACAAATTATCTTTTAGCTAAATTACGTTTTTAATCAAAACACAATGATGACATGAAGCTGAATGTATTAAACAAATTGTACATCATATCTTGAGCTACGCACCATCTCGTCCGGTACAAGAAAATCTTATTTGGATCGAATCACGTGTAAAGCATGTGAAGTCATTGTTAGGTAAATGATCCGGTGATGTTTGCATTATCAGAATTTGGGGAATGGGTAGAGTTGGTAAGGCAACAATTGCCAGAGCTGTATATTATCAAATCTTGAATGAGTTTGAGTAAGTTCCATAAACGTTCTCAGAAGAAAAATACAACACAAGGAGATCAATGGAATTCTAAAACTAAGTTTTGATGAATTGAATATCCTTGAAAAGAAAATATTTCTACACATTGCATGTTTCTTTGAAGGCAGAGAAAAAGGTTACATCACAAGAATTCTTGATAGTTTTGGTTTTGAAGCTTCAAGTGGAATAAGAGTGCTGATTGAAAAATCTCTTTTGACCATTTCAAAGGGAAATCTTCACATGCATGATCTCCCTCAAGAGATGGGCCTGTGTATTGTCCGCAAATGCTATCCAAATAACATGGTATGGGTCCCAGAGGATATCAAAGAAGTAGTTACTTCAATCCCTGTAAGCTCTAATATTCTTATATATTCTCTGTACGTATCAAGATTTATAAAAGGTTAGCGAAACAACAAATTATACTAAAAAAAGTTTCTTCACTATCTCCTGCTTCCTTTTCTTTAACAATTTAAAAAAAAAAAAAAACTCGGAAAAACAAATACTGTTACAGTTAGATATAATGGTTGTCAGAGACTTTGTTAGTCGATCAGTTGAAGAGTACTAACACATTTCCTCTCAGTTAATATTTTTGGTGTGCATTTATCCCAACAGTAACACTAGTCCTCTTAATTCCATGTACATCTAATTGTTTTTGTTTGCAGATATTAGAGACTGTTGAACCTATAGTGGATACAGAGCAGGATGATGACCTAGATCAGCCTATGGTGTCTTGTAGTGCAGAAGTATTTGTAACATCCCAAAGTTTGAAAGGAATTTCGGAATTTAAAATAAAGTTTATGAATCCTACGAGCTATTTGTTGATGTCTCGAGTTAGAATTTGCACGACATTAAGATTTGGGTTATATGTGGGATTTAATGTAAGATTGAGGAGCTTAAGCGTAAATAGCGAAATATATATATATATTAACTTCTTACTGCCTCCTAGTCACTTCCATAACACAATTGAATTCGCAATTTTCGAGTTTTAGAGAGAGAAACGAGTTTTTAGAGAGAGAAAGTGAGAATCAAGGTTTAAAATCGAAGATTTGAAGGATTGGGACCGTGATTAAGGTAAGATTACTTTACTTAATGTTATATTTGAAGTTTGGAAAAGTTAATTTGATTAAATTGATGGATTTGAACGATTTCTGTGAAAATTCGGTTTTGGGGTCGGCTGTGTTCGTCCTGCGAGTTGAGTTTTAGTTGCGAGTTGAGTTCAGTTGCGAGTTGAGTTCAGTTGCGAGTTGAGTTCAGTTGCGAGTTCAGTTCAGTTCAGTTGCGAGTTGACCTACGAGTTGACTTGCGAGTTCAATTCAGTTCAGTTGAGTTGCGAGTTGACCTGCGAGTTGACTTGCGAGTTCAGTTCAGTTCAGTTTAGTTCAGTTGCGAGTTGACCTGAGAGTTGACTTGCGAGTTCAGTTCAGTTGAGTTGAGTTGCGAGTTGACCTGCGAGTTGACTTGCGAGTTCAGTTGAGTTCAGTTGACTTTTGCCAGTTGACTTTGCAAGTTGACTTTTACGAGTTGACTTTGCGAACTGAGACAATTATATATGAAAACTTGGTTTTAAACCTGATAATAAGTTTTTGACATTCTAGATATACAAATCTCCAGAGTTGTACTAAAGCCGTGAGAGACCAGAGGTTTGCAGAATTACGCGTGTTTCGAGGTAAGTAATGGGTGGGATTAAATGGAAGGGAAAATACATTTAGATTACAGGAGTAATTGAGTGTGTTTGGCAATAATGCCGTTAATTTATGTGATTGGCAGCTTTTGCCGTTAATTTATGTGATTGGCAGCTTTTGCCGTTAATTTATGTGTTTGGCAGCAGTGCCGTGTATTTACTTTATGCTGAGTGGTCATAAAGGGATTGGCAGTAGTGCCGTGTATTTACTTTATGCTGAGTGGTCATAAAGGGATTGGCAGTAGTGTCGTGTATTTACTTTATGCTGAGTGGTCATAAAGGGTTTGGCAGCAGTGCCGTGTATTTACTTTATGCTGAGTGGTCATAAAGGGATTGGCAGCAGTGCCGTGTATTTACTTTATGCTGAGTGGTCATAAAGGGTTTGGCAGCAGTGCCGTGTATTTACTTTATGCTGAGTGGTCATAAAGGGTTTGGCAGCAGTGCCGTGTATTTACTTTATGCTGAGTGGTCATAAATGGATTGGCAGCAGTGCCGTGTATTTACTTTATGTTGAGTGGTCATAAAGGGTTTGGCAGCAGTGCCGTGTATTTACTTTATGCTGAGTGGTCATAAAGGGATTGGCGGCAGTGCCGTGAAATTTATCTTATGCTGAGTGTTCATAAGTGAATTTATTGTGTAATGATGATTTGATTATGTATTGCCCTTACTTACTAAGCCGGTGGGCTTACCCATTTCGTTGTTGTTTTATTTTATAGGTGGGTCCAGCAAGGGGAAGGAAAGTCTTGGGAAAGGGCCGCGGTGCGAATAGTGGTGTGCTTACTATGTTTGGTAGTAAGTGTTTACTCCCGTTGAATCATGCTCAGATATTGAGGGAGCCTTTTTGGAAAGATAAACATATGATTGTAATATTAAGAATGATGTATCTTTCGTATATATATGAATGTAAAGTGTTGTTGTTATAAAAAAAAAAAAAAAAAAATGTGTCTTAAAATAAACGGGTGTTACAAGTTGGTATCAGAGCATTGGTTTAAGGGATTCGAGTATTCACCATTATTGAGTGCTCGGACTTAAACTGTGATTGAGTATATGTATTTTATGATATGATTAAGGATTGTACATATATTTATATGTGTGCATGGATTATGTGTTATGTAAAGATGAGACTCAGGAACCGAGACATTATGTGGGGGCTGTAGAGATACGTGACGGTGATGTGACAACTCGTACGTCTGGCCAACGTAATAGTTATCACATGCCTCACGTAAACCTACAGAAATCACATGACGTCAAGGGGGCTTGGTTGAGAATCAAGATGTTGTGAAATGTGTATGAGGCAAGCAGAGTTTAGCTAGCCTTACTGAGATTGATTAACTGAGTTTTGTGAAAATTTCAGTATAAAGAATTAAGAGTTAAAAGAGTAAAGATGTCTGGTGATCAAGAGGTTAATCCGGAAGAGGGTACGGGCGTACAGAGCCCCAGAGTGAATGTGGAAGGAGTTTTTAGAAGAGAGATGAAAGAGATAATTGTCGAGGAAGTGGCAAAGGCTCAAGAAAAATCTCTTGCTTTCTTACTGGATCATATTTCAGCAACTATTAAAGAGGTTGTAGCTGAGGAAATACAGAGTAAAATGACAGAGAGGGATGAAGAAAAGGAAGAGAGAAAGAGATTCAGTTATAAAGAGTTTTTGGCGTGCAATCCGCCTGAATACTTTGGGGAAACTAACCCCATTAAGTGCCACAGGTGGGTATCTGAAGTGGAGGGTGCGTTTGATATCTCTGAATGCCCAAGTCGTTTGAAGGTGAAGTTTGGATCAAGTATGTTGAAAGCAAGGGCAAAAGAGTGGTGGGACGTACAACGTCAGGCAAGAGGGGCATAAATTGTTAACAATATGGGTTGGGATGAGTTTAAAAAGATGTTTGAAATGGCCTTCTCGCCAAATGCTGAGCTGACAAAGATTCGGAGGGAATTTTTGTATATGAGACAGACAACAGAAGCAGTGAATGACATAGCAGGGAAGTTCTTGGATAGGGCACGCTTTTGCCCTGAATATATGGAGGACCAGCGGAAATTGATGAATCAATTTCATGAAGTGCTAAGGAAGAACATACGAGAGTTTGTTGATCCCGACCGTTGGGATAGCTTTGAAGAATTTGTGAATGAAGCTAGAAAACGAGAGATTGAAATTAACAGGGTGGATGATGAATCAAATAAGCGCAGAGCTGAACAATCAGGAGGTTCATCTAAAAGATCTAGATTTGAAGTTTTCAAGAGAGAAGAAAGAAGTGGTGTGCCGGAATGTGGAAAGTGTCATAAGAGGCATTTTGGAGAGTGCTGGGCAGGAAGGAAAATATGTTTTAAATGTGGACAGGAGGGTCATGTTGGAAGAGAATGTTCAAAGCCCGTGCGGGTATGTTTTAATTGTTATGAACCGGGCCATATGAAGTCTGAATGCCCAAAGTTGAGAACTCTGACTCCAGCGATTGCCCGAGGGCAACCAACGAGAAGAGGAACGAACGAATCGGTGAGACCTAGAGGTCGATCGTTTCAACTTACAGCTGAGGAGGCTAGGAATGCCCCAGACGTTTTAACGGGTACTTTTCTTGTAAATTTAAAGCCCGCATATATTTTATTTGATTCAGGGGCTTCTCGGTCTTTTGTGTCTGAGACCTTTAGCCAGGATTTTTCTGTTTTGTTAAGTGAATTGGATGGTCCTTTAGATGTGGAAGTGGCGGATAATAGAGTTATTCATGTGGTTAAAGTTTACTGTGGATGTAGACTGATGATTGGTGAGGAAAGTTTTATGATTGATTTAATCCCCATGAGAATGGGCGAGTTTGATGTGGTTATAGGTATGGATTGGCTTGGAAAACACGGAGCCATTATTCAGTGTGAAAAGAAGGTTATTTGTGTTGTAACGCTGAGTGGAGGTGTAATAGAGATTTATGGGGAAAAGCCCAGATCATCGTTATCTACTTGTAAGTATGCTCGGATTAAGAAATATCTGTCGCATGGCTGTCATGCGTTTTTAGTGTACGTTGTTGATGGGCAGAAACGGGAATTGAAAATTTCTGATATCCCTGTTGTGAGGGAGTTTCCTGACGTTTTTCCAGATGAATTGCCGGGTATTCCACCCGACAGGCAAGTAGAGTTTCGAATTGAATTGACGCCTGGAGCCACCCCCATTGCAAAGACTCCTTACCGACTTGCTCCGTCGGAGATGCAGGAGTTGATGAGTCAACTTCAAGAGTTATTGGATAAGGGATTTATTCGCCCTAGCAGTTCACCGTGGGGAGCACCGATATTGTTTGTGAAAAAGAAGGACGGGAGCATGCGTATGTGTATTGATTACAGGGAGCTAAATAAGGTTACTATTAAAAACAGGTATCCTTTACCAAGAATTGATGATCTGTTTGATCAACTTCAAGGTGCAAGTTTATTTTCAAAGATCGATTTGCGGTCTGGGTATCATCAGTTGAAGGTACAGGAGGAGGATGTGCAAAAGACTGCTTTTAGAACGCGTTATGGTCATTTTGAATTCGTGGTAATGCCTTTCGGTTTGACGAATGCACCAGCAGTTTTTATGGATCTTATGAACCGGGTGTGCCGACCAATGTTAGACAAGTCTGTTATCGTGTTTATCGATGACATATTGGTGTATTCGAAAACGGAGGGAGATCATGGGGTACATCTGCGACAAATGTTGCAAATATTAAGAGCTGAGAAACTATATGCAAAGTTTTCGAAATGTGAATTTTGGTTACGAGAAGTCCAATTTCTAGGGCATGTGATAAATTCTGAGGGAATCAAAGTAGATCCGGCCAAAATTGAGGCGGTGATGAAATGGGATCCTCCAACGAATCCCACTGAAGTGAGAAGTTTTCTAGGTTTAGCAGGGTATTATAGACGGTTTATTCAAGATTTTTCAAAAATTGCAACGCCATTGACGAAGCTCACCCAGAAAAGTGTTAAGTTTGAATGGAATGCAGCGCAAGATCAAGCTTTTCAAACTCTTAAAGAGAAATTGAGTCAAGCTCCCATTTTAGTACTTCCTGAAGGCACAGAGGATATGGTAGTCTATTGTGATGCTTCTAGAAATGGTTTGGGTTGTGTGCTTATGCAGCGTGGTAAAGTTATTGCTTATGCATCGAGGCAATTGAAAGAGCATGAAAAGAAATACCCAACTCATGATTTAGAGTTGGCAGCTGTAGTATTTGCTCTAAAGATGTGGAGGCATTATTTATATGGTGTAAAGTGTACGATTTACACGGATCATAAAAGTTTGAAATATTTCTTTGACCAGAAAGAGTTAAATATGCGTCAGAGAAGGTGGCTTGATTTAGTAAAAGATTATGACTGTGAAATTCTTTACCACCCGGGAAAAGCAAATGTGGTAGCTGATGCCCTTAGCCGAAAAGCAACACATTATCCTTTAAGGGTTAAATCCCTTAAAATGACGGTTTCGCCAAAACTACATGAATTGATTAAAGAAGCTCAGTGTCAAGCCTGGCAAAAAGGCGATTTAAAAGGGGAACGTATTAAAGGGCAGGAGCAAAATTTCTCGGATGATTCAAGGGGTTTGAAAACACGATTTGGAAGGATTTGGATTCCTTACTCTATTGAGTTGAAAGAGATGTTGTTGAACGAGGCACATAAATCAAAGTATTCTATCCACCCTGGTGCTACGAAGATATCGTGATTTGAAGAGAGATTTCTGGTGGCCAGGAATGAAAAGAGAGATTGTCAAATATGTAGAGAAATGTTTGACATGTTTGCAAGTAAAGGCGGAACACCAGAAACCGTATGGAAAGATTCAGCCGTTAGAAATTCCCGTTTGGAAATGGGAGCATATAACAATGGATCTTATTACTAAGTTACCTAAAACGCCGCGACATCATGACGCGATTTGGGTGATAGTTGATAGATTGACGAAAAGTGCTTTGTTTTTGTCAATAAGGGAAGCGTCATCCTCAGAAGTGTTAGCTGATTTGTACGTTCGAGAAGTTGTAGCAAGGCACGGGGTGCCCGTGAGTATTGTTTCGGATAGAGATAGCAGATTTACCTCAAGGTTTTGGGCGGGATTTCAAGAAGAAATGGGTACTCGTCTTAACTTAAGTACAACTTATCACCCACAAACTGACGGCCAAAGTGAAAGAACGATTCAAACGTTAGAGGACATGTTGAGAGCATGTATAATTGACTTTGGGGGTAGTTGGGATACACATCTGCCATTAGCTGAATTTTCGTATAATAACAGTTATCATTCAAGCATAGGGATGCCGCCTTATGAAATGTTGTATGGGAGAAAGTGCCGGACTCCGCTCTGTTGGGATGAAATTGGTCAAAGAGAATTGGCTAGTACAGAAGTTGTTCAAAAGACAACGGAGAAAATCTGTCAGATCAGGGAAAGATTAAAAGCCGCCCAGGATAGACAAAAGTCTTATGCAGATAACAGAAGACGTCCCATAGAATTCCAGGAAGGTGATAAAGTGATGTTAAAAGTTTCACCCTGGAAAGGCATTATCCGTTTCAGAAAGCGTGGGAAGTTAGGTCCACGATTCATTGGGCCATTTAAAGTGTTAGCAAGGGTAGGAAAAGTATCGTATCGACTCGAGTTACCTAAAGAATTAGAGAAAATTCATAACACTTTTCATGTATCACATTTGAGAAAGTGTTTAGCGGATGAAACGACTTATGTTCCTCTAGAGGAGATTGAAGTGGACGAGAAATTGAATTATGTGGAAGAACCAATTAACATCATGGATGAGAAAGTGAAAAAGTTGAGAAATAAAGAGATAAAAATGTTAAAGGTTCAATGGAAACACCGTAAAGGCTCGGAATTTACGTGGGAACCGGAGAATGAAATCATTCAATATTATCCAGCCTTGTATCAGGAATGGATTGTGAGGACACAATCCCAAATAAGTGGGGGAGAGTTGTAACATCCCAAAGTTTGAAAGGAATTTCGGAATTTAAAATAAAGTTTATGAATCCTACGAGCTATTTGTTGATGTCTCGAGTTAGAATTTGCACGACATTAAGATTTGGGTTATATGTGGGATTTAATGTAAGATTGAGGAGCTTAAGCGTAAATAGCGAAATATATATATATATATTAACTTCTTACTGCCTCCTAGTCACTTCCATAACACAATTGAATTCGCAATTTTCGAGTTTTAGAGAGAGAAACGAGTTTTTAGAGAGAGAAAGTGAGAATCAAGGTTTAAAATCGAAGATTTGAAGGATTGGGACCGTGATTAAGGTAAGATTACTTTACTTAATGTTATATTTGAAGTTTGGAAAAGTTAATTTGATTAAATTGATGGATTTGAACGATTTCTGTGAAAATTCGGTTTTGGGGTCGGCTGTGTTCGTCCTGCGAGTTGAGTTTCAGTTGCGAGTTCAGTTCAGTTCAGTTGCGAGTTGACCTGCGAGTTGACTTGCGAGTTCAATTCAGTTCAGTTGAGTTGCGAGTTGACCTGCGAGTTGACTTGCGAGTTCAGTTCAGTTCAGTTTAGTTCAGTTGCGAGTTGACCTGAGAGTTGACTTGCGAGTTCAGTTCAGTTGAGTTGAGTTGCGAGTTGACCTGCGAGTTGACTTGCGAGTTCAGTTGAGTTCAGTTGACTTTTGCCAGTTGACTTTGCAAGTTGACTTTTACGAGTTGACTTTGCGAACTGAGACAATTATATATGAAAACTTGGTTTTAAACCTGATAATAAGTTTTTGACATTCTAGATATACAAATCTCCAGAGTTGTACTAAAGCCGTGAGAGACCAGAGGTTTGCAGAATTACGCGTGTTTCGAGGTAAGTAATGGGTGGGATTAAATGGAAGGGAAAATACATTTAGATTACAGGAGTAATTGAGTGTGTTTGGCAATAATGCCGTTAATTTATGTGATTGGCAGCTTTTGCCGTTAATTTATGTGATTGGCAGCTTTTGCCGTTAATTTATGTGTTTGGCAGCAGTGCCGTGTATTTACTTTATGCTGAGTGGTCATAAAGGGATTGGCAGTAGTGCCGTGTATTTACTTTATGCTGAGTGGTCATAAAGGGATTGGCAGTAGTGTCGTGTATTTACTTTATGCTGAGTGGTCATAAAGGGTTTGGCAGCAGTGCCGTGTATTTACTTTATGCTGAGTGGTCATAAAGGGATTGGCAGCAGTGCCGTGTATTTACTTTATGCTGAGTGGTCATAAAGGGATTGGCAGCAGTGCCGTGTATTTACTTTATGCTGAGTGGTCATAAAGGGTTTGGCAGCAGTGCCGTGTATTTACTTTATGCTGAGTGGTCATAAAGGGATTGGCGGGAGTGCCGTGAAATTTATCTTATGCTGAGTGTTCATAAGTGAATTTATTGTGTAATGATGATTTGATTATGTATTGCCCTTACTTACTAAGCCGGTGGGCTTACCCATTTCGTTGTTGTTTTATTTTATAGGTGGGTCCAGCAAGGGGAAGGAAAGTCTTGGGAAAGGGCCGCGGTGCGAATAGTGGTGTGCTTACTATGTTTGGTAGTAAGTGTTTACTCCCGTTGAATCATGCTCAGATATTGAGGGAGCCTTTTTGGAAAGATAAACATATGATTGTAATATTAAGAATGATGTATCTTTCGTATATATATGAATGTAAAGTGTTGTTGTTATAAAAAAAAAAAAAAAAAATGTGTCTTAAAATAAACGGGTGTTACAGTATTCAACAGCATAAAGAAACCGAGACTACTTGACATTGAAGGCCATTTCACTTGTGTTGAACCTACATATTTCCCTGGACAGTTAAGATGGCTTTGCTGGTCTTGCTACCCATTTCAATCTTTTATAATAACAGCAGGTATAACCAAGCTTGTTGGTCTTGATTCTTGAAATTCCATTTAGTCGGATGAATAAACTACAAATAGGAAAAACGGTACCAACTTTGTGAATTTAGATGTGTTGTTTTATTATGTACATGATGCATATATATATATATATAAGTATTTGTGTTGATCTTTTAACTTTTCCCAAATGTTAATGGTTACATATTCAATATCTTTTCATTTTGAAATTAAGTAATGAAAAATGAATTTTTCAATATGACAAGAAGAGGGGGGGGGGGGGGGGGGGGGGCTCAAGTAAGGTTATAACATAATTTCATCAGATCAATTTGTCACCTAATTATAACAAACCCCAATGCCTCCTTTTTAAAACCACAATACCAACATTTTTCTATCTGTCATTTTAGCTACCATACTCATGCTTTCCTTGTTTTACAAGAATGTGACAATATATTGATAGCTGATAGCTGATGTTGATTCTAAACTGTTGGATAAAATTAAAAGAGTATACTTTCTCTAAATCAATTTGTTGCATAAAAATAAATTACCAATGCACCAAGGAGGTTAACTTATAAAATAATTTGTCGACTATATAGAAAAGGACAGAGACGTTGATCATAGTATCATACGTCTCAAGATGACGTCGTGTTGCTGTCATAATAAAAGAAGATGACCACAAGTAAAATTGTAAAAATTTTATCGTTGAGAAAATTAATTATCAAAAGCATATACCACTAAAAAGTACATAGAAAACTCTTTGCCCCTTCTATCTTTTTCTTTTACTTGAGAGCATTAATTAATAAATATCATCACCAAGGCTAATAAATAACATCATATATGATGTGATGTTTTCTTTAATATTTTCATTTAAATTTAACTGATTTCTAAACGACGTATTTTTCATTTTATCCATCTTCATCATGTATATATTAGCAGAATACCCGTGCAATGCAGCGAAAATATTTTATTAATTTCATATTAATTCGATATACATTATTGTGTTTTCTGAAATATTTTAAAAATAAAAAACTACATTACAATACACGAAGAATATTGTTTTATAAGTGAAGAAATTACTTTTTAACAAATTTTCTGAAATACTGTTTTATTTTGCAATTTTCATTATTTTTAAAATGTGGTAATCATATTCTTTTGCAATTTTATTTGTCATTTCTTTTTGGAGTTAATTAAGATACATAACCTAATAAGTTCAAATTGAAACTAAAATTTAAGCCACAAATTTTTTTATTTATGTAAGTTCGTTTTGACTCGAACTTGTTTTAGCCAACCTGCCCGACCCGACCCGCCAGCCCATTTCACACCTTTAAATGTAATAATGTATATATATAGAGAACTTTAAGTTAAAATAAATGTCATATTAATTAGTTTATGGTTTAATAATATTTGTGTTAATGAGAACTTAATAATTAATAATTAGGGGTATGTTAATTAAATGTCATATATTAATTAGTTTATGGTTTAATAATGTTTGTATTAATGAGAATTTAATAATTAATAATTAGGGGTATGTTAGTCATTTTTTATAAATTTTAAAAAAATCTCTTAGTAATTGTAAGGGCAAATTAGTTAATTCTATCTTAAAAAAAACATGAAAATGCATTATATATTAGTAATAGATAGTGAATGGTTAAATATAGAAAATAAAATTGGATTTATGTAAAATACTGTAGTGAACATCGACTTTGGAGTAAATCCCTGATGTGAATGTTTAAACGAAGCCGAGTTTAATGCAAAAGGTAAATAAATACGGAGTAAAATTGATGCCCCGTCTATCGATTGATAGCGAAATAAATTGTATACTAAAAATTTGGCACAAAACAAATTAGAGACTTCATAACGTTTCGGATCTTTGCTAAAAAAAACCCCCAGAAAATTGGGTCAAATCCCAGTCGGATGACCCGGATCGGGTAAACACAAGTTAAATACATTAACACGAACCCACGCGCCGCCATAAAACCACCTACTCGTCTTCATCAGGAACCTTATTCAGATCCAGAAGACCACCGCCCGGTCTCTTTTTCATACCATCATCACCTTCTCTCGACGGTTCCGGCAACTTACCTTTCTCGAGATACTTCACCGCCTCTTTCATTCGCCGGATAATAGCAAAGAATTCATCAACTTCATCTTCCGTCGCCGCCGCCACCGGATCAATATCAACATCTTTCCTCTTCGCTTCTTTTTCTTTCTTACGGTATCCTCCGCTGCCGCTACCATCGTCGGAAACTGCCCTGCTCCGCTTCTTATAATTCATATATATAAGACCTAGCTAATATGATTATATTCTAGTATTCTACAAAAACACTTTCCTCTGTATTATTACGTTTGAAAATGAAAATGAAAATGACATGGATTATTATCTGTAAATGTATATATATGTATTAATGTATGAATATCTTCCGATTTCCATATATTCTTTGCAACTAGGACTATCAAGTTGTGGACATAAAATATTATTATTGAATTGACTCATTAGAAAATGAGAGTGACGTAGATGATACATCTCCAGATGACGTCATAAGAAAATTGACCATGGTTCATGAGTCATGACTATTTATCCAACCAATCAACAAGGCTATTTCTAATTGTGAGTTAAGAAAGCCCAAGCCCAAATGTTGCTGGGCTTTTATTTTCTCAACGGTGTCTAGCAGCAAGTTGTGTTTTATAAATTCAGACACAAACGACTTACAACTCATAAAGTCATAGTATCTCCTTTTTTCAATTTTTTTGGTTATCTAAACTCTCATCTGTTTACAAAATGTATGACGTAATCCTTTTTTTTTTTATCGTTGGAGCAATAATTTATTGGAACAAAATAACTTTTTCTAGAAGATCTTAATAAAAAAAATTATTTTAAGTTTTATTTATAAAATAATGTCCATTAAAGATGTCCTTGTCAATGGGTATTATATACATGTTAAATATTTAATGTTAAAGATGTCAAATGTTTTATATTAAATTCTGCCTAGAAAAATACCTAAAAGTAATGTTGAATCCTAATCCCAATCCTAATATTATACTAACAAAACATAAAAGTTTCTCAAAGTTTTGTAACCAAAACTAATATTCATGACAGATACAATAATTAATAATCCTTATATTTACCAAGTTCTGTTTCATCTTTTAATTAGAGTATTTTATTATATGTTATATGCTATATGTTATAAGAACAATGAGTCCTCAAACTAAATCAAGTGCAATCATTACATTTGATCTATATATCACTTTTCCACCATATCTCATTGATTAGGTGACACTATTCTTTCTTTTTTCTTAAACATATGTGGTAGAAAAAGAAATATTAAAATTTCATACATTCAACATTTCGGGTCTTTGCTTCGAGTAAAAAAACCCAAATATCGGGTCAAACCCCAGCCGGATGACCCGGACCAGGTAAGTTACATTAGCGTAGATAGCCAAACAAAACAACACTTGCAGTTAACAAACGTAAACCCCACGCGCCACCGTAGAACCACCTACTCTCCTTCATCAGGAACAGTATTCAGATCCAAAAGTGCACCGCCCGTTCTCTTCTTCCCACCATCATCACCTTCTCTCGAAGGTTCCGGCAACTTTCCTTTTTCGAAATACTTCACCGCCTCTCTCATCCGCCGGAGAATCGCAAAGAATTCATCCACTTCATCTTCCGTCGGAGGTTCCACCACCACCGGCACCGGATCTATCTCCATATCTTTCCCTTTCGTTTCTCTCTCTTTCTTCCGATCTCCTCCTCCGATACTACTACCACCGCCGGCCACCGCCCTGCTCCGCTTCTTCTGATCCCTCTCCATATGTAAGTATGTATATATTCCCTAATATATTATTATACAAATTTGTTCAAATAATTTGTTGTTAAAAGTGTTATATGAATGAGCATATCACATGGATGAATGTATTACTGATAGAATCATATAACATTCTTGAATTTGTTTGCAATTATTAGAAATTAGTATTAGTATTCAAATTTACAACTCAGAGAATAACACGCATGTATATGCGTGTAACAACCATGTCTGCAATAACGATATTTATATTTGCGGTGGGAACATAATAAAATAAAATATATGTATTGACTATCTTTAAAAAGACTCTGATGTCTATTGTACGTGTCGTGATGACGTCCAAATGGATGTCACGAGGACATAATGGTGGGCCTCAACCTCAACAAGAGTTGTTAATTTTCAATTTTAATATTGTTGTTAAATATTCATTGAGACGTCTCAAATTTATTGTATTCAAATAAAATAAAATGTAATTAAGAAATATATTATTACCATTTTTAATTTTAATTTTCTGTATATTGTTTATGGTATATGTATACTTTAGGGGCACTGAAGGAATTTCAGTTATTTATATTCATTTATTTTAAAAGTGTATAATAAAATTGAGACATTCAAAAAAATTAAAAATGAAGCCTATAAAATTAGAATTGGAAGGAATATATATATATACAATATATAGTGTTTTTGAGAAGTGGGTTCAAGGGAGAAAAACAATTTGGTGGAGAAAGGGGAGAAAAGTTTTTTAACCCTTCGATTCAGTTTTAAATTATATTTATTTTTTATCGAATCATAGTTATTTTTTTCTGAATCATAATTTTAAATATATTTTTCTCTTCTTTCTCCACTAAAATTTCTTTCTTTTTAGATCCCGGTATGTGTTTTTGATATATAACGGTTATACAAACACATTTTTAACGTGATTGTTCTTTGAGAATACCGAATTCTATTTTTTAGATGAGTAAAATAACCATACTACAATTTATGAATCATATGACTGTCATTCTATTATTGTAATTGTAGTTTGAGAGTTAATTTTTACGAATTATGTATTGTGTTAATGGATATAAATTTTGCATCTTTTATTCGTCGAGAATTAATCGTAAATTTTCAAAGGATAGATTACTCGAATCACAGGTAACCGTCTAGTTCCGAATACTCGTAATGCGAATTGGTTACAGGTATTGAATAGAATACATACCTCACATAGCACATATCAAACTTTAACTATTATTCAAATCGATCCAACTCGTGAACTCTGTCTTTCATGGATATATACAATTCATAATCCACAAATTAAAGAGTTATTTATTTATTTATTACTTTTTTTTCTTTTATATTATCTAGCAAATTTGCTGTTTTTCATCCGGAAGATGTTACTTTAAATTACATTGTGTATGCTGTTGGAATATTTCTACGAAAAGCCGAAAACCTTATTCCAGTAAAAGTTATATCGGTCCATTAAATGTGAACGTATTATTTATTTATTTTATTTTTTCAGCTTTTAAAAAGTTTGCCAGAGAAAAATACAACTTATTAAATTTAAACCTGTTAAATTAATCTCGATGGAGCGTCGGCATATATGTACAAAATATAAGCCACATGATACCCATGTTCAAATAAAAAAGTGACGTGGAAAATAGCTCTATGTGGTGATTAACATGCACAATTTATCTAAGCAAATGAAAAAAAAACGTACACCCAATTAACAAAAAGATGATATAATTCCCTATAAAACAAATTAAAAACGACACATATATATACGTACAAAATATCATGTGATTGGAGATAAGAGATTTACGTACGATAAGTTTGTTTGTAGTAAATAAATGTGTTACTTAGGATACATCGAAGCAACTTCGTGATAATTTACATTGAAGGTACCACATTTATTTGATTTAAATAAAAAATGACTATAAAGCTCATTGACCCCGCGTGCTATATTTTTTGATTCCTTATGTTGAATTATTATTATTTTTTGTATATATACGAGTGTTCTTTTATACGGAAGAAGTGAAAGTGATGACAGCAAATTGATTCATAGAGCATGGATCACGTTTCCAACTTTTGGAAACTTTTACTTTTATATTTAATTTACATTTCTAGCAAACTATTTAATTAATAAAACTTATCTCATGCTTTTCAACTTTCAAGTCTGTCCACTCATATCTAATTTGATTTATAAGATCTCCATATGAAAAATGAATGCTGATTTCTATCGATTAGTAATTTATAAATATTAAAGAATTCAACAACATTTCATTGTAATATATAACTTAACCTGGAATTTTAAAGAGGTTTTACTATTTGAGTAACCTGTTGAAAAACCTTTTGACAATTTATTGTTGGTATAGTATAATATAATAGTATATATAACTTATCTCAAGCTTTCATGATACATGCTCGAGTTTGGTTTGAAAAGTTTAAATTTTTATATGAACTTTTACTATTCAAACTTACTTGACATTTAATTTAAAAAACATTAAAAGCAAAAAATCATTTTAAATATTTATAAAATAAAAAGGACATTGTGAAAAATAGTCATAACTTTGTAAAATAACCTAACAACATGAAAATATAATAATAACTATTTACAAATTAAAAATTACATACATATTAATAAAAACATATACATGGTAGTTAAAACTTAATAACGGTTCGAGTTCGGCTCGATATATATTTAGAGCCAGACTTTTAATCTCGAGTTTAGGTTCGAATTCGATAAGGCAAATTCAATTTGAATGAGCTTAAATTATTGGATAAAAACTCGACTCTTTTACAGCTCTAGTTGTTAATGAAAAATGTTAAGCACTTTACCGGTGAAAGTGAGTCTTACGACTTTTTTATTGTTGTCATTTTTTTCTTTCCTTGTAATTTCATTGTATGGAAAAGATGTTGTGAAGTCCTTTTCATATCAAATTTAATACCAAACTAGTCATCTCGGCTATCTAACTCTCGAGAAATGGGGAAATGAATTTGATACTGAACTCGGCGTTTATCTAAATACAAACTTAAATACCAAATCACCGCTTGTGCTTTTAACTAGTTATTCATCACAGATGCTTTAAAAGTTTTTAATCTTATAATTCATTATTAAGTACTAAATACTTTTCATTGCCTATCATGTGTTAGTTGAAATTCTTCTAGAACTTATTATTTTTTTCCTTCGGATCCACATGATTTAAGTATTAGTTCTTATTGCTATTTATTATTATTATTATTATTATTATTATTATTATTATTATTATTATTATTACAGCAAGCTTAACACTTTATTAACATAATGGTTACATCGACTCTGACGCTTTTTGTTTGTATTATTTGTGTGTGAACACAGCAAACTACAAACTTTTTTAATCCAGAATTAGTTAAGTGTAGGCCAAGGCCGATTACCAGAATATAATGAATCATGAAACTGAATTAATAGACAAACATGATTGCAATAGAAAATTGGTTTCCTGATGAAACAAAGGTATCGCACTGTCGCACCTAACCCGTCTCACTATACTGATTTTTACTAATCAATTAAATTTATGGTTGCAATTATTTTTGGTAAAGTAGTAAAGAGTATAGTTGAAAGTTATGTGTTTTCATTCATTGATGAATAGCACATTTTCATTTCAATAATAATAAATAAATAAATAAATAAATAAGTAAAGTTCATATATATATATATATATATAATATTAAGTTAAGTTTTGTATTCGTGCAATGCACGTTAATCTGAAAAATAATTAAATATAAAAAATAGATCTGAAAAATATACATTTATGACTTATTGACCAAATCGATCATTGAAGAAACAACATCAAAATACATTTGATCGCTTATTTGCGTGTTTCATTTTAACATCACAAAATCAACATGAACCATTATACGTATAAAATTCAACAAAAATAATTGAAAACACACATTAAACTAAATATACTACTATGATTAGCAATCGTACCTTAGATTTCTTATTTGCTAGTCACCTTAAAAACAAAATCATCTTCCCTGCACATTGATGTAAGGATACAAAAATTCAATAGAAATTCGTGAAGACACACTTAAATAAAACTCATAAGATAAATAATATGTTATTGTGACTAATAATCATATCTTATTCAATCTCAGTTTACTTAAATTATATAAAAACAAAAAACGTACTGAACTAAAATACGTGATGTATATGATGATAAATGAGCAATGGTACGATTACAAAGAAATAATACAAATAAAAGTTACAAATTAAAATATCATAATCACATTGATTTATTTTTCCTAACTCAATTCTCTCTCTATTTATTGGTTCCAAGTTTTATAAATTCTTTGTATCCATGACATTTCTCATGATTGATTCCCTTTTTGAAAATTCTATTTCCTACCAAGCCTACTTGACTCATTCAATCAAGTTGAAGGGAGATGCATCTAATACTTAATTCTCAGTTATGATGTACTTGTTGGAAATTAAACAACACAACACACCAATTTTGAATTTTATTGATCCATCTCATCTCAACATGTTGCTCTTAATCCTTAAACCATTTTGGTAGTTGGTCCATTACCATCTTCCATTTGATCTTTTAAGCATGAGGCTATAAAACGAAAAGGAAAAAATGCTAACAAAATACATAAGGATCTGCAAAATTCCTGTTAATGGAGTGCAACAACACTTGCTCAAAAACATTGACAGATTGCTCTGATTAATACCAATAGAATGAAACCTATATTATGAATATGAATGTGATTTAAAAGAAATTTTCATTTACTCATACGAGACCGAAGGATGATCCTATTAAAATATACTCCTAAATGCTTAATAAAACCGGCTAATGTATTCAGCTAAAATATCAAGCACCTTAATTACGAGTTTAGTGGTTGTTTATGGAGTTATATAGTAACAAAATGGAAAAAGCAATATTCTATCGGGCATCTAATGATGTCATTGTTACTTCATTAACTGAAACTGATCCTAGTTTGGATGATGTAGGATTTGGTTCAATCTCAGAAAAAAATGCAGGTTGTTTAGGTGGAGGCAACATATGCTCATTACCAAACATCAAAACGACAGACGACATTGTTGGCCTATCTTCAGCATGGTTTTGCACACATAGTAGACCAATATGTATTGACTGTAGTACTTCAGATTCAATGCATGAGTCACTTAAGGGTTCAGTAACAAGTTCAAGGGTCTTATCATCTTTATAGAGTCCCCATGCCCAAATTATATTACCGTATATAGTAAGTTATAAGATTAGTATAGAACGATCCTTTAGCACATACAGAAGCTTACATGTCCAAGAAGGTTATCAGTATGCTCATGATGAGAGAATCCTCGATCTTCATTTCACTAACTATTTCCAACACCAGAACACTAAAGCTGAATACATCTGATTTTACCAAGAAAAGCCCATGCATTGCATACTCAGGGAGATGTAACCGCTGTAGCAAGGTTTGAAAAATGAGTTAAGATGGAAAACATTCGTGAAGATTCCAAAGCGAAAATGAGGTTTATCGATTCGTACTAAGTTCCAGCCACATTCTTCGTCTGAACTCTGGTCTCATATCCCTTAAACCTTCTAGCAAGGCCAAAATCTGATATCTTTGGGTTCATATCATTGTCCAACAAAACATTGCTAGCTTTAAGATCTCTATGTATAATGCGAAGGCGGGAATCCTCATGCAGATAAAGGATCCCCCGAACTATCCCTTGGACTATTCTGAAGCGGTGAGTCCAATTGAGGTTGGTATTCTTGATTTTATCTGAGGGGAATGAAGAGTCAATTAGTGGATGCATGTATTTGAAAAGAAATATAATCAGTTCATACTGAATAAAATTTTGTCTAGGCTTCTGTTGGGCATGTATTCGTAAATCAACATGATTTCATTTCCTTCAGCGCAAGATTCTGATGCTGAAGATTGGCAACAATTCTAACTTCATTTTTGAACTCGACGAACCCTTGTGTAGAAGTGTTTGATAGCCATTTCACAGCTATTTGTCGTTTATCTTCCATCACACCCTAAATATTTTGGTTAGTGATAATCCTTATTAGAGGTGGAAAACTCAGAGGGTTCATGTCAAAATGGGTACTTTTGCTACCTATTGAAATGGGTCAGGGTCGAGTTGGGTCGTTCATATGAAAAATATAATTTTTTCAATAAACAATTGTTGCATCTGATATGATTACAAAAGCTATCATAATTATGCAATTTATTGAACAAAAGATACGCAGGGAGTTTTATGCATCAATATACATTTTTGGGCCACTTTGTAGTGCTGTAACCCATTTGACCCGTCCCTTGTAATCCGATCCTATCAATTTTACTCGTTTGACCTTTTAGAGATAAAACATAACCCCAATCAACCCGTCTAATGGTCCAATATAGCCAGCACAAAACCTTATGCTTATATAAGGAATTACATGTTTCCGTTTTCACGAACTCACACTTGGACTCAGGATGAGCATATGCAGAAGTATATTACCTTGTAAACTGGACCAAAACCACCTTCTCCAAGCATATTGCTGACTGAGAAGTGATTTTATATTTAGCTATTTTAGTCGAGCTAAATGATGGTAACTCTGCATATTTACTCTGGCTTCCTTCGGTATAATCTTCACCAAAGGTCTGCATCAGAGTACCTAAAAATTAATACACCAGAAGAAAGTAGATGGGTGAATTGCACATTCTGTAGGCATGCTTTCTATTAAACAACTACAGGCTGTATAAAGAAGATAAATTGCATTACCTGATCTTAGTGAATTTTTCTTCTTATAAGCATACACTGCTAAAGGCAGGCCAACCTGAACCAAGCTAACTGATGTTTAGATGACCACCATGATTAATTTTTTCTTGCTGGATCCGGATTCCAGCATTGAAAAACCTTCATCCAAAAGTTTCAACAAGTATACAATCAATTCCAGCAAAATTTGTTACCTATTACAAAGTCTAGTTTACAGGACTTTTATGTCAAATTTTTTAAACTTAAGCTACATGGATATGCAAAAATTACCTCTTGACTTGGCCATGGCAATTCTTATGTAAAGATCTTGAGTTTCCTCAAACTCTCTAATATCCATTAAATTACCAAACCATAGCAAACATCCGCTTCCACCTGTTCTAATGTCCAAATTTGTGTAAGCTGTACAAGAACAATTCCTATTGCAGGCTATCTTGCATTCTTCAAGGTTCATGCTCACATTGTACCATGACTGTCACATGTCTGGCAATTTCACATCTGGAATTTTCTGAAATCCATCACCATTCACACAATCTAAAGGTTCCTTGTGTTGACACCCACTTGACCAATCTTCTTTACTCCTCTCTTCTGAGTCTAATGGCTCAAAACCGTCCATGCAACTGCAGGGACGAGAGTTGTTAATGTTACATATTCCATATGGACCACATAGTCCATAGTGAGAATACATATCGATCGTTGTTGACAAATTTGGAATCCAACCTTGGGTGGCATTAACCCAGTTAAAACACACCACGTTGCCTTCTGGACTTAGATAAACCCTCAATTGAAACGAACTATTTATAAGTTCAAATTTGGTATACGCCTCCCTCTCATTGAAAACATAATTGAATTTGTACATAGGATTCGGCGTCTTACTAGGATAGCCACTCAACCTAAGACCATTCCATGGTCCAAACCTATATTGTAAAACTGAACCCCGCCTCTGAAACAACTGCAGGTATCCATTCGTATCCATTTTAATTACATAAAAACCCGGAGAAGGATCATCGAGACTCTTCCAAGAAGTCAAATATCTCTCCCTGCCAGTCACACAAAGTCCTTCCCAAATTTCGCTCCTGCTAAAGTAGTATCACCAGTGTGATCAAAACTTTGCCAAATGACACTTAAGTGATCAACGTCACTTTCATTCCTCACAATTAGATTTGCGGTATCTAGTAGTTGTGCCATTGGATTAATGTTCCTTGCAGATACAGATGAGTTTGATAACCAGATGATAGTGTCTCCACCTTTTAGAATCAGCAAAATTCCCTCACTGTTGACTTTGAACACGCCTGATGTATCGTTAACTGGTGTATCTCTGTTAGCAACCCATACAACTGTTTGAGAAGATATATTGTTATAACATATCCCCAAGTATCGGTTCTTTGACTTGTCAGGGCTACAAAATCTCAGTTCAAACACTCCACCAGCCGATATAACAGTCTTACCATCCCTTATGTGCTGATCTGCAGCTATGATGTCCATTTCAGCCACAACAATGTGTGATGTCTGATGGAATTTTGAGCTCAATAGAGTTGAAAATTGCATTGTAACAGTCATAAGATCACGGAGCGGTAGATAAAGTGAGGATCTTCCAGTAGTTAGGTCAATGAAATGGACGATATACCGTCATTGTCAGGTGCTTTTTTATACATTTGAATTGAACAGCGTTTCATTACTTTTCAATAAACTTGACTTTTGAAATGTAAAATAAGTAGTATCAGATTGTTAGTTGAAAAAGAAAGATTGCAAGAACAGTAGAAGTTCAAACTTCAAACTTTACACGTAAAATTTAACTTTCAACGTATACAACTAATTCTGTCATGGTATTCCATTCACGATTTACATCTTAGGCGATCCATCTCTGTTATGTGATGAAGAGCGTATGTACGTGTTTGACATCAAGATTTTCATTGAGACATTTCATCAAACACCTTTAAGTAAAATTAATTGATCAATAGTACGATCAACAATCCTGGTATGACCTTTCCTTCTACATCATCAAAACAGATAGAAAAGGAACTGAATCATCGTTGCTCCTGTGGTTCATCTTCGCCTTAGAGTTAAAAAAATAAGACAATTTTTATGCAACATCTAAGACAAGGTAACCAAAAAAAAGTTCTGAGTTGAGCTGCAATAAGATGTAGTGAAGTATCGTACGGTTTACGGACTTCAAAAGAAATGAGAACTCTTTCTATTGACCTGTTAATGACACAGTCACATCATTGACATACATTGTTATAGTGGTGGGTGTACGTGGGTCGATAACAGGTTCTGTGAAAAATGCAGGTGGTTTAGTTTGAGGCCATACGCCTTCGTTACCCGACATCAGTACCACTGATGACATTGTTGGCCTATCTTCTGCGTGATTTTGCACACATAACATACCAATGTGTATTGACAGGAGTACCTCAGAGATGATGCATGAGTCATATGACGATGCAGCAACCAGTTCAAGACTCTTGTCATCTTTAAAGAGCCTCCATACCTGACATATACCAGATAGAGTGAACTATATTTTTATTTTTCTAGAAAAGGATCAGATAGAGTAAACCGTAAGTATTATATACACGTTACTCATTTATCTAGAGATCTGTCAGGATCGCATATATTTCGTACACAAGAATACCACGAGACCGAAAGGCCAAACACAATATTCATGTGTTTCAACAAGGTATTTGTAGTGAACAAGATTAATGTGCACTGAACTTACATATCCAAGAAGGTTGTCACTATGCTGTTGAGAGAAAAATAGTCGGTTCTTCACCCCACTTATTATTTCCAGCACCCAAACACCGAAGCTAAACACATCTGATTTTACAGAGAAAACCCCATGAAGTAGATACTCCGGAGGGATGTAACCAGTGTAAGGAATTTGATAGATTTAAATTATATGATATTAAATGTACCCAAGATGAACAAATTTTAATTTCGGATCCTTACTAACTTGCAACCACATTCTTTGTATAGCCCCGTCTCGTATCCTTCAAATCTTCTAGCAAGGCCAAAATCTGATATCTTTGGGTCCATGTCATTGTCCAACAAAATATTGGCAGCTTTTAAATCTCTATGTATTATATGAAGATGGGAGTCTTGATGCAGATAAAGAAGCCCTCCAGCAATTCCATTGATGATGCAGAATCATTGACTCCAATCAAGGACTGAACTTTTGGTCTCATCTGCATGGAATTGACCACCGAATTAAATTGAGTCAACAAGATAGCTTCTGCGTGAAAGTTTACCGAAGGAGGAAAACTTTTTAACTAACAAAAGACAACAATGAGTGTATCATTAGTAGAGGTCTTACCAAACAATATTGTATCTAGGCTTCTGTTTGGCATGTATTCACAAATCAACATGACTACATTTTTTTGAGCATAGAATCCCAAAATCTTCCCAAGGTTTCGATGCTGAAGTTTATGAATACATCTAACCTCATTCTTAAACTCATCAACCCCTTGTGTAGATGTTTCCTATAGCCGTTTCACAGCTATTTCTCGTCCATTGTCCGTTACACCCTAAACGGTATAATCATCAGTGTCATACATTCTTCTGTTTATCTCCACGAACAACGATTTTTATACTTATAAATTTTTATTTTACTTACTTTGGGAAAAAACTGGTATGTTAAATAAGACAGGTATGCACTAATGTCTTACCTTGTAAACTGGACCAAAGCCACCTTCTCCAAGCTTATTTTCAATTGAGAAGTTATTTGTCAACTTAGATTTTTCCGAAAAGCTGAAAAATGGCAACTCAGCATCTTTATTCTTGACCTCACCAGTATGATCTTCAGAAAGGGATTTCAACAGATTACCTGAAAGGGATATATCAGAATACTAAATAAAGGTGTTTACTTGCACATTACAGTCACAGTTGCCTCTTTTCCTTAAGGATAATATATAACAGAATTACATTACCTTGTCGGTGTGCACGAGACCGTTTCTTCTTCCAAGCATACACTGCCAGAGCTAGGCCTACCAGAACCATACTAACTATAGTTGCAAGGACCACTTTGATTACCTTTTCCTTGTTAAAGCCAGATTCCATGGCTGAAAGCATATAACATCATTAAACGAAGATGTGGTGACTAAAAGTTACAAAAGAACCATTAACTCCAACAAAATATCCTTAATGAAGCCTATTTAATATAGAGTAAATTTGCTATCTTTCATCTCTACAGTTAACAAGTTAATATATGTAATATCCGTACCAGGATTTTCAAGATGACATCATATCAAAGTGATGTCTTCTCTCAGAGGAGAACAGGCTGCTAACGTTATCAACGATATATGTCATACCAATAGGCAAAGGCAATTTATATTTACAAATTACTACAAATACAAAGGAATCTTGGTCCAGTGGAACCAATATGTTAGTGAACGTATTAATCTGCTTGCTAAATAAAAACATATGATGGTAATGATAGCTCAACAGCCATATGCTGACTCAAGTTCTAGGTCAACTCTTGCCCAATATACCAAGATACGAAATATATTCTTTGAGATTCTTTTTTATTTTTATTTTTATTATTTTAGTACCTGATAATTCGGATGCAGCCATTCTTATGAAAATATCTTGATTTTCATCGTTTTCTCTAATATCCATCAGATCACTAAACCATAGCAAACCTCCACTTCCACCTCTTCTCATATCCAAATTCACATAAGCTGTACAGGAACAATTTCTCTTGCATGCCTCTTCACATTCTACAAGGCTCATGGTCAGACTGTACCATGAATGCCGGGTGTCCGGCAGTTTCACACCTGAAAGTTTTCGAAAGCCATCCTAATCACCACACTCTAATGGTTTTTTACGTCGACAACCGCTTGACCAACTAGGTGCATTCCATTCATCTGGCTGTCTCGGTTCAAACATCCATACAACTGCATGCAGGGGAGCTGTAAATGTTACAGCTTCCAAATGTACCACAGAGTCCATATTGGACACATGTTTCAAGTGTTGTGGCCAAATATGGAATCCAACCTTGGGTAGGATTAATCCAGTTCAAGCGAATTACGTTGCCTTCTGGACTCGTATATAACCTTGTTATAAAGGAGCTGTTAATAAGATCATATTTAACATACCTCCTTCTGATTATTAACAAACTCTGTGTATAAAGAATTTGGCTTACTTGGAAAACCACTAAATCTAACACCATTCCATGGACCAAACCTTCTTTGTACAACAGAACCTCGCCTATGAAAATATTGTGGATATCCATTTGTATCCACCCAGGTTTCACATACACCTGGAGAAGGATCATCGAGACTCTTCCAAGATGTCAAGGACCAATCTCTGCCTGTAATCAAGTCCTTCCCGAATTTCATTCCAGCTAGCAAGGTGTCACCTGGGTAATCAAAACTTTGCCACATGAAATCTTGGTCAGTGCTACTGCTATTATCATGCACGACAAAGTTTCCAGAATCCTGAAGTTTGGCCACAATATTTACATTACTGACAGATATCGATGAGTTGGATGACCAATTTATGGAGTTATTACCGCTAAGAATCAACAGTGTTCCCTTGCTATTCACTCTGAACACGCCAGAAGTACCGGTAAATGGAGTCTCTCTGTTAGCAACCTAGATGACTCCCCGAGGAGATACCAAGTATCGATACTTGGAGTTACCAGGGCTAAAAAAACCAATTCATACATTTCACCAGCTGAAACAACCGTGTCATTGTCTCTAATTGTTTAATCCGCGGTTATGATATCTACTGCAGCAGAATTTACCCAAAATGAAAATAGAGCACTGGACAAGAATAAAAGTTGTCGAAAAGTCATTCTTTGATGACTTTCACAGCATCCAATTTCATGGAAGATCAGTGCAGGTTAACACATTTATAACTTCAACTCAATTATATTATATGAATTGTCTATTTCAATTAAAGAAACGAAGACCCACTCAGAAATTGAATGTGGTCCTACCGTAATAACCATTTGGGCAGACTTAAACCATTAATACTTAAAGGGTTGTAATGTCTAGTCTCTATAGCATATTTTAAGCTTTAATGCTGAGCTGAAACTATATATTGAATTATTATTCAAGTAGTTCCTTTATATAAGCAATTGTATATCTTATAATGTGATCGTAAAAATATGGCTCTTCAACTTTAAAATCGACAGCAAGTTTTTATATTTTACATCAAGATAATATCATTTATAGCACTAATTATGAGTGCAATACGGAAATCAAATTGTAATTCTAACATTCAAATATTCATGTCAAATTAATTTGAGTTACAATTGATCTCTTTCAATGCTTAACCTTAATTTACATCAATTTCCCCAAAATATTACAAATTAATTTAGGTTATCAATAACATAAAATTTAAGCTCGCTAATTTTGAAATTAAACAGATTATATCTGGAATTTGTAAGTTTTGTACATTCCTAGAGATAAATTATTATAACTAAAACCTAATTCAGGTTCGGTTCAGTTCGAGACCCTAGAAAAAGAACGAAGAATTTATTTATAACACAAAGAAAAAGAGGAAAGAAGGAGCAACTCACGGCAACGAAAGATATGGTGAGGAAGAAGTGCAGGCAGCGATTAACGACAATCAACTAACGGGTTGAGTTGAATTTTGTTTCTACAACGGTATTTTTTAATTCGCGCCTTCGCGCCGTAGAAGTTTGCCTAATTTGTATAAATATTGAGATTGTATAATAATTTAAATAGTTAAAGTTTAATTATAATATAATTTAATTAAGGTTATCAGTTAGTTTAGGTTTTTGGATTAATCTATTCTAAAATACTAATTATCAAATAAGTGTTCTAAAATCTTAAGTAAAATCTTTGAACCCATTAATTAATAATTAGTTGGTAACCCGCACGTTGCAGCTGTAAAGAATTTGAAAGCGATTAAAAAGGTTTTGAATAACTGTTGTACTTTTGATGCGAAATATACTTAAAAAACATATAAGCATATGGTGAACAACACTTTAAAACAAAGTAAAAGAAACTTAAAAACACGCAAAACATCAAAATGTATGAATAAACTAAAAATATCGTATTTGTATGATAATGTGGAAAAAAGTAAATAAAAAGGCATCTCACAAATAAAATTACACTTCAAATAGTAAAATTCAAACACTAATAAAGATATGAATTTGTTAGTTACACATGAAATCCTCAAGTAATTTAGGTAATATCAGTTATACTTTAAATCTGCACACATATTATCCATATTTTGATGGATAATCTGTTCTACATATTAGTGTGCCAGATTGGCTATGTTTGAATTGGTGTAGGGGTAATTTAGATATTTTGATATTTTTTTAAGGGGGACTACTATTTGGCCACCATTATAGACACACAAACTTACACAATGAGACTCACACATGCACTCACATGGGGTGTCCACCAAAGAATTTTGGGGTGTCCATTTAGAATAACCCTTTTTTAAGCCAAAGCATGGTAATACTTTATAAGGGATTATAGATTGAAAGGGACATAAATGAAATTTTCAATTTTCCAATTTTTAAACATTAAGCTTTGTAATTAAATGTTTTATAGGGGTTTAACTTATATCTATCATTCCATGATATCACATTGTTATACGTTTTTAATTTTCGCTATTAGAAAAAAAAATTATTCATGATTTTCAATTTGTTTAAAGTTAACCTACTGAATTTAATTTAACAAAAAAATTGTATTTTTATTCATCTACTTGTTACATCAAGCAACTCTAGGTTATATAGCCTTGTGGTGTAAGGCTGTGTAAATAACTGGACCTTACCACCGAGCTCAAAGGATCTCATTCTCCGTTATCGGATTGGCTCGTGCTGGAAATGGGTTCTTCCCTCTCATTTCCTTTTACTCTAATCGCTAACTTCAAATAATTATTTATCTCTTTAAATGTATACTTTTGGACTCCAACTAATTTTCAACTGATATTTGCAAATTACCGTTTATAACCCCAAATCACAACTTCAGCTTCTTTGATTATAGTAACAAGGGAGTTGTATCTACTCTTGATTTATAATTGTGGGGTTAAGTGTATAAATATAGCTAATTACATCCCTACATATCTGTGTCATATTTAATATTAATTAACAAGATATTTGGTGTAGGGGACAATGTAAGTACTTTCGATTTTAAGCCAAATATAATCATGCATAATAAGGGAGTATAGATGAACAATCCTAAAACACTAACTATTGAGGTCATATTATTTTTATGAGATTCAAAATTAATAAATAAAACTAGTATAATTCACAAAAATGACTTATTTAGTTATTCCTTTCGTACAATAAATGTCAAAATAATCCGTCGTCTTATTATATAATTGATTGGACGCAAATCTTTAAAATATATACAATCAAAATTTTGAATCATTTCTTACCCTAATAAAAACATTCACATTTCTCCTCATATATTTTTTAGTAATATTTTGTTAAACTTAAAATTCAGATTCTAATATATTTGTTTTTGGTTAGAAATATATTTTCTTATTTATATAAAGATTACAAAATACAAGAAAAAGGATACTAATATCGAAAATGATAGTTAAAATTGTAAATATTAGGGTAAGAATCAAAAATCAAACTGAAAAAAGAGAAAAGAGGTGATAATTCTCGAACTTGACGCCTCCCATTTACAAAAAATCATCGTTTTCATCCAACCAAGTGAGAAATCAACATAAAAAACTTCATTTATATAATAGATATTCAATTTAATTTTTTATTATTCATGCACTATTTCACAAATAGTAATCTAACTATTGCTAAATGTGCATTTGTCGACTATTAACTACATCCAACAAACATAAAATAAACCGATTGATGATTTCAATCCGCCAACCCGTTTAAGTTTCTGGTCGTATACAGGTTGAGAATTGATTGAATGAACTAATGTACCAACCCTTTTAAGTTGTGAAAGTTTTTCTATAAATGGGATTGACCCACTAATCCAAAAACCAACCCACCAAACAGCTTGGACCAACCAAAATTGCATGCTTCACTAAAAACCAACATCAACCAACTAACTTGTTTGACCAATAGAGAATCACCGTGGAAAATAAATATATTATTTAGATATTTGGTGGTGTTTTTAACAGAGTAATTTTGAGGCTTTTTGTGTTTGGTAATTAATATTTAAAATGGTTAAATTGGAATTGAGCTCCATGAGTTCCTGGCAATATAAAACCGAAAGTAGTGAAACAACTTCAAATACATACGCAAAGTTTGGGGAAGACGTAAGAACAAGGGTAAAAAAGTCAATAGTGAATTAGTTGATAAATATTATGAGTTTCAGAGATTAAATAATCATTTATAATAGTATTTGGATATTTTTGATACATTGAGATGTTACGAGTGACATATATAATAGTAAAATAAAATTCAATTTGGAAATATATATAATGTTATTAAGTTTATTAGTGACATATATATGAAATTCTCCCTTGCAAATATAGTATATTTCTAACAACAAAATTCAAATGAATATACATTTGAACCATTATAGATTTCGGCTGGTAAAACCTTTTCTTTTCTTCCAGTCACAATTGTTTTACTGTAACAAAAGTTAGAGGTTCTGATATAAAAGTGTGCAGTAACAAAAACAGAAACCTTTCCTTTTTCCAAATAAAAGGATAAAAAATAGATAATGTATAAAATTTTCAACTTGTTCGTTTTATACTCTCGTTTTAGTGTCTTACATTATACTCTCTATAGTCTAGAGCATCTAATACATGCAATATCAAAAGTTTATTCAGCGTCGAATAACATATACATAGAAGATAACTGAGTACTATATATACATGCGACCGCCACTGGATGGACCTTCACGTGCACTTATCGAGGTTCTAGTGTAGTCATTGTGACCTCATTGATGGAAATTTGGTTGAACTTGGGCAAATTTCCTTCAGCAAAAAATGCAGGTTGTTTAGGTCGAGGCAATGCACCATCTTGATCAAACATCAAAACTACAGATGACATTGTTGGTCTGTCTTTTGCATGATGTTGCACACATAAAAGACCAATATGTATTGACCGGAGTACTTCAAAATCAACACACGAGTCATTCATATGTGGACTAAGCAATTTAAGAGCCATGCCTTCTTCATAAAGTCTCCATGCCTAAGAAACACAAAGGATAAAAAATCACAAAAATCATCTAACTATACTATTTATTTATATATAATCTAACTCGACGTTAATTTAAATTTTAAGAACTTACATGGGCAAGAAGGTTATCACTGTCCTTTTCTTGTGAGAATCCTCTGTTTTTCTTTCCGCTCACTATTTCTAACACAAGAACTCCAAAACTGAATACATCAGATTTTTCTGAGAAAGTTCCATCTACAGCAAACTCTGGCGAAATGTAACCCCTAAAACAAGATCATCAAACTTAAACATAAGATTTGAAGTATAAAATAAGTAAGGACATTTGTTTGGGTTGTAAATGCTTACAAAGTTCCAACTACATTGTTGGTGTTTGCTTCATTTTGATGTTCCCTGAACATTCTAGCAAGACCAAAGTCAGATATCTTTGGGTTCATCTCAGCATCCAATAAAATGTTACTAGCTTTAAGATCTCGATGAACAATTTTAAAGCGTGAATCTTGATGGAGATAGAGAAGCCCTCGAGCAATCCCATGGATGATGTGAAAACGATCAGACCAATCTAGTTTTGAACTTCTAGTTTTATCTGTCCAATGTGAACAATCAGTATAGCATTTAAATTGATATGAATGACCAACTAAATGGAAGTGTGAAATATGTGATTTAATTAGAAAGAGTCATACCGAATATAAATTTGTCAAGGCTTTTGTTTGGCATGTATTCGTAGATCAGCATGCTTTCATCTCCTTGAATGGAATATCCCAAAAGCTTCACAAGATTTCGGTGTTGAAGTTTAGCAATAAACTTGACTTCATTTTTGAACTCGCCAAGCCCCTGTCTTGAAGTTTTTGACAACCTTTTCACAGCTATTTCACGTCCATCGTCCAACACACCCTACAGATTTTAATCCAGTAAGCAATCATGATCATCAAAGAACTCATGTATGTTTCCGAGGTATATTAAACATACATTGAACAAACAGTTAGACTTTTTATACTACACTAAGTAGTTTAAGTTGTTACCTTGTATACAGGACCAAAACCACCTTCTCCAAGCTTCATGTCATCTGCGAAATTATTAGTTGACTTTGATATCTTAGTCAAGCTAAAAGATGATAACTCGGTATCATTCTCTTGATCACTCTCTATGCTATAATCTTCTTCAGGGATTTGCTCGGGTTCATCTGAAACATGACGAGCCATCTACTATTAATCAACAGATAGACATACGTTTTTGCAAGAAAATTGGTAGTTTGGTAACAAAGTAGCCATACCCGGTGTTTTCACTTGAGATTCTTTCTTCTTGCTCCAAGCATACAAGATTGCCAAAATCAAGATTACCATAATGAGACTAGCCAATATTGAAACCACGACTATGATTATCCGTCTTGTTTTGTTGGAACTTGATTTGGAAGTAGATTCTGGTACTGATGCAACTAGTATCAAATTCATGAAGGAGACAAGTTAAATAAGTTTTGAAACAAGTCAAGTTGATCGATAAAAAAACTGTTAAATAATCCAAAAATTCATCATTAAGACAACAAATTATGTCATATGATTATTATGGAACATACAATCATTCACTATATCCATGTATCCCTCATTTATCTCTTAATTAACCCATATCATGTATAAAAATCATTTATTCTTTTACCCCTGTTTTTGGTAAATAACAACGCATATATAGTTTATTTTGCAAAATTGCTTAAGTGATTCGATCGATAACTACAAAAGTGTCTGATGTAACTACAAAATGTGTAATCATTTCAAAAAGTTAGATGGCTTTTATGATAATTTCTGAAAACTAATTGATTTATGATAGTTAGATATAAAATATATAAGCTTACTTGTTAAGTCGGATACGGCCATTCTTACATAAAGGTCCTGGCTCTCATCAACCGTTCGAATATCCATTAAATCACCGAACCACATCAAACATCCGCTTCTACTCGTGATATCAATATTCGTATAGGCTGTACACGAGCAATTCCTCCTGCAAGCCGTCACACATTCGTCAAGTGTCATGCTCCTATTGTACCACGCCTTCCGAGTATCTGGAATTTTAACCTTTTGAAACACTCGAAAACCATCCCCATTTGGACAATCTAAAGGCGTTTTACGACGACACCCACTTGACCACTCGGATGCACTCCATTCGTCTGGATTTCGTGGTACAAACCCTTCCATACAACTACAAGCCGGTGAGTTGTTCAAATTGCACTTCCCATATGGACCACATAGTCCATATCGGCTACACATGTCGATATTTGCGTTCCAGTATAAGAACCATATTCGAGTTCGATCAATCCAGTTCAACCTTAACGTGTTCCCCTCTGGATTCAAGTAAACACGTGTCACGACTGAACTGTTAACAAGTGCATACCCATAGTACACCTCTCTATCATTAAAAACAAATTCATGTGTGAAAATCGAGTTCGGTCCCAAACTTGGCATGCCATTAAATGTAATACCATTCCACGGTCCAAATCTCGAGTGTGGGCCCGAACCTTGTTCTTCAAACAATTGAGGAAATCCATTTGTATCCATGAAAGATACATATTCACCTGGTGAAGGATCATCGAGGCTCTTCCATGGCCTCCACCGCCTATCTAGTCCAGAGACTAGGTCCTTCCCGAATTTCATTCCGGGAAGGAACGTGTCTCCAGGGTAATCAAAACTTTGCCAAATGATATTCTCTTGGTTATTTACTCTCACAACTAGATTCCCGGAGCTCAAAAGTTGTGCCACGGGGTTTCCAGCTGTGGGAGACATCATAGTGGTGTTAGATGACCAAACAATGGTGTTGTTGCTACCAGCGATAACCAATAAAGTTCCGTTGACATCAACTCTAAAGACACCGGACAAATCTGTTATTGGTGTGTCCCTGTTAGCAACCCACACCACGGTTTGTGGGGATATGTTTTTATACCATATCCCCATGTACCGGTTTCTAGAACTTCCGGGACTGAAAAACCCGAGTTCATACATTTGATCGGCTGACACAAGGGTATCATTATCTCGGATGTTTTGATCGGGTGTTATGGTGTCTTGTGCAATACAAGTTGCCAAAATAGAAAACAGAACACCAAAGAGAAAAACATTGTGAAGGAGCGCCATTGATATTTTCTCGTTTGAAATGTAAGTTCATTTGGATTATAAATTTTTTTGTTTTCAAATAAAGTTGTACGTGATGGTGGTAGTAAAAGACAAAAAGGGTCGACCCAATGAGTCAATTCTTCAAACTTTGGTCTAGAATCCTAAAACGCGATCATGGTGCAGAAGGGCAATAACTAAGTTGACCGGACCAGCACACAAACGCAAGTTGCAGTTATGGACATGAAGCGTGGGCCGTAACGCTACCTCTGTTTTAAGTTGGTTGATTTAAGCTTCATGGATTCAAATAAAACATAAACATAAAGTTTTGAAATTGATGAATGATCCGTTCGACTAAATTGTTAGATTTGTGATTACTTATTTAATATTTTCAAACGGTAGATACAATTAAAACTATCAAAAAATATTCTTGAGTAATCTATCCATCCTTAATTAATATTTAACATACCATATTACATACAATAAAAATAAAATAAAATAAAATAAAAAAAGCGCGTAAAATCTATATTTTTTTCTTTCTTTTGTTATCAGATGAAAATAGTTTATCTTAATTTTTTCAACATTAAAGAAATAAAAGCAAAATGAGGTCATGATGAAAGAAGAGTGTTCGAAATTTGAAGGAAAAAGGCGTTTGAAAAATGGGAAATAGGTGCGCCCGCACGCGTTGAATTTTAGGATGAACAAATCAAAGACGACTGGTGAAAACATAATGGGATAAAGACCGGACTGATTTTTTTATTATATTATTATTTCAAAGTTAAGAATAAATATTCAAAGCTTTATAATTCTCTGTTCATGTAAAATAATGTTTTTATAATGCGTTCATTATTTAAGCAAATAAATAAATAAATTAGTTTGGTTTAATGGTATCGGTATATTGCGTTACCTTGTACAATTAATGCATATTTTTGTCCTTGTGGAAAAACAACAATCTACTGGAAATATACTACATCAAAGTCAAATTGTAGTTCACATCATAAACCAACTTTTTACTGTCAGTTTTCATTCGTTGATTTAGCCACCTTATACTTTACTTAAACAAAGATAAGTAAAAAAAAAACATTATTAACTGATGAATTCATAAGGGGATATTGGGCCGAATGGACAAGTCCATGGGCTTGTCATTATTGGACCTAAGTGACCCCACAGACAGACTATGTGGTACATCATCAAATGACTATTTAATTCATTTCATTACAGAATTGATCGTCGTTACATGAACTTTACAATTGCATTGCTGATGGATATTACATTTGATTATCACAAAATTTAAGGCAAAAATCCTTTAGGGATAATAACATCCCCAATGTTACTGTGCCATGGGTCAGCCAAGTGAGTTGCCAAATTCTCCAATGGTCCAGTTCCTGGATATGCCGATTGTTGCACACAGAATCCCACGAAAGCCAACAACGCTAGACGTCCTAAATCCCCAAAAAAACATAACAATATGTTAACATATATAGTTATACATAACGTACACATTAGTGATGATGGCAAGGTTATCATTTACCATTTTTGATCTCTTTGACTTTGTACTCTTCAAACTTTTTTGGGTCTTTTGAGTAACCCAACGGGTCGAATGCACCACCAGGGTACTTCCTCTTCTCGGGGTTTTTCTCCATACTCCTTTGGTGTTCCACAAAGGCAATAGAGATGAACTCTATGGCCAATATTGTGGGTAGGGTGCCCCATGGAACAGGGTTTCCCAAATAGGTAGCTTGGCCACCCGGAAGTGCAGCCCATTCTTGTGCTTTTACCCAATTGCCCAAACCCAAAGCTTCAGGTGCCAAAATCCCGGGCTGTAAATATGCAAAATGTTAATTACTATATGGATTTGTTATATTTGCTTTTTATGTTTGAACTTGAAATTACTTACAACTGCCAACATTGCCCATCGGCAGTGGATGAGCTCGGACTCTTTGAATCTCTCAAGGTTCTCTGGGACCTCACCTAGACGAAGTGGGTCAAACCCGAAGTCACTGGAACACGTAAAATATAGCTTCTTAGATAAATTTTGAAGTGTCCATTTTTTATTTTATTTTTTGTAATAGGCTTCATATATTATATTAAAAGCAATGCTTTTATAGTACTTACCCGGGGGCAGATCCGTCGAGGTACGATGGGCGAGGTTGTCCAGGCATCCAATCAGAAGTCATGACCAACCTACTTCCGTTAGTAGCAACACCAAAAACTGGAAGGGAGGCCATGAATTTCGACTTAGATGATGAGAGAACCGAAGGGCGGATGATGGCTGAAATGCCATAGCTCATCATTGTATTCGAGGCCATTCTTGAAAGAGATTTGGATTCAATAACAAGGGTTTTTGGTGAATGGTGGGTGAAGAAATGTGGTGAAGAGAGTGGTGTAATATGGACCAAATCTTGAAGGGAAAATCCAAATGTTGATTTTTGTTGGCTAAGGATTAGTTTGTTTCAACTGTCTATTGGGCCACGTGGAAGCCAATCTGTTTACATGATTACGTGTCAGACACATGGGTAAAATTGTCATCTTAAATCTTAAATTATTATACGTGATGGAGGACTAGCCAGTTGGTCAAATTAGACCATGTATCAAAACCATTTTGATCCCAAAAAGAACAACTGTTTATAGTCTTTTCTATATAGGACCAAATCTGGGTTTGTAGTTTGTACCATGCTCGTGCTAAGACCACATTCTTGACCCAAAATTTGGAAAAAGAACACACTGAATCAACTTTTTCTAGTCTTCTTTATAGAAAGGTTCGATCCGAACTATCATTCCATGATAATGGAGCGATGAACCCGAGTGGTCAGTCTAGAAGTCAGTCTAAAACAGGGGAAATTAAAGAAAAGAAAAGAAGAAAAAAAGATAACAAAGGCACCAACATTTATTCCAAATTCACAAACATAGAAAAAAAAAATTCACAACAAATTTGAACATGATGTTAAACAGAACAAATATCTAAAGGCGAAACCAGGTTCTCCACGTATTCAATGCCACCCACTCTCCTCTCAAGCTTGTCTCAAAATTTGAACGACTTATACGAATGATGTGATATGTTGTAGATAAATAGTCGATTTTCCCCATCCATCAAAAGAGTTTTTTTCCATTCTCCAAAACACAAAGTTGATAATGCAAAGGCATCCAAGATCTAACATTGAATTCAAGAGGCACAAGTATCTCATAAACTACCATCTTCTCAACATTGAATTCAATGATTACCATGTTTCTACTATAAAACCCAACCAATGCAAAAAGGCGTTAACAAATATACCCATATCATCCTCAAAGGTAGCGTAAGAATTAAGAGTAACTCTAGAACTATATCATCCTCAAAGGTAGCGTAAGAAGTATCACGGAATGATAGATGTCGCGTCCTCCGGTAAGTATGACGTATTGTTGACATTTTTTTAATATTGCTACAAATTGATAACATCATTTCGCTTAAAACTAGTGATTAACAGAAATTCTTGACCGTAAATCCGTAATTTCTAAAAGTTGTGTCCGTATCATAGACGGTTTGTCTATTTTTTTTTAAATTAGGCCTCATTCTTGAAATTAATAACAACAAGAAATCATTTAACAACTAAAAATTCGACTAACAACTTGCATATGTAGGAATCATATGCTCAACTTTACTCAACAACTTAATGCAACTACACTACCTTCATTTTTGATAATTTACACTTATTTTTACTTTAAAATGCACTTTGACCACTCATAACTTGCTATAGAAAATTCGGATTTCAAATTTGTAAAATTTACAGTTAATATGGAGTGTCATTAAACATTAACCCTCAATTAATTTTTAAAAAAATTAAAAAGACAAAAAGTCAACAAATTATCTGACTTACCGATCAGATCGAAACTGAAGAGACGACCGGTCCGGTCCAAAAACCGGTTCTCAAAACACTGCCTCCAAGCCTAATTTGTTGTTTATTTTTCATTTAATAAAGGATTTATCTTTATAGATGATCTTTCCTACTCCACAATATAATAAACAACTTACTATTAATGTTTGTTAATTAATATTAAGTGATAATATGATACTTCATGTTCCTTCACAAACAATATATTGGGGCTCATGCTATTACTACAAAATTTCCTTTTAATTTATCCAAAAAACTTTTGTAAGGTTACATGACTTTTCACGTTGAGATTTAAGAAGTCAAGAAAAAAAGTCACAGTAAGAAATTAAGGGCGTGTTTTCTATTTTATTTTTTTTGTTTTTTAAAATTTTGTGTTTATTAAAAACAAGTGAAAATTAATAAAAAGATATCCAGGAATCGAATTTTGATAATCCAGAATAGAAAATATAGAAAAACTTAAATCATATTTTCTCCTTTCTTAAAAAACATTTTCAAAAAATTTCAACTTAAATACATTTTTTAATTTTTTAGCTTTTTAAAAAAAAATTACCCAAAAAATCAAAAATAAATTTTCGTAACTAAACGGATCACAAGTAAAATGAAACGGCACATAAGGAACCCATTATCTTTACACAGTCAGGCCCAAAATTTGGAAGTTGCTGGAATCGGGTCGGATCTTGAAAGCAAATTTGGCAGGAATAAATCGTTCTCGGGATACAATATAAATAGGTAACCACCGAATTCTCTATCAAACAACAACAACAGCACCTATTCAATACGCCAACGCTTTGCATCTTTTATTTTACTTAAAATCAAATCCTGTTAATTCAATCGCATCGCCGTCGTCGATCTTTGACCACCCGAACTTCACGATTTCCCGGCGGTACGATCATCCTTCGCTACCATCAGTCATATATTTCCCGATCATTTTGGTTTATCTATTACTTTTGTGTGTTATTATTTTTTATATTAAATATTAATATGGATATTAATATATATAAGTATCAACTATGTATGTATATACATATTTCCAATTTTGTTTAGATTGTGTTGAATAACTAATAAAAAAGAACTCATCTAATTGCGCCTAAATAGAGTATCTTTGGGGATTTTATTTTGTAAGTGTTATTTTGATCATATCAACACACGTGTAAGTTCTACGTAGTATAGAGAATATGAAAATTAAATGCGATCTTACAACTATTCCTGTTTAAAAGTTGGGTTTGTTTCGTCACGAGTTTTTTTTTCCTTTGTGTGTTTGAGAATTCTGGTTTTGATTTTCATTGTTAAGGATTTTAGGGTGGGTGATTTCAATTATTAGGATTTTATTTAGTGTTATATCAGTTTAAGAGTTACATTTTTGGCAGTTTCATACTTCATATGTCTATGATCTTTTTTACTTTAATCTTTTTACCTTTTAAGCTTTAATTTAAACTCATATAGTCTTTCAAGCTGGGCAGATGAAACATTTTGATGTTTTTTTTTTTTTAAAGTTATTCTGTTTATTCTTACCTTTGATTACTTATTTTGGCGTGAGTTGAAACATTTTGATGTTTTTTTCTAATAAGTTATTCTGTATATTTTTTTATGTTTGCATTCAGTGTGTATTTGTGTAAATACATATGAGGCATACCTAGCTTTTTCTTTTTTTGTTGAATGCCAAACCCACGTGTCTGATATGTGATATCTCTTACACCTGATATCCGCACCCAATATCTGTTTCTAGCCGTATAAGAAGGTTATCTTATAGATTTTTAGGCAAAAAATGAACTAGCATAAATGATTACTTCTGTTACCAGATTTATAATGTAGGTTAGTTCATTGTAAGATTATGTGAGTTCATTACAAGTTTCGATGACAGTGGATCGATGACGGATGCTTAGTGTCTTGTCATGTCATGCTCTGCATTTTTTATTTAACATATAATATGATTAATAGCCTTACAAGCCATCTTCTAACCCACACATCCAAGTGTGTCATATCATTTTTTTACAGCAAGGGCCCTTAGTTTCCTTAGTACATGTTACTGCCAGGTCTTCACCCGCCTTGGTTGAAACAGACCAGATAGATGGTCTCGAAGATGTTTACTGTCACTTATATGAACCCATTGTTGGAAGTTGGTTGCAGTGCTCGCCTTATCCTATTGATCATTTCCCACTACAGATGAAGATTGGCTCGTGATAGTACATACCGCTTTTTGTTTGAGAGATGTCATGATGTTCTGTGATCAAAGAGAAGGACTTTGTATCATCTTCTAATTATGATCACCAGTTGTACGCTCTAAAATTTAAGTATGAAAAAGGAGACATGGAAAATTGTAATTGCCTCCCATATGTAAGATGTGAACATTAAGTTCCTTGGAATTTTAGTGGACGTTCATTTTCCCGATCATATTGGACAGGAGTGTACTATAGGTTAAACAAATTAAGGTTGCGCGCAATGCTTAGTTTTACCTGGCTTTCTGTAATTTTACCAACTTGTAACAGGCTACTAGCTGTTTCTCCCCGTGGGGAACATGGAAAAGAAATATTTAGATGTAAATAATGATGCAAGTCATTGTAGCTTATCTGTTTACCTAATCAAAGTCTTTGCTTCTTATGCATGTCACTTACTCAAAAGATCTTCACTTATTTATTTTCAGATTATTACTTCATTTGTTTATTATGTTTATATGTTTATTATAAGGTGTGTTTAAGTCACTCTAGTTTTTAGAACAGCACCCTAGTATGAGAAAGTACAGGAAAAAAAATAGATGAAATGGTAAACAAATAAAAGAAAAGATGTTTAGTAATCACCCTTAATCATGAGCTTGTAAGCAGTGTCAGTATTTCTAACTACAATGTCTATGATAACTTGTGATTTGTTAAGGAGGCTGCTACTGTCGTTAAGCTGTGAGCACTCAATATTCATGATATCTTTGACTTAAATGTTAGTTTTCGCTTTACAAATTTGACTAACGTTGTATATTCATGATATCTTTGACTTGAATGTTCACAAATGCTGCTTTTTCTTTTAAATGATATATCTGGTTTATGCATTTCTTAATTGACTCGAAATTAATTCCTCTTTTTCATATAGAAAGTTAGTAGCTTAAGAACTCTTGAACTGTTAGTTTGTCTCCGAGGTTGAGAATCGTATACTAGTTAGTATATGGTCCGGGCTAGGAGATGAGTGGTATGAATTAAAAGCCTCTCCGCTTGGCTCTCTCAAACAGATATTCTGCTCTCTTTCTGTGATTTTTACATCTTTGTGGGCTCTCATGCCTTTATCATCTTGTTATTTCTGAGGATTCAAGTATCTATTGTTAGAGCCTGAGGGAATATAGTGAAATTTAGAAAATTCCCAATTATTGTGTTGACTGAGTCAGTGTAACCTATCTTAGTCATTTATACGTGTTTAGTTAGCTGTAGTATTTAGCCAGAAGCAGAATTTCATCCAATAGACATCTGTTTGAATTTTTTTTCTTCTTAGTCTCTAAATCACAAATGGCGTTACATTGCAGGCACTTTTGACGTACTGAGCAACATAAGATTTTTTTATTTTGAGTAGTATGTCCTCATCAAGATTAATATTCTATGAACAGATGCAGATATGTATGAATTATTATACTAGGACTTGTAATTATTGGAATAACAAGCTGAAGCAGTATGGTGATATTATCACATTCTTGTGCTTAACTTTTCCCTCTGAGGCACTATGTCCTCAAAAGTAGGTGACTAGATGGTACATGTCATTCCTGACTTTTAGGAGAAATTTTTAAGCAGCAATATAATTGCATGGGATTCCGTTGTAATTTATTTTATCACTCAGAAGCGTACAAGGGGCGATGACAATTCTGTTCACTACATATATGGTAGGGGCAATTTTTTCACTACATATATGGTAAAGCCTCTACCTTGGCATCTAGTATTGGGTGAAAAGTTATGTCAAAGGTATGTTCATGCCCTCTATTCGTTGCAGCAGCTGACCTTTTGTTTTGAGACAGCAGTTAAACTCTTACTGGGGTAGTTAGATTCTGGAATGCAACTTAAGACTTGTCTACTCTGTTTCCAGGCTTTGTAGGTGATGTTGGGTTTTCAATTATTGTTGGAAAGGTCCGGGGTATACTTCTATCACAAACTGTAACAGGTATGGAGATCATTTGTAACACCGACATTCCAATTAAGAAAGATTAGGACGCAGTGGTTTACGTTTTTTATTGAATGGAGCAACAATCTAACTGGTGCAACTGAATCAAAACATTATTGAATTGTGCTCTGAAAACTTGTGGAACGCCATGTTACTGATTTGGCAGGATGGAACTCGCAAGAAGGATGAAGCCCCAGTATTGTTTAAGGTCATTGTGATACAGGTTCTGGAGTGTCTTTACTTGCTGACTATCCTCAAGTATCTTGAAGTCTTAAAATTTCTGTGTTATGGCTTGGAATATGTCGAAAGTTATGTATATGCTAGTCTTTTTTTTTTTCCATTGTGGTGGAGATGCAGCTATTGATTGTAATTCCAAGTGGTGGGGGGACTTTTTTTAAGCACTATGATCTTCTAATTGTCATAGAGCCTTGTAGTAATGCACTATTGAGCTACACTTGTTTTGGTTATATTTGGTAGACTTTCTCATTGGCAGTTGTAGGTTGTTGATTTATGGCCACATTATTAAACGATGAAATATGAATGCTGAACTTTCTATAGCACATCCAAAGAGCAATCCCACTTCCTGACAATTAGGAAGGTCACGTTTTTCATTCTCTGTATCCTTACCAGAATAAGGTTACTGGACACCATCTTGTAAGTTTTGTTTGTTTTAGTAGTGTATTCCTATGTGGCCCTTAAAACATTTTACAAGCATAGGGGCTTTATATGAGGTAATAGTTCCTTTTATTCAGGATAACCTTTTTTGTGCAGTGCAGGAATTAATCATGTAGGTCGAATTTCCAGGGGTAAATATATGAGGTACCTTTAGGGTCTTTCTATGAGGTAATAGTTCTTTCTATTCAGGATAACCTTTTTTGTGCGGTGCAGGATATAGGTCGATTTTCCAGAAATAAATATATGAGGTACCATTTGATCTTATCTTGTCTGTAATATAAGATTTGCTTCGTAACCGTGGCAAAGCTAGATAGATTATGAGAGGCGTAGTATGCCTTTAACAGGTCTATTTGGTATGGGCTATCTTTAGTTTGACATTCAGTTTTGTTCCCTGAATTGTACTTGGAGTTTAATAAGCTTTAGTTAGTTTGTAATTCATGTCAGAAGACAGCAATTGCTACTAATCTGTTTTTGAAAAGTTAAGTGCCAGGAGAGAGGACCCGTTCAATGCTAAGGAATCAAGACATCACTTTCTAGTTATACCTCTCCCTATACAGATGTTCAATGAGTAACTTTGAATATGGGTAGCATTAGTGCTATTGCTTGGACCAAATGTGGGCACTTCCCTAATTGTTTTGAGCACCTAGTCCTTACCAGACCCACTTTTGGGGGAAGGCAATACTTTAAGTTTGAGCGGTGATAATTTAGTGGAGAAATACTGTTTCTCAGACAACTGGCTGTATGTAATCTGTGTTACTGTTTTCTTGGATTTGGTTACGTAGAATAATTGTTAAGTTAAATGTTGTGGCATGGTTCGTCAACCATAGTTTGTAAGTGAGTGTCAAATGATTTATACGAGTGTAAAGTACTCTTTGGAGGGACTTTTCAGATGCTCTTTTCAACTTTGATTTCAAGAAATTAGGGCAGTTATCCGGACGCTCTGACTGCTTGGTAGAAACCGCTCTACTGTATATATGCATTCATCGATCATCTTAATTTATAAGCTATTTTGCCTGTATCTGTACAGGTTGACATAACAGCTACATTGTTTCAACTACAGAGTGAACCAAACTTCTCTGTCCAAAAGATGAGGCATGGACACTTATCTAACTCATTTACAAGATCTGGAAATGACCAACATGGCAGCAACCGTACACCGAATGAGCAACCTTACTTCCCAACGGGTAACTTTTTGAGATATGTGACTTTAATATTCAAATTTTGAGGAATATTTGTGATTTTTTGTCCTCAAATAGTTTGTGAGAGGAGTGTTTTACTAACTTGATGGTATATGACCTATATCAGGAAGGGGTATTGCCCCAGAGAATGGTCCTTTTGTTGGTCAGATGAATCATATGGCAAGAGGGGGAGTACCTGAAGGTAGGGCAAACGAATATCCTTCGTCAAACGTGGGCATGGAAATACAACCCTACGTGCCAGGCCCACCTGTTGAACAATACTCACATTCATCAATCACAGAAAATAGGTCTTTGGTGCCAGTTGGGCATGCTCATTGTACCAACTATAATGTTCCAAGTATGCATGATGTGGGCAATGGAGGGACGCTTAAAAGAAAAAGGTCGGGTAGCTTCTACAGTGCAGGAAGTTCTTCGAGTTCTTCTCACATGCCAATGGATAAAGATTGTCAAAGTGTACCTCCGTATAGAGGCAGTCTCACAATTGGTGATGAAGATTCTTCTAGGAATGTGAGACGTAGATATAGACTCGATTTGGAACCCACGATGACAAGACCTCATGTACCAAGTCACTCCTCTCACTTTTACCATTCTACCCCTGGTCAACATACCAATCTAGATCCAAACGGTGGACACTGGACTGGTGTTCCTCATTATGCTGCTTCTTCTCAAAGAAGGATCCCTCCTTCAGGTGAACGTTCGTTGTGTTTATCGTATAATTTTATATTATTTGGTTATTAAGTATGTATGTAAAGAATTCTTTCATGAAAAAGCAGATATCAGTGGGTCGAGACATGAGATGAATCAGTTCCATATTGGAGGGAGTTCTGCTGACCGTAATCCATTTTTCAGTAGATATCAGGCTTCGTCGCATGCTCTGTCCATGAGGGAAGAGCATGTCGTCAACCATTCTCGGAGAGGTGAGTCGTCATATGAGAATGGTTCAAGGTACTCTCACTATGCACATGGTGCTACTTCATCAACGAATGAACTGCCGACACCCCCAGATCATTTTTCTTCCAGAAATTCAAGGCATTATTCTCACGGTGGATGGCGCAGTAGTTACAGGAGTGGAAGGCCGAGGTTAGCTGTTGAATTTCCACCTGTTCTCAACACAACGGAATCCCATGATAGAATGGGACATGAGGTAAGTAACTTATGTTCGTTACCTCATTCTGTAATTCTAGTTGTGCACCTTAGTATGTAACTAATTTAACCTGAATACTCTTCTAAATAGACCACCATGATGGGGGATCAGGCGTCCTTCTATGCTAATTCCAGAAGCTTCTCGGATCATTATAGAGATTTGAGATTAGACATCGACAACATGAGTTATGAGGTTTGATAAATACATCAATATACAGCTGTTTTAGTAGTTATTTGTTTCTTCTTTTATGTATTTGTTGGCATTTGTCAGGAACTGCTAAACCTTGAGGATAGGATGGGGAGTGTTAGCACAGGATTGTCCGAGGATAGCATATCCAAGTGTTTAAGGGAAAAAGTTTACTCTTCTTCGGACCAAGACCATGAGGAAGTTTCGTGTCCAATCTGCCTTGTAAGATTGACATTTAAACTTTCCAAATTTTAGTTGATTTAATGATTTTAAGGGTATTTTTATGTCAGTTGAAGTTGGGTTATAATTCACATTATTTTCATCTTGTTTCTATTTTGTAGTATATATTTGTCTGTGGCTTTTTTGTTCTATGATTATTGAAACTTGTTCTTCGGTGAGTTTTACAGGAAGAGTACAAAAATGGGGATAACATCGGAACAATGGAAAAATGCGGACATGATTATCATGTGGATTGTATCAAGAAATGGCTGTTCATGAAGAAATTATGCCCCATCTGCAAAACTGAATGTGCAAATTTGGAACCAATCGAAGGGTAATTCACTTCGCATTCGAAGTTGTAAATATGAAGATCATCTCATACACATTGATATGTACAACATGTAAATTCTTTAATCCAATCTGTTGCTGCTGTTGATTTATTTTGTATTAAACAAGGATGATGTTTATGCTAGTTTTAAGTGTCTAGGAACCTCTATTGTTGATATATGATGTGTATGACAACAAAACATTACCAAGGTGATTGTTGATTATTGAATAACGTATGGGCTCAAATGTTAGTATCTTGTTCTGGGACTAACTCAACGCAAAACTATTCTATGCGCTAACATGAAAAATTATTTGTAACGATTTAATGGTGGTCTACGTGATAAATCGTGATGATGGATCAATAAATATTATGATAGTCGGTTTGAAAGGAATGAAAAATTTTAGATAATATGAAAATTTTCATGGTTTACTTACGGTTTTCATTAAAGAATATATATATATATATATATATATATGGCAACTGGCAAGCTGCATGAGATCTAGTTTGCACTCAATCTATACCATCATCCGCTACAGTTGCTATGTTGGTGGTCAATGGGATCGAGAACTAAATGGCAATCGACCCATCAACCCATTGTATGGGGATCATAGAGGGTACCACATCCCACTATATTTAACTGATTTTTTATTGGCTTTCGTTTGCTACACAAACAACGCTTCTGATCTTTCTTTTCTTTTTCCCAAATCATATTTTCGGTAAATTCTTACTACTTAATATTTATATTATATATTATATCTATTATATATTAACTAATTTTGAAACATTTAATAACAATATAAAGTTAACAAAATAAACTATTGATGAATAGAAGTATAAAAACTAGATAAAATACTTTGAGCGTAACAATTAATTACCCACTTATGATTGTTATCGGATTATTGAAAAAGGTACCACAAAATTTAAGCTTAGACATCGTAGTTTTGAACAATTTCAAAAATATGCTTTGGCTGAATATATTACATCAGGATGAAACCTGGTGTTTTTCCAACAAAATAAATTTGGATGAAACCAAGTAAAAGTGGAGAAACGTAGTGATTTTTAGACATACATATATCTAACATCAGTAGAGTGATATCAGTTTTCATATTTGGATTCGGCTTACAAAATAGAGTGATATGCACATGCATCAAAAACAATTTACAATGCCATCCATTTGAATCTCTGTCAACTCTTTTCTATCTTCATTCTTCAAGCAATCCCTAGCTAGTCCTGGAAACATAAAGTTTGGTTGAAAATCCAGCTACAATTAACATACAGTAAGAAAATTTTTACGAGGTTTCCTTATGGCTATTGTGCAGAAGTGGTTTCCAAAGAGTGCCAATAATTTCATGTTTCAAGATTATTTTAGAGGAGACTTTATAGCAACATCTATAGAACATGAAGAATTATTAAAAAGAAAAAACTGAAAATATTTATGCAGAATTTACGAGAATCTTTTGTCAGTTGGATCATGTAATCAAATGATAAGCTATGAGATTTAGGGAGAACCAAGTTTAAACAAACTCAAAAAAAGAAAAACAAACTAATCGAAGAAACAGACTGCTATTTATGGAGTGTGTATGTATGAAATGGAGTATGGGCCCAAAAAACGTTGGAAACCAGAGTATAAAGGAAAACGGGGTTAACCTTACTGAAACAAGAAAGGCGCGAGTTTATTAAAACATGTTGTATTTCACATAAATACAGTAAAGCAATGACTCGAATTCTAAACTAGAAATTTGAAGTTTTAATAAATTTTAGAGAAATAAGTTCCAAGAAACTGAACCGTAAAAGAAACGGATTTGAAACCATTTTTTAATTCTGGTTTCTACGATTGAATATTATGACCTTTCTTCCTAATCACGATTTTTTTATAAACTGCATCGACTACATGGATTTGAAACCATCCTTCTGTTATTCTCATAAGTTGAATCAAAGAAGAAACCAATATTTTGCTAGTATACAAACATGTCTTTCTTTATATATTGACTCTCTTCATGTATACGCTCCCAGAGTTTTAAATTGACAATATATCTCACCATCAAAGTGGTATACTAGTACATAGTCGCATGTTTTCTTATGGTGGATCTTGCTCGTTATTTGGACGGGTCGGTTTGGGTGTTTCTTCTAATAATTTTCTGCAGTAGAAGGATATCATTATATTGAATTACTGTGATGACACATATACATGTATGTACAAGTCTTGGTCAAGGTGTGTTTTTGTAAAGTAGTGGTGATAGGGACGTGCATATGTAGGGAGTAGAAGTCAAATGTGAGGTAAATTAAGTAGAAACAAATTTTGAAATACATAATAGTGCAATGGCTCAAGTTGAAGGAGGATCCGATTTCAATAGCCCTCAGTGATCATCTTGGCGACTTAGGTTGAAACCTTGGTCCAGAATCCAAAACTCGTATCAGATATCTGAAGGTTTGCAGTCAATTTTTGTTATCTGCTACTTAACTTGACTTTTGATTTTGTTTGGTAAATAGTGCAATGGCTATGGATTCTATGCTTATCAACTTATATGATGATAACTTCATCTCATCATCTCGAAAGCAAGTCTTTGGTAAATTGTAAATGCAATGGACTATATTGATTATCGCTTTTGTGTGTGTGTGTGTGTGTGTGTGTGTAGTTGATAAAACACTCTTTCTTCTATTCTGTTGGTTGGGTTAACGATTTCTTTATTCACAACTTATGGTTTATAAACCGAAAACTAAACAAAATAAACTTTAAATTTAATCTCCAAATGCATTAATAAACACTTAACTCCATCTGTTTACCCATCTCAACTTATTATCTCATAATATGATATCCAAGTATGATGTTTGGTTTATTACGTTTGGGTATAGGATTATAGTGAGCTTATACAAAAAAAAATCTTATTGGAACATCTGATTTAACAGAATTCTGTTTACTGCTCATGCTAACAAAACTTGTATTATCATCGTCATCAGATTCAAAGGCACTGATGATGGTCTTTAAAAATAAATGTAAAGTGAAGCCATGAGGAATGACTTTGAATAAATTAATCAGTAGTTATGTTTTTGTTTCATCGTATACAAATAGAAAAGAAAAGAAATGGGACAATGAAACAGAAGTCTTTTATGTTTCAAAATCTTCTAAAATACACATTTATATAGATGATAATTTTCATCATAGCTCTATCATAAGACAAAATTAGTTGCTAAACTATTGTAACTACTGTTGCACAACATGAGAGATGGTCCTAGCTTCATCGCTTGTCACAACAACTTATGAATAGAAACTCCATTTTGGGCTACTTTTGTACATTCTAGATTCACCATATGGGTAATAGCTATCAGCTTGCTTTGCGTTTTGGAATGCGCAACAACCAACAAAATAGATGCCAATGAGAAGCATGACCATGATGATATTGAGAATCGAGAGTCTATGCCAATCTCGTCTCACATCCTCTAGCACCCCTGCTTTGCACGAGTCACACGCGTAGCACAACAAATTGGGATCATTGCTCCATTTATAGCAGTCGGGGTCTTGTGTCATCATTGGCGCTTGGTAGTCACACGCAGTTGGTGGTTTGCAACAACCTGACTACATAATTTAACCAAAAGATGATTACTATGATGATTAAAATCTGATAATATTTTGTTAACAATCACAGTCTGCATAGCTATTTATTCAATAATAATCTCTAATTTCAACATTTGGAGTTATTTCTTTGGAGTTTTGAAAGGTTAAAATTACTTCTGATTGGAAGAACTTTTTATTGCCAGATATAAATAACAACATGAACCAATCATTTCAGATGACTAATTGGAATTTAAATGCATATGCATCCATTATCAATATCTATATCTATATTCCCTATATGCTTCTTAAAAATTTATTCAAATTATTTTTTATGAAGATCACTTGTATTTGAGTTATTTAATACCAACTCTTACATACTTTTAAATACATATATTCCTTTCTAAGTTCTACTCTTGATGAATGATTCAAGTAAAAAACAAAAATATTAAAATCTAACATGTTAGGTGATATATAAACGTATATATGTTTCCACATTTTAAATGAGTTACTACCCAAAATGTTCTTTAAGTCAAATTTGGGAAAAGAATCAAGTTGATATACAATCATCAACTCTCTCTATTCTAATTAAAATAAAAAATGTAAATGACAAATAGTGCGATATGATTGTTGTGGTAGTTATTATTAATTGTTCAACAAGACAAAAAAAAAAGATACCTGAATTGGAGACATGTCTGCATGCATATAGTCAACAGGAGTCCACATAACAATTTTATCACAAGTCTTAGACCCCAAAATACAAGTCCTAACAGTCATCCAATAATTAGTATTCTCAATCCTTTTTCTCAACCAAGGTGAATAATTTTGCAAGTGATACTCTCTATATGCCCGGCCGGGAACCTCCACGCCACCACCAGGGCCCACCACCACGAACCCAAACACCGTCACAGCCAACAAGGCCGTGATCAAGAACAACATCACCACCAAGTACACCCATAACGCCCATACCACATGAAAACATGCACCTATAAAACCAGCCAACGATACAAGCAAGATAATAAGTCCCACCACCATAAGCGGTCGTTGGAGAAAGCTTTCACACGTGGCAGTGCTTTTTGCCATCCATAAGCCGCCACCGATAATTGGAATTGAAGCTAGGAGTGTTAATAGGTTCAAGAAACCTATTAATGTGTTACTAACTCTTGTCATTTTGTTTTTGTTGTTAAATGGTTTCTTTATGATCTCATTATTTTGTTAGCTTTAAATGGATGGTTTAAAAAAAGCTATATGGATTCAAATTTATGTCAATCCGGCTCAATTGCTTTTTTATGCACTAAGGTGTGGAAGAACTTTACATACAAATGGACAATGACTAAATTGCACTTCTTAGCCATTAAGTAACTCCAAATTTTAAAGTATTTTGACATTTGCGCACATAGATCATTGAATATGAGAAGATTTAGTAAACATAGGTTCAATACTAGTGGACAAATATTTTTATCATATGATGCAGTAATCAAGTAAATGAATTAGTTTTAAATTAATAATTATTTAAATATCTTAGAAGTGGTCAAAGGGGTAGAATGAGTGGCAATGTGATCATGGAAGTCCAACCCCTTAAGTTATGCACATGATATGGGTAAGGGGCAATTTCGAAAATAATAAAAAGTAGTATCTTTTATATATGGCCCATTACAAGGGTATTTCTTTACTCTCTTTAGGGCTCCACCAATATTGCTTTGGAAAAAGAAGTTGATGTCACCATGGATCGATCCATTTGTTAAAATAAACATGTATTACAAAATAATTTGGCCATTTGTTTCTTTGGTTGCTACCTACAAAACCAATAGCCAATAATACAAAAACTATATTCTAAAATATTCGATTCCTTTCGACCACTAAAAACAAAAAATAATATAGGATATCTAAAACATATTTCCAAATAAGATATTTATTCTATAAATTCGTGAGTCAAGATGTATTTATTTTATACCATTCAACCAAATAACTTTTTTTTGAAATGTTTAACGACCTGTGACAAAAATTACTCCCTATAAGAGACAAATTCTGAATTCAAGAACTCATTCATAAGTAAATGTTACATACCATTTGATTTATTTATTATACTTAAATTAACACAACATTATTAAATATTTCAACTCTTTCAAACATGTTGGGAAATGCAACACCGAAGTCTTTTAGACCGTGCCAATAGCATTTTGTGTGGCGTCTTCCAAAGACATTATCGGCACGGTTCACTTATTTGATTCATCTTCGACTTGAGTATCGGTATGGAGACCGAAGAAGACAGCAGGTGTGAGGTTCTATTTGAGTTCAACGGTTAAAACAAAACAAAAATTGAAACGCTAACAATATAAAAAGAATTATAAAAAAATAATTTAACAGTCATATGTCTTTGATTTTTTTAAAAAAAATTAAGTATCTTTTTCCAATCTCAAATACCCTCTATATATATACATACAATTACAAATCAAATCCACACACAATTTTTACCATTTTTTATACATTCATTCATATATTATTTCGATAATTCAAACACGATATCATATCGTAATGGATTTGTAAGAAAATTATGATGAAGATTCGAGTGAAGAATCCGATATTGAAGATATCAAATCAATTACTACTTGTTACAATCCGATTGTTATGCTCGATGTTGTTGAAAAACATTGGAACAAATGAAGAAAACGAAGTCGAAAAGTTCACGACCAAGAGTACTAGAAAATTCTTACGTAAAGATAGTCTTGGCGCCGCCGGATGTTGGTGGCAAGACTACTTTTCCAAAAAACCAACATTCCCGAAAGATTACTTTCGAATACGATTTCAAATGCGCAGGCCATTGTATCTCCATATATATCAAGGTATAACGTCTTACTCTCAACTACCGATACCTCTGTATTTTAGTTGTTTTCATTAAGGGTGTGATGCTACCAGTCAACTTGGTTTTAAAGTTTATCAAAAGTGAACTTTCCGTCAAACGACAATTGACATACGGTTGTGTTGCCGATGCATTTGATGAATAGTTACACATGGGTCAACAAACTTCATATGATTGTTTGGACACCTTTTGTAAATGTGCATTTCATCGATACTCGTCCGAGTACTTGACAAAACCAACACTCCAATAAGTCTAACATTTACATGCTAAACATAAAGAATGCATGTTTTCCAGGGATGATCATAAGTATCAATTGTATGCACTGGCCCTGGAAAAACTATCCAGAAATGTGAAGAGATTAATACACACCGAGGTGATAAAGGTTGTCCTACAATCATGCTCGAAGCGGTGGCGTCGTACAATGTGTGGATTTGGCACGCTTACTTTGGTCCTGCATGTTCGAACAACGACATCAATGTTCTTAATCGATCGGACTAGTTTAAGGATTTACTCCGAGATATAGCTCCAAATGTAGTGTATGATGCGATGTATTCCACCAATTGACTAAAGACTTGATTATTGGTATATTAATCGGTCCAACATGAATTGAAATAGGAGCCGATTCGAAATGAAGCTTATAAAAATATAATGCACCCATATAAATAAGAAACGGGTTTAAAACGGAGGTTAAACAAGCATCGCACATCTAAAAGGTGTCCCACACAGATTTTTCTCGAAACCCCCTGGTAGCTAAAGTAAACTAACACTCATCTTTGCACCAAAGACAGTGACCACATCATCTCATAGCCATCCGTCTAATATATAAAGTAGATCTTTGGTGTTGAATATAATTTGCTTCATCTCAAAGATACAACACTGTTTAATCAAACGAGAATTCGAGATGATATAAGCGTATCTTTATAACCTTTTAATTATGAACTTGAAATATTAATAAATAAAGATAACAATGTAGAAACATTAATTAAAGTCTCGAACGTATACCTGCACATTATAATTTATTTTAAGGTGGTATTTTGGTGTGAATTTTTCCTTCTTTGATGTTTCGAGTAATAGTCATGTTATATATTTGCAAGAACTTCTTCTTATAGAATTTTATTGGATTTGATTTCAGTTTCTCGTTAGCAATCTGAGTTAATTATATACATTTCGTATGTTCTTCTTTTATTTTATTGTCACTTTGAAATTGTAACTAGTATAGTATTCCGTTGATTAATATTATTTTTGAAATTATCTCCATCTTGAAAAGTAATTACCATTATAAATAAAATTAGACTTCAGACCTTTTGTTAAGAAAAAGAAGAAGAAGAACAGTTGTCACATCGGTTACCGGTTAGACAAAAAGGTCACTCACGAGTTTAATACTAGGACTCTAGGAGTACCATCTAATATGGGCCAGGACTAAATTAAAGCCCAAATTACAAACAGGCCTAGGCGCCTAGCCCCAAAAAATAACGCTTTGCTTATCAACAAAAATAATACTCCAAGTCTCCAATAAATAAAAATAGAAATAGAAATAGAAATAGAAAGTAAAATTAAAAGAACTTCAAAAAAACCTTAATAAAACTGGACATCTCAAAACAAAATAATTTAGCCAAGAACACAGTCTCAACAATCAGATACATATATAACCTCAAATAAAAGCTGTATATATATTTTAAGAGACTACATTTAAAAGTTTAGAATTACTGTATAAGGAATCATTACTAAACCATGTTTTCTTCGGTTAACCACAACGACACATCGTGGCAAGATTCTAACACTGAACTAACCTTAAAACAAATGATAATCATTTGGAAGCAAGAATGAAGGGGAATCTCCTTATTTATTTCTTTCCTTTCTCCATAACCCCGTGAAATAATTGATCGTTTTCCGTTTTTGCTTATTATGCAACAAGTAAATCAAACCTAAACGGAGAGTTTTAGCGTCTTTGCATTGGTTTGTTCTCCAAAAATGAACGTAAAAGTATAAAAGCTTGTCGAGGGCGATGCAATGGCACCTCATGTCCTGCACCTGTTACTGTCACAAATGACAGACCTTTGTATATTTGGCTCCATCCCGCAACCTAACCCAAAAAGGCAGATCATTAAAAATATTAATAATAAACAATAGTATTATAGTATTCAAAATTAAAGTAAAGAGGAAATGCTAACTCATTACCTTCCCATTATCGTACCACGGATACCAATTGGCAATCGTCGTAAGATTTAAAGCATCAATTGAGTATCTTGTTGCAGTGAGAGGAACAACTGAATCTGTATCTCCACTGGATAACGAAAAACCAGATTGTTTTATCAGCATTTTTTTTTTAATTTTTAACAAATAATGTCACAAATATACATTAGAGAAAATTGTACCTAAATACCCATATCCTTAAACCGGCAGCTATGAGTTCTTCGTAGATAGGAAGCATTGATAGTGGGGAGTCTGCCCAATACTCACCAACAATATCACTGCACGTTTTCCATGGATATGAAAGCTTGGTGATGTTGGCATGAAACGCCTTTTGAACTTCGGGAAGATTGAAGTACTTAATGGCATATTGTTCTGTGCATGGATCATATGCTCCACGCCTCCACGGCTGTTCATTAATCGAAATGTTATTATTAGTAAATTTCACAGTTGAATTGTTAGTGTTCTATGATATATTTATAGGGAAAGTTCAATATGAATTAACTTACATAACGTCCTCTAGGCTTTAGTAATGAAGAGTAATTACAGGGCTTTGTATATATACTATACGGGTCAATATTTCCCATTTCCATTTCGGCAGCATTTAGAGCCCGAATGCACTCAATGGGTGGATGCTCAGAGGAACTTCCTTCACATGATGCTTGAAGATATTTATAAGTTGAATCCGAAATTAAACCATGGGTCCACCAATACTCAAATGTGCCAACATAATCATTATAATCATCAGTAACAGCATTTCCCACCTAAAAGAAAGATTAAAAGTTGGAAATTGTGAAATGTAGTGGAGTATTATAAATGAATGATGTTAAGTTATTGTTAAAGAGATTATCAGTTAGTTTTACCATGAAACCCTTGAAGTTAATAACCGGATTCTTGACCCCTTTGTTGTTTTCATAAATGATTTGAGACAATTGAGGAACATAATGACCTGATTAGATTGATAAAGATGCATTAGAACATTCAGCAAACAAGACATTACAAAAGTAACAAGATTAGCTGGTGTATTGTCACCTGCATAGCTTTCTCCGGCAATGTAAAATTCGCGGTGTTTGTATTGAGGGAACCTTTCGAACCAATTGATTAGAAATGCATACGAATCTTCAGCTACAAATCGACAATACCCAAGTTCCAGAAACAGTCAAAGAAGTCAAAATTTAAGCTAAAAGATCGCAACTTTATGTTAATTATAGCCAATGGGTATCGTGGAAAGTGCCAATACGTTATAATAATTATTAGTAACTCAAAAAGGAAGAAACTTTTTGTGAAGATCATTAGGGCTTTACCAGTTTTAGCATCACCAAAGGTATACAAATCTGATGTAGTGTTTGAATATGAGAAGCCCACTCCTGCTGGTGATTCAAGAAATAGCAAATTTGCCACTGCCAAATAAAAGAATCAAGATTAATTACACATTTAATGAAAACGTATTGGATGATATGTAATCAATTACATACATTTGTTCCAAGAATAAGGGTTACTATACAGGGTTTTCCCATCAGAATTTATATGTAAAGGGCCAATTTCTTCAGCAGCACCATAAGCTACAGAAGAACAACCAGGACCACCATTGAGCCATAACAAAAGTGGCCTTGATTTTGGATCACGGTTTGCAGGTGACTCGGTCAACCAATAAAATAGTGACCTCCCAGAATGTTGATTCACAGTAACATACCCTGAATACTGATTGAAATCAACATTTGGTGGTTGCCCTGGGAGCTGCAAAATCTTATCTTTTTCTTGATCCAACAAATAATTACAACTTCCCACAACAACAAATGAGAGAAAAATTGCAAACAACAATACTGAATTAGCCATCAATCTTATGAGATCTTGATATAACAATGATCCCAAAAAAAAATGGATGTGATAAAATGTCTTTCTTTTTTTTGGGTTATCTAAAGAATAAGATAAATAGACATATATAACCAATGGATGTGATAAAATCAAGAGAAATAAGACACCCAAGTGCTAAAACAGAGATAAAACACTTTTTAACTTTTATGATGATACGTTTAGCAAGACTTTGCTAAACAGACGAGACAAGTGAAGATTACAAATTGAAATGAAAATGACCCACAAACAAATTATGGGAGAAATGATAAGAATTTATCAAACAAGGCCACTAAATTCAATGGAAAGAAGGTGAATCCAATTAATGGTTGTAATTTACAGATGCATACATACTATAGAAGAGTGATATTGACTATTGAGAGAGACAGGTTGACATGAACATGAAATTTTGTTATATATTACAAAAAGGTTTATTATAATATTATTAACATTGGTTTTTTCGTTGGAACCTTGGAATTATATGAATTTTGGTTAGTTTCTATATGTTTTGTTAATAATATAATTGGTGATGTAAAATTGTACTAGCATACTGGGGTATAGTTTCTTTGGGGCATTTGACCAAACAGTTAATAGGCGCACATGGATGAATGAGCTAACAATGTTGAAACAGCATAAAGAAAAGATATAAAAATGTAGGGAAAAGGTTGTCCACTTTATTATGGATCTGATTTGCAGGAAGAAAGATTAAAAACAATTATTAATAAATTCTCTTGATGAAAATTGTAATCTAAGGAAGAAGAAGGATGACATTTGCAATGACCATTTATGACTCTTTAAGAGTATTCGGACACCTTATTAAGATTGTGAACAACAACTTAATTTGTAATTCAAATCAAATAAAAAAATAGATTAATCGGATATGAATTAGACAATTTGAGTTCCATATTTGAATTAATATGTTTTATCCGAATTAGCTCAATTTATACTTGTGAGATAAAATGAGCCTAAAATTAACAAATAAGTTCATTTAAATTTTTATAGAGATGAAAGTTACTACTTTCTTAAAATTTTAATATTTACATCATTCTTGTGACATGTGAGTTCATCAGTTGAAACTTTTATCAAACAATCTTAATAAAGTATAAACGAAACATTGCTTCATTAAAAAATATATTACTTAAAGTTTTAGTATCGAGGGAAAATAAGAAGACGTATTGAAGTAGATATTAACTATTCGTAAATGAGTTTTAATTTTAATTAATTCTTATATCGTCAACATATAATTATTACTAATAATATATTATTTAACTTAGTCCTTATTCGGATAATCTAAAAATTGGAAGTTTGATCTGCTATTCGATCTATGTAAACCGTTTAAGCAATCTGAAATCCCAATAACTCTATCCGTTCAATTCAATCTACTTCAGAGCGGGTGGATTATTTGGATACAGATAAAAACTAATAAATGAATCTAATTAGTTTAATTCAAAAATAAACCTAACAAAGTAATCGATCCTTTTAAAAATACAATTTGTGTTACCGATGAAACAAAAATTATATGTGACGTGTTAAAAAAGTTATTTGATTAGTTTCATTTTTAAGTTGATATTTTAGACCTATGTATTGTTACTTTTATTATATTTATTAGACCATTTTTTTTTACGCGGAAATTAGGTGTTGGCATAAAATGATCACAAACTTTTAATTCTTGTCTTTAAGAGCAAACCAAGACCAAAAGTAGGTAAGATGACAAAAATGGAAGGATATTGAATTGTTCTAGTGAACTACATCATCGCGTTTGACAAGTAACAAAAATCGGCTCATGTTTCGGTTAGTTTTATTTACGGAAGTTGGCTGAAGAAATACAAGAACATTAATGTAACCACCTAACCATCGTTCCAACAATTAAATCGAGACATAGTCAACGAACTCAAGAGTAAGTTACATAGCATAACTTCAATTATGTAGTCTATCAATTATATTGAACTAAGGATGATCATGAAAGTTTTTATGTATGCCCAATACATATCTACGAGCACAATGTGATCTTGTCTAGTGTTAGTATCGAATTGGGTACCTAAATGTATCTTTATGTTATTTGTAAACGCATAGCCAAAGTTGATATCATATATTAGAGTTCTGATATAATGTGCATCGAAAGTGTTATCAAAATTGAACATTCAATTGTTTTCTGACATTTAAATTCGAGCACCTTATCTTATACCCGATTGAGTCGAAAACTTTTATAATTTATACTAATAAAATTCTTTCTTGAAGGGGGGAGACTGTCAGCCGTGAGATGGAAACCGGAATGGCGGTGACAGCCGATTATGGTTTCATTCTCCCATTTTCATTTCCTATTTTCAAAAGTGTACCCTCAACTTTAATACCTAACGCTTTAGCCCTTCAACTATATAAATGAGAATTTAAGATATTGCCAAAATTTTATGTGATGATTTTCAGTTGAAAACTTTTGAAGTTGAGCCCACATGTTTATACTGCATGTTGCACACTTGCAGCACAATACAGTATTACATTATTACTTTTAAATTCAGTTATTTATAGATAACTACTTTACAAACTTATACCAAGATGATAGAACCATATATATGTGATGGTATAAGTATGTAAATACTGCTATTATCATTCATTTAAACATGTAATTATTTACCTATTAAATATCATTTTTCCCCTCCAAGTAAGGCAAGGTAAATAAGAGAGACCAATCAATAGTGGTTCACTTGTTGTTGTGTGTGGTCCAAGGAGTTGTACCATTATTGGGCCATCCCCACTTTATAAGGTTTTTGTTTTGGCCGAACATCTTTATATAAGGTTTTGAATTACATTCAAATTGCATTACTACTTCATCTATACATTTTAGTTTAATTCAATAGATGTAGTGCTACATTAAAGAAAAGCCAAGTAACCAAGTACGGTTTTGGTCACGTGTCGCCTTAGATTAGCATGAAAGCCGTGGTTAGTTAATGTGAAACTTTGGTCAAGACTGATAACGACATTTTGCATCGGCAAAACATGTTTAGCTTATTGAAAATAAGGTTATAAATACAATTGTTGGGTAAGATGTGACATGTTAACATACTCAGAAATATGAGATGACTAAGAGATATAAAATACCATGAGAATATTAAAGATATTTAGTTTTCCACGCCATAAAAACTCAATCTAGGCAACAATTAGAGAAATCGGAGTTCGTTTTCATAGATAAGTACACAAATTCTTGACGTACCTCATGAAGATCAGGGGAAATGTCATAAACATACCAAAGAAACATGTATCGATGCTCACTCTAGTTATGGTCCGATGTCATTTTGATAGGTTATAGTGAAGTTATCTAAAGTATTTTAATTGTTCTCATGTTCCCAATAGTTATGTACCAAATCATATTGTTATCACATACACTTGATTGTTGTTTGCTTCATAATTGCAATTGTATACCATACGCTCAAAAAGGTTTAAAGGTAAGTAGTAGTGTAGTACAAATTAGTCAAACATGGATTAAAAAGTAGTCACATTCAAAATAGTATATTTTTAGGGCCCAACTTAGACCATTGGACTGCAATGATGCAAAAGGGCTATATGGGGCTTGACAGATTGACCCATGCTTTGCGGAAGACCAAGCCCGATTATTCAAATAAAGTACAACACCCGTATAAAATATTAAAATCACATACAAGTGATATTTTATGACACGTCCTCGGATGACCTTACAAAAGCCCTATATGTTAATAACTGGAAATTTGATCATCTTAAGTCTCCAGGCTTCTTTTGAATCTCTTTCATCTTTGTAAAATTTACCGTCTTAAACAAATATATATATATAGAGAGAGAGTGGGGATAAAGAAGGGGGAAAAATAAAAGAAATAGGAAAGTGAATCTCAGTCTTTCACTTTCAGAACATTAACTTTCATATGTGATAAATGTTATTTAAAATTACAATTTAACATTCATTTATGATGAAATACATTGACTTATGATGACATCAATTGTTAAGATTGGCTTCTCTTCTTTCCCAAAATTGAAAGCTTCCCTTTAAATCTTTTTCATACATATATATAACTATAACAATCGATAATTATAAAATGAAATACGATATTGTTTTGTTTTAAATGTCTCATATTTTCTTTTAAACATTGGATATTTCTAAACATTGAACAATGTTTATTAAGTTTTCCATAAACAGATAAAACGTCAAATTCATTGAAATCGGTACAACGACTCATATTTTCTTATATATTGCTCATGTAATAAAATCTTAAGGGTCTTTTGATTTTTATGATTATTAAAATTTGAAATCTGAGAATCACTTATAAATAATAAGAGTTAGTGTCTGAAATCTGAATGAAAATATTAAAATTCTTTGAAAACTAAATAATATAAATATCTGAATATATATATATATGTTTGACCATATTACATAAATAATGACCCTCCAAATTAAATCAAAATAAAATAAAGTTGATTAATAATAATAAATTACTCTTTATGAAAACAAAATAAAGAAAAGAGTTATAAGAATGGTGAACACAAAATTCTTTCACATATATGTTGTGCTCATTTGAAAACAAAGTTTTTTGTTTGATGAAGAATACAAAAATATTTAGTTTAAGATGGCCGATTTTCATAAAATAATTGTTTGTTGAATAAAAGTTAAAAAGTTAAAATTCAACTGTGGTAATTTACTACTCCATTTAAAATCACTTTCAAGTACATGGGTGTAATGAAAATGGTGCGAAGAGGACCCGCAGTCAAAAAATTATTTAACGAGGCAGCAGAGTGTTTATAAATAAGAGGCTTTCAGACTCTATTTTTAGCTTAGCGAATCAGTTGAATATAAACTGAAATAAGAGGTTAATGGGGATAAGGACCAAACAAGCTTAATGCCTAAGACTGAACGAACCAGACAAATTGTCTTATAATGAGCTTATCATAAAAAAATAAAAGAAGTCTTATTGTAACAAAACATTTTCTAGTGAAGGTTTATTTGGAAAGGATAGGCACGTGGGATGTAGGATGTTAGCGCGTCTGAGGTGAGTAAGTCACACGTGTAAGTATGGTGACGTCTGCAAGTCTAGTGAACTACTACATCCGGGTTCTCTTGAGTCACATATTCACATGTTGGGTACGGAAGGGCGGGAAAGGTCTTGGATTTCATTAACCACACACATTTTAGTAGGAGAAAATTTTTGAAATCGATAGTGAATGGATGGATTTACCTCTGATGATATGTGTCGGTGTTTTCTTTAAGTAGACATTGATTTCATAAAAAATGGATAGTGGTAATTCAAATCCAATTAAAACGAATTATGTAGCGTCAATATTTTGCGGATCAATTTAATTTTCACAATCAAACAAAGATTCTTGTGACTCATTAAATATGTAAATACCTCATTAAAAACATTACACCCAACTCTCTTCTCCTCCATACCTCATTTTCCAAAACTTTCGAAACTTTTTCTCCATAATTCCATCTCTCTCTAACTTTCTCACCACTCACCACCTACCAACATCTTCTCTTCCATTTCCTCTCACTCTTCCCCAAATATTGTCACTCAACACTGCCACCCACCACATCCCCATTCCATCTACGACGGCTGCCATCGGCTCGGATCTCGTTTTACATTTCTCATATCTCGTTTCCACCACCACCACATGCCGATGCAAACATCGACTTCATCTACAGCAAACTATCATCCTTTGAACGAATAAGTTTGTCCCTTTACGAACAGATATTGTAACATCCTCCCCATCGGTCTAGTATTTTTAGGTAAATTTATCTCTTTGCTTACGTTATTTAATTGAATTAAATTATGTGAAATGTTTGATTAGATAATTGTTAGGAATGATTAAATGGGAATTACGGTATTTTTAGTTTAAAATACGGATTAGCCTAACTATTAGAACTAATACAATCGTGTGCTAGATTAATGATAATAATACATCGTAGTATACGTAAATCATCATATATAAATACCCAAATCTGGAAATCAGCTCATTTTCTTCTTCTTCTTCATCTCACACTAAAACACACACTAGAAACACCAAGAACACACACACTTGCAATTAAAGCTCAAATCAAGCCCAAACTATCTCCAAATTGTGTCATTAGATTCGGAATTCATTATAGATCATTCTTACAACTCGATTCTGTGGATTAAATCAGATTAAGGTTAGTTTTGATTAGTTTTTGTTTTTTTTTACAAAAAGTGAGAAAAGTTAGTAGGTGGGTTTAATTATGTGTTTTTACGTTAAATTGATGTATTTCGAGTGTTTGTTTATGTTACTACAATGTGTTGGAACGTTTAATTTGTGTAGAAACGTTGTTATAATTCGATTTGAGAATTTTGTGGAAAAACAGCCCAGTTTTCTGCAAAAACGCAGATGAACTGGTTTAGGCGATATTGGTAATATCGCCACCAATATCGCAGGTAATATCGCGATTAATTTCGCTTGCAATATCGCTAGTGATTTGGCGATATTGGCAACAGATTTTGAAAATGCGTAAGTGTTACTAAGTTTTGTGAAAATCTTACTAAAAATTAGATTTTGATGAAATTCGCATGGTCACTCGGAATCGATCAAGTAATCAAGACTATGTACCATAGCCCTGTAAGTTTTTGGCCTTTCGGGGTCATCTTGGGCTTCAAAATGGCATTTTTCAGTTTTTAAATGACGTTCCGGGATTTTCGAGTTTCGTTCCAGATTGAACTCTTATTTCCTTAGACTTCAGGGAATTACCTGCTTGTAAGAATGTGCTATTATGATGATTTAAACTTGATAAATGTTTATTATCTAGATACTATGCGTTGAGATATGTTATTCGCTTACGAAATGAGTTACTAACTCATTATCTGTTGTATTCTCAGATCAGTCGAAGACTCAGTAATATTAGAATTCTGAGAGGTGGATAGTAGCAGACAGGTGAGTGGATCTGCAACTCATAATTTGAGTTAGTTGTAATGGTGTGATTACAACAAGTAACGTAAACCTTGATTGACTATTTAGTCTGATTTATGATTGAATATATCTGCTTGTTATGCATATGTGGCCTTCGGGCATCTGTGTTATTCAGAGGTCAATTGCGATTGGACTTGGCTACTACTGTGTTCAACACACGTTCCAGATACATGTGTTGTCGCTGGAAAGTGTGTTGTTGTGTTGTAGTGCCAAGTTATCGGCCTATTCTGTATGGGCCTTTACAGATTGTGGTAAGTGTTACTGTGGGCCACCGCGGCTGTAGGGTTCCGCAGTAACCGCCGATCCTCTTGAGTTTATGTGTTTACTGTGCTTAATGTAAACAGATTGTTATGCTGAATTGAATTATTAGTTGTACATTCATTCACTTAGCTTTGTGCTAATCCCACCATTTCTCTTCCTGCAGGTTATGTTTAAGATTGTGGGTTAGGCAGGAAGATGGTTTTGAAGAATGTTTGACACGTGCTAACTCTGATATATTTACAGATGTTTTGTAAATTAACATGTATGTGGTCTTTGTATAACAATTATAAGTGTTTTGTTTCGGAAATAGTTAAATGTTATAAATTCGCGAAAAAAAAAAAATATGGAATTTTCTGTAAAATAATATATAATATTATTGTTATCCATCGCTTCCGAGTCAAATTACTATTTTAACCCTGAGGTAATTTAAGGGGTGTTATAGATATGAAATGGTTTCCTTTTTATTTCATATCTTAAATGATTAGATAGTTTTAAAAGATTTGGGCTTTAGGTTTGATAATTTATATATTTAAAATTGTTATAACTTTGTGTTTATGTTTGGAGTATTGTATGATTTGGATAAGTATTTTAAACGGTGGTATACAACGATTGTGATGGATGGTGGTTGTATAAAGATACTTAAGAACATTCATGTTGAAGATGAATAAGTCAAGAACAAACATATCGTGAACTTTCAAAATAAATATTTATAACTGATACTCATGTAGTAGATTATTCAACATAAAAGTTTGATAAACCAAAAGTTAAAAGTCTAGAAATCTTTATTTGACATATGTAATGAACCGCGAGATATTGGTGCTAGGTGAGTATGTACCGCGTGAATCTTTATTTAACCGCATGAATTAAGTTGACATGTGGTATATTGGTGCTACATGATTCGTTTTGATTGGATTTGAATTATCGCGGTCTCGTGTCCCTATTATGTGGGATTAGTGTTTATTTCGAACAAAAATATACTGACACATACCATAGGAGATAAATCCATTATTGGAAAAGAAAAAAAACAGTACAAGAAGATTAGACTTTCAGATGAGACTAAGTAGCTATCGATCGTTCCGACGTGCCCCTAACCTATCTTGATTAAGACATAATCTATGTAATCAAAAGTCAGGTCTAATTTAAACTTTCAAATAAATGGCCTTGAGTGATTGTCTATTTCAAAATTTTCTTCTTTAATAAACTTAACTACCCACTCACTTCTCCTTGCTTTCCAACCCCAGTCGCTACCTAAACTTTATACTACTGACAAAATACACCAACCCCAGTCGCTACCTAAACTTTATACTATTGACAAAATACACCCCTTACTTATTGAATAAACACATTCATGTTATTTATTGGAGTAGTAATTTAATTCGAGTCAAACATGCTTTATTCCGCTGTTTTGTTGAAAAACAGTTCGATCTAACGCCGTAAATTGATGGAAAATCGATTGACTTCACACTTTCTCCGTTGAGCCAATTTACCAGAGTAGACTGTTCCCACGACTAATTAGAATTGAAATTTTTGATTTATAATTTTGCGTACAAAGTGATAATATGTGTTAATTAATAAGAGGTTGTTCAAGTCGACAACGTCATTCCCATTTGCCAATCTAACAAATATGATCCAAGCTTCATCATTAGTTGTCTCGAGGGAATGTATCGCAGATTGAAAACACACACATCAATCAGCATTAATATTTAAAACTTAGATTAATTTTAATCTATGTATCTTTAGTTTTCACAACTTTTTATATGTAAGCACACACAAGCATAAGTTGTATACGTGTACAATATTTAATACTGAGTAATAGAACATGAAAACAGATGAAAGTCATTTATAGAAACTACATGTTTGTTGTTACGAGTTCTTTAATTTTAAGCCTTATATATTCTTCTGAAATTGTCACATTTTAATCAATATTTGCATTAGTTTGAAAAAGGAAATTTTAATTTTAATAATAATAATAACTATTTATAGGTTGATCTGACAATGCATTAGAAGCCCACAAAAAGGAGGCAAAAAAGAATCCAGTTCAAGCTCCAAGAAGGAAGACATGAGAAATCAGAAACAAATTACAGTCTAACAAATAAAAAGAAAAAAAACTGATTACAACCAAAGTAACACCATCATGGCATCAGCCAATGAAGCAACGTCTTGGGCTAGAGATCCAATTCGACGAGTCCACCACTAACTTCTGATTTCTATTCGAGATCCAAAGTAATGAAACTCGTTGAACGCGAGGAAAAATAATATCGTTAATGCCTTGATGGTATGTTAATAAAACTAGAAAAGTGTATGGCACGTAAACAATATAATAAGTAAAAAATAAAATAATAATTATATTACTCCGTAATAACTTGACCAAAAATGATACGAGTATATTAATCGTTATCGACATATCATTATGCCATTGCTAATCAACTTTTTATATCATTAGTCTTGTCTTCGTCAAAAGGACAAAATGATTGCTACATAGATTTGTCAAATTCATAGCTATTTTTTTATTTATTTATGATGCATCACATGTCTTTGTGTATATCTCAAGTATGAGTTCCTTTTGGGTTTCTTTTTGCATTTGAATATCACACTGAAATAAGAGCCAGCCGTAACATATGGTTGACTTTTAAAGGTTGTAATGTTAGATTGGTAAGACGACATCCTCCACATGGGTGTCACCATCTAATATCAACTTGCAGTTATTCTAGAGTTTAATTTGGTAGGATTCCAAATTTATTAAAGTTGGTTTGAGTTTTTTCTTGTGCTTTTGACGTTAATAGGTTTGTTTGAAAACCGAAGAACACGCAACTAGTATTTTTCAATTTACCAAATAAATTACTATAAATTTTGAAAAATCATCTTTTGAATAAACACGCAAGTATAAACAAATAAATTTATTCAAACACTAACATAATGACCTAAATGAAAAAGTAGTTTATATTCTTGACACAAACTTTGTAAATTTACACATCTAAATATAAAATGTTTCACTATAGTTCATTGAGAGCATTGACCAATGATAGCGAGGAGAAAATTGTCAACTTGGTATTTTTTTAAAAATATTTACAGATTTTGAGTGTGTTTTTTTATTTTAAATGTATTTTTGTTGTAAATTTTTAAGTTAATTATTATTAAATTGTAACCTTTAAATTATTCTTTTTTAATTGAGATTGTTTTAGATAATATTATAAACATAATGCATTTAAGATCTTACTATACAATATAACTTTTATAAATAGAAGACATAAAAAAAATTTAGCCAAAAAGTTAAAAAGATCTTAAATTGTTTAGGCATTGGCATGTCGTCATTTTCATATATAACAATTTGATTGATTTGTAAGCACATATAACAATATTAAAAAAAATTCTAGAATCATGTGGCGAAAAGACTAAACATTCCTTTAATATTTTGGACCTAATCAATGTAATATGCGAATGAGATTGCGGTAATAAAATTTTTATGTCTTCTATTTACAAAAAGTTTTATAATATAGCAAAATCTTTAATATATTATGTTTCTAATATTATCTAGTAAGAATTACATATCTCTCCCTCAAAATCCACATTAATTACATTTTTTTTAAAATACAAATTTTCAATTGACAATATACAATGATTTTAATGCATGTTTGAAGAAATATATATTTTAGGTGGTTTTTCAAATTGAGATATACAATTGCTCTTATTATCTAAAATAATCGCAATTAAAGAGAAGAAGTTACAAATCCAATAATAATTCTTTTAAAATCTTACAACAAAAATTTATTCAAAAGAAAAAAACACTTTATCTAACAAATATTTTTAGAAAAACACTAAATTAATAATTTTTCTTTTTTCCGCACCATCGAAAACTCGTTCCTCGACTAATTTTTGTTAATGACCCAATAAAATTTATGGAGCAAGCTAAAATTTATGATAGACCAATCTTAATTTAGTTTATGACATAGATAGATAGATTTCATTGTCATAAAAAGAAGTAAGCATTTTTGTTATCAAAAGACTGCCGAAACATATAATTAAATCAACCTCATTTGACCATGTGTCAATGTCAGACCAATATCTTCTCTTACTATATATCCATTCCATTTGATTCGATAGTTATATGAAAAACATTCACGGATCAAAATGAAACACATTCAGATATAACACATATAGTTAGTAGATACGAATGTAGTGATACATCTATTTAAATTTAAATCAAAATATATAATAAATTCATTTAGTATTTAGAGTATGTCTGACACATGAATAATAAATCTAAAGAAATTTAAATTTATTTTTTTATAAGTTCGAGTTGTTAAATTTGTTTGTTAGATACAATTTTATAAGCTTATTGAAAAAATAAGTCCTTTAAAAAAAACTATTGGTAAGTAGCATTTAAAAGTAAGCTTCAAATTTATGAAGGGATAAATTATATAAATACACCTTATATCATTATCTATCATATACTTTTTGTCTTTTATGTCAATTTGTAACTTTAAATTCTAGCTACTCTTATCAAATACTTATAAAAAATAAGCTTTATCTTCTAACTTGAAATATAACTTCCACCTATAAGTTTTCAGATAGTTTTACCAAAACACCCTTAATTTGGTAGTTAAAATATTTTATTTCTTTTTGTCATTACTTTTGATTTGATTATGAAATATACATTATATTTCAGTATTCTAGTACACTTTGGAAAATCGAAATTTGAACCAATTCACATTCATATATTTAACGTTAATTAATTGGCTTGAAGCTAAATTAGTCAAATTGATTTCTTTACGTTAATTTGTAAGAGAAAAATGTAAAGCCCTGCAAAAAGCTTCAAGTATATTTAAAGAAAATAACAACGCTCCTTTTCACCTTAAGAAAACTCGCCAATATCTGAAAAAAGAAAAACAAAGAAGAGCAAGTCTAAAAGATCTTATGAAGTTAATGCCAACGAGGTTGAAGGTTATAATTTTAACTTTCGGGATGACAGCTCCAATGAGGATGAAGAGCCACTTGACGAGTCGACAAAAAGTCTAACAAGTTTAGAAAAATTAAGACATTGGGATATTTTATAAAAGTAATGCAAGATTCCCCATGAGGTAAAGATATATCAATCATAGATACAAGCATGCAGTTTCTTTAGTAAACAAGTCAAGGTAGGATTTGGAAGTGCAACATTTCAACTTCTATGCAATTTCTAAGTGCAAAGCCGGGTTGTTGCTCGGTGCATCATCTTAGATTAAATGTTTGTTTCAAAGGTATGTTGCTTTAGAATCATCATCATCTTAGACTAAATGTTTTACAACAGGTCAAAGATTTTAGGTGTTTCATTTTGCATTATCTTAGTTATGTTTGCTAGCATTTCAATCCTTGTAAATCAAGGTTTTATATGTAAACTTTCTTGATGTATTTTAGTATACTTCTATACTTTCAATAAATATATATCAACTCAACCGTTAAAAAAATAATAATAATTGTTTGTTCTTAACATATTTGACTTGAGACTCGATTACCAATAGACTATGTAAAATTGTATATTGTGATTTAAAAAAATATATTATATTTCAAGCTTCGAAATAAAAAATCCCAAAAAACTTTAATTGGTTTTTATAATACTTGAAATTTTGAAGTTTATTATGTATTTTGAACAATTAGAATTGATATCGTATTCTGTTTTAAAAAGTATCTATTCGATTGAACTTTCAATGAACTCAACCAAATAGTTGAAGTTGGTACGATAGAAATTGATTCAATTAAAGGTAAGAATCCAAATTTTGTTGAATTCCAAATCAAGCTAAAAGTTTTCAAATATGAACAACCAATTCGAAAAAAATCGAAAAATCTAAATTCAAATTGATAACACCGTATTATAATCAAACAATTTAAACATTATATGGATCGATTCTCTTGAGGAAAATGATTTCACAAGTTGGCTTTCCGACTTTAAATTAAATTAAAAACGAAACCATTATTTGTTTTAAACTAAAATTTACGAATAAATATGAAAAGAGAAATGCTAGATTCTTATAAATTTAACAAATAAATTTTTACAAAATGAACCAATTAAATATTTTTATATATTTTTTTCTCATGCTTATCTCTCATTTAACTCATCAGTGCACATTATTATGTAAATATTTCTTTATTTATTATAACTTATGATGCATTTGAGTCATTTATCTTCATCTTCAAATTCAATTAAAACGAAAGAAATACTTTTTTGACTATATTCTAATAATTAAGAAAATTTCAATATTTCTACGTCAATCATTATTTAATGGAGGAAAGAAACTTATGTAATACAAGTAAGGCATGAATGATCATTGAAGGAGTTAAAAGATTTTTATAACTTTTCATGTCAAAATACTATTCACATAAAATTGCTGTGAACGTAATTTTGTTAAATGTAAACTAACAGATGAAGTTTACGTAAGCAAAGTGTACGCAAACCTATAAGTAAAAAATTTTAATCTAGCACTCTTAAGTGTTAACCAATAGTAATAATTATTAATTAATAATTTTGTAACTTTTATAGTATTTTAATTTGTCTAGAAACGAGTGTGTTTGACTTGCTAATTTGTTATACATAAAAATGGAATAACTAACTAATATGCCTGTTAATTTCATCTTTAATCTTTTATGATTATATATAAAGTATCGTTGTATTCTTAAATTATTTATTTAATCACAACATATTAAATACTTCTTATCATATTGCTACATGAATTTTAAACACTTCAAAATACAAATAATACAAATTGAGCAATTCACGAGACCTTCAACCCAAATAAGACATCAAAAATTAAGAATCATAACTCAAAGTTTTACCGCTATTTTGCGTGAGTATTATGTTGTATAAACAAAATTATTAAAAAATTAAGATTTAAATTTTTTAAAAGTTGTATGTCCAACAGCCATAACATTTATCTTGTGAAAATAGATTAAGTACTTTTAGGAACCTTATGAATGACGAAGACCACCGCCATATAAACTCTCTTTAAAAGCGGACGTGAAAAGTGGAATAAATTGTGGTTCAATAGGGTACCGTTGATATACACAGCCATAACCCATCCGTCACTTTAACCTATTATTTTTACTTTATATTTTATATTTATATTTATATTTATTATATTTTTTTCTTTTCTCTTCTCTCTCTCTGGGCTTATCAAGTTAACGCTCTTTCTCTCTCTCCTCTCTCTCTATCTTTATCTCTATTATCTGTATCTATCTCTCTCTCTAGACATTTTTCTATACCCACAGAAAAAATATTATAAAAATTAAAATAATAATAGTTCAGGTTAAAGTTTACCTTCTCCTCCTTCTTTCCTTCCCTGCGCCGTTTCATCTCTCAATTTCAAACCCTAATTTTTCCCCAAATTTCAACCACCTGTTGAATGCTTCTTCAAACTTCATCGATCTGGTGTTCGGTATAACTATAAACAATTCAACAAGACCTGAATCTCGCCGTGTCTATCGTTTTCATCTGTGGCACCGGATGTGTGAATTTAAAGGAGAAATTTGACGGAATAATATTTTTGATTAATTGATGCCGCCGGAGCTGTTGCCAATCGATCGGAAAGATTTTCTAAAGGAGAGGAAACCATCGTCATCGGAACCTGTTGAAATTGTTCCGGCACGATGGAGAGAGTCGCCTACCACTCCTTCTTCTCACCCTAAGAACCTTTGGTCCGGTGGTGGTGGTGGACCGTCTGATTTTCGCCGTCCGTTTAACGGTAAGTTTATGTCTTTATCTCTCCGTTGATGTTTTTAGGGTTTGGAAAGTAGAAAGCTTGTTGTTTTAAGTTTAGTATGTAAGTTTGAAGTATTTAGGTTTTCTTTTGTGTATTTGTAACATAATTTTCTCTAATTAGCGCATACGCGTTACAGGCGTATAGAATTGGGGCCAGATCTGAGAGAGGATAATATGTATTCACTAGTATGTGTTCTCTCTGTACAGGTTGTTTCACTTGCAGTTTTTTAAAAGGAATACGATGATGTAATTTGAACCTTAGGGTAATAGTTGCTTAGATCTGATGTTTTTTTTTTGTTCTTTCTATATGGGATGGGATTTAGGGCTGGTAGGGAGGGAAATTTCTTGTTATCAAGATAATACTTTTTTGAGTTTGACCTAGGGTTATTCTTTACTTGTGTACTGATAGAACTGGCGACTCTTTTGTTTTTGTTTTTTTTTTGTTTGGATTTTTAGGGCCACGGGTGTTGGTGGACTTTGGTAATCAGAAAGACCATAAAGGAGGAAACTCATGGGAAACTACTGCATCACCGAACGGTAACTTTAATCCCCAATCTGATTTCGTGAACTCGTGGGACCAACTTCACTCGAATGACCAACAAGCTAAGAATAATGGTGGTGGAGTTAGTATTACAGGCGATCAAAGGCTCGAGAAAGGGAATTCATTGGGATCTTCACTTGATTGGAAGCCTATTAAATGGATTCGTTCTGGAAGCTTATCTTCAAGAGGTTCTGGTTTCAGTCACTCAAGTAGTTATAAGATCATGGACTCCCTTGACACAAAAATAGAGGCTTTGCAGCCGGGTAACAGCACTCTTGTTCAATCCTCGTCTGGGGATACTGCTCCATGTGTGACACCAAGGACTCCTGATGAAGCCAACTCACGTAAAAAGGCCCGTCTTGGATGGGGGGAGGGGCTGGCCAAGTATGAGAAAAAGAAGGTTGACCCAAATGATGTGGTTGATAAAGAGACTGGAACGAGGGATGGAATGGTGGATGGTGTCAGTAGCTCAGAACCTTCACTTCCTAGTCCCTCTAACTTGCCTGCTAAAAGCCCAAGCGGCGCTGGTTACTCGGAATGTGCATCTCCTACTACGTCCTGCTCTTTTGCTTGCAGTTCGTCTCCAGGTAATATACCGACCTTGATATGCTATTTTACATGTATAATTTTTATGAGTTTAGCCATCTCACAGATCCTTTCTGAACGCATTAAGTGTAAATTAGAATTATAGAAATTAGTATTGGTGAATCAGACATTTTAAGGAATGGTAACATCTAAAAAATCCACATGTTATGAGGTTAGAATAAAGAGTTTATTTACGGTTAAATGAATTAGTATTATTTGTATGAATATGGACAGTGGTTTATTACCGTGAGCTTAAATAAAAGAGTATAGTTTATATAACGGCGCCATTATGTAATAGAGACTAGAAAGTTATGATGGGCATGTGATGTATGTTGCTAGTGTCAATGTTTTCTTATGTCTGATGTCTGTATAGGGATATTTTGGCTATACTTGTAGCCAACTAGTTGCAGATACCAAACTAAGATGACACTGTATGAATAAGAAATGGTTAGTCTGGTTTCTCCATGTCCAGTGCCAGAGTACAAATTTTTATTCCTCTATTTATTTTCATATTGTAATTGTAATATATAAGTAATGAACAGTGATATATTGACATCATTCCATCGGAAAGAATCACAATTCATTCCACTAAAATGTTAACTTTTGTTCTATTCCTTTTGTCAATCTTTATTTTCTTTGATTATATAAATCATTCTGTATTTCTATTTTCAGTGAGTGAATGAACTAAAGAAAATGTTCTGTCAGGTTCAATCATATTTTTCTCGGTATCAAAAAATAATTTTTGCAGTTTGCTACTTTAAATTATGATTGTATAAGCAGGAACTGGTAAACTGGTTTGTGAATATATATCTATGGTAAAGAAACCAAAAGGAAGTTATATCCTAATTTATATGTGTTGCGGTAGTTTAGGAGACACACCTTATGATTATAAATGTTATGGCGTCATTTTCATGGCTACTTTGCAGCTAGTTGGCTGCAAGCTTTTGCAGTCAAGATATCCCCATCTATATATTTGTATATGTTGCTATATTTTCTTATCTCCACTTTAGTAGCTTTGCCTTTATCCCTAAAAGATATTAACTTGGTAAAAGAATCTGCAGTTATTCTTTCCAACTGTTGATATGAAATGAGAAACACAGCTCTACATGGTGATACATGTCATGTTCAAGTTTGAGTTCTAAGAGAATATTGCTATATTGCATATTAAAGTAGACGTCAAACAGTTTCTTTTGTTTTTTTAGAGATTACTCTAAAAACTTGATTTACTACTTTTGCATCACAGGCGTAGAAGAGAAGACATCTGTTGCGGAAGCTACAGTGCATACTGATACTTGTAATCCTAGTCACGTGTCTCAAAATCACACACAGGAATTAACATTTAATTTGGAGAATTTGGAGCTTCCTGAAGGCTTTAACATGAGCTCTTTACTTGATGAACTACTGCAGACCGATGAAACCAGTGCTCCAGGGTCTGGCTTTGCAATGGACAAGTTACAGGTATGGAAAGCAGACATCTCAAGGACACTTGAAATCACAGAATCTGAAATAGATTCTCTTGAGAATGAACTGAAATCTTTGACATCTGATGGAGGTTCATGTCCTATTCCGCCTGCTTCTGGTTCTTTCCTTAAAGAGTGCAACAACAAGAATATAGAAGATCTAAGAATCATTCCTTCACGACACATGCCTATGGAGAAAGCTGATGAAGAATGTAACGCAGCTGAAGACCTAGAGAGTCCAGGTACGTCAACATCTAAATTGGTGGAACTCGATTCTGATGCAATTATCCAAAGGGATTCTCCCGTCAAGTTGGATATAAGATCTGGGAAAGCTGAATGCTCTGAAGATCATCTTGGTACTGATATGGGAACATTTTGTGGGGATAATAGTCAGGTTTCAACGGTTTCTGTTGGTGATGTTGTGCAAGATAAGTTATATGATTCAATATTGGCTTCAAATAATGTTACAGCAAAAGGAGCATCTGATGAAATTAGTAAGATATTGCCAACATGTTCCTGTACGAGTATTTTGGGAACTACTGATAAGTCGTTGATGGCGGAAAAGATTGCAATGAGGAAACATTTTTTAAAGTTCAAGGAGAGGGTCATCAGTCTCAAGTTTCGGGCAATGCACTACTCTTGGAAGAAAGATCTTTGCTTGCTCTCTGTAAAAAAGTCTGGTTCAAAGCCTCAGAAGAAGTCTGAATTGAGCTTTCGTATGGGATTTGCGGACCATCAAAGGCATCGTGCTTCCATTCACACTCGTTTATCTTCTCCTGGTAAGAGATGGTTCATATGTCAATTTGAGGCATTTATTAGTTTTAATTTATAGTGTGTTTTTTAGCGATTAAAAAAATAATAATAATTGAACCAATTGTTACAGTTGAACCAACTGTTCTTAGGTGAATCTTGCTCTTTCGCAGAATCCTGGATTTACCTTCAAGCAGACCATGAGTCTAGTTTTGGCAAATTTTAGGGCTGTATGATATAATTAATTTTGATCATCACTCTATGCATGATAGAATTTAGTTAAATGTTTTAGGGCTTTCATATGCGCTTTAGAATTGTTTTAATTTTGATTTTATATTTTCTTATATGCAGCTGGCAGTTTAAGCTTGGTTCCAACCAAAGAGATAGTTGAATATGCAAACAAGCTGCTTTCGGATTCACAGGTCAAGACTTTTAGGGATGGACAGAAGATGCCAACTTTCATATTAGACAAGGGTACACGAACGAGTACCAGGTTTATTTCTGATAATGGATTAGTGGAGAACCCTATTGACGTTGAGAAGGAGAAGTCCATTGTTAAGGCCTGGACAGTAGAAGATAAAGAAACGTTTTTGGATAAGTATTCTCGTTTTGGAAAAGACTTCAGGAAAATCGCATCTTTTTTGCCAAACAAAACAGTTGCTGATTGCGTTGAGTTCTATTACAAGAATCATAAGTCTGATGATTTTCAGAAAACAAAAAGGAATTCGGAATTTGCCAAAGGGAAGTCTTATACTGCAAACACGTACATGGTCACATCTGGGAAACAAAGACTTAATCGAGAAACAAGGGCCACTACTTCTCTTGACATGCTTGGTGCTGCTTCAGCTATGGTTTCTAATGTGAATGGTGGTAGTAGCGTCTTAGAGCGGTCAAATGATTTTGCTTCGTTTTGTAATGAGCAGGAAACTGCTGCAGCTGATGTATTAGCTGGTATTTGTGGGTCCATATCACCAGAAGCTTTGGGTTCATGTATCACAAGTCTGGTTGATCATGGAGATGTTCATCAAAGAGTCGGGAGATGCCAGAAGTTGGGTGGTTCATCACTTAATTATGTCGATGAGGAGACTTGTTCCGATGACAGTTGTGGGGAAGAGATGGATTCTTCTCATTGGACGGATGAAGAGAAGTCTAGTTTTATGAAGGCTGCACGAACTTACGGCAAGGATTTTTTGATGATCTCTCGATGTGTGAGAACAAGGTCAAGTGATCAGTGCAGAGTTTATTTTAGCAAGGCTAAGAACCGTTTTGGGTTGGATGTAATTGGTAATCAAGGTGGCAGTGAAGGTACAACAGGTGCCAACCAAGGGGGTGGTGGGAGCGATCATGAAGATACTTGCATGGTCGACAGTGGGTCTGGTATTTCGCATGATAAATCATCTGTGGAGTGTAAGATGGAAGTTGAGGACCTGCACTCATCTGACAGGAATGTAGTAAATGACTGTAGGGAACCTGAGCTAGTGTTGGAAAATTCGATAAAACATGACTGTGAGGCAGATATAAAGCCAGAAGAAAGAAGTTTAAATGGTAATCTGGAGGGGGCTGCTGACAGTGAAGCGACTGAAACTGCGAATGTGGAGCCATCTCCACAAACAACATATTCTGATTCTGCATCAGGTGCCAAAGTTGAAGAAGCTGACACAGTTGTCAAGTTGTCTGCTAAGATTTGTGGTGAAGGAATTATGGAATCTAAACATGAGTTGCCTAGCAGGGGTGCGGTCCTTTTCAATGGGAATAGTAGTGCAGTGAGAGGATCAAGTCATCGTGCTGTTAATGACCTTTCTGTTACCTATTACTCGAGAGTCGGGTCCTTGGATTTAAGCATTGATCATGGAAGCAATTTGGACTTAAATGCAGCTTCAGAAAATGCTACTTCTCATGGAGTAGGTAATGGTTTTGTGATGACCAGTTTGTTTCCCAAGAATCTCGACAGGAAGACTGTTAGCCAGGATGATGTATCATCCAGACTCTCTTTCAGGAAGAGTGGTCAAAGATCTTCAAGTATTGATGGTTATCATTTGCATCTTCCGAAACGTTCTTTAAGTTGCAATGAACCACAAAGCAACTTTAAGTTGGATGAGAGTCTTTTAATGCCAAGAGATGACTGTATACAGATGTGTCCTGATTTGACAACTGTGTCCCAAGAAAAGAGACGATGTTCATCTGTAGACATGGAAAAGCCAAGTAGGAGCGGTGATGTGAAACTATTTGGTCAGATTTTAACTAATAATCCGTCTCTGCCTAAGGCAAATGGTAGTGCTACTCACCTTCAAAAGCCAGATGCTGAGAAGTCCTCTAATTTGAAGTTTGAAAATAATAACATGCACGGGAAATTAGCTTCGTTGGATCTTGATCAGAATAAAGACTATGCTTTTAGTGTGGAAAAAAATCTTCAGTTGAATAGAAGCTACGGATTTTGGGATGGAAACAGAATACAGACAGGTTTTTCCTCTTTACCTGACTCTGCTGTGTTACTAGCAAAATATCCTTCTGCTTTTAGCAACATCTCTACACTGTCCAAGCTGGATCATAATCAGAATCAGAATCAGCATCAGCAGCTGCATTCTTCCTTAGAAAGTGGTAATGAGCAATGTAACATAAACATTGTGTCGGGTTTTCCGTCTAGAAAACTTATCAACAACAACCGAGGTCCAAGTTACCATCCATACGGACAGCCTTTTACAGTAGATAGGTTATTACCCGAGATTCCAAGAAGGAAAGAGTTGGAAGCACTTTCAACTAGTGTGCAACAAGGTAGGGGTTTGAACGCTGTTGGTGGGCCCTGCAATGGTGTCTCGGACCCTGTGGCAGCCATTAGAATGCACTATGCAAAAACAGAGCATTACAAGAATGGTGGAGGTGGGGAGTCTTGGAGAAGTAATATTAGTGATATAGGAAGCAGATGATGGTAGAAACAGACGTTTATGGGTGGTAAAATTAACCTTATCGTTTATCGTCTCTCTGTAATATATGTTTGTTGTAAGGAGTTGAGCAGTGATAGGACATGATGGCTCGTATACCATTGCCGTCCGTTTTGGTAATTTTATGTTTTGTAATATTTGGAGCAGCTTTTACTTTTGTTGTATTTGTCAAATGCACAAAATAATTCTGTCAATGGTTAGGAAACTCAGGCCAGATGTTCATCTTAATTTATTCTTTTTTGCCTTCAAATCCAGTCGGTCAGTCTCTATAGTGTTTGTTGATTTTTGATTCAAGTACTGAAAGTGATGGTTTGATTTCACACGTAAGGGTTGATTATAGTTGTGTATTAGGTGGCAGCAAGTGGCTGTCACTATCAGTTATGTGGTTGTGATATGATGTGACTTTTATAAAGAGAAAATATAGCAAGTCAAAAGCAGCAATAGGTAGTAGGTACGAGTCCAACCTCATGAAAGCTAAAAGCATATGCTTATGGCATATCTTAATCTACTTTTAAGCTGCTATGAGGAAGATGCAAAGAAAATATGTACATCAGAATGGCATTCCTTGCAGTAAGGGCATGCAAAGAAAATATAGCAAACAGAAGTGTTATTCATGTTCAATCAAGGACTCTCTTAGATTATCAATCTTTCACAGGTTGGACCCTCGTGAATCAAGAACATAAACCTTTCAGTGCTTCAGACTCAAAGGTCTACTCAGCAAAATCCGTATTTTGACCTTTTCGATATACTTATATTCCTTTATATGATTTAAGACTACATCTTATGAAACCGTATACTTAGGTCAGGAGGGGGATGAAGCCTCTACATACAGAGATAATAGCAATTTTATAACTTTAGTGGCTGGGACAGTCTGTCGAAAGACCAATAGGATCATGGGAGTTGTAAATTCAACTACATACATGCTCATGATTCACAACTAGCAAAGGCAACAAGCTACAATTGCATCAGATAAACAGTTTGAATTTGCTATTTGGAGATGACAGCCAACATTTTAAAATTCATTACTAAACAAAAATGCTTGGGCTCTATGTGTTAGCAGTTTCTGATCACACATGTTTGACTACATAAACATTCAGTACAAGAAGCCAAAGACTTAGCTTCAACAATATATTGGATTGAGCAAATGAAACCTCACATGTGATGTTAGTGTCTCAGAATGTTGCCAGATTCAAGCAGGGGCCGAATCAGTATTGCTTTGCCTGGTTGGATTTTGCTTTCTCCCCGCTTGGAGTGATCTGCATAATGATTCAAGCTTTTCTTTTTGATTCTTGGTTTTCTCCAGTTGCTTCTTCATGCGTTCACGCTGATCGTAGAAATAACAAGTAAAACATTTAGCATATCTGAAGCTTCTCAAAAGATTCAAACAATCAAACAGAGATGCATAAACAAAAACATGATAAGTTTTATTGAGCAGTAGGAAATATAAAAGAGACGTTCATGCAATTCCCTGTCTCAACATAAATGCAACACTTCCTTTTATGGAAAAAAGGAATCAAATAAAAAAAAAACATCTTTCAATGTTAGTTATCATCACAAAATACTGATCCGTACTCTTTACCTGGTCATTAGCATATGGATGACCTAGGCCTTCGTACTAATGTTTGCCAGTGGGGAAACAACTCAAGGGTTTAGCAACTCATAATCATTAAAAGATACATACCAAATATATAATTCGATGGCTCAACTTTCATGTTTTTTGCCTTTTACTTGCATACCTAGAAAATTTATCTGTCACATCTCCCACTAATAAATAATTGTGTCCAATACTTGATAAACTATCTATTAGCTCACACACGACATTCCTTCAACCTTCGCCCATTAAACTACCTCCATCTAGACATTAGTTCGTTAATATCGATGCAACTGAAAGACATGGTATGCATAATATGGTTATGATAATCTAAGGATGTGAATTTTAATAACTTTTATTCAGGCATGCAATAATGCAAGTGGAAGAAACAATGAAAGTTCAATGACTATTTTACTGTTCATTCTAATAGTTATAGGATACCCATAAGACTACCATTACAAAGTAAAAATCAGCACTCACCTCCTCCACGAGTTGTATGAGGGTGATGTCTGACTTCTCGGTCTTACTCTTTAGAAAGGTATTTTCCTTTTTGAGTTCCTTTATCGATTTTGCCATCTAAGTACAAGCATAGAGTAGTTGTAAGGAACATGAAACAAATCAATATATCCAATTGCACTCGAACAAAAAAAACATGTTTACCTTTTCAATTTCTTGCTTAAATGTTTCAAAAACCTCATTGCTCTTCACTAATGCATCCTGCAAAAATTTAACTTGTTAGAAAGCTACAGTGCAGTTAACAAACAATACATCCACCATCACGAACATGATAATGACTTTTCAACTTGTGGAAAAGTGTTGTGAGCCCATGGCTTAGCCTTGAGTTCACCAATAATTTGTAATGCAACTTATTACATGGGTCTAACCTGGAATTGTTGGAATTTTTCACTGTCAGCCGTTAACTGTAACCGTAAATTCTTTTCTGTTGCCAAAAGTTGTGACACCTGCTCTGCATACATCTTCATCTGGGATTGTTCCTTGACCAAATTTTCTTCATGTTGTTGAATCTTTAAATCTGCAATTTGGAGTTCTAGACTTTTCTGTTTCAACTGCATAAATGTATATCATGGAAAAAATTATTGGATTAAACTTCCAAAGAAGTTGGAAAGCATGGTTTACATCATCAGTCTGAATATACCTGATGAGTGTATTGTTGCTCAGCAAGAGCAATTTGATTTTCTTTTTGCTTCAATTGGTTTCTTAACCTGGAAAGACTTTGTAATTAATACCAAGCATGTAGAATGATATATGATTACAAGGAGTCATGACAATTAATCTTTAATTTACAGCATAATTTAATTAGACGGAGATGGGTGTATTGAACAAACAAGTTAAAATAAGAATTACAAAAGAAGAGATTAAGCTGGAATATAATCTAAAAACTAATGATAATAATTACACCACAAGCACGTACAGGTCAAAGGTGCAAGGTACTAATTGTCCTAAGAAAGGTAAATGGCAAAGAGTTTTTAAATAGTACACGCAAACTGGACTACATATGCAAATACAAAAGTTTCCTTCTCTATCTGATATTAGATTTGTTAGCACACCATGACATATAACTGAAGTCAATTGTCAATTTCAAGTGTAGTGTACATGCCCCTAGAACATACTGTGTTCTTATCCGTTAGAGCTCAAATATGGGAACTATACTGTTTTCTAACGGATATCAGTTGATTATGTTTGATTTACTACTCACTAGAAGAGATGACTGCCTCTAGAAAGCAGAGCAAATTTTGTGTTTTCTTTTGCATTTTCTTTATTTCCAATTTCGCGTCAAGCTCTATCATAATCTTGTAAATATGCAGCAATGAGAAGAAGATTATGAATCCAGACCATAGGGATTATTAACTAGTTCCATTTGACTTCAGTCGCATGCACTTCATGTAATACTTATTAACTAACAGGTTTCTTAGAAATTAAGAATATAATATTGTATATGCACATTTCATTCTCCTTCAGTTGTGTCAGGCTGTCGTCCCTTTGCTCCTCCAGCTTATTTGTAACGTCCTATAACATAGCAAGAAAAAACTAGTTAACTGCAACCAAAAATGAAAAATAAATAAATATAGGACAGTAGCAGTTAGCCAGAGAAAGAGTTATGAAAAAAATAATTTTTCAAAGAAAAGTGTTGTATTTTATCTGTTGGAATGTAAAACAATTTTACTAGGTCTATAAGCACCAACCTTTATTGCTTCCTGAAACTTGTTTGATAGCTCTAGTCTTAAGTTTTGACTTTCTGTTGATACTCTTTTGCACTCATCCTGCCATACAACAAAGGAATTGTAAATATATTCATCATGGAGAAGCTTGAAAAGAACATAGATTAAACCACAAACTTAGTAATCTAATAATAACTATCAATCATTAAAATGAATGAAAAGAAGTGATCAAATGCAAGATATTGTAGTGGCAATCATCACTCGTCATCATAAACAAGAAACAAATACAAGTCTTTTGTTAAAAACTAATAATGTTAAAAAGTAATAGTCTAATACATATAAGAATACATGAAATGGATGCACCGACATCACTGAGGCATACCATTAGCATCTTGTTTTGACGCTGTAGCTCCCTACACAATGACTCAAGTTTATCTCGCATAGAAATAGCTGAAATAAGGGCAGAATAATCACATTAATGTACAAACATGCAACACCTACTAAGTTGCAATGAAAAACATGCGGACTACATGAACCAAGAAAAAAGATCTAACATCAATATATCTACACACGTCATGAATGAAAATAACACACCTGCATCCCTTTCAGAAAGAACTTTCTGATAACTCAGAGTGAACTCCAAAAATTCCTTTTCTGTCTTAAAAGTACGCTTGGCACTTTTACGTTTTACTTCAGATGTATCCTAGAACAGAACAAGAGTTAGAAATTCGAATATTGGAGTGCTAAAACTCCAATCTGATGCCAACTAAAACATTAACAAAAAGACGACAATATCTACATAATTAGAAATACAAAGTTATTACTAAGTACTTTTCTGCTTGTTCCAGAGCTCTCTGATGCTAATGTTCCTTGTACATTGGCTGCTTGCGTTTCCACTCCTTGCTCGGTTGCTGGGGCATAAGCGTAACTATATTTATTGTGTTCAACACGAATTAATTGTGGAAAAATTATATTTCATTATAAGATGTATTACATTTTTCTACATTTTGAAATGTTTCTCCACCACATTTGTTTCCATCAGTTGAAGGAGCCAATTCCTGTTCTGATTCCACTACCAGATTATCAGACACAAAGCTCGGTGATCCAGCCTCACTCTCATCTTTACAATCCTCAATAGGCATTTTTACCAAATTCTGCGTATCAGAACCTACATATTCAGATAGTTCTACAGGAAACGTTCTCGTTAGTTCTGCACTCCCGTCATCACCTTCACATGACTGAAAGTCATCCACTACCAAATCAGGCCTCGATTCAACTTCTATTAGTCTCTCCTCCTTATAATCTGTCACTTCATGTTCCACTTCCGGTGTCACAGGTGACGAGGTTAAAGGTTCCACTGAGCTATCAACAAAACCGTCTGGTAACGAATCTGCTTCCGGCAGTTGATTCGCTGCAGGATTCTCCATTTCACCTACAGTTACAGAGGTTTATTCTCAACAGGTAAAAGAGATAACCTACACTCTCAAATCAAGACATATAAATTTCCCCCAATAAGTTTGTCATAAAACAACATATAATTATGACTTATCAGTTTAATTAAGCAATGTTGTATATACAGTCACCTCATGAACATAATAAGATTCTGCATTTTGAAATATAAACCGTACCTAAATTGTAAGGTAAAGTGTAATCTTAGGGTTTAAAACCTAATTTAAGTAATTAATAATAATCGGACCTTAAAGCGAGGTATAGATTACTCACAAATCATAAATACCTAATGAGATATACAGATTACAGACAGCTATGAATTGCTGGAATAAAAGCATACAAAACCTAATGAATCGTAATTTTGGTGAAATGGAAAATGTTTACCGAAAATTAAGGCGGTAGAGAATGAATAACACCGAAGGAGGTTGCTGTTGTTCGGTTTCAAAACTCTAAAACAGATTTGCGTTGTGTTTGCGTAGCACGTGTGTGCGTAAGCCCCAGTTTGTTTTTCTTCGTACACCGTCGGTCTGGATGTATAATGTGTTAAACGTAATTATGGTGAAATGTCCGTTTCTAAAACAAGTGGCAATTGATGTTTTTTAATATGTGTTAAACGTCTAAATAACAAAAAGAACAAATAATCCAAATTTAAATAACTTAATGAATAAAAATCTTTTAGTATTCAGATTTTACCGTTTTTGAATAGATCGCATATAATTATTTATTTTATATATTAAATGTTTAAATAATAATAACTTTTTTAAAAGTAATCTAATAAGTATTCAAAATATTTAATATGATAATTGATTTCGTAACATTAAGAGCTATTTGAGTTGAAATGGATTTTTGTTTTGTTTGGACTTTCATGGGCTTGTATGAGATTCAATTTTATTCGTAGAAAAGGGTTCCAAAAAAGGCGAGAGAGCGTTAGTTTGCTAGGGGACTACAGATTTGGACCACCATGGCTCATGGCCCATGAGTGTTTTATTCTCAATATTGTTTTGGGAAATTGATTATTACTGAGGTAGTCTAGTAGTCGGTATCATGATATCCTTATAAAAGATTTTAGGTTTAAATTTTACTAGTTGCATATCTTGAAGTGGCCAGAAAAAGGGTCGAAAATTGTCACGGGAATTAGACCCCGTACATCTGGGTAAAAATACTCACCTTCCACAAGTAACCTGAACATAGAAAACCTCATCCGTATATCGTATTGCTTTGGGAAATTAACCAAAATACCTAAAAAATACTTTTGTTTAATATTATACCCTCCATAATTTCTTTTGCAAAAAGAGGCAGACGCAAAACACAATTTGCATTTTGAGTATGCTCGTTTCAAGGTTCGTAGCCCGGACGCACACTCGTGTGCGGGATCATAACAGGTCATGACCGGGATGATTTTTTATCCGTTTTCAGTATATTTTTTTAGATTTCTAAAGTTTATACAAATAATATAACCCTAACATAAGTTGATCGTCACCTTATTTCACAAATTTTCTCAATGGCACTCTCATTTTTTGTTGGTTAAAAACGTAAGAAAAGACTTTTTAGATTTTTTTAGATAAGATTTTCGCAACTGGATAATATTGTGTTTGTGATTGTAATGTTTTCAATCAATTAAATGAATGTTAAAGTGAATAACAAGGAAAATTACTAAGACAAATAAAACACAACTAATATAAACATAAGGATTACAAGTGTTGTCATTACAATTTTAAGGGTGACTCATATCTACAATTAGTTGAGATGCTTCTAATCCGACCTTCCCCTTTGATTTTCTGGATCTTGATTGGGAACTTGATCAGCTCGGTTGGTTCGTTCTATCCTTAATGGCCATGCAAATTATTTTTTTTCCGGCGGCAGCTGCTGGGAGTAGGTGAGGGGAGGGTGGGGGTAGTGGTGGGGGAGTATGAGTGAAGTATAAATAAAGGGGGAAGGTATAATATATTTGGAAAATATGCGGGGTGAAAATGAAAGTTTGTTAGGAGACATGTGTCACATTTTAATTGGTGGAGAAGTTGCTCACTTTTACCCAGTGTTTTAAAACCCGGTTTTTGAATCGACCCGGAAAGACCACCGGTTCCGGTTGGACCGGTCGGACCAGTCAAACCGGATTGTTGACCAAGCCCAACAGGTGTCTTGCTGTTATATTTCGATACCCCAAGTAGCAGGTGTCTTGTTGTTGTATTTCTGTAGCCTAAGCCCAACAGGAGTCTACGTTTATGATGCCATCCATGCCATCCATTTAATCCTTTATACCATCTCTGTCTCATCCCCAAATCCCATCTCCGTCTCATCTTTTTCCATCTTTCAAACAACTACCACATTCATGAAGCAACAACAACATCACCTTTACCTTTAACCACCGATCATCACCTTCGACCACCATTATCAACATCGTCACCCATCATCAACTCCGCTTATGTTTGTACAGATCTTAAAGCATCTTACTTTTTTTGTAAAGATCTGAAAGTTGTTTATACAGACCACTGTTTAGATCTTAAATATTTCGTAAGCTTACGGTGGTGGCTGCGGTGATGGTGGCTGGAAGCTTACGCTGGTGACTGCTAAGGGTTGCGGTGGTGCCTGCTTGGGGTTGTGGTGGTGGGCGAAGGGTCTTGTGGTGGTGGTGGTAGTCAGAGGGACGGAGGGACTAGTGGTAGTGGTGGTAACTTTAGGGTTCAAGAACAAAAATGAAGGAACAAGGAAGTAGGTGCAAGAAGATATGAGTCACAAAAATTAGTCTCATTTATGTTTTAATTTTTTTATAAATATATATATATATATCTATAAAATCGGGTCAAATACCGGTCCGGGTTACCGGGTCAAACCGGTCCGACTGGTGAAGCGGCTGTGTTTGACCGAGTTTGACTTCCATGTTCGCTCAGTGCTATTTCGCTCGGTCTAGTGATTGGGTCGCGATCTGACCGGTCCGACCCGAGTTTAAAAACCTTGCTTTTATCCTCCTAAAAGAGACTGTCGTGTTGAACCCTTCTCATTTTTTATATGTACATCAAACAAAAATTTTCTTAATTTATGAACTTTCTATGTTATCTTGAAGATATTGGCACTAAAAAAAACATTATTGCATTAGTCGAACAAAATTAATATAAATAATGCATAGTTTTGTAATTTCTTTTTTCATATAATTATAATTGATTGATCTTTATAAAGTTGAGCAATCATATTTGCATTATATATATCATTTGCTTTTTAACTACTACAAATATTATTTCTTTTGTTATTCTAACAAAATAACATCTACATAAATCTTTGGTAAAACTTAATACAAAAACTACTTTTACAATATAAAACATGTTACTGTTATATCAGAATTCAGACAAATTAGTTAATAATAACAAAATAAAATAAACAAATCAATACTCAGCAGAGGTAGTAAACACACATTGTGGATATTTTAACTGATGAAAAGGTCAAAGTCATACTTCCAAAAGCGATTCCCATTCATGGTCGAAGACATGCAATCGACCTTTCAAAGACAGAATTCAAACGGGCCCTACACGTCATCATCTGATTCTTTCCGGCAAGCGTTTTGCCGTCACCACCATCTTCTGCCACCGGAAACATCCTCGACGGCATTAGCCGTCCCTGTCTCTCTCTAATCGAACTCATCTGCATCTCAGGCATAAACTTCACCGACCCAAACAAAAACATCCTCCGCTTTGACTTCGAAGTCAACGGTGTGGCCTTCCCTTTCTTCAACAACTTCACATGGTGACGTGGCGAACTGTGATCATGATTCGAAACCGATCGCACTGGAAACCTGTGATCTATTCGCCGTTCAGGCAGCCTTAATGATGATGATCCAAAAAGCGAGATGTCTCCGGTTTGATCAATTGGATTGGATAAATTTGGGAAGAATTCAAATAGGTCTTGGCCGGATGAAACTTTAGGGCTGCTGCGATTGGAATTAGTGGCGGTTTGATCGTACATTTGAAAGTCACGGAACGAGAGAGCATCGTCGTCGTTTTCATCGTTGAAATTGGTATCAGTTTTAGGCTCCATTAATGTTGTAGAATTCATGTTAATATCAGTATATATAAAGTTTAATATAGAGATTAGAGTGGTACGAAATTATGAAGATGAATATTATTTTGATATGAGTTAGGTGTTGAAGCACATTACTCGTAGTATATGATAACTTATGTATGCATATGTATTATGTATATGTATACTAGATTTAACCTGTGCGATGCACGACCATTTAAATTAAATAATTTTTATATTCGTAATTTTTATAAGTTCATAGTTAATATTATTTTTCAATTAGTGTTTAAGTAAGATTCATAGATTTTTTTATTAATTAATTTACATTTAAATATTATCTAACTCTCTCTAAATTTATTTTTTACTTTATCTTTTAAATATAAATAATTGTTTATTTTTAAATTATGAGAGGCCGTCACATGTCATTTTACCTATGTGGCAAAATATAGAGCAACATTTTATTCTCCTTTAGTATATATATGGATACGTATAATGACGTGTCGGTGTATGTAACGACTTTTAAAATGAGATGGGCAGTGGAGTAATTTCTTTATAGTTTATGTAAATATAATTACTATAGTGTATTTTTGTATAAAATGACAATATTATTTTTGTTAATTACTCATCTTTTTATGACATGTATATTAAATAAGGTTGATATTGAAATTTTAGTTAAATATATCTGTCTACTTTTAAAAGTGAATAATAAATTTGAAACGTCTATATTAAACATCAACTATAAATATAAAACAAAAGGAGTATTATTTTAAAATTTTAATCAAAAAGAAAATAAAAAAAAATTAAAATTGTTCTGATAATTTTGTACTTTTGATTGTTTAAACTCTTAATATATTGTAACAATATCTTAGGAGGTGTGCTTATTTTTCAATAATCATTCATACTAATCTATGGGAACATATGTTCAAACATACATTATATTATATTATCAAAAAAGTAAAGTTATTATAAAATTATATTATAATGAATAAGAGCATCTTTAATGTAAAATTTTTAAAGCTTTTCCAAAATGACATGTAATTTTTATAAGAAAACTTTTAAAAAAACCTTTAACTTAAATGAGAAAAAAAAATTAATTTGATTCTTTCATAAAAATTATCTTCATAAATCTATAAAAATAATTTACTTCAAAAGCAAGAGAATCTCAAGCTTTTAATAAGAAATTTTTTTCTCGGATGACTGAAAGTTAATTTAAAGCTTCTTTTGTAAAAAAAAAGTTTTAGAATTTTTTTTCTATAAATAAAAAGTTAATTTAATTTTCTATCAAACCTCAGACCGAATTAATAGTTGTACTTCAACATCAATTAAAAAGATTTAATTTTAAAGGCTAATTTTGAGTGATAACTCGCCCTCAAAATGTGACCAATGAGGCAAGATGATTCTTAAGATGGAGAGGTCTATTTCAATGTATTGCAATTCAGGCCAAAGGTTTTCATAGTGACATGCCAACATCTCAGTCAAGTTCTATGAGTCTTAACCATGTTTCTTTTTGATGGAGATCTACACAAGCTGCCCTTACTAATTTTGTACAAACCATGCATTCACATATTCCACTTCATAATGTTTTAGAGAGATTTCTAATTGTTTATCTTGGTTAAGTAGATCTATTGTCATTCACCAGTGAGTACCGAGACGAATTGATTTAATATTTGATCACTTGGTTTAGGTATTTTTTTAGGGTATGGTATATGTATTTTTAAAGTCTTCTTCAATATATTGTTGACGAGATTATCTATTTATATATATTTCGTCTTTTGTCAAGAAAATAAAAATAAAAAATGAAAGATTTAATTCGATAAGTATAACATAATATACATAAAAATAAAATCTCCACAAAATGACGTAAGAAGAAAATGAATTCTAGAATAAAGATAGTGACTTGAGCGGTTTACCCGTCCCAAAAAAAGTCTTTCAACAGATTTGACTGTAGATCTAACTTTACTCTAGTTAAATTGTTTCGGTGGACTGATTGCTAAAAACAAAAACAGCCTCACACGCTTTCTCCTTAATTTTCGTTTGTTTAATGTTCATTTTAAATGTTCTAATCTAAGGTAGATAGATTTTCAGATATACACTAGTCAAAAGGTCGATTCATTTTGAGAGTTTTGTACTATAAAAAATAGGTCCCTTAGATCGTTCTCAACCGTTATCGTATTACTTTCGTGTTAGTAATGTCACTTCAGCGTCATCTCAGCACTTCTCAAACTGACACAAAACCGACATACCCGTATCAACCATGAGTGTTTCACTTTAATTTTTGGGTTCCACATTTACTAATATACTTCTATATATACACACTAAACAAATCAAAACAAACAAATTAAACAAAGTGACAGAGATATAAGTTGCGTCGCCAAACTGACGAGAAGCAACCGACACACCCAACTGACACGTTGGTGCCAATGGTGTCAGTTAGTGACATACAAAAAACGAACAAACTGACTCACCGTTGTTTGACGTCTTAAAAGTGAAATTTTTTATATCTAAACAGATGTCGATTTTAGTTAATCGTGTCATTAGATTCGTAATATAAGTTTGATAGCAACTTGTATATTTCTTATATAAACATTGCATGTAGCTTATATTCATTATATAAAACTATTTTGAAATCTTCAAATGTGAAATACGTCATTACAATCCAAAATATAAATTTTATAATATCATACTTTAAACTAATTATGGACAAATAGCTTATTTTCATCTGAATAGTTTAGCTGTTAATGTGGTACAATAATATTTCATGCTCAGACATAGTTTTTTGCTATAACAAATTGTTGACATTTTAACATATCCTTAAACAATATTATATTACATAATCGATAATACAAACATAACTTTGTTGACAAACTTTGAAACGTAACGAGTAATATAAGAACATTTGCAAACAATTGAGAGCCTCTAAATGACAAATGATTGTAAAAGAGGTCTTCTTCCCCATACGTACTGTAAGTGGTAAGAAATAAAATCCACTTCATTAAAATTAATATTTAAGCTATGTTTACAATTATGGATTCACTAATTAGGTCGTGATTTTACGAAATGTAATTTCTCCATCAAATAACATCTTTGAATGACCTCAATCGTACAAAAGTTAATTTATCTTTAATGTTAAATTTTTGGAATTTAAAGCCCTGGTAAATTGGAGATTCTGTGCGGTCCTAACGTACTCTTAGATTCGGGCCTGACAGTAGTAAATATATAGTCACGTTTGAGAAACAATAAAAAAACGCTAGACAATTCACGTATATGAGCAACAAGTGGTCCTACCCACTACAATTATCATGCTAGCACGTCAATCATATGCCAAACGTACAATGCATAGAAATCTTGTTAATTATGGTTTTGTGATACTATTAATTCACCAGTATCGAGATTGAAAAACAAATAGAACAAAATAATTAATAAATTAATTAGATTTTCAGACAGAGTATATTTGCCGACTACTAAACATGCATGTTGCTTTTAGCCTAGCTAATTGGTTATTTTGAATATATTTCTATTTATACATGTACGTACGTACACTTTCAACTCGTTTAATGGTTCACATAATTGTTTTTGGTGTACCTTTTAGCTAAAGTCTGTTAATCGTAATAGTAGAGTGTTTTATACTTGTTTCAACTAGAGAGAGACTGAATTGAAATATGATACTTAATTATTATTAATTACTAATTTTATTATTTAAACTAAGCACAATATCATTGTCTTTGGTTCAGTCAAGGTCAATTCATTAACGGCTTTTCACTGTTTTTCAAAATGTTGATTTTTCAGTTGTTCTAGTAAATAGATATTAGACATTTAGACAAGACCATTTCATTTTATTTTCAGGTTATCTAGAATTCTTCCCACCTTACTAGTTCTTTGTGTTTCTTCATCTACATCCCAAATAATAATCTATCTTATATATGTAGACACATACACATATAGACGTATTGTTTTTGGTGTACCTTCGTAGGTTTGATTTTCTGACCGAGTTGCAAGTAGTTCAAGAGCAAGAGACTCGATAATGTACTACTTGATTTTGAAAGACATTTTGAAGTTCCACAAAAGACGAGTGATTCATGTACAACCTAAGACTTGACTGGCAATGACATCGGTCATTATAATGGTTTCAAAGTCATTTTCGTAAATATAATCACCACCAAGATAGATAATCATATCTGCAACTACGATTTATATATAATATTATAAAAACTTAGCAATTAATGAAAGAAAATTAAAAGGAAATAATGTACTACCCAAAATAGTATTGTAAGGGAAATTTAATGCAGGTACATAATTTATGATTTTAAAGCATCAGTAGTTCGTACCACTCTTCAGAGTGGTATAAATTGACATATCCGCAATTTGCTTTTTCACTGCATTACCTATGCTCGCCTCTAGCTAATAATTATCTAGATGGGTTAAGCCCATTAGACATCTTTGAGCTCGGCCCACTATTACGGCCCAAATATCATAATCAAAATCAAATCACTTGAAATCGTATCCCAGTCTCTTTACGTTAATCTAATGAAACCCAAAGCCGTCCTCAGTCTTCGCTGCTTGGTTTGCGTTCAATTCGTTTCCCAAAATATTATGGGTTCTAACCATCTAATAAAGGTAAATTAAAATTATTGCATGTTCTACCAATCAGAGACGTTATGGCATTCGAATTTCAATTGACAAACGTTATAGTCCATTTCATAAAACAGGTTCTCCATTGTTTTTTTTTTCCTTCCAAAATTCACAAACGTGATTGTACATTCAAACTCCGCAAGGAAAAGAACTATCAAAAACGTGATAAGTTTTGTGGTTGTTTATGAAACGTTACAACTTTTTATTTCTCAACTTTTCCTAACCACTAAGGTCCAAAAATATATTAACAGTGACATAATTAAATTATAATCTCATATAAGAACATTATTAGTTTAATTAATGAATGGTGAAATAAATATATGGTAGGTACCCAATTCATGCTGGATTTCTTCCGGGTGACTGACGACCTTCTAGTACCACACTATAAGTCTATAACACACCATTCACGATTAGTTCTATATGTCCACTCTTTTCCCTCCATTTTCTATATATAACCTATTCATTATATATTCTCCCCTTGCAAAAAAATCTTAAACAGCATTCAAGAGATTGTATAAAACAACGTTACTTTAAGACATTCGAAAACAATATCATGGACGAATACAAGGATGAAGCAGATGAGACTCTTTCTTTATCAGATCTTCAAATGGACGAAAATACGGCCACTTCAGATGAAGTAGTAAATCCAAATAATTTCTATCAAGATTTCTTTGGGTTTTCCGGTGAGGAATCATTCTCCAAGGTGGAGGAGACAAACCCTAATTTTCGATCAAATTCGGGATCCTTTAGATACATGCGGTTTAAAATAGCTTCAAGCACAGGCAGTTGGAGGTCAAAGTCTTTATCGGTGATGGCATCTAAGAGCAAGTCTAGGTGGCATGTTTTTATGTCTGGATTTGGATCAAGTAAGTTTCCAGCCAAGATGGATTTGATTGATATTAAGAGTAGGCAACTTCGTTCGGGAAGTATAACGAAGGTGTCTGAAAACCTGGAGAAGGAGGACAGTGACGGCCGGAGAACGAGTGGCAAGAAGGTGTGGTGGCGGTTGGTTGATGTTTTAGGATGTGGTGGTGGATATGAAAGAAACACCAAGGTGGTTGTTTGAAGTTTTTGCCATTGATTGAGTTATTATTATTAGTTACTTTCTTTTTTTTTTTGTTAAAAATATAGTTGTTTTGATTACTTGCGACTTGATGTATTGTTGTGAATTGTGATGCATATAGAAATATATGCAATTGAATTGAATTATATGTATATAAAGTGTTAATGTTAACATGTGAATGAAGCATGATCTGGTGTGAAATGGAAATCGTTAATTAATCCTTCAAGATGTGATTTCATGTTAGTTATCCATGTAATAGGATATTAAGAAGATTGGTCTTGACGGCTATATCCTTTGTTGACTTTGAATAGTTTGTGGTCAAGTTTTCAACAAACAACTTAATTCTTCCCGTAACTTAGCTACCAACTACCACCATCCATCATTGCAAACCACCGCTCACCTCATGTACCCCTTTGAATCATCATCACTTCATTTCCTCCCTTAATAAATCTAAATAAAGAAAACGAAGATTTAGCATGAATTTACCAACGTTTGTGTACCAATTTGATTTGGTAAAAAAAGAAATTCATACACAAATGTACAAATAAACATATTGAAAAGAATGTTTTGGAAAAATACTCTGGAACTTACAAGTTACTAATTTAGGATATATGGTATCTTATAACGATGGTTCAGTAAAATTTCCAAGATATATATCAATTAAATTACGAATTTCCATTTATTTGATTTGCAATTTAAATAAAATGGAATATAATAAAATCAATATCAATGCCAACCTCCAGATTTTATTGGCATAAGAATTGAACAACTACTAGAGCGTTTGTCACAATCTTAAATTTTCAACACGGCTACGTATAGTGCGTGCATAAATGTCTTAATAATTTTCACATCCGTCTTTAAGATATTTGTCACATCTAGAACCCCACAATTAACCAACGCGTAACCTACAAGTCTACAACGATTACCATCAATAGTAAGATATTTTCAGCACCGTAATTCCCCTTTATTTATAATATAATATAATCTACATTATGTAGTCTTCGTGTATTTATAATAACAAGTGAACAGAAAATAAGAACTAAATCATAAAAACAAACATATATACAAAAATATTAATCTATATAGGGTTGAATCAAAGAATTGAAGACCTTGTCTTTCGGTGAGGTTAAGATTCACGACAACATGGCGGGAAAATAAGAACGTCCAAAAGAAAACTAGAGAAAAGAAAATTTGAGTCTCCAAAAAGGTCCAAGTGGGAGGTGTTTATGTTCGCGTTCGGGACAGGTAAGTTTCTGTTAAAATGAATGAATCTTATTTGCAATCTTAGTTGGAATAGGTTGTTATATACTTGCATTGTTGTTTGTCCTTTTTACGTTTGCAAGGTACAGAGGTGTAAGAATTAAAGTTATGTGCTAGCCAACATATCTTTCAGTACTTGGAGGGCTGCATGTGGTCAAGTGTATCTGTATAGGGTTTAGGTTGTAAATTATATTGTAAAAAATATTATTCTTATTTTTATCTTCATTATTACTCTTTTGTATTTTGTTTGTTTTCTCTCTCATTTTTCTGTACAGAAACCCTAGCTTCTGTTTGATGCGTGTTCTAGTATAGAGGATCGGACTCTTATACTTCTGACGGTTTATTATCGGGTGACTAAAAGGTCTTCACGAAAAAAGTCATAACTTGAGTTACGAGGCTATGTTTTAGGCCCATGACCTCTGCAAAGTCTCCAAAGGCAGCTTACCCACTTTCGAGAACACCTTCTAGAAGGAGATATGAGATATTTTATGTTTTTTATGATTTTGTTTTTGGGTTTGTGTTTGACCCATAGTTCCCTTTAGGCATATTTGAAATTCTGGTTCTTTTTAGGGTTTGTTGGAGATCATGGGACAATCAGTTATCATTTTATGAAATTTGATTTTTCTATTAAATTGTGTTCATCATTTGAGTTGAATCAATAATAACCACGATAGTTTTTAAATCAATGTGTGTTGGAAGAGGTTAACCTGGTATTTTGTAAACCAACATGTTTAATATGCATTGTTCTTTTTTACACTGCATCACTGTTCTATGAGATTTGTTCGAATGTAAATAGTTCATGAATAAAAGGTCTAGGTGGTGAGTTGTGAAAGTGTTTTCTTATAGAGTGATTTTACTCTTGTATTTGAGCTTTGCCCGATTATGGTAAATTATTCTGTGCATTCTTGCGTCATCTTTTTCATTGTATGATTCTTAACGGTTTCCAACTAAGATTGAGTTGAATGATATGCAAAGCAGACAACTTCGGCAGCATAGTACGAAAAATATGTCCGAGGACGCTGATGATGAAAGTAATAGTCGAAGATGTGGTGGCTGTTGATTGATGTTTTCAGAGGTGGTGGCAGATATGATGGAGACGCGGCCATGAAAGACTTACGAGCGTCGCTTCACTCACTTTAAAAAATTGATTGATTCTAGTATAAAAGGAAAAAATTGCTAACATCTTTTTATGATAGAATATTAATTGATCTAAAAGATATAGTAACATTTTATTATGGTAAGGTATTTATTCCGAATTTTTGTCTTCTTCTCCTTCTCTAATAAGAATTTTTAATAGAAAATAATAATCAAATTAATGTAAACCAAAATAATTAAGCTAAGTATATCAAAATAATTAACGTTTTCAAGTAATTAAACGTCAAAATCGAAAACTGCATATTATGTCAAGAAAGTTAAGAACTGAACTGTGTAAGATGATCATCACTATATATGGACCCTCAATTCAAAACAATAAGATTCCTTTAGAAAAACCTCGAGCAAAAACAATAATCTTACTAAATAAAAATAAAAATAAAAATAAAAATAATATGTTATTTTTAGATAGAAAATAAAAGTTGTATAGGTGCTTTACATAAGTTGCATGCGCAAGGTGCCAAGGTTGTCGGGTTCATACCACTTGCATACGTATATTTAATCAGGTTTACTTCAAATTTTATTATTTAAAATACCAATTGCACTACAATTTGTAATTCTTTTCATTAAGTACTCGAATTAATAAAGATTTCCACATGCATTCACCACTAAAACACGTGAGTTTAACTATCTTAATTATGTTAACTTTACCTAAATCAAACACTTATTCAACTGTTTCTCTTACAAAAAAACAAAAAGGCTTACAAAAGCAAGTTATACACATAGCATGAATCCATTATAATTTTCAAAAAAAGTAGGTTATGGTCAACTTAAGTCCCTTTTAGGCTTCATTTGACGGCCATGGCCTTCTAGTAGAGTTTCATGCCCACTCGAAATAGTCATCCTTATCAACCCAACAAGCATCATCAATGCCTTTTACACGTCATCAATTCGACAACCCTTCTAGCAAAACATTTTAATTTTAAGAATTGATACACTAGCTAGGACCTTATATATATATACCTATCTATATATATATAACTGTATACCAATAATTTTACAAATCATATTTCAAACACTTCAACAAACTACTTACATTCAAAATGTTGAACAACCAAATGCATAACACCATGCAAGCTTATGACATTGATGATATAGAGGACACACTATCTCTCTCTAACTTTCACATGGAAGACGATACAAGCGATTCACAACAATTTTCTTCATCGTCCTCTTCTTTATCATCCGATCAAGATTTCTTAGGGTTTTTTAGTGAAGAATTAAGTCTCAATACTAAGTCGCCTGAAAACATTGTCTTTTGTGGAAAGGTGGTGTCGTCAGGACGACCTATTTGGGAACCGGAAACTAAGAGCAAAACAAACCCGTTATTTCGTTCAAAATCAGATTCTTTTAGATTCATGCGCTTGAATGTTTCTTCTTCAAAGTCAAACAATTTGAGGACAAAGTCAATGCCAACTAAATCGGAGTCATGCAAGTCAAAATTTATGGTGTTTATGTTTGGGTCCAGATCAAGTAGGTTTCGAGATAAGGTGGATATAAGTGACATTAAGAGCAGGCAGCTCCGGCAGCAGAGTTTGACGACGGTGCCAGCTGGATGGGTTGATGGTGGCCGAAGAAGTGCGAACAAGGGGTGGTGGCGGTTTGTTGATGTTTTAGGATGTGGTAGTGGATACGAGAGATACACCGTGGGTTCAATTAGTTAATTGTTAAGGCTTAATTGGTTTGGTTTTGGACTTGGTTCCGCAAAAGATTAGATTGGCATGTGCTATTAAAAAAAGAAAAGGAAGTTTGTTAGTGTCATTGGTGATCTTTTTACTTTTAGCGTCATTGGTGATTTGTAGAGTTACTGTATTTTTTATTTATTAGTGCACGTACAAATGAAATTTACAGTTCATAGAGTATTTTTAGTGTTTGCATAATTGAAGGAAGAGATGTTTCACTCTGGTTACTTTATACAATGGTAATATTTTTTTTTTTGATATTAAATATGTTTAAAATATCTAAAGTTAAAGATGTATACTTAATTCATATTTTGAATCGCACATAAATCTATTTTTTTCTCTGTCCTCTTCTTCATAGATAATTCTACCATGTACACTAATCGTTGTATCGTATCTAACAGTGAAAATTAGAAAAATATATTTAAGCACATAATATATATATATATATTTACTAGGACTTATTTAAGTATGTAGTACATATATGCATCTATCCGCGAACTATCACAAAGTTAAGATTCTGGCAAGACATTGAATTGACTCTTAAAGAAAAGAAGGAAAAAGAAGGAATTTTTAATAAAGTTTAATAAATATTGTTGTAATGAAAGAATTTTTATATAATTAGACAAAGAAAAGAAGGAAAAAGTAAAGAAAAGAAGAATTTTTATATAGTTTGATAAAGAAAAAAAGAAGAAAGAAAATAATAAATACAAAGAAGATGAATTAATATACTAAAGTAAAAGGGGGTTTGGAAAAGAGTAAAAAAGTAACTAAATGGAAGGAGCAACAGCTAATCAGATAGAACAGATGACCTCTTTCTTTGGTGGAACAAGACATTAGCACTAAGCTATACGAGGGCAACACTTAATATTATTTGTGTCTAATATATTTTAACGCTAGTTGCAAAAATCTTGTATGGGTAGCTGCCCTCACTGCTTACATGCTGGTAAGGTCACTATATCCATATGTACGTTTTATGACTTCTAAGGCTTACTTGAGATCTCTGTGATAACGGGATTTGCAAGTTCATACAATCAAAAATCGATCTTATATTGTAAAACTACGATGATATTAATAAAAAATAATAAAATGAAGATTAGACTTTGTGATTAGCTAATCATTCTTCGCTTGAAATTAAATTAACAATCTAGTTAAAGATTAAGTTGTTAACGAACATAAGAGCAAAATAAACAAAATCTAGAGATTAAGGTAACTTGTGTAACTTTTTCGGTATTTCTCAAAATTTTCAACTTTGGGTAATTACATGCATATCATCATCATATCACATAATTATGCATATAAGCTAATAACGTGCTCTTAATTGGTACTCTTTAAGTCTACTAGGTTCTAGGTAGCTAGTGTATGTAGCCACGTACAAAAATAAAATGATGTACAAGAATTGATTATTTACAGGTAAATTAGTCATGCATGCAGCTAATTATTAATATTAAGGATCGAGATATAGTGTTTCATCCGCCGCTGGTTTCGTGTTGCAACGCCTGCTTATGTTTATCACGATGTAAAGACCAGCCAAGAATAGCTTGTAGCCTCGCGTTTAATAAAAGTGTCGCATATTGTTTTTAAGGGGGGATGGAGGGAATGTATAAAGAATAAATAGGCATGCATGAGTTTCAAGTTTCAACTGTCAATTTTTCACTCAATCGAGAACATTAAATGCTTTGGAACAAGTTTCGGTTAGTTATAATATATCCAAAATATCTAACAATACTAATAAAATAATAACGTATATTATAGAAGAGGTCCAAATATACACTCTACTAGTCCAAAGCACATAGTCAAACTAAAGATCGACCAACTAATATAGTCACACTTGTCACCCAAAAAAATTATTCATCGTCAAACCTTCTTATCAATCATTTAAATTTCTTCCCTTCTAGTAATAAAAAAACCTTTTTTTAATCTTATGTTTTGCAATCTCTCTCACTCAATATATATAGATCCATAGTCTCTCTCAACGTTCACAAAACACATCACACATTTACACATTTCTTCAACAAACTTTTCATCAACTAATACCAAATTTAATATAACTAACTAAAACCATGGAAGATCATACGCATGACGAAATCGAGACACTTTCTTTCTCAGGCCTTCATATCGACGACAATAACATCGATGCAGAAGAAGTTTCTGGAGCGAATCAAAACTCATCGTCTTCCTCATCGCCATCTTCGTTTGATCAAGAATTTTTAGGTTTTTTCAATGAAGAATGGAGCCGTCATCACTCTAACAATACTTCACTCGATGACATCATTTTCTGTGGAAAAATAGTTTCTTCAAATCCAAATATTACCAGAAATAGGAAGCCAGAAACCAATAGCCAGACGAGCCCGTTATTTCGCTCAAGTTCTGATTCTTTTAGATTCATGAAATATGATACAAGTCAAAGTACTCCGAGGTCAAAGTCATTGCCAAAACGATTGCCATCATCATCATCTTTAAACAAGTCAAAATGGCACCAAGTGCTTATGTTTGGATTTGGGTCAGGCAAGTCTCCGACTACAATGGATATGAGTGACATAAAAAGCCGGCAACTTCGACGACAAACTATTACCACAACAACGGTGTCCGAACAAAAAAGCCTAAAGAAAGGTTGGTGGCGGTTAGTTGATGTTCTAGGATGTAGTGGCGGATATGAGATTAGAGACACCATGGTGGTCATTTGATGATTCTTTGTTTTGATCTAGCTAATTAAACTATAAAATTATACATGTAATTTTAGACTATTGGGTTTTAGATTTAGATTCCTTTTGGTGTTTAGTGTAGTCTTGAATTTGTATATAGATCCACTTTTGTTGGGTTTCAACTCGTGCTTGATATATCTATATTTATGATAATCAAATTGGAGATACGTATCTACATTCATACATATGGACAACAATCATACGAATATAATAAGAACATGATGATACATCAATGAATACCTACCGTATATTTATATTAACCCTTCACTTGCGGGCGTAATAACTTGACAAGCTAAATAATTCATTGAATATATATATATATATATATATGTGAGAGAGAAGGAGTGACATATATGCGTATATAGCATATATATGCAATAATGCACATACATCATCATGTCTCATAAGAAAATCATGTATATTTGCTAGAGTATATTCGTAAACCATCTCGATCTTGCGTGCTTAATTTGACCATCTAAATAACTAACCGATTGCGACGCATATTTAAATAACAAACCATTATCTAAATACAAATAACCCTAACGGGTTGACAAATCATCAAGTGTTGGCTTGGCTATCATTCTTCTTTTAAAAAGGGAGCTGGGTTAAAAGCAATCCGCGCTTTGGTGTAGGACTTCGGTTTGGCACACGTACGATAGTATTTCCATTTGGTTATCTGAACCTACTTTTGCAGTTTTGGGTGAATTTTGATTTTGATACATGCTCGATCTCATGCAGAATTTTTACAGTTCAATGTACAATTTTAATTTTGAGGCATCATAGCATGTGTTAGCAGGAGTACATATCCTTCCACTTACTACTTCTTCTGGGGTATTTGATTTATACGATACTAAAATTAATATACACACTACAATGTCTCTGAGTAAATGGATATTGTACAATACTATAATGTGTAAAAATCAATTTTGGTGTTACACAAGTCAATACCTACTTTTATGAGGTCATGCCAACTTAACCTCCTATAGAAGAGATTTTGCTCGTCTCGAGTGGGTGGGTGATCGGGTCTTATTTACATACATAGGCGGTTTAAGTATTAAATATTTAATGCAAATTATTGAGATAGACGTAATTTATTTGCGCTATTAGCCTTTTTTATCAATCGACACACAAAGCTGCTACTTTATCGTGATATGTAAAGGAAATTATGTTTGACTTTGCTTTGATTTTAGATTGCATGTGATTTTAAAAGTCAATGATTTATTTCTACTCCACTTTTATCTTCGCAGGGTATCATTTTTTACAGGAGGTGCGTATTTTCTACGGGGGTTGTGTATTTTCGAACATAGTAAAACTTACTAAACCGCAAATTTGCACATTACATGCCTCACAATATTTCTCATCCTTGGACCTCTATTTCTCTTTCACATACTGAACTCATTGCCTTCTAGCTTCAAATATTTAATCAGGCCATTTAAAAGAATGATTTAGTAAATATAATGAAATAATAAATAAAATTCATATAAAAATATTAATGAACATACTTTTGAACTTATACTTTTAGACAAGTTTAGCATAGACTACGAAATGTTCCATACACAGTATCTTAAGAACAAATATCTATGAAAGACCACCAATCTATCTGTTCGGAACAGAAACAAGTGAAAAATATTTAGTAATATATTATTATTTTACTTTAAGTATTTGCTTGAAAATGATTAAAACTGGTGTGGGCTGAATACACGTGACAAGTTGATCGTAAAAAAAAAATGTATGTTAAGTTGGTTTATACAACAAGTAAATATTATCTCAATTTAACTTGGTAATTATGATCATCACTTGAACGTAAAAAATTGATGATTGTATGTGTATGTGTTTAGGGTGTTTTGATTCGCAATCATATTAACATCTTATTAAGGATCAAACATTTTTATTATAATATGTATAAAATCGAAGGTTCGGTTCTTGGACATTATATCGTGACAAGATATCGAAACAATACATACTTATAAGGAGCATTAATTTTTACTAATTTACTCAAAAGTTTTATCAACAAAACAATCATTAACTTTTTGATAGTCTTTTTGTAAGAAAATACATTAAATACTTTTATCGAAAGGTATAGATCCATTATGCTGAATGTAGTTTAGAGCATATTTTCTGTAGATTGAAATTGAAAAGATTCTTCTTATTGAAATATTATAGATGTTTACTGCAGATCGAGTACGGATTAAGAGCTGATCAAATAAGATGCAAAATACAATTAACCTAAAATCCCGATGCGGAGGACAGGCAATTTAAATCTCGTAATAATATATGTCGTGAAAAAAAATTAAGTGTTAAAAGAGTAGAAGCTTCTTAATTAATCGTTATAAAAAACTTAAATGACTCAAATATAGTTTGTATATGTTTTTGGTTCAATTTGATTCGGTTAATTCGACTATGGTCCATATTATATGTTTTTGTGATCGGATCCGATCTCCTATTATATGTTATTGTTTATTTATTACTCCTTAATATATAAAATTCCTTAATTGAATAAATGGAACGGTTTCTTGTCATATAATATTGACGATATATGAATGGATAATGTAAATTCGAAATAACTGGGTAGGTACATGAACACGCGTGACCGTACAAAATAAAACAAAAGTTTTAAATAGTTTCACAAAAATATGCAGATAAATAATTAAAAAGTAGCAATCTAGGAATCTCTAATATTATTCGGAAACGGAAAATGAACCTCATAATCGTCTTCGTCTTTCTAGCTAGACTTACATATGAGCACTAATTCCGGTTATAGTTATGCTTAATTTTTATTATACTGTATATATTGTAGGGAATAAATTAGGGTACCCGAATTATTTCCATTATAATAATGAATTGTAATATAATACAAATATAATTGTATAATACAAAGGTAATATTTATACAATTGTAATTATGAAATGTAATAAAACAACGTAAATGAGTAGAGAAGGATATGAATAAAGGATATTCATTAACGAATGATGAGTCGAGGTCTGCGTTAGACACAGTTCCCTTAAAACATATTCACCGTTTGTTTTTTAGAATACAATGACCGAAACAGTAGTACTGTTAGACTTGAAACACTTGCCCGAAAATGTTGTTGTAGTTGTTCTTCCTGAGCGAACCAGTATGTTTGGTCCTTGTCTAACTAGAATTGTTAGACATCTAACATGACTCGAACAAAACTAACAAACTTACAAGAAAAACTAAAAGTATGAACTTGTGTGTTTCATTTGTGCTTAAAGGTTCATCATTTTTCTCATCATCTCCTAATAGAAAAGGGCTTCTATTATACTGAGATAAAAAAAAATAGAGGAGGGAATGTAAAGACCACCTTAGTTACAACTAATGAAATGTCACGTTAAGTTGCAACCTTTCAACTCTTTCGCCATCAATTGTCATTCAAACACATTCATTTTTCATCATATTGATTTTTCTAAGTGCACGTGTGTTAATTGACAAACATATTGAAGTTATTGCTTTAAATAAACCAAAAGTTCTTGATGGTTTTCTAAAGTTAACAATAATCCCAAAAAAATATGCTAAGTTCAATTATATGGAAAAAAAATTCTAGTCAAATGGATGATACGTAACTTTAAAGTTAATTATGAATCTCTCGCAAAAACAAATTGAGTTTACAGACCATAGTTTTGTTTCTTCTTAATATTCTAACTTGTATAAATCATATCGATCCGACGGACTAATGGTATAAAAGTTAACTACGTTGTATAATCTAATGAGAAAATGGCTACGAGTTTGGGAGCGATTCAGTTTGTCGTTTCTATTTGTAGAAGACCAGACACCAAATTTGGTGCGCTCGATAATTCACTACGACTGCGATTCTAGAATACTATCACCAAATTTGATTAGTCTTTGATACTCCATTTAAAAATAAAATAATACAAAAACCATTATTATTTTATAATCTGAAATACTTATTAAGAATTTATCCATTTTATCTTAAAACTTAACAAAGTGAAGATAAAAAAACCTCATTATGCCCTCAATTAAACACATAAAATAAAGTTAACTAAACATTAATTAACTAAGATATAATACTATTATGCAAAATCAATTACATAATAACATTCATACAAAATGAAACAAATAATTCCCTTACTATAATTTCTCTATTCAATACAAAATCACTAGATACAAATAAATTGAACTACCTTAAACTATATAAACAAACTTGATATTCACCATACAAAATATATTGCGTTTCCGTCGTATCGCACGGGTTACTAGCTAGTATAAATAAATGTGTCTATATATGTTGACCAAAGATCAACCGAATTTTCTTTCAAAGAAGGACATAAATGATAAAACAACGTTTATTATCTTATCCTTTTTGCAGTTTTATATACATGTATCAATTAATCTTATATGAATCTCGGAACAATCATACAATCGAGTATTTGTCAAATAATAAAACCCTCGTATGTGTTATGTTTTGTTTATCTAATATTTATAGTGCAAAATGTAAGAGAACCTTATAACTCTAAACCCATGAACAAATTTGGGCCATTTTAATCTATCATATAATACTAACTCGCAATCTGAGCGGCGAAATCGCGAAAGTTAAGATTAGATTTGAAAACTAAAAACATTAAAGTAATAATTAAATCGTTGATGAAGACATCCGACAACATGCAGAGATAAATCTTCAAGCAAGAGTAAAAGTAAAAATTAGCAGCAAAATCATTAAAACAACAATTAATTTGTTGTTAAAGATATCCGACAGCAAATAATAGTAAATATTTAAACACCGGTAGCAAAAGCAAAAACAAGTAGCAAAACCAAAGAGTAGACAATTAAAGTTTTTTTTCCTTAGTTTGCGGTAGCCGGCTTCCGGCGGCGCATGGCCGTGTGTCGGACGTCTGACGTAGGTGATCTTGATGGGGTTCCCTGCAGAATTGAAAAATGAAGAGAATGATGTTGACAGATTAATTAACTCTAAGCGGTTGAGAAGTTATGGGCAAAACAATATAAAAGTATGGTTTTGACCGACTTTTTTTTAGACAAAGAGATGGCTGTGACTAGAGCTTGTGAAGGGGATAAAGATATTTGAGTGGGTGATATAGAAATATCGACTCATAGAAACTGACTAGGTCTCTAGATCAGACCCGCTCTAATACCATGTAAGATTTTGAAAGAAGATTTATTATTGATTGAATCAGTTGATCAAAGAGATTACAAAAGACCTATATTTATAGAGTATACTAAGCTTGATGAATAAGAAGCCTACTGCTAATACATACGAAACTAATAGTAATTATAAACTAACTATGAAATATACATTATCTGAATAATATATTATAATACACTTCCCGATGTTTGAGTAGGAGAAAAGCGAATGGTCAAACTAAAGCAAAGTTCGTTGAAGATTGTAGAAGAAAGAACGTTGGTAGCGGAAGCACTTTGTTTAGCATTACATATTTGATTTGTATCAGCTTGCTTTTGTGACATTGACCTGCGTTAGTTGTATTAGCTTGTTTTGACTACATCAATATTTGGCCGTGAATCTTTAAGTGCAATGTTATTTGGTCGATGTTCAATGCCAATAGCTTGAACTTTATGAATAAAAGAAAAATACAAAAAACAAGAAGAGTATAGAGAACAGAGTTAGTTTAGGATAAGCTCTCTGAAAGAAAAAAAATTAAAGGATATAATAAACAGTCGAAGAAGAGGTTACGAAGAAAAATAAAACGATAAGAGAGTTTAAAGATATGATTTTATGACCAATTAGATAAAAAGAAAGAAAAAAAGAAAAATTCGATTAAGAAGAGTTTGAGTAAAAGAATAAAGAGGGAGGTATTTTTGTTTCGTTTTGTACGCTTATTGGAAAGAACATGCAGATAGATTCATGTTTTTACTAATTATCTTTTTTGTTTGATCTGTGTGTAAAGGATTTTCTGATGAAGGGAGATTTGTGAGAGGAAGAGTTAATAAAATAAAAGAAACAAGGTGTAGATTACTAGACGCGTCCTAAGAATTAGAACTTGTGACTGTATCCATGAAAACATAGAATGAAAAGAGTGAGGGTGTAAAACTATTGCCGATTGTTACAAGAATAGTAGAGTTTAGTTTTTCTAAACGAAAAGATAAAGATACAAATAGATTGGATACAGCAAATATTTATGGGATTGTGGAAAGCAATTTTCATAAAGTATTGATAATAGCAGTTAGGCAATAGATATTTTAAACCAATTGGATGATGCTGCGGCAGAAAGAAACAAATAAACTAATATTAACCTTGATTGTAACAGGCCTTGACGTGCTGAGAAGCATTAGCAAAAGAAATATGCTAAACTTACAATCAGACTTGAGTCATTTTAATCGTTGAATAATAAAACTCTTATAAATATTATATTTTAATTTTATTGATTTAATATTTATAATGTAAAGTACATAAAAACCTTAGAATTCTGATGGACTATAAACCCACTATCAGATGTGAACCATTTTAATCTATCATTTAATAGTATTATCATGTTTCTTCAATTTTGGCGAAGGTATATTCAATTACCTATAAATAATATCCAGTAATAAACAAGATCAAATATTGTTGAAAAAAATATATGACAGGTACGTAGTTTACTTTGTGTAAAGAAAAAGTTACCAGGATGCTAATAATACTCTATTATTATTATTAGTTTGTCTAATTACATTTTAGAGAATGTTAACTATAGCTCAAATTTACTTAAAATAACATCAACAACTTAGTTCATAATAATTAAAAGTGATTATATTATATATTTATACTCACATCTCATATATACATGTGTAAATATTTAATATTCATAGAAATTATAAGTTATAATTTTAAAAAGTTTGTAAATATGGTAAACTTAACCATAGCCCTAAAAACTATAGTTAGCATTCTCCTTAAATTTCTAGTAATTTGATGAAATAGAACAAAATTAATAAAATCAACATAACTATAAAACTAACAGAAATAGTACACAAAAGATCGAGTAATTCAAGAAATTAATATGTTTTTAAACAAGCGTCAAGAAAATCGGCGACTTTCAGTTTAGTTTCATATATAACAAACTATCGTTAATGATATATATATACATACTAATTAAATTCAATTTTTTAGTGCTCAATATAATCATTTAAATATGTAAACCGATTGTGAATTACGATCCAAAAGTTTGACACAATTAATAACAAGAAATAAATGTGAGAAGCGTGTCACATATTTGTTGATTCGTGATTCGAATTAATTCGTCGTAAGATTTATTATTTTATAATAATAATATATTTATATTTATGTATATTATTGTTCAAAATTTATATTTTTAAGAAAAATAAAATATAATGAAACTTGTTATTTACGTACTGACAATTTACATAAATACTTAATTTAAGATTATTTATTTATTTTGTCCTTTTTATTTTTTTGTATTACATTACACCATAAATTATTTGATTTTCTAACTTGTAAGAGTCGCATAATACTCGAAAGAGTCAATAAGCAACTCATAAGAATCAAAATCATCTAAAAGTTGAGGTCTAAGTCGTTTCATCTTTAAATTTTTAACTCGATTCGTAAAAATAATTACGACTTCAACAAAGACAATATAAATGATAAAATACAGATCGCTTTCTGATTATAACTTTACATTAACTTTTTGCTGTCATTTAAATTTTAAAATTAGTTTTAATAACCAGGATAAAACCACTTGTGGTTTACATCTAAAACCAAGTTGTCTCAATATTATCCGTGTGGGCTGCGTAGCTCTTAACAATTTAATTAAATGCATTTATTTATTTATAAAATAATAGACCATAAATTAAAAATAAGCCACAAAAGTACATGCATATAATTTATATCACCATATCATTTTTTAATGACACACAAAACAAGAGCTCATGCATGATGCACCATATAACGTACCTTCTAATTATATTATACAGCTTAACTATATATATGTGCATGTGTACTTCAAGTTTGAACATACACATTTTAAGTCAAACAAATTAGAATATGGATATGCATGAAGCTAGTGATGAAGCATTTGATACACTCTCTTTTTCTAATCTTGAAATTTATAGCGATCCCGCTAGTTCATCCGAAGAAGAACAAGATATTGGCAATTCATTTTCGTCGTTTAGGTTTAAAATCGCCGGTTCTCTTCCACCTAAAGAAATTGCTTTCTTTGGTAAGTTAATTTCTGTACCCGAAAAAGAATTGAAACCGCATCCTTATTCCTCAAAATCTTCAAGTTTGCCACGAAGGAAGAGCGGGAGGGGATTCTTGATGTTTGGATTGGGTGGGTCTTCGAAAACTATGGAGTTGGGTGATTTACGAACTAGGAAAGCTTATGGTAGTCTACCAAGAATTGTTCCAACAAACGGTGGTGGCGATGCAGAAGAGACGGTGGCCCACCGGAGAAGTGGCAACTGGTCTAGAAAGTTCTTTGGAGCATGTATTCCATCGCTTTGACTTGATTAAGAGCTATATTTATTATTCAGTGTGAATGTAATATATTAACGATATTTTTTTAGAGCCTTACTATATGATCTAGGTGTGTGTACAAAGTTGAGAAAACCATAATGTTTTGTAATATTATTGAATTGAATGATAATTTGAGAAGACTATATTGGGCATTTATTAATTTTTATTTTATCAAAAAACATACAAAATTCAATTTTTACCAAGTTAAGAATCTAAATTTTAGAATTCATCAAAATTAACCATATCGAGTCAACTCTTTATTGTTAACAAAAATCATCAATGTCCATGTGTTCATAAATAAAACAGATAAATGAAGAAGATTTTCTCTTTTTAAGTTACTAAGTTACCGAGTCTTTTTTGATTGATATGTGTGCGACCTAATTACTTGATTTATTCTCGTAATCGTTTTTAACCCTTTATATAAAAATTAAAATTTCTCTCATTAAGAACCTTCAAATTCCTTGACTATTATTAAGTGTTAATTTCACCAGATTGCAAATTTAACTAATTTATGTGTACTAGAAAAGTTAAAATTTCTTCTGCAATTGCCAACTTGATTTTATGGCTTCCAGATAAGTTGTTGGGAGTGATGGTGAATTGGTGAAAGAAAATACAAACGGACTCTACCAATGGTATTTGATAGATCAGAAGACTTCTTGATGTGACTTGTTTATGTTTTAACTCCTACATTTTATTGAACATTTGTAAAAGCTGGTGGACAACAATAAAGATTATATTTTCAAATAATGATCGCGAAATAAGAATGAAAAAAAGAAGCATCTGAATATAGTTCAGATCAAATAATGATCGTTTTATTCGTCCTTTTCAACTTTGATTATTTTATATAATTTGACACGACCTTTTTTTAGAAAATTATAGAGTTTATTAATTAAAGTTAAACATTCTTTTTTAATTTACAATTTTTTTTAATAAATTTAAATTTTTATATTTAATAAACTTGAACTTTCTTTTCAAACAATGTGTATTAAATGAGATTTTAGATTCTAATAGAAACTTTAAGTGTAATTATGACACTTAATTTTTCTTATTGAAAATTCTTAAAATTTCATTAGCATTTCTTAAATATATGTTGTGCTTATATTATCTTTTAATTAGATTTCACAATTGGGTTTTCTTTTCAAATTATGCATCGACGCATGGGAAATTCACGAGGGTTATGCAAAGTGTAACACATCCACCAAGAGAACATGGAGATGAAGACGCCGCCTATGGATAGGAATTGTTCCTCCTTGGAATCGAACTTGCTACTTTAATTGTTCACTAGGACACCAAGATAATTGTCGATTAGTTTACATAAAAGTGAACGGTTTCAATCAATAATAACCTAACACTTGCAAGCCTGAAAAGACCTTTTATTACAAATATATGTCTCATAACGATGTTCTCTTGGTAGTCACATTATAATTAGCTTTATCTTTCGGGTTTGCTAAAATATTACGATAATTTGATTATCACAACATCGTGTCACATTATTCCTCTTTACATTCTTTTAACAAGGTATAGATAAGATGTTTAATGTTGGTATTGGTCAACCTGATTGTATAGACGGGCTTAGGGTTCATCATGTTAGACATTGATAATGTTTATACTAACGTGTGCACAATATAAATTTGTATAAAGAAAAATAGTATTTGTTGTTTGAATAGAGTAGAATGTTATGAGTTATTTGAATAGAATAGAATGTGCCATGAGTTATATCATTGTCGTAGGCTCCAAGAATCGAGACCCATGAATTAAGTGAGACTTATTGACCCGCAACAACAAATCCAAATCGAACTACTGCAGCCGCCAAAGTGGGTCCGATAACCATCAACCCTGCCAAAATTCCCCGGACTATTGGCCTAACAACATTATGTCATAGGTGACCTCCATTGATATGTTTACTTTCTAGAAAACCCCCAAATCCACGTATTAATCAATCACTAACTTTTAAACATTAACTATTAGATGCATCAAATATATATTTACACTTGTCCACTAACAAAAGTAATTATTTTGTTTAATATATTCTATATTATTATTATGTATTATAAAAAAGTATAGTAAAATATTAAGCGGGTTGAGTAACTATTCAAATCAAATTAAATGAATGTCAAAATGGGTCGAAGTCCAGTTGACCTTTTTGTGATGAGGTATCAAGTTTAGCTCAAGATCCTATCAAACAGCATTGTAAGTAAAATAATAAAAATTGATCATGCTTCATTCAAGGTTCTAACTTTTGTATCCATCATGAATAAAAATTCCATATAAATAATGTCTAGAAGACAATTTTAATTAATTGTTACAAGTAAGATTAAATAATTGAAACTTTATATCAATTCAATATGCTTTTTTAAAGGGTCAGTTTATCTCTCATGTCCACTCTCTAGAAGCATAGGCCTATCAAAGTGCACCATTTTAGCCCTCTTGGTCCACCTCCTATATCTTTAGATTTATTTGTGTCTATTTGTTATATTATAAACACGTGCATGTGTCTATCAAAAGTTTTATATAGTCAACAAACAAACATATATACAAAGTAACATTATTGAATAATTTCTTATCAAGATTTACAAAACAACTGCATACTTCCACTTATAATCCTTGAAGTTCTTATCCATGGAAGAAGCTCGATACATTCATCAAAACCCTCCAACACACAACTCGTATCATGAAGATGAAGTAATTGACACTCTTTCTCTTTCCGATCTTCAAATATACGACAACAATGGTGATCCACAAGAATTCTACCAATTTGATGATCAAAACCATAATCTTGATGCCGATGATCATTTTGAGTTCTCTAGTGAGCTTTTGAAAACGTCTATGAGCAATAGTGTTGTTTTTTGTGGGAAGATCATTCCTTACAAAGAAGCTAGTGTTTCTCAAAACATCCACAAACTTGGAAGCAAGAAACAACGTGCAAATAACAAGCAAAGATGGAATTTTGTTAGATTTTTCAAGAAATCAAGTAGGTCCAAATCAAATATCGATTCAAAAGAACTTGATTTGAAGTATGAGGTACCAATAAGGAGAGTATCCATCTTGACTTCGGCAACCAAACCAAGATGGTACTTGCTTATGTTTGGGTACGGATCAAGTGGTTTTTCGACACAAACGCATATTAAAGACTTGAAAAAAAGGCAGACATCGATTAGGATTAAAGATGGCAGGGAGAACGACATAAGGGGTAGCGGAATTGGTCCTTGGCAACTTGTAAGGTTCTTAGGTTGTGGTGGTGGTGGCAACCGTAATCCAAATGCCATCATGACAATCGAGTGAGTCGATTAGGTCAGCCAGTTGGTATGTAATTTGTCATCTTGTAAAGGTTCCTAGCATGACCACATTCATTTTGGCATGTGTTAATTAGATAATGTTTTGTTCAACTTAATTTTAATAAACTTTTAGTCAGAGATGCTTATCATCGTATCAAGATATTTAACTTAAATAATCCATCTTTACTTAGATAAGTATTGTCTTTGTTAGTTCCCATTAAGAACTTCCCAATTGGAGAATATATTGTTAATGTCGTGTTGAAATACACAAGTATACAATCTCAGTTTGGAACTGTGTTTGTATTGCATTTAGTCTTATTATGTGATTAGAACTTTGTTTCGGGTATTACTATAAAGAAGAGATATGATGAGGAACTAAATGTGGATGAGGTCGATGGTTAAAGGGAGCTAGAGTTGTTCTTGGATTATGAAGGGTTGCAGTGTAGATTATACAAGTTCAAGGGTGGAGATTTGCAGATTAAAAGGTTGAAGGAATGAGCATCTGAAACAAGAGGGGCCGAAAGTGTTATATTGAGAGAGGATATATCGTTCACATAATGAGCGTTTCATAATTTTTACCTAATTCTTCTATTATTTTCCTCACCAATTGACTGGAGTTTTTGGTTCATTGTGTTAGCCTTTGTAATCTTCTTAATAGTTTCTGGTCTAGATTCATATGATCTTTTGTTGTCCAGATTCTGGTTTAGATTGATAGGCTAAGTTTTGATTGTTTTTTGTTTGTGTCCGGATCACTGGTTGGGATTACGAGTTGTAATTTCTACTTTGTTGTTAATTGTGAAGAGTTTATGAGTTTTAACATGTCGGCAATTAACTTGTTACATGGTTTTTAGGTGGGAAAAAACATGTTTTTTGTATATCCGGCTTTTCAGAGGTACTTAACATTTTTCTCATTAGCTACAACATAAGATTATTCATCAACTTCGACTAATTATAACTTTGTTACATTAACATACTATTTTTATGGTAACTAAATCATCAAATAAGTGGGTCCCTTAATCCCTTAACTCATTAAACATTTTCAAATGACCACCAACTCTTTTCTCTCTCATATTCTCAAGTTCACCCTCCAATGCCTTGAGGGTGATTTATTGCAATATCCAACATTTTGGATTAGTGGCCAAGGCTTGAGACAAAACGTTGTACAATTTAGATTTTTATTCTAAAGTGTTATACATTTATTAAAGTCATATTCGTTAATTGAGAGAACTAATTGTTTTTAGCTTCCATTAAATGGGCGAATTCTATGAAGCCATGGAATTCTTGGATCAAAATGACAGATATGGCTCAAAAGAGAACCAACAACAAGATCCATGTTGCATTAGGCCAACAGGCACGGTTATAAGCCCACTAAGATATGGCCTATGGAGTTATGCGTTTAAAGAAGCCCACATTTCATATATAATTGGGCCGCAGTTATATGGACAATGGACTAATGGAGTTTAAACTTAAAGGAAGGCGCTTAACTAAGCAAGGCCATATATTCTTTTGTTTTCATTTTGTCCACACAAGAAAAACTAAATCATGATGTAGTAAACAACCTTCAAATGAGTACTTTCATTAACTTTTTAGTTCTTACGTAGATCCAAAATTTACTTAAGTAGTTCAAAACTTCAAATGATGTCGCTTCTTCATTCCACAGCATAAAAAAAATAAAATACTTATCTACAATTATATAGAACTGAGATATGATGCAATTCATAATTAAACTTGGCCAAGAACTTGTGTTCAGAATAAAAAAAGTGTGATTGCTTGAAGTAGTAAAACACTTCAAACATTTTGCGTAAATTTGTCATGGTTGGCCAAGTTAGTTAAAAGTTAAGGTACAACCACCCAATAACTGGTGTTTTAATGATAGTTATAATGAAATTGGCGTTACATAAATTTCATGTGTTTGAATTTGCATTAATAGTAATAGAGCAAAGTGGAGAGCATGTAAAGTTATGGGCAACACCACCTTTCAGTTTGACCGTGGCTATCTTGGTCGTTGACCTTGCCGTCCATCCAGGACTTAGTGGTAGGGTTATCTTCATCCGATGGACCTAAGTCAACTGTGTAAGAGACACCAATATCTATTTAAATTAATTTCTTTATTTTTATGTTCAATGTAACAGTCTATTAATGATACCTTTCAGTAAAGACTGAACTCATTTGCGATAACGTGACAACCACCGATACAACTTACAAGTACACAATGCTTGAATATAAGTTACAAAATCTCATTTTAATTATTTATAAAAATATAGATATAGATGATGTTTAACAAAAATATATCTATCATATTACAGTTTTGCACGAAAATTAATTTATTAATACAAAATTTGTGATATCTGATGGAAAACATGGTATTGCTAAGAAATAATGCATTTATTTGGGTGCGAGTGTAATGACCTGTGGGAGGAGGGTACCAGCTATTTGATAGTTCTCGTTTAATAACGTAACTTTGTAGGCCATGGTGTTGCGATGTTCTCAAAATAATCCTTACATTTTTGCATATTCAACATTAAGTCCCCTTACATATAATTTCCCTATTAAATTAGATTAATTAACATTAGCAAGACTTGTAATCAAATTCTACACGATGTTTATCGATAGTAAATATGTCTAGTTACGAAAACTCAAATCTATTTGTCAAGTAAATTTGATTTTGTCGGAGAAAATAATGATTAAATTCAAATTATGAATTTAATGAGTCAAAGTCTGAGTCTAGGTTTACCAAAAAATTAATTAAATATGGTTGAGTTTGTGGTATGTGCAGAGTATGAGTCTGTGACATAAACTATAATGAAGAATAAGGAGGACATACTCAAACTATACAGATTCGGCAGAATGTGGTTAACAAGATAAGAAGATTTGTAGATATCTTATTAATTTAGGCTAATTCGAATTTCATATGTAGTTATCTTGTTTCCTTGTAACGACATTAGGTTATCTCTATTAGTTAGAGATTTGATAGGATTGTCTTTTCTAACCGACTACATTATATATATAGTTTCTATGTGATTCATATAAACTAAGTAATCGAATTATACACAAAGCGAATAGATTTATTCGACAATTCAATGTGATTTATATTGTACTTATTCACAAAGCTAATAGATTTATATTTAACCTAATATTAAATTTTGAATGCGTTAATTTATTTTGATTAATTGATAATTTGATTAATAATGTTTTTAAATTTTTACATAAAGAATAACCTACGTTTGATATTATCATCTTATGAACTATTTATTTGGATTTTTTATTTGATCCACACATATGTAATTAAAATTAATCCAAATTCCATAAAATCAAAAAAATCAAAAAATACATCGTACTCGCAACAATGTAAAAAGGTTAAAAAGGGAAACCTGCCTATAACATGTGAAGGGACATTAATACACAAACCTTACAACACAAGACATCCTCAAATATCTTCAACTACTTCCATTAAAAGTTGAGTGATGACAAATGATTTCATACCATAAAACCGTCTATGGTTTTAATTTAACTTTTAAATTCAATAACAATATATCATATTCTTTATGTACATTTTTAGTAAACTTATTTAAGTATAACTTTTAAAAAATACTAAAAATTTAATATTTTTAAGCCATTTATTTGTAATTTTGTACATTGTAAGTATTAAAATGGTAACTAAAATGACATAATCTAGTTAATATATATATCTAGACTTAAAAAAAGAATCCAGTTGACTTATCTCATCAATAAATTTTCATACTCCATATGAGTTAAGAAATTTAATTTTATATAACTAATTATTTAAACGGCTCATATATCTATCTGTCCGTTACCCAAATAAAATACCACCCCTTCCCATTTCTCTCTCCCTTGAAACAAAGTCACAAAACATTCACAATATCTCTTTCTGCACCAACTGATTTTTTATTTAATTTCTTCTGTGATTCAACACAAAAATCAAACTTTTGTTTGATTAATCTGCTCTAATCAGTTGCAGGTATTTCACTTTTTAACTTACCATCATCAATGCATGTTACAAATGTCATGTGGGCATATCTTGATTCTTGTGTTTAATTATCTATCTTGACTCTTTTATTTTACATATTTTTTGTTAGGAATAAGATACTGTCATTACAGTTTTGTTCTTCCCCAAAATGTTTTTAACTATATGTCCAGAGTTATGCATGCATATATCTTTCTGGCATTACAGCATATTCTTGCCTTGAAATAACTGTACTTGGTTGAATTAAATTAAGCATATGGACAACTGTTGTAAGTAGTTTATATACAGTTCTTCACTGTTAGACCATTTTTTCATATATAGTAAAATTTTCATTGTGATTGTTATTATTTTGAAGATGATTTAAATAGCAAATGGGAAAAAAGAGTCATTGGTTATCTGCTGTCAAAAAAGCTCTAACTCCTTCTGAATTCAAGGAAAATAAAGACAAGGTTTGTTTTGCATAACTGCATAACTGCATACAATATTTATTTATTTATTTTATCTTTTTGAATGCTAATGTATGATTAATATGACAGAAATCTCATAAGAAAAGTTCAAAGAAATATTGGTTTGGGAAGCAAAGGAATGTGGATAAAGAAATCTCACAAACAGAAACTACAATAGTGACCACTGTTCCTATTTCTCCTTCTAATGAGGAATTGAACCTTACAAAAGCCGAAAATGAACAGAGCAAACACGCGTATTCAGTTGCATATGCGACTGCTGTGGCTGCAGAAGCAGCCGTGGCTGCGGCTCATGCTGCTGCTGAGGTTGTTCGCCTGACATCCACTGCACCTTTCTTAGGTAAATCTAAGGAAGATATTGCAGCCATCAAGATTCAAACAGCTTATCGCGGCCACTTGGTAACAAAGTTGATATCAATGACTTACAAACATACAGTTTTAGCGTAATGAAAAGTGTAAAACGATATGTTTGGTTTATGTGGTTATATGGTTTTTAGGCGCGAAGAGCGCTGCGTGCTGTCAAAGGGCTAGGGAGGTTGAAGTCGTTGATAGAAGGTCAATCGGTCAAACGCCAAGCAACATCCACTTTAAGGTGTATGCAAACATTGGCTCGTGTACAATGTCAAGTCCGGTCAAGACGCATTCGTATGTCTGAGGAGAATCGAGCTCTCCAAATACAACTCCTTATGAAACATGAGAAAGAGTTCAACGATCGTAGATCCTCTGTAAGTGTTGGAATATATACTAAAACCACGTTTTTCTTCATTTATTTATCGGTTTTTGTTAACGACAATAAGGGTTGCCATTAAATCATAGATGATCATACTTTAACAATCAGTCATCACCTACCTTGAGATTGTTATCTTTTAAGTACAAGTATCTGTATACATATATCTCAAGTTCAGAGGGCTGTTGTAATCGTTTTCCTTATTTATAATATATGTTTTGTGTTTTGAGAAATGAAATATTGGTTTTACAGATGGGAAATGGATGGAATGACAGTATGAAATCGAAAGAAGAAACTGAAGCAAGTTTACAAAGCAAACAGGATGCTGCTTTACGTCGAGAACGAGCATTGGCTTATGCTCATACTCATCAGGTATTTCCAATCTACGACTTGTAAATCCAACTAATACAATATGTGTTTTTGATGTGATAAAAATAGTGTTGTTTTTGTTTCAAATTTGCAAACAGAAATTGTGGAAGAACTCTACAAAGTCTGCAAATTCAACGTTCCTGGACCCAAACAATCCACATTGGGGATGGAGTTGGTTAGAACGTTGGATGGCGGCCCGGCCCTGGGAAAATCAAAGCTTATCGGATAAAGAAAATTCGGTTGCAGAAATTGAGAAACGGGTTAGCCGGCCTGCTAGCCGTCAATCAACTTCTACACCACCCAGGGCTTCATCATCCAGTCGGAGGGTCAGGCCCGAAAGCCCAAAGGGAAGTGTGGAGGACGACTCAAGGAGCTATTATAGTGTGCAGTCTGATAGGAACCGGCGTCACAGCCTCACTAGTTCGATGCGTGATGACGAGAGCCTTAACTCGTCTCCTGCGGTTCCTAATTACATGGCTTCAACAATTTCTACTAAAGCTCGGTCCCGGATGGCTAGTCCTGTCCATGGTCCAAGCCCATTAGGGTCAGGAAGAAAAGGAACCTCGGACAAGGGTTCGCCAGCTGGGTCAGCCAAGAAGCGGCTTTCATTTACGAGTTCACCGGCTCGCACCACGAAAAGGTTCCTCGAGCCATCCATGATTGATTCAAATTCATAAGGAGTTGTTTGTGTTGTTCTTGGGTTTGAGTGATTGTTAACTTTGTTATTTTTGTTTCCAACTTATTGTTTGTTAGTTATGCATTGTATGTATTTAGAGAGTTGTTTTTGGTATTTGTTTTATTTATGTACAAGTGTTTTAATATACTGAATTTGGAACACATGTTTTGTTTGATTCTTTTTTGTAACCGTATTGTACGGTACAAACAAATGATGAAAAAGGCTTGGGTTGATAGGTAAAATGATTGGGTAATAAAAAGTACCTAAAGTCCAAGCATCTTAAGTAGTACCTTTGCTTGGTCGGGGGAACATAACATAATATATGTCTCCATTTAAATCGCTGAAGTAATTTACGTTGTGTAGACAATTTAGAAAGATACTAATAAAAATTGTTATTTTTGAAGGACTGCAAGTGTAGACAATCTAATTAAATGACTCTGACCTGGTGAGATGTGAGGGTTAAGATTGTAAATTCTAGGCTTTTTAATATATGTATATATATGTGTGTGATGTATATATTATGTGGATTGTAAGTTCAAGTCTACATATATATATATGTGTGTGTGATCTATATATTATATAAGTTATCTTAGACATATGATTGCATTTTTTTCTAAAAATAGTTAATTTTTCTTTTTATCTTTTAACTTTTAAAGACTTTGCCTTTCATAAAGTTGATTGATATTAGTGTTTTTATCAATCCTATCATATAAAATAGTGTGATACTCGCGCTACGTAGTAGAATATGAAGTTTTACTATAAATAATAATTTGACGCATATTATTTTTATTCATCGATGTATTATTTATGATGATGATTTAATATAACGATAACTTTTTCATATAGAGAGTTGGTGATTCGTGATATAAGTAGTAAAAAATGACAATTGAAAATATATAAAAATGATAAAAATAGTTATAAGATAAGAATTACATAAGTTAAATATAAAAGTGTTAAGTCTTATTATTTAAAGTCTTTTTTAGATGTAAATGTATAAAAGTATAAATATAGATAAGAAATCATTGGGACATACAAATTCACGTACAAGATATTGTGCTCGGGTCGGAGGTTACGTGTTTCGGTCAGGTAGTGAGCTGGTTAGCGTAGTAATTTTCAGTATTCCCATATAATCAAAATTACATGCGACGTGGGTCTTTAAAGCCGTGCACCGCAAAAAAAAACGTCGGCAGCAGGGTTCAAAAACCTGCACGGACGAAGCCCAACAGATTTCAAGGATTCAAGTATATCTCCTTAGCCACTCGGACATACCGAATTTCATGTCAACTAGTATATTTTGTTAAACCTAAAGGGTTGATAACTTGTACATATACAAAAATAAGATTTGTAGATTAGTCACACAATCACATTTGGTTTCTTAAATTATAGTTTTCGATCACAGTCATATGCTAATATTTTAGTTGGATTTTTTAAAATAAACATTGACCTTGAACTATTATGATAGTTATCAAAAACAACAAGCCAGCTTAAAACGGCCCAAAACATCCCATCCCAAATTGGGTTAAACTTTAAAGCCCTAATCAAATACAGAACGCCTTTTCTTGATTAGATTTTTCATTCTCTAAATTTCGTGTTTTTCTTATCGGAACGTGTAGAATCTTCAAGAAACTATTTTTGATGCAAACATCGTCTCCAATCTCCGAATTGTTGCGCACTAATGGTAAGTTTTACTAGGCATCCCTATATCATTTGTGTTTCTTTCGGCTGTAATTTTCGATTTAGGGTTTAACCTTGTTCATGCGATTTGGGAATTTGTTCAGTTTGCCCTAAGAAATACGTGTTTTTGAGTAATTAAAAGTTGAAATTTTTTAGATTATGCATTCGAGTAGTACGGATCATGCTAGAATTATCTTTAAGATTATGATTCTGAGACGCTGTTGTTAATTTCTTCAACTTGATGATATCACAAAACAAAAGTATCACCATTTATTTTCGTTTAATTCACAAAATGTTAATGAGAAATGAAATGAAATGCACTACAATACTACAAGTTAAATGATATTGAAATACTTGATTTGCATATATTAGAACCATGATTAGTTTGTTTATATGCTTTAACGTGTCATTTTTTTTTTTTTTCTGCATTTGTAATGTTCAGTACAAATTGTGGTTAGTTTGTTTACATGATAATAAAATTGATCAACAAAGCTATTGTATAATGTTGATGGACCTAAGTATGACTTTAAGTTGCACCAAAAAGCTAATGAACCTTAGATGTGTGAATCAGGCTACCCCATTTATTGCTGGGCTTGCAGTAGCAGCTGCAGCCATGGCTGGTAAATATGGAATTCAGGCACGGAATTCTTTCAAAACTAAACCCCCGAGGCCTCGATCACGAAGATTCTATGAAGGCGGTTTCCAACCAACTATGACTAGACGAGAAGCGGCTCTTATCCTTGGTGTTAGGTAAAACCTAAATCTCCTTAAAAAATTTCATATGAAAGTTAGTTCGATGTACTTTGTGTCTTTGTCACAGGGGTGCTTTTAGCCTTTTATGTAAAATCATGTAAGATTATGATCTATGCGATTAGTAAAACCATTAACCTATCAAAGTGTCAATCACTTGCACCCTGTAGATATTTTTAGTATGCTATCATTGAAAGAAGGGGAATTTAGATTCTTTCACTTTGTAAAAAAGTACCATTTATGTTGCAGCCCTTGTCTAATGTTGTAAGACTAAGATGTGATGGCTAAAGCTGTTAACGGAACGAATACATGAACTTTTCGTTAGGTTCATTCTGTAATGTTATCAGTGAAAGGGACATGTTGACATTTGCCATAATGGGGTCTGTTTGACAGAGAAAGCGTGGCTGCTGATAAGGTGCGGGAAGCACATAGAAGGGTAATGGTTGCAAATCATCCGGATGCTGGAGGCAGTCATTACTTAGCTTCGAAAATTAATGAAGCCAAAGATGTAATGCTTCGAAAGACCAAGGATAGTGGGTCGGCTTTCTGATTCGAATCGGACTCGCTTGAAAGCTGTGAGGTTCAGTCGGGGTCTGGTGACAAACGACGTATATATGGAAATATACCGAAACTATTTAGTCTAAGTGGTGTTAGTTACACAAATTTGTATCCATTGTCCTTTTGGTAATTGTTTGGCTTGTGATGTTTGATAATGAAGAAATGGAGCACAACAAAGGATAGATTGTATTTATGAATCATGATCTAACGATGAATCCTAAACGTTTGACTTTCACTTTGACTTCCAGAGAAGAAGGTTTTTTTTTTTTTTGGGGGGGGGGGGGGGGGGGGGGGGGGGGGGGGGGAGCAATGAAACTAATGTTGGATTTTTTGGTAGGTTCAAGTTTGATGTACTAAACATTTTTATAAATTTTACTAGTCCAACTACTTACAGATACAATTTTTAATGGTGGTATTACAATTTTCGGAACACAAGATTTTCTTATTCAGTATGTTTAGTAGTTCTCTTTTAAGAATTCAAGAGAATTCAAGAGATGGCTAAGTGGGTTAATAGTTGAGTACTTTCATTAGGAGAGTAACAGGATTAAGGTTCCAATAGGACAACTAACAACATCATACTACAAATTGTTGTAATCACTAATCAAGGTTAATGGTGACTAACAAAAATAAATTTAGGCCCGTTTGAATTTATGTTTCCTTTTCAGAGTTTGTTTGTAGTATTGGAACATTTAGTTATCATTTTAATGAAATGTGATTTTTCTTTCAAATTGTGTTTATCATTTGAATTGAATCAATGATAACTGCAGTATTTTTTGAAACATTTGTGTGTTTAATTATGTATGTTATATAAAACTTAATATATAAACTATTTGAATAATCTAAATGTTATGATAATCACTAAACTAGTATCATACTATAAATTGATGTAATCACTAATCAAGGTTAATGGTGACTAACAAAAACAAACTTAAATCCTTGCTACAGATTCTTGTATTTGCCTATCATTCATAAAAAAACGTGGCGACTAAGGAATAGGTCACAGTATGCCATGTGGGGATGCATCTACGAACGTGTCCACATGCAATGCTACACGTATCACTCTCTTCATTTACTAATTTATAGAGTTACTATTTTCTCATTTGTCAATTTTTGTTTTTGGGCACATTAAACTCGCACCTTTTTCATCAGACTTTCATTTTCAATCGGTTTTACGCATTCTTTAATTGGAAATACATGAATTAGTAGGTATTATTTTTTAAATAGACTTTCAAATTATTACTTATTACTTGTACGTAGAGATGAACACATGGACTCTAGCTTGAGCTCGAGCCTAAAAAAACTTGAAAGAGCCCGTAAAATTTCGGTCCAAAAAAATTCAGCCTGGCCTGAAAGTCTTAAACAGACTTGATATTAGTCAAGAAAACCTGATCCGGCCCGGGCCCAAGTCAAGTTAGACTTCCGGGCTTTTTACTGAAAAAAGATCAGGTTCTTTTCCAAAAGCCCGAGCTTTATACTAATGCTTTTTTCATTTATGCACCATGTTTTTTTAAATTAAATGTTATGCATATCCATATATATATATTTGTTATGCATATATATATATGTGTGTTTTACATGCACATTAGTGGCAAGTGATTGAAGACCTTGATATATCAAAATATATATACTTTATGTTGGTTTAAGTAATTATTAGAACATTTTAGTCTATTATTACTTTATTGATTATAAAAGTACATTTTAATTGATTTATTATGTTTGTTCCAAATTAAAAGTATTATATAAAAACTATTGTACACGATAATTAATCGAAAAAAATAAAAGCGCTTGAAAAAGTCCGGTCTGGGCTTTTAAAAGCCCGGGATAAGCCCGTTTAGCCCGTTCAAGCCCTAATAGGCTTAGTTATTTTGTTAAAGCCTGGGCTTATTAAAACCAAAAAGGTTCAGGCTTTTTTAAGCCCAGTCTAAGTTCGACCCGGCCCAGACTTTGTGCACCTCTACTTATACTTATATAGGTAAAAATGTAAAGTATAAAATAAAAATTATGTTTGTTATATCAACAAGAGAATTCTCTAACAAAAAGTTTAAAGTCTAAAAGTAGTAATAACCTATGTCAACACTTATGAAAAGCCAAAACAAATAATAATATTTGATTTTACTATAAAGTATTTTAGATTTATTATAGTTAAGGCATGTTTTAGATAAATAACTGTGATTCTGTAAACATACTAGTTTGGTGATTACCTTTGATTATCATGCGATAAATAGCGAAAAGTATAGTTTAGATAAGCTTTCAAAGCTTATTATGTACTTTTAGCATGTTAATAATACTTGCTAGACATTTGAACCTTTTTTGGTTAATATTAAGTGATTGATAACTCTAGACCAGAAATGGTTATCGATAATAATTAGAGTAAAACAAAACATATATACGATGTTTTTACAGGAAGTGTGACTGAGAAAGAAAATGTATTTACAAAATAATTTGATCTATTTTTATTTATATAAAGAATACACTGATAATCTTACATTTTAAAGTATAAACAACATTAACACATATTGTCCTTATCCAGGTAGGATACACGTCATCATTATCCACAGTCATCTCTTATTCTCTTATCCTTTTACAAATAAATTTAACTACAATAAAATACTATTTCCATAATATATTATTATTTATAATTATAAATTTAGAAAATAGTCAAAATATTATTCTACTCTATTATATACTCCAAAAATTAGAAGCCTCTTCTTCTTCCTCTTCTGGTCTGTTCGCAATCACCACCATATATTACTATTACTATATGTATACATACACCTATAACTACATCGCAATACATGCACTTTAGATTCAACCCTAATTTAATCAGGTAAACTTATCAAATCTTCATTACAGATGCAAATTACGAAAGGATGTGTTCAGAATCTATGATACATATTTTAACTTCATTGTACAGTACCCGTTTTCATAAAATTTCATCTGTATATATATAGAATCAACATCTGCATCACGGACAAGCTCGATTTTGGACTTATTTTGTCCGTACAGTTTCCGGTTGTTTTATTTGAGGTACTTGATGCGGTCATATTGATATGTAAAATTAGGGTTTGTATTGAATTAGGGATTTAGATTTCTGTTAGTGTGTTGAGATTAAGTTTTGGTTCATTTATGATGGTGAATGTGAACGGAAATGATCCTTTGGAGTCTTTTTTTAATTCAATCGAAGTTGTGAAGAATGCTTTTAGTCCACTTGAAACTAGTTTTAGGAAAGCTGCAAAAGACTTTGAGCATAGGTGGCCTGGTGGTAGTAAGAATGGAGGTAAAACAGGTGAAATTGCTGTCGTAAATGGGAGTAAGATTGAGTTATTTAGTGTGAAGAAAAAGAATGGTCAAAGTGTGGTTAGTGATGATAGAAAGAAAGGTCTGTCAACTAAGGTACCATTCAAGGGATTTTTGGGGATGTTTATGGTAAATGATGGTGGTAATAAAGATAAGGTTGATGTGTCTAAGAAAAAGGATTGTAGTAAAGAGGATGGAACTTGTATTAATTGCATGCATTTTGCAGTCACTTGGTCTTTGATTGTTAGTAGTTTTGTTCAAGCTGTTCCGGGCCCATTTCGTAATGGTAAAAAGAAGCTACAGAAAAAAAGTAATGGTGGTAAGCTTCGTAATCATGTGCATGTGAATGAGTACAAGTCAAAGATATCTAGAGATAAAAATGAATTTATGGCTAATGAGGCAATTCCAGAAAGTGTTTCTGGTGATAGAAAAGGAACATATCTGGAAAATGCGCTGGTTTTGGTGCCATCTGAGGCAACTTTGAAAGTTAAAGATGGAAATAGTTTGTCGCTGGAGCACTTTATTGGGTTTGTTCTAGATCAGCTTGCTCAAAATTTACACAAGTTTGAGTTGGGTGTACTAGAAAGTGGAAGTGAGAAATGTGAGTTATCTACAGTTCCTCCTGTTACTAGCCAGGTTGATCATTTGAAGTCTGTTGGTAGTCTTTTGGAAGGTAAAAGAGCTGATTTAAGTGGATTTTTGGGAAATTTGAAGTTTGCAAGGGTTGGAGGGGTTCCATCTGGTATGGTTGACTTAACTTCTCCTGTTAAGGATGATAGTGACGATGCTGTTAGCTCAAATGTCACAGAAGAGAATGTTAGTAGTTTCTCGCAGAAAATGGCTAATGGCTTGTTAAGTATTCCTTTATCGAATGTTGAGCGTTTGAGGTCCACTTTGTCTACCGTTTCACTGACGGAATTAATCGAGCTTGTACCCCAGCTAGGACGGTCGAGTAAAGAGCATCCTGATAAGAAGAAACTTTTCTCAGTCCAGGATTTCTTCAGATACACTGAGGCAGAAGGTACGTCTCTTTAACAGCTGAAGAGGTGTCTTGTCATATTATTAGTTTTATAGCATCGGATTGTAATTATGGAAACTGGATTGATTAACTGTCTACAAACTATCTATTTTCTATTTTCATTGTCTTCTGAAAGTTTGCTTTAAAGTTTACTATGGCGTTCACTTTCAAGTGTTATAGCTAGATAAAGTTGTGTTGCCTACATTTTTAAATTTAGCTTTTGGATGAGTAGATAGCATTTCTACAACTATGATCAACCATAAACCAATATCATGCAGAAAGAATGCACTTTATGAACAGTATCATTCTCTCAGGCTATAAGCACTAAACACTCCAAAATGTCCTTTTAAGATCATACAACATCAATTGATCATGCTTTATCTGTGGATAGGTATAATGAAAAAAAAGTATGTCAAACTTGTCACTTGGTTCTTGATGGTTGGTTGTTATTATAAATTCATGAGTTCTTCCAGTTGATCCCTTCATTTGTGCCTATAAGAACCTCTTCATGTGTGCAGGAAGGAAATTCTTTGAGGAATTGGATAGAGATGGTGATGGACAAGTGACTCTAGAAGATCTAGAGGTTGTTTTCAGAAAAAGAAAGCTTCCTCGGAGATATGCTCATGAATTGATGCGTCGCACTAGAAGGCACTTGTTTTCAAAATCATTTGGATGGAAACAGTTCTTGTCATTGATGGAACAAAAAGAACCAACAATTCTTAAAGCTTACACTAGTCTTTGTTTAACCAAGTCCGGGACACTGCAGAAAAGTGAAATCTTAGCATCATTAAAGAATGCAGGACTTCCTGCAAATGAAGATAATGCTGTTGCCATGATGCGGTTTCTCAAATCTGACACTGAAGAATCTATTTCTTATGGACATTTTAGAAACTTTATGGTTCTTCTCCCATCTGACCAGCTTCAAGAAGATCCAAGGTAAAAATGGTGACACTTGAGTAGATACAGTAGCAGGCTGCATAAACGATATTTTATCTAAGATATTATATTCTTCTGTGTCAAATTACAGGAATTTATGGTTTCAAGCTGCTACCGTTGTAGCAGTGGCACCTCCAGTGGAAGTACATACCGGAAGCGTTTTAAAATCTGCATTGGCAGGTGGCCTTGCGTGTGCATTGTCGACAGCTGTAATGCACCCTATTGACACAATAAAGGTAAGTTGTTATTTCTGAATAGTTATAGCTTATATGTTTCCCCATACCTCTCCTGATTTCGCTTGAGAGAATTGAAATAAAGCATTTTGAACTTCAATACGTAGGAGTCTGTTTAGTTTTCTTTTGGATTATCTCACTTCAATGATCTGACAGTATATCATTGTATTTTCAGACTCGAGTACAAGCATCAACGCTTAGTTTCCCAGAAATGATTGCAAAACTTCCTGAAGTTGGATTTCGTGGAGTATACAGAGGATCCGTTCCTGCGATTATAGGACAATTTTCAAGGTTCACATTCATTACCCTTTTGTTTCTTAGTATATCTTCTGACATAAGACTGATACTGTTTATACATTGTTGCAGTCATGGCTTACGGACTGGGATATTTGAAGCAAGTAAGATTGTGTTAATAAATGTTGCTCCAACGCTTCCAGACATACAGGTAAATGCCATATCATATGGAGTAACTACCTTGAGAATTAAATTGACAAATTCTTTTTCTAGAAAATATTTCCTATTTGATGCTTTCTTGTACTGTGTTGATATAACATGAAGAATGTTCTTGTGATCCTCCAGGTTCAGTCCATAGCATCATTTTGTAGCACTGTTTTAGGTACAGCAGTTAGAATTCCATGTGAAGTATTGAAGCAAAGGTTGCAGGCAGGTATATTTAACAACGTAGGTGAGGCAATCGTCTGCACATGGCAACAAGATGGTCTCAGAGGTTTCTTCCGTGGCACTGGTGCTACTCTCTGTCGGGAAGTGCCGTTTTATGTTGCAGGCATGGGACTTTATGGAGAGTCCAAAAAGGTACGTTCTTGTTCACATTGTAAGATTATATGTTCATATTTATGCTTGCGTGTTGCTGTGATTGGGTAACTTCAAAGTTTGTATCAAATTCTGAAATGAAAATTTCAGGTTGCCCAGCAACTTCTGGGACGAGAACTGGAACCATGGGAGACAATTGCTGTTGGAGCTATATCTGGTGGTCTGGCTGCAGTCACAACGACACCGTTTGATGTGATGAAAACTAGAATGATGACAGCACCTCAAGGGCGACCCGTCTCAATGTCAATAATAGCATTATCCATTCTCCGTCATGAGGGCCCACTTGGATTATTCAAAGGGGCTATACCTAGGTTCTTCTGGATCGCCCCACTTGGTGCTATGAATTTTGCAGGCTACGAGCTCATGAAAAATGCTATTTCTAAAACTGAAGAGCAGCAAAGTCTAGAGCAGCAAGCTGCTGAGCAGCTTTCACAGAAGTAGTAAGTTTTATTTTATAACCTCATGCTTTATTTGTGACATGGCATGTGAACGCTACAAGGAAGTTTTGAACGTTTTCCATGATTACGTGGTGGCACATGTTACGAATTTGCCGACATCTCCATACTGTTTTGGACACTCGGATAGAGTTGTTTCTAGGATGTTATATAGACTATTTCTCATTTTATGCAAATAGCAATCTTTGTTTTTGTTTCATTTGCTTTTTGTTTTTATTCACATTATGCTTGGTTTTTCTAATTTCTTTATATTATTATTGATTGATTTGTCGATTGGGAATGTTGGCGGCATTTTCCAAGTGTTCAATGTTTCATGAGCCAAATCCTGGGATGGTCGTTATGGTATCACCTAGCGGGATGGAGATCAAAGCCAGTAAGCGACTACTCGTCAATCTGGTTGGCCACGGGGCTGCAAGAATTGGAATGCAGACACATACACTTACATTAATATGAACATTATCGCAAATCTCTCAGCACAATTGATATATCTTCTGGAACACATTAATATGACTTATTGATATGTATATATATAGCGAGACGATCAAGAGGGAAGTGGTAATGCTAGTGGTAATCCTGGGGAAGAGGGAAACTAATCTAGACCGTCTATTAACATTCTTCGTGAAGAATGTTAGTTATCATTCTTCACGAAGAATGTTAAATCAAACCCCTGTCCACTATTTTTGACATTTTTCGTGAAGAATGATAACTAACATTCTTCACGAAAAATGTTAACAGACGGCTCATATTAGCTTCCCCCTTCTCTCGGAATTACCCCTCCTTGTAGATCCGCCCTTATATATATAAATATATATGTGTGTAATATATATATATATTATTTTATTTTTGTACTGTTTGCAAGTTTTTTATTTAATATTAATCGCACATCTTAGCAAAGATCAACGGCAATGTTACTTTTCCAATACCACATCCAAGTTAAAATGGCAATGCACTGACCCGAGATCACAAAACTGCTCTTGACATAACTGAAGGGCGTCTGTTATCTGAAGCCTCTTCTGATATAATCACATGCCTTACTCGTGGTAAAGTCAGAGCAAACGAACTGAACCCGCCAATAGACGGAACACCGTAACTTAGATTAAAGAGATCAGTCACCGAAGAAATCAACAGCGTCACCAATTCGGTCACTGTGGTGGCTGCGCTATTCGCAATGGCTGCATTTGCTGCCATTTTCACAGTATCTGATGGTGACGACGATAACAGGATGGTGGTCGGGTAATCAAAGTTATAAAATTTCTCACATTTGCAAAAACAATTTAAAGTTATTGATTAAATATGTTTAATTTGATTATTAATTTACCAATTTTCATGTGTACAAGTTTGAAGCTTGGAATATCATCTACAACTGCTGACAAAGCTTTTCACGTGGCCAAAACTAAAGCTTACGAAGAGAATGCCTACTAGCATTGCAAAAATTCAAGCTAGTAGAGACGTTGAATCCAAACCTCGTCGGAATTCATCAACCAATTCCGTTGTAGAGACTTGAGAGATACTTCATGATGGGGTAATCATTATCAAATTCTTCATGTATCATATGATGCGAGCTTAAAAGAGATAATTCCGTTGTAGAAAAGACATTTATAGTGTTCGTAACTAGTATATGTATATAAGTTTTTAGACTATGTACATACACGACCCGTTAACTGCAAACATTATATTGTAATACAAGTTTTTGGCCTCGGTGGACGTGTTTTCGAGTCGAGTACCTTTAGATATTAAACTTGAACGTGACTATATTGTTGGACGGAATTTAACACATCCTTGGATAATAATTTTGGCTTCAATGGACGTGTTTTCGAGTCGAGTACCTTTAGATATTAAACTTGAACGTGACTATATTGTTGGACGGAATTTAACACATCCTTGGATAATAATTTTGGCTTCAATGGACGTGTTTTCGAGTCGAGTACCTTTAGATATTTTTCTCCAAGTAAATTCTTAGCATCACATGCTTTTTGCGTATAAGGCGACCAATATGTATACAATCTTTTCAATTTATATATGATATTGGATATGAATAAAAAATAATTTAAACATCATTAGAAAAAATAAGGTTGAATAAATTGTTAAAATACATGGTTGCTGTTAACCTGTTTCTAAATTGAACATACTTATATTATTTGGGAAACAAAGATTATCTTACTTTTAATTCAAACTCATATATTAAATAGATCCTATAAAGATTACCTCTTAATACTTCTTTTTTTAATTAAAACTTAAGTAGAATTTTCAGTGAATAAAATTATTTGATTGGTCAATAGAAAATCGAGTAAAATTATAAACTTTAATTGGTTAATAAGTGACTAATTTTTCAAAACATTTCAATTGCAAAGGATATTTTCATTAATATAGAGAGAAGAAAAGATTCTATATATATAAAATCACGAGTTGCTGAAATTAATATTAGAAACTGTTAACCATCTAGAACTGAATTTGTTTATTTGCTTACAGATTTAATTTAGAGTTACATGTGCCAAGGTCATCCAGATTAAAAATATATAATAATGTTCACATTATTATAAAAACTTAAGAATCCTTCGCCTAACTTCTAGAATTAAGATTATCGTAATAAATATGTGTCGATGAAATTTGTTTAATTTGCCTTCTAGAAAATAGTACATTCATGTGCTGCATGCCAAGAAAATGATACAAGTTATAGATCGAATGACAAATATAAATATAGGGAAATGATCTATAGGGAAGCTTCAAAATTTGAGGAAGGAGGGAAGCAAATTTTAGCCCTTGATTTTTTTATTAGAAAACGTTTTTAACATTCATTGGTGATGAATGTTAAATTTTGAAATTTTTTGTAATTTTTAAAATTCATTTATGATGAAATCAATGGTTGAGATTTGCTTCCCTTCTTTCCTAATTTCTTTTCTTCCCTCTTGATACCCACCCAACTATAAATATAAATACCAATATATATTGATAAATTAATATTTAGAAGAATTAAGGCGACATATACTTATGGGAAAAAAGACCTTAAGCCCAATCGGATATCGGCATGAGGTCTTTTATTGATAAATATATGATAATTTATTTGCATAAACTTAGATAACATGAAAGAAATATGTGACTGAAAGAAATATTTGATAAATATAAATTGTTTGTGCATAATTAAATTATTAATTTTTTCTATTATCTTTGAATGTTTTTATTTGATTTATTAATGGACATAATTGAGCAAGAAATCAAGAAAAATGTGCACCGATAGAATAATCAAGTGTATCATCGGAAAACTGAACGGAATAATAACGTGCACCACCAAAAATTAAATGTGTAACATTATATATATAATATATATATAGGAGAATAATCCATAGAGAAGCATCAAAATTTAGAAAAGGAGGGAAGCAAATCTTAGCCCTTGATTTAAAAGAAAAAAAAAAGTTTTTAACATTCATCACCAATGAATATTAAATTTTAAAATTATTTGTAATTTTTAAAATTCATTTATGATGAAATCAAGGGTTGAGATTATACTTCCCTCCTTCTTTAATTTTTTTGATTCGCTCTTGATCTCTACTATATATATATATATTTAGTTTTATTATTGTTAATATATAATTACTTATTAATATTAATATAATGAAATACCTACTATACACTATTTCTACGTAAATTGGGTAGCTTCCTGCCTAATTTGTGAGGGAAATATCGAGACAATTAATCACGTTTTGGTGTGTTGTCCTGTAATTAAATTGATTTGGAAGAAGTTCTTTGGATGGTGGTATTTGAAACATTCTGACGATTCCTTAACATCCTCGGGCCTTATTTCTGGCTCCTATCTTCAGAATCAGGTTCAGGTTGCAAAAGCGTTCCAATGTTTTTGTTTGATGGCTTGATGGGTCATATGGTATTGGAGAAATAAGATCTTCATGCAAATCAAGAGTCTATATCGATCACAAATCATAGAAGATATTTTTTCAAAGATTCAAGTTCTTTCGCTTCTATGGATGTCTAATCGAAACAACTCTATGAAGTTTATTCGGTCCTGTTGGAACGCTTCACGTATAATTATGAAAGTGTGATTATAAATCCACTAAAATTAAACATTAACAGGTTATATTGTACAATATGTTAATACATATTACTGATAAATTAATTAAATGTAACAGTGAAGTTATCATAACCCATTATGAAAATCATATGGTTGTATCTTTGGTTGCTTCATTTTCCTTTATGGGTTAATGCTATAAATTCTTACTCCACTTTTTTTTTAAAATGTGTATTTTTCATCTTATTGTAGATTACTAATTATTATTCAATATATTTTAATTCTTTTTTTTTTGTATGAGCAAACAAATACCACAATATAATCATACGGGAATTCAAGTTTTCATACGGGAATTGAAGTTAACTAGTTTAGTTATGCATGTCTCAACTCACTATTATCATCTAAAAGGAATCCATGAGACCAAGGTCAACCCAACGAGATGTATTATTAGTTGGTATATGAGATGCAACACTAAATTTCAACTATGCCATATACGTTTGGTTGTCACGATGCGTACATTTAAGAAGACAGTTATATATGTTAATTTAAACTAATTAATTATATTATAATTATTAATTAAATAAAACGTATATGATCAAGTATTAACATTAGAGACTTAATAAGGTTAACTTGTATATTCTAAACACCACATGGAAGCGACTTGGTCAGATCGAAAAAGTACGTATCTAGAGTCTTTGACAATCGACTTTCAAATTGTTGTTTAGTGTGTTTTAAAATTCATCCACCTTGAAATGGAACTTTATTTTTGGATATTAATAATCAAATTACATTATATTATGAATTTGAAGATAATATAAATTACTTTTTTATTCTTTGGAACATAGGTTAATAACAAGAAACAACCTAAAATATGGTACCAAGTTATTTTTCTCCGTTTTAAATACGAAATTATAACAACAACAACAACATTTAATCGTTATAATTTATGACCGGTCTTCGATTGGGGAGTTGTTAATCATGGGACCAAACCGAAAAGTTAAAAAGTTCGATCTCCCTTCTAGAAAAATAACATTTTGTTTGTTTTGTATATTTCAGTTATATTATATATGACGACTAAGTATTTAATATTTGTTTGTATTTTATCTAACGACTAATAATTCTTTAATAAATAATAAAGAACTTATAAAGTGGAACTTTAGTTACTAACTTGTAAAGTATCATTTGTTTATAACAAAACTTTGTGAACAAAAGCCAAGAACTTTGAAACCATAACAGAATTGAAAACTCTAAATAAACACTTGTTATATAAAAAAAAAAAACAGTTAAAGAAAATAATTAAGCCGGCGTGCACGTGATGTAGGGTTTTTAACCTTTTATCGGCGGATATATGCACGTGATGTCGACGCGGTTTCAGATTTGCGTTGTAAGCCACATTTGTGAATCCAGAACGCGTAGCTTATGGGTCGGACCTTCATTACAAATCTTGGCCCACATTTGGTGACATTATTCCTTTACTTAATTTTATATTAGATTTCTATTTTCCGTTATCTACAAAATGAAATTATATTATTATGTTCCTTTGTTATTATATTCGTTGGTTATTTGTACTCCTACATGGACTCGCGGATCGAGAAGGGGCAGCGCCCCCTTACTAAATTTTAATTAATGTAAAAAAATTGAATTTATATCAAAATTTTGTAACATTTTATAAAATTCTTGCCTCATAAAATTATAGAAAAAAAAGTTAAAAAAGGAAATTTTATCCCTCAATCAGAACTTCCTACCTCCACTCCATTTACGTATCACCACCAAATGATTGTTCATTGCTAGTATATTTGTATTTTTTTGTTATAAAATAGGTGTGATTTGCCCCTCACGTTGCGAGGGGATAGATCTTAAGTTTTGCAGTTAAGTTATATGTAGATGTAGTTGTTAAAAATATAACTATTATTTTAATTTATGATGATGATGATTTTTAGTGTGAATAAATCGATAGTCTCTACTTAAAATTAAATTGCATAACTAAAATATGTTATTCTATTCCGTTTGTAGTTTTTAAATTCAGTTTATTAATATATTGGATTTTCTTTTATATATGTGTTATAATAATTACATTTTGTGTATAGGGTAATTTTACAACTTAATAGAAATTAGAGAGTGGAAGTAAATGAAAATAATAATAATTAAGGATGATGGCGGAGACAAAAGGTACAAGTAAAAAGACAATGATGGCTTTCATAATCTCATGAGAAGCTTATTTATCATGTTTCTATGATGAAGTGGTAACAAATTATCTAAAATGTCATGATAAAATGGTGTTTTAGTTTGTCAATTAGATTATAAAGGGTAATTAATTGTAATACTTTATACATACATAGAAAACAAGTAACTATAACAACTAGAAGTACACGTCGTGACGCCATAAGTTCATGTTAGCATTTTTGGCACTCTAACTAATTGCGTAGTAGAACGTTAATTTTGTATCTAGTTAGATAAACTAAAAATATAATAGTTAAAAACATACGTATACTATTAGATAACTTAAACTACGACTCTTTTTGTAGACAAGATACACGATGGCAAATTTATTTTATTTTGTAATACTACGTAATATAAGTATCAACTTTACACATAATCCTTAAAAAAATGATTTTTCCACTTACATAAAGCATACTTCAACTTATTGGACAAAAACATAAGTGAATGTCTTTTGGTTAAAACCTTTTTTAAATTGTCATTTGTTAAGAAATATATCTTTACTATGTTTGTAACTAAAGTCTTATGTAGTTGTATATGCATCAATAATGCAATTGCATGACACTTTCATTTTTTCTTCTCCTAAATTTATTCCAATTCGAGGCAGGGTTGAAAGAGATTGCATTCTTGTAATTAAGATGCAATTAAATTAATCCCTATCTTAATCTTAACTATATATAAATCATTTTCATTTTTTTAAAAAAAAATTAGACTCAATAATGGTTAATGTCAAAATTACCCTTAAAAATCATTAATTATTTTCCAAATTAATCACTAATTTATAAATTGCAATCCTTAAGTTTTAAACTTTACATATCCTTAAATTAAACTTGTAACAATATAGTGTAAATAATAAAATTTGTAAATGTCAAATTAACTATTTATTCCCGCAGCTATACGCGGACACACTGCTACTTCATATATATTAGATATAATAAAATGATGTGACAAACTTTTGTTCCCAATTTAGACCATTTTCGGTGGATCCCATGCTCACTCCCGTCCTCTGAGTACAGACCACCTCCGAGCACACCACGGGCCACATGCACCCAATGCAATTCGTCCTCAAACTTCGCAGTTACGTAGAGCATGGCTTCAACACAGAATCATGCAGGCCCTACTTACATTTTTTTTTTCCCTTTTGTTCATTTTAAATAATGTCCAAGTAAAAAAGTAAAGCACAAAGTACAAATTATTTTAAGAAAATAGTAAACCTCCATTGTTAGTCGTGAATTATCGTGAAAGTTACATTGTGATTAGTTGTGAGATGATTTTCAATAATATTGACGTGACACTCCTAATATATCACGACAGATCATCATGAGTGTAAATGTTCTTGGAAGCTCAAACATGTTTGAAAATCAGGATGAAACTCCAACTCCTCCAACTATACAAGTGGTCTTAGTCATAACTCATAAATCATAAAATCTAAACATGCATAGAAAATAATAAGTCTGCTTAAAAAGAGTCAAAAGGGTATTTAAGTCAGTAGCAAGTTTGACAAAACAAACCAAATGAAGAATTTATAAATTAGACTAGATAAAATTAGGTCACCCATAACTTGATTTTAAATCAAGAATTGGCATATAATTATTAGTACAACGACACTTTAATTTAATTTCTCCCTCTCCTTCTACCCTTTTTTCGTAACTTTCTTTTATTCTCTTTATGCCCTTTATAGATTCAGTATGTTGAAGTATAGTAAAAAATCTCACAAACTAAATTACTTGACTCTTTTCAAGTTTCAAAGTTGATTGAACCAATTTCATGTCCAAAGTGGCTCGAAAACGCTGCTCAAATTGACATCATCGGAGAAGAAGTTTAGGTTATCATAAGGTGTTTGTTGTGGCGGCGTTGCTGGTGAGACGAGTTGTTGATCCATTTCCATACCAATCATCGATAATAAGTTGGAATGTTGACATTGCATGTTGAGCACTTCCGCTTGCGCTTTGGCTAACTCTGCTTGGAGCTCACTCACTTGCTTTTGAAGTTGACAAATGGCTCCTGCACACCCATAAACTGGATCTCTTAGCCTTGCGTTCGCTTCATAAACCATACTACTAACTGCATCCGCTCTTCGAGACTCTGGCAGTTCCTGTAACGATAAAAGTGTTACCCACATTATTAGTTGTAATTACAATAGTTGAAACTAGTACTAGGAAAAAATGATGAGCAATTTCAACTTGAACAATTGTAATGGTGATTTTGGTTTCTCTTTAGGTGACAATTGATATTACTAATTTACCCTTCTAACTACTCTGTCTCTTTATATTTTTAATACTTTACAGACTAATGTCAACTTTTGAACCGGTTTGGTTCAAGGACTGGTCCTACATATATAGTTAGTTGGATACTCCTTTAGAAATTGGTACATTTACTTTTAAAATTATTTTTTTAAAAGTTAACATTATAAAATTTGACAAGATTGCACCTCACTTATAGATGGTTAATTTTTATTTTTTTTCAGGAAATACATTTAAAAAATGGTAACTTTTGTTTATACCTCAATAAATTAGATGGTTAAAACTTAAAAAATAATGGTAATTTTTTGTGTTAACGTAAATTAGAACACAATGGCGAAAAGAAAAGAGTAGGAGGAAAAAGTGAAAAGTCAAAGTCTTGAATTCACATTAGAAAAAGGGTAAACTTTGTTTATCCTTCAATAATACTTAATTCTTTTTGTTACACCAAGACAATTAAAGTAGTTACTCTTAGATTCTTAACAACTAAGTTAAACAACTTTGATCACCGGTTAATTATTAAATATTGCCATTGGTACGTATTTACCTGCAACAACTTGATGATGTTGCTAGCTCCAAACACACGGTGTGCGATCGTGAACTTGAGTGGTTCGGTTGGTGGGAAGTAAGGTGCCAACACACATTTTTCGACACATCGTCGCCTAAGAATCTTGCAAGCGGCGCAAGGGCTAAGAACGATGGGATGAGGTGGCGAAAAAGGGGCAGATGGTGGAGGATGTGTCAAAACACTAGTGGGACTTAGTTGAGATGATGAGTTATTACAATTGTTTGGTGATTGATGAGAGTGTGGTATGGTGGTGGTGGAAATGGTCATGGGTGAGGTCGCACCGCCACTTCTGTCACCGGAATATTCCATTTATAATTTGGTCAGGGATTAAAAATGTTTGATAAAGGTAATAAAGGATTATGAGGATTTAGTTTGATTATGCAAATGAGGTGGGAGAAATATATATAGCCTGATATGATGTAATCAACTGGTCACTGGTTTGAAAATGACATCAGCTATGTTGGAGATTTTTTTATCTGACTTGTCTGTGTGCAGTTGTGCCCCGAATTAACTAGATGTACAAACTAAAAAGTATTTACGTAATGCATACACTATTGTACTTGAAAAGTTTATGTACATTAAATTTTCATATACATTATTTTATCACTCATATCATTAGCATGTGATATTTACTACGTAATATTTCGTAACAATTTGTCTAGTTTTATTAATTTGATAAAAAATTAATAATCAGTAACACATATTGATTCTTCACAATTGATTGCTTGTTCATGATGTATGGGGCATATATGACTTACTCAGACGTTATGGTTACAGGCGTGTTAGAGCTTGAACCCCCTAATCTTAAGCTTTTTGTGACAAAAATGCTCCACTCATTACTAGCTGGGCTATACAATATTAACTTGTTTTAATATACTTTAAACTATTCATACGACTAGTTCTATTAATATACTTTAACTACGATTATATCATTATTCTATAATTAAATCGACCTGTTTAATTTAAAAGTTGGAGTTAAAAAAGTACTTTCTCCTTTTAAAAAAATGTCCAATAATAAAAATTTAAAAAAATAATTATTTTTTGCAAGTGAATAACATTTTGGAACATATATATATGATAATGTGGACAGTTTTTTTAGATGGAGAGAGTAGTGTAATTGATTTTTGATAAAATATTTACATGAAAAATAATTCATTTATGTGAGATTTACTCATCTTTAAACTTTATGTAAGACAATAATAAGATGCTTGTTATAGCATAGAACTGCATTTGGATAAAGAACGTGAGTGGCTTTATTAAGAATATTTCTTTTGTTGCTATGTAAAAAAAATTAATAAATTTTGAAATGCAATTTGTACAAATAATTTGATAAACGAATTACGGTCCTCCTATTTGGAGTAATTAAAATAGTGGAGGGTTAGTTTGGATATATAAGACACTAGTTAATTTCCTTTTCTTTTGGAGCTTTTAATTGATGGATCAAGTTAATTAGTGTATAATAAAGACTTGACCAATTGTGGTCCTTTTTTAATTTAATCAATTATTATGTTCCAATCTTACCATTGCAACGAAATTGAATATTTAAAAGGTGATTAATAATTAAAATATATTTCAACTGACTCTATTTGAATGTATAACTTTACCGAAAAAGCGTGTATTCGTAGAAGTGAACGATATCCACCTTAGTTTTAAGTCGTATAAACCTTTACTTTTCGGTTCTTTATTACCAATCGAAAACAAAGACAATTTAGTAAGTACGACAGCAAGTTTTCCCGCTTTTAAGCCAAAAACCCAAACTCCACAACAAATAAAGCGAAAGGTTGTTTTCTTTATCATCGAAATAAAGTCGTTTAACAATAACAAAAGTAACTACTTATTTTCTCTTCCTTTTTCCATCAAGGATAGAGTCAAAAAAAGGGAATGTAACAAATAAACATTGATTAGTTGTTACAAGTGACAGTTTTGGTGATCGAGTCAAGTAATAGTTAAATACAAAAAGAAGGGCGATGAAGAAGAAAATTATGCAAATTATACTTGAATTAGGTCCAACATTTCTCAATCTAATTGACATACAAACCCAGAGTTAGCTACAACTTGGCGTTTGAAGTAAATGATATTGTTGACTTACAATGAAGGTAAACGGACATTCTTCTACACGTATTCTGGTTCAGACAATGAGGCGAATTACTTTTTAAAAGTGTTACTATATTTGATTTAAGTATTATGAAAGGATTAAGCGATAAAACCAATAGTAATAACATAAATTAAAAACAGTGATCAATGGTTAATTCATGATATTAAAAATCTCAAGGACTAAATTTATAAACAACTGTTACGATCGCATGTGAGAAACTTTGAATAGAGAAAAACTGTCAAATTTCAACACATTCTTGTTAGCACGTGTTTTTGAATACAATAAATTAACTTAAGCCACATAAAAAAATAAAAATAAAAGTATAGCTAGTTCATATATGTACTAATTAATAATTAATTGCATGATGTTAAACTGAATTTGTGGAAAATACATGTGTGCACATCTTATGGGATCAAGAGCCGCCCAGTTGAAAAGGTGGACTCCTTTGACTCAAATTAAATTCTCTAACCATCACAAAATAATCAATCAATACTACTACTATGCACTTTTGATCTTAATTGCAACCTCATCTATTACCAACTTCATTTATTACCCTGCTACTTAAACTCACCAACTTCACACGTTTCAATTCAATCATGTTTCTTTAATTAAAACGGTAAAAATATGTATATCTTCGATCAAACTTACTTTCAGTCAGAATTTTTACTTATAACTAGAAGAGTTGATCGGGTAATTAACTTAGAGATCTATTTAATCCGTCCCAAATGTATAGAATAACTTTCGATCCATTTTTATACCCCTAGTTAAAATTGAACTAAAGATTATAGTAGATTAATTAGAGAAGTTTGTTTTTACCAAAATGACATAAGACACATTTGGATCGTACAACACGTACCTGGTCCAAATTCAAAAGCATTACTATCGAAAATGAAACACGTGGACCATGTTGAAACATGCATTGAAAAGAAATCGTCATCAAAACTAAGATGATTGAACTAAACAATAAATACATAAAGATTACCCTTAACTACCTACAACTTCAACATACTAGAACATCTACACTACCACCATCATCGCTATCATTTAGAAATCAAGTCTTAAAAGTCTTTAAGATGTAGCTTAAACCTTGACCAATGACCCATGTAAATAATTGACCAAGCATTAATTGGTCTTCACGTATATTTCGTTTTGATTGCATACACATTTGATTATCTTTCAAATTAAGTGCAAAATATTTAAATATAATTATACTTATATTATATTCGTAGGTTTTTTTAGTAGCATGCATATTGAAAATGAGATGGATTTATTTAAAAAATTTACCTCAATTGTAAGGTATATATCAGAAAGTGAAAGATTTATTTAAACTGGTTTTTAAATAAGAAAAACCTTCGTATAAAAAATTTTAGATCTTATATCTATATAATTAAAAGAATTAAAGAAAAACAAACAAGAATTCATTGTAGTTGCATTATGAACGAATGTGGTACACTTTATGGGACAATAAGAGTGGTATTTGTAACTATAAAATGTGATGGAATTAAAATGGCATTAAATGTTATGGGTAAAAGGCCTTTTTGGTACGTAGACTTATACACATATGAAATTAAGAAAGGATGCCACGTGTGAAGACATACAGAATTTGTCGGGTGCCGACTATTTAAAATTAAATTAAACTACAATACAAATATAATAATAATAACAATAGTATATATTTTAATCTCAAAAATATATGGTGGGAGATCCCAGGCGGATGCAGCTGTTACAATTGGAACAACGCAGTATGCTGACGTGGAAATCATTTGATGGTGACAATATTTGAAGTTGGGTAAGTGCCGTTGAGGCTCGTGTGGAACGAGGACGACCATCACAAACCATCCGCGCCGATAAACTCCATCTCTTTTGCCACGTATTGTTGTTTTCTTTTTTTTCTATTTTCTTTTTATTAGTAGCAAGATATAACAAATTTCTGAGAAATAATGCATCCGAAGTCATTACATTTATCTTGATTTGTTGTGGGTGTTATGTGAATTGACGATGGGTTGTCATTTATGATTAATTACGGTAAAATTTTTGAAACGGACAATTGACATTCATAAATTTTTTAACTTTTATTTTTCATAAACATACTTACTTTTAATTAAATATAAAATACTATAATTAATTTAAAAATCACTTATTAATTAAAATATAAAAACACTAAAATACTATAAAAATATATTAATTAATAAAAATAAAAACGTTACAATACTAACTAAAAGTCTACACACTTTAAAAGTTGGTCGGAAACGTCCAAATGTGTTCGATGAGATCGCTTCGTAGTTTATCGTGCACCACTTCATCGCATATTTCTTTTATTCTTGCACTACGCATCGAGACTCTTTCCGTAAAGCCGCCTCGGACCGAGTTAGCCAGACCGACGAGAAACTCATCCTCAAGCGGACTTATTACGAATCTGTTGTCTTCTTGAATCATGTTGTGCAATATCACACAAATGTACATGGTTCGCCTAATCTTGTTCACGCTCATTGCTTTGGCAGGAGACTTTATTATTCCACACCTACCTTCAAACACATCAAAAGTCCTCTCCACATCCTTTCGTGCACTTTTTTGGAATTTTTTGATTTTTTTCGTTCCTCGTTAGTAGGACACAAATACCACTTCATGAACTTAACCCAATCTGGATAAAGATCATCAGTAAGATAGTACCATTTTCGTGTAATGATTTTCATTCATATCAAATGATGCGGGTGGACCAGTGTCGTTTTTTATGTCGAAAATTAGAGAATTGTTTAAAACATTGATGTCGTTGTTCGAACCAGCTGCACCAAAATATGCATGTCATATCCACATATCGTATGTAATCAATGCTTCAAGCATAATTGTTGGGTGCCCATGATCACCTTCTGTGTACTGCATTTTCCATGCATTTGGGCAATTCTTCCTTTGCCAGTGCATACAGTCAATGTTTTCGAACATTCCTTCACTAGCAGTCGGCCTTCTCAAATACTCCTTCGAATACAGTTCAAATACATACTTACAAAAGTTGTCAAGACAATCAGCTGACGTCCTTTCATCCATTTGTAAATATTCATCCAACATATTTGGACACGTCCCATATGCCAAGTGTCGTATGACAGACGTGCACTTTTTTGTAACAGAGTAAATCCTAGCCGACCAGTTGCATCTTGACGTTGTTTAAAATACAAAAAATGGTTGGGAATAGGTTCAATAGAATAACTGGTAATACCATGGACTATTTGGATAAACAACTCCTGACAAATTCAAAAATGTTTTTTAAACATGTTAGGCGAATACTTTGGATTCACATGTATATATCTACGTGTTGCATGCGAACGTGAATTTCCAGCCCTAGTACGTTTGGATTCACATGTATATACGTACATGTTGCATGCGAAGGTGAACTTCCAGCCCTGGTACGTTCATTTTTCTTCTTCGACGCATAGGTGCAAAATTGCTACAAATGCGTCGTTTTCGAAGAATCATCAAAAATACGATTAAGACGATTAATTGCTTCCATTTTGATGCTTGTATATGTATAAATTATATATATTTGGTGTGAAATGTATGTATTGTTGGTGTGTTAAAAAATGTATAGTTGTTGTGTTACCAGTTTTCAAAACCCACCAGAAAATGAAAAAAAAAATTTGTCGAAAGTATTGCATGTGAGATGTCTAATTGAAGAGAAAAAAAAACGTTGATTTTTATAGTGCAATTTTTATAATTTTTTGACTAGTTGTTGAGATATTTAATTTTTTTAAATTGGTAATTTTGTTATATTGATGAAAATGAACAACTGAGATTTGTTCTCCTATACTCTCAGAAAGTATATTCACATGATATTTTGTCTAATAATGTATGCATAAAACTTTCAAGTACGTGCATCAGCAACCGACATTTTTATAAGTCACGTATTTAACTGAATATATTTGCTTAGAACTTGTTTATTAGGACATCAATAGAGAATACTAGTATTATATTATTCCGGAATCATGAGGTACACAATTAAATTATGGTCTCCAAATTCCAAAGAGTGATCTCCTGCCTGGATTTTGTGCGAAGCGAATGAAGCATAAGGTAAGCAATTGGGTATTGCGGACGTTACTCACCTTGGTCCTCAATTACGTTTTGCGGGAGACCCATTTTTGCTAGTGTGCGAGAGAAGACACCATTACTAAAAAAATAATTCAAACGGCACTATTTTTTTTTAAAAGTTCCGGAATGTCCAATGTACATGGACCATGGTTACATGATTGAAAGAAGTTTTCCGACTTCTAGCTAATGTGTATCATGGTGATCTCATTCGTCGATTATACTTAGTTTTAATTTAATTTAATTTTATGTTAGTTATATTTTATTATTTAACATAATAAAGTATGATTGAGAACGTGTCTAGTGAATATTCACATTTTAATAAAATCATATACCGTTTATAGTTGTATAAGTAGTCGTTATGAATTGTAAAGTTATTTGTTATGTTAAAGCAATTTTTAGTAGTGTACAATTTACCGTCTATTAAAGATATTTATAATAAGCTTATATGTAATGAAAGAAGTTATTTGCTTCTTATGTATGATAATTATTACTACTATTTAGTATGATGTTTGCGAGTTGTGACAATACCTAATTTGATTATGACAGTACCTAATTTGATTATCAGTTTCTTTAAGTTCAAATAATTCCTTCACATTTGGTCTTCTTAGAATATAGATCTCTATTATCTTAATGATTAGTTAAAGCAATTGTGCATTTCTTTGTGTTGAATAATCGTTCTCCTCAGTAAGAAAGTATTGCATACATGTTATTCCGTTGATATGATATTTGCAGTAGTCACAATGGTTGAGAAATATTGGTTGTATTCGATTGATTTATAGTACTGTACGTCAATAAAATGACTCTCGTTAAACTTTTTTATTTGTGTCAATATTTCTAAACCCAATCACAACCTCTTTCTCGATTAATTTAAGGTTGAATAGAGAGACGTTGCCCGTAGCATTTTCAATCAACTAAAGTGTCCACTGTCAAGTGGGCATCTAGTTACATGCACGAAGCATGTGTAATATAAAAAATCATTTAATTTAAAAGCTCTCGCAGTTCCCGAACTCTTATAATTTTCGTTTTAAACATTTTACTACATACATATGCATATGACAACGTGCATATAAATATATATGTATCATATTTATTTATATATGGTTATAGAAATAACTTATATGCCATCAACATCTACGAAAAGTAGACCATTAGGAAAAATGCAATATATGGATTCAACAAAAGATGGTAATTTATCCACATATCACCATCAAATGTAGAGTTAGTAAAAATAATAAAAATTCGTTGAAATGTCTACAGAAAAATATGTTTATTAAATTGCAAAAGTCATATCCATGAGAAAAGGAGGGAGGAAAAAAAAGTGGCTCCAAACATTTGCATCACACCAAAATATAAATATTCTACTTAACTAATATACTTAATTTAAAGGTATTTTAATCACCAATTAAATGCCAAATATAGTCTTAACTATGACATATATGTTATACACCAACTTTAGAGCATGTAATTTATACGACACTATATATAAAGTTTAATGGACTCTCCCATCACCTTACCATCTCTTTATTATATAACTTTATCCATTTATAACCGATACAACTATATTCAATTTAAGGGATTTGCTCTAATTAAACATCGTCCACCACTTAATGACCATCGACTATTGAATGTCATTGAATGACACCTCATCACTTGTAGCGGGTAAGTATATACATAACACGCCATGTCACTTCATCGACTCTTTATTACACAGCTATTACAAATGCCCTTAGTGCAATTGGTACACCATCATGATTGCTATCAGACAAAGGCACTATTAGATTTAAAGTTCGCCAAATGAAAGGCTTTCTACTTAGGCTATACAAAAAGAAAACTGCTACACTCTTGAGTATTATAAGAGAACATTTTGAATCATACTGCACTGAGTAGATGGGTTATTGGGTGTTTGATAGTATAAGAAGCTCTGTATTTTGAACACATTTTTGGACAATTAATCGATAGTATCTGCTAATATGACATTGAGTCAATGACGCATTCAACTAGACGTCTAGACTCAACGTTTCATATTTTCTTTGAGAATTCTGGATGATCGACTGGATCCTTACAAAAAAGCAAAAAGTTAGTAAAATAACAAACCAAGTTTGGTTAACAAGGTGATACGTTACTTTCTTGACGCAGAGATGACTATTTTCATCGCAGAATCAATCACAATGACCCGACATGCTTTGGCGTGGTAAACATAAAGAGTAATTTAGTAGTACAAAAACCGTCGATATTGTGGCTACAGGGAAATAGAAGTAAAAAATTACAGTTCGTAAAAGTCCATAAAATTGTGGAAGTGCAATTATAATCTCAATGACTACTTTTTTTCTTTCTTTGACAAGAAATTAATAAAGATGATGTGAGAGGTATAAACTAAAATCCATATAAAACGACAGTCTTCCATGTAGCAGCCTGTCTAGCATTCTTGGACTTCTATAACACGGTTTCTCAAACACTTAATTTTTCTTATTAATTAAGAATTTTTATAAACTGCTGGTTGTCACTAGGTCCTAAAAGAATTTTGTAATGCACGGCCAAGCTTTCAAATTTGTACTCTATGCGTAATGGCTCTTAAAGAGAGTGGTTCGTCTTCTTTTTTTTTTCTTCTAGCTAAAGCAGCCGAGAAAAGGAACGAATTTTCGTGGCAACATTGGGTTGACCACTTGACCCTGATAGGGTCAACCAATCGTATGGGTCCATTATTGTTGTTCTTCTTATATACAGTATAATATCGTACTAATAGTAGACGATTAATTTAACAATAAAAAAGTTAGAGGGCACTTCTACTACCTCAACTGATGATCAAATTGGTCAATAGTGAGGGTGACATTCCTATTGTTAAAAGCAGGGCGGATCACAGTGGTGTAATCGGGATGACGTGCCCCTTACGACTTAAAATTTTTACTTGTATTTATATATGGGTTTAATGTAATTAAATATAAATTTGCACTTTAGCCCCCCATCTTTTTTATTGTTAAATCTTATACTCAACCTATAACGGAAAAGGAAAACACAAAAAGAAAGAGAGAAAGAAAAAAGACAAAAAAAAAAAACTCAAGTAGACATTTTAATGGAAGAAATTGAAATTACAGGAGAATTTAAAGAAGAAAACCCATCGGTTCCACTTATATTCTTTTAATACAAATTTCATGGAAAGCTCCTTGTTTTTATTTCAATATCCATTTTAACCATTATTATATATATATCTTAACCTGTTTATACCATTTTCATCAACTGTCTAGGTTTCATACTCATTTCTCTTAGTAATTAACATAACCTAATTGTATCTTTATATTACATATATGGACCCACTAAATAGGAACCAATTTTTTTTTTAATATTGTTGCATTGAAAGATGCCTAGTGTATAAACTATTTAGATTAGATGGTTATTGTCAAGAATTGACATTGGCTAGAAATACAAAGAAAGTAGGTGTTATTGGTCTTGACTAATTCAATTCCAGATTCTCTTAGTTACTTGTGATGATAAGGCTACATTCATCCTATTACCACTTGATTTTTTCTAAAAATTAGAGAGTGTATTTAAATTGAAAATTTTCAAATCGAATTTGACATGCCTAACTAACTTGTCTACTTGCGCATACTTTCAATGGTTGACTTGTCGCATAGAATCAAGAGTTAAAGAAAGATCAAAAGGCTATAACTTGGATCATCAGTAATAATTGCATGAGACACTTGACCATTTAGTATTGATACAAATTTGGTGAAAAGTTGAGGCTAGATTTTCTCCCATGGCCACAAAGCATTGCCTTTGATGGTTTAGATTCACATGTTGTTATTTTGACTTCATTCATGTTTTCTTCATTCATCCAATCAGGATACGTCTAGATAACAAAGGAAGCATACCACTGAAACATGAGCCGAAACTATCATGTCATATGAGTCCTATATTCATATTCAAGGCAATACTACTATTTAAAAAGAAGCACATGCACATCTATAATGCTGTAATTGATACATACTATAATCACTAAACAAAAATACCAGTAGATATTTCTCAAGACTGTCAAAAGTTCCCACTGAATCATGATTTAATATCTACGATTGGCGAATGTCTACTGAAAAGAATCAAACATGTGTCCTTTATAGAATGAGAAAAATTCATTTTACGAACATGGGCTCATCTATTAAAGTGATGCAAGTCACACTGTCACGGGATTCAAGAAATAGCGTAATAGACTTACTTCCATGTACCGAACGGTTCAATGAACTTTATCTGTATCTCTACTTTACACTACCACTTGAAAGATATCATGAGCCACATTTTAACTAATTTCATCCAAAATCTTGATTGCATCATAAATCATCTTAAACTTAAACAAAGCCTTTAATCTCTGTACTAAAAGTAACCATATTGGCATACAAGCGTACACTTGTTTTGGTCGTGTGTCTAAATTTTTAAGTTAAAATACTTTGTTACAAGTTTATTATATAACCCATTAAAGATTATGGTAAAATGCATAAACTTGTTAGATAGACTCTTCAACTCTTCTATTTGTAAAAAAAATAACAATAATAAATAATAATAATAATAATAATAATAATAATAATAATAATAATAATAATAATAATAAAATCAGTGCTAGTTTATGACTACATCAAACATTAGGGTCTACTTTGAATATTTTGTTATCACATTCTGTAAATGTCAACGGCGAATTTTGATTTTTGAAGTATCAATCATTATGGTCAGATGACTTGCACATTTAAATTCTTGTAATTAATTGAAATGCTATAGCCTACATGTCATATAATAGTGTTAACGGTTAACCTCTATAAAATTGTAAAAGGAAAAGTCTAGTGCACATTTTTTAAGTTACATCAAACATTAGGGTCTAAATTATAAAATAAACAAGTTTTATCATCACACATCCTGAAATCCTGAAATATTATTAATGGTCGTCAGCGTTTAGATACATCAAAATGGATTCGGCGGTGGTGAAATTGAAGCCGATCGAAGCAACGCCGGAAACTTTCAAAGAATTCGGACAAGTAATTCAGGCTTCGCCGGACGGCGAACAGTTTGGACCTCACGATGCTCAACTCGACCTCTCTCAAGGCACTCCCAGGTATGTAATTAACTAATTATGTATCTATCCCACAATTCTAGGGTTTCATTTCTGTTTCCACATTTAAATTATTGTTTTTTATGTATTCAATTAGGTTTTATATAATGCAATTACAAGACCGGGCCCTCAAGTTTTCGAACATAACACATCATTCAAGTGTGACCCAATGTCTTGGATCAATTGGTGGTGATACTTGGTATCTTGGAGTTGCAAAGCCCTCTATAGTGGAATCACATGTGGAAAACAAAGGTGAAAATGTTGTGCAATCGCGTAGCGGTCACTTCTATGTGCCGCCTGCTGTTGATGGTGTTCAGGTGTTTCAAGTATCTGGACCCAAGTTTCTGATGCTGAACCGAGGGACTTGGCATGCTGGACCGCTGTTTAAGCCGAATACCTCCATGGATTTCTACAATCTTGAACTCAGCAATACTAATGTAAGTTCAAATGTGTAAGCTTTGATGTTGGCACTCTGTTTTAATTTTTGTTTTTATGTTTGTCCAGGTGGTGGATCATACAACTCATGATTTCAAGAAGGAAAACTCGACAGTGTTTGTGATAGATGAGTAGTTTTTATTGGTTATTTTACAAATGGGAGTGTCTTCTTGAAGCTTTTTGTAAGTCTTATACAGACATAGTATACAATCTGCGTATGCCAACTGTGAAATTGTACAATGTTAATGAGAACCTGTTTGTTTATACCATTATGTTTTCTACTCTTGCTTTTCATTGAAAGAGACTTATCGTGTTTGGTAACAATGGATGTTTATGTAGTCAACAAACAGTACAACAAATGCGCGATTGCATCTCACATATTTAATGTGAAAAAATACCTAGTACTGTAATAACAAAATTCAATATTAAAACGAATTACAAGAAAGAAAATACCCCCAAATTCAAATCACACCTGCGATACTCGCTTGGCTTTTTCTATTCACGTATGATATGATTCAACAGACAAAAAATGATAAGAAGACAAACTTACTGTTGATCTTTTTCTTCTGCTCGATATGCAGCTTCTTCAGCTAATGTTGGTTCTGAATTCCCAGTATAAACACCCGTAGCTCCATCTGAACCTCCCTCTATTCTAACATCATCTACCTGACCATGATCGCCATCTCCTTTATCTTCCACTGCATGTGAAGTGTCAGCATCATTTCGGGTTTCAGGTGGTTGGATTGATGGAGATGAAACCCCCAACCCCTTTGCCAGGCTAACATACTTCAGCATTAGTTGCTTATAATTATCTAGCAAAGTTTCTACATCACCCACTGTCAAATCACCTGCTTGTGAGTACAAGTACGGGAATTTCTGAAATTCTTTAATCGCAGTTTTCTCTTTCATGAGTATCGTTGCCCCTTTATTCTCTAAATCTGAAATTGATGGGATTTTGGCCACTGGTGGTATTGATACTTGTTGTTGGTCTTTTGTGTTTACCTCTTCGGTTGTAGATTTAACTGCAACGGTAGTACTGCTTTGCTTTTTGATGGGTTTGGGTTCTGGTATGGTTTCACTTTGACCACCATCATAATCACCTGATAGCCCATAAATAAGAGCTTGAGCAGATTCCATGTTCTTTTGAAACTCTGTTTCATCCATTGACAATGATTCACCATTTATGTTTGTAACAAAGGCCTCTGCAGAGAGCATGTTTGTAAAGAAATAAGCTGCCTCTCCAACTAGTCTAGATTCATGTCTGTACCGTTGAATGTACAACAAATTTGAATGTAATTGAGGAGGGTTTGCTTTTATGGTAACGTAAATAAGAACAGGAAGAAACTCATCAGCCCCAGGAGGACTTTCATTTGCATTAACGGAAGCATTAAACAGCAAGTTACTGATGACCTTACAGCAACTGAGGATACACACGAGTTTATCTCGTGGTGCTTTGTAGATATTGATTTTCTGTAGCTCCTTTTGAGCAAGTAACCATGAGGTTTCATTTTGGTATGTTGGTTGAATATCTAAGTGCTCGGGTCGAATGAATTGCTGGACTAAAGCCAACTTTTCATAGAGTTCGTCATCTACCTTCACTTCATCTGGGTGTGAAGCAAAGACATATGTAAACAATTTTGTCATGATGTATTTCTCAAGCCCTTCACCCGCACTATCTAACTCTTCTTCGGATCCACTTGCCCAAAGCGGATGAGCCCGGAAAGCAGCTTCCATGTTGCTGAGGAACTTTTGTACAGCTGCACTATCCCTTTCAGGATCTGGAGGATTATTTGAGAAGGATACGATGAAACTTTTAATGGCTTTAACAAACTCTGATGCAGAAGGATCTCTCATGCGTTCCAAAAAGTCATTCCATGTCAGGGGTGCTGTTGAGGCACTAAATGGCTCAGCATTCTCCATAATTATTGTCGGATTAGGTTCAATCTGTTCGACCCAAAAGCGTAGAACTTTTTTCTTTTTGGTTCCTTTTTGCTATTTAAGAGGCTCCAGGGAGACGCCTTTACAGCCCTTGAACCAAGCTGGAGATTTTCAACTTGTAGATTGGCAAAACTTCGTCCTGCACCAAAAGGTGATTAATTAATTGTAGATACATTCCAATTACTAGTCTAGTTTTATCCAATAAATATGGCAAATTGGTACATGATGATTTACACCTAAACAAATCAGCAACCTCATAATGGAGCCTGTAGAAAATTGTTTGTCAGTTACAAAGTATTCTAAAGTTTTTAACAACAGATGGAGAACTTCAGGTAACTGTCTAGTTTTAACAATACTTGATCGAAGAGAAATATCCAAAATGGATACCGGAATTAGCACAGGTATACAATCACTATCTGTTTATCAACACACAACCTTCGTGATCTAATCTGCATAGAGGACATATTTCCAAAGAAAATTCTTATATAGACTAGATGTCTATATAATCAATCAACTTATTTACATCACCATATACATGGTGGCTCATGGATGTCTTCGGTCAGTAATTTACCATTCCACATATATCTATTTAAGTCTCTTATGGAGCAGAGGTAAAAGAGATGAAACAAAACTATCATGTCTTCACTGATCCTATTAAACCAGAAACATCTGAACAGAGGGATATCAAATATGGAGTATAATGATGATAAATCAAACAGTAAAAACTTTCTAACTTTAAGGTTTCATTTTTTTCCACTTATCTTTCATGATGCTTTTCTTAGTAATTAGAAAGACTGTAAGTATGTTTGTATTTTAAAAGAGTCATTTAGAAAGTAAAGCGTCTTGAATTGAGAATATTCAACAAAAAAGAGATGACGAAGATGATATGGTTTCTATCCAACACAAGTCAGTTCATATCTAAGTTTAGCTGTTAATCCCTTCTCCACAAAAGAGCCAAATGATAAGGAGGTTCATGTACGGTTTCAATTAGAGATGCTAGATTAATGAATCAAAGTTGACCCTTAACCATCCAAACTAATGATGCAAGTATAATACCTATTCCCTTCTCTATATCCTCCCTTTTAGAAAATTAGAATACTACCAAGTACCATCCTCACCAATTACAATTAAATTCCTCATTACTGTAATAAGCTACCATCATCCATCTTTGAATATACACACACAAGGGTTAACTCGTAGAAGAAAACTCTAGCTTAGTCCATTCGTTTTAATGGAAAAATATATGACTTAACCCAAGCATAGCGTTACTATTTTGCTAAATTAAGAAAACAAATCTGTATAATAATAACTAGGACAACTATACATATAGACCTAAGGTAATATAGCTTTATTATCCTTCTGTATACTACAGCAGTCTGAAGTTATCTCGCTCGCAAATAGATTATAGGTGCATAGATTAGATGCTTCTATGAGTTATGCCATCATGCTGCATAATTATAATCATCGTAAATTGTATTTAAATATCATAAAACTGGAAGATGATTGAACCTTAAATCACACTACAATTGCCTTAACAGGAACATAGTTAGTTTCACCTCTAAATCTGAATTCATTAGCATCAACAAACCTAACGTTAACGAAATTCAGATCAAAATCTATAATTATTCCTTCAATTTCATCGGCAAGTTGAGATATCGATATTACAGTCACATGAAATTTATAACACTAAGCGTATGCAACAATTCATGAAGTTGGAGCAACAGTTTAGTATCAATAAAATGGAGATATATAAATTTAACTGTACATCAATATTGGATAAATCAGCGATCAAATCAGAGAGTCAATACCTGGTGTTTAATGAGGGTTAGCGGGATTCAGAGTCCAAACTGAAAACCCTAACAACAACAAGAGTGACTGCAACCAAAAGTCGTTAACCGGACCCAACCAGGATCCGACGAGTCGCAGACGCTCAACAACGTATATTTTCAGTACTGGCTCCTCTTCTTAATCACTTTGCGTGTGTTATTTGTGGTTTTTTTTATCCTCAACGAAGGACCTTATGAAATCGTTTGGTACCGCTTCTCTTTTTGGTCTTTTGGTCTTAAAGTGAGTATCAAATATCGTACTAATTAAAGTGATTTGGTATGGGTACGGTTTCGATACCAGTACGGTAAAATGTGATACTATACCCATTTGATACCAAATATAAGAAGTTTAAACATTTGACCAATTTTTCTAACTCATACCCGAATATCAAATTCACTATGGATAATGATGACATAGACTAATATATTTACACATTGTGGACAATGATGACATAAACTAATACATTTACGCTGTCATGCAGTCAATATGAATTTTGGTAAATAATCAACCCTTGAGAATATAGTAGTATAGCAACTACATCTCCCTCACTGTCCCAACTTCCTAGAACCATCATATTACTAAATCGCCTTTGGTGACAGAAGTGCAGAGCAAAAAATGACTCACAAAACAGCGAGTGTATCAACTATCAAATATTTTTTCAGAATACGCATTTGCCCATAAACAAATCCAAGCAAAAAATATCGTTAACATATATAAAAGTACTAAATCATGCAAGCTTTAAATAAAATGTAATATAGAAGTTTCATAAATATTATAAAATATAGAAAGAACCAAATGACAAATAACAAATGATAACATATAGATTTTGGATATAGTACCAAAGCAGGAAAAGTGAGAAAATACCGGTACCGTACCGGAAGTACTGGTTCTCTTTTTTGTCCGAAAGTGAGTATCGAGTACCGGACCTTTTGAAGTGGTATGGTACGGGTACGGATACAGTACCAGTACAGTATGAATACGATATTGAGAATTCAGGTACTAATGCTCATCCTTAATTCTATGAAATATATTAAAGGTCCATTTAACTTTTTAATATCTACTTTGAAATATACAAATATATTTAACTATTGAATTATTATTAATTTAATTATAATTATTAAAATTGTGAAGTGATGAACAATAATAGGTGACTAACAGTTACGGAGTATTCGCTTTCAAAGTAAAATATTAAAATCTTGCCAAAAAATATGTTGAACCCGCTCCTCGTTTTTCACATTTAATTCCATATTTTATTTCCAATTTGTACAAACTAATTTAATTAGTACTATTGTTAGAACGACTACTCGCTTTCGACACAACTTAAAATGATTTTTTCATTGTTTCATATCCATCAACTCCTATAATACGTTTTTACGAATGTGTTTATACAGAAATGAATAATTAGTCTATCTATCCTTATGTATCGTACAGGTGTACAACTAGTGTATGTCTCGTGCGATGCACGATTATATCAATTGTAGAGAAAGGGTAGACTGAATTCTATGGATAGTTAAATAAAAAGAACGCAGTCGATTAAAAAACAGTTAAAGTTGTGTCGTTTTGAAATGAAAGTTAGAGTTAGAATTTCTAGTATATAGAGAATTAATAAAATAATAACTACATTATGTTACCAAATTGTTGGAATGAATGAATATGTCACGCGCATGGACAACATATCAAAAGAAAATTTAAACGGCATAAATTTTATTAAAATACAGTAGCAAGACGTTAGAAATTATAATTAAATACGATACTAAATCCAACAAATCCTTCCGAGATATCACATAAAGTACAATCGAAACAACTAAATCATCCAAACATACATCAAACCTAACACCATATGATAAAAGTTACTAGACTTACGCACCTATTCAAAATGTAATTACCATCCAAAGAATAACTTTTTAAACGCTTTAGGCATCTAGAGGCTTGTTTGGCATGAAACTTTTCGGAACTTTAACTTTTAATTTTTGAATAAAAAGCTTCTATGAAAATAAAAACTCTGTTTGTCATATACAAGCTGTAGCTTTAGAATCCAACGAAAAGCTCAAATTTTCAAAGCTACTAGAAGTAGCTTTTCGCGAAAAGCTCCAAACGTAAAGCTACAGCTACAGCCTATAGCTTACAGCTACAGCCTACAGCTACTTCACCAAACGTAACTTAATAGTGTCCGAACTTAAATTGGACCGTTGTTCATGGGTGCATTCTAAATTCCCCATTGCATAGCGTAAGCAATGTAAAACAACAACAATATTTATTAGAGATAAATGTGAGGCAATTTTATAAAACTAAAACAAAAAAGAACGATGAACGATGAACGAATTATACATAATTTTAAAATAAGCAGAATGAGATTGATATTAGGATTAGGACGATAGGAAGATTTACAGTTAGAAGTAGAGAATTGTAATCGTATTAACAGAATGAGTATCTTGGTTAATTAAAAATATGAACATGTTTATTAAATACGATAGTTACTGTCAGCGAACAAAATGTTCAAACCATTTTAAGTATCAACTAATGTAGTTGCACCTCATAATTGCGTACGTATTGAGGTTAATGTCTTCTGTTGAACCTTTTGATTTATTAAATGTTGTTAAACAAATTTTCATCCAAAACAACTATTTATATATATTCGTTTACTTTTATTTTTCTCATAATGATTATTTATAAAGATATAAGACTAGCCGAAATCCTTTTACCAATAATGGTTACTACATTATAAGATTAACACAATATAAAAATAAAAAATAAAAAATAAAAATGAGATAAGATAAAATTTGACTTGGTTTGCAATACAATAGTTTCTATTTAAAAATGTTTGCATCTCAAGTTGAGATACAAGTTAGATGAACCGACGGGACGAAGAACGAATGAATCTAATCTACAGATAATGCCTAAATAATGAGAATAAATAATTATAATAATAATAATAATGAGTTAAATTAAATAGAAAAAATCATGTAAATTAAAGAAAATAGAGAAAAGGAAAGAAAGAAGAGGTAGTCATTGCAGACCAAATAAAATAATGTTGTTCTGAAAAGCCGCTCTACTCCCCTCCTCTTTTGTTATTTGCCACTTTTAGCCACTTTTGTTAAAGCTTGTTCCTTTTACTCCAACTGTACCTATTCAACAGCCAAACAAACTGTACTTTTATCATTACTAGTTCTCATTTCAAATCACTATAATAACCACCCAATAGTACAACTATTATTAAATTATGTGTCACAATGTCTTACAGCAAAATAAGTCAAAAACAATTACAACACTTTTATTATCATAAGTCCCTTCCATAAATTTCAAAGTGAAGCCAAAATGGTAACCATTGACTACTTTTGTTCTTTTTACCATTTATCGAAAATGGCAAGAGGGTCTTTTAAAAAAAATAATAATGAAGGATCATTAAAGGGCATTTTGAAATGGAGGGATCAAGATTTTAAATTGAGTATGAGGTAGGGACCATTAATGCAATTATATAAAAGATGGAATTATGAAACTAGATACCCCATGTGTGTGTAAGTAATGGGTAAAAAAGATGAGCATTTGTTTTATGTTTGACAGGTTGGACCAAATAAGTATAAGTATTATCATCTTTGGAACCATGTGATTCTGCCACAAACCCTACTGGCAAAATGGTCAAAAACATGATCTCCAAAAGGAGCATATTTACATGTGAAGTTAATTTAAAAAATCTTTTTGTATTCTATTTATTATAACTTCCAAACATTTAATTTACCCACTGTTTCAACACTTCAATTATTTCCTAACCACAAAAAAACTTGTACATCTATAATCAAGATAACAGGTTAAATGTGACTTTCAATATTGGTCGGATATTAATTGGTAGACTATGAATATTGGTTAATGGCTATGAATGAATGCTTATAGATTGGAGCTATTTCAGAATATAAATGTTCCATGTGCATCCAAACCATTCAATATTCAAGAAGATCAAGTTGGTTTAGTTTAATATGTCATTTATAGAATTCTTTTTCAAATTATATCAGATTCTAGATTTGAAAAATAAGAGAGAAATTTGAATTTAAATAGTATCTACAAAAAAAGATTAAATATATACCTGGTGATGGAGCAATTTGTGTGGGCTTTGAAAGAATAGCAGGAACAGCAGTCATCGGGCCAGCAGATGTTGGGGCACAAAAGAATTGGGCCGGTAAGCCCATTGCTTGAGATTGATGATATTGATACATAGGGTACATTGGCATCAATGTGTGCGCACCCACTGTTGCTTGACTGGGATACACATGCGAGTAGTGTCCTCCACTCATGTAGGACCCACCCGTATAACCCAATTTCTGTAAAGTTGTTCCAGTTTTAAAATATATCAAAAATCAAAAATGTAACGCTAAAATTGTTATCCACCAAGTTAAATGGCAACATACTGTCATTCTATACTTTTTAATCACAATATTTCGTAGCCAAATAATTATCCGATAAAATAACCAGTAGCATATATATTCTTCAAAAACACCTTATCATATTTACCCATTTCATTATAATTTGATTTTATAAAATATACCATGAAATGGGTAGATATAATATTTTCAATGTTTTGAAACATATATGTGTATTATATGACTTAGAATTATCTGTATGAAATTTTGTACTTTTGTACATATACCAAAACAAAACAAGTATAATTGGGATGTATAATTGGATAAGAATGCTATATATAAAATAAAAATATTAATTAAACAACCATATATCCATGTTTCAAATGCATCATAAACATTACCTCCATATATAATTCATCAAATTATTATTTTTATAGAAACTTGGAGGTTTGAGTAATATAATTTTTATAGAGCATGGTTTATCAGATTCCATAATTAATAAGCAATCACTTACAATTTCAGGATAATAATTTTGATCAAAATTATTAAGCAATTATATCTTAAATATGCACAATAAATATACTTACTATGCAATCACTTATAATTTTGATCAAAACAAGTATAACTAATAAGGGTTATAACTACAAATGTCATGATATCGATGTACAATAAATATGTTTCTGCTTCTATTAAGATACCAAATAATCAAGAGAATTAAATTACCATTTTTAATCAAATTTAGATTATAATTAATAATAAATAAGCTTCCAATTTTGTAAAATATAGCTGTATGCACATTCATGGGGATAAATGCATGTGAGTTATAACTAATCTGGATCCACTTACATGATTGTAACTGACATCAGCTGTAGCCACATATGTCGCCGGAGCATAGCTGTAATAAGGCACGGCAGCCTGGTGATGATGATGGTGGTGGTGATACGGTGACGCCGGTGTTGGCGTTGGTGGATAGTACCACTGCACGTGACTCGGAGGTGGTGTAATCGCCCCACCAGATCTTGGTCCCAAAATCACATTCGGTCCTACAAATTATCAAATCCAAAAAAAAAAAACACGCACTACTTATTTGTACCCTATGCTTGATTAAAATTCTATCTGCAATTGTGACAATATAAAAAGTTTAAATTAAAAACCTGTTTGCTGATGTGGCGGCGGCGGTGACGGCGGGACAACAGTTAACGATCTTTGGCGGCGTGCGCCGAGTGAAGCGAGGTTACAATTTGCACGGCGGCCGTTAATCACGGGTGTCGGATCCTCACAAGCTTTATTCGCGGATTCTGGATCCTTAAACGTAACCTAGTGGCGCACGATAAAAAAAAAGTTAGTTGAGAAGGAAATGTTAAGGTACGTGAAGGTGCATGATAAGAGGAGCACATACAAATCCATAGCCTTTCGAACGACCAGTAGTTTTGTCGGAGATAATAACAGCTTCGAGAATATCGCCGTATTTTTCGAAGTGATCTCTCATTGCTTCTTTGGGAGTCTCCCATGCTAATCCGCCGACGAAGACTTTGGTCAGAGTAGTATCGCCGAATGGTCCGACAACTAATGTTCCGGCATTGTTAACGTTGTTGCTCATCATTGTCATTACGATTGTCTTTGTTTTATAAGCAAATAAAAAGAACAAGAGAAACAGGGTTTGGGTTGATGATGTAAACTAAATGGAAAGAAAGAAAGAATGGGGTTAGAGATCAGAAGAGTGAATTGAAAGTTAAATCTATATATACACAAAAGGAATATGTGGGGATTTTAATGTGTGCGTGAGAGATGACAACCAGGCGTTAATCACTTTTCCTTCCTAGTTTATAATCTTATTTTACTTTTTATATTCATCTTGAGTTAAGGATAAATGGAACAATTCGTTAAATTACTAACAGGTAATTCAACGCTATGCAATGTTAATTTATGAGATGAAAGTAATAATGGTCGACTGTGATAACTGATAATAATATAGATAGTAAAAATATATTAACGGTAATTATCTACGATGTGTTTGATATTAGTGACCAACAGTACTGGCGACTTAATATGGATAAATCATTTTCGCTCAATTTAAAAAAAAAAAAGATTATGTTAATTTTTGTAATTGTATATTGTAAATTTTATATGTATATTTTCCTTTTATGTTATGTTGAATGCATTAATCGATTTATAATAATATTATAATTTTTTTAATAATTTAAATATTTTTAATAAAAAGTTCAAAATTATGTGACAATAAAATGGAAGTCGGTATAATAAATTATAAATGAATGATATGATATTTAATAAATAGTTATTAATTTTTATATTTACGTAGTTAATGAAAGGACATAATAGTAATTTTAATCTTTAAATTTTAAAGGATTAAGGAAAATCATGTAAATAGTTTGAAATGGCGTATAGATAAATAATATTCCGTATAAGATTTCTCTACAAAAAAATAGAAATATAAAAAAACTACATTTTCAGTAGAGTAACAAGGTAATTAAGATGTCTTTGGTCTCAAACTTGTAATCAGGATTAGAACTAGAATATAGTTGTTAAAGAGAAAAAAGAAAATTTATCATTATTTTCTTTTTAATGAGATTAAAGTTAAAGAAAATCATTAATATTTTAAAATATTAATTTTTATATAATTTAAAATCTTTTAGAAGATAATTTCATACACCGTCTTTCTTTTGACTCTAATACCATACGTAACACTGCACCACTGTTTGTAATGCGTCCTTTAAATTTTACGAGTCCTAAACTAGTTTTCAATAAAAGTATATTTTTTCATATATTTTGTTTTTCTGTTGAGCAAAGTTAGAAACCAAACAGTATATTATTGATAAAAATCATGTTCTCATACTCATAGCAATCGAACGCGCAAACACATTTATCCATTTAATGCGAATATTCTATGTTTACTAGTTTTATTGTAGTTTACATTTATCAATTTAATTATGAGTTAACAATTTATTTCTAAATCATATAATATATATTTGTAAGTTCTACTATAAAATATATACACATTGATTCTTTCGACACTTGAATTCATACTACTAAATTAGAGGGACTCTTTACGTACCGTTAAGATCAAAGGCTTTTAATATGAATTAACAGTTAACCTTTTAAAATATAGTAATGAGCAGTGAGTACAATTGGTTGAGTTCACAATACGTTTAGTTTTATATTTTAGTTAGTGATTGAAAACTTCGATACAATTGCATTTAAAATTGAATGTAGTATATAAGGTTGGATAAAGTACGACTATCTTTATACAAAACCACTCAAAGCAAATACTTTTATTAAAACGTTGGCAGTATATCAATCCGTATTAGTTGTCCTGCATTTAAATGCTAAAAGTATATTTTATGTTTTCGGTTTAATCCTTTTCGGTAACGGAGAAAGTAGGGACGAATGGTTGTCTGTTATAGATTAATATATAATATAATATATATATATATATATATTATATTTTGGTCGTAAGTGTACATGAAAAATTAGTTTCTTTAAATTTGTATTATTTTGTTTTCTACTCACGTTAATAATAAAATATGTGCACTTATTAATTAGGCTATTCCCTTCTTGTTTTATAAAAATTAACATTAAATATTTCAACTGATTTTAGCTTTGATTTTTTCCCTCTAAAATCATTAACAACTAGACACTAAAATGAATAAATAGGACTTCTAAGAATTTTATATATTTCCTTGTTTGAAAAAGGCAAAAAGTTATACAAATTTTGGAATAAAGTTTAGATTGTTGGGTATATGTTATCATGCTTTGTCCAAACAGGAATAGTTACATTAGCAAGCAAGCAAAGAAAGACATTCCAAGTATTAAGACAACAACTCCAACTCAGTAAAACTTGATTATTAATTTGGGTGCTTTAATTTTATGTATAGTAATTAGTATAAGATTTAGAGTTAACCATCCTACGTTGCGATTATTAAAAAGACTGCAAGTTTTATTCAGCAATAACTAACATCATTTCCTTCACATTAAGGCGACATGATGATCGAACACCTTGTTTTACAAGTATGAGGACCATAGACTATACGAAACATTAAGAAAAATTCAAAAATTTCATTTTTTGACCATGCATATTTAACAAATTAATCATTTGACTTATATTTTTAATAAATTAATTCACCATTTAGCGTCTATACGGGAACTAATGGCGCTAATTGTTTAAATATTACTTCTTAATAAAAAGATGACACATAACAACAAACAAATTAGCTATTTACTCTTTCCTACACTCTGTTATTCGTCAAACCAATTAGTGTCACTTGTCTATTCATTTTTCATCATGAGCGCCCTGGCGCGCTTTAATTACCCACGCCATATTTTTTGCTTACTTCTTTTAACTTATATGTCTGTTAAAAATATTCTTCTAAACATATGGTGTGCGTAGTTGTTATGCGCCAGGGCGTTCACGGTGAAGAATGAATAGATAGGGGTCACTAACTAGTTAGACGAATAATCTAGTGTATAAAAGAGTAAGTGGCAACTTTATTTGTTGTTACGTGTCATCTTTTTATTAAGGAGTAGTTTGTTTAATGGCTATGTGTGAGAAATATATTAGTGATTTTTTAAAAAAATGAGAAGAAAAAAATTCATCATCTTCTATGTACTTCATAAGAGCTAATCGTTGCCTCTATCTTTCTTTCATTAACGCAAAAATTAGTTATTAATTATTTTACTTTTGTATTATCAGTCAACTTTAATATTTAAACCCATTAACGTCATTAGCTCTTATATGGGCGCTAAATGGTAAAATAATTTATTAAAAGTGTAAATTAAAAGATTAATTTGTTAAATTTATGTGATAAAAATTTAAAATTTGTGATTTTTTCAACATTCCTTAGCTAAGAGCGACTAATGTAACAAATGGTAGAAACTTCGTCCTCTTATGACTTATAGGCTCTTCGTAGAAGTTCTATATAGTCAAGTACTATTAAATTGCCAAAAAAAGTAAAAGAAAAATTAAAAGGAATAAATTGTTTGTAATTTGGAGGATAGATACGTAATTGAATTGTAGCACATTTTTGTTTAGAAAAGAAATAGAAAATGAAAGTGACTTGAGCAGTTACATAATGTGTGTTGAAAGGAACATAAGCCACGTGAGGATCACAAGACCATGTACCCAGACACCAAAGTACAATAACACCCTAAAAACAGACGCTGCCAGCTGTATAAGTTAACGGAGAGAGGGGTTCTTTCGGTAAACAACAAAACAAAAGATGGGAGCTAACAGTTTGACTTTGACCATGACCTTGACCATGCACCGGTTAAGTTAAATAACAAAAGCGAACCTTACTAACCTATATGATATATACAATTACGAGATTTTCTACGGTTACTTTTATATATATTAATAATTAATATTAATTAACATACAATTACGAGATTATCTACGGCAATTTTAACGATGGTTGATTATCGATAAATAAAATAAAATAAACAAAATAAAATTCAAATTGTACATTTCAAAATATATAAATAATAAATTATTGATTATAGTTATATTTATTAATATTGATATAACTGTAGTTTGTCTAACAATATATTTTAAAAGTTAATAATAAATAATGTAACATTATTTATCATCTTTAATGTATGACCAGTCTCAATTACAAATGTAAGTTTAACAATTCCACTAAAACACATGAGTGTAAATTCCTCGTTTGTTACAGTATCATTTTGGAAATTGTTTTTTTACAGACATCACTTTTAAATTTACTACTACTAATGTAGCACTACCTTCATCCCACTAGAAGCATTCACGTTTCCTTTTTAGTTGTTTTAAAATAAGTGTTAACTTCTTATTTAAACTAATTAAAAGATATTTTATTGGGTATAAATGATATTCGATAGGTGAAAAGTATAGTTATTAGAAATTTTTAAGATTGTGTGCTTTTTTAAAAGTAGACGCTTTAACTGTAATGGAAAGAAGTATCATATAAATCATGATGTGAAAGCATGTATCTTTGTTATCTTCTATTTTTATGTTTTATTTCTTGTGAAATACTGTATAATGTATAAGCGTATAACTTGTGTGTATGAGATTCATTCATTTTCTTTAATATTTATACTATTTTAATAGATGCATAAAATAAATACATGCATACATGTAGTCATGTACATAAAAGATTATTTGCAACATGGATTTTTATATTGCAACATGTTTTACAACGTTAAAATATATACAAATAAAGATTAGTTTAATATCCACAGATCTTGAATAGCAATTATTATCGAAGTGTATCGTAATGACAGGGTGACTACTATGTAAGAGTGTAGATCAATTGCAATTTAGGATTATGATATGTAAATATTCATTTGTATCTTATGTTAACTTATACACATAATATCTTTATTGTTTTATATAAACATATTCAAGTATTAATTATCTAAGTGATAAACAACAAATATAGATTTTATTTGTTAAAATCATAATTCACATCACCATATCCATATCATTTTCTTATCTTATTGGTTTCGAAAGTAAGGTATACATTACCAAGTACATGCTAACATACTGATAAAGGAAACCCCTATGAATTAACTAAGTGATAAACTTAAAAACAGAATTATTTTCTCACGTTTTGAAGAAGTTCAAAGTTTAAATCTCACTAAGTGCAAATAATATTTAAAGGTCACGTCGTTCTCTTTAGAGAGAGAGCTTTAACTTAAACAAATTTATATAGTTATGCATTTGATCTCCGTTGAATAGTGGCCCACTAAAAACATCGTCGAAATCATTCCTAAAAGGGGGGTGGGGTGGGGTGTTAGGACAACTCATGACACAAAGACCGGTGGAGAAGGGGTCGTTGGTGAGTTTATGTGGTCTTAGCTGGTGCTCTTTTGCATCTTAGTTGTCAAACTAAAAGCACCCTCAACCAATAAACTACTATATCGCCAAATGCGTTCTTTCTAAATCACTATTATGAATTCAAGTCCTTTTAATATTGTCAATGTCTGATTTATTTATTATACCCACTAAAACAAGTATTCTTCACCCATAAAATACTTGTAACATACTCATAAATCATACATATTTTTTTATCTTTCATATAAATAAATAAAAATCATACTGTATTATATATATATATATATATATGTATACAAGGTTATACAAAACATTGAAAGCTTTACTTGTACATTTATTTGACGAATGTACTTAATTTATACATGAGAAACTGCTTACTGTCTACACGATCATTGTTGAAATTATGCATGTTTTATTTGTTATCATCAGTATAATATACAATTTTATTTTAAATTAACATATTTGTGTCTTTAAAGGGCTTAAAGAGGCGACCGGCCTATAAGATTTATTGCTTGACTAATAGTCTAATACCATTAATCCAGCTTCCGATCACTTGGCATATTCTAAGTAAATACTTTATTCCAAGAAATGAACAATCGCAGTGCACTCTAAGTCTTGGAAAACATCTTTATTCTAAGGAGATATATATTTGTTTAAAGAAATATAGAGTTTGCTCCATTTAAAAAAGTGTCACTGTAAATAACATTCGGTAGAACATAGTGCACAAAAAATAACAAAACATACTAAACAAAATAATATATACTATACTCCGTGTATAAAAGATGACAAACTATGAAGAAAAACTAAAGATAAAATATGTATACGAGGAGGGAAAGGGGTGTGTAGAATGAAATGATGGTCACGTCGTGTATAACAAAATGTATTTATTCATATACGGTATTAATTTAGTGTATAAGGAATCTTTTTCGTAACATATGGTACAACTCCCTAAAGCGTGGTCTTTGTTTTTTATGTTTTGAGTGATTCATAATACTTTTTATTTTTAATCCCAAAAGCAATAGTATTTGCATTTTTAATTACACTAATTTTAGTTGGGTACGCAATTGCACACCAAGATTTTGTTTGGGGAATTAAAGTAAGATATTTGGAGCTGGTGAAGGATTCACCCACTAGAAGACACTCCCAGCTCTGATTATTATTCTTTTTCTTCTGAAATATCAGTGATTAACTATAGTAAACGGATCGCGAAAAATAAAAAAGTGTAATACTTTTTGTTACAATAATAAATTGTTTGAGTTATGGTAAATCGTAATATTACAATAAGCGGATCAACAGGAGCAAAATTCAACATGAAGACACATTCTTCGGTATTCAACCGTATGTTGTGATACTATTGAAATTTGACCAATAAACAAATGGTGAATGCAAATACGTATACATGAAATCAATTAAAATAATTTATGAAAGATTTAGCATGTTGAAAAGAGAGGGAAGATTGTTACACTTTGGTGTATTTAAGACCAAAGAATTGATATGAAGTCATACCTTAATAACATTATAAAACTTAATAATTTAACTGAAGATAACAAGAAAGGTACATAATTGTGAGTTGTGACAGCCGCATGAGTGTTTGATAGACTACTTTTTGGTTGTGATCAATGATCACCACGCACGTGCACTTAACGTGTCATCCCATGTCTGTCACGTGTACCTCTCGTGATGTCTCTCCCAAACAAATACCATTGGCGTTGTCTACAGAGGAATGTCACCACGAATTGCATTTCTCAGTTCTCACTTTAAACTTTCAAGTACATACGGAGTATTATGCTAATTATTATGCTTTAGTTTTTATGATACCTGACGATAACTAAAAGTAAATCTTCCTTATGTTTTATCTTAAAGACAAAATTAACAAGGTCTTAAACCGTTGATCATGAACTTGATTGTTATTTTTGTTAACGTCTACTCAAACCAACATATTATGTCTTAAACTAGCCTTAAACTCGCAACCTTTTAATTACCAAGATCATACGCTTAAACTTATCGTACAAATTTGGTTTTTAAATCTAACATTACAAAATTAACTAATATCGTTAACGTTAAAAAAACTGCAACGAACTAACTTCAATCGGTAATGGTTAAAGTTTACATTTGCTTACGGCCCACAAACTTTTAATAATCTTTTCGTCTCTATAACTTGAAATCGCTAAATAAGATTGTAGATATAATCAAAAGAGGGAAGTTCAAATGAGAATGGAAATTTTAGTGAGAATGAAGGAATGAATCCTAACCATCCATTTTGCAAAACCCATTGTTGTTATTATGAATGGTTTATACAATTGTCACCCATTGTTGTTATTATGAAAAATATTACTGTAATAATTACGACTGTAATAATTACGGAAACAACAGTAAAATTAGAAACCAATAAAGAAGAGCAGATTATGACCAGAAATTGCAAAATGATCATTTTACATAAAAAGAAACATGAAGATTTGTAATAAATGATAAGCATACAGACTTTAACATCAATAAATAGTTAATACATCAATCAATTATCATTCTAGGCAACGAGCATTTGGACCACGACATTAACGAGGACAACTTACAATCTCAAACAACATAGCAATTAACCCGAATAAATAGCAACCACTACATAACTTATTCCCGCCCCATGAAAAAACACCACGGGAGATAAACATCATGTTGTAGTATATAAAGACTAATATAGAGACCTATATAAATAATAATAAAGGTGATTACGTTGAACATGTTTACTGACCACTTAATAGCAAACGAATGAATCAGTAAACAAGAAGCTCAAAAATCACACGTGGTCGTGTCCCTGGCCTGCAAAGTATAATACAAAACGATTATCGTCTAGACATACAGCATGTTAAACGGCAAACTACAATGCATAAATTGTATAAACTCTCTGCAGCTACAGCACGTAATCAACATACGATTTCCTAACAAGATCATGGTGTTTCAAAACACTAACAAACATTGCATGCAATAAAATCTGCAATTCATACCCTTTATCACAACTCTTCTCAGGCAGGGTAAAACCAAGTGATCTAGAACACATATAGTTCCATAGTAATTTATAACACATAAGCTTGGGAAACAGTAGTAATTTAAGATACAAACTATTGCCATATTTCTTTGCTTATCTATTTTCCTTCAAAAATAATACAAACTTTCCGATACAAAAATCATATAGACAGACCAACATGCATTTTTATATTCCTAAAAAGGCATAAAGTATGAAAGTATCACATTAAAAGATCAAGGAAAGCGTAAAGTTGCGTTTGATGCACATGTGTGCAGGAAATTATTTGTATATATTGACACAGTGAGCTAATCACCTCATTCTATAAACAGTCTTAGGCCTAGACAAGGAAAAGAAATGAACCTAAAAAAGATAATTAAATCATCAGTTTCCAAAGAAGTGATGAGGCAATTAGCTAGAATGGTAAGTTGAACTCGACTAAGTAGGAAAAAATATATTACGTGGAAGTTCAGACGTGCGAATTCAAGAAATTCATGCCTTGTGTATAAGATCCTTGATGAGTGTACTGCAAATTGATACACAGATGCGAAATCAAGGAGGGAAGCAGCAAAAACAGTAAACGAACTTTTCAATTGAAATACAAATTGAACACTGTAAAACCAGAAACTTAAATATACAAATACAATCCTTTCACACACCTGCGCATTTGGAACAAGCTGAGCTCCAACTGTATCTTTCTTGCCAGATCCATCTCCACCCCTTGCAGATCCCTTTGTATCACCCTAAGTAATAATATATACCACTATGTTAGCTATTTTATCACTTCACAAACAGCTCCATAAATCATAGTTAAGTTAAAGTCAGTTCAGTTCTAATTGTGTCAAAGAAACCTTTACCTCTAACTGTGTAGATCAATGTCCCACGAAAGCGTCCAACAGCAAAGAAACAATAGAGAAACTTGTGTTAGCAACTTAGGAATAAAATGATGAAATGGATATGTTAAGATACCAACAAACATTTACAAACTAACAAACACTTACAAACAAAAAGTAATGCAATCACCATAACCATAACTGGACCATATTCTTCTCTTATCGTATGAGTTTTATGTTCACAACATAAATTATTTCTTAAAAGAAAAATTCAATTATCAAAAACTTTTGCAGATTACAAGAATCTAGGATCATTTTTGTCTTCAGACGTAATAATAACATATCTATTCTGAATCAATTTGTTTTAAATACTGGTATGCATTGATGTACACCTGCTGAATTTAGCAAAAGTTACGAGTATTTAACTCCTTTGGAGAGATTGTTTAAGGCAAATATTCATGTAACCAGCTCATTTGAATGGGATGGGATAGAAAAATAATTTATGATATGTTGAAAGCACTAAATTAGGATGTACTGTAGTATACTAGTATGACCTGATCTCATCTTAAAACGTAAAAATTTGGGAAGAAAAGTAAGTTCACACAAGCATATACCTCAAATGAGCAATTAAAACACTATACGACAAAAGTAAGATCCCCTACAACTCCATTCCACTCTTAGTATGATTTAAAATAAGGGTTAATTCCACCGAAATGTAACATACTTACACTTTTCGTCATTATATACACCATACCTTTCTTATTACCATTGTATGCAATGCAACATATTGACTTTTTAAACCAATACATAACGTTGTTACATACAGTGGAATTAACTTTAAAGTATGTTAGATATACTGGCAGCAAAAATAGTACACCGCATACAACGACAAAAAGGTGAAATTATGTGACATTTTGCCTGATTTTGGTGCAATTAACCCTTTAAAGTAAAGAGCAAGACATAAATATAAAAACACACAACTTTGTAGCAACAATTGTATGAAAGGAATTAGTAACTATAAAAATGAATTATACCTCTCTATATCTAGACAAGTAAGCCTTAAGAGGATCAATATAATCTTCAAAACCTAAAGTAGCCATCGCCCACAGCAAATCGTCACCGTTAATCGTCTTCCTCTTCTCTTTCTGACACTTATCACTTGCCCTAATCTCACCAACACGCACACATAACAAATTATTAATATACACAATAAATAATAATATAACAATTTAAAATAAAGGTAATCCGATACGTACTCGCTAGTAACGAAACTGATGAACTCAGAAACACATTCCTGAACGGTATCTTTAGCATCTTTAGCTATCTTTCCATTTGCAGGTAATCCTTTTTTCATAATCCGGCTTATGTTAGCAATTGGAAGAAACCTATCTTGTTCTCTGATGTTTGAGTGAGGACTTTGTTCGCCGCCGCTGTCGTGGCTCCCGCCGGCCGGACTCCCCGGTCCATCCGCCATTTAAACCCTAATTTCATCAACATCAGTTATCAACAGTTTAAAACCGACGATTAACACTAAATTAAAACATAAATCATGTAATGAAAACATATAAATAAAAACATAAATACGACGATTTGATGTATAACAGAAAGTATGGTAAAAATTGGGGATTTTGAGAAACCTGAAGGAAATCAAGGGGAGAGAGATAAAATTTATATTTGGCGCGCCAAGAGATCTGATTGGAGTATCGATTTGATACAGAAGATCGGACGCTGGAGAACGAGAGATTGTGTATTTGAATTTGTGATTGGATTTAGATTGTTTTTGGGATTTTTGATGAGAGAGAAACAAAGGTTGGATGATGATACATCTTTTTATTTATTGAAACGTTGATGGTTTTGTTGTATCACCACCGCTCATTCCTTTCATTTACACCCCAAAACATTTTATTTAATTTTTTAACTTTATTTTGACGTACTAATTCTGTCCTAAAAGAATTGTCACGTTTAACTTGAGTTGTCTCATCGTAAACAAACGTTTTTAAAACTAGAATATCATTTCCTTATTATTTAACATTTTCTAAAAAAAATAATAACTAAAAGAAAAAATATATATAAGATATATATAGTGATTGTACACATAGAAGTGTATAAATCTTAATGATATTTTAGAAGCTTTTCTATCATCAAATGACCTGTTATAATAAGGTAGCTATATATGAAGCTCATCATTTGATCATTTGCAAGTTCGACTCTTATTAAGGACACTGTCTATGTTTTAGGTTGACATTTAAAAAAAAAAAAAAAAGAAGTTCATATATTAAATGATAAAATTGCACAAGGGTAATATTTGTTTGATTATTTATTTAGAAAATACATTAATGGGTCAACTACATCTATTGATATATTAGTCCATGAACTAAGAGGACCCAAGGACTTTTAAAGAGATTTTGGCCCAATTCTAGACGTGATTATAAATAATAAATATGTATTTGTTAGACTACAATAAGCCTTTTTTAAATGGTCCATTTTGTAGACTTTTATAAAAAATAATCGAATTGTTGGAGTCATGCTTCTAAAGTTACAATACAATTGAGTTCGAGAGCTGTAAATTAACCTTTACATATGAAATAATTTTGTATGAACGTGATGGGTTTGATTGCTCATTTGCTCTGCTCCATAATTTGGTTAGAAATGTAATATATAGATGCTTTTACATGTATGTCATCAACCATTGTAACATTTTTCACGAGACTTACATAGCCATATTAACTATGTCAAATCCGACTACTCACATTACAAATAGATGTTACAGTATAATAGTTGTATGTCTGCATATTTTTTCTTCGATAAGTGAAAGAATTAATGTTTGACCTGACATTTACTTTCCGAAAAATGTTTAATTGTGCGTTAAATGAGTAAATAACACGTCATAGAAGAATAAGAACAAATATTAAGGTAGAACACTTAATATTATTGTTATGATTATGACTTGCATATTATGTTTTTACCATCACAACTACTACCATCGTAACACGAATCGACCCCTTCTAACGGATACCGTTCGCTTTAATAGATATAGTTTACGGATGTATTTTTACATTGGCATACACCTATCTAAAAGGTGTCCAATAGTTGAGAGGATAATGATCTACCGAGTTGTCTCACACATTTAGAGCTTATAGAGACTTTTACTCTGCTAACAATCTCTTTTAGCAGATACTGTCTACTTTGGTATCTCAATTTCATGAATTTCTTATTGAATTGAGTCCATACACCAATTCAAAATGCGCTCATTACTTGAGGAAATGTTTACAGTTACATACCTACATCTACTTTATCAATACCAACTCTACGAAAACTATTTCCTTTCATAAACCAAATTCTTGAATTATAAATTATCAAAACAAACATTTGATAACTTATCACACACTAAAATATTATCCTAATTTTCACCTAGCATAAACATTCACCCATCAGAATTTCTCTACTGTTTATACGGACTAGACTACTTTCCAACTTTATTTTTCGAATTTAAAATTTAGAAAGAAATGAGAATACCAAAGGAACTTTGTATTTGCTCAACTGTATTTATTGATTTACGAAAGCAAACATGATGAGTTCGGTAGGTACCGAACCACCACCGGCCCCTTGCTCCTGCCGTCCGTCCTCTTAAATTTACACTTCATTTATTGCAATTTTGACCTCTCACCAAAATTATGTACTGCTTTCTTCACCTTTTTCTACAATCATTTGTACTATAATATATATATATATATATTCTACGTAGTACGTAAATGTTATGTCTTTTCACAAAAGTTATATGGAAAACGGATCTTATCCTATTAGCCTACATATGTTATGTTAGTCTCAGTGACAACTTCTGATTGGTTATCAGTCTTAACACTACTTGCAAAACAACACAACACCTTTCATCAAGAAAATTGATTCATTAAATCCAACCAAACTCAAAGGTTAATGTAATAGTTGTGGGACACCCAATAATTAAGCATCAAAACATTCATACGTGTACTATCGTTCTAACAGAGGTATTGTAATAGTCGGTAGGCCAAATCAGCTATACTCAGTTCCTACTTGGACTACCAAACAACAATATCGATATACCACGTCTAGATATTTTGTATCAATGACAATTATAGTTGGCACTTGATGAAGATACATAATCGAAGGAATTCAATGACGACTAAACAAGTAACTAATATTAAATATATAATATGTATTCCACATGTTCAATGCACAATCTGTTTGGGTGAAAACGCACTAAAAGGTTCATACTAACTTTTTTATATATTTATTGGTTTCACTTATGGCACAATAATTAGTTGTCTATACATTTCAATCATCTTCTTAGTTTATGTATTTTATTCATCTAATAAATTACTAGGTACTTCTGAAGCTGTGCGCATAATAATTACTTGATTGAGTGAGAATACTTACAAAAAATACATACGTACATGCCAACAAATCACTAAATATGTATTGAAATGATTCAGGTACGTTACAAAGTTACAATATAAAGAAAAAATCTATTCAATTATTAGACGTTAACAACTTTGCTCCTAGAGTTCCAAATACGTACAATGAGATATAGTGATTTTTCATACAACTAAAATCTGCAAGACCAATCTTATAAGATGGCCGGTTTGTTGAATCAAACAGTAAACCATATGGTTGAAGGTTTTACACGAAATACGCAAACGTGCTTTTATATATTGCTATCTCGTTTACTAAATTTACAATTGAATTGTACTCGGAAAGCGTAATGTTTTCTTACACTTATTTTTGTCACATTTATGTCCGAATAATAATCACTATAAATCTGTTGTAGTCCATCCACTATTTTTATTATATTTGAGTAACACATTTGCTTACTAAGAAGGAGTAGATTCATTAGTTTAGTATAATGCGTCGCTCCAAAGCTAAGAGAGTAGAATCGGCAACCAATGCATTAACCTTGGCCTTAATAACCTTCTAGTCAAACGAGAGTAAAATGTTGAAACGTACATGTAATCAAGGGTAAAATAAGAGTTACGTACTTTTTACAGTGTACGCTATTTTTTTAGAGAAATCAAAAGAGAGATATGAACACTTATTTTGGTACGACATGAATATGAATTATCTAAAACAGACATTCTATACCGAAGTCAATATTTTGCATTATGCTAATAACTTTAAAAGACAAAATTTGTTTAAGAAAAATGGACAATTACTTTCATACGAATATGAATCTAAACTATCTTAAATGGCAATCTATTTCAAAGTCACAGTTTGCATTTTGATAACCAATTGAACGATTAAAAAGTTGTGTACCCTTATTAATTTAAATATATATATATATAAGATTTTAGTAGAGAAGTAAATATGTATGTGAATGTAAGTATAGATTTGTTAAAAGTGCCCATGTGTAAATTAATGAGAAGATAATTAATTAGTTTTTATGATATGTTAGTAAGTATACCTATAAGATTATAAGAATTTAAGGTTGATATATAGAAAAAGAAATTAGAAGTTAATTATTATAAATTTTATTAATAAAAAATTAAGACACATAATGTTGTGTTTCAATTAGAATGAATGATGTTTACTTTAATATATATATATATATATATATATATATAGTAAGATAAGAAATGTACACCTAAAGAGTACCTGATTTAATAGCATTACATATATAATGGTTTCAAATACTAATCCTATAAATTATATTATACACCTTTTATGATGTGATTACGTTGTATTTACTCAAAACTTTCACTGCATAATTAAATAACTTTTTATATAAAGCATAGTGAGACACAATGTGCTAGATCTATTGTTTTAGCTATTTAATAGATCACTCTTTAGTTACTTTCTTGTACCCTCTATAGCTTTATTAGTCGCCTCTAGCATCTAACTAATGTGCTCGTTTTAATGAATTTATGTTGTTCAAAAACCAAATCTTTTAAAAGAAAATAAAAGTTAACGAAATAAAATTGACAATATGAACTCAATCCTATAGTTTTCACAATACATGCATTTGTAGTGGTGAACCGTGGATGACTGGAAGTGATGAGTATTGACCCCACATGTTGAACGTACAGGCCTCCCAATAAAGAGACTTTATGTATATCTGAAGATTATATATGCGTACGTACTAGATATATGTTCAACATAATACTACTAGTTGAATATTGATATAGTCACTTGTATGTCATAGCAAATATTTATTCGACGTTATAGAAAAAGGAACTGTTCAATAGAATACATGAGTTGAATATTGCACCATTTATAAAGTATGTCGTAAGCCAATATATATGATCATCAAATCATGTGTCTGTCTTCTATTTATAGCGTTCACAAGCAATAATGGTTTTCGGAAAGCAGTCAAAATATATGATTTGATGCATATATGTTTTATTCCGTGGACACTCAAGTTGATACTCCATGGGCTACAATTTTAGGGCCAACTATTATGCGTGTAACCTAATTGGTTTCAAAAAGGGTATTTTCAAAAAAAAGGGGTCAAGTTTTACATTACGAGTAAACATTCTTTTGAGCATGCCTCCAAGTCAACATAATAATGTTTTCTGCATAATGTCCTTGGGGCGAAGCGTATGAATTTGCTTTGCCCATGATCTAACGCTTCAAAAAATTGCAAGAACTAACATAAAAGGAACAACGGTATTGGTAGTTAGACTTCACAACCAATCAAAGTAAACTATCTAACTTAAAACACTTTTAACATATGACTGAATAACAGAACTGTCAGTTCAACGTCACACTAGTACTTACTCAGAATAACTGAACACTGCCTGGTGGACTGAAAAACTGAATTACTGACCCCCACATTTACCAATACCATGTACCGAAAAATAAAAAATAAAAAACAAAAAAAGCCTAACTCACTCCACTCCGTTTTTCCCTGTCTGCAATAGGACGCTCAGTTCAAAAATGTCTTAAAAAATGCAATGGTGTCAATAGCATCTTTAGGAGACGCCTGAAAAACACAAGTAAAGAGAGGTCACTGCTACCGGTCTTATTATCTACAGTGATAATCAAATATCATAATACATATCATAATATAGACGTAATACTAGACTTTCAATTTATTGCGATCGGAGTACATCAATATCGACTGATCGACAAGTTACACGTCATTGTTAGAGCATCATAATAAATAAATAAAAAGTCTTTAATAGCTTAAAATTTGCCTTAATTAATTCCTTCGACCTACGTACCTAATTTATTTCAATAAAAAAGTGTTCTTGAATGAAAACTGTAACAATTTTCCAATAGTAGGTGCCATTAATTAATTTATTCAATGTTGGTTACTTAAATTGAAAGAAATTATAAATAAATTGTAGAAGAAAAGAAAATAAAAATGCCAGAATAGAATCAGATGAAACCTCATATATATATATATATAATATATATAAAATAAAATAATCAAATTAAATCGTTGTAGTTGTATAGGCAGGGTGGTATTCAAAGTGCTGGAAATATTAATTGTTCACGAATAATTTAGAACTTTGACGTGGATTTGTAGCTAATATCATTTATTATTTTCTGTTCAAATTATGACAAAAACCGATCATACAAATGATGTATGGCTCTCGTCAGGTTTACTCTGCCGGTGGAACAATGGAATATACCTTTAACCGTTCTTTCGTCCCTATCATTTTCCTTTTTTATGGAATGTTTATTTTCTAATTTCATGTTCTATGCGCGCATGGTGTTATATCTTTCAAGAAATAATACTCATTGCAAAATGAAGTCACTATATATAATAATTAATAGCACATCTCATTGCAAAATGTATGATCATGTTTATATCAAAACCCGAACAGGAAAATGGCGGGTAAATACAAATCAAAAGTGCGTGAGAGGAGGTCGGTTAATATAATTAACATCCGTTCAAAGTAAAATAATCAAATTTACCTTCTTACTCTTACTTATATTACATGTTTTTCACAAAAATTTAAGTCTAAAATAAAGGGTAAAAGAAACATTCTACGGTTAAAAAGTGAAATTTGTATAGTTTATCTGAAATTGTTTTACTTTTACTATGAGACATTTATTTTAGGATGGATGAATTAAATAGAAGTTATTCGCTTTGAGTTTGTTAAAGAATAATTGCTACCTATTACGGAGTACAATTTAAGTTAAACATGACATAGACATAAAAAAGTGAAGATAGAAAAAGTGATTAATGTAAAGTAAAGAGTCTGTTTTATCACTTAATTTCATAACTAGAGTTTAGTAAAAAATTTGTAAGCAAAACGTTTTTCTTCATAAATTAAATTCAAGTTGTAGATAAAGTCTACTAACTATTTCCTTAAATTCTATATTGATACCACTATTTCAATTTCAGAGTGAACTAACATCAATTTACAAATGATGCCCTCACAAAAAGTAAACTTTTGCTGTAGTAAAGGATTAGTGTTTTGCAAATTTTGTCATAAGCGTATCTTGTCTTAAAGTGTAAAATAATTAGAATTTATGGATAATTAATCTTTGATATTGGAATAAACATGTGAGCTCGATTCGAGATTAACTCAATTAAAGGTGATTAAGGATTAATTTTCAAAATCACAAAGTGAAATAATTCAAGTGTATAAGGTGCTTGAATTGTACAAGGGCAAGCACTAGTATTTATAGTGTTTTTGGTTATGCCTTTTATCCAATTTGGATTACTTGTTTGGATCGTTAGTGAATTATACATTTCGCCGCCGGTTTATTAGTGATGTGATCTCTTACAACCTTGTAAGGTCTAAATCACAAGGGTCTGGTATGGCGTGATCCTATGTGTTAGATTTTGCTAGGATAATTGAGGAGTAGTGTGATTTAACATCTTTGTTAGGTCTAAATCATAGATCTACTATGACACAATTCTATGTGTCAGACCTTGTTAGGAAACATACAAAACATGTATGTTACCGAGCTCGGGAATAATGTCATATGAGTTCGGGTGTCTCTAAGCGGATTCCACCTTAAAGAGATGGACCACGATGCTCGTTGGAGCTCACTTTGAAAAGTGATATCCAAATTTTGAGTCCCATAACCGGTTCGACTCGATTCAAAAATATTACTTGAATAGCTTTATATTAACATGATATTATGTAAATTATTATTTTACAATATTTAATATCTACGCAAACATAAAGATAGAGATAGATGATGTGTCTATTTATATAGCTCTCTCTCTATATATATACATGTGGAAGCTGATCTTTCCCTCATATACAGAAAGTCATAAAAAGTGTTCCCAGTAGGAGATATATATCTCTTTTTTTCCTACCTGCGAACCGATACTCATCACTTACACAATCACTATCCCGTTATTACTAAATTTAACGACGACGTTTCACACCAAAACATCTGCGTACAAACGCATGATTCATTTATATCACAATCTCCTTATCTCGATCTTATACACATAATTAGCTAGGGTTTCATTTCAGGCTAAAAAATGTCAGCTCGTATACGAGTTGCCGATGTGACGGAGTCGCCAGGGCCAACTCCGTCATCTCCGACTCTCCGTGAGCTATTGAAACACGTTAGCAGTTCAAAACATGAGGGTGATACGTCGTCGCATCAAGTTCTAGAAATGAACCAATTGAACAACAACGACGAGCCTGTTCAGTCGTTGCCGTTTGTGCTATCGTTTACAAATCTGACGTATAGCGTGAAGACACGAAGTAAGTTTGAGATTCCGGCGATATTCGGAGGCCGGAATAGGCCGGTTGCCGTTCCGGCAACTGTAGTCGATCCGGTTGGCGATGAGAATTTGTCATCCAGAAATAAAATTTTGTTAAATGATATTTCTGGTCACGCTAGGGACGGCCAGATACTGGCTGTTCTTGGCGCGAGTGGATCAGGGAAGTCTACTTTAATAGACGCTTTAGCGAATCGAATTGCGAAAGGAAAGTTAAAAGGAAACATTACTTTAAATGGAGAACCGTTGGAATCAAAACTTTTGAAGGTGATTTCAGCTTATGTGATGCAAGACGATCTGCTATTTCCGATGTTAACGGTTGAAGAAACGTTAATGTTTGCAGCCGAGTTTCGTCTACCACGTTCGCTATCGAAATCTAAAAAGAAGCAGCGTGTTCAAGCCCTAATTGATCAGTTAGGGCTTCGAAACGCGGCTAATACAATTATTGGGGACGAAGGACATCGAGGAGTTTCAGGTGGAGAACGACGTCGTGTTTCAATAGGAACTGATATCATTCACGATCCGATTATTTTGTTTCTAGACGAACCGACTTCGGGTCTTGATTCCACGAGTGCTTATATGGTTGTTAAGGTGTTACAACGTATCGCGCAAAGTGGAAGTATTGTGATAATGTCCGTACACCAGCCTAGTTTTCGGCTTCTTGGATTACTAGACCGCTTATTGTTTCTGTCTCGTGGACAGACTGTTTATAGCGGCTCACCGTCAAATCTCCTGTCGTTTTTCGCTGATTTCGGCCATCCAATTCCTGATAAAGAAAATCGTACCGAATTCGCATTAGATTTGATTAGGGAACTCGAAGGTTCTCCTGGAGGAACCAGAAGCCTAGTTGATTTCAACAAATCGTGGCAGGTATTCAAACGGTCGAGAAGTATACCTAATGGCAATGAAACGCCTACACATGGTTTATCATTGAAAGAAGCGATTAGTGCGAGTATATCTCGAGGGAAACTAGTTTCGGGAGCTACGAGTGATGTTAGCCCAAGTTCTATGGTTCCTAGTTTTGCTAATCCAATGTGGATGGAAATGATGGTTATTTCAAGGCGTTCATTTAAAAATTCATGGAGAATGCCCGAATTATTTGGGATTCGGTTAGGTGCGGTTATGGTCACCGGTTTCATCTTAGCTACCATGTTTTGGAAGCTTGATGATTCGCCAAGAGGCGTTAAGGAACGTTTAGGATTCTTTGCATTCGCGATGTCAACAACGTTCTACACATGTGCGGATGCATTACCTATTTTCATTCAGGAACGTTTTATTTTCATGAGAGAAACCGCGTACAATGCTTATAGACGCTCTTCGTATGTCTTATCTCATTCACTTGTAGCGCTTCCTGCACTCGTTTGCCTTTCACTGGCATTCGCAGTAATCACATTTTGGGCGGTTGGGCTTGATGGGGGTGCTTCTGGTTTCTTTTTCTACTTCGGTATAATTTTAGCCTCATTTTGGGCCGGAAGTTCATTTGTGACGTTTTTGTCAGCCGTTGTCCCTCATGTTATGATCGGATATGTAATCGTTGTAGCCATCCTTGCTTACTTTCTTCTATTTAGTGGTTTCTTCATCAATCGTGATCGAATTCCTGATTACTGGATTTGGTTTCACTACATTTCTTTAGTGAAGTATCCATACGAAGCGGTTTTACACAACGAGTTTCAAGATCCACTTAAATGTTTTGTTCGAGGTACTCAAATTTTCGATGGCAGCCCTCTTGCAGTTGCTGATGACTCGTTGAAATTGAAGTTACTAGAAAACATGAGTGAAACATTAGGGTTTAACATCACGGCCACCACATGTTTGACCACCGGTGCTGACTTATTGAAACAACAAGGTGCCACTGATTTGGGCAAATGGGACTGCCTTTGGATCACAATTGCTTGGGGTTTCTTCTTCAGGATCTTGTTTTACTTTTGCTTGTTACTGGGAAGTAAAAATAAAAGGACTTAAAATGTCAACAGTGGAATATAGGGGTACTGTTGTGTAAGTTTTTCTGTTTGGCGGGAAGGGAGAATACATTTTAAGTTATATTTTCTTTTATACTTTTTTTTTTCTTTCGTGATAAATTGTATGTATTATACCATAACAATAACTGTATGTTATCAATTTTCGTAACGATCATGACAGTATTAATTAAATGCGTGCTTTTACATAAATTAAAGTCTGTCTGTTAGAAAAATAGTTGAAACTTATTACGTTATGTACAGCTTGATATTGTTGAAACATGAAATGAAGTGACGTTATATGAAAGAAGAACATGATGCATGTCGGTTCAAAAAGATTAGATGGAATTAGGGTTGGTTATCATAAATAACACTTGAAATACATATGCTATCTACGAATACGATCTTTTCCTGTTTGAAAATGACTCGCGATAAATTGAATACATACGGTTCAATGGTCCGTTGTATCCAAAAAATTGACTAGTGACAAAATCAACAAGCCCTCGTTATCCTGCATTTTATATGGAATCAAATCCGATGCATGTATATTTTACAATAAATTTGTGTTAAATTATTGAACATTGTTTGGTTTATATTGAAATCTAGAAGTGAAGAGCTATATTAAGAAAAAATAAATGTGAGTACATTTATTGGGGGTTGGGTTGGGTAGGAGAGGTGGGTTGGAGGTTGGAGGGTGAACCTTCGTCTATAATTATACTTTGTGTATGTATGTATCGATCATAAATGAATGAGTTTGAAGCATCAAATTAAAATGGGCGGTGATCCTTACATACTGACTTGTACACTACACACATCATTTATTGTCAATTTCCTATTATACCCCTATAAATTTAAAGAAAACCGAATTTACTAATTAGATATAAAACCATTATAATTTGTGACTGAAATTGACTGGTCAGTTTCTGCCAACTCAACGTCACGTTAGCTTTTTTAAAAACTGACTTACCATTGTTATCAGTGACGGTCAGTTTTTTTTTCTCATTATTTAATTGATATATTTAAAATACAATAATTAAAATAAAACACAATTAATTAAAATAAAAATATTACATTAATTAAAAAATACATTTCTTAAAAGAAAATATTACATTTCATAAAAAATTAATAATTACAATAATAAAAACTTGAATGTGGCTGTTCGACAAAAAACCAAACGAGAAAAGAAAAAGAGAGTTAGACGAAAGAACATCGGTAAATCAACTTGAAATCAACTGACGATAAATCGGTGAAACCGTGCTATTAATATCGATTTTGTCGGTCCAAACTGACTAACCAATGAATGGCAGTGCCCTAATCTCTCTCTTCCACTTTTCTGTCAACATTCCAGTTACTCCATTCTCTTTCTTCCATCTTTATCTCTACAATCCGGTTACCTCTTTTTCAACTACCGTAGGTGCTTTTTAATTAATCATAATCACCAACATCACAGGCTTCTCTCTTTTTCATCCAATACTTTGGATCTGATATCTACCCTATTACAGATGGATCAGGCTTAAAATTTCTTAATATTTGTTATTGTGTGTACGTGTGGTTTGTCAATAAATCTGGATTTTAAAACACAATTGCAGATCTACGAGTTCCTATTTTGTTCTTTGAATGAAGAAATTACCGTGCTTATTTTTTGGGGGTTTTAACGATGAAGTGAGGATCTCTTGCTTTTTAATTCGGATTAATTTTAAAAAATGCAAAACAATGTTGTAGATATTGTTAGGTCATGTTGAATTTAATTAATGTTTTGGAAGATGGTGGAATAATGGTGAGGAACTGAGGATGATTTGTAGAGATGTATTTGATGATGGAGTTTTGTCGAAGTTTAATTCAACGGTCAAAGGGTAGAATAGGAAATTACCGATAAATAGTGTGTATTGATTAAAAACGAGGATTGAAGAGCGCGTGCGTTGCGACGGGTGACTTTCAATAAGTACATTATTATTAAGTTTAGTGTAATAAAGATAGTTAAGGATGACGTTGTCATTTTAAGGCTATATATATAATAGAAAATAAAAAATGTATTATTCACTAGCTAATTGTCCAAGGATTAAAAGGTAAAAATATAATATGGTGATTGCAATCATCTGTGGAGTCGAACATGGGTAGCTGACGAAGCCGTTATATTTGCTAACCATCTAACTAAAATCAATATTTATAATATTAACTCCTTTTCAAGTATTATAATAGAAAACAAAAAATTGTACTTTTCACTAGTTAATTGTTTGAGAATTGATAGTAAGATTGATCTCCCAATTAAAAATAGCTAGGGTACACTAGTAAACTAAGAACCAACGGTTTGGTGGCAAATTCATTAATGTATTATTACTATTATTAATCATCTATATCTACCCTCTTGCCCATCTGTATTAACCTTCAATTCTTATTTCTAAATACAATGAGATGCTTTTTGTACAAAAATACATCTTCCTTTCGATTCTTGGAAAAATAAATAATAATTGCCTATTAATCGTATTTGTATAATTTGTGACTTAAGGGGTACTTTTGTAATTTGGAAATTAGATAACAGTTAAAATAATTATTAGTATTATAAAATTATTAGTTTGTTCTATAGATATGAATTAATAAACATAGTTTTAGTTTTATAATCTTTGTAAAAGTTTCTACTTCGAATGTGTCTTCCTTCTTTGTATTCTATCGCACTACAAGAAAAAACACAAATAAAAAAGGAAGGTTTAGCGGTCGCAGAAAGCCACAAATGACAACAAAAAATTGTTGTTTGACTCATAAAACTTGTTGACTTTTTCTTTTGCGATGATTGTAAAAGTCTTTTTCTTTTTATATTTATTCATTCGTTTCGCTTACAGATAAAAAGATCTCAGGTTGAATTTTGGCATGACACCGTCATCGCAAAACCCCTTTCCTTTCGTTTTTAAACTTCTTTGTTGACTTCCAAAAAAAAATAATTTCCGGGTTGATTTTTGCAACTAATTCCCTCTTTTTTGTTTTATAAATTACTCTTGAAAGAGTAATTTGAATCTATATATTTTCAATTTCAAATTTTTAATACAGATATAATTTTTTTTAATATAAATTAAAACATAATCAATATAAATATAACCGGTATAATTATGAATCTAATTCTAGTTATTGATCAAACAAAAACCAACATTTTTTTAACTTAAAATAAGTTCTTAGTTTTTATTTCAGACAAATTTAAAATTGTTCAAATTGTGTAATCATCAATTACTGACATTAATAACCAATCCAAACCAATTTGATTATAATTCAATTCGTGACGATCATAAGTAGAAAGTTCGTATTCTTCGGTCATAGATAAACAATATATATATCCACTACTAGATAAAAAAGTTGAATTAAAGATCTCGAGCTTATTAGTATATTTAAATCAGGGACAGACCCATTTGATGAGTACTGGTGGCACATGACACCAGTGACTTTGACCGAGTAGTGTAATTTTTATAGGGTTTTCTATTAGTGACACCATTGAAATTAATTATCACCAATAATTTGAGCTGAGTAGTGTAATTATTTTAGTTATTATATTTGTGACACAAGTAATTGAAAATTTTGAATCCGTCACTAATTTAAATATCAATAGTCTATAGTTTTAGGTGAGGGTTACATGATCTCTGAGCAGATTATCACATAATATGCATGATTATCATATGGATGGTCAAAAGAGGCATAACAATAGTGTTATTTAAAAGTTTCGTGAGAAATAATAAAGCAGTGAAAGTGACTCGTACACAAGTCACATGCTACATTTAATATCTCAATAGGTTAATTTTACCATCAATCTAACAAATCATGTTGCATATAATTACTTACATGTTACAATGTTTTGTGTAAAGAAATATCTTATAAACACGATACCATTTTCAACTAAAATAGGTCGTTCAAGGTAACTGAATCGAAAGCCAATTTTCTACATGATGTCGGTATACTTTTATTATCTTGTATGAACAACTACCTTTAACGTATCAACAAGATGTCTATTTAGATTGTGGTATTTCAGGATGGTGATATGTTATACCAATATACCGTTTTATGTTCATAGTTTTATAAGTTCATTCTAATAAATATATCGATCAAGAACACAAGCTATGAAAGTTAATCGTATATATGTTTAGTTTTGCTAGAATTACAACATATTGTCATATAAATAAGGTATACTTTTTTTATTAAAAAAAGATATATATTAACGCGCCAAAATCTTGAAAAGTAATTTTCTTTTCCCTATGTCTATAAAACATTTAAAAACCACATGTTTGATCTTATTACTGAATCAACTCTAAGATAGGATTCATAATTTATAAATAAATAATTATTTAAATTTAAAAAATAAATTTAGATAGAGTTAAATAATATTTAAATATAATAATAATTAATTAAAATTTTTGAATCCTACTCAAACACTAATTGAAAAATAATATTAAACTATTAAACCTATAAAAATTATGAATATAAAAATTACTTAACTTAAATTGTCGTGCATTGCACGGTTTAAATCAAGTAATAATAATAATAATAATAATATTTAAATATGAATTAAAAAGATATAAGTATAATTGATGATCGATCAATATTAAGTGCGACATATATAACAAAATATTAGAAAAAACGAAATAGTGAACAAATTAAGAATTCATTAATCAAAGCTTACTTAGAGTAATGAAATTGCATTTATTTATTCTTTTGGTTGGCTTCTTCAGCACCTGGTATCGTAGGGAACCCTACCGTTTTACCAACAAGCATATTTTCCAACTTTAATATTATTTTATGATTATCAATTTCAAGTATGCTATTTTGTCCATAAAACAAAACCAAAAACCAATATGCACTCCAACTTATTTAATTATTAGTTGTCTACAAGTTGTTGCATTTATGGACTATACCAGCTCATATTTTAACTAGCTCTTTAATATGAGTAGGTTTAAGTTTATGAAAGTTGCATAAGCTTCCTCATATTAATTTATCTATTTAATATTGTTTGTTGAGTCACAGAACGCACGTAATTGACTTTTGAATCGTGCCTTTTTTCCAACTCGAGTGGTACCTATTTTTGTTTCAATTTATAACAAATTTTATTTTTATCTATATATTTAAATTGAGTCTTTATTTGAAAGCTTGTTCCCACATAAAAAAATATAAGTAATTAAAACATAGTGATGATATTTTTACTATTATTTTTTAATAGATAAATTAAAATTATGTATTACTAAGTTGTACTGTACGACTATTTAAACAGTAAAATATTATTATTATTATCTTTATCTATACTATTTATATGAAAATGAGAAATGCAAGAATAGTATGATCATCTGAAAAATGTATCATTGAGATGAAGATAACTAATAAACCACACAAGTACTAAACAAGTGACAGATAGCTAAACCAGTATACAAAATCTAACTAAACAAACTTTTGGCAAGTAATTAAATTTTATAGATAATTTCATAAATAAACTCTCAATTAATTGTTATGAATCTTCTCAAACTAAAAAATATCTAACCTCTAGATTTTGAAAGCAACAATGGAGACTATTGGTATAAGGTAGCCCCCCTAGCCACCATGGTTATAAAGGAGAGACATTAAAATTTGATGTACACAGTAAGCGTCAATTTTACATTAAATTGGACTAACTGCCCACTATACTTGGTTATTACTAGTTAGATATATATATACAATTAAATAATTGAAATTTCTCTTTTTAAGAATTTTAATTTCTTTAAAAAAATCGCAAACTAAATGCACTTTTAGATTGCGTTTGGTTCACGGAATTGATTGGAATTTGGTGGAATTGGAATTGAGATTTCATTTCTTAGTTTGTTTGGTTGAATAATTTATAAAGTTAAATACCATCAAATTCCTTCAACTAAAGGAATTGAAATTTTATTTTCTTTGATGAATTATAATTACTTCAAAAAGATTCTACGAACCAAACGCAATCTTAAAGTACTCTTAATTAAGCATTTCAACGGCAAACTTTACTTAGTCGTAGGGAAAACACCACATGACCCCTTTAGTGTTGAAATAAGTTTTGAACATCTACGGTTGTTCCACCAATGCCGAGTTGAAAGAATATGGTTGCAAGATTCAGTATATTTTATTTTGTTTTTCTTTCAATTTCGTCGTACAAAAGTTTTAATATGAGTTCGTTTTCACATTTGTTTGACACTGACTCAGGCCCTGTAAAAATAAAACTCGGTATTAAACTTCACTCTGAATTTAATACTTAATCATTTCAACCAAAGAATCATCGTCGTCTCTCCTATTTTTCGTAAATTGTTCGAAAGCTAGTGTTTTTTTTTTCTTTTTTTTCTTCAAGTTGATAACTTTTCCCATCGAAGGACCTAATTTTGAGGACACTTCGCTTGCGAGAGGTTCAGTATCATCATCTAATGGTTGTTAACAAGATATATTTAGACCCACTTCTTAATCATCTTTTGTATATTTAGCGTCTCATTTCATATAATTAAGGGTTTTTCGAAACCAAACAATACTATTTGAGAATCATTCCATCGTTCCATTCCAAACCAATGAAACAAATATGGCCTAGAAATAATTTTCATTGCATTGTGTAATACGGTGGTTAGACACATAACGACATCCCTAATTATTATTATCAAAACTGGTTGAAGGCGATAATTTGACACTTGGAACAACATATAATCGTGATAATCATTATTACTTGTTTATTAAAAGAGTAATGTTATATCCGTTTAATTAGGCATATGACTAATTATGTCTAATCATACAGTTTTTCACACATATACTCTACTTATTCTCTCTCCTAATCTCATCCAATCATTTTCTCATATATCCATAATATTTTTAGACATATATGACTAATTAGACATATATATCAATTTTTCATATAAAAAAATATAACCTTTCAATTAGTACTAAAAGTATCTGACATGAACTAATTCAATTCAAACTCACCATAATGCCAAGTTTCAACACAAAATCAATTTCACATGTTAACAAAACCACCTAACCGATCCATTTGCCACCTCTACTGAGAACATCTATGAAAACTTTTTGTAAATCTTTTTTATCTTTACATAAAAGGTTTTAGAAAACCTTTTTTATCATTAAAGCGCATAGCGTTTTTGTCCAATGACTTGCAATATCTAAGTCTTTGAAGAAAAGGTTTTTAAGAGACAGTGATCTAACTTCCAAAAAAGCTAATAAAAGCTTTTGAAATTGGGAGCTCTAAAATATGTTATCATGTAATCACAAACTCTTAACACAATTTATTAAAAAGGGGCATGAGAATTGGCTGATTGCTACGAATTAATTTCAATCCAAATGCAACTGATGATACCCTTCACACAAGAAATGTCGCTTATAATAAAAATTGAAAAACTTCGAGTTGAAACGAGTCACAATACAATAGAAAGCTACAACGAAACGAAAACAAAACCATGGATGACTTAACAAAATTTGATCTCATAACAAAATAGCCGTCTTTTTCAATCTATAGTCTGAAAGGCATACATCTAAGACCATAATTAGAATATCATGCTTTTCAGTAGAAGAAACCAAGAACTTTGCCACCCACATTCTTCCTTCTGGCTTCCTCATGATCCATAATTCCAGCTGATGTAGTCAACACAATGTAACCAAACTGCACATTAAGCAGTTAGTTTGAATAGCAATTACAAAGGTGTTCGAATCTGCGTGTTGAGAGTGATTATAATATTTCATAATAAAGAATGAAATGTGAAGTGTACTTAAACAGAACGTCAAAAGATAGTGTTTGAATATGCAACCATTGTTTAAAGTCTTAGATAACTAACTCTTTGCCAAAATCTATCTATTCAAGAAATTAATAGACAGAAGGAGCAGAAAACGACAATTTTGAGTAAAAGGGCAGATACATCAAGTGAAATGGGAGTAAAAATCTCTCAAACGAAGTTCAAAAATGAACAAAACAGATGATTTTACTATACCCTTTGGCCTTTGGGTATCTACAAGTTTGGTTGTGGCTAGTATGAAACTCGATAGTTAACCCTTAAACAATCAGAAACACAGCCGGTATATACAGACATTAAAAGTTGATTATTACGAGTTACAATGCCAAATTAAGATAATCAGAGTTAACAAGAAACATAAATCAATAGAGACCATCAATCATACTAGAATAAACAAGGAAAATTGAAAGACTAACCTGTCTGGAAGGCAAAAGTCTAGTAGTCCATGGTTCAATTTCCTTAACGCCAACATCACGAGGACTGATAACACCACATTTGTTTAATTGTCCATTCAATTTTACCACAATCTTTCCGGAGCGGTGGTCATTAACATACTCAAACTCACCAATGTAACCTACGTTGCGTGCCAACAAATAACAGTTGAATCTATTCACTCATTTCATCTTGTGGATAAAAACATATTATAATAATTCATAGAGAATCGGTTGAAGAGGCATACCATGCTTTTGCATAACCATAAGAAACTTGATGATAACTTCGGAAAAAGGTCTAATCATGACTTGTCTTTTGCCTCTCTTCTCGGCATTGTACATGCTCTTGAGAACATCATTCAATACACTAACTCTCACCATCCCCAAGAAGTCAAGAAGCTGCAAATTAACAAATAAAAGCATTCAATAAGTAGATAATATTGCTTGATTGCTTGCTAACACTGATAACTTTTCAGAAATCACACAACTTTTAAACGCCTTAGTTTTCATGGTTTGCATGCTGATCCAAGTAACACATAACTCAAGCATCACATATAGGTCAACATTGATTATTTTGAAATTTATTATCTAAATAAAAGGAAAGCTTAAGTTTAACTAAATGAACAGTTATAAAAATGGTAAAATTAGGGTTTTAATAGAGTAGAAAGAGATTAAATTACATGATGCTAAACTGAAGTGCGACTGCTCTGGTTGAATGAAGAAAGCTATAGAAGACAAGCAAACCCTAGACTCATTTATGTGAATTTATGCATAACAAAGCTATAAATTGTTGATGCTAGTGTGAACTTTGTTATGTAACAAAGAACATCCCTAACATTTGTAACGAGCTCAACACAAATCAAACTCATTTATGTATACAATAAAAATCTACAAGACTATCAGTTTCAAGTAATTTCGAAGGATCAACTCTTTTTGGTTGAAACGAATAAGGTTAAAAGAGAAGTTTATATTTGTGTAATAATGAAATCAAGAAATTCGGGGTCTTGTTTTCATATGCGACACATCGTAACAAAAAATTTGGTTTTCTCATGATAATTATTGCATTTAATGTTATTGTCGAGGGTTTACGAAAGTGTATGGTGTTCCTATACAAATTCGCAATTCTTTTTAGGGTATAACAACGAATTTATCGTACAACATCTACCATAGTTTTTAAAAGGCAACAACATTTGCTACATAAAGTTACTATTTAAGAATTCAATTATCTTCATGTCATTTGGTACTGTTTTGTGCTTCATCCAGATCTAGTATATTGATGCATTCGTATATCAAATTGTCATTATTTACTTTATTATTTGTGTATTCCAGTGGCTTCAATGTATTTGACGTTAATAGTGAAATAATTAGAAATCTAATCTAATTTGACAAGAATATGATGCACAATTTCGGTTGCATATTTAGCAAGTCTGGTTAGAGGCTTGGAGAGTGTATCAAGATGAGGTTACGACCCACATGACACTTGGCAAGGTATGTTAGTCAGTTTTCGTTACCTAGACCACTCAATACAAAGACTGAAATAATTGAATATTTGATTATCACATTAGCTTCACTTCAATTTAACTCAAGAAAACTTGACAAGAACTAAACAATGTCTATCAAAATACACCTATAACTTATCAACTAATTGTTAGAAATACAGATTATCGATTACTTGGATGTTATTGAAAGTCGTGAAACACTTTCAGATTGAAGTATTTCGATGGTACTTTTGAAATTTCAATTGGATAAAATTCAATAATTTCCAGAAACGAATATGTGTGTGTGTTATGATTTATGTACCAGATTCATATGTGAAAACTGACCAAAATAACCGTTTTTCAAACTATAGAAACAGTTACAAACGGGCGGGTCAACAAACCGGGTTTTCTGTCCATTGGACCCCGCCAGGGGCTGCCCCCCGTTGGACCCCGCTACCTAGGACGCTGCCCCCGGACCCCGTTAGACCAAAACGAATTAAAACAAGCGTGCACCCCGCACCATCAAACTTGTTTAATATTCGTTTAAATCAAATTGGTCAAATAAGTTTAATCTCATTACACTTAAATCATATTGGTGATAAATAATCAAGACTAATCTTCATATTTGCCAATAATTTCTTTATTGTAGATTCAAAATAAAACATAAAATAATTGGCACATTTTCTCTCCATTCATTGTGGTCGCTGTAATAATATTTTCAGAAAACAAACGAAGGATGGACTCGTGCCTCTGACCATCCTCTGTTCTTCCATAAAACGAACATAAAGAAATAATTTGCATAGGTAGTGATCTTAAAAGTATAATGTTCTATCTCAAAAATACTAGCTATCTATTTTATTTAACTCTTATTGTATGAAGAAAAAAACTCTCAAAATAATTTCAAGATTTTTAATTTTTCTTAGAATCCCATATTAGAAAATTTGAAAGATAAATGTAAATAAAAATGAGAAAGATGAACAAATCACAAGTCTTATCCACACTACAAACACAACCACAAACAAACATCAAGCAAAAATGGCATCCTCAATCTCAAACCCTCTCTTCTCATCACCACTTTATGTTTCCCCACGTATAATTCACGCGCCACCGTCCGTCAATCTCTCCTTCACCACCAAAGCAACCCCCGACGACTCCACTCCTAACGAACCCACCTCCGATTCGCCACCCGAATCCTTCGAAGACCGTTTGTCACAAGTCCGTCTACGTTATCGAAGCGGTCAAGGTAAAAAAGCCGACGTACGTAAAAGCAAAAAGTCCGGAAAGAAACCCGGTGGGAGTTCCGGATCCGGGGCAAACTTGTACCTTCCACCGGTTCCTTTGAAAGAGCCGACGTCAGGTGGAGTGAAAGTGGAGTTCGGGTTTAGCCCGTATTCGGAAAGGATGAATGGGCGGGTTGCGGTTCTTGGGTTGTTGGCTTTGGTGTTGGTGGAATTAGCGACTGGTGAAAGTGTGATAAAATATCATACGGGTTCGATTATTTTTATTCAAGTTTATTTTGTGGCTGCTGTTACCGCCATTTATTGTAAAGTTGAAAAGGAGAAAGTTAGCATTTGGCCGCCGGTTCGTAGCTAAATAATCTGGTTATTGCCGGTTAACCGGACTATGGCGTGGATGGCTTGTAACAGTTGCATTTGAGTTTTGTATTTTTGAAAACGCTTTGAATTATTTGTAAAGAATGATAAAAGAAAGAAACTATTAACATGTGAGTTGACAAGTAATAAACAATTATAACTTTTTTGTGTTTTGAAATTATTTATAATTCGTAAAATAATCTTATCTTTGTAAATCAATATTTTAAAACTCGGTTTTTTAGGCAAATCGAGTGTATTTTCGATTTCGGTTGGACCAGTAAAATCACTCAACAACTCCACAACCAACGTCGTTTACAAAAAAGTTTTACAAAATTTGTAGTTCTCATACTTTGGCTTATACTATTTCATTATTAGTATTTTTAAAATTCAAAAAATTCGTTATTCTGCTATGGTTTTGTTTATGTTACTAATTATTTTCAACTTTAATTAAAGTTTGACCTTTTAAGTTAACAACACTAATTTATTGAAGTATTCACAATTAATATAATCGTATATTTTAAATGACAGTGCATCGCACGGACTCAAAGCATAATACCATATCAAATAACACAAAAACATGAAATGCCAAATAAGATCAACGATAAATCCAGACTTTAAAATAACCAAATATTTACCATTTTATAAGGATATACTCCGTATAAAACATAGATCAAAGTTATGTGGTAAACTGGTAATAACCAAATGCTGGTATACATTTTATGATTTAGAAAGATGAAATACCCTATATAATTTTTTTTTTCAAAAGAAACAATCGTTATACTTCTTATTTAGTTTATAGAGTTATCAAAGAATGCTTATAACAATTTTCCTTTACTAAATATAATTATAATTATTATTATTTAAATTTATAGCACACTTTAAAAGTAAGCCCAATAACTAAGTCCATAACTCCAAATACGATGGCCCAAGGGTATATTGTTTTGGACTTGTAAATATATGGATATCAAAGCACTATTTATCTACTTTATAAAAATCAGATAAGGACAGTCAAATACATTTCTCTTTCCAAACGAAAGAAGAAAACTCAAATCTAGGGTTTCGTCTGCGAGGCCAACCCTACTCCTCAGGTTCCTCTTTCTTTTTTTGCGTCCATCTATTTTATTATTAAATTCCCATGCTTTTACTTTTGATATTGATTCAATTTGTGATGTTTAGTTTGCTAGATCTGGATCTGCTCACTTCGTGCTTCTTTTTATTTATTTCACAATCAAGATACTTATTTGTGTTATTATTGAATTAAATCATATGTTTTGTGTTGATTATTGTAAAATATTGTTTTCAGCAATATTTAATCTGTGTTATTACCTGTAATTAGATATGTGTGTGTGCGTTTAATGGAAAACAAATAAATTATGAATACTGAAGTTCTAGGGTTGACCCCATAGGTATAGTGTATGAGATGTAAGAAGCAGTGTTTATTAGGTGAGTGTAAGTGATAACAATTTAAAAATAAAAAATCAAACTTTAATGAACTCATACACTATATGTACGAAAGATGGTTCATGGCAAACAAACCACATCCAGAAGTGCCACCTCGTCATCTATGACTACATGTATCTCAATATTTTAATTGTGATAGGTGGTCTCTTTGTTGGTTCAATACTTTTGTTTTGTGAATAAAGGTAGGTTTAACCAGTATCTTGTGTAAGACGTTTTGGTTTTTTTCCACTGGCTCTCTAGGATGTCAAACTTAAGAACTGTATATGTTTTGATCTTATATAGTGCTTTCTTTACTTTTCTTGTGCTAATCTATACTTCTATACTAATACATAAAGCATTTACCCCCTCTCCATTCCCTCACTTTTTAAGACTAAGTAAAGTAAATTATCACCATTGAATCTATATCACCTTTTAATCTCATCCCTTCATTTCACTTTAACCTTCCTATATGATAACACACCTAACAAATAAACAAACACTTTTAATCAAAAACTCACACAATAGCTTTATTTATCTCCCTTTACATACCTGCCATCTGAACATAAAAAAAATCTAATAAACACCATAGAAAACATACACATCCGACACTAATCAATCTGGTGCCGAACCATTAACTAGTATTACAAACCCATTAACTAGTGACATCAAAACAGCCACCTTATGCACCCTCTTTCGTGTTTTACACTGAATTATATATCAAAGTGAGCCCTTAATGCTCATTGACCTCATTATTTTTAGTTAGTAGCAGTTTGCTCTCGTCCCTTCTGAATTAGATGTTTATAAATACCTAGCTGTTTTCACGTCTTAACAATATATTACTTTCCCCTGTTGCCACAATGATCTTTCTCATAGTGTTTATGGTGGAAAAGAACCTGAAGATGATGACAGTATCTTCTTCTTCAAAATCTTATTTTTCATCACTGATGAAATGTTGGAGAATTAGGATTCAGATGCATGAACATGTAAATATCAATAAGCATAATATGTTTACATTCTTGGGTATATTAGTCGTATGCTTACTTGGTTGTGGCTTCTGCTATGATGGGTGCATTAGTGGTATGCTAGTAAGGATTTTGATTTGATGATTGATTAAGGTTATTTTTTGTTTTAATACGGTCGTAAAGTGGTTACTTATCTGCTTGCTTTTGAAAAGGTTGTAAAGATGCTATTGGTTATAATGTTTTAAGTGGTGTTTTTCTAGGAAATATGCCGCGCTATGATGATCGCCATGGCACTACCCGTCTTTATGTTGGACATTTGGCTTCACGCACAAGATCACGTGATTTGGAGGACATATTCAGCAGATACGGAAGGTTCGCAGTTTTACTGCCATTAATGTTTTATAGCCTGTTTTTATGTTTATATATGTGATTGAAGATCTATCTCTATGGCATAATCTTTTATATTAACTGTGACCAATTGACATCTTCATTTCTTTTTCATATATGACCCTCATTCTTCTGAATTAGTCTTTCTGATTTCTCATGTAACTGTCTCCAATAATGTTTATGCAATATTGTACCTTCTTGGTGCACTAGGTGGAAATATCATTATTTAATTTTGCTAAAAGATGGCCCGACATTCATGTTTCACTTGTGAGTTGTTTACGTATTCTGATGAATTTTGGAAATTCTACTTCTAGGTGTGTAGAAAGCTAAATAAGTGCCATTATCGGCCTAACTTTTTATATTAAACAAGCCCCCTTCAAAAGACTCCCCCTCTACACGTGTCAAGTAAATTTAACTTGATGATCTTTCTGAAGGTCTATGGTGAGAGGTTGCCTTTGGTGGAAAGAGTCGCTATTCATGCCGATTGTGTAGGAGACTGGCGATTCTTTCTTTAATATTTTGCATTTTCTTTTTGATGGAAATGGCTGAAAGTGGTGTTTAGTGATTCTTTGAGGGGCGAAGTATCAACCCTTTGGTACATAATGACATGATGGCCTTACTATTTCTGGCACCCGTTTAACGCAGAATACGTGATGTGGATATGAAGCGTGACTTTGCCTTTGTGGTACGCACTTTCTTGCTTGGTTACTCTATAATTCAGGGTATGATATTATTTTACGTATTGCATACTGCTCTTGAAAGATTTCACCGTTGCTTTGTTTTGTTTCTCTTTATTTATATGCTTATAGGAATTCAGCGACCCTAGAGATGCAGATGATGCAAGATATAGCTTAAATGGGCGCGATGTTGATGGAAGTCGTATTGTGGTGGAATTTGCGAAAGGGGTATTAATCTTTGATTCTCTGCTTTGATAAATTGATAATAATAACATGCACAACAAATAAATGAATAATACATCCTTTGATATTTCATAGGCTCCACGAGGGGGGGGTGGTGGCGGTGGCGGTGATCGCGACCGCGGTGCCCCCGGTGGGTCTCGTGATTTTCTTGGCAGAGGTCCTCCACCAGGATCAGGCCGTTGCTTCAATTGTGGACTTGATGGCCATTGGGCACGAGACTGCAAAGCTGGTGATTGGAAAAACAAATGCTATCGTTGTGGAGAACGTGGTCATATAGAAAGGAATTGTCAAAACAGTCCCAAGAAAGTAACGTAAGCTTATAATAGTCTGTCTTTCATTTTATGGTTCTGGGCATTTTATGATAAATTCATTTTCTTACCAAGCGCTGAAAGCAGGCGTGGAAGGAGTTACTCTCGCACCCCATCTCCACCTCGCCGTGGAGGTCGTCGGAGCCGCAGTGTAAGCAGGAGCCGCAGCTACAGGTTACCTTTTATTTGAAAATTTGAAAATTTGAAAATTCATATTTAACACGTTTATGTGCCGGTTCTTCTATTTATTTGTACTGTCGATTGATTTCTTCAGCCGTTCGAGGTCACCTGCAAAACGTGAGCGGAGCGTTGAACGTGCAGAAAGAAGATCAAGAAGTCCAAGGAAAAGTCGCTCGTCACCACCACCATCCAAAGGGAGGAAACACAGCCCATCATCACCTGATGACAGAAACTTGCAAGAGAAAGGTACGCCATCACCAAGAGACCATGCCCGGAGGCAGAAAGCAACAAGTGGGAGTCCAATTGAAGATGATGCTCATGAAGGGAGCCGCAGCCCTGACATTAGGAGCCCTGCTGAAGAAAATGGGCAAAGCCGGAGCCCTAGCCCGGTGGCGAGAGACAATGGCACCCCAATTGAAGATGATGATGTAGCCAATGGTTCACCCGAGCCCAGTGAGTCTGGTTAAATGCTGCATCACTTGTGATCACCGGTATGGATGTTTAATGTGTAATCTGAATCTGAAACTAGGAACTTGTCAAAGATAAAAGGGAATCTTGTGAACCATAATTTCTTGATTTTGAAACCTGGTGTTAAAGAAGAGACCGAGACAACTTGATTTGCTGTATCTTGTGTTTGATCGTGCAGGTATGCTAAATAGTACTAGATGCTATGTGCTTCTTGATCACACACACGATTAAACCCATAGATCTTATGCGCTTCTTGATCACATACACACTTAATTTAACCCCATCGATTAATTGAGATAATCCCAGTGATATACCATGTCAAGATTAATTGTTGATATGGCAGTCCAAGTAGATAAACAAACTCAACCTGGAGAAGCATAAATTGGCATAGGTGAACCGGTCCTTTGCCTGAGAAAAATTCAGACTTGAGCAACAAGATAATTGAAATTTGAAATTATATGATTACATAAAAAAAAAAAATTAGGATCAGATTCCCTATAAAATCAAAAGTTAGTTTGATTGCAGTAATTTAGTACTTAATATATTTGTTATTTTGATTTGGACCCAAGTTTTGTCAACAGAGACTCGCCATCCACAGCCCACAGGTTCTAAATACAGGTTTTCCTAGTTAATATAAATAAAGATATTTTTTTAGATAATTCTTAGGTTGCGTTTGGTTCGTGAAATTTTTTTAAAGGAATTGAAATTCATCAAAGAAAATGAAATTTTAATTTCTTTAGTGGAAGGAACTTAATGGAATTAATTTTATAAATTATTCAACCAAACAAACTAAGGAATGAAATCTCAATTTCAATTCCATCATATTCCAATCAATTCTGTGAATCAAACACAATCTTAGTTTTCATATTTTGTAAAGATTTTCAAGTTATATTTTATGATGATTAAACAAAAACCGTTGTCCATAATACCGATTGTAGGTTTTCTCTTGACTACAGCATTCCAACAACATATTGCATATCTCGATCTGCATGATCCGAAATAAAAAACATTTAAATATTCCCAAGTTATGATTAAAATATAAAATCTACATAAATTGGATTAGCAACTTACAACCATATTGTATAACCCATCTGGATAAATAGTATTTTAACTTTATACAGATGGATTATACAATAATCTTGAAATATCAAATGATGAGTATTTAAACAAATTGAGTGGATTTTTAAACTTTTTCTGCAACAAATGATTTTTAACATCTCTATATGGGATGGTGAATATCATTTATGCAGTTGACCAATAAGGAATTAAATAGAGTTTTTTATTTTACATTTATGACCCTTTAATTTTCTAAATGAGTAACTTTGATCTTCATTTCTAGACGATAAACATAATGACAGGGTAGATTTTGATTGTGATACTCTAAATAAAAATAAACGGGAAAAAACACATTCATAAGTTATAAATGTGATTGTGTAAATATATGAATGTAAGAGCACAGGGAGTGATACGGAATGTGCACGTTTTCTGTCGGGAACGTCATTTCCTCACTCTCTAGCGGCATTCCGGTCAGCGTTCCGATCGGAATTCCGGGCACAACGTCCCCCGCAGAAGGTGTGTTCCTCTTTTTTTTTTTTTTTTCTCTTGTTTTTTTTTTTTTAATTGTGTGTGTAGATTCGTGTGCTGCGTGCGTGTGTGTGCTGCTGCAAAGAAGAAGACACAAGGAGAAGAAAGGAGAAAGGAGAAGAAGACGAGGCTTTTTTAAGTTTAAGTTTACTTGAATTGAGTCCATTTAATTGGGCTCATTTATGTTTAAATGGATTATTTTTAATGGGTTTATTTTTAATGGACTTTTAAATGAATTATTTTTTATAATTATTCTAATTGATTTAATCACATTAAAATTAAAATAGATTAAATTAAAATTATTTATTTGTTAATTTATTTGTTAAATTATCTAAATGGATTTATAATGGTTATTTTTATTTTTAATGAATTTTTTATTTTTATTTTTAATGAAGTTATTTATTTTATTTAAATTAATTTGTTATTTATATATATTTATTACATTATTTGAATTTTCTAACAAATAAATAAATCAAAAAGAAATTTCTGAACACCGTTTTCATTTTTTTTTGCAAGGGTCGCGATGGATGGTGTAACCAAACTTGAAACAAACCTTGTTCACGAAGGCTAAGTTATCCCGATCCTCACCATAATTCGAGCATAAATATATATCCACTCACATTCTCTGTTCTAATCACAGTCACTAAACCTTACCTGCGATTCAAAGAGAAAGACGAGAGTAAACCCCAAAAAGTATCGAGTTTGAGTTCGGTTTCGGTGTTCGATTGGTAAATATTCTTTGAGTTTTGAATTTGTTACTGTTTATGCGTTAGAGTTATAGGATCGTATTGGTTGAGTTTTCGAAAAGCAAACCCTAAAAGCAGAGGCCATAATATTTGCACCATTTTGGTGTCTTGTGTTGATTGTATGATGGCTAACAGAAACCAAAATATTATGGTTACATACAGTAAAAATCACAGCATCATAAATGATGATGATGTTTCAATACACGTGAGTCGAAATAATAAGGATATAGGAAAAAGTGGTGGAGTATATACATTCCGCCTTTTAAATTAGCCGAAATGACTAGTGATGCCGCTAAAGACGTTGAATATCAAATAATGACATGAGACGCGTTAAAGAAGAGTATAAACGGTTTAGTCAATAAGGTCAACGTAACAAATGTCAAAAACATCATTCCAGAGTTATTTGCTAAAAATTTGATTCGGGGCAGGGGATCATTTTCACAATCGTGCATCAAATCACAAATGGCCTGTCCTGTTTTTACGGATGTGTTTGCAGCTGTTGAAGTAGTTGTGAACTCTAAATTCCCGGAAGTCGGTAATCTATTGGTTAGAAGAATTGTGTTGCAACTTCAAAGGGATAATAGGCGTAATGATAAGGTTCAGTTACTTGCTGCTCTTAAGTTCTTGGCTCATTTGGTGAATCAGCAGGTAGTTCACGAGCTTCTTGCGCTTGAATTACTTGTAACTTTGTTGGAGAATCCAACTGATGATAGTGTGGAGGTTGCTGTCAGTTTTGTTACCGAATGTGGGTCCATGCTTCAAGATTCATGTCCCCGCGCTTTCTATGGTGAGTTATATCGTTATAAGTATATTATTATGTGGTTCCATTCGCGCATAATTTGTAACTAAACATTAAAATTTGAATTCTGAAAAATATGACTAAATGGTTTTTCTTATTTTTAGGTATTTTTGATCGTTTTTGTGGAATCTTACACGAGGGAGAGATAGACAAAAGGGTGCAGTTCTTGATTGAAGCCCTATTTGCATTAAGAAAATCCAAGTTTCAGGTTTGACCTCGTTAATCTGATTACATGTTAATTTCAAAATTATTATTTAATTATGGTTTATGTTCTACGTGCTTACTGTTTTTGTTTGTGCAGGGATACCCTGCGGTATGGCCTGAGCTAGACCTTGTTGATGTGGAAGATCAGTTAACCCACCAAGTATCTTTTCTTGATCACGTTGATCTGGAGATTGATTTGGATATTTTCAAGGTGGGTCCGAATTTCGTTGAGAATGAGAAGCGTTATGAGATGGAGATATACAATATGTTGTTGGAGTGTCGTAGTCAAGAGAAAACCTACCATCGGTATTACGGGCTTCTAGGACAACAGTTTTGTTTACTCAATACGATCTACCAAGACAAGTTTGAGACATGTTTCGTGAAACAATATGCAATGATTCATCGTCTTGAGACAAACAATCTGCGAAACGTGGTGCACATCTATTGTCAACAGATGCTAACCTTGGCATACTTTAGCCTATATTCGACTGACTGAGGATGACACATCATCTTCTTCCCGCATCTTCATCAAATACCTATTCCAGGTAATAATCGCTTTCAAAATTTCTAATTTCTGTGATTTATTTTATTAACTGTTATTAAATAGCAATCCTTTTTATCATAAGTTGGTAAAATGTAGTTTTGTATGGTATGTTGTGGTGCAGGGGCTGGCGGAAAGCCTTGGGATTCATGGTTTAAACGAGCGTCTTAGTAACCCTACAATGCAGGCTGATTTTGAGTCTATTTCCCCAAGAGATAACCCAAAGAACACCCGGTTTTCCATCAACTTTTTCACTTGGATTGGACTCGGTGGTATTACTGACAACTTGAGAGATTATTTGAAGAAAATGCCCCGTCTTATCATGCTAAAACGATCATCTGATGATTCTGATTCAAGATCTGAAACTTCAAGCTCTGAAGAAAGTGAGAGTGGTGATAGAAGAAACAAGCGAAGAAGGGCTCATTAGACAATAGGTGATCACTCGATAGACTTGTATCTGATTATAATCAATAAGTCTTCTTACAAGAAGACATTTATTAGTAAGAATGCCATTTGAACCATGTTTTAATTGATAGAAATTGTTGAATTGTCATGAAAAACAAAATGTAAAGTTGATGTAGTGATATTTCATTTTGATCAGTGCAGAATTCAATTTAAAAAGCACTTTAAAATTCAATTTGCAAAGCACTTTAAAATTCAATTTGCAAAGCACTTTAATTGGCGAAAGAATCTGATTTGATTATTTTATTTGCAAATTCATGTTTGACAGTCTTCATTTGGATACACATTAAAGTATGCCTAGATTCTATATTAATATTTGGAACCACCTTTTAGTTTTTGCAGTTCCTTCTTATAAATAGTTCGAAGTTAATCATATGTCAACACTAAGGCTTTGACTTTGACTCCAAATTTTGACTTCCATCAATTTAATACCCAATTTACACCATTTTCCTTTGTTAAAAAATAAAAGGGTACCAATACCATATAGTAGTTATCAGAGAGGCTCTCTCATGATATTGTTCATGCCAAGACATGATCTACATGAGCATACATGTTCTGTTTATCATGGTTGCACAAACATTATAATTCCAGCTTAGTAAATTACACGTAAGAATAATAATATATTCACATTCAAAAACATGATAGATTCTTAATATATCAACTGAAATGTACTTAATCCACACAGTGTTTGCACTTTTAGTAGCATGAGTTGGCCTACTAATCAATATCTTTTTCTTACATGATGGTTTACATGTCATTCTAAGCAATATATGATTTTCGATCCATCAAGAAAAGAGATAGCATATGGCCACCCCTATCATGTCGTTGTTCTGATTTTGAGGTAAACACAGTGCTATCTTGTTACCTGCCGGTTGGTTGCAGAATTGAACCAGTTGGAAAGTTTGCTTCCGGGAATGAGATCAATCATATGAAGCTCTCCATTAGAAACGGTCAATATAAGATTTTTCAATTGGCACAGTTATTCCACTTACAGCTTTTAAAACCAAACTATCAGGAGTTCTCGTTCTCGTGACACAAGTATATCAGACTATAGCTTTGAAGAAACGTGCGTTGTGACGAAATATTATCTTTTCAAGGTTATTTAAACCATCGACGCTCAGCTTCAGAATTCAACTGATCTCCTTATCTGCTTTTTTGGCCAAAACATTCATGGGACTTTGCCAAAACTCCAAATATCACTTCCTGTTCTTTGAAAGCTGCTTAAGAACATATTTTCTTTAAAATAGCGGAGATTACACAATTCTTAAAATTAGAATTAGTCTTAAAGGCCTATTAAAATAGAAGGTGTATGTACGGAATACATTATAATAATTAAAATTATAATTGGTATAGATATACAAGTAAAGTAAAGTTTATCTTTAAATTAGTAGGGGTTCACATCACAAATTAAAAAATATAAAAAATTGGACAATAATCTTGTGGATATATATCCTTGTACGGATATTAGATTATATAAAGACTGTATGCTCTGAATTAAAGAACCTAACAATGGTGTGTGATGATTCTTCTAAAAAGACAAAAACATCAATCTTCCACCAGACATCATCATCAAGATCCTATGTAGTTTACCGATGAAATATGTTGGTCGTTTGAGGTATGTTTTAAAAGAGTGGCTGTCTCTGCTTTCATCACCACAATTCATCAAAAACCATCGACCCACCTTAAACAAAAATCACCTCTTATGTTTCTCATACATTGACCTTTGCTCATTTCATTCCTATTTAATGACACAGTTCTAAGACCAAGAAAACTTGACTTCAAATCGCAATCTGTTTACTCTTTCACTGTGCATGGTTCTTGCAATGGCCTTGTTTTGGTCATGTACGTTGATGACTCTAATTATGATCATAGCCTTGTTGTTTTAAATCCAATGGCTAGAGAATCCATCTTAATACTGGAATATAGTTATGAGGGGAAATATAGTATTATAAACAAAGAGATCAAATATGGATTTGGTTATGATTCTGTGAATGATAATTACAAGGTAGTTTCAATCTCTTACCGAAATTATAACTATTGGAATGCTATTCCTCATGATCATATTTATGTACATGTTTATAGTCTTAGAACTAATACATGGATGCGTCTGACTGGTCATCCTTATGATGATTGTACTTCTCCTTATGCAAGGATTTTGCGAGGTGTTTTTATTAACGGGTTTCTTTATTAGTTATCTGAGAATCGTTCTGATAGTAAAGCAGTAACTGTGCATTTAGTTTAGCACATGAGAAATTTAATGAAGTGCCATTACCCATTGTTGAAATCGGTGGAAAGCTTGTTCATATTGGTGGGAAGCTTGGTATATTATTGAAAGAGGAAGGTGAGATTTGGTTGATGAATGAGTATGGGGTTAGAGAATCATGGAAAAAGATTAGACTTCTTGGACTAGATGACATTCATATGTTATCTAAACCGATTTTTATTCATGACAATGGCAAAATTATGGTGGTTGACTGCCCCTAAATTTTGATATATAACGTTGAAGGAAAACGTTTCTCTAATATTGTTGAGATTTCTGAAAAACATTTGCCAATAAAAGGTACTTATGTTGAAAGCCTTGTCTCTCCAAAACTCAGTAGGATCATTTAGAAGTTGGGAAGTTCAAACGAACTGGAAGTTACATGCATAGAAGTAAGACTAATTAGTCTATATTCTATGTTTGAGGCGTTGTACAGTTGTTTTGGTTGAAATTACCATGAGATAGTTGTCTGTTTTTTCCAGTATTGCTCTAGTATAAGATAACAGAATCATGTGATTGATTGACTTTTTGGGCCATCTAGGCATCTGTATACCAAATATTAACTAATTTATATCAAGCATATCACACATTTGGTCTAAAAAGATTCCTTTTCATAAAAATATTTAATGCACGAATTAGAAAAACTGCATATCAGTTTACTTTTCAACTATGTGTACTTTTTTTAATTGAGACAGAGTTTAACTAGAGTTATAAATTCTGTAGGGCCAAAAAATATGGTAATTCTAGTTTGTGGGCTGGTCTATTAAAAGACAAAAGAAATATGAGGGTTGACTTGAGCCCAAAGGGTTCAAGGCCCAAATCCGTGAAAGTTATATTCTTTCAGATTGATAATATTTCCGGTCTGTTGATTATGATTTTTTATCATGTAAAAATTCCATTCTATTCAAAGATCATCCATGGAGCAAAGTCTATTAACTAATGCCTTAAAACTAATTAAATTAAATTAGTTAAATTAACGGATCAATAGATGGATTATAAGTTTTAGTAGGAATATGAAGGTGAAAAAAAAGGAATGACATATTAGTAGGGGGAGAAATTTTCACGAAAAGTTAAACAAGAGGGACTTCCTTTGCCATTTATTTCACTCGTTTGAAACTATAAATATGAGAATACACACGATTTTCCATGTGCAAAATTCGTAACTTCGTATGCACGTATCGCAAGTTCGCAACAAACACTCAAAACCCATAAACCCTTGGATTCGTGATCGTATCGTAATTTGAGGTAATTAATCTCTCTTTTAAGTTTTATAATTGCAATTTAAATTGTGTTATTCGTTGATAAGATGACAATAATTAGAGATCTAATCGAAACTGACGTTATTAATCTCAGAAGAACAATACACCTGATGATTATGAATAGTTTAGATTATGAGGAAAGGGTCATAAACTATTAAAAATCATCAAAATAGAACCAAAACTTGAGATGGAAATTTGCAGTATGATTATAGAATGTTGCAGTCAAGAGAAAACCTACCGCCGATTTAACGGACTTTTAGGGCAGAGATTTTGTACGATAAAAAAGGTCTATAAAGAAAATTTTGAAAATTGTTTTGTGAAGCAGTATGCGATGGTTCTTACGCAAGAAACAAATCATATTCGGAACATGGCGTATTCTTTTTTCGCATCTATTGGCGAGTGATAGTCTGCCTTTGGATATATTAGGTTATATACGATTAAATGAGGAAGACACGACATCATCATCGCGTATTTTTATTAAGTTCCTGTTCCAAGAGTTGGCTGAACAGCTTGTGTTCGTGCTTTGAACAAGCGTCTCAATGATGCAGGCTGATTTTGAATCTATTTTCCCAAGAGATAGACCAAAGAACGCACGGTTTTCCTGGGCTCGGTGGTGTTACTGACAACTTGAGAGATTATTTAAAAGAACATGCCCAGTTTTATCAAGCAAAAACGATCAGCGAACAAACGAAGAAGGGCACATTAGCCATTAGGTGATCACTAGTTTCACGTGTTTACTCTTAGTTGATAAATGTGTAAGTTTAAGCCTTGTTACATGAAAAGGGTGGCTTTTAGTAAGAATGTCTTATTGTCTTCTAAACTATGCTTTTACTGTTGAATTGACATGAAACAAAATATAAAGTTAATGTGCAATGATTTTTAATTTTGATCAATGCAGAATTCAATTTGCAATTCACTCTAAATTGCTGTTTGTGGAGTTACTTGCAAGTTATTTGGACAACTCGCAGGTTTGTAAGTCGTAAAAGAAACTCTTCTGATAGAGTTGTATTAAAATTCATCTTTGACAGGTTTTATTTGGATTCAAATTTATAAGTATCCCAAAATTTCTGATATTATATTTGGAACAACTTTTTGCAGTTACTTCATATAAAGTAGCTGATCATGGTGCAAGGTACGTCCTGACATACATAATAGCCCAGAGAAATATTCGGTTTGATTCGATTTTGGCCAAAAACCGAATCGCTCCGAAGCGTGAACAGGGGTGGAGCCTATAATTCATATATGAGGGGGCAAAAATAATTTTATTTTAATTTCCGATCATTTTGAGTGGTAAAATTTTTAAAATGTCACTGATTACCTTAAAAAACTTCTGGTAATTTTAGATTTCTTGGGGGAGGGGGGGCAGCTGCCCCCTTCTAGATCCCTCCCTGAGCGTGAACACTCCTAGGGCTCAGGTATCAGTTGCAATTCAAATTTTGCTCTGTCATCAAGGAAACCACTAGGATTTGTCAAGACAAACTCGGTGAATGTTAATGACTTGATCCAAACCATCACTGTCCATTACTTACTACTTCAATGACTATAGTAATCTTTCTGTCTTTCTAACTAATTTTGGAATTTTCAACCTGTATGGACAAGTAATCCATCTTTTTCAATTGGGATTTAGGAATGCTGCAGTGGAACTGTTTATAATGTTCTACAAGGTCTAGTGATGGCAGGTGACCAAATTCTGTCGGGTGATCTATAAACGCTTGTTGGCTTACAACCATGAAGCTGAAACTTATTTATTTAGGTAAAAATGTTTTTTGATTGACATGAAGCATTTTATAAATGTGATCTTCAGTTATACTATTCAATCTTGAAACTTTGGTCTATGCAGAGTTGATTTTGCAGATAACAATATAAAGTAGTACATGTTTTCTTTAAGATTTACTTGGATCACCACTTTGACGATTAGTCATCATTACATAAGTATTAATATTATTCACGCTGATCTAGAATAATCAACTTATTTTGTGTTACAGGTGAAAAGTATCTCAAATATTTAAGTGATAGTTGAAACACTTGCCCGATCATATGTTTGATCATGTCAAAATAGGACCCAGTGTAAAAGTTAATAAATAGTTGCAGTATCATGTTAGTCAACTCTTATTGATAACACAAAACTTGCAGGCAACTACTATGTGGATCAGAATCAGTATCAGTATATATCAATATAAGGAAATGCTGCAATCAATACAAGACATCCCAAAATTGAAACAGTTGATTTCAACAGGTGGACAGTTGCACAAACATGACTTGATCACTTATAATAGGCATTAGTAGTCCTTATATTAAAATATACAATTACAAGAGATTTGAACATTTTTATATTGGACATTCTATTGATTCTTTCCTAGTTTCAGATGGCCAACTAAAGTAATTTTTGAACTTTTTTTTTCTTTGACTTGTTATGAAATTTTCGAAGATTTATAGTTATAGACTTATAGCTAATGGTAGAATTTACAATTATACAACCACTTGTTATGTTTGAGAATTATATGCATTATTAATTATATCATAATTTTTAGGCTTAAGGGCACAAAAATCTAATTGTTTATACTATGACATTCATAGTATACAACAAAGTACTCGACGTAACATTGTGTGTGATGAATTTTTAGTTTATTACTATCCTATCTATTTTAGTGACGTGTAAACTTGTAATGTTGTCACGTATCACCTGATATAGGTGACGCGCAAGTAAAAGTATCAAAAGTTACATATAACAACAATAAATAAAAACTTCATTACATGAAATGAAAGTCTGAATAATTCGATACATACTATGAATGTCAGAACATAAATAATAACATTTCCATACATTTAAACCTAATTTTTAAACAATTAGGTACAATTAGGTTGTAAATAAAACATAAACCCAACATATCATTTGGCATTTGAATCATTTTGTCATTGTTGGTAAATGCTATTAAAAAATTGCTGAATAATTTGTTTCTTAGTCGATCATAAGGCCTATAACAAGTGACTATATGACATTTGAAAACATATGAAATAGCCAAATAGGTATCTACATGCATAAGTAAGTCGAGTAACTAATTAAGACCGTGTCAAACATTAAATAAAACTCTATCAGAATATTGGAAAATCAAATATTAGCAAAAGACACATCATATCATTACAACAAATAAATGGTCATTTTAAGCAAATGTTTTCATCTCAAATGTAAAACAAGTTTGCTATTGTCTTGTTAGAATGTAACCATCCTAATAAATATTGTTTTCCTATCAACATCAAGAGATTTGTAAGAAATATTCAAACGTTTTTTAATGGAATGAATATTTCAAATGTAAGAACATCATTCCGTACATCAACATCAATATTTTAAATAAATATTTCCATCCGTGCATGGTTACATCAACCGAAATATATATGAATTTTCGGACATTTGAAAATGACTTCTTCACGTGCCAAATGGCTACACATGAAGGAACCATGCTTACGTAAGACATCTTAAAATCAAAGGACCGTCTTATCACAAGTTTATAGTTTAGGGACTAAACTTCTAATTATGAAAAGTAGACATCTTTAGGCTTTAAATCCATGATTATGGGAGAATCATAGGCATTTAATAAGAGCTTCATCTCTAAGGTATCGTGGAAAGGTAGGATGAAACTTATGCATGGACCCCATATGGATGATGAAATCATGTAATGGTGCATCATGATGCATGACCAAAGAAAAACATAATATAGTACCGCACACCATGCTTTTGGTATGTTTCAATTTACCTGCATATATAATATGCTTTTTATCTTAATAACATACATGAAATGATATGATTACTCATTTTAACATTAACAAATGAAAATAGTACATGTAAAGGAAAAACATCATAATCATAAATAACACCCTCCACCTCCTTTGAAAAAAGAAAAAAAATGGTTGCCTGATGGTGTTCTTGATTTCTTGGTGGGGTTACTACTTGCAGTTGGGTTGGGGCATATATTTATTTTAATTATGGAATATGTTATTTAATAGAAGGTTTAAAATTGATAGGGCCGTTTAATTAAGCCATTAAGGTAAAACGTAACATCCCCTTAACTTTCCTAACTAAATAACTGAACTAAATAAGTTCATATTTCTTAGACAATGGAATTATTGTCAGTTGTGGTATTATGATTGAATTGATGGTCATTCAAGCTTGGTTATTAATAATTAAATTTAATTAAATCTATTTTAATATATTATATTGTTCTCATACACTCAAAATAGTTATTTCTTTTTTTGTTACATGTAACCATCTCCAGACGAATAGTATTGTTATTAAATTTCACTTTTATATTAAGAATAAAGAGTTAATCTAATAATTATTTAACGTATTGTCATCAAATATTTCATATAAACAAGTTATTATTTTTATTTTTTAAGTATATAACAAACTGAAAATTTTCGTATCATAAGATGATAATCAATGTCCGAAATAACATGTAACACCGATTATGTGACGTTTTAGTTTTAATTAAAATGCCTAGGTGGTTTTTTTTTACGTGGCAATTTCATAAAAAAGGCTAGTTTAGTCTTCTTTTCCATTTCAATTTTTGCTTTTGCTGCAACAACTCACATTTGTCTCAGATTTAATATGATTGAATTACATTTATCCCCAAACTCACATTTCTGTCCATTCATAAACTTCCAACATGATTTCGGTTTATCAACAAACATAGGGTGTTAATTCTCATCATCCGTTCTATTGAATCCTGTTAAATTTTGTGTTTATGTTGAGGTTGTCGATCTAGTAAGTGACGGCCGGGTAACCTTGGCAGTTGGGGATTTGAGCTTTAAACAACAGAGACTTCGTGTTTATGTTAAGATTAAAACCGATGGTGACGGCGATGAATATACAAACCAAAAACGCAGATCTAGCTATTGTTGGAGTGGGAGAGTGTTCGCCGAAAACCTACAAATTGCTTCGCTTACCGGAAGACATGCAAATTTGTTACAGAGGTTTCAACACTTCATCTTTTACAGAGGCCAACGTGGTGTTGGATCTGAAGTGAGTAGAAGACGCGACAGATATAGAGAAGGCGAAGGGTTCACTGGAGAAGACGAAGTGAGCAGCGGCATCGAGTTCGCCGGGAAGATGCACCGGCATCTTTATTTTCCGGTAGGATGTGTATGTGTATGTAATTCGAAATCCGAACAGGGTGCTTATATGCAAATCGATACGTATATATATGTATGTGAATTCGAAAAGGTGTATAAGTATGTGAGTTCCAATGTTATGCAGTATGTATATGTATGTATGTTCCAACAGATATATGTGTGTGTGTATGTGGTTTGTTTAATTATGTCCCTAAAAGTTTCTGACAGTTTATTCTTAATTTGTACGTACATTGAATTCAAAATTTTGTCTTAGATTTACTACTACTGATTCAACTATTATGTGAATTCAAAATTTGTTCTTAATTTGTAAGCACTACATTGAAAGTTGCTGACAATTTGTTTTTAATGTCAGTGATTACGTCGCAAAAATTATTCAGTTGGGGGTTATGTGAGTCAACAAATTCAAATTGCATCAGGTAAAATATAAGTATACGAAAATATAGAAACAGTTTCTTCTGATTCGTTACATATAGAAATAATAAAATTGATAACTTATATACATAAAATATCTAATAAGAATATGTTAGCATGATTATTGCAATAACTCAAAAGTCAAATGAAGTATCTTGCGTAATCACGAGTTATAGCATCTAAACAAAAAACGAAGGTGCACCAATAATCCCTGTACTCGTGCACATTCGATCACCACACCAAAAAAAAACGTACGCTCCTCACTTCCGCCGTCTCCGCGGTATAAAAACTTTCAAATTTTAATTTATTGACAAAATCAACCCCTCAAATTCTTATTCTTTCCCATTCCAGTCCTTATTATTGACCCAACAAAAAAAAGATGGCCATAAACACAAAAGCAGAGTCATAACGTAACCATTTCTCTTTCTCTCTATCGTCACTTTCTTTCTCTACAACACTCACCGCCGGCCAGTCCTCCAGCACCGCCGTCCACGGTAAGCTACCTCTGTGACAATCAAAGTACATTGCATTAAATAATGTAAACTGTATATCTTTAAATTTATTATGGGGTTTGTTATTCAATTTAGTATATTGCATTAGAGAAAAAAGATTTTGCTTTTATAATGTTAATCCCGTTATAATCGCTAATCTCTAATTTCGAATTTTGAAAAGAAATGTTAAGTCAAAACTTAATTGCACAGTTATTACCATTATTTTTGAATTTGGGTGATTTGTTTAAGGAAATTCAATATCTTTAATTGTGGGTATTAAATACGTAGTTGTTAATGATTCAACTCTTTTTGAGTTCTTGATGTATTTTATTTTTGTCTTGATGATATATAAATACACACAACGGTTATGTGAGTGATTTAAACTCCGTACATAGTACAACTAGTAAGTTCTTTTGTAATTTTGATTATTGGGTTTCTTGCAAGCAATAATCCTTTGACTTTGATTAAAGTTAATATATGTTTTTTGAGGTTTCTTGATTATAAGAGAATTTAGGGTTTTAGAAGTGATTCAGAAGATGGGGGTATATTGGTCTTTTTCATATGATTAGTGTGGTAATCATCATGTAGGAAAGGTACTGACACATGATATACAGTTCGGAATCAAATACACGTTGATTGATTCTTTTTAGGGTTTAAATATGTAAATATTCTAAAGATTATAAAAATGTTTTTTTCTGAAGTCAATGTCAGCAGGTATTTTGCTATTGTAGTAATTTATAGTTACCATTTATTTTGTGATTCTTAGGGTTTTAAAGCCTTGAACTTTGTTGGTTCTTGGTTTTTTGTGCATCTTGTTCATCAATTCTTAAAGAATTCCATCTGGGAACGTCAGAATGCAATTAATGAGCTTTCTTTGTTTCTATATTTTGATCGATGAAATAGTCAGATGTCATGCATTTTACATTGTAATTTGATTATCCTAATTACCGAATTCTTGTTTATCTCAGATAGTTCATTGATTAAGAATTTACAAGGAGAAGGCGATGAAGAAGCTCTTTTTCTTCAAGTCGTCTACATCTAGTAATGGAACAAACAATGTAGCATCCTCTCAATCGAAAGAAAAGCAAATGGATTTAGAGAATTTTTCAGGGGATGGACTTCAAGGGAGTCGTAAATCAAAATCTAAAAAGGCTGCTTATGAAGATCAAATTCAATTTCAAAGCCAAAGTCAAAGCAGTCCATTTCTTAGAAAGAGTCGATCGTATTCTTCTGGTACCATTCATGAATGTGGGCTGCAAAGAACTCAAAGTGTATCTCCTTGTAGTAGCAGTAGTAATGTCTCCCAAAAGCAGTCTGTTGCTCGGTCTTCACGGTAATCTGTTCTTTAACTTTCTTACATTGTGGTTTTTGTTTTTGGAGTTGACTTTTAAGGTCAATTCGACTGTCTATCAGATTCTAAATTGAATTTATTATGCAATTTATTTAGACATTCTGACCAATTTAGCCTTACTGATCATCTGATATAAATAAAATGGTTCTAATATTTTGATAGCTTTTTGATAAGGGTTTATAGGGACAACATGCAACTGCTAGCATGAAAATCTTAAAGTTTATATTACAGTGGCTATACATCATTTTTTTTAATAGGTAGCTATCCAATAAAACATTATATTATTATGATTGTGACAAGTGCATCTCAAAATATAATCCATTTTGATCTGTTATTGTTAAAAAATTTCTGTTGTTGTTGATAATTGTTCAGTCGAGCTCTTACCCCTGAGAGGTTTTCAAGGAAAAATTGGTTTCAAGATACTACTACATTCGATGAAGCATGTAGACCGGAGAAATCAACTTTATATGGACTTGATAATATGTCATCTGAAAGCTCATCTTATTCCTCAATCAAGGTTTTAGATCGATACATTGATGGTGAACAACACCAAGACAGGAGTTGCAGACAACAGATGAATTGCAATACAAGAAGTCAAGAACCAAAAGGTGGAGGAAAAAGACCCCCACGGATTCATTATGCAGCACCTGCATCACCTACTCATGTTGGTTTGCTTCAGAAACCGAGGTCTCATTCATTTAGAGACCCTAACAGAGAATCTAAAATCTATATTTCTACTCGAGACTGGGTCGAGAACGGAATTGCTGCAAATGGGTCCCCAAGAAAACTAGCGAAACAGGTCGTCGAGAGACTTTCTCAGTCTCGTGTTTTGCCTACAGAGATTGACCATGATATTCCCATCACAGTCGAAGATCTTTATGGTGGGTCCCAAAATTGTTTACCTCGAGATGGACTAGTTAAAGAAACTTCGAGTTATGAAGAAAGAAACTACGAGTTTGATGATAATTGCAGTAAGGTTTTGGAGTATGAAGAAACAGAAGAGACTGATGAGATTACGTTACTAAGGGATGAACTGGATTCACGTACACGAAAACTGGAGAAAGAGAAAAACGAGTTGCAGATGGAACTGGAGAAGGAGTTAGATAGGAGGTCAACTGAATGGTCAATGAAGCTCGAGAAATACCAAATGGAAGAACATAGGTTACGGGAGAGAGTAAGGGAGCTTGCGGAGCAAAACGTGTCTCTTCAGAGAGAAGTATCAACATTTCGAGAAAAAGAATTGGATAATCAAAGTAAACTTGTCCATTCTGGTCAACAAGTCAAGAATTTGACTGTAAAGATGGCGGAAGTAGTCAAAGAGAATGAAAATCTCCATCAAAATCTTTCAGAAGTACAAGATCGATACAAAGCGGCTGAAGAAGATCGTGATTTATTCAAAAGAAGCTACGAAGAGAAAGATAGAGAATGCAAGGGGTTTCATCGAGCTGTCACACGATTCCTTAGAATGTGCAACGAGCAAGAAAAAACAATCGAAGGATTGCGTGAAGGGTTTAGTAAACAAGTGTGGAACTTTGACCATAACCAGCAGTCAAAGCTACAAATCGAGCAGTTGAGATTAACTGGGGTCGAACAAGCTTTAAGAAAAGAAGTAGAATCATATAGGCTTGAAGTTGATTCTCTCAGACACGAGAATATAAATCTTTTACATCGATTGAAAGGAAGTTCAAAGGACAATGGCTTTTCAACTTTTAAACTCGATCAAGAACTATGGAGCCGTATTCATTGCTTGCAAAATCAAGGAACTTGCTTGATTAATGATACCGTACAGCTATGCTCGAAATTAATTGAAAATATTAAAGAAAGAGCGTCCAACTCGTCTTTGGAAAACAAGCAGGGGAATGAAGCTTTACAGAATGGGTTAGATAGCCAATTTATTATTGAATCTGATATGAAACTACAAGGGTTTAAGAGGGGAGCTGAAAGCCTAACGAGGAGTTTGCTGACTGTATCTGATGTGCTGCGTGAGAAGTTCTGCAAGGAAACTTCGGATAATGAGCGTTCTGAGGTATTGTTGACTTTATGCTTTTGGAGTCAAACGTAGTTGATATATATTTTATTGAGTTGTGAATCTTTTGTTTGACTTGTGCAGGATCTTGTGAAATCTGATTTGAAAGCAGAAGCGTTGATGACAAGTTTGCTGAGGGAGAAGCTATATTCGAAAGAGGTGGATGTAGAGCGACTCGAGGCTGAGCTGGCAACAGCTGTTAGAGGAAACGACATTCTGAGATGTGAAGTGCAAAATGCGATGGATAATCTTTCTTGTATTACTCACAAACTAAAAGACCTCGAAATGCAGGTAAGCTATCAGTACTATCATAATAAATTCTTTATAACCTAATCTGTGATTCAAGTTATGTGATCTTTTGTTCTCATATTCCAACAGTTGATCAAGAAAGATGAGAGTGTTTATCGTCTGACAAACGAGCTACAGGATTGCAAAAAAGAACTAGCGATCGTGAATGGGATCCTACCAAAAGTGTCGGAAGAACGTGACATGATGTGGGAGGAGGTAAAGCAGTATAGCGAGAATAACATGCTCTTGAGTTCTGAAGTTGGAATGCTAAAGAAGAAAGTAGAGACTTTGGATGAAGACGTATTGATGAAAGAAGGGCAGATCACGATACTGAAAGATGCCCTTGGGAAGCCTTTTGATCTTCTCTCTAGTCCACTTACTAGTGAAGGCTTCTTGCTGCAGTAATGGGATCGATGTTCATACTCATTAGATTTGTGTGGATTTTAATTTTTGTTTCTTTTTTCAGTTTTGTTTGTGGTGGTAAAGAGTTTGAATGTGATTTTGATTTCTTTTGTAAGTAAGGTGGTAAATGGTGATAGTTTGTGAACAAATCTTTACATATACTTTGAAGCTTGACGCACTGATAATTGAATCAAAACTTGGTTCATGTTTTGCTCAAGAAAGCTTGAAACTTTAATCTTGGTTTGTATTTTTCCTTTTGTTTTTTCATCTTGTGATGACTTGCTTATGAATAGGAGAAGGTAAATCTAGTTTTAAATAATTTATATTAGTGACTTTGTAAAGTAATTGTAGTTAGGATATATTATTATATATGATTAAATACTTCTCTAATTACTATTATGATATTAATCCAATGTATTGGATTAACCATCAACTGTTAACCATTATAATCAGACCAATTGAACTCTAAGATAAACATCAAGGATTGTCCTCAAATACGACTGGTATATATAAGGTACACTTGTATGAATGATCAAACTTGGTCTTATATACCAGAATCTTTCATCATTCATATGATCAAATCTTAATTTCATTCACTTTCAACATCGCTCTACATATTAAAACAACTCTAGATTGAGTCCTTGCAATGTTGCTGTTATTATCAAACTACACCAAGTTCCTGGGTCCCATTGCTTGAACAAATCACAAAATGTAACCTTATTGTGGAGACTGCATGATCAATAACAAAATCACTTATTTGTTAATTTGAGTATAGACTATAGGTTACACCTATGAAAAAAGAGAACTTATAGACAAAATAGTGTATTTAGTACCAAAGAACGTTTTTTGTAGCTCTCTACAAGTTCCTTTGGATCGCGTCTAGTTTGATTGAAATCCTTGTTTACGTTCATCTCCTACAAGAAAGCAATTTCAGTAGATTGTTATACAGAAAAACAGGTGAAGTTAATGTAGATGTGAAAGCGACAACACTAGACTTGAAAGTACAATGAATCCTGCATACATTAAAAAAAGAGATACCTCAATCCATGCTGCAAGTTTTGGTCTGCCTACTTTAATATCATAATTCTTTACATCTAGCAAATATGGTTGAAATCTTTCGATGAATGGAGCATAAGCTATATCTACCAGTACATTACTTCTCATCACACATACTGACATACACAAGTTGAAAACGATTGCAAATAATAACAAATTAGGCTATGGGTTTATCTTGCTTACCAGGCTGAATTGACCTAAAAAGAACGGTCCATCATCAAACTTGGAAAGAGACTTCTCTATATAATCAAAAGAAGCAGCTGTTGCAATTATAATTACCATGTTACATGCAGGTTTTTAACTTTCATGGTCGGATTTTTTAATATATATAAGAAGATAGAGAAAACGACAGTTAGGATACCCGCATCATCAACCCCGTCTCCCTTGAATGAGGTGATAACGGATTTATAAAGCGTATTCTTTGATAGCAACTCGTCTCCAAACTCTTTCTTGACAGGATCCTATATTGTAGTCTCGTAGTTATAATCAACTGAATGAATATATTATTTTTCCATGAAATTTTTATCACTGACGGTGATCAGGAAATCTTACATCAGGATAAAGTGAGGGTCCTTCAAAGTTGGTGTTGATATACTTGATCAAATCAAGACTGTCTCCCTTAACTTCATCGTTGTGTTCTAACGCTGGCACCTATGACCGCCACAAGCAAATATATTTGAAAAAAGTATTGCAAGTATCATTACCCAAAGCATTGCTTCATGGATTTGTAGAGCATATATGCCTTTTTGGTTTAACCCAATTCTAAAGTCTAGCTATTCAACTTGCATAATTTGGGACAACTTATGGAGTTGTGAGTTTTGACCATAAAGAAACAGTTAAAAGAAGTATTGAACTTTTTAAGGAAATCACCTTGTTTGATGGATAAACTTTCTCCTTGTACCAATCTGACCTGTTCCTTAGATCAATCGGAACTAGTTTAATCTTTTCCTCCAGTCCTTGTTAACAGTTAAAAGGAAAGTAATGAATATAAATAAATGATCCAACTATCAAAGGGAGCTGATCAATGAGAGGTTGGAAGAGAGTCAATGTTTCCATCTAAATTATCTCAGTCAATACAAAAACAGCCTATAAACCGAATGATTTGTCATTACATCATGACAGAAAATTAACAATCAGGTGCAACATGTGTTTTTTCATCCAACTCTGCTTATGGATCAGCTCAAATTATAAGGTAAATTTGCCTAAAATGGATTTTGCAAAATAGTGATTGTCTGAGAGAGAGAGGGAGAACCTTGCAGTTCCGGGTAATCCACATGCGTTGTGCATACAAACAAGTGTAAGATAAGTACAGCCTATCCAAGAAAATAGAACAAATTTCAGATAATTAACTAAGGATGGTGCATATGGGAACATGAATTCTGTATAAAAAGTTACAACTTGAGCAAATTCAGTTATATATTTAAACAAAAGCAACTCCAGACTACGATTTCTGTTTAGAATTAGAACCACCTAAACAAGGAGTATCATTTAGGCATTTTAAGTTTACCTGGTGGTTCCATCAAAAACCGGAGGTGGTTCTGAAGTAGAATCAAGAGCTGGTGGAAAATCCTCTTGCACACTTGCAGCAACAGTCTACCAGTATCTGGCTCTGATATGATGCACATTCAAAGCTCACATAGTTTTTGTGAACCTTGTTTTACCACGTTCATATGATCATATCAAACGTTGCCTGTGAAGATCAAATGGATCTGGGCTTTGACCACTATTTTTTACTATTAGTCAAAGACAATGGTGACCAAAATTATACTTACATTCACTGCATAATTCAAAGTTTAAAATGTAGTTGTTCCTTTACATGAACATTCACGCTTCCAATCACTTCTTTAAAATGTGTTATCACACGGCCGTATACCAGGACTACTTTTGGTTGGAGTTACTGTTTATTGTCGTTCTAATACCTATTATCTTGCTACTTTAATTTATAAAAATAATTGCCTTTAAAAAGACCTTTTGGTCTAGCGTTATGGAGGTTTTACCTTTCTAGGCAAGGTCTCAAATTCAAGTCTTGTCTAGGACGATAGGGGTTTCTTCCCGCGTGTGTAAAGGGATGGGTGTCATTGCCTTCTGGGTTGGACCCTACCTGGTTGTGTGGGCTCGCTACGCCTTCTGGACTAGGGGCCATGTAGCCACAATTGCCGTTCAAAAAAAAAAAAAGACTGAAGCTACAAAATCAAATATCATGACCATTTCAATATCCATTTATATGGATGTAATTCAAGCCTTGAGACTAATCATACTTAAATACATGGATAACATAAGCAATTAACCAGAAACATACATGTCAATGAAGATGTTAGTAACGAATTTACAATGCTCGTTTATTAATACACAAACATAAATATACCTCAAGGTCGACTAACAATTACAAACATATAATGAGTATGAATCTCCCTAGCCATTCATCATTAATATATGCTATCACCCACAAAACTGTCCTCTTATGTATCATGTTCTTCACCTCGGTGGAACACCTTAACACAAGAGCAACTAAACTTAGCGCGCATCTGAACAGACCACATAAAGAAAACAAAAAAGGAGCTTTCGGCTTTTAAGGGCTTCAAAAATAGCACACTTGGTCGGCAGTAAGTTCTCAGATAAACAAGGTGTTAAGTTCTTGAGGTTGCTACATCAGCATAACTTTCCATATCTTCTTCATATACACAACCAGTGACCATACGGCTAGCCCAGCTGATACATAAAGAAAAGAAACACCGGTTGCACCCAGAAACCCTACCTCTGTAAAACTGCATGATTTCAGGTGATCAAAATGTGTCAAGATTTCAGTATTACCACTTCTGTAACAGTGAAACACAATATTAACCATTTTTGTTTATAACTGTCCTTAGTTATTGCAATTGAAAACATATTGACTATGATACTTCTACATTTAGTATAATCAAATTATATTTACTACTCTTAAATTCAAATGTGGGCTCTTTTAGAGAACGAATGGGATACTACAAATGCTAGACAGTTGATATTGAAACTAGAAATCTAGGATAATAGATGAAAGGGAATTAACCTGCTGTCTCTAATCAATAGAAGAATGGTTAATGAAGTCATTTGTGTGGCTGTTTTCCACTTCCCCAGATTATTTACAGCAACAGCCTGTAATCGTTCATCACTTTCAGATATAGAAGGGAATAAAGTATGAACTATTTAGCAAGACGAGAACACCTATGAATTTAGAGAATAAACAGAATAGAACCTCTGAAAGTTTACTCCCTTGAGAAGCAGCCCATTCTCTAACGGCAGACATTGTTATCTGGAATACATCATGCAGTATTGTCAGCATCTTAGACCTTAAGTGTTATCACTACAGGCAGCATGATGGTCAAGGCAGGCGGGTTGGGAAACAGATCAATCTTTTGTATGGGTCAAGCCAGGTAGACCCAAAAACACCATTTTGTCCATTTCTAAATATTCTAATAAAGAAGAGCACTGGATATGATTTCAAAAACAATATTATTAATATAAAAATCTGTACCTTTGAAAACAATAGTTTAGGAGGTTCCATGCATCATATCTACACTTCAAGCGACCTATAACCCAATTGACCTGTTCAACCCATTTGATCCCATTCTACTTTAAGCTAAATATGTTTTCCCATTTCACACGTTTGAGATTATAAATCACTCAAATCAACCAATTCAAAAGGAATATGATCAAAACTCCCCCATCTAGTTATCACCATGACTATAGTAGGAAATTATTATCAATCAGTGATAGATTCAGATAATTTCACATAAAATCATTAATAGGAGGGTACAAAGGCCTACGAAAGCAGAAAAAGGATCTACAAAGATTTCATAATATCAACTTTAGGTACCATTCCAGGACAACAAATTCTTATGTTGTGGGTGGTACCAATTAAATGATTTAAATCACAAACAAGAATAACCCTAAAGGTTTTCTAAGCATCTTAAACCCTACAAAAAATTCACGAACAAACCATTGCTATCATTCAACTCGGTTCCAAACGTAGACACTAAAGTTATAATCAAGATCCCGATTCTTTACTACGATAACTAGCATAAGTTATCAGCAAACTATACTTCTGTCAGCATCATTCACCAGTCAAAGAACCTCTGCCCAACCGATATTGTAACATTATGTTGCACAACGCCTCCAGTCCATCACCACAGAAGCCAATAAACCAAAAATAACAAAATAATGACAAAACAATATGCCTTGATGTATCCCACAATTGAAAATTTTACTTTATATAAAACAAGTATCAGTATCATGCATCTGCAAGAACAATATGCCTTGATGTATCCCACAATTGAAAATTTTACTTTATATAAAACAAGTATCAGTATCATGCATCTGCAAGAACGATGTGCTAAACTTAGAATGTTACCTCTCTGCCAATTATTGCAATTGCTGGTACAGTTAATAACCATGGTAATTGCCCATACATGGCAGCTTCTGGAGGTCTTGTACATAACAAAACCAATGTAGCAGCAACCATAAGCTGCAACCACAAACAATCATACAATCCTATAAACCTACAAAATATAATACCTATTGCTTTTCATGAAGAAATAAGCAGCTTTTAATGTGTAAACTTCTAAATAAGTGAAGGTATACCTTATCAGCTACAGGATCTAAAAACGCACCAAACGCAGTTCCCAAGTTCATCTACAGTAAACAACATAATCAGAATTAATTACATTCGGGGATGGATAATCCCTCCTATTCCTACATATCTCACAAGTTCAATAACATATAAATGCATACTCTTCTTGCTAGATAACCATCAAGCCAATCTGTTATCGCTGCAGCAATGAAAATTCCCGTCGTAGCCGTCGTTCCTAACCGACTATCCATATAAAAAGCTACATCAACAACAATAGACTTGTTAAATGAACAATACTTGTACCAGAATTGTCCAAAATCATAAACACTGAATTTTATTAGCAGTATGTATAACCAAAACAATAACATATACTCCAAAAATATCTAAATCTATATCTATATACATACATACACATGTATAATTTCATCTTATAAATTAAATGGACGCACTGCTAATCAGGATCGGAACGGCAGCAACACGAGCAATCGTTAAAATCGTAGGCAACGTTAACAATTTCGCCGACGGAGGAGGTTTCAGGTGCCGGCGGTCGACCGCCTGAAATGTAGGCGTAACAGAGGATCTCCGGTCAATTTCCGTCGTCCGGTTATCATTTCTATAATCACCATTTACCGAATCCATATTACCGGAACAATTTCTGAAACATTTTAAGCCACGAAACCCTAATTTATTAAATTTAACGTCGTAATTGAAAGCCTGAAGTTGCGGTGCAAATTGTGTTATTCTCCACCAACCGGAGCACATCGCAGGCGGTGTTTTAGGTTTTCCGGTGGTAATTGCGCGGCGTAGCCATTTATGACGGTGACTTTTGTGGTGGTGGTGATGATGGTGTACGGAAATTGAAGATGTGAATTTGAAAAGGTTTAAGGGCATGGTGATCGGCGTAGGGTACGGGCGAAGGGATATTAATTAATATTTAATATGGGAACCCGTGGCTTAGGTTAGCAGCAAAGGCGTTCGTATGCAAAATCGCCATGATTGATTAAAGTTCAAGGATGAAAATTTATAAATTACGTAAAGAGCCCCAAACTTTTTTAATTAGTTCTCTTTTGGTCCATATAATTATAGAAATTATGATTATAATTAGATTTCAACAAGTTTAGATTAGAATCATAAACAATCAACTTTACTCATATATTGTTGAAGCTGTACTCGTTAGAAATTCAAATTTAAATCAATATTGACCAAGATTGAGAAGAGCCTGAGCATAAACAAATTTGTTCGAACTTCATATATTAAGCTCAAGCTTTATTAAGCTCAAGTTTTATTAAGCTCACCTGTATCATATCATTTATTGAAAAATAAAGTGTATACTTAACAACATACAAAGTTATATGTTATTAGATTTAAATGAGGGATTGTTATTATACATATAGAAAAGTTAAAGAGATAAAAGTGTAACATGTAATATTTTATTTGAGTCATGATTGGTAGCTGGATCAAATTTCTATGTTGCTAAAACTACAGATGCTAATCGCGTTATTTATATACATATATAATTGTAATGGGAAATTCATCCGTGCAACAAATTGCACGGATTATTACATGAAATAAGATATTAAAGGGAGACCAATGCGATGTTAAAATTTTTACCTAATTTTAAATCTACGTGGATCTAACCTTATGTGGTGTACACTCATAAACACTGGATAATTATGTAAACTTTATTAAGTTTAAGGGGTATAGTGTAAAAGTAGTTTTGATGAAGTAGATTATATATGTTAAGCCCATAATTTATACTTTTGTACAGTTATAATAAGAGTTGGAGTCTTAAACTTCAGTCTCTTGTAAAAATGATAGTGGAATTTGTTATTGTATCTATTTATACAATTCCAAACTATTAAGTTATTATTACTTTTTAAAAATTTTAATTAAGAAATTATCCAATGTGATACAATCGTGCTCGTCTGTAAATACCTTTTTGTTATTATTATTCTGAGGAAATCGTGATGGCAAAAATCACTTGTGTTCACTATATTATTGGCTTGCGAGGCTTATGAACAATTTGCTGGGTCCAGAACTGAATCTTGATGCCAAAAATCATAAAGAGACAAATGTTGCCATGCTTCGATGGTAAGTATACTAGTTCATATATAAGAGAGTGTTATTTGTATAATCATGTTGCACATCGTGTTACATTTTTTCTTTTGTAGGTGGTCCTTACTTGAAAATCTTAGCTATAAAGCCTCAAAGCTTCACTTGAAGCCTCGAAGATTCAAGATTTTCTTGGAGACTTTGGCAAAGTATATACTCATTTGTATTACGTTTTGACCATGTATTAGATTAACAAGATAAAGTGCTATGCTATGAAGAACACCAACTATTTTGTTAAAAAGGTAATGCTCCATATAAAAAATGGGAGAAGGCTGCAATAGCTGGAGTGTTGTTAGTTGCTGATGATGCTGCACATTTAGAGCACACAACCTTGGATAAATTAGTTGATAAGGTACACTATATGCACGGTGGATTTCCAATTTTCCTGCATTACCAAAACCTACAAAATTAATTTTCTTTTTGGTTTAATTGAAATAGATTGGCCCCGGGATGGATTTCATTCTCGGGATTGATGGTCCCAATGAGTGTGTTCCAAGGGCTCTCGCATGCTTTAGAATGAGAAGAACATAAAGTATTTATAACAAATGACAGAAAAGAAACACAATCTTCAAAGTAACTGGACTGCAAAGGATAATATAACTAAGATTCACAGGAATGGACTCTAGAACTTTGGATACACCTGGGATTGCAGCTTTTCCTTCCAAAAACATAATGAAATTTGTAACACCAATAACTTTACGATAGAAAATCCATGGTAATATTTGCTCTAAGCCAAATGAATTGCTTGAAGTAATGCATATGAGCCATTCAACAAATTCTAGATATTACTCGAGTACAAAAACTATATTTTCATAATATAGTTCCCCATTAACCGCAAGTTTATGTTAATACATTTTTTGCAGCTATGACATATCAATTACTAAAATATGTATTCACTATAAGCAATGTTAAATATATTATGCACAAATTAACTGTTCGTAAATTTCAGTCAAGACTTCGGTATATTTAACAATACTAAGGTGAATTTAGTCCCATATTTGAGAACTAATAATTAATAATTTAATTAATGGAAAGGGAAGGAAAGGAAGTGGTCTTGCTTTCACATGCTTCTGTAGCTCGTTTTCAGCCAAACCACATAAAGAGTAGGCAATCTCCAAATCAATTGATAATCAAACCACATCAGCTTTCCATAAATGTGTCGAACAAAGATTTCTAAAATAGTGGACTGTTTATGGTTTATGAATAGGTCCAACATTTTTTAGTTACTAGTTAAATCATATTTTGAATAGTCATTTATATTTTATTATATTATATTAGAGTAAAGTATATTTGACTATGTGTTGTCAAATAAATTCGTTTGCCTATAAGAAAAAAAACTTATTATCAATGTCAATAAAATAAAATTGACTATAAAAGGAAAAAAGTTTTCACTAATACAATCACTTTTGGAATGCAAATTGACAAAAAGACATATCTTTATATAAATGTTACAAATAAAACATAATGTGTAACTCCACAGCTCTACTTTTAAGACATATAAAATACTTTTTTCTTCTATGTATGGTAAAAAAATCATTCCAATTATCCAAATCAACAAATGTGATCAAATCCACAACGTTTTGGTAAATATATACATTTCTAAAAGACAATGATCTGTCCCGAATTGGAGTGGGCTTTGATATTTTTGGGCTGGTATATAGGTTTCAAAATCAAAATATATGCACGCAAACTCGTTAGTTAACCTACATTCATTCATTAATTCATGTTCGACTAGCGACTAGGGTTTGCATGGCAGATCACATGGATGTTATTGAGGAGATACTTGCAAGATCAGATGTAGAAGATGTTCTTCGATGCAAGAGCGTTTGTAAGTCATTGAATTCTTTAATATCAACTGACTATTTTGTTAAAGCTCATCTAAAACATAGCTACAATAAAGATCGTAAATCTGGACATTTAAGAATTCGATTAAATCAGGATGAAAGGTTTATGAATATAAATACTTTGATTGTTGGTTCATCCAATGGCCTTGTTTGCATCTCTCCTTATCTTGCTGAATTTTTAATAACTAATCCTTCCACTCGAGAGGTTAAACAACTGCCAACCCTTCCTTATGACGACCGGAGAAAAATATGTTATGGTTTTGGTTATGATTCTTCTACCGATAATTACTAGGTTGTTGTCGGATTTAATGAATCCGAGAATCATATGCGGTTTCAAGTGTTATCTGTAAAATCAAATAAATGGAAATTTATTGGAGACGACGAGAATTTAACTTATAATTATTATCGTCGTGAACCTGGTTTTTTATACGATGGGGCGCTTCATTGGTTTATCTCTAGAGAAATTTAAAGAAATCCCTGAACCCGACGACACAAAATATACAAAAAGAAGACTAGGGATGTTTGAAGAATGTCTATGCATAATTTCTAGCTATCCCCAAAGATGGGTGATGAAAAACTACAATTCTTGGCAACTGCTCCCACGTGATTATGAGGGTAACAAGTATCCTGTTGTCACTGGTGCATGCAGACTCGATTGCCTTCCATACGACACTTGGCATTTACGAGAAGACAATAAAGGTAATATAGATCTGTCTCGGCTGATATGGTGGAATATTGCTTGCCCTGTATTTGTCAAGTCCCTAGTATCTCCCTATGCGCAAGAGAAAGAGGAAGGCACACAAGAGGAATGGTAAGGTGGATTCTAATTATTACGCACACTTCTTTCTGTAAATACGTGATGAAATAGACGATATAGTTACTTCTGCCTTCTGATTACTTATCAATTGTATGTATATTTGGGATGATGATTGATTGCTCTACATCGCTGATACATTGTGTTCTAATTGGACGTGCTTCATATTTATTTGGGTGCCAATTCCCATTTGTTAGTAACAGAAGAATTATTCTAATTTATACATAACCTGTATCGTGTTAATTTTTTTAATAGTCCTTAAATTGAAACTATATTTACTCACTTCTCGTTTTGTTTACTCAGTTAATTAGGGGAGATCTTTCGATCGGCTAGCGCCCAGACCAAGTGCTACTGTTTGATGTTGTTCAAGTATCCGAAATGAGACAATGTTCATGTATGGATCTATTTTACAGAATTCCAGTACTTTGTGGTTGATGTTTTTGTGGAACTTGTGTTTAATAGATTTCAATAACTTGTGTGTGATGGTTTTATAACATTTTCTATCTATTGGTTGGGTTTTTATTGTCCGAGTGAAGGTCCACCAATGATTGCTAGTCTCCCCCTATCTGTCTCTTGATCCCTCATTCGATTAATCATGTCTCTATATACGAAGAGCAGGCATGCGTGGGACTTTAGGACAAGACTCCGTAAGACCTTTGTTTAATATGCCTTTTGTTTACGACGAATAGGAATAGGTTCTTTTCAGATTTGACGTAAGAGGGTAATTCGTCATATTGGAATCGGTTCTAACATGTGCAGCATAAGCTTACTTGTCTTGGCTCCCGGCAGTTCCAGGCTCAAGTGCCTGTTCATCCATCTTCATTCCAAAGACAAGCATATCCATTGAGTGACTGTAACTATGTGTTAATAATGTTTTAACTATGGGCACTTTAGCTTTCGTTTATGTTCTACTAGTTTATTTCAAGCGGGTTTGAACATATTAGTCATGGATTAGTATTTACTTTAGTATTATATAGTAATAACTAAAAATGCCTAACAATGTTCAATAATAATTATTGGAGTGGTTTAAAAAATAGCTTAGCTAAATCACGAATTCAAAGACAAGCCCTTTCTCATTCTTGTATGCTCATGGTACATATGGACCCAACAGTCTCTGTACTTGCTACATATCCAGATTCACGTAGTTTCTTGCATGGTCACTAGAAGGTGAATTCTCAAGATTGAAGTTTCGATTGTGAACCTGAATTCCACCTATGCACGCAACATGATTGCGATTTCATTAATCTTCCTCGCGTAGAATTCTATAGCGCTGTGATATCCAGTTGTTTGGCAAGAACAATCTTGAAGCTTGCGAGAGGGACTGTCTACAAATTCTATAGAAAAAATATGGATTTCATAACCTAATTTTTCTTAATCACCAGCTTAGTTCTACACTACAAATTGTGTTACAAGGATACAAATACAGTAATACGGGTGTGATATAGGGGTCACGAGTGAGTTTATATATATGTGTATGCATATATACTATTCTATAGGGAAATCGATAAAAAGAAACTTATTTCATAATTCATACAATAAACATATAAGATACATACATACTAAAATGGTAGACCTTAATTCATATTATGTTGTTAGTTTGCTTGGCGTATCCAAAAGCAAGATTGTTTTACTGAGGGTTTGGAGGACGGCTATTGGCAGCCAAGACTCTTGAACCCCACTCAAGCAACTATTTGCTCGTATCATCCTTGTGAACACTCACTTCAATGAAGCACATCCAATATGATTCATCACTAACAGATCAAACATGTAACACCAAATAACAGATCAAAAGGCAAACATATCAAAAGTTTCTAAGACATTCCCGACCCGCACATTTTGTCATCTACAAAAGTATCAACATATTAACATAAAAATGTGAAGACATTTGATCAGACTATTCTCAACAGCACAACCAATTCAAACTGCCGCTTTGTTCAGAAATATGGACATATGATCATATTATAAATAAATATTTAATTACATAATAATTATAAATCTTTTGTTCAAATGTTAACTTGAGACTTGAAACAATTGTACAAACAATTGCACAGGCCCCTGGTGAACATCACATGTGGCCCGAACACGTATCATCAACATCCACACAACTCTTATTGCCATGCTTGTTTCCTAATACTAATAAATAGATACTGGTGGTATGATGCCTTAACTGTTATAGGAGAGCTATTGAAACCAACATTTTCATTCTCCAATGGACATTTTGTTAACATAAACTTTATTATGTTGTATCAATAACTAATTTTGCTACACTCTCATTTGTTGGACAGGCTAAGAAGTTGGTTAAAGCCATTGAGTTTTCTTGCATATAATGCAACAATAAAGCAAAATTTTCAGTTAGAACAGACCACGGTAAAGACTTTAAAGATTTTGTGTTGGATTAATCAAGTTGAAGTATTTAATACGAACTATGGTTTAGGATGTTCTATGGAAAAGTTTTGTGATTTTGCAAATTCTCGGTTGCTAGAGTTGTGTGTTGTCTTACGAAATAATAATGTTTTTGAAAGCTTGTTCTGCTCATCGAGTGACTATTTGAGTGGTTGTTTTTAAAATATAATATATCATGTTAATACTACGGATTATTGTATTTGTATTGTTATACATAGATCACAGACCGTACACTTGATGCTAATTTTAACAGATTTATTCGTAGTGTTTGTGGTTGAGATATACAATATGATGTTATATACGGATCCCTATATATAAACACGTTGGAGAGTGCATTTCTTCTAGATTATTTAGTTAATTGAAATCATTGTAAGCTATTTAGATTCATAGTGATGCAGATATTACAAACAGTAGAATTGCTGTTTGTTAGTTTTGAAAACCTTTTATTTTATCATCAATGAGTTTAATAGTCTAATGATAGATTTTGATTGAGATAAACTTACTACAATATGGGGATATGACATGTTAATATATCAATATCAATATATATTAAATGTAGGATGTGGTTAATAATTTAGAAGATGCACGTGAGAACGCTACTTTGAAAGAAAGCAAGCCCATTTATATCAGCATCAACTGCAATTTACCAGCAATTCCTCATCCTACTTTTAGCCAAGAACCCAAGTGAGTAACTTGTATGTTCTTCCATTCCGTCTGTAGACATAGCTGCTCATTCAGGACTCTTTGTGAATCATATTTGATTTTACTACGATATGATGAGGTGTTTGGATGTTGTAGGTTGAGTAACCAGATTGGTCTAGAAGCAGCAATTGAGGCTGCAACAGAGTTTTGAACAAGGCGGTGAAGCCGGTGATGGTTGATGGCCCTAAATTGCGTGCTGCAAATGCATGCAAATCATTTGTTGAAATGGCCAACTCAAGTGGCTATGCGTTGCTGCGATGCCATCAGGGCAAGGCGTAGTTCCAGAGCACAATTCTCATTTTATTGGCACATAAGCACAACGTTTTGTGGTGAAATTGTCGAATATGTTAAAGCTTACTTATTTAATGATTGCGTCTCCGTGGGTTACTCTCTCCTTCTCAAAAAGAACAAGACAATAATCTTGCAGCCTGCTTGAGTAGTGATCAGTAACGCACCAACTTTCGGTTGTCTATTGATGAAGGATTTCTTGCTAGCTTTGGCAAGGATAATTGTTAAAATATATGATGCTATAATCTTAGTGTGAATAATATTTGGTTTTAGTTAGTTTTGTACTTCCTTGAGATGTTGTTGGAAATTGATAGGTTACAAGTTTGTAAGAACGAAGCTATTTGGATTTGACCGGAAATGCATAGTAGGAAGTGTGAGGACTAAAGCTCGTGAAATTAGAAGATGAGGGGCATAAGTCTTAGAAGGTTAAAGATGGAGGGCTAAAGTGATTGAAGCGAAAGCTGGATGACAGCTCTTGCGTTGCTGAAAGATATCTATAATATATAAAAGTTGAGTTTCAAGTCATAAATATTAGTATACAAACATAAATATCATAAATGTTGATGTATAATAATAATAAATATAAGTATAAATAATAATACAAATAAATAAAAGTTGAATTTCAAGTCATTAATGTTTGCAATTAATAATATAATTGTAAATCTATATATAGTATAGTATAGTATATATATATATATAAAAGTTGAATTTCAATTGATAAATGTTAGTACATAAATATTAATATCTTAAATCTTAAATATTGTATATAGTAAATATATATAATCTATTATAAATGTTGATGTATAATAATAATACAAATAAATAAAAGTTGAATTTCAAGTCATTAATGTTGACAATTAATAGTATATTATAAATCTATATATAGTATAGTATATATATAAAAGTTGCATTTCAACTGATAAATGTTAGTACATAAATATTAATATTTTAAATATTAGATATAATATGTATAATCTATTATAAATGTTGATGTATAATAATAATAATAATAATAATAATAAATATAAATATAAATAAATAAAAGTTGAATTTTAAGTCATTAATGTTGACAATTAATAGTATATTATAAATTATAAATCTATATATAATATAGTATATATATAAAAGTTGAATTTCAATTGATAAAATGTTAGCACATAAATATTAATATCTTAAATATTGGTATATAATAAATATATATATAGATATAATCTATCTTCAATAATGTATCTATATATATATATAAAGATTGAGTCCTTACAATTAAATGTTGAGTCTTAAAGATTAATGTCATTAATGCATTTTTACATATTATAATTTTTAATATTGTATTAAAAATACTTATCAACAATGCTAAAATATCAATGCCAAATAGTTTTAAAAATGATAAAATTCTTTTTTTTGTCTAAGTTGTCAGATGTAATACAACCTTTAATTGAGACTCTAAAAGCTTTAGCTAACAATTCTAACCGTAGTTATTTGCGATTAGATTGAGATAATTAAACGATTAGTCAAAAGTTCCTTTTTGGTTTTGTGTTTGATTAATAATCTTGAGTTATGTTGAAAGTGTTTTTGAATTTTATTGAACATCGATTGTAAAGGTATTGTTATTAAACCAGATAAAACTTAGCAGACGGTGTACGTAATATTGAATTAAAAATCATAACACAAGCTATTAGTAAACACCGAGCTGGTGCGACTCGACCCGACCCGACCCAATCAATTAAGAAGTTATAAGTGACAGTTTCAACAACCCTTTTATCGATACTTTTAACCCTTTTATCGATACTTTTAACCCTTTATGCTAAATATCATATTTAAAAAAAAAATGCAATACGTGTGCAACGCACGGGTCTAACCGACTAGTATAACAAATGCTCAAATAGTGAATTAAAAGATTTCCCAACTTTACTCATTCGATGTTTTTTCCAAGTCTCACACAAAATCCATCTCATGCTTCCGTCACTTTTGGTGAGTTAGGGTAAGTGATTGTCTTAATTGTAGGGAGCAGTAGTGAGATTTGATTACGACTTTGAGTCTTTTAATCTTTTGGTATTTGTATTTTATCCCAGATTACATTGATTTGGTGGTTTGTTGTTGGATATCTAAGCCTTTTAGAATTTTTACAAAAATTACCATGTGATATGTGTGCCCGAAGGGCATCCTGTCAAGTGTAATCCTACAGAGCCATTCGGGGTTAATGTTCTGTTTGAGCACATACAAAATATGTTGTCTGGTTATATTGCTGTTATTGATGAAACTGGAGATTCATGGTTCAACTGTTAGAAGCTGAAACTATTTTCGATGAACAACCTTGATATAAAATACCAACCCAATTACCCAAATCGACACGTTTATTAGTAAATGGGTCGAAATTGCCATTTTCATTGTGTATTTTCAAGTTAGCAGGTATGAGTTCCAGATGCAATATGGGTCTATTGGGTGGTCAGTGGGTGCTACAATTGGAAGCTCGTTTAAGAACCAGATAGTGAAAAACAAATTATGATGATAAAAAAGTATTGGGCAGGATGAGTAGGTTGGAAGTTTAGTTGATTATTTGAATAAAATGATTTAAGAGGTTTATATGTTAAACATATATATTTGGCAATTCTTGACCCGTTGAAGATGAAATATAACCGAATCAACCCATTCATATAAGCAACGGGTCAATATGACGTCTAATAGAATACTATTCTTACTGTAGGTGTTTTGTGAAGGGATATAAACTAGTATAACATAAGATAAAACTAAAGTAACCATATTTATAACATTATTAACACAATCTGACATTAAAAAAATAACCAGTAGATAGAAAAAATTATAAAACCATCACACAAGTTATTGAAATCTATCATTGTAGTTCCACAAAAACCATCAACCCCAAAATACTAGAATTTCTAAAGATAGATCCATACATGAATGTTGTCTCATTTCAAATAAATATATCTATATTACTAACCATCTTTTTCAATCTCCCACTAACATTACGCAAAATGTTTCCAGCGGGCATAATGGTTTACCCAGCAACAGTCTACCTCCTGTAGCCTTGGGAAATTTACAAGACTTAATGCACATTATACAAGCACATCAAGATAGTATAGAATAAGAATTGTTGTCGATGATGAGTTTGAGATGGACGGTGACGATATGAATTTGTAGATATGAGGCTTCATCACGAGTGATTTTTAATATTTTAAGTGATTTGAAATGTTAGGGTCTGTGATTTTGGGAAGATGTGTTTTTATTTGAAAAAGTAAAACTGGAACTTGATAAATGTAAATTAAGAAGTTTTTAATGCAACGTAAGAAAATAAAATTCACGTAAGCAATAATATCAAATAAATAAACTAAATAGACATGTTTACCTACTTTTTCGATAATTGGTTATTATGTCGCCTATAACGAAACGAAATTTGACAGTTCGTTGCATGTTAATATTAAGAAGGATAAGTTGCCAACCTTGAAACAAACATCTACAACACTTGTCCGACATAATACATTTACCCAATCTTATTTTATATATCTTATCAAATTCTTTTACTTTTTTTAAGTAAAGTTTGTTTAGCGTTCTTCAAATTTTCCATATTTATACTACTCTTTTGAGATGTGTATATTTATGTTGCAATTTTTATTACACATTTTTCGTTTTCTCGATATATTTTTGTCTGAGAAATATAAGAGTTTCTTAAAACATTTACAATGTACGATTTTTATTAAAAGATGTTACAACATAGTATTTAAAAGATTTTTGTCATTGGAGATAATAACCAATTTTGATAACTTTAAGAAAATTAAGTCTTTTTTGAAGATTTAGTTGTAATGTGTGTAGTTTTTGAAGAAAAAAAACTATCAGATTACAACTATTTTTACAAATAAAAGTTACTGAATAATGAGACGTCAACTAAAATGCCATTAATCGTTTTGTCAATAAGGGGTGTTGTTGGACGTGCATTCAAATTTCTCAGGATGAACAAGTCGGCTTATGAAATAACATGTAAACTTGTTTTTCAAAAATAATCATAACTTCCCTTTAAAAAAAATAAAAAGTTTATTTCATTTTATTCGTATGTATGATTTATATTACCGTTCATGAATTATTTTTGATATTAAATGCTTGACACATTATACGTATATATCTAGTTATATAGGTCTACTAAAAGAATTTTAAATATTCTTTAATTGTGATAAAATCATTAACGATGATGGATATAAGTGTCTCTTTATGTTGCGATTAAACATCAATCTTGAAGATTACATAAAAAGATTGTAAAAGGGTAAACATTAACCTTTTTATATGTGAGATGTTCTAAATAATAGCGAAGAATAATAAATAAACATCTTTTATATTGTGATTAAGTATCAATTTTAAAGATAATATACATAAATAATTATAATTATCATTAACCTTTCAGAATATGTTCATGCATTGGACTACGTATTAATCTACCGTTAGTGATACACAAAAAGTAAAAGAAAAACAGGGTTCCCCCAAAGTTAGCTTTTTAGATTTTAGATCCGATAACAAAAGAAAATAAATAATAAAATAATAATAAAAAAAAAAAACCTTGACCCCCAAACTTACACATTACCCGGGTTTCGTGTGAAGAACTCATGAGCACATGTATATCTTCGTATCATATACAGACATGAACGAAAATAGTGAGTTTGTAAGTGATTGAGTGGAGTGAATAACGTGAGTCGCTAATTTCGGCTTTATCACGTGATCACCTCCACCCCTTTCTTTCTTTCTTTCTCTTTCTATTATGCATCTACTCAAACTACACTGAAGCAGTTTCTGCTATGTTTTGTACATACAGCTTCTATAGATTGATCGGAAGTTAGATCCAATACCGATAAATAATGAAGCCGGCTAAACCACAAATTTTGAATCCCTCTATAGTCACATTCGAACATAAGAGGTACTTGTTAGTTATGACTACTTGTTTCAACTTATTCTATTTTCAGTTTGACTTCTTTTTCTTAGGGTATTCAATTTTCCTCCTTTTCTTCGATGTGTAATATTTGATCTGTTTAACCTATTTTTACGGTTAGTTTAATTTAATTATGCCGTTTTTTATTTTATATAGAATGATGTAATTTTGTAACGACGTCATCATGTTAATGTGACATTGTAATTTACGAAATTAATCGAAATGGTTACTGATCTAGGTTTAGGAATTAGTGATTGGTAAATTTCACTGAGCTTAAAAAGAAATGTGTGACTGGAAAATTTCATTTTGCTTGAAACTGATATAAAATTTGTTGCCCAGAGACGCCTACGGTTTTGCAGTGAGGCCTCAGCATGTACAGCGATATCGTGAATATGCAAATATCTACAAGGTTTTACACTTTCTACATTATTTTATATAAATATGTTGTAAAACAAAATATATGTCTAGTGAATAATATATTCATGGTTTTAGGAGGAAGAGGAGGAACGGTCAAATCGGTGGAAGGATTTTCTCGAACGGCAGTCTGAGTCTACGCAGTTGCCAGTAAATGGCTCGTATGAACAGGAAGACAAACCACCGTCACTTGATGGTGGCATTGATAAGGTGGCCCCAGAAGGAGATGACAAGAATGATTCAAATGAACCAGAAGCTAAAGGGGATGAAGTTTCTCCAACAACTCATCAAGCCCAAATATGGACTCAGATTAGGCCGTCGCTTCGAGCCATTGAGGATATGATGAATGCTCGTGTTAAGAAAACTGTTACTGCAACAAAAACAGACGAAGATACTGTAGCCGAAGAGGATTCTGAGGATGAGTTCTATGATTTGGAGAGGTCAGAATCAGACCCAATTCCAGAGGTCTTCCCGATTCCAGGTGCCGTATCCTCAGAATCTTCGATTCATTGGAAAGAAGAATTGGAGTTTCTTGTTCAAGGGGGAGTTCCAATGTCTCTTAGGGGAGAGGTACTTCTTGTTCTTAAGTTGATGTGGCATTTTCCGAATATTAGATTTTATGTATAAAACACAACTTGTGATTGCAGCTGTGGCAAGCTTTTGTGGGCGTGAAGGGTCACTACGTGAAGAATTATTATCAGAATCTTTTACATCCTGGTAACAAGAATGATAACATTTTGGACCATCAAAACTTAGAAGTAGACGAAGCAAGTGAAAAGTCGCAAATTGACTTGGCAGACGTACCTGAAAAATGGAAAGGGCAGATTGAGAAGGTAATCACCAAAATCATTTAATTTAGCATGAAACCACATCTTTTTTTACGGTTTCCAACTATATATATTGTTTTATATGTACAGGATTTGCCTCGGACATTTCCAGGTCATCCCGCTCTGGATGAGGGTGGTAGAAATGCTTTGAGACGATTACTCACGGCATATGCTCGACATAATCCCTCTGTTGGCTACTGCCAGGTATGTATATCTGTACATGCTTCTGTAAGCATTGAACTCATCTGATATGTTTTGTTTTTGCATGTCTTTTATAGATCATGTAAGCAATTGATATAAAGATTTAAGTACATTCATCTATGTAAATGTAGCTAAGGTGCCCAATAACTTTGATCTGTTGGATTATATGTAGGCCATGAATTTCTTCGCCGGCTTATTACTGCTTCTGATGCCAGAAGAAAATGCTTTTTGGTGGGTTTGAACCTTAATCAAACTTTTACCTGTTTGTCGCTACTAAAGCTCAATATAAATGAATTGCTCATATTATATTCCAATCTCAGGGCTTTGCTGGGTATTCTTGATAATTATTTTGAGGGATATTATTCAGAGGAAATGATTGAGTCCCAGGTAATCATGATGTCTTATTTTGACTATACACTTATGGAACATCTGTAAATCCATGGTCTTGAAGACGACTAATAATCCGAGCTTTTTATATATTGCAATGTGGTTCTTTTTTAGGTTGATCAGCTTGTTTTCGAGGAATTGGTGCGTGAGAGGTTTCCTAAATTGGGTTTGTTTTCATACTTTCATCTATATTTCTGCATTGCACATTACACATGACATATTTTCCTAGTTTCCGACACACTTGATTATTTGATGCAGTAAACCATTTAGATTACCTAGGAGTCCAGATAGCCTGGATCTCTGGACCATGGTTCCTTTCGATTTTTATGAACATGCTTCCCTGGGAAAGTGGTCAGTTTCTTTGTTTCATAAGCCATGATTCATCTACTCCATTACTCAACAACAAAATATCAATACATTTCCTGCTTATATATCTTTTAACTGGTGTCTCTTCACTCCAGTTCTCAGAGTCTGGGATGTACTTCTATTTCAAGGAAATCGTGTCATGCTCTTTCGAACAGCCCTTGCATTGATGGAATTATATGGTACTGCGTTTTCTTTCTCTGTTTCATTGCTCTTAATGTGCGTTAAGGATATACATTTACTTGCGTTTATATGCTTTTGACAATTTTATTTAAGTTTCTTCAGTTCCGTGTAGGACCTGCATTAGTAACAACAAAGGATGCTGGAGATGCTGTTACGCTTTTGCAATCACTAGCTGGATCAACATTCGATAGCAGTCAACTTGTGTTGACCGCTTGCATGGGTTATCAAAATGTCAATGAGGAGAGACTACAAGAATTGAGAAACAAACATCGACCGGCTGTAAAAGCTGCTCTTGAGGAAAGATCAAAGGGACTAAGTAAGTGGAGGGATTCCCAGGGTTTGGCATCTAAGTTATATGTTTTTAAAGAAAATAAAACAGAAAATAAAATGACAAATGGTGAATTATCACGAATGAATTCCGAGTCTTCTAATGCGGATGAGTTATGTATGGCCATGTCAGGAGATGTGGAAATTGATTCTGTTCCAGATCTTCAAGAACAGGTTAGTCAGACTTAAATGAATTATTCATCTCATTTCGTCAAGAGTTACATGTACTTAATAAAATTAAATTACTTATTGACCAACTGAAAAAGAGAATTAAGAATAGGAGAAGAGTAAATATCATAGTAGTTTCTAATGGCTTCCTGATTTCAAAATTGCTTTTCTAGGTGGCATGGTTAAAGAATGAGCTGTGCAAAGTACTAGAAGAAAAAAGATCTGCGATACTCAGGTCAATATACTTTCTCCTACCAATAAAACGCAATACTTTCTATTTTGGGTTGTCCCGAAAGGAATACTACTATTCTTTCCAAGAAACACTATTATCCAAATTCACCTATTTGCCCGTTAACAATCATTACAAGATCATGGTGGGATTGATTATGGTCCACAATTTTTCTTAATCTTATCTTAGTTATGGGTATTTTGGTATTTGATTATAAGTGAATGATTTTTATTTCACTATTTGCTAAGGTAACACTGCATGTTTGTTAGACAAGGATGTATTATTTATGTTGGATCTTTAGTATTATTGTTTATGTAGGGTTGTAGATATAAAATATTGCTTATGGCAGATGTAAGTACTTAATTTATTTGTTGTTGCTTATGAAAGCCTATTTTCTTGTTCAGATATATATGAACTTCGACACTTTTTGCATTTAGTATATTACAATTAATTAATTTCCACTTAATACCATACTGATATATAACTTGTATTATTTGCTAATAATATCATTTTCAGCCTTCACATCTTCAGTTGCTTAATAATCTTTCTTAAAATTGGTCTAATACTTTTTTCTCTCTCCAGAGCTGAAGAGTTGGAAACGGCCTTAATGGAGATGGTCAAGCAGGACAATCGTCGAGAATTAAGTGCAAAGGTATGCTACAAGAATTTCCACCAAAATGTTTAATTTAATTGAATAAATCAATAATAAATATCATTCTTTCATTGTTTCGTCCATTTATAATTGTCACTTTGATATCATACACAATGGTTTCCTTAGGTTGAGCAATTAGAACGAGACGTTGTTGACCTGAAACAGGCCCTTTCTGAGAAACAGGAACAAGAGAATGTCATGCTTCAGGTTTTGATTTGAGGCTTAATATAAAAACTAACTTGACATTTAATTACAAGAAGTTTGGATGGTAATTAAGTTATTATTATTCTAAAGGTTTTAATGCGGGTAGAGCAAGAGCAAAAGGTAACAGAAGATGCTCGTAGATATGCTGAGCAAGATGCTGCAGCACAGAGATATGCCACTGAAGTGCTGCAGGTTTAGCTCTAAAACATATACTTATATCAAACTATAATGCAAATATTCGGATTAAGATAATACTTTTGGTAATTACCAATATAAAAACAATTGAATTTTGAATTTAAAATTTTGCCTTATTCAGGAAAAATATGAAGCAGCAACTAATTCCCTTGCTGAAATGGAGAAGAGAGTGGTTATGGCAGAATCAATGTTGGAGGCAACCTTGCAATATCAGTCTGGCCAGACTAAAGCCCAGCCTTCTCCAAGGTATCACCCATTTACCCTTATGTAGACTTGTAGAGATGGCAAAACAGTCAGGTTGAATCGGGCCGACCCACAAACATTTCGTTCTTTTCTTTTATTGGTGGTTAAAAAGAACTTTGGTCTATCCTGTAGATCTGTAAATCAAGATTCATCAGCAATAAGAACAAGTCAAGAACTTTCACCAGAAATACCTGCAAGAAAGATTAGTCTGTTAGCTAGACCATTTGGGCTAGCCTGGCGTGACAAGAACAGGGTTAATTCTTGACTTCTTTGGCCACTTAGTTCGTTCTAGGTTGTAACCTGTTAACGAAGCTAGTAATTTTTATAAAAATTGCAGACAAAGCCAGCAGAAGAGCATACTGATGTAAAGGTTGTTAGTGATGAACAAAACCCAATACTTGTGCAAAAACTACAGGAGAAGCCAGCAGAAGAGCAGCCTGATATAAAGGCTACTGATTACGATAAAAGCCCAAAAGCTGTGCAGGAAGACGAAAGTGTTGATCAAATGGAGCAGGTATCATCGGCTGATGATGGTAAGTAGATGAAAATGATGTCTATACATAAAGTTTAGAAAAAAATCTCAGTATCTTGTGTTCATGTTGGTTTAAAGAGAGAATCATAGAATAGTAATTTACTTTTTTTGCTCTTTGACACAATTTTTATAACTTACATATAGCCATTAGCCATTTGTTTGTTTTGTTGTTAATAAAACCTTTGTTCAGTGGAAGAGAAAATGTAAAAAGAAAATTGATTATGGTATCTTGATAGTTCTGTTCGGTTGGTGAATCTATTATTTTTTTTCTTTCACATCTGCTGATACATTCTTGACAATTTATTTGGTGGTAAATAGGGAATATAGTTTCAAATCCAAGATTTCAGGTCATCCTAGAAGTCAAAATATGTCTTGTAAATGATTGTGGCAATAAAAGGTCTTGTAACAAAAGAAATTTGTATTTCACTAAGTGCTTCTTTCTATACTCACTTCTAGTACTACATAACAAACACTAGCTTTTAGTATGTAACTGTACACGACTCATTGTAAAGTACTAGCTCATAAACCCTCTATTCTGAAGAGATAGTAAAGCATGATGCTTCTTTACAGTGTTCGTAACCATGTATTCATCATTTGCAAGACTTAAACATCCAGAATGACTGCTAATCTTTTATATAGAGCTTGCTAATTACAAGAATCTCCAATCCTTTGATAAATAGACGCAAAATTCAAGTAAAATTGAAGAAAAAAAGGCAAAAAAGAATGGTGAGACGATGAAAGTTGAAAAGAATAACCAAACAACATGTTTCCCACGTGTTATATAAACATAAAAGACTCACATTTCTAGTTAGAAAATATCGATCTTCATCTGGTGACAGCAGCCTCACTATTTCCTCGAGTTGATCTAGGGGTAGAAGAGCCTGAATGTGTGGAATGAGGCTGGTAGGCGCGTGGATCGTATTTTTGAGAAGCAAGATATGTGAGGGCTGTAACTACATCGGCTATCACGGGCCGCATGTTAGGCTGCTCTTGTACACACATTGCAGCCACAGCAAGTGCCTGATATAAACCTCTTACAGGGTACTGCCCTTGGAGCATAGGGTCTGCCATCTGTCCAAATTTCCTACGGTCTTTAAATAAAGGGCGTGCCTGCATTTAAATTTGTACTCTTTAGCAGTCGACAAAGTTTAGGGAACATATACTTATGCACAAGAAAAACCAACTTTTTGTAAGGTATAAAATACATTCATAATTTCATACGCCTACAAGAAAAATGCGTTAAATGGCTTTTGAGGTCAAGCATCATACTCTTCACCTCCAAAACCATTATGATTCCAAACTTTTTGAAGAAAAATGAAATTGTAATTTAAACTCTACTAAAAAAAGATAGTGGTGTTAACATAATTATTGATTCTGAAACTTGAAGTATGTTTGAGCTTGAATCAGATTTAATAGACACAGTTAACAAGAGAACTTAGAATGAGAAATGTGGCAAATTTTGATGCTTTGTATTAACAAAACATAGAAAAATGTAAGAGGGAATAAAAGGGTTGTTTCTTACCCAAGCAACCAGATTGTGTTCACAACCTGTTTTTGAATGGTCAATTGCTTTTCTTCCAGTAATGATTTCAAGAAGAACAACCCCAAAACTGTAAACATCCGATTTTAGCGTGAGCTGACCTGTCATAGCATATTCGGGAGCACAATACCCATAAGTCCCCATCACTCTCGTTGATACGTGGGTATTGTCACCAACGGGTCCCAATTTGGCCAGCCCAAAATCAGATAGTTTGGGATTATATTCTTCATCTAGCAAAATATTTGAGCACTTTAGGTCACGGTATATAACAGGAGGACTAGCTTTATCATGTAAATATTCCAAGCCTTTTGCTGCACCTGCAGCTATTTTCATTCTCGTGTTCCAGTCGAGTTGTTGTTTATCAGGAGGCAGATCTGAATGTAAAATAAAAAAAATATAAGTTTAATCAAATAGAATTTTAATATTTGGATTCTTTATGCGAGAAGTACTATAAATAGGAAGATTTTGGTGTTAAAGAAGCAAGTAAACTTGTATCATTTGTGAATTTGAAACAAGTAATTTCCTACTAATAATGGTATAAAAAGAAATTCACATTTCGCAATAAATTCAAACAGATACGTTTGTATTTACCCTACTCACCATGTAGATGATCTTCCAATGATCCTAGTGCCATGTACTCGTAAACCAGAAGTCTTTGATCTCCATCAGCACAATATCCAATTAAATTCACCAAGTTAGGGTGGTGAAGTAGGCTTAACATCAATACTTCAACAAGAAACTCCCTATTTCCTTGCAAACCATTACGGTCAAGTTGTTTGATTGCCACAACCTGCAGAAAATATCATTGCCCACTTTAAGATATACAACACAAATTATACATACATATATATTTCTCACAACTTTGATAACTATGAACACTGACCAGTCCACACGCAGCGCCCTGAGGACGATATGTGGAAGGCAATGATGAGCATACATAAATCGACATTACAAAGTGATTTTGGAGCTTTGTTTAACGAAGAGTACAAACATCACGTTGGCGATGATATTAACTATTGAGAAACTTTCTTTATTTTTTGAAGATCACGATGACATACATTTTTAAAAAGGTCATGATCTATGTTTCTAATACTAAATTGCTCCAGTCAGACACTATTAACAAGTGACCAAATTGTTGATTCATATAGTTTGATTTTAGTTTTCATTGTGCTACATATATTAATGTGACCCATAATCTTCCGGAAGACACTTACTGCCTACATATTAACTACTGAAAAAAGAAATATAAATGAAGAGACACAATTCAAATTAAATCAGTACAAAAAGGTCACAAATTTACACCGCAACTTATGATTTGTAATATTCCCTCTGTCCTCTGAAAATCATCACACATATAATGATTCTATCGGATTGGGTCCACAATGTTCTAATTCGTCTTTCTTGAAGGATATCTTAGATCTTTAAGAAACAATCCCACTTTCCTTAAAGTACATTTCATGGCCAAAGTTGCAATTTTTATGGAACAGAGAGAACATATCGCTTAACAATATTTATTTATTATATAAACCCAGAAAACATATTATGTACTACTTGATCTGACTCTCTAAAGGCAAAGTCTACCTCTTTTCCTTGATCAGACTCTGCGAATAAAGAAACAGTATAAAAATATAAAAGTAGAACCTTGGTAAGTTAACAAACCTGGTTCGTACTCTCTAACTTCCCTCTATATACTCTCCCAAAACCTCCTTCACCCAAAATAAAATCTGCTCTAAAATTCTTGGCTGCAGCTGCCAACTCACGAAATGTAAATGTGTGTGCTGCAATGTGTGTTGATCCTCCATCTTTAGACGCTTCCTTATTTACACCGGCCACAACAGAGTTTACCTTGAATTTATCTGAAAACAAACACATTTAAGTAAAAAAAAAAAGTACATAATATGAAGAAAGTGATAATAAGAGTAAAAGAAATACACGATTCAAATAGCAGACAGTCAATTACCATAACCACAAATCACAAAGTTCAAAACAGACTACAAATGGCTTAAAGTTTGCACCTTTTTTTAGATTCCCATGTTAAGATCAATAATTAAACAAAGTTGTAACCACAAGTAGCTCGATATTTGAATACATATGTTAAGAAAAAGCGCATTCATGATATTCTTGTGATTGTAATTTGGGAATAATAATTTAAACCCTAGCTCTTACTACCAATTACCAAAGACATCAAATGCAAACTCTAAGACCTACACAATTTTCATAATCATATAAAACAATCATGACAAGTAATTTACAATGAAATTGAAAATAGTAATTGAAAACCCTACTATATTATTACTTATTATTGTCATTATTATTAACTAATTAATCGCAGATACCTTAGAGAACCTTCAAATAATTCAACTAATACTGACCATAAATTTTCCTGTTTTTACCACTTTTGCAACACTAGCAAATGCAATTATAGAAACCCTAAAGATGAACACAATCATAATTCATAAACCATATGCAATAGTCTAGACAAAGATTTTTAAAAATGTTAAAACCCAATTTGCCTAAAAATCAAAATTTACTAGGTCATATCAGATCAACCCCACAAATTCTTTATTTAACTTAAAAGCATACCCTAGTTTAAGACCAAATAGTGAACTCTAAAACTATACCCCAAAAAAATTCAAAAAATAAAATAAAATGGGTAATAAAAAATTGAGAAATGGGGCAGTTGAATTGATCAAAAAACCAATGTTGATAATGGGTTTACCACAATTTTGATTCTTGTGTTGAAATCTTTTACCAGCAATTTTGGTTACCTGAAGTTGATGAGATCTGATCTTCTGGCTTTTTATTCTGCTGAAATTTAGGTTTTTTCTTGGATTTCTGAGAGCAGAATAAACAACCCATTTGTTGTTGTTTCCCTCTTCAAAACACAAACACACACTACACTTTCTAGAGAGAGAAAGTTAAAAATATTTAGACAAATAAGAAAGAGAAAGAAAGCTCTACATTAGTCTTTCATCAATCGAGTCTTGTAGTTTTATTAATCATTTTTTGTTATTTGTCTTGTTGCATCTCTGCCTTTTGTCTTGGTATGTAATTTAGATAATAATAAATGTAACTGTAAATTCCACCGTATGTCTTCATTTAATACAATTAATTTTCTCTTTGTGATTAACCTTTTGTTAATTTAATTTCAAAGAGATATGATTAATCTTTTCTTGTATCATTGATTTAATAATCAATGGATTTGTTCAAATAGCCTAATAAGTATCAAACGATGCCAAACAGTATGGAGATGGCTTTCTAATACTAGTTTAACACTATTCGACAGTAACTTTTTAATCATCAGATTGTAGGTTCAAATTTTAGAAATGAGATCGGTGTTTGTGAAAATACAAACCTTTATAGAAAGATAAATAATTTAAAAAGCCTAATAAGTGTAACATTTAAATTTCATGTAGTGATCAACCTCTTACACTAAGAATTGTATTGATCTTGTTATGGTTGTGGGCTAAAGCATATTACATATTTGATAAAATTGAATTGCATTACACGTGATCATGATAAATACCATCTAACATATGAACATGACACTTATTGTCTTATAAGATTATATAAGTGAATCTCACGAGTGAAATGTTTTGGAAGTCTATAATTACAAGTATGGTGAGATTTATATGTCAACCCTAGTAGCTCATTGTTTGGGTTATCATTACTTTTTTCGAAACAAATAAATACAAGTATACAGTTTCGTTCACTGGTCAAACAATAGTGCAATATTGTTATATTATGAAAAATGAAATATTGAAAATGTCAACGTCTCCAAACAAGATCAAAATGTAAACATTTGGCACACACGTCGTCTTATTTTTTGGGCTACCCTTCTCACACAGCTAAGATGGTTATAATTTACCATGATATCCTTTTCAATTATATATATTTATTTCCACTTAAAATCCATTTGCGTGTAAAAGTATAGTATATTTTTTTCTAAGAATTTGTAAGATATAACAGTGAATGATTTTTGATATATAGCAAATACAAAACCAATTAGTTTATGTAGAATGATAAACACTTATTATATACACATTTCAAATGAGACATAATATTGATAAGAGATGTTAAATCGAAACTTATTTTTACCACCGCATTACATGAGTATATATAATCGTTAATGATAATAATTCACGAATAACCATTTAAGAGTCAATATTTAACAAAAAGTAGTTATTAAAATTACAATTTAAATACCTAAAGTTCAATTTGCACCATAAACAAAATTTTGATCTACCGTTATTTGATATTTTGCTATAAGAAAATGAAGCATAAATGTTGTTAGCAGAGCATGTTGGTATTAAATATATTATGTTTCAACATACTTAAGAATAAGAAGTATATCAACCTATTGAACACATATAGTGATACATATATATATATAAGCATCTATAAGGAAACTTCAAATTTTAAGAAAGGAGAAAAACAAATCTTAGCCCTTGATTTTTTCATAAAAAACGTTTTTAACATTCATTTGTGATGAATGTTAAATTTTGATTAACATTTATCACAAATGAATGTTAATCAACATTCATTTATGATGAAATTAATAGTTGAGATTTACTTTCCTCCTTCCCTAATTTTTTTCTTCCTCATTGATCCCTCCCCTATATATATATATATATATACGTTAATCTCTTGGTCGGATCCAATAGTTAAATGATGTGATACATTATGATCCATTAATTGACCTATTTTATACTTTAGTTATACAAAACAAGTTTAGTCTCGATCCCTTTTGTCATTACATAGTTTTCTCTTTTCATGACAATAACAAATAACAATAACAATAATAATAATAATAATAATAATAATATAATAATAATAATAATAATAATAATAATATTTCTTAAGTATCAATTGAAGTCTGTAGAAATTAATAAGTTTTTTACTAGGCTATTGTTTGATAATAAACTTCCATAAATATTTGTAAAACGCAATGAGGTTCAATTTATCAACTACGGATCACCATTGCTTGTTATTACATTTTAACTTCAGACCAACTATTCACATGTGTATTACATTTTCAATTTCAATACTCAATGACTTTTTGGATATATTTTACTATAAAGTTGTTGTTAAGTTATTTAATTAAAATTTACCCTTTCCTCGCAGAAGATTGTGACCTCGGTAAGTGTTTTAAAGCATATATACTACTAATAGTTTATCAGATAAATACTATTTTTTTTTACCCATCAACAAACAGTACATATATGATTTGAATAAAAGTATCATCCTTTTAAATTCTAACCGACATCATTCTAACATATTTGATCTACATTTACGTTTGTGTGAACAATCAGTGACGGATCTAAAAAAATGCCTTATGGGAGCATCAATCGAGCCAAATTACATTTCAGGTTAACTCGACCGGTTAGTAGTGGCACATCCAAAAAACTAGCTATTTTAGCTGGTCACTTGTACAAATTCTTTTCAATATCTTTAAATTAAAGATTGTTTAAATTCTTTTAAACTAAAAAAACCATTTAAACTGACATCAAAGAGGCGATAATTCGACGATTATTAAATTGAATAGGGAATTTGTTACTCTTGGGTAGGGGCCTTGTTAATTATGGGCCTATAAATCCATTTTTTGCTATAAGAAAAACATAATTAAAGCCCAATCCATGGGTTCGAGGAACCCATCTCCATGACTCCATGCATTAGATCCGCTCGGGTGAGTATATATTAAATCTAAAGTTATTTTTATATCAGATATAAATGATCTGAGATCTAACTTTTTAACTTACAATCGCATCAACCAAATGTTTCTGCTTGTCTATTACCTAAAATTTCATCATTTTTGTTTTATTTAACTGTTTTAGTTGCTAAAGTCTTTGGCGGAATAATCAAAGCATTTGCTATAAAATACACATCTTTAAAATTAAATAAAGTAATTATTAGTTATCTTACTTTTTGTGTATAAAATTTAGTAATTAAATAGAAAAACATGTGTGTCAGATTTTTATTAATCGTATCATTTTTATTTTTTTGGTCTAAAACATCTTCCAACAGTTTTTTGAATGAACTATTGGGTATTAATATTTGTGAAATTCTATTTCAAATGGATGACAATTATGTTAAAAATCTGAGTATAAAATGTGAACATAACAAGTTGTTCCTTTTCACCAGTTTCCTTTTTACCAGTTTGCTTTGAGGTTTAACTTTATTGATTGTTAAGTCGACTTTAACTACACTTTTATGAAAATAATTGTTAATCATTTAAGAAAATAGAAAATAAATAATACAAAAACGTGGTTTATTTAATGTGAAATATAAAAGTACGGACTATTAAATAGATCATGCCCCATAGGTGACTAGACTGTAGGTATGGTTAGATTTTAAATGTTCTAACTTATAAGATGTTTTATTGAATTAATCATTTGATTATTAGTATTGGTTTGGTATTTAAATTAAAAGAAAAGGTTTTAAAAGTATTATAAAAAGTGGCTCTATATATAAGCATCTACTCGTTTAACTACTGCTTAAGGGTCAAAAAATCGAACTTTTTACTGACAGAAATAATTAAAAAAAGATAAAAATTATTTTATCTTTTTCCCTCTTTTGGAGACATTTCACTCACCTTTATTATTGGTAATTATTAAATTGCAAGGAAAAAGTCAAATGTGATTGTTGGAGCTACAGATAAGTTGGTTTTGAGAAAAGAAGTAAACAAGGCTATTCTGAAAAGTGTAATGTCAAATAGAAGTACACTAATTATAACAGATTAGCTGTTGTTTAGGTGCTAACTTCAGATGTTAATAAGTGTAAATTTTGATAAAAATGTAGTATCAAGTGTATATTTAATGTAATTTATCAAATTTTCTAGTAACATTCAAAATGGTGAATGGTATCTAACACATCATTATCATATCAATTTAATTTTATAACATGCAACTATATAAACAAGTGGTCATTTCAAACTTACTTTAACCCGTAACATCGTGTCTTTAATCCATTTTGAAGTCATTATAATTATAAACCTAATAATTGAGTCAAGTTTATGGTGAATATTTCTCTCGTGTTGAAATCTGATTGTTTAAGAAATTAATGAATGAGACTACTAAAAATGTTTTTGATAATAAATAACGTGAACATATTGCAAAATAATAATAAAAATTCTTTAAATTATGTTAAAACATCATTATAAACAATTATACCTAGTCTTACCCTTGGATTATCATCCAGGGCGTCGGCCTGCTGATGGCGGTACAAAAATGATTTCTCATAACTAATGATACGATGAAAAGCAGTGTCATTTTATACATACGTTAAAAACGGATTATAACAGCTTCAGATGATCAACAATCAGATACATTCTTGATCCTTAGTTACTTACTAACTGACAGTACACAAGTGGATGATATGAGGACCACCAAGCGCAATATAGTAACATGATCAAGAAACCTCAAACAAGCATTCAGAAGGCATAAAAGTAAAAGAGCTTCTATCCAGAAGGCATATTGAACAAGATGGCTGCATAGGTTGTTTCTTTAACAGAAAATCGAGTTCAACAACCAAATTAAAAATCAAATCAAAGAAATCCTTATTTGGCATTGGTTTGTTCCCTTTAGGATTTCACAATAGTATCTACTTATTTCAATGACAAAAACAACAGTGATTACACTACATTGGTTTCAAAGTGGTGGAATACTCCGCAAAGAGCTCACATAACTCTTCAATTGATCGGGTGCTGATATTTGGAGTATGCCCCTCCCACCCCTTGTAATTGGGTGGTAAGTCTACCAACCTCCTTGGTGTCTAAGAAAAGTAAATACTTCATCTACATTTATAAAATAAAAATAGATTATGATCATTCAATATAAACATGAGATTTCAGTACTAACAAGTGACACCCTTTATATTACTTAAAAAACATACCTACTATAAAATGAGTTCTCATTTCAAGTAAACAAGATTCAACTTCAGACTACAAGCAAAACCAAGTTTTATTAACTTTTTCTATTAGTATTTGAATTTATTAACTAGGCACACATATTTTTAACAATCAAACAATATATCAATAAACGAAATAATAATAATAATAATAATATGGAAAGTTGAGAATAATGATAGAAGGTGACCTTATCAAAGATATAAGGATGTTGGTTCATAATTTTATCGAGCAAAACTAGGTATTGCTCCGTTCTTCGTGACAATGAAGCCACTAAAATACATGTGCCTATAAGCGTAAGCACCGAGAACCTCATGAATTTTATATCTGTTAAAGAAAAAATATACATGTATTATTATACGGAATCTGATAAATTCATAATAGGTACTAATTATGAAGAAAAATAATGTATAAAACATGTATTCACATAGGCTAATCTGGGATTTAGGGTCCAATTTGTTATGCGGTTAGTCGAGTTGGACAAAGTGAAAACGAATGTTTTGCAAGTACCAATTAGGTCGTCACAAACAACATTCAACACAAACGTATTAGTACTATTATAACATAAAACATGCAAATTACCATTGTAGTTCGTTTAACATTCATGCACGTATTAGTACTATTATAACATATCTATTGAAAGTATCCTCAACGTGACCGTCAATCCGTCAAAAGGGCTCACCGGTGGTTGCCCAAGCGTAACTAAACCTCCCTCGATTCTATTCACCATAGCCCATAGGTTATGTGTTTGTGCAACTTCATGTTTTCTCTGCAAATTCAATAGACATCAAATTAAATATAATAACCATACACCATATTATTTTGTGTATATGTGTATAATGAGATAATGATGTACCGCAAAATCAATCACCCTAAGCTCGGGAGGTTCTTGGAGATCTTGTCTAGCCAACATAGCACATCCCAAGACGAATAGTTGAAGCTGGAGTTTGACACTTTGACCATCCATCACCACCTGCATCATATTAAGATTTTATAAACTAATATTGTTGATCCATTTATACAATGTAAATTAAAATTATTGCGAATTATTACCGGTACTTTTCGGTTTCTAGAGAGAAACTAGTCCGCTTATTGAATGGTACACGAAGTAATCAGGGCGAGTGGATCATATGTGTCAGTTGTGTAATGTACGTTATTACAGATTAACAAATTAAATATCCGCAGATTAATAAGGCGATCAGTTACATTAACGTAGTGATACAGCTCAAATTAAAGCTATGAAACAAGTAGCCGGTAAATTAAAATTGGAACTGGCACTGAGTTACTTACGGAATCTCAAATCTTGAGGCTGATTATGTAGCAGTTTAGAATCAACGAGAAAACAAGTAATCGATCGAAATTCATTGTAAATCAATTAGCCTTAAAATCATTGTAAACAAAAAGAAAAAAAAATCAAGAATATACATGAACAATATATATTAATCAACATAATTGCATTATACAAACCTTTATGCCATAAGCAACTATCAGGTGTAGAACCAGGATCAAATGTCACGTTGCATAAGTTTTCCATTTAATGTTAACGAAAATAAAACAATTAAAAGTGTGTGGTTTCAACAAAATACATATAATTTTGAAAACTGGACTGGTTGTACGAAAAAAATTTAAGAGTAGTTCCACATATAGGTCACTCCGTCAAAAGGGCTCACCAGTGGTTGCCCAAGCGTAACTAAACCTCCCTCGATTCTATTCACCATAGCCCATAGGTTATGTGTTTGCGCAACTTCATGTTTTCTCTGTAAATTCAATAGACATCAAATTAAATATAATAACCACACACCATATTATTTTGTGTATATGTGTATAATGAGATAATGATGTACCGCAAAATCAATCACCCTAAGCTCGGGAGGTTCTTGGAGATCTTGCTAGCCAACATAGCACATCCTAAGACGAATAGTTGAATATGGAGTTTGACGCTTTGACCATCCATCACCACCTGCATCATATTAAGATTTTATAAACTAATATTGTTGATCCATTTATACAATGTAGATTAAAATTATTGCGAATTATTACCGGTACTTTTCGGCTTCTAGAGAGAAACAAGTCCACTTATTGAATGGTACACGAAGTAATCGGGGCGAGTGGATCATATGTGTCAGTTGTGTCATGTACGTTGTTAAAGATTAATAAATTAAATATCCGCAGATTAATAAGGCGATTAGTTACATCAACGTATAGATATGTAACAGTTTAGAATCAACGAGAAAACAAGTAATTAATCGAAATTCATTGTAAATCAATCAACCTTAAAAACAATGTAAATAAAAAGAAAAAAATCAAGAATATACATGAACAATATATATTAATCAACAGAATTGCATTATACAAACCTTTTTGCCATAAGCAACTATCAGGTGTAGAACCAGGATCAAATGTCACACGTTGCATAAGTTTTCCATTTAATGTTAACTAAAATAAAACAATTAAAAGTGTGTAGTTTCAACAAAATACATATAATTTTGAAAACTGAACCGGTTGTACTAAAAAATTTTAAGAGTTGTTTCACATATAGCATATCAAATAATAATAAAAAATTTACACGATGTCCGGCAAATTGACTAGTGGCACGTGCGACGCTCGACACCATAGTAGTTCCGCATATGTACATTAGTAACATAATTAGAATTACGTTAGTTAAAATCTGATGTACTTCACTAAATGTACACTGCAAAATCTGATGGATTCCCTTGGAGGCTTTGCATTTAATGTCGTAGAAGAAGAGTATGTTATTGTTTGAAATCATTTAAGTTTTATAATAAAATCATCAATAGATTAAATTTTTTCATACTAAATATAGGTAATTATGTGATAATTGTTCTTCGGGAGCTGTTTGCTTAAAGCATTTAATTGGTACTAAGCACTTTGTTTCTAGAGCATTCAAATGGAAATTCAGGGGTTTTGTAGCAACTACAAATATTCACTTATATACTGAACTGGCAAAGGTAATTCCTTACACATTCTACTTCAATAGTTATAGTTTACTAAATATTAAATTTTTAACAAAAAATGAGTTTTGATTTATGACAGGTTTATCCTATCATTCATTTGTCTCAAGGGAAACTAGGCTTGTGTTTTCCACCCTCAGAGAACAGGCCAGCAGCTGAGAAGGTGCCGAAAACTAGGAAAGAGCTCGAGGGTGGGAAGAGGCCGGCATCTGGGATAAGGCCTTTAGGTGGGAAGGGGCCTGCAGTTTGAATTGGTGTTGCTAATCTTGTGAACAATATATTTTTTATTTTCTAGGATTATATGATGATATGTCCATATTTCTGAATAAATGTCTTTACGGTAGAGTGTTTGTGTTTTAGCTGAGAAGGGGTTGACGGTTTGAATTGGTTGTGCTAATGTTCTGAACAAGTGTTTATATTTTTCTGGATTTCTTCATAATATGATGATATGTGCATATTTCTAAACAAGTGTCCTTGCATTGGAATGTTTGCTTATTTAGTTTCTCAACTCCTATAGTTTGAATTAGTATTTGAAGAAAATGGTAGTTTGACTTTATTTTGTCAAAATGTCAAAGCTTTGAACATCAAGTACCTTGTTGTAGATGTCAAATGCTTTTTTGAAGAATTTGGATGTTGCCGGTGCAAGTTTATTGCTGCAGGTTGATGTCAAGAAAAAATAGTGATGTGTTGACTCTGATGGGTCAAAATAGTTGTGGTCAAAAGTTAAATTGTGGAATACAGAGTGGTAATATGGTTATGGGCTGAACTGAAAAGATGCATCATGATTTCTTGAACTGTCATTTGAATTTAAAGGTCGGGAAATCTTCAATTAAGAGATTAGGGATGTGCAAAAGTGGGTCATTTTGACCGATTTTTAAAAATGACCATTGGAAGATCATGAGCTTTTTTGAAGACTTTGGGAACATTATCAAAGATTACAATGTCCTGAGTGATGATTCTAGATATCTTATTGAAGCTCAAGGAAGCAGTAATGAAACCGAATATGAAGAAATAGAAGAATTTGACAGTCAAAGAAAGTCAAAGGTGAAGATTAGGAGCCTTATTGCAGATTTTAGAAGCCTTAAGTTAGATAAATTGGACCTTGATGTGGATATTGGCAGTCAAGATGCTGATACTATACCATCACATGTGGAAAACAAGAGGAATTAGAGAATGAAGAATTTGGTCTAGTCAGTTTTTGAAGAAAATATTGACCGCTCAAATCTGAGTCCATATAATCTATTAGTTTTTCAATTTGACTTAAAATTATGTTTATCTCAATAACAATATTGATTATATTTCATGATTTGTCTAAGATTATAAAACAGGGGGTTTAGAAGTATAGCATGCCTAAGAACCAATACCTCATTTGGGAGGAACAAATAATCATAGAGTATACAATCTACTTTACTAATTCAGTCACTACTATACTTACTTTCTTCTAAGATATAAACAATGTTCAATCTTTGATATTAGCCCTGAGAACGGTCTATGATATCAAGTTAGATCTTGTTTTGGTACGTTGAAACTAGATATATAATATATTAGGAAAATGAACAATGACTACTTAATAGACAAAATTTACCTCCAAAAGTACATGTCCAACTAGTCGGTTGTGCACTAACGAATATAAAACATTAAATACTATAACAAAAAAATAACTAGTCTCAAAAGTGTTCCGATGTCCATTTTAAATGTGTTTGGGAGGTGCTTGGTTTGAAACTTGAAATCACTATGGGAATAGAATTTAAAAGAGAATCAATTTATTTTTTATTATGCATAAGTCGATGGGTTCGAATCATATTTCTAAAATCCAAACCAATTAACCAAACATTTCTAATGGGAATGAAACCCATTCCCTTATTGATACTCCCATAAAGTAAACACACCCTTGGATAAATTCTGTTGTTTCCACACACACACAAAAAAGGTTTTAAATGTATCAAACGATAGTAATCTAAATGAATTAACTTGAGTTAACTACGTTACACTTTTTAAGTATCAAACCATAGCTTATAACTTGGAAGCACGAAATGTGGTTTTACTTGAGGCGATTGTGGCTTTAGACTCGAGAGTGGACCCAAATGTTTCCTGATAAAATCTCCAGCTAACATGAGCTTTTGAAGGTGACATTGGTCTTCAAATCGAGCCCGTTAAGCATATACTTACATGTGAGATTTAAGTGAACCAAGTATGCCTGTATAATAAGTACAAATTCCATCTCCCATATCATTTTCATGCTTTTTATAACTAAATGTCAACTTTTATTAGTTTGGACTTTGGACTTTTGGTAAATGCATTTTTGGCCCATTTAATTTTCCGTATCCCTTTGGTAATTTCGATCTAAAAAGCCCAAGAGCTATTGAGTTTACCCTTATTTTGTTTCTTCAAAGTTTCATTGCATATTTGGTAATTTCCAATTAACCCATCCAAAATTCCTCTCATACCATCTAACTGATTAAGAAATTAGTGAGAAAGCAACTAACTAAAATCATCAAATGCGACACCGCTAGAAACCACAAATTAAGATATAGATATGACTATATGAGTATTCGTATACATGCCTAATTATGCATGTCTAACAATTCATTGAATGATACGTAGATTCCATTATATATCTCTTCTCATAGTATTCAATTATTTTACATTGTGTACCAATGACATATTTAGTCATATATTTTGGCCTACAAAATTAGGCACACTTAGCATTTTTCTATAGATATATGTGAGGAAGACATTCTTCTTCTAGCAACACATATCTTATATGCTACCAAGAGTAAAAACATATTATTTATATACATGTGTAAACGGTCAAGGGTACAAGCTGTAAATTTATTAGCTTTTTTTTGTTTTAACAGCATCATGTGTGCTTCTGCGTACTGATTATCCGAATATATATTTGTGTCGATAAAATTTGATGTGATCAAGAATAGCGATGCCTTTTCCGACAGGGATTCGGACTTGTCGTGGTGCTCTGATTGATTCATATATATAACAAATAAGCATATATCAGTTATTCAGTTATTAGTTATAATAGAAAGGTAAAAAGACATAACAAATATTATTTAATACACTTACGCATAATGAAGCAAAACGAAAAAAGTTTCACTGTCTAAAGAGCCCCTTTTAAAGTTCTTCTTGTAACGAGTAAGACCGAGGAAAATTAACATTCGTTTAGTTCTCTTGCACTTTGCATCTTCGGCTTGTTGACGTAAAGATTTTATCTTTACCTTCCCCTTCAACTATACACCAATTCAAGTCAAAGCCGATTATTATTATTCGGATATAAAAATTTACAATCAATTAGTTATCAAAGTAAGACTAAATCAAAAATTGATACATATGAATATATAAGCATCACGAATGCAGTTCGAAAAATTCTGGGCTTGCGTGAATATGTTTTAAGGGAATTGTGTCCAACACAAGTCTCGGTTTTGGTTTTCGTTTATTCACGTTTATTTTCTGTTTATATTTGTACTTGGGTTTCGTTTTTCTGTTACCAGATCCTACAGAATAAACATAAATGGTCACCTTAAAAGCTCCACCTTTCAAGATTGCAAAGAAAAAACCGAGGGAGCTAGCACTTGGACTTCTCATGCCACTAACTAATGACAACATAACTCCAGAACCAAAACCTGCCATCATACTATAAATGTAGAAGTTATATATTTTGCTTTTTGAACATAGACTAATTAAAAATGCAGTTATTAGTAATGTATCTAATAAGGTGTATGAACTAGCTAGATATTTATTTCAATTAGTAAGATTGTTGATTATTAGTTGATAAGTTGTTGAATATCTGACACGATATGCGTTATAAATTACATATATAGTCCACTACTCCGACGATTAATGGACCAAATAATAACTACATAAACTTCTATTCTTTAAAACGGCAATCCTACAATTGTAAAATAACTATATATAATTACTTGAATTGTGAATACATACAATCGCATAGAACCATCATATATTGGGGGCTTGGTGACAAGAAAAAGGTTATTCATGTCTTTAAAGGAAATAAGAGAGTTAGCTTACCATGTCTCGAAATCCTTCTTTCCTCTCTTAGCCTTTGCAGGACACAAGATACGCCTGCATCAACACTCGTCACAACAGCAAAATTACCAGCCACTTCCAAGGTCCTCCGGATATAATAGATTGGACGGTACAATGACGAAGGGCACTAGGACGTATATATTATTATTCTGTACATACATACAAAATACAAAAGATTTTCAAAATAGCATATCAATGACAAATATCATTAAACTGTTACAAGTTCAAAACTAATTCATGACTTCGTATGTCCTTGAACCATAAATTCAACACTACATGTCTTATTTGCATTTAATTTAAAATTGAACAACCAAATCATAAGTTGTTTCTTTCACACACAAATACAAATCCACTTTAATAGAGAGAAATAATCATACGATCAACCTGGCTATATAGAAAAGCAATGGTACATATGAATATGATCCCATACTTGTTAGTTCATAAATCATAATTGAAATTCCAAATATACATGGAGGTCCGTTCTTGAATTAAAAACCAATTTGTACACAATAAATTTACACGTCAAGACAAGTTTTGATCACATATGCACGGTCCAACAATTCCCATGTAAACAAATGTGTTTTTACTTTGTAATGTTAGGGTTTTCAACTTTTTATGTTATGACCTATGAATAAAGTTAATCTCATATGTAAATTAACACGAAGCCTGGTTGTGAGTTACGAGACGTGCCCGGGCGTGAAGGAACGAAAAAAGTAGGTAGACATGGTCAGCAAGAGTCATAAAATAGACACCGAAGGTGGCACCTGGGATGGCACCAGTGACAGTGGTGACGGCAGCCTCTACCAGCAAAGACCGTTCCGCAACCCATTTATTGAACAAGGTTTCATATTCCTTGTATTTATTGGCTAACTCTGAGAAAGGATTCTTGTTAACCACCACTAAAACCTTTTTCTTTTTTTCCTTTTTCTTCCACATCAACGAGGAATAATGTACAAGTAGTTTATCAAACATGAATGATCAGTTTCTTAAGCACGAACAATGAATGAGTTTAATTCATAAAAGATTATGGAGATTAGATAGATTTAATCACAAAATCATTTCCTACTGGACAATATAATAATAATAATAATAATAATAATAATAATAATAATAATGATAATAATAATAAAATGATGAAAGTTATTTTGATCCTATTTAAAAACGCGAATCACGGAGTGAGAAAAATGTTAACGGGTTGGATTGGGTTGGGTTGGGGTTGGCTTGATTTTTAATACAAGAAACAAGTACTATTGAATATATTTTTTCATCAGTTATATGATTAGTTAACAAGGCAATCTTGTTCACGTGATTGCTCGCAAGTTTAAAAAAACTATTTGAGAAAGTTGAGACTTATACATCGAATGATAGGTGCCGAGTTATTGTAAAAAGTTCTATCCTTCGACTTAATTGTATCATATTAATTATGTTATTTCTAGTTAATTAAGACTAATTTCAAGTAATTATAAAGATACGTATAATACTATATATACAAAATCTTGATTAAATGCTTTATCGCGATCTTTTTGGACATTGTGTCAACGATGTATTGCGTAACAATGTGCATGTGTTGGATGTGTGACATAATGTGTAAATAATTTCTTATGTATCTTTTTTGTCATAGCATGTAACTTAATTATCTGATACTTAGAATTCGTTATCCTTTTCATTTAGATGTATGAACCCATTTTTTTATTAAACTCGTGACAATTTTGGAACCGATCCAATGAGGTTAATTAGAAGCTTGTAGGCAACTAGGCATACGTCACTATTAGAGGGTATAGAGTGGCCCACCTATAAGCGCGGGCATGCAACAAACAATTGGTGGACGTTTTTTCTGTTTGAGGTTTTATCAGCTTGCATTTTACTCCCTTGAAATTTTATCAGTTTACAGTTTACACCCTTGAGGTTTATACCTTACGTGGCAACGTATTGTCATATCGTGCTACTAGTGATGGGTGTGTCGTGCACATGACATGATATAGTCTTAATCGTCAAACCAAGATATGTAACTAACAATGTTGTCATACCCTTTTTACGATAAATAAGGATGTATGTATGTTGTGGACCAATCGTTAATGAAACTTAGAGCAAATACATTTTGGTCTTTTACGATTAATAAGGATATTACATATACAAGTAATTACAATGTTTTGCTCTTGAGTCGACATTTATACTTCGAAAAAAAGGTTAACGTTTTCCCCAACCATTGGATTTAGATAAAATTAATTTAGTTCTAAACATATGTATTAAGGATGGTTATTTTCCTAATTTGATATGGAGTAATATCATAAGCTAATTGCTTTAACGACCAATACGTTATGCAGCAAGACTTGCACACCACACCAGATTTAATCAATTCAGTGCAGAAGCTAAGGACTTGCTTTGAACAACATGGATTTTTCATGCCCCAAAAGAGCAGCATCATTTACTAGTAATACAAACAGTGAAAATATGCAGTTAACTTTACAATCATGGTATTAAATCACACAAACACTTGTTTTCATATGCTAGATCATATCCAGCCTCGGAAATGAAAGACATAAAAGATATCGAATGAAGTCTGCGAAAACATCAGCAAAGCATTAAAAAGATTAAAACATGAATGTTCGTTCTTTATGGAACATCTTTTTCTCATGTATGAAGAAAGACATAGTACTAGTCTGCTACAAACTACACATACTCAGGTATCACTGAAGTTACATGTGGTCTTCGTTGCTCTCGTCCCCACCATGCCTGAACACAAATTAAAAGTCGAGGTTCAGACTCATAATTCTTAAAAAGTGCAACTCACCGTGCATATCAAACATTATGTTCTTGTACATAATAACTAATTATATTATACGCAGTAACATAAATTATAAACCAACGAATGTATCTTATGCACTAAAAGTTTTCCAACTAATAGCCCTATTTCTAAACTATAAGAGGAATGTCTTATAGATAACACAACTAAAGGTGGCAATCTCAACCTTCTGACTTCAAAACAGGTTGATTTGGTACATCTCAAATGGGTAACTTCTAAAGGTTAGAATGGGTCAACCTGGTCAAAAGTTGCTCAAAGTGTAAAACTAACTATTTATAACCTCCTAGGTATTACTTTAAAAAAGATTATTACTTTAATAGTATAGATCTTATAATAATTATGTTCTATACCGTAACTAAATTTAAAGGTAGGATGTCAAAAAATGTTATCGGGTCAACACCAACCAAGGCTGGCCTGTATTAAAAAGTTACCCGTTTTGACACGTTACCTGACCCGCCCATGTTGCCACCTCTAAACAAAGGGACGGCTCTTATATTTCAGAATAGAAATGGTTAAATGATTGTTTAAGTGAGTTAAGAAAACAAACCGCCAAGAGCTGGTCAAATTTCTAGCTTTTCTGTCCAACTGAAGATTTTCCAAGGCAATGGAAGCATGAGTGATATCCTCTGAAGTATCATCATTTTCGTATCTCCAATCATCATTTATGTAGCTAGAGTTAGAGGAACCTCCTCTTCGGTCTGAATGATTAGAAAATAAAAAATGCCATTACAAATGAATAGAATGCTACAAACAGAGGAATATTAATACATTATTAGTAATAACGTAAAGGAATCGTATTGCTTACCAGATGTTTGGGAACTGGGACCTTGTCTATCATAAGAAAAACAGATTAATATTGTTAATAATATATCATAACTGCAATGAAGACGATATTTTAAAAGTAATATGCTGATAAGTACCTTCCCAGAGGAGCTAATCCACCAGCAACAGATGACGAAGCTGACCTTCGGTTTCGAGAGTCTATAGAGTCCTGCTCAGGAACCGCTGATCTCCTTCCACTACCTCTTCCTTGAGAATGATCCTGCAACATATGATGCTTGTGTAAGTAGCGGTGTAAGTCCAACCCACAAAGCCAAACCAAACCAATCAGTTAAATTTAATGATGTTTCATATCTTTTTGTACCAAACCACAATGTCCATATAAAATTCAGTTTAAATTGTGTTATTAAGCATTAAAAAGGAATAGTTTATTCATTTGGGATAATACTAAATATATTAGAAACAAATTCTATTCTATTACTATCAAAGAAATATGCTCCGTCGTTGCATTCTTACACTATTCTAAACCTTAAGGGGTTTTGGGTAAGGATAAAATTCTGTTTCAGAATCTTCCGTTGACTAATTACTAACACTATAAGTACATTATTCATTCTAACAAACAAAGAAAGTCATGAAAAAGGAACCAAAATAGATTAGACACCTAATTAATAAATATTATGTATTTCCATATGTTCTACCAACTTTATATTAGTACGACGGTAGTTACTACATCCCTTGTCCTGTGAATAATTTGGACATATCTAGCCAGAAATTGAACCTATACATCACACTCTCTTCATGTATAAAACAAAGAATATGAAGATGTTTACAACAGCGAATACAATGCCACCCCTTTCTGCTTGAACCGCCATTATAGATATACAAGTCATAGCATTTTAAGTGAAAATTTTATATTACCAACCGAACCTACTAGCCTAAAAATAGTAAAAAGGACTAGTATTTAAATATGATGATAGAAGAGATATGCTTAGAGATGGAACAATTTGCAGCAGAAGATAAACCGTAAGGGTGCTGCAACTATATAAGCCGTTTACTTAACTAAAGTCGTACACAGAATATAATGCAAACAACACTACCAAGTGTCTTTCTAACAAATGAGTAATTCTGCATGTTTACGACAACTCCTTCCGGTTTCTCCAAAACTGATTAATTTGACCCTAAATGTCGCAGTATTATTATTATGGCCATTCATGCAAAACACTCAAAACTGATAATTGCAACTTCAGGTAGCCGTAATCACTTTAGAAGCACATCAATAAACCTACAGTACCTAACTGGGGTACTGGAACTTTAAAATTCTCGGAATGCACATGAACATCCTTAGAAAGTTCCTTTCTCACATCCTCAAGTGTCACAAAAACAAATGATAAACAAAGTAAAATATATATTGTATTTATGTCATTTTCCATTTTCTATTAGACTAATAATTCAACCATCAAACAAAAGGATACATGGTTAAGCAACAAGGAAACGAATATCAAACCACATATTTCAAGAATCCTTCAAGCACATCCAGCAGCAACGGACCGCTATCTCCATTTCTGTTTATATTATATCCCTCTTTATCACTAAAATCTCTTAACTCCGCTTTCCATGCATCTTTTTGCTGCAATGGCAGGTTTACTTGACATTCAAAAGAACTGTGATTGAACATAACATTAAAGTATGACAAAAACAGTAAGAAATAAAATCATTACCAAATTACACTCAGGCATATAAACTTTTAGCGTGTGGCTCAGCTGTGCCCAATCCAGATATTCACATACCATAGCAGTTAAAAGCCGGCCTGAAAACAAATCAACACATGTTAACAAACAGATATTTGTGCAAAGATTTAAGCTTGATAATAATAAGAATAAAAAAATCTAAAATTTTGGTTGGCGATACCTGAAGAAGTAGCATGGAGATGCTTTGCACGATCGTTGCAGCTACCCAACAACGCAGGAGGTAGACCATCATCATTTTCAATCGCTTTATCCTCTTCCTCAATTGCCTCGAAAACACTTGCTCTGAGCTCCGCCTTCCATTTAGCAAACGTATAAGTAATCAACAACCAACCAAGTTATCCAAGAAAACACATATAGAAGTAGCACAAAAAAAAAAGCAAACATTTTTCTTCTTTCTTCTGAGAGTTCAAACCTAGATTCGAGCCTTTAATGCAATTAAATTACCTTAGAATCTTCAGTAATTTTAAAAACTCTACTCATTGATTTACTTCATATACTTTATACTTTATTCATTAACGTTCGAAATAGGAACGAATAGTAAACTGCAACAACCATATCCAATTATCCATCCACCAGATACTGTAAGTCCTAATAGCTTGAAAAACCTAATTGATGTACATGTCTATTTCTAACCTAAACACACTTTATACACACAATAAAACATCAACACTTGAATCAATCTTGTATACACAAACACATATACGATACAAATTGCGTGATAAGATACCCGATCTAATAACCTTGACAGATACCGATATATTTTCAAGAATGTAAAACAAAATGTACCAGAAAAATTAACGAATTAAAGAATATTTAAAATAATAATAAAGGGGAAATGTGTGATTTACTCGGATCTTAGCGAGAACCCCTTTTTTTTCTAGGGTTCGAGTGACGAGCGTTTTGAGGTCCATCATTTCTCTTGTATACTCGTCCATCCTTCTTTCTTTCAGATTACTCTTTGCTGTTGTTGTTCTTCAGTTGTATTTTGTAAATTAACGTTTGATTTTGGGGTTGTATTTTGAATTGTTTTCGACTCTGTTTTGTGATATATTCGGGTATGTAAGGCGTGATCCGATAGTTGAAAACGGGTTTTGATATCCTGGATCTGGATCCTTACCGGGTTTAAGAAATAAAAAATAAACATAAAAATAAAAATAAGACTTAATGAAAAAAATTAACTAGAAACTTGAGATTACAAAGTACCATCGAAACAGAATATCAACTTTAATTCCCTCGTGAAACATGGTTTGAAGTTGAGCAAAATGAAAGCTCCCTATTCATTTTGAAGATTCGATAACATGATTATATAAACTTTTAAATAAATAAATAAAAACTTATTTAAAAATACAACACTTGATGAACTTGGAATTTTGTTTTACGGAAAGGCTATGAATAAAGATCAAAGTCTAGCGACACAAATTAATTATTGGATCAATATTGTTTTGTATTCAGCATAAAGCAAGTAAATAGCTATAATTGTATATCATATATGAACTTATTTCAGTACTCGAATTTAAATCACTAAGTAGTGAATTGAGATATTCGACGAGTAATAATAATTGTCTTTTTTATATTTTACAGTTAAAATCCGTGCGATGCATGGCAGTATGATATTATTTATTTATTAGGTAAAATGTATATAATTATTAAAGTTTATGTGTTAATCAAGTTACATTTTATTTTTATGTGTAGATAAAATATAACAATATGTAAGTCAAATACTTTAATGCGACAACTATAAATTTTTTATGCTAATTTTTGACAAAACGCTAGTTTGTTATGCCTATTATAGTCATCATACTTTAATTCATATATATTCTTTGTAAAGACAAAGAAAGTTCATATATATTCTTGTAAAGACAAAGAAAATTTAGTCCATATCAGATGCAGTGGGTTTTGATTCATATTTATTCAACATTAATTTTTCATTATGTATTTACCGAATATAACATCTACAATTCAAAGTCTCAATAATGGTAATTAATTAAATTAAATTAATTTTAAAATTTTTAATTATTCCACATAAGATTTAATGACATGGCATATTAAATGTGAGAAAATTTAAGAAAATTACATATATGAATTTTGTATACTTGTCAAAATTTTATTAGTACCACATAAGCATGATTAGGTACCATTAACTCCACTTTTATATATAATAAATATGTAATCGACATTTTAAAAATCTTATCTTACTACTATATAAAACATCTTACTTTTCTTATTAATAAATTATAAAACTCAACAATTATTTTTAAAAATTATATGATTATCAATAATTCATTACTTCTAGCAATTAAATCATCTTTCTCCATCACAAATTATCACATATAAACTATTAGCGTTCATTATCATGACTACTTAATCGGAAAAGACCGAAAACAACATTGCACTATCACAATTTATTACATATAAACTATTTTAATTACACTATCATAGTATGATTTAAAATTCAAAACTCTACTTTTAACATTGTTGAATATTGATGTTATATTAAATTGATGTAATATATTGTTGAATTTATTCGATGTTTCAAATCAGAAATTCATCTATGATAAGATCTTTGAGTAATGGTAACAATAAAACAACGTATAAATAAACAATTATTTATTCGTCCTGCACCATTGCACGAACATATTGCTAGTTCTATATATTTAGATCACTCTTTATCAAGAAGCTCCATAACTGAGAAGTGGATGCCACATCAGTATCAGCACTGAAGAACATAATTGAACCCTACGTACGATGATTGAAGAAATGAACTTTTCAACGTCACATCATTTCTTAAATATTAATACAAACACATCTATATTAATAATAAAAATTACAACAATAAAAAAAGTACGTTATATTAATAATAAAAATTACAACAATTAAAAAAGTATGTTACATTAATTATAAAATTTACAATAATTAAAAAAATACGTTACATTGATAACAAAAAAAAAACACAATAATTAAAAAAGTACATTACATTACTAATAAATTAAAATTACGAAATCAAGCATTATATCGAACACGAAAATTTGACCGGAGGCTCCAACTATGTTCGATAAGATTATTTCGAAGTGAATGATGCATTCCCGTATCGCGTAATTCTTTGTCCATACAATCGTGAACTGTCACCCTCTCTGATCATGAACATCGTGAAAGATTATTCGGGTCAATTAACACAAATATCAAATATATCGAAATAACTACTACATAAAAGTAAATAATAATTTCACTCAAAAACATTAAAATAACAAAAAACATATAGCCTTTATATTAGGAAAATTATATATCCTCGAAGAGTTTTTTAAAAAGTATATGTTTATATATTGGGTTTTAAAATCTTTGAAGCCTCCTAAGTAAAAGCTTATAAAACTCAAAAACATTAAAATAACAAAAAAAAATATAGCCTTTATATTGTTTCTATTATCGTGAATGCTCTAACGAATTCCACTAGCACTAGCTTTGTTGCTAATTTTAAATTCACATATTGTAATTTTCTTATTTTCTCCATGATCAAGCTAAAAATTATTTTATTCTTTTAAACATGACATATAAATGTAAATGTGATATATGTCGTCCAGGTCACAAAGGTTAGAACCAAAAATTAAAAGATTACACACTTTTTAACTTGTTAGCACCTAAAAACAGAACTTTTATTTTTCTTTTTTTTTCTTTCTAATTCCACTTTGTTTTATTCCCCATCTCATTATGTTCTTTTAACAAGAAGCAAATATATTGCCTTCGTCGAAATGTACTAGGGAGTATTTGTTGTTAATGCATCGCTATTTACACCACTCTCAATGAAAAGAAGTTCTTTCAAACCTTTTTCGTGTCACTTTAGCGTCACGTCAATACTTTTTTAGAAAGACTGAACGCTGCCAACTCAAAAAACTTCTTTAAAAAGACAAGACCGCACCATTTACTAATAATACCTTTACTATACACACAAAATAAAATATTAAAAAAAAAACAATATAGAAAAGGAAATGGTCCACACTTATCCGTCTTTGGGTTTCTTCCGGATGATGGAAATGGAAGACGTAAGACGCAGAATGAACGAAAGACGCTTGCTACCAACGGAAGACGTGAAAGACGTTAGGGAAGACGGGAGGAAGATCCTCCCGTTGGCACAACTCTTAAATTGCTATTGGATTAAATATCTTAAACCCTTATAAACCATTTAAATATAATGCTTAATGTTTAAAATTTGGAAGATCGAAAATTATATTTATACCCCTTTCATCTTAATCTTAAACCCTTATAAAGCATTTAACTATAAGGTTTAACTAATTTATTGTCCAGCGACTATGCGAGAGTAGACATGAAAATTTGTAATAATTGGTTCATTATAGACACGTTGTAGTAAATATTTAATCTAAATATAATGAATTACAAACTTATTATAACAATAAAAAAATAGACTATTGCTAATGTAGAATAAGGCATTGGTAAAGTAATATGAATAAAACAATGTTGTCTACCATAAAAAAGTGTCAATCATTTGTTATTTTGTATTTTAAGTGATGACAAATAGTAATTAAAGTGTGATGGTTTAAGTATAATTTAAAGGCAATTTAGTGTCTAATAAATAAAATAAGAAGGGAGGTATTATGAAATTTGTAGGACTGATTCTACTATTTTTCGTACCTCATGGATATGTCAGTAAAATTAACTTTGATCACCTAATATTAATCTAGACCCTTAAATCAAAGAAGGAGGATAATGAAGAGTAAAAATTCATCTACTGTATTCTCTTTTAAATATTTAATTTAATAAAGATGTTTAAAAATTGAAAGATCGAAAATTACATTTATGCTCCTTTCAATATAATACATAAATATGAAATTAAAAATCAAATCAATATATACTTAACTGCTTCTTTTAGTTTATATACATCATAATTATTTTTATTTGAAATATAAAATAAATAATAACGAAACTATAATTATTGTGATAACATAACGTATAAATGAAATTAAAATAAAAGTTTACAATCATTATCATTAAGACGATTATCATTGTCGACAATTATCATATTTCATATGCATAATCGTTGTATTGCGCGGAAGCCCGACTAATATACAAAATACTTAACACATGTCAAATTAGTAATAATTATGAAACAATGAGTTGATCAAAATCAGTTAGTTTGTTTTCTCTAATAATTATTATCTCTGAACTATTACGGCACAAGATGCGATACTTTTCTTAATCGTTCTGAAGAAAAAAAATGAGTATATGTCTTTTACTATGTGAACTAAAATAAAAGCATTAGAATTTCTAGACCCTACGTTCCTTTCCTTCTAATGATCGATCTCTTTTAATATTATGACTTTTAGAAATACGCACACATCTAGTATATAACAAGACAAAAGTTTATTTAAAAATGACATTTTTTAAAAAGTATGGGATTACAGATCTCAGTTGTTCATTTTAATCAAAATAACAAAATTTTTACAATTTTAAAAATTGAATATCTCAAAAACGGTAAGTCAAAAAATTATAAAAGTTGCACCATAAAAATTTACATTTTTTTCTTTTCGATTAAAAATCTCACATGAAATACTTTCGACGAATTTTATTTTTTTCATTTTTTGGTGGGTTTTGAAAATTGATTACAAGTGTGTTATAAAAAAATAACACATGTGTTACCACCGATTATCACTTGTAACACAAGTAATAGTTGTTGATAACACATGTAATAGTTGCGGATAACACATTTATTAGACAATCGTAACACATATGTTAACTCACAAAAAATGGAAGAAAAAAAAAGTTCGTCGAAAGTATACATTGTGAGATGTCTAACCGAAGAGAAAAAAATGGCGATTTTTATTATTTTTTGATTTATCGTGTTTGAGATATTTAATTTTAAAAAACGCAGGGGAAGTGGGGTTTTTGTCAAATAAAACACTCCTATTGGTACTTTCATATGTTCAAAAAAATCTATACTCATGTGAACTCCCCACTATATAACAAATAATACTTATAATAACTTAATAATTAGTAATTATTTATAGCACGTGGGTTTTTTTATAGACATTCTAGTTCTATTAAACGTGAAAAAAGTCGCATTTAAGTTTTGCTTTTATAACCCAAATTACGAACAAACAAAACATCGTGATGTATCGTTAAAGAAGACGGTTTCCCCCCTTCTTGGAAGCGGAAAATACCTTTTTTATCAAACTTAGAGAAAATGACCTTTTAACAAGATTTGTTTGCTCAGGTATGGAAAATCAAACGACCAAGATGGAAAATATGGGAAGGGCAAGAAGACTCGTTCCTAAAAGAGGAGAAGTGAAAGCTAGAATTTGCGTGGAGTTAAAGAAGGAAGTCAAGGGCGTCACGGGATCATCCACGAATATGAAAAGGCCGAAATCTCCTTGCTGTTGTTTTCTTTGGTTTTGAGACTTTTGGTCTGTTTTGTACTTTAGAATGGTTCAAGCTCACTCGTGGGCTTAGGGTTCGCTAGAGTTTAATTAGTATTTATTGTACTCTATATATAATTGAAAGATATGATGTTCAATTTACGGGCTTTTCATTATTTAACATATCAGAGCGGCAAAATCCAATTCTTTTTTTTCCCATTCTAGTCGGCCACTATGAGCAGCTGTTTCTATATTATTCTGTCAAATTTCTGTATCCCTTTTACAAGCCCTAGCCACAACTATCTCTTATCTAACAAAATTAGTGGAACTAATTATCGATTTTAGAAGTAACCGATCATATTGTCCCTGTGAAATGATTATGTGTTAGAATGATTAAATGGTATTCCCTGATAAAAATGAAAATAGAAAAAAAAAAACTAAATATGTTGTATTTATAAGTTTTTTAATAGTGGAATGAAAGAAAAATTAACTAGAAAAAATAATAAAAAGCATTCTCAACTTTTTCTTAAGAAGAAAATGAATAGAAAGAAATTGAGAGAAATGGATTATGATGATTTTTTTTATATTGCGGATCATTTTCGTCCATATTTGAGCTGATTTTGAAAAAAAGAATATATATATATATTTTATTTTTTCTTCCAACTCAAGAAAACATGTAAACTATCTTATATTACATTATTTTCTATTATTTCTATTCTCTTTTCTTTCTACTAAATTGTGTTTTGGCAGCTTTTGTGATGAATTCTAGTTTCAATGTTCTGTTAGAGTCGAATTCAAATGTTCCTCATTCTATCGATAAGCTATTCTCAAAGTAAAAAAAATTATGTTGTAACTTATTGATCAAGATTGTGTTCTCAAATAATGATAATATTACATGTGATAAATATTACGAGTATCTATTTCTAATATATTTGTATATTTAGTTAGTTTGTGGATGTTTATTAAACGTTGTTTTTGTAGTTTATAAGATGTCATCTAGTTCTAGAGTTCTTTTGGAATCCAATTGATATGTTCATTTTTCTACTAGTAAGCTATTTTTAGTGTAATTTTTAATGTTGCAAGTTATTTGTTTATGAAGTTTATATGATAAAGTGATAACATTACTAGTGATTAATATTATCTATTTTTAATATCTTTGTACTTATAGTTAATGTTTGGTTGTTTCTATTGATTTTTTTTGTAGTTTATATGATGTCTTCTAGATTCAATGTTCATTTATAAACTAATTCAAATGTTCCTGCTTCTGCTGGTAAGTTGTTATTAGAATAATCAGTCTTTTTTCATTTTATGTGTCGATGATTTTTGAGTTGTAATAGTGATAATATAATTAGTGATAAATGTTATGTATTTTAATTATATGTGTGGAAGTACATGCACAGATTTGTCATTAAATGAATGTTAATTCTCAATCTGTGAGATCAAGTCTCAGTCTGTGAAGTACACGCCCAACATATACAATAGACAACAGATTTTGTCTAGCGGTACATGTCAATTCATACAAGAAGCATGTCCATAATTCACCAATAAGAAAGAAGACGCGTTGAGGATTCCGATTGCCTGAAGTTGATACTAGGAATATACTAGCTCGACTACAAACATATGACTTTAACCTTGAAGTCAAGTGTGAATTATAAGTGAGTTTTGAGAGCACATATTAGCAGTTTAACATACCTCTGTAGCCAAATTTTAGTGTACATATTCTCTAATTGATAGTGAGTGTTCAAATATGTATTCAGTAGTTAGCAAATTTCGTTATAACTTGTAATTTTTTGATTTATTCAAATAAAGAGTTAAGTTGAATATTAATGTATGTTCCTCTCATAAAAACTTGTAATTCTTTAACTTATTCAAATAAATAACTACCTTGCAATTCCTTGTCTTTTCATTTGGAGAAATTTTGTGTCCTCTTCCAATAACCCCTCGCCCATCATCTCCAAGATTTTCATATCTTTCGATGTGTATCGCTTCCTGTAGCGGTTTGCTTTCTTTTCGGAGACTCTTCCAAAACTTGATGTTGTCAAAACCATTTTTTCTAAAAATGATGTTTTTATAAACATCATGTTGAAGCATAAAAGTTTCGGTTTTATATACAAAAAAAGTTTATTTTGATGTAAATATAATGAAATAGGTAAGGAAATATATATATATATATATATTAAAGTAGGGATGAGCGTGGTACGAAAATCGGTACCGAACCGGTTGGTACCGCTTTTATTTTTGACCATAACGTGAGTACCGAATACCGTACCAATTGAAGTGGGATGGTACGGGTACGGTTCCGGTACCGTTACGGTAAAAGTGGTACCATACTCGATTTGGTACTGAAAATATAATAAAAAGGAATAATTAATCTGTATATGAGTGAACCCTTGTGTACGTATCCTATATTCGATAAAAATCAAAGGCAATAAATATCAATGTATTTCAAATAAATAAAAAATTAATCTTTTAGAATAGAGGGACAATGACTAAGAATAATGTATATTTACAAAAAAGTTATTTTGTACCATGTTACGTGAATTTGTAATGACACAAAGTCACGGGTCTTAGCTATATGATAATAAGCAATACTTCGGAATTCAATTTAACTAAGTGTAACATCCCAAAATAGCCGAAAAATCTGAAATTTGAGAATTTGGTGGAGGCCTGCGACTTTATCAAGGGGCGACTTTGCTGGTCACGCGACTTTATTGATAAAGTCGCAGGGGCGACTTTCCTGGTCACACGACTTTATTGATAAAGTCGCAGAGGCGACTTTGCAGGCCTATGCGACTTTAAGATAAAGTCGCATAACAGATTTAATTGAATGAAATTGAGGTGTTAAAGTGTAATTGACGACATATATATATATATATATATACTTATACGTCGCCTAAACGTTTCCAGAAACAATTAGTGAGTTTCTGAGTCGGTTTTACAGAGAGAAAACGGAGAAAAGAGAGAGAAAGTAAGAAATCAAGTTTTGAACTTAAAATTGAAGCAATTGAACCGTGGAACAAGGTAAGGCTTCGATTAATATGTACTGTGATTGTTATTACGTGATTTGAACGGATTGGAATGGGTTAATTTTGTTATAGCATGTTCGAATTTAAGAATTTCGGATTTGGGGTCTGATCAGTTCGTCACGCGACTTTATTGATAAAGTCGCAGGTGCAAACTTAATTGATATAGTCGCATTAAGCCGACTCAAGGCTGCGAACTTGTGATAAAGTCGCATAAGCGACTTTGAAAGAGTGAACTTGTGATAAAGTCGCATAAGCGACTTTGAAGGTGCAAACTTGTGGTAAAGTCGCATAAGCGACTTTGAAGGTGCAAACTTGTGGTAAAGTCGCATAAGCGACATTGTGGTGTGCGACTTTAATTAATAAAGTCACGTAAGCTTGTTTTGAGACACTAATGATAGTGTCGCATGATGTGGCGACTTTAATAAAATGTCGCTAAGTTTATAAAAGAGTTAATTGTGTTACGTGTGGTTTACAGACCGGTGATCTGTACGTGACAATCGAGGATATTCAACCACACGATTATCCAGGTAAGTAATAGAAGGATATGCATATTAAATGAGAATATTCAGGTGACAGGAGTATTCGAACGAACTGTATCAATTCAGCGATTAAAGTGAATGTCAGCCCTCTTTATGCTGAGTGGTCATAAATGGCTTATCAGTGTGAGAGTCAGCCATTTTTATGCGGAGTGGTCATAAATGGCTTATCAGTGTGAATGTCAGCCCTCTTTATGCTGAGTGGTCATAAATGGCTTAGCCGAGTGATTATCGACTCTCTTTATGGTGAGTGATCATAAATGGTCTAGCTGTATTGTTATTGGCCCTCTTTATGCTGAGTGATCATAAATGGCCCAACTGTATGATTGTGAACTCTATATGAGGCAAAGTGATTATATGTGATTACAGTGTTTTATAAGATTTATATCTTATGAACGTTGATGTGATTCTGTTACTTACTAAGCCGATGTGCTTACCCATTACATTATTGATGTTAATACAGGTGGGTCGAGTAAAGGAAAGGAGGGACTGGGAAAAGAGCCGCATCGCGAATAGTGGTGTGCTTACTATTGCTGGTAGTAAGTATTTACTCCCGTTAAATCATGCTCGGATATTGAGGGAGTCCTTTTGACAGGGAAAACTCATATTTGTAATAAATGTAAACATTGTGTTGTTTATATGTAAATAAAAGTGTTGTTTGGAATATATGAAAAGTGTTATTCATGTTGTTAAATAAAGTGTTACAAAAAAAAAAAAAAAAAAAAAAAAAAAAAAAAAAAAGAACAACTGGGTGTTACACTAAGGTGCTAAAAAGTGAATTTTTGTGTCATAAAGCACTAGCTAGACTTCTATAAATTTCTAATTGTATTCATACGTGATAATCAACTCTAATTTTGTTTAGTTGCCGAGAAATATCATTTTGAGTTCATATATACATGATATGATCACCGAAATAATGTGTTAGTCACTAATGTTTTTTCCGCATAAATCTTATAAAAGATAGAAAGAACCAAATGACAAATAACAAATGATAACATGTATATTTCGGATATGGTACCAAAGCGGGAAAAGTGGGAAAATACTGGTACCGTACCGGGAGTACCGGTTCTCTTTTTGGTCCAAAAGTGAGTACCAAGTACCGGACCGTTTGAAGTGGAATGGTACCGGTACGGTATGAGAACAGTATTGGGAATTCAGTACTAATGCTCATCCCTATACTAAAGTGATTGATTGATGTGATTGCCGAGCCGCCTCTCTTAGCCATTCGATGTCTTTACCTTCCCTTTATGTAACATAGCCAAGCGCCCTCCTTTACAATCACTAACAAAAAAGAAATACCAATCAAAGCCCTATCGTATCAGTACGTCTCTGTGATTTTTCCGGCTCCAGGGGACTGTGCACGAAGGAGTTTGAGAGTATTTAATATGTTTCACGAAAAGAAAAAAGGATTAAGATTAACAATGCGTAGAGTGTTTAACGTCAAATTAAATCAATAATGAATGAATGCATCTTACAACCGCTTCATAGCTAATATTTCCTGAAACGTCCAACTAACTTCTACAAGTCAAATTATAGGCATTAATTAAGTAATAATAGTAAGATATATGAACTTTAAGCTAATATAAGGATCAAGGGATATTGGAGGAAGGTTGTGGACGTTCAATGATGAATTTTGCTGATGGTGATGCACGTGGAAATGGAATCAGTATTAAGTCCCTAAACATCCTTAGCTCTTCGCCAACCGACATATCATCATTAAGCTCCAATCGTAATATTGTAAGCAAAGGTGACTTGTTCATGATAAGCTTCACAAATTCCATCTCAATATCTAAGTTACTGAAATTATCCATTTGGAATTCATCAAGACGATCCAACTTGAAGTCCGAGTAGTCTTGGAGATCAGTGAAATCCTTAACAGTATTTGGTTGAAAATGTATAGACTGTTCATTGTATGATATAAATATCAAATTAGAAAACTAACATGCTAAATTCAGAAAAGAAATATTAATTACCATGTAATTGCATTATAATTCACCTTCATATAAATTCCCACTAGATTTGGGGAGCTCTTGATCAAACAAAGGGTAGACAAAAGCTCATCTTTGTTAGTTAAGCACACCTCCAAACCAAGACCTTTGAGATGGACTAGTGCGATTGGGAGTTTTTGCGGTTTAACACCTGTAACAAAGCACTTCCACATAATACCATAAAAAGATTTAGCATATATATTACACATACTTATATGAGATTCAATAACGCGCTTGCCTTAGATTTTACCTCATAATAATCCATTGAGATTGTCAAACACTCTATAGATGGTAAAGATTCAAAAAACTCAGAAAAGGGTATCTTGTCTTCTCGTGCAATATCATTTTTGTTTCCACTCTGCAAAAAGATACATTAAGTAGAATCGAAGGTCTTAATATTAAGAAGTTTCATAAACTGGCACGAATTATATTGACCATACCAAATATAATTCATCAAGGAGCGGGCAATTGGTGAGGAAACGCTTGAGCAACTTGCCATTGATCTCAACATCTTGAAACACCAGACACCTCAGCATACTAAATCCATTAAATGTTAATGGAGGGGAAAATTCACAATTTCTAATCTGTATAACTTCTAACTTTTGCAATGAGAAAAACGAGTCGGGTAGCTTGTAATGGTTGGTGGAATAGTTCGCTAAGTCGAAATTCCCCAAAGTATTTACCTCTGAAAGATAAAGAATTACCTGGTCGATCTCGGAATTCATTTCTACATCAAAATACCAAGTAAATTCCAATAGCGGACTTGTGAGTAGTAGCAAAACATGAAATATAGCATTCTCAAGTTTAAGTTTCATGATTTTTTTGTCATAAGTTGATCCTTCAAAGAATTTTTCATCAATTTGCAGCCTATGAATGCTCGTCCATTTATACCTCCACTTCTTTGACAAGATGCTTGTCCTTACTGCGTCTTTGATTGGCAGAAAACTTAATATGCATCCCGTTATTTCTCGAGGAAGGGTGCTAATTTTATCCGAACTTAAGCATTGAACTTCCATCAGATCTTTTCTTTCTAACCTGTTGATGCTTCACAAGAATGCAATGTACAATGGAAAGTCAAATAAATATTATTTTTTATTGCATAGCATTATTTATTGATAGTAACAGTGCATATATACACTAATAATGCATAATGTACAATGCTATAATTTTGAGTCTTTGACATCATTAATGATCATAATAAACTTTTGAGCTTAATCTTTAGCAACGACAATGATTTTATCAATACAAATCAATCATTTAGGTTCTGTTAGGTCTCATATATAAATTTTGAGTGTTCGAGATTGCGGTTCATAATTTATGATTTTATCAATACAAATCAATTATTTATGATTTTATTATCTTTTATTATAAAGAATAGAATAGATAGATTACATGAGCTTAACGGAGTGCTCGATATTGCGGTTCAAAATGAACACATTGTGATGATGAGTTCACTTTGAGTTTAGTTCTTTCGTTCAATACATTATTGCTTTTAATTATTGTGTATATATATTTTTTTTATATTTATATTATACTAATATAATTAATATATTAGATTAGATACCTACTTTTGTTGCAAACTATCATGCAGGAAAGAAAAGATGGTCATCAACACGATGAAGTGCAAGATTTGTGGATGAACAGTGATACAAACTATTTGGTTTCACATGATATTCGATATATATGTATTTGATTTCTGTAATGGCGAGAAACACGAATAAGTAAATTATATTAGCTCACACAGAGTTACACCTCCTAACACAGTTAATGGTCATTCGTTCATATTGCATCTAACATTTAGATAATGAAACAACACACTTTAGCTAAAAAGGTTTTCAAAAGATTAGTTTACCTCAGATCGAATTGCGTTCACCAACTTCAGATATGTTCTTCATCCATTTTGTCTATCGACTTCTGGTTTTTAACAGATTATATATTTTACAATTCTAAATAATATAATAATATAATATTTGTGATTAGTCTGAAATTTGGCCGAAAGTCGTGTTGCCAAACCTTTTCAAAAGACCAATTCTTTCTCCCTGTCTGTTATCAAAATATTTGTGGTTATAGAAACCTGTATGTTTTTTCAAAGATTGCCAACTAAACCTTTTTAGCATGACCTTTTTCTTTCTAGCTAAACCACTTCAGCATAAATTAATAATTATCTATAGTATCTACTTGTTCATTTCTATCTATATTCACATACTTAAAAAGGGCCACCTACAACTTATAACTGTCTGAAATTGTTCATTATATTTCACTGTAAGGTGAAATATTCTATACATATACACAGATATATATATATATATTTACTATTAGTATTTTAGATAAACGTCATTACTAATATATGTAATTTTGGCTTAGAGAAGAATTTATGGTGTCATTACTATATTTAAGAATAATATGGATAAATACAATTAGCTTTTAGAAACAAACACATGTTGTTAGGCTTTACTAGAAAAGTAGTGTTAAACTTGTGAGTGGATATATTTAGGGGTTGATTGTTTCATTATGTGTTTAATTTAACTTTTAACTATTGTATGTTATAAATTTTAAATTTTTTTTATTGTATTAAGTAATCTTTCAAAATATTTCTTTTTTAATAGGTTAAAGAAAGGAAGAAAAGATTTTCTATAAAGACAAAAAAGACAAATTAATATACAATAGAAAAATTTTAAAATATTAACTGTAGCACCTATAGCACCTATAGCACCTGTACGTGTATTTGTTACAGGGCTTGAACCTAGAAATATGAGAAACATCGAACACGGAAATACATACCTAATACTTTTGACGTACAATAATAAAATACAAGGTAAAAGATTGGTTGGGCTACGTCTTTACTGGGATTCAATTAGCCACTGGGCCTTGGTCTTTACTGGGCTTGGGCTGTTACTGGGCTTAGTTTTGCAATGCGCTTAAGTTGTTGCTCGGCTTTGTTTGTCTGCGGTCGTAGCTCTATAATGCGCTTGGGTTGGTACTGGCCCTTGAGTGGTATTCACTATTCAGGAGATAACCGTCTCAAATTTTTTATATTTATATTATTATATTTACTAAGTATAGATCGTAATAATACGAAATGAATTTTAATTTTTATGAAAAAAATAAAATATTATGGTCCATGTTTTATATAGTTTATAGACATGTGATAAGGCGCGACGAATTTAACTTTTATAAATGAACAAAATATTTAGTCAATTTTTTTATATTGTGACCGGCTTTTGTAATTTAAACATTTATTTGGTTGATTTTTTTATATAGTCTATAAACCCGTTATAACCCGGGACGAATTTAATTTTAATAAATTGAGTAAAAATATTGTGACCGATTTTTTTATATAGTTTATAGACTCTTTAATTTTTATAAATAAACAAAGTATTTGGTCTTTTTTAATTTTAATATATACATCAAATATTGAAGGGGTCAAAAGTGTAATTATACGAAAGAAATTAAGATCGTTGGATCGCAAAGAGTGAAAAAGAATGAAGGGTTCAGATTACTTCGTCGTATCCTCTTTTAATTATATAAAAAGATTTTATATATAATTAAAAGTGAATACGATAAACGAATCCGAATCCTTCATTGTTTTTCACCCTTTGCAATGCAACGATCTTAATTCGTCCCACGTTATAGCGGGTCTATAAACTAAATAAAAATATCGACCAAATAAAAATAAATTCATATAAAAAATCAGTTACAATATTTTATTCATTTATAAAAATTAAATTCGTCCGGCGTTATCGCAATATAAAAAAATCGACCAAATATTTTATTCATTTATAAAAATTAAATTTGTCGTGCGTTATCACGGGTCTATAAACTATATAAAAAAATGACCACAATATTTTATAAATTTATAAATATTAAATTCGTCCGGTGTTATCGCGGGTCTATAAACTAGCAATGATCAACATTTCTTTCGTATAACTACACTTTCGGCCTTTAAATATTTGATGTATTTGTTTAAATTAGAAAAGTCGGTCAAAATATAAAAAATTGAGTAAATATTTTACTCATTTATAAAAGTTAAATTCGTCACACCTTATTGTTGATTTATAAATTATATAAAAAATGATCTCAAATCGACTACAATATTTTATTTATTTATAAAAATTAAATTAATTATTTTTACATTATTACATGTTTATGACCTAGTGTAGTAGTAAAAAAGAAATACTTACAATAGGGTGATCTAAGGATGCACCTACATTAGACACCTCTAAAGTTTACTTAAACGCTTAAAATAGAATGTTGATATTTGAAAACAAAATATTTCCAAGGCAATTTCCAAAAGTGACAGAATATGGAGGGGGGAAAGGTAAACATACTGTGCACATATGTATGGTTTATTTTGGACTTTACACATATTTAGAAGGTGCAAACAGGAAGCCAAGTGTATTTATAACTTTTAATTTGTGGGGAGAAATTGATGAAAATAAAATATCACTTAAAACTTAATTAATGAATAGTCAACGCGAGTTTTTTCAATTGTTCCCGAGAAAGCGATTTAGTTGGACGATTGGAATTTTTGAGATTTTAAACAAATTGTCCGGATCACGTTCGGCGATTTCGTGATGCATGAAGAACAACTTTTGGGTTTGACAAAAAAAAGTGGTCACCGGCAATTAACAAGGACATATGGGGAGATGTGGTTGAACCAACCTAAATAGTTGGAATTGCCGTGTTGGATTTAATATATAAGCGATTTGGTCGTTTACTTTAGAGAATTATTTTTTGAGACGATTTAATTTTGATTTTTTCAAATTATTTATTTAGGTAAATTTCTTCAATTTAAATGTACATTTTAATATATCATAATATCTGTAACACCCGTTTATTTTAAGACACATTTTTTTTTTTTTTTTTTTATATCAACAACACTTTACATTCATATATATACGAAAGATACATCATTCTTAATATTACAATCATATGTTTATCTTTCCAAAAAGACTCCCTCAATATCTGAGCATGATTCAACGGTAGTAAGTGTAAACATAGTAAGCACACCACTATTCGCACCGTGGCCCTTTCCCAAGACTTTCCTTCCCCTTGCTGGACCCACCTATAAAATAAAACAACAACGAAATGGGTAAGCCCACCGGCTTAGTAAGTAAGGGCAATACATAATCAAATCATCATTACACAATAAATTCACTTATGATCACTCAGCATAAGATAAATTTCACGGCACTGCCGCCAATCCCTTTATGACCACTCAGCATAAAGTAAATACACGGCACTGCTGCCAATCCCTTTATGACCAACCAGCATAAAGTAAGTACACGACATTGTTGCCAATCCCTTTATGACCACTCAGCATAAAGTAAATACACGGCACTGCTGTCAATCCCTTTATGACCACTCAGCATAAAGTAAATACACGGCACTGCTGCCAATCCCTTTATGACCACTCAGCATAAAGTAATTACACGGCACTGCTGCCAATCCCTTTATGACCACTCAGCATAAAGTAAATACACGGCACTGCTGCCAATCCCTTTATGACCACTCAGCATAAAGTAATTACACGGCACTGCTGCCAATCCCTTTATGACCACTCAGCATAAAGTAATTACACGGCACTGCTGCCAATCCCTTTATGACCACTCAGCATAAAGTAAATACACGGCACTGCTGCCAATCCCTTTATGACCACTCGGCATAAAGTAAATACACGGCACTGCTGCCAAACACATAAATTAACGGCACTGCTGCCAATCACATAAATTAACGGCATTATTGCCAAACACACTCAATTACTCCTGTAATCTAAATGTATTTTCCCTTCTATTTAATCCCACCCATTACTTACCTCGAAACACGCGTAATTCTGCAAACCTCTGGTCTCTCACGGCTTTAGTACAACTCTGGAGATTTGTATATCTAGAATGTCAAAAACTTATTATCAGGTTTAAAACCAAGTTTTCATATATAATTGTCTCAGTTCGCAAAGTCAACTCGTAAAAGTCAACTTGCAAAGTCAACTGGCAAAAGTCAACTAAACTCAACTGAACTCGCAAGTCAACTCGCAACTCAACTCAACTGAACTGAACTCGCAAGTCAACTCTCAGGTCAACTCGCAACTCAACTGAACTGAACTGAACTCACAAGTTAACACGCAGGTCAACTCGCAACTCAACTGAACTGAACTGAACTTGCAAGTCAACTCGCAGGTCAACTCGCAACTCAACTGAACTGAACTCGCAAGTCAACTCGCAGGTCAACTCGCAACTGAACTCAACTCGCAACTGAACTCAACTCGCAACTGAAACTCAACTCGCAACTGAACTCAACTCGCAAGTCAACTCGCAAAGTCAACTCGCAACTGAAACTCAACTCGCAACTGAACTCAACTCGCAACTGAAACTCAACTCGCAACTGAACTCAACTCGCAAGTCAACTCGCAAAGTCAACTCGCAACTGAAACTCAACTCGCAAGTCAACTCGCAAAGTCAACTCGCAACTGAAACTCAACTCGCAAGTCAACTCGCAAAGTCAACTCGCAAGTCAACTCGCAAAGTCAACTCGCAAGTCAACTCGCAAAGTCAACTCGCAGGACGAACACAGCCGACTCCAAAACCGAATTTTTTCACAATCAAAGCTCGATTTAACCAAATTAACCCGTTCAAACCTTAATAATAACATCAACTAACATAATCTTACCTTAATCACGGTTCCAATCCTTCAAATCTTCAATTTTCAACTTGAATTAGGCGTTTCTCTCTCTAAAAACTCGTTTCTCTCTCTAAAACTCGTTTCTCTCTCTAATTGAACGAAATTTGAGTCTTCTGGAAATGTTTTGAAGTATTTAGAAGAGTTTTAATATATATATAAATTGTTATTTTCACTTAAGCTCCTCAATCCTAATTAAATCCCACTTGTGACTCTAACCTTAGTGTCGTACAACTTCTAACTCGAGACATCAACAAATAGCTCGTAGGATTCATAAACTTTATTTTAAATTCCGAAATTCCTTTCAAACTTTGGGATGTTACAATATCCGAACTATATTTTATTTAAGTACCATATAAAGATACCAGTGACATCACGCAAATATCAATAAATCAGCAATCATCAATAATAATCAATAATTAATATTAATAATAATAGTAATAATAGTAAAATAAATATATCTCTACCAATTATATAAGAAGAAGCCACTAATTACTGTAAATAGCCTCAAGAAATTACACTTTAGCACCAAATAGTCTGAGAATATTAACTTACCAACTTCTTCCTCTCCTTTCCATATGTAGCGTTATCACGTCTATATTCACTCATATCCTACTAACTATCTCAGCCTCTCACATGTTCTCTCTCATTTTTTATAATTTCTCAATTGAATTAGCCGAAAAAGAGTAATAATACAATGGTTAGTTCTCGATTATTGCATTTTTCCTTCCTTTTGTTGGTTTTTGTTTATTTTTCTGGTTGTATCTACCTTTTCTTTATTCGAGTTCAGGGTGTGCGTGAACTGGATTAAAACTCATCCCTTGCATTATTTCAAGTGGCACGAGAATGGATAGGGTATTTGACAGTTGGATTTGGAAAATTTGTTAACCAGTTTTGTTTATTTCAGCTTGTCTGTAGAGGATGTTGATGCAGTTTTAAAGAATAAGATAAATGACGATGATCATACCATGTCAAGCAAAAGGTGATGAGGTAGTAAAATTAACATACTTAATAGATCAAATAGTTGATTAACATTTTTGTTATCTTTGGGTGTTATATGTACCATACGCTGCTGCAGTTGGCTAACACTAAAATTACTCTAAAAGCTTTTTCAATGAAGAAAAAATTATATGTGTAATATCTTCATGTATATATCTGATGATTTTATTTTACATTATTGTAGTTGTAGTGAAACAATGGTTCATTCTTTGTCTTGTACTAAAATATCTATCTATTTTATAAAAAGAAAGCTCTTTTTACTGTAACCAAGTTCAAAAGAAGCCACGTGAGCACAAATAATCTGGTCCTGTAGAAGTGGTTGAATTTTGAGAGTATTAATATGTTTTACAAAAAAGAAAAAAGGACTAAGATTAACAATGCGTATTTGAGTGTTTAACGTCAAATTAAATCAATAATGAATGAATGCATCTTACAACCGCTTCATAGCTAATATTTCCTGAAACGTCCAACTATTTTCTACAAGTCAAATTATAGGCTTTAATTAAGTAATAATAGTAAGATATATGAATTTTAAGCTAATATAAGGACCTAGGGATATTGGAGGAAGGTTATGGACGTTCAATGGTGAATTTTGCTGAAGGTGATGCACGTGGAAATGGAATCAGTATTAAGTCCCTAAACATCCTTAGCTCTTCGCCAACCGTCATATCATCATTAAGCTCCAATCGTAATATTGTAAGCAAAGGTGACTTGTTCATGATAAGCTTCACAAAGTCCATCTCAATATCTAAGTTACCGAAATTATCCATCTGGAATTCATCAAGACGATCCAACTTGAAGTCCGAGTAGTCTTGGAGATCAGTGAAATCCTTAACAGTATTTGGTTGAAAATGTATAGACTGTTCATTGTATGATATAAATATCAAATTAGAAAACTAACATGCTAAATTTAGAAAAGAAATATTAATACCATGTAATTGCATTATAATTCACCTTCATATAAATTCCCACTAGATTTGGGGAGCTCTTGATCAAACAAAGGGTAGACAAAAGCTCATCTTTGTTAGTTAAGCACACCTCCAAACAAAGAACTTTGAGATGGACTAGTGCGATTGGGAGTTTTCGCGGTTTAACACCTGTAACAAAGCACTTCCACATAATACCATAAAAAGATTTAGCATATATATTACACATACTTATATGAGATTCAATAACGCGCTTGCCTTAGATTTTACCTCATAATAATCCATTGAGATTGTCAAACACTCTATAGATGGTAAAGATTCAAAAAACTCAGAAAAGGGTATCTTGTCTTCTCGTGCAATATCATTTTTGTTTCCAGTCTACAAAAAGATACATTAAGTAGAATCGAAGGTCTTAATATTAAGAAGTTTCATAAACTGGCACGAATTATATTGACCATACCAAATATAATTCATCAAGGAGCGGGCAATTGGTGAGGAAACGCTTGAGCAACTTGCCATTGATCTCAACATCTTGAAACACCAGACACCTCAGCATACTAAATCCATTAAATGTTAATGGAGGGGAAAATTCACAATTTCTAATCTGTATAACTTCTAACTTTTGCAATGAGAAAAACGAGTCGGGTAGCTTGTAATGGTTGGTTGAATAGTTCGCTAAGTCGAAACGCCCCAAAGTATTTATCTCTGAAAGATAAAGAATTACCTGGTCGATCTCGGAATTCATTTCTACATCAAAATACCAAGTAAAATCCAATAGCGGACTTGTGAGTAGTAGCAAAACATGAAAGATAGCATTCTCAAGTTTAAGTTTCATGATTTTTTTGTCATAAGTTGATCTTTCAAACAATTTTTCATCAATTTGCAGCCTATGAATGCTCGTCCATTTATACCTCCACTTCTTTGACAAGATGCTTGTCCTTACTGCGTCTTTGATTGGCAGAAAACTTAATATGCATCCTGTTATTTCTCGAGGAAGGGTGCTAATTATATCCGAACTTAAGCATTGAACTTCCATCAGATCTTTTCTTTCTAACCTGTTGATGCTTCACAAGAATGCAATGTACAATGGAAAGTCAAATAAATATTATTTTTTATTGCATAGCATTATTTATTGATAGTAACAGTGCATATATACACTAATAATGCATAATGTACAATGCTATAATTTTGAGTCTTTGACATCATTAATGATCATAATAAACTTTTGAGCTTAATCTTTAGCAACGACAATGATTTTATCAATACAAATCAATCATTTAGGTTCTGTTAGGTCTCATATATAAATTTTGAGTGTTCGAGATTGCGGTTCATAATTTATGATTTTATCAATACAAATCAATTATTTATGATTTTTATTATCTTTTATTATAAAGAATAGAATAGATAGATTACATGAGCTTAACGGAGTGCTCGATATTGCGGTTCAAAATGAACACATTGTGATGATGAGTTCACTTTGAGTTTAGTTCTTTCGTTCAATACATTATTGCTTTTAATTATTGTGTATATATATATATATTTTATATTTATATTATACTAATATAATTAATATATTAGATTAGATACCTACTTTTGTTGCAAAATATTATGCAGGAAAGAAAAGATGGTCATCAACACGATGAAGTGCAAGATTTGTGGATGAACAGTGATACAAACTATTTGGTTTCACATGATATTCGATATATATGTATTTGATTTCTGTAATGGCGAGAAACACGAATAAGTAAATTATATTAGCTCACACCGAGTTACACCTCCTAACACAGTTAATGGTCATTCGTTCATATTGCATCTAACATTTAGATAAAAATTAAATTCGTCCGGCGTTATCGTAGGTCTATAAACTAGCAATGATCAACATTTATTTCGTAAAATTACATTTTCGACCCTTAAATATTTGATGTATTTATTTAAATTAAAAAAGTCGGTCACAATACAATTAATCGACTAAAAATTTTATTCATTTATAAAAGTTAAATTCGTAGCACTTATCGTGGGTCTATAAACTATATAAAAAAACTTATCGTGGGTCTATAAACTATAAAAAATGGTCCCAAATCAATTACAATATTTTTTTCATTTATAAAATTCAAATTCATCCTACCTTATTACGGTTCATTACCTAGTATAATAGTAAAAAATAAATGGGTGATCTAAGGATGCACCTATATTGTACACCTCTAAAGTTTACTTAAACGTTAAAAATAGAATGTGGATATTTGAAAACATAATACTTACAAGGCAATTTCCGAAAGTGACAGAATATGGAGGGGGAAATGGTTAACATATTGTGCGCTAATGTTCGATATAATTGGGGCTGGTCGTTATTTATAACGTCAAACTATTAGAACCCTAGAATATAAATTGGATAATTAACTAATACGATGAAATGAAAAATAAACAAAAGTCTCAACGATTAAACATTATAAGTTAGAATACGTACATGGGGTTTGGAGGCAAAGTAACCGACATCAATTAGAAGATTTGCAATTGAGGCGTTGTGTTTTTGGTGAGGGCACTTTTCCTTCGTAATGCATGCAAGCTAACGAAAAGGACGGGTTTTTCATAGAAACCTTCAATAAAATTTTGGTAGATTGTAAATGACCAGGGACTTTGTGTCGGAATCGTTAAAATCTTCATTCACATTATTTAGTTGTGATGGGAATTTTATTTTATGTGAGACATTATTATCACGAAAAATTATCCAAATAAACAATTCAAACAAAATTTAAAATTAAATTGTGTCAGAAATAATTTTTGAAAATAAACGACCTAATCACCTAAATGTTAAATAGTAAACGGAGATTTCGACTATTTAGGTTGGTCCAACCATATCTCGCCACGCGTCCCTTGTTAATCGCCGGTGACCACCTTTCTCATTAAACATAAAAATTGTTCTACACGCATCATGAGATCTCCGAAAAGAAAAGCAAAGCCTGTGATCCGGCGATTTGTTTAAAATCTCAAAAGTTGTGAGATCTTATTAAGTAAATAGAAGACAAATTGTGAGGATTGGAAAATAGCACATATGTATGGTTTATTTTGGACTTTACACATATTTAGAAGGTACAAACAGGAAGCCAAGTGTATTTATAACTTTTAATTTGTGGGGAGAAATTGATGAAAATAAAATATCACTTAAACTTAGTTAATGAATAGTCAACGCGAGTTTTTTCAATTGTTCCCGAGAAATAAGCGATTTAGTTGGACGATTGTGAATTTTTGAGATTTTAAACAAATCGCCCGGATCGCGTTCGGCGATTTCGTGATGCATGAAGAACAACTTTTGTGTTTGATATTAAAGGTGGTCACCAGCAATTAACAAGGACACGTGGGGAGATGTGGTTGGACCAACCTAAATAGCTGGAATTGCCGTATTGGATTTAATATATAGGCGATTTGGTCGTTTATTTTAGAGAATTATTTTTTCAGACGATTTAATTTATATTTTTTAAAATTGTTTATTTAGGTAAATTTCTCCAATTTAAATGTACGGTTTAATATATCCTGATATCCGAACTATATTTTATTTATGGAGTACCACATAAAGATATCGTAGAACAAGGACAATATGTTCATAAATACGATATAAGAATGAATGTCCTTTGGTTTCAGCCAACTTATGAATATCGTTCTAAAGTTACAATTTTGAACAAATAGCTTATGTATAATTTCAATTTCAAACATCAATCAAATAATTGACAATTAGCTATCAAAATTCAAAATTCATAAGCATCTGAGACTCTTGATTCAAGACAATCAAGCCCCTAGTTAGAAATAGAAATCAAAACCCAAATTTCATAAACATCAAACCCGAAACCCATAATATATGTGAAATCATGAAACGAACAGGATTTGTGTGGGCAAAAGAAGTAAGATTATAATAATCCACCGCTGCAAATATATTACCTAGAAGTAGGTTCCATACAAAGGACATATATAGCGAACATTATATCGAGAATGATGATGTCTATTTTCCATCCAATTACAAATACATAACATCCATTTGGTAGGCTCAATTTTGATAACATACATAAATTTGCTACGGATTCAATTTTTATGACAAATACATATCCCAATTTTTACATTCCATCAAATCTCCGGCTGAATTTACGGACATAGATATTCTTATTCGATGCATTTCCTCCTAATTTAGTAGCTCCCTTCATGAATGTCATTAGCAATTCATATCTTTCTTGTATCAAGTTAAGAAACAAAAAGATAAAATTAAATATTAGCTACTATTCTACAAATCTCTCATTTAGAAATCTATAACTTTTTTCTTCCTTTCATCGATCAGCTGCCTATTTGGCTAGATACAAAATATTTTGTATGTTGGCTAAATAAACAGACCTTACAACATGGTACATGAATTTTGCTCAATAATACAAATGTTCCACCAGATGATGAAGAAACTAACCTTGAGTCCGCTGGTAATTCATCGAGCTGCATCAAAGTATGCCCCCCAATATTCTTTCGTTCCCGTAATTGTAGTTTTCGTGCCTCTCCTAATCTTCTATCTTCATCATATCCTATCACATTAAAGTATTTGCAAATTGAAGAAAAATGAAATAAGTACTCCAAACCTTTTCAATTTAATCATTATAATTTGTAAAAATAACTTAAGTACCAAAATTGCCACTTTTGATGAATATTTATCCAGATAAAGATGTAACATCCTAAGAACATATCAATCAAGAAAATGTTTATGTAGTAAGTTCTTGTTATTACAAAGGACTAAGAATGTTAATTAAATGTGAACTTTGAAAGTTACTATAATTCAGGGTTTATTATGACATAAGTACCAAAGATTAGATATGTGTTATTTAATTTCTGCCACAAACACATACGTGATTAAAAACACCAATTTAGCTTCTTTATACGTGGCTGAAATTGTACATTTCCTCTTGTATATAGGTAGGAGTCTGTGATAGAAATAAAACACACCACAAATTACAGTAAAAATAAGTAACAGTGGGTGAAATTGAGCAAAGAAGTGACGACTCAGAATTTGGCTTAAAGTAGCAATAAGGTATAATCTTCTACCCATTCTTTGAATTAGATACATGATTATGTTCGATTTTCAGTCCTTAGTATGAAGGTCCAACTAATTTGAGTCCATTGTTGTGTTCCATTGTCCAAATGTAAAGTTCGTTTGTCTTTAAGTGACTTTGAACGTAAATCACAAAAACTAGAAATTGGAACGATATGTACGGTTTTAAATGTCTACTTTTATACAGAGATGTTAGATATATATATACACTTGTAATAATCAACTTTTAATTTCGAAAAAAAATGATGTAGAAATGATCGATTTATAGTCTTAATCATTCAGTTTATAAGTTACCAAAAACGTGTACTGAAACATTAAAACTAAAGCAATGCAGTTTCTTTTAAGCACTGAGATTTATGTTGAAGGTTCATTTTATGTATTCAAGTAAAACATAGATTTTTATTTCGTGAAAAACGATTGAGAAATGATCATGAAATTACCAAGAAATTTCCCCTGTTGCAGCTGCGTTCGATCAGGAAGAAGAAGGCCAGTTGGGCTGATTTATGGGACTGCCTTACTGGCCAGCAGCAAAGCAGGCTAAGCCCAAGTATGTTTGGCTTGGCATGGTGATGCATGATCTATTTGTGGACTGGTTAGTTTTGGGCCAGCTTTTATGACTTGTGGCCTGTGATTTTTGGGCTGTCAAATGCCATCAAATTTAGTCCACAATCATTCAATAACTATTATTGTAACATGTAATTGATGTTTATAAAATATGCAAGGTTTATCATTACGGTATCATATATTTTTATACATTTTGTGTTAATATTAGTGATTCTAAAAGATATTTTTTAAAAGTTTAGTTTTATAAATGTTTTAAGTATTTTCTTTATAAATGATTAATTATTAGTTATGAAGTTTCTTTTAAATATAAATATTGTTCTATATTTCAGTTAAGTTAATTGTTTATGATAACTGTGAAGTTTTGTTATATACAAGAAAATTATTATTTTCATACAAATTACAAAAGAACATATATTATATTATTTGAATAAATCTTAATCCAAAAGATTTACAAAGTCATATTATGGTCATTCTAAATGCAAACAACAAATTTTAAAGATTTGGACAAACTTTGGACTATAGAAAGGACTTTGGACACTTATAGTATGAATGGTCGGACTTTAGTATTAATATACATGTACGTTGAGTTATGGTGACTGATATAAGTAATATTGAAATATAGGTAAATCTGTGAGATAAAAAAAGAGTAAATTTGCAGAGCAATCAAGTGAGTTCACGCTACTTATATAATTGGGATACATGTTGAATTACAGTTTTTTTTTATATAAATATTATTATTATTATTAAATGTTATTATTATTCATGCTTAAATAATGCATTAGAATCATCTTGTTGTTCCTCGCATGTGTAGCGGACAATTATGAAAGACGGTCCAGGTTATATCCAATGGCAGATCCTGCAATAAACATAAAGGATTATTTGTATGAAACAACAAAGGGGAACCATGGATTCTAAAAACTCCCAACACATTCAATAATTTTTCATCTATTATTTATAAGGGTACCTTGAGCAATGTCCCGATTTAATGAATATTTCTATAAAACTCAACATTTGAAATAACTGTATGAAAAATAGAATCAAGCTCAATAGTTAACTTCACCAAAAAATCAGCTGCTGAGTTACATGTCTTTAAGCATCGTGAGCTTTCAGTCTACTACAACACATGCACCATGTTTATTTTGTTGTTAATATATATATATATATATTTATATTATATATATATCTATCATAATGGCAAGAATTTTTTAATTTTAGCACACATCTATGTAAACTTTACAAAGATAGGTGTGCAACGATAGGTGAGAAGATGCCAGAGTTTTCATGTGATATATACTTAACATGTAGTATTAATAATGAGTTAGAATATTACGATATAAAAAAATCAGTTTATTAATTTATTATGACTAAATCACCTCGATGGTCTAAAATCAGCAACCACTAAATCACCATCTTTGGATCAACAATCTCATTAACTTCAAGCTGCAATTGGAGAAATTTGATCTTATATATTATATATTATACCATTATATAATTCATCTTGGACAACGATAAATAAGGAAAATATTTTGACCTGTAAGATATATATTTAAACCCATTTGACCAGAAAGTGATCAATTATAATCCAAGTTGTCCCATTCATAAGCACAAATGTCAAATCTTTTTATCATGTGGTATGCATCAAATATCAAATACAAACAACGTAAGTGTCAAAGCTTACAATTAACTGGCATTTACCAAGTGATGCCTCGACCATATCAAGTGACAGCTATGAAACCTGAAACAAATTGAAATTAAGTTGTACTTAAATCCCCATCAAAATACAACCAAATCTATCTATTATCTCATAATTAGAAAGACACCATAATATACCCTATATGACTATCCCCTGCACCAAATCTAATTACATCAGGTTATCTAGCTTTGATAATAGATTATCACATGATCAGTTAAATACATGTATATGGAAACATATGCATAAGAATAGAAGAGCTGAGAGAGGTTATATCACATGATCTTTACAACCCTTAAAAGTTAAAACTATTTCATTATTAAGTTGAAAAATAGTAACTTAAAAATCACAATAAAAGCCTTCAAATGCAGGTCAAAATATCCTAATTTTTTTTATTTTTTATAAAAGCAACAATATAAATTAGTTGATAGCATAAGATAGTAGAAATCATACCATACTGAAATACAAATCGTATCAAAAGTATGAGTTATTGAAATCATCTAACATTCATCAACCATACAATACCAAACCGAATTAAAATAAAGATTAATATTATCTTCTCGTTGAGGATGAATCACTAAGAAAAAGAATTAAAACTAAGAAAGAAATTAAATTCACAACTTCAAAATTAGGGTTACAAAAAGTAAATTACACCTATTGACCGATCAAACAAATCATGTTAACATCAAATTATAAAACAAATAATATTAAATCAATATGTATAACTTGATTTGGCTTATGGATTGAAAGAGATGCAATAATAATTCTATCTTCAGTCGCTTAATTTTGAATGATCAAAACAATCGGTGTATAAGAATTTAGAATCGAAGGAGAGAGTAGGAGGCGCAATTGAAGCAGTGAGGATTTAAATTATAATTTTGAATTGAATGAAATAATTAACTAATATAACTCAAATTTATTCTCACGGATTCTAAAATTAAACATGGTAATTAGCTATTCTCTTTGGAGTTTTTTTTTTTGAAAGTATATGTATGTATTGTTTAATTTGGATTAAATCAAAACATGAAAATTTTGGATTTATGAAAGGGAGTTATGTAAATTGGTAGATGACTGATCGATGAGAGAGAGACTATTATGAGGTAATCAATTTGACTATTCAAATTAATTGTTAGATTAGTATAAATTGACTTGTATCAAAGGGCCCATATCTAATTATAAAAAAGAAAGTCTATCTTGTTACCTCATTTTAGTTTTCTTTTAAAATAGTAAAAAGATATGTTCTCAAATTTTATTTTATTTAATTAAAATAAATCACTAACTTGATAGCATTGGCTATCTTTTCTTTTTTTCATCTTATGCTTTCTACTTTGAACCCTAATTTCACCCCTATACAAATAATTTGATAAATGATTATCAATTTTAAATTGAAAATAAGGGTTAAAAGTTATAGCCGTTTAAATGTAGTCATTTTTTATTACTTATTATTTTTTATTTCTTTTATTAAACCATAACATGACCGTTATAAAATATAAAGGAATCAACATTCACCGGCGGACGCTGTTACGGAACACCGTCCAACAGGGTTCCCGGTAAAAAACGGCGACAAAGAAATTCCCATTCCATATGCTCTAACAATTTATTTCTAAAATACAACAATTCGACATGTCTTATAACTTTTATACAGGCTTAAATGATAAGTTGGACAATCATATTCATTGGAAAATCATACTTATAGAGGAAGGGAGAAGTTATTATTTTTTATATAGTTATATATAGAGTATTTAACTTTTTCTCTTAAATTTTTGAAGACTCAATTATTTTATATCTAGCTATTAACTAGTCTTCTTCATTATAGATTTATTTTTTCCAATATTTAATACGAGTCAAACTAATATATTAACGTCGTTGATTCATGATGATTCATCCATGGATAAAAATAAAAGATGATGTTACATTTGTTAAGGTTTACTAATGTTTATAGCTTCTATTTTACTTACAGTGAGCAAATATTTTGCTATTCCGTTAAATGGATGCATAGGAACATTTGGGAGACGAGTGTTTTCAAAATTGACTATTTTGTTACTTATATATGTTCTCTAAATTAATATAATTTAAATTAATTACTAACTTGATAGCATTGGTATTTGTTAAAATCCGTATACTTCTTTTCTAACTATCGACTTATTATTCATTTTTAAAATCTCATAAAAAAATCAAATCAATAATTACGAAATATTTGGATATCTTAAATCTTAAATCATAATTATGTAATGCGTTTCCGTTACGACGCCGTGAACTTTACTCACAAAAACCATCTTATGGTTTCTCCTTTTTTAACCCAAAAAAAATCCGAACCCTAATTTCACCCCGTATACAAATCATCTGATAAATCATTATCAATTTTAATTTTAACGATCGTCCCGTGTAGTTTTATCACAAGTGCTACAACGTCGTAATAAGGCGAGAAAACATCCCTAAGAATAACGGATTTCAAGGATCCCCTAATAGGTATATCTTCTATATGTCTGTATCGCACTTCCCTTACAAATTAGGATTACATATCTAAATAATGCTGCAGATTTTAAGTTCGGGATGTATATATCTTTTCAATTGAAGTATGTTATTAACAATTTTGCAACGTATACACAATGAAACCCTAGCTACTATGCCTTAGTTGTTTCTGTGTTCATCTCGCTGATAGTGTATCAGGTAGGGCGTACCTTTAGACGAATAATATTAAATAAAGGAAGTGATGAGTGCATTGCTGTCCTCGTTTGTTGTAGAAAGTGTGCTTGGTTGCACATCCTTTATTTTCAAGTAAAATGACTTTAGATAGCAAGGATAGTCGATGAATAATAAAATGGCGGTATAAAAATGCATTGATGATTAGGGTGTATAATGAGGCCTGTTTACTAATTCCGTATTTTTTTATTCGTTGGTTGTTGTAGTTGTTTGAGTAGCTGGTTTATGGTTTTAGAGTTCAATTGTGCGAAGACATTTTTGACTGTTGAATATGTCCAGATGTGATCTTGGTTTTATGAGAGCAATAGACTAAATAAAGTGCTATTCCGTGTTGGTTTAAAACTATGATTTTAATTGATATCCAACAAAAATCTGGTATTCTCCTAATCCAAATCGAAGGGACATTAATATCTTCTTATGCACATACTTACGAAGGATCACGTGATTAAAATATTATTCCATTTATCAGTGCTACTGGAATTGCACTCCAGAAGTGTTCCATATATTATATATTTACTTGTATTAACCATTTCATTAGCTATGTATCCATAATGCGTTGGAGATGATATCCTTGTAACTTTCCAGTCACTTTAATTTACGTTTTTTACACGCCTCATCAAGTGTCCTCTTGCCATTATGCAAGTATTTTGTTTCTTTGCAGGTTAAACTTTCTCATTACAAGCAAGATGATGGAACACCCCGATGACGATTCTCATGGTGCTGGTGAAAGCCAGAGCAAGCAAGATGATGAGGTACAGAGATTGGTGTAGAAAGTGTACATTTTCTTTTGTAATAAGGTGAAGAGTGGTTGGTCATGCATCTGTAGATTGGTGGATTGTGATGTGCTTGTCATGCATCTGTTATACAAGATTTGATGAGACGGATCATGTTTTTCTATATTAATTTTGAGTATGCAAGTCATTGATGTCCACTTCTGAACTCTGCTTTTTTTTTTTTGTGCAGGGATCTCGTCGTGAAGAGTTAAAGAAGTCGTTAGTAGCAAAGTTGGTGCTCCGTCAGAGTAATTCGAATCCTGAAAGGCCTGGTTAGTAGTCATTCAAAAGAAAACATTTGTTAAGTTCTACATGATTTTGAATATTAGACGGTTTACGTTGTCATGACCACGTCAGGAGCTTCCATAATTGATTTAAAAGGTTACTTATTTTTTGCACCAGACTCAGGTGCTCTACGGACATTGGATTCAAGCATCAAGCGCAATACAGCAGTTATTAAAAAACTTAAGCAGATCAATGAAGAACAGCGTGAAAGTTTGATGGATGAGTTAAGAAATGTCAACTTAAGTAAATTTGTTAGTGAAGCAGTGGCTGCAATTTGTGATGCCAAGTTAAAAAGTTCGGACATACAGGCTGCGGTTCAGGTAATTACCAGACTGCCTTTTAATTATTATATTTCAGAACCCTTCACTTGTACATCACTTACTTTATTACATTTTTATTATTTGTTTGCCTGTAATTATTACATTTTTATTATTTGTTTGCCTGTAATTAGGTGTGTTCATTGCTTCATCAAAGATACAAAGACTTTTCTCCAACGTTGGTCCAGGGCCTCATGAAAGCTTTCTTCCCTGGGAAATCTGCAGAGGATGTAGATGCTGACAGGAACTTAAAGGCCTTGAAGAAACGCAGTGCTTTAAAACTTCTGCTGGAACTTTTTTTTGATGGAGTCATTGAAGATACTGGCGTTTTGGTGACCATAATTAAGGATCTTGCCAGCTTAGAACACCTAAAAGATAGAGATGCAGCCCATACAAATTTATCTCTTCTTGCTAGTTTTGCTCGACAGGCAAGGTACTTTATAGGCCTTCCGCATCCTGGAGAAGAGCTTGTTGAAGAGGTGCGTTCTTTAACATCCTGCAACTTATTTTCTTGATATCAGATATAAGTTTGAAGAAAATGAGAGCTGTATATCTAATTTTCTACTACTTATTATCTTTTTTGTGTCTGTTGTATTCTTCCATTGTAGTTTTTTAAGGGGCTAAATATCACCGCAGACCATAAGAAGGCGTTCAAAAAGGCATTTCATACATATTATGATGCTGCAGTGGAACTACTACGGTCTGAACACAGTGTAAGTATTCAGATACGTATTTACAGTGGGGATCATTTACAGTTTATCATTAATATCTACTAGACTCTGTAGATTTGGTCACTTGTTTAATTAGTTTATTGCTTTTTTGTCCATTTGTGTTGCCTTAACTTCCCAATGAAGTCACTCCGTCAGTTGGAACAAGAAAATGCAAAAATCCTAAATGCCAAAGGTGAGCTCAGCGAGGAAAATGCTTCTTCATATGAAAAACTACGGAAGTCATATGACCAGCTGTATCGAGGTGTATCTGCGTAAGTTCATGTTGTTTTACCTTCATATTTTTTTTGGGCCTGTATTAATAAAATAGAAAGGGAAAAATATTTAGATTATAATCTATTCCTATCTTTATTCCTTAAGATCTCTGGCTTTAGGGCACATATATGATTCCTTTAAAATATTGGTGAGATAGTTTAGCAGAAGCCCTTGATATGCAACCACCTGTGATGCCTGAGGATGGTCACACAAGACTCACAACAGGTGATGATATATCATCTCCTGGTACTGGAAAAGAGTCTTCTGTTGCTGAAGCATTGTGGGATGATGAAGATACCAGAAGCTTTTATGAAAATCTGCCAGATCTCAGGTTTGTAGAAATTAGAACAGATATGCAAATCGTCAATAATTTTAAGCCACAAAGTGTTGATGCATTTTGATATTGTTTTCAGAGCATTTGTTCCTGCTGTATTATTGGGAGAAGCAGAGCAGAAAGTGAGCGATCAAGCATTAAAAGCACAAGATCAACTAAATGTAAGTACCTTTTAGCAAACCTGACATTAATAAACCATTTCATGTTAACATACTTTTTCTCATTTGACATCCAAAGCTCTCAACAAAGTTATCACTTATGCAGGATTCAGTACCTGAGACCGATCAAAGTCACATTACTCATAATGACGCTGGAGAGACTTCTGTTGACGCTGCGGTTTTGCCAGACCGCAAAAGTGAAAAAAAGAAAGACGAAGATGAAAAAGATAAAGGAAGTACAAAGGAGTTGGACAAAGATAAAGGGAAAGAGAAAGAGAAAGATGATGAAACAAAGGCCGAAATTGAAAAGGAGAAGCTTCGAGGTCCTGAAGGAACAAACTTGGATGGTTTATTGCAAAGGCTTCCTGGTTGTGTGAGCCGTGACCTAATTGACCAGTTAACTGTAATTTTCTCTCTTGATAATTTTCTCGTTGAGAGCTGTCAAGTTGCATGCTTCAACATGTTTGAATGTAATTTCAGGTGGAGTTTTGCTATCTAAATTCAAAATCTTCCCGCAAAAAGCTTGTACGAGCTTTGTTTAATGTGCCTAGGACATCTTTGGAACTGTTACCTTACTACTCGCGCATGGTTGCCACACTATCAACATGTATGAAGGATGTACCTTCAATGCTTTTGCAGTTGTTAGAAGAAGAGTTCAACTTCTTGATCAATAAAAAGGTTTTACTGTTTGTTTAAAGTGCGTTCTCTAATGTAGCTATAGGTCTGTATCTATAATTTAGCATTGTTAATGCATTTCAGGATCAAATCAACATCGAATCGAAGATAAGGAATATTCGTTTTATTGGAGAGCTTTGCAAATTCAAGATGGCACCAGCTGGTCTCATTTTCAGTTGTCTGAAGGTAAAGAGTTCTCTTTCATACAACTCATTTCAACATCTCAATAAAATACCTTTAGTGCGTCATTACGAACTGATATAGTTATATCTTTCTGATGATTCAAGTTATTTTTTGTCAGGCATGTTTAGATGACTTTAGCCATCATAACATAGATGTTGCCTGCAATCTTCTTGAGACATGTGGCAGATACCTTTACCGTTACCCTGATACTAATGTACGTATGGCAAACATGTTAGAGATCTTGATGCGCCTGAAAAATGTAAAAAATTTGGATCCTCGGCACAGTACGCTTGTTGAGAATGCCTATTACTTATGCAAACCACCTGAGCGATCTGCACGAGTCTCTAAAGTCCGTCCTCCTTTGCATCAGGTATTATTTATTCTAAGAATATGCGATTTTTATGTTCTGTATGAAGTTGCTGTTCGATTCACTTCTCATGTGATAATTTATGCAGTATATCAGAAAGCTACTTTTCTCGGACCTTGACAAGTCATCAATTGAGCAAGTGCTGAGACAACTCCGTAAGCTACCTTGGAGTGAATGTGAACCCTATCTTGTAAAGTGTTTTTTGAAGGTTCATAAAGGAAAATATGGTCAAATTCACTTGATTGCTTCACTGACTGCTGGATTGAGTCGGTACCATGATGAATTTGCAGTTGCTGTAGTTGATGAGGTTGGTTCTGAATATTATATTTTTGTTATTCTTGTTCTTATTATTTATTAATAATAATAGTATTTTTAGTATTATTATTAGTACTTAGATTAGAAATTGTATAAATTTTGGTGTGCACTGATTGGTGAAAATGCATTTTGTTGTTTCTAAGTATATGGGCTTGTTCTTTTCCAGGTTTTGGAGGAAATCCGGCTAGGATTGGAGATAAATGAATATGGGATGCAGCAACGCCGGATTGCTCATATGCGGTTTTTAGGCGAGCTATACAATTATGAACATGTGGATTCTTCTGTTGTTTTTGATACACTGTACCTGATTCTCGGTTTTGGTCATGGGACAGAAGAGGTACAAGTGAAATTTTTGACGTGGTTACTGCCTGTATTTTAGCTGTTATTGACCGTTTTGTCATTTTCTGATTTCTTGTGTTTCCATATCTCTTCTTTTAGCAAGATGTGCTTGATCCACCTGAAGATTGCTTTCGAATCAGGATGATTATCACACTCCTTGAAACCTGTGGGCACTACTTTGGTCGAGGTTCATCAAAGAGGAAGCTGGATCGGTTCTTGATTCATTTCCAAAGATACATACTCAGCAAAGGACCACTGCCTCTCGATATTGAATTTGATTTGCAGGTTAGTATAAACTTGCCATTTTAGAATTTGATAAACTTCATAGATCATGGTGTACTTGATACTTGAAGCATTTGCAGGACTTATTTGCTGACTTACGCCCCAACATGACTCGCTATTCAACCATTGAAGAAGTTGATGCTGCTTTAGTTCAGCTTGAGGAGCATGAGCTCACGGTTTCTACTGACAAGGTCAGTGGCGAGAAGCAGGAAAAGCCCACTAGCATGTCAGCATTTGGGAGCTCCTCGGTGAATGGTCAAGTTCTTGCTAATGGTATTGAAGAAAATGGCAGGACCCATGAAGGGGAATCCGATAGTGCATCACAGGGTAGCACAATGGATCCAGATGGGAATGATGATGAGGAAGAGCTTGATGATGATGCATGTGACAGTGATGATGATTATGCTGAAAGGGATGGTCAGGCTTCTGACGAGGATGATGAAATCCATGTTAGGCAGAAAGTAATGTTAGTTGACCCTGAGGAAGAAGCTGATTTTGACCGAGAATTTAGAGCTCTAATGCAGGTATATTGATTTTCTTCATTCGATTGATGGATATCTTATCTTTTAGCATAACATCTCACGTTGTATAAATTATGCAGGAAAGCTTGGATTCAAGGAAGCTGGAATTGCGTGCCCGGCCTACACTAAACATGATGATACCAATGAATGTCTTTGAGGGGCCCACAAGAGATCACCATGGAAGGGTTAGTGAGGGAGAAAGTGGCGATGAGGGGGTAGACTACGAGTCTGGAGGACGCAAGGAGGTGCAGGTCAAAGTTCTGGTCAAACGAGGAAGCAAACAACAAACGAAGCAGATGCTCATACCCAGCGACTGCTCACTTGTGCAGAGCACAAAACAGAAAGAAGCAGCAGAGTTGGAAGAGAAACAAGATATCAAGAGGCTGGTCTTGGAATACAATGATAGGGAAGAGGAAGAACTTAATGCATTAGGGAATCTTCCGGTGGGTTGGAGTCAAAGTGGTGGTGGCAGAGTAGTCTACAGAGGCCACTCATGGGAAGGTTATGGCGGGAGGTCTGGTTCCCGCCAGAGATACCCGCATCAGACAGGCGGTGGATACTATTATAGCCGAAGAAAGTGAGTGTTCAATGAACTTTCACGTTTCAGTGAAATGTCTACAGGTTTGTCAACCTACAAAGAAGACCTAGGCATATCTAATCGCTAAACCAATTGGCGCTGTGTTATAATCAGGATGTCTATCATACCATGAGATCGGGGTTATAGCTGGTAGTTGTGCTCTTATGGGCTTTATGGTCAAGTCTTTTAGGTGTATATTTTGTCAATATATGACGCCTGTATGTAGGTTATGAGCAAATGAAGAAAGGGTTGGAATGTTTATAATCATATTTTGGTTGGATATGAGTAGATGTACCATCCATCGACACCAAAGGTCTTTGCTGGCTAGATGGATACATAAACTAGTCAATCTTAATATGGGTCAGGTTGACCTGCACGTGTTTTTGTCCATAATGCGCAAATTATGAATACAAAAACGGTATTGTTGCAATAAAACTTCATACCTTTGACAAACGATTTAGAATGTTGTAGGCGTTACATAACATTTTTGGTCACATTGTTCGATTGAATGAACACTTGCACACCTCTAGTTAATGGAATGTCAATGTGATAAGACCTCACAATTTGGAACACAGGAAAGTAATGTCATGTGTATGTCTTGAAATTGTTCATCTTGTTTTCCTTTTATGTAAAGAACACAATTTTGTGTGTTCTTTTCATTATATGTAACACGTGAAACGTGTGAAGTTTATGTAAGTACTGAATTTGAACACCGTGTTTTCTTGGTTTATGAATAGACTTATTTGGCCTAGATGGGAACTGGGGCTGATTGAGAAGTTGGTGGGGGTATAGGTAATTCGAGGAATCTGCAAGAAAAACATGGGTAAAATTGGAAATGAAAAGAATAAATATTGTTTGATTAAAAAATGAAGACTGAAAGATGAAAAAGAGACCACGTATTCTACAATGTCCACCATTAGATGCCCATACCGTCCTTCAACAACCGAAACGAAAGCTTTAAAGACACGTGATAACTTGTATTTGGGACAAGTCTCATGCTATGAATATTTTATATATTATAACACAAAAATCTATGTGTTATCGTTTCCTCCATATAATATAGTTATAGTTATAGTTATTATGTTAAAACTATTGTATTACAAAATATGGATGGATGACAGTTTGCTCCTCAAATAAAAACTATAAAAATGAACCATGTCGCTATATTGTAAGAATATTTTATTAAAGAAATTGTTTTACATATTATATTTGCATTCAACTTATCTGTCTATAATACAAGTATGCGGTATTTAAAACTCACCACTAACATATACCATTGAAATAACTATTTAATATAAGTAATATTTTACTTCGAGTATGGGCTAGGTATCCTATGCAAATGGTTTAGGTATATTCTTACTTTTGTTTCTTAATCTCATAAATATATACGGAATAAAAAAATAAAAAATAGCTATATAACTTTTTTTTATTTAAACGCAAAGATATTATAAATCACACGGCAAAAAGAATAAAACCTTGATTCAAGGTAGCCGAATGACGGATTTTTACTAAGCTTTGTTGAAAAAAGTTGCAAACTTCAGTTTCGAAACTTTACTCTTAACTTAGTTTAGTCAGAAGAACTTAGAACGGCGGTAGCAGGGATTTCAAAAAAGAAAACTCGCACAAAAACAAAATAGATCAGTAACTATTTAATAAATTGAATAAATATTTAATATTCTAATATTCTATTATTAACTGACCATCATAAAATCCAATGTCTCAAATGAGATTTGTTTGTTTCGTTGTTCTTTAATGTAAAAAATCCAATAAATTAATTAAACTTAAGATTGATTGATACTAACAACATAGGGAATGAAGTGTGTAGACTCCAAGGTATCAGTTTTCGTACACAAAAGTACAAAAGAAAACATTTAGAAATAAGCCATTTTCAACATATTCAACCAACGTAAAACTCAAAGCCGACACTTTGACTTTCCAGTTTTGGGCAAGCAGTTTCTTTTACATTAGTTAAACTTATGGTTTTATCTAGATGCTTAATAAATAAGCAAAAATAAATATAAAAAACTATATTTACAGAGGTAACTGTAGAGGTGGTTGGTGTTATAGTATAAAAACATAATAATTTGTCTTTCGTCTAAAAGGAAAATTATTCAAAGAAAAATATATGATATGTCTAATTATACAAAAAGAGATAAAAATATAATATATAAATTACAACGGGATTAACAATAAATCACTAGTTTTTCTGACATGCCCAAAAATAAAGGACGATGTATTCTACTACAAATATTTGGTGGCAAAAAAATTTGATAATCGGCAACTTCAACCGGTTCATTATTGACTATCTATCTATAATATGGAGGGCATACCTGACTCACTCAGCGGTTGTGGCTATGGAGGTGCCAGGGCTTGAACCCCCGACCTTCTGCTTATTTGGTGGCAAAGATACCCCCACCTATTACCAACTGAGTTACGCGCCATTAGCATTCTACCGCAAATATCCTTATCCTATTTGTTTTAATTCCATACTATACGAATCTATTAGTGCTAAAAAATAAACTAATATTCGTTATGGTAGATAAAATTTAGATCTTCATTCTGGATATATATATATATATATAGGGTGAGGATCAATGGGGAAGCAAAAAAATTAGGGAAGGAGGGAAGCAAATCTCAACCATTGATTTCATCATAAATGAATTTTAAAAATTACAAAAAGTTTCAAAATTTAACATTCATCATCAATGAATGTTAAAAACGTTTTTTAATAAAAAAAATTAAGGGCTAAGATTTACTTCACTCCTTCCCCAAATTTTTTTGCTTCCCTATAGATCCTTCCTATATATATAAATGTATATATATATTAATTATTTATTTTTGCAAACAAAATATCACTTCCATTTATTTAGTACATTTTGTGAGTCATGTGATAAGGCTTTTTTTAAGGAATATTTGTACTTTGTGATAGCCTATACTATATTATATGGTTCCATTAGAAATTAATGGAGGTTGGTATGAGGAAACTTATGAAAGAAAGACGAGACGAAATCCATCAATTCGTAAATAAAGACCACCAACAAATCAATAATCTAAAAGTCTAAAAGTCTAAAACCATTGAAGGCTTATTGCTTCCTCCACACATTTCTGGGGCCCAAGAACCATATAATCCTTTTTTAATATGTGAACCTTGTATCAGTTCCATTTATGGTAACTAAATTAGGAACATATCCTACTGCCTTCAAAAATATCTCCTTTATTAGCTTTGTTAAAAAAATTGTCTTTGCTTAAAAAAAACAAGCTTTTAAGCACTTAAATTCTATTATAAAGTTAATATAATAATGTAAAAAGTGAAATCTAGTATATATTTCTTAAGCTTTACAAAAATTTTACACTACAAAACTAAAAAAGCCTTTTTAAAACCTTTTTAATTAATAATTTTTTTTTAGAAAAATGATCATTGAAAATGCTCTTAGAACTAATCGAGTCCATCGGCTTGTAGCCAACTCACGTAGTAACTAACGTGGTTTATGTATTTTGTCGCGCTCCAAGGTGCTATCAATTTTTAAACTTTTATTTTATTTTATATAATATAATAATAATAATAATAATATTTATTTCGCTTGTGATGTTTGATTAGCTAATCTTTAACCTTTTAAACATATAATACGTTATGAAATCCTATAAAATAGTTGACAAGAAAATTCATTTGATAGACATATAAAATAGTTAAGAAAAAGTAAAATACTAATCAGCCAAATATTGATTGATGAAAATGTACCTCAAATAACATATGATTTTTTTATTATTTAAATGTATATTTAAAATTACGAAAAATACAACGTTGCTTTCTCTATTATATCGAAAATAGAATACAATACAATACAATTCACGTGTTTCTTTCTTCCCATAAAAATCCCCTCCTCTTCTTCATCGATAAAACCCCTACAACCAGATAAACGGTGTCGTTTCCATTATTCTATATATATCCCCACTCCAAATCCCTCCCCCCTTTCTTCTGCACCTGTTTGTTACATACACACACTAAACGTGTTTGTGTGTGTAAAAAAATATCAGCAGGTTAGTTATTAGCTAGTTATTACATCATATCCGAAATCTCCGGCTAATAACCGTTCCGTTTTCCCTCCGTTTTTTTTCTCTCTCTCACACTCACACCTTTCACTCTATGTATTCAATCAAGTGAAATGATCAACAGAATTATTCCGATTGATTAATCATATACATCGAATTAGTTTCTTATGAAGATGTTAGATCTTAACGTTGATGTTGTAGTCTCTGTTATAGATCAGTGCGATCATAATGATTCTAAAACTAATAGCTATGTGGCTGTGAAAACGGAAGTTCGTGAAGATCGTCAATTGGAGATTCATTCCGGTACGTCAGTTTCCTCCGATGTATTCAACGCCGGAGACGATGATCCTCTCGTATCTGATGATGTATTGTATTGTGTTACTGATAACCGATCTATTTGTATTGATATCGTAAGTGAAAACGGAGAATTGGAGGAAAATGTGATTACGAAGCAGCTTTTTCCGGTGGACGGTTATTTGGAGTTAGATTCACGATTGATGAAATCATCATCATTGCCGTCGTTGGACATATCGTTACTTGGAGCGGATTGGTTGAATCTCAAGGTTCAGGAATCTGTTGCGCCGAACATGCAACCGGTGATACCGCAGAAGGTACGGAAGAGCCGCCGTGGACCGCCGTCTAGGAGCTCACAGTACCGTGGAGTGACGTTTTATCGTCGGACTGGCCGTTGGGAATCGCATATATGGTGTGTGTTTGAAACTTATTGAAATATTTTCCTAATACTCCGTACTATTTACTATTTTGATTTATAATTTTATATGTACCCGCTTTCTACTTTAGGAAGTTTTTTGTGATATTAAAAAGCTTTAGGTGTTGGTGAATGATGGACACGTGACCTGTTAATCTAATGATTAGTTTCATGTGCATCACTAGTTGTACAGTATAGTAATTAAATACACGGTTGCGTAATCGGATTATGAGTTGTTTATTAACGATGGATCTGGGAAGTATGAACTGCTTACCTAATGATCACTTCATGTGTATCAATAGATGTACAGTACTATACGGTCAATGCATTTAATCTGATTATAAGAGAATAGATTTTTAATTGTTTGATATTGTCTTGTTTGATATCATAAGAATCTAATTAATGTATTTCTAATTGTATTTGGTCAGGGATTGTGGAAAACAACTATATTTAGGTAAGCATAATGCTTGATGATATTGTTGAACTTTGAAAGGCACAAAATAGTTTGGATTTGATTTTTATTATTTATGTTTGTTTCATTATAGGTGGATTTGACACGGCTCTTGATGCTGCTAGGTAAGTGTTTCTGAATGTAAAATTTACTTCGGCTACCCGTTTTTTTAAATGTAGTTTTGACTTTATGTGGAATATAAATTCTAGAGCTTATGATCGGGCCGCAATCAAGTTCCGTGGAACTGATGCTGATATCAATTTTGATTTGAGGGACTATGAGGGAGATATGCCCCAGGTAGAGACAATTTTGATTTATATGGTTTGTTTTGGGGAGTACTAGTAAGTTTCATGATTGCTCAAAGGTTTAACTTTTACAAATTCACGTAACAGATGAAGAACCTGTCAAAGGAAGAGTTCATTCAGATACTGCGTAGGCAGAGTAACGGATTCTCACGAGGAAGTTCAAAATACCGAGGGGTAACCCGTAACAAATGTGGTAGATGGGAGGCACGTATGGGTCAGCTACTTGGGAAAAAGTAAGAAACCACTGCTGGAACTATTTTATGTGATCTCGATGCAACTTTCTGCATATGTAAGAAATACTGTATAGCTCAAGTGGTAGTGCCTTCCCTAAGTTAAAAATTCGTAAGATTAGATTTCAAGGTGAATATCTTTACGGGGTTGTTTTTTTTCTAATCAATAAGATTAAAATGCTTGGTTTCAGGTATGTTTACCTTGGATTATTCAACACTGAAGTAGAAGCTGCGAGGTTCTTGAAATTTAATGATTACAGAATTCATAAAAATAGAATGCATTAGACATCTCAGTTTTCCAGTGTGTTTTCTCCCAACATAATCAGCAATTTCTTTTCTAAATTCAGGGCTTATGACAAAGCTGCCATTAAATGTAATGGAAGGGAAGCTATCACCAACTTTGAGCCAAGCACATATGGGGTAGATATGAATTTGGAAGGAAGGGATGAAGGTACTATTGACTGCTTACAAGTTGTGGTTGCTGTTCCTATGCGTTTACTTTTCCCAACTAAATGCACGTATCTATTTAATGATGTGGTCATGTCATTTTTTGTTGGTGCAGCAAGTGGTCACAATCTTGATCTCAACCTATGGGTTTCCCCCACTATAGGCAACTGGAAGCAGAAGCATGTTCCAAATGTGGATATGGGTTATGCAGCTCAAGAATTGCATCCTCGGAAACGACCAAAGGTGTGTGCGATTTTACTTCCACTCGTTTCATGGGTCCCATCTTAATGATTCACTCACTTCATTGTAAGAGTATATAAACCATGTTTGAAGATAAATATTGATACTGAAGAAACAGAGTTCATAGTAGTTCAGTTTCTATTAGTTTGTAGGCCTAGGTTTTTAATGTTTTTCCATCTTAATATAAGGGAAGGGAGGATCAAACTTCACTTAACCCCTTTCAACAGTTGCATATCCCTTTGGTAACTAAATTATTCACAACTTTATCATGATTTGCTTCTATTGAAAGTGATGATCATGGACTAAAAAAACTCCAGAAGTTGTCAAACAAGTAAATTCTAAGAATTTCATGTGATTTTCCAAATGGAAACTGTTGCCAGATATTATGATAAAAAATTAAAAATGTTGTTACAGGGAACACCAATTTCATGTCGGACCTTTCGTTAAAGAGTATCACGATTCCTTAGCTATTTGGCTAATGTCTAATCCTTTTGCAATGGCATACCAAGGGGATTAATGGGAATCATGTGAATAAGTTCTTTTGCCTTCATGTGTTAGATGGGATCTTATTGAACTTAAACAAGAGTAGGTTATACTAGAAAATGTCAGCATACTACCCACCTAACAGTATGTGGGTAACAGCCCTAACTCATCGATTAAAAGATTGTGAGTTTAATGCGATTGTTATAATAGGGTATTTTCGTTTTAAAAAAAGAAAAAGAAAAGGTTGTCCATGTACTAAATTATGATCATATTTATTTACAGGAAATAACTACACAAAGGGGGCATGCAAGCATTTTTTCATCGGAAGTTTCAAACGCAGCATATCAAATGCAGATGGCGATTGGTCATCATATGATTGCACCCTTTCCCGTTGCCTCCATCGCAGCATCATCAGGATTCTCTTCTTCTCTTACCAAGTTCACAGACCCCCATTTCTTATTAGACACAAACCGGCAGAATTAGACTTGTTTGCATCACTAGAAGTGCTTACCAGCACTTTCGTGCAATATTACTAAACCGTCCAAGATGTCTAAAATTTGATCAATTAGACCTTCATTTTTTTATATTCCTAGCTGACTGCACAAATTCAAATTTCATAGATTCATTTTATGAATCTGTATCAAGTTTATAAAATTCATGTTCCACCAATGACAAAATAGCACGAGGTAAAAATGTAATTAGCTGGGTATGCCCAACTTAAATCTTGTATTTTAATTTGTTTTCTAATAAAAGTTTTCCTGGAGTTCCGTCCCCTTTACCCCCAAAAAAAAATAATATAACACGAGGTCTTTTATATGTAGCAACATATGATGCATATCTTTCAACTTTTCACTCCACATTCAACATGTTGATGTAAATTTGTTGTACACCTGTGCATGTCATACAATACTTGGCATTTGAACTTTTTATTCATGCTAGAGGATATATATATATATATATATAGGAGTGAGTTAAAAGGAGAAAGAAAAATTGATAGAAAAAAAGGAGAAAGGTTCCTTTTAACCCTTTGATTCATTAAATTAACCATTTGATTCAAGAAAAGTATTTATCAATGAAAATATTTTTTGAATCATAGATAATTATTTATTGAATCATATAAAGCATTTTTTGAAATCATATTTATTTTTTTGCTGAATCATACTTGTTTTTAAAAAAAAAAAAAAATTCCCTTTTCTCCCCTAAAATTTTCTTCTCTTTAGATCCTGTCACACACTATATATATATTATATATATAATAAGAAACATAAAAAAGTTTACCACATATTTTATGTAAAATAAAACGATTAATGAAGAGCAACGTTCTTCTCTGGGCACCTGAAAGAGAACTCAAACCACGACCATGAGATCTAAAGACAAGCACATAAGAAAAAGAAATTCATATTTCTCTTTTGAATACACAGACAGATGGATTTGGGAAATGGAGTTTCCGTTTCATTTCATCGAACTAATTTTGAGAGGTGAGTACTTTACATTCCAAATACCCGAGTGTATACATCACCAGAATTCGACACCTGGAACCTATAATCACCATACCCAGGTGACAAATTCTCAATCCCTAATCTCTCATTCCTCTGGATCTGTTCAGCCAAACTGACTTCACTTCTACTGTTAAGTTGTTGACCCTCATCCAAGTGCAGCCGTTGATACCCGTTTGAGACATGACCGTTGGCAAACTTAGGCTGTGAGTACTGTTGTTGGGTGTAGCTCTGATGGCGTTGATCCACAAACCGGGAGTTTAAATCACCATAATAGATATCTCGTGAAGAAGGAAACTGGGGCGTGTGGTGTTGTTGCATGAAGGATGTTTGTGAAAATTGAGGCCCGTGATGATGGTGTGGAGCAGCTGCAGCTTCTCTTTGTTGCATCAAGAGCCAGAGTTTTGTCTCTTCATCGAATGAGGTTGACCTCATGTCAAAAGACGGTGATTGGCCTCTTCCAACAACCATAATGGCAGGATCAATAAGATCATCACTACCGTTGCTTGAATTTCCTATTGATGGCATACGATAATGATTGCTCGACACAGAGTTCTTTACATAACTTCCTGAAAAAGTACAGCAAGGAGAGCAAAATCAATCCATGATGTTTTCAACTAGAGGAAAGAATAATCATAATGCAGCACGTGTCCACAAGATGCCCATAATTTGTCACAGTATTAAATCTAGCCACAACTAAAAACACTTCCAGAACTATATGTCATGCACACCATTGTGTTATCATAATAAGACATCAAAAAGTAGCTACTTGGGTTGGCCATGTTACTCATGATAGAACCTTTATGATGAATGAAATAGGAAAGAAACATAATTAGCCACCTTATGAGTCCCATACTCCCTCAATCTTATATATGTACTGTAACAACGCCCATTTCAGGCATCCCATGAAAATTTCCCACTTTAGTACTAATAGCTTGATTATACCGATTTGGGTCCACCAGAATCCCTTGTGTTGTCATTGTTGATTAGTATTTTAGACATTTGAAAATGTCAAACACTTCCCTTTTGGAAATTCACCGCACTCAGGGACCTTAGTTAAAAGATTAACAAATTTATGCATATAGATAGAATGGGCAATGACATCACATACCAGAACCGGCAGAAACACCCTGTTCAGTTCTCATGCATGAGGGAAACCCAGGAGGGGGTTTGGAGAATCCCGGTGGTGTCACGCTCTGACCCCTAGATGCTATCAATAAAAAGATATAGTAACAATTTAGAAAGGACTATAACAGATAACATGAACAGCCATATTTACAGTAAATAATATGGCAATTATAGAACCCTATAATGTTCAGGATATGTCAGGTGGGTTTGTAGAAATCACAAAACTTGTGTGTAAAACACTTTGATCTGCTACCATCACATAAAAAGAAAATTGAATAGTCATTTGTTCCCAATGTTTAATACTTTAATGATCCAAAAGAGTGCATGTATGTATGTATCTGCATGTATTGTACATGGGAGTTATAAACCTACCCTGATACTGTGGCTTGTAGACACAGTCCTGGTTCTCCCCGGAGTCATGAAAAATGGATAGTTTCTCCAATTCATGATTAATATTTCCCTGGTCATTAGCAAACAAAATTCTTGAATGATCACTGTTTTGGAAGTTCCAAGAACCATGCCGCCCATCTTTCCCATCAAAGGATCCAGCTACAGTTTGAGGCAAGACCGAATCATCACACTCATCAAAATCCATGGATAATATATTTGATATTATGCTGCTTTCCACAGCAGCAGAATTTTCATCATTATCATCATTCACAAGATTAGCATCATCAAGCCGTCTAAGGTGCTCTACTATTTCTTCATTAGAAAACGGTTTAGAGCATCTATATATCCTATCTGACTTGGCCAAACTTTCAAATTTCTCTACGTTGTATCCATCATTTATCACAGAATCTGTACATGTAGTCTGTTTAAACTCTTCATCTGCATAACTATTTACACCATAACCATTCTGACTACAAGGCTCCTTATGCCACCATGCATTACTACTACTATTCTCAATTATCTCAGAAGGATAAGGATTTAAAGAAATTTGTGGATCTAACGCCAACCCAGATTGGTCTTTTGTAATTTGAGTGTCCTCAAGTGATAGATCAGCTAGTTTTGAAGCTTCCCTAAAAGGCTCACTAAATAATTTGCTATTGAGCATTCCGTTAGTGATTTGTCCAGGAGTTGATGATTTTGATGACACTAGTTCTGAAACTTCAGCCTTATCATGATTACTTCTATTGATGCATACAGAAGAAATATCAGAATGTAAGTTTAGCATCTGCCCATTTGCTCCTGAGCTCACATCTTTATCTGAACTTGAATTACATGACCTTCCAACAATATCTACAAAACTTGTCATGTGTGTGGATAATTTAATTAGTCCATCGTTGTCTTTAAAACAAGGCAGGTGATCACCAGAAGCTACCGCAGCATAAGCTACATCCTGAACAATGACAAACAAGTAAACAGTTATGATCCAATCCAGGGGTGGCATTCTCAACCTATTTACTTATGAATAGGCTGATTTCAGGTTGTGTCACAAATGAATAAAAATACACAATACCTAATAAAGGATTGTGTCAAGCAGATGAAAAGTAGACCAAATTGTATTTTAATTACCCGCTTTGACCTATTACCCAAGCTGCCTGACCCGCCCATTTGACCACCTCTAATCCAATCCAAAAAAAGATGTATTTGGACATTTGTGCATGAGAGGACAAATCAAAATAGATATATCCATCTATCTCTAAATGTGCACCTAATTGTTTGCCAGTCTCTACAAATTAACAGAAAATATCTTACTTTTAGGCCACTGTTAAAAACAGGTTCCTCAGCTGAAGCACTGAAGTTATTCAAGTGGTCATCTATTGGTGGTGGCAACATAGTTCCTGCACGTTTATTCAAATATCGGGCGGCACCAACAGTTTCCTGAACCCTATTCCTGAAATAATGAGACTTGGTTATTTGCCAGTTAAGAAGCTTTGTTATGAAACAGACAGTAGAGAACTCGAGTATCGAAGGTTTAACGATATGCTGAAATAAAACTCATAGTTGTTCAATACAGTGACAAGAATGCAAATCAAACTTTTGCCTGTCATACCTAGTATGAACTGCAGCTATCTCATCTTTGCCAAAACTATCTTCTTCTGCGCCAATACTATGCAAATATAAACAAGCAATATTGTTGCAGGGCTGACCAACAAAAGAAGAAGAAAAAAATTAGATCCCCCAAGTATTTAGAAAAGATTGGATTTAATGTATCCATCATAAAGCATCTCATGTTATACCAAATTCTTTAACCATGCATGACAGTACTTTGCTGTTCCGAATGATGCTCTGCAAAAAGTTGAATTCCATTAAGTAATCAAATACATATGATGCCAAAAGAAAGTGGCCCAGAAATACAAGTGAGAGCGATAGATATGTACTTGCCTTAACAACCTACCATCCAGCACATAGCCATGCACAGACTGAATACATCGAACTGCTTCTTCCTCTTGTGAGTAAGTAACATATCTGCGAGTATAGAGAAAAAATCATAATCAGGCGCTAAGATTACATAAAGAAACACATGATATATGCTTGCTGGAGAAGATAAGGCTCATATGGACTCAATCAATCAAGATTCTAGTTAACATATTAAAAGCACTAAAAAAATCATCAACTAAGGCAATGAGGTCCTTAATAAATACAACCAATAAAGCTATCTAGATAGGGAACTGAAAGTGCATGTGACGATAACAAAAAGAGAAACTAATAATAGCCTTTGACAGGGCTTAGTCTCAATTTCTCTTGGTCCTGAACATAATACTCTTTCGCCAATAAACATGGAGGTTTTTACAGCATAATCAGCATCGAGGCAATCCATAATCGAAGGAGAGAAATAGAGATATAAAACAACTCTGATTAAACTTAAAGAGTGTGAAACATACACACTACAAGTATCATTGACAAACTGTTGAACAGTCCCGCCCGCTGTTCTAGAAAGAGAAACCTTGGTAACTTTCCCATATTGGCCAAAATAATCTTTTCGCTGCAATAACTGCACAAGAAAAGTATAGCTCAATCGCCACAATGATAAATTAGCTTTCTTTAGGGGAGAGGGAAGGTTCTTGCAGTACTATGAAATAGAACAGCCATGCTCAAAAGATGGTACCCAGTCCCATGAAGAGAATTGAAAAATGAAGAAGACAATGAACTAAAATGTTCAAAGGCACTCACGTCTTCATCAGCTAAACTAAGAGGCAGCCCAATTATATATGCCATTTTTCGTTGAATAACTCGTACATTGCTAAGGTCCTTTCTTTCTTCAGTTGGTTTTTGCTTTGATTTTGGCTGCTTTTGTTTCCGACTTGAACTACTGGCAGCCACCCTACAAACAAGATAAGGTCTATGAATCTCAGTGTAAAAATGCATCGTAAAACATAACATTGCAAAAGTATTTCAACCTCTGAAAATTTGTTTCCAACCCTACAATTCTATCCTTATCATAAGGTGTACGACATGCAGGACAGCGTCCCTCTGTTGCATCCTTCTCTGCCATGTCCATTATATGATTCCAACACCAAACACACACCTGCACTAACAAAATAATCAACAATGATTTGCATGTGACACCATCTTTGAACACTCGCAGATAAACCACAAATCACTTCATAGAGGGAAAATCTAACATATATACAATATAATATCACAAGACTTCACGTACAAAGGGATACGTTAAGAAAAGAAGGGAGGTTTAAACCGATGTGTTTTAAAAAGATAGCCTGACTAACCAAATTCATTGCTAATAAAAAACTGAATATAGCAGGTGTGTGTTTTCGACTTGAAGTAATTCAAAAATAAAATTACAATAAAAATGTAAAATGGTGCAACCCAGAACAAGCACAAATCATTCAACCTCTAAACATTCCACAATAATTATGTGATTCCACAAATGTCTATCTAAAGCCGAGTTCTTTTGTAAATACCCCTCACACATATGTCTTCACAACAGGGAGAATGAACATAAAAACTTTAGCTTATCAGGTATTTTGGAAATTAACTTAAACGAACTAAACTTGAAACTTCACTAAAATGAAAGTCAATGACACGAGAAAAAAAAACTCTTTTAAAAACTAATAATCCTCGATATGCATATCGAGTAACTGTGTCAGATTACAACTAATTACCAGCAAAATTTAGTAACTATACCACAGTAAACTTAATTCCCTTTCATTTAATACTATAGACTAATATTTATTTCAACAAATAGCATCTAAAACAACACAAGTCAAAGATAAAAACGATATCTAATTGTTCAAAACACCAGCCTCATAACCACATTTGCAAGGCTTTAATTGTTGATCAGTCCAATCCATCTCTTCAGCACACAAAGGACACCTCCTCTCTTCTTCGTTACTCATCATTATGATATTCCTCTGCAGAACACACAATTTCTCAAAAAAATTAAATAAAAAAATCATAACACCAAAATACAAAAACTAAACAAGTACTATCATGTTTAATGACCACATCAACATACATTTGCTAACAAAACCCTAACTTCGAGAAGAAAATAGATACAAGTGATACAATATATAATAAACCCTAGCGTCACAGATCAAATCTACGAATTGCATAACACGATACTAACACCATGTTACAGTGTAAATCTAACACGCCATTTATAGATAAAAATGCATGTGTATAGTGACACCTATACATATACATATACATATACATATTCATATACATACACATATAAATGTTAAAAATGTAGTAACTGAAAATGCGGCGAAGGGTTTAAATGAAAGGAATTGATTAACTTACAGTGATGATTAACTGAATAAATGAATTGTGTAAAAGCGAATTGGAAAACGAAAAAGAGAGCGACGCGAAAAATCAACTCTCTGGAATAAGTACGGCATAGAGAATTGAAAACCACAGGATTGAGACGAGCTTTTATGAGGATGGGGCTTTCCTTATTATTGTTATTTTAAATTTTAATTAATGTAATTTTAATTCAATATACTTAAAAAAAAATTCATTTAATTTAAAGTAAATTATGGATTCATATTACGTGGTCCTTTATTTTCTCACGTTTAATTCCTCCTAACTTTTAATTACAGTCCTTGATTTTGTGGTTGCTATTTTGTTCCAACTTCGTCCATCTCTCATTAAATTTAACGAATTGATTATTAACTCATCAAAAATAACTAAAGTATCCCCATCTTCCTTATGTTTCTTTTTACTATTTTATTCAGTAATTGACACTTAAAGCAAGTCTGATACAAACTCCCCTTTGAATTGTTTTCTGAAACACTATCTCTTTATTTATTTTTTACTTATCATATATATACACACACATGAACAAATATCACACACCTTTCACCTCGACCTCCACCACACACCCCCACTAAAAAATGATATTCTCCTTTTCTTTTTTACTCGTCGTATTTTTCCAGTAACTACACCCACTAACTCACTTGAAGTTGTTTAATCATGATTCTCAACAACCAAATCCGTACGCCGCTGCAACAAACAAATCCATACGCCGATGCCAAACTTTCTTCGACTTCACGCCAGATTAAGTAACCCCACCCCCGTCACCGCGTTCAGCAACCACCACTACCACTGTCAGGTTTTCAAACCGTCATCACCACCGCCGGAATCGCTAACCGCTACCACTATTACCACCGGAATCTCTAACGGCCAAAATTGGGTTTCAAATCTAATTTTGATCGTTAGTAGGTGTTGTTGTATTAATTGATTTTAAGGTATTGTTGTATGAATTAATAATATCTTCAACAATAAACCCTTTTCCACTAACATCCACCATCCTCTTTTCATATCATTCCTTATTTCACATATCAACAAATGAAACAAGATTTTAGTTAAATGTTTGAGACAAACCACCACCGCCGAACGTTCCACCGAGATTAATTTGCGAGGTATGTGCTAGATATGAAAACCACCTTATGCTCTCTTCAAAACCGCCATCCCTGTTCAATGGTAAATGGTAGATCTAAACTTCATTTGGACCATCACTTCCTCTTTTATTCTTATTCTAAAAACTCATAAAACCCCCACCGAAAAGTTGTCAGAAATCAGCAAACAACCGAACGATTGCTGGAGATCAAGAAAGATCGGTTACCAACGACTGTTGCAACCAGCGGCCAGAAAAACAAAAATTACGCTCGCTTCGTGTGTGTGATACTCGATTTGGAACTCGATTATAATGTGTGAAAGTGTGCTTGATTTAATCTGAATTTGTGATTAGTTGTATGTTTGGAAGAATTTGGAATTATAAAATGGAGGTTCCAATTGATTTTAGTGGGTAAAATAGGTTTCAAGTCATCGCAAACCTGAGAGATGAGTATTGTTGGGGGCTCATAGTTGAATTAATAATTGATAAACAAGATGAGGGCATCTTAGTTATTTTCTATGAGTTAACGATTAATTCGTTAGATTTAACAAATGAGGGATGAAGTTGGGACAAAATAGCAACATGAGGGTCAGGGAGTGTAATAAAAAGTTGGGAAGGATAAGGCGTGAGAAAATGGAGGACCACAGGGGCAGGGAGTGTAATTAACTCTTTAATTTAAGGAAGTTAAATGAAATCCTTCTTTTTTGAGTTAATTTTTTTTTGCTCAAATTACTTTTTTTTGCAAAACTTTGGGATTTGTGCCCGATTTTTGCGCTTTGCGCACACGGATCGTGGCCAACAAATCAAATCACAATCCAAGACACGCAAGCCGCGAGTCGCATTTTGCGATTTGCGGCTTGCCTGTTCGGGATCGTGGCCTGATTTCCGAGATTGTGACTTGATTTTCGTCTTAGATCACTTTTTGGCTATGTTGGACCCGTTTTGAATTGCGTTGACTTCATCTGACCATGTTGACTTTGTTGCATTTTATTGACTTTCATATAAGATTTCTTATCTGAAAAAGACGTTTTGGATAAGATTTTTGAGATTTTTTGGAGAGAATTATACATTTAAAATGATCTTATTTGATCAGTAGCTTTTCACATGCAAATCCTAAATCACTCTAAATTACTTTCATGTTCGTCTCAAAGATTTAACGGATTTTATTTAAGGTTATTCAAGGTACGATTCAAAAACTTTAGATTTTTTATTACTTTGGTTTCTTAATTAAAATTAGTCAATTAAGTGATAAGTTTAAGGTTTATATTTGTTTTGGAGGTCATTTTGAATATATTAACTATATGTCAGTGTATTTGCCAATAGAATGTTATAAAGTGCCCCCTTAAAATTTCCCGTTGCACCTGAAAAATCATTGACATACAGAGTTTTGTTGAAAAACGTTTAAAAAAATAGGTTTACCACTTGTTGCACAAATTTGTATGAAATATAAGGTAGATCAGTGTGTTCACCACTCCTCCACTTTTTCACTAATAGTGTTATGGACCAAAAGACTGGAAAATAATTTTACCACTTAATGTGCTCTAGTACTCGAGACATAAATCACTATAATTTTTTTTTTTTAATGATGTTCAGTCAAAATATTTGGATGGTGTTTGTCATAGGGGTGTTCATTTGGATGGATTGGATCAAATCCAATCCAATTACATGAAACCATTTGGATTTTGGTTTCTAAAATGTGAATCCGATCCATCCAAACAAAAATCGAATCCGAACCGAACCAAACCAAATGACTATTTGGATGGATTGGTTTTAACCGTTCGGTTCATCATCGACTTCACAAGGGTATCGTATGTACTCGTGAAAGAGTAATGTCACGAGAAATATCAACGACTACTTGTTGCCGTATTGCATGGAGGGTTTATAAAAATGTGAAGTTAGTTTCTAATTCAAAAGTTAAAATTTAAAATAGGTTACAATAATATATACATCGAAGTTAGTTCTTCACAAATATAGTAGTTTGTGAAATTATTTATCACATTTACAAAAAGTAATATGATCTTCAACATCATCTTTATCAAAAGCACAAAATATGTCAATCCTTTGCCTATTGAAACATTTATAAATGATAATAATGAGCATAAACATTATCAATCCGAAATTATTTATCATATACTAGTCACATTTAACTTAATGAAACTATATACTACCTTTATAACTAGATTATTTGCCAATTGTATGTATGTATATATATATATATTGTTTGAAAAATTAATATTTACTTATTATTTGGTTTTTTTTGGATAATCCGATTTGAAATTTACTAACCAAAACCAATCCATGATCCAAAATAATAAATTTGGTTCTGGTCCGAACCAATCCGAAAATTTAATTATCCAAACCATATGATCCGATCCAAATTATCCAATTGAATAATTTGGTTTTATCCGAACTGTTAACAGCTTTAGTGTTTGAAATAGAATTTTGAAATTAAAAGTGAGTATACCAACTTATCCTGCAAATTTTAAAGAAAAGTTTGAGCTTCTTAAAATTGAAAATGTCTTTTAGTTGAAATTTGAATATATTCGATTAGTCTATTTCTATAAAGTTTGTGAGAGTTACATAAATGAAGTTTCTTTCATGCTTATGGGTCGGGGTTTAAAACCCCAAAAGTGAAGGTTTAGCCGGACACGATAATTTTAAAAGGATTCATGACATACAATCACCTCTCTCTATTCAACCTTATCTTTTTCTTTCTATACCGAGTTTGTTAAATACTCCTTTTTTGACTTTCGTGTTTCTTTTTTTCATTTAGTTTGGCTTTTTAAATTGAAATTTGTGGAGGTAAGATATCAATTCACATAAAACTTATTTTATTGTCTCCTCAGGTGCTTGCTTTTAGACCGGTCCCAATGGTTGTGTTAGTTTCAACTGATGTGTATCGGTTGAATTGATACTATTGGCATCAGCGCATCGGTTCGTGTTTCACTTTCATTTACGTTGGTATAGTGACGAGTTTAAAGGGTGTGTTGGTTTTTTTGTTTAATGTAAAATAATAAATGTATATCGGTAAATATGAAACCATAAATTAAAGTGACATATCTACGATTGGTACGGATATATTAGTTTTGTGTCGGTTTAAAAAGTATTGAAGTGACACTAAATTGACATAACTTATACTAAAGTGACACGGGTAACAGTCGGGAGTGGTCTTAGCGTGCCTGTGTATGGTGACATTTCTTGTTGCTTTTTTTGCAGCACAATATCCGTTTCCTTCAAGAAGTCCTCCAGAACAGGAAATCAAATTTTCTGGAATAGGTAATTATAATACTCATATGTGCTGAAATTCTTATATCTGTGTATGATATTTGTCATAAGTCTGTTACGTCTCTATATTAATTGCTAGTGTATCATATTGAAGATAACAAGAGAGTTCTACTCGAAGCTTCCTGATGCTCAGGTGTACTGTGTATACACATATAGAGGGTTTTCTTTCCTCTTTTCCTTGTAAGTTGAAGTTAACAATGTATTGACCAGATATTATTAATTACTATAACTCTTACAATGTGTTAAGCTGAAAAGGTTGGACGTTTGATATGTTGTTTTTTGACCCCTTTTGCATGTATTTATATTTGACCACCCATTAGGTTGGGTGTCTTTGCCTTTAAGGACTCCAGGATGGGAAATAAAATTCTAACTTTGGGCCTTAACTGTTATCAAAATTTTGAAACTAAAAATAGCTGTGGGTCACAGACAATGATCGAGATAAAGAATCTGAAATAGCTAGCATAATGCACATATTATCTTATCAATAAAATCATTTGTTAATAATACAAGGGAGTAATGTACAAAACCTTTAGCACTTATTAAATGGTACATTATAGTAAAATATATGAAATGCTCAGTTTATTGTCTCCACACTTGGTGAGTTCTGTTGCAGGGGTGACATGTATTGGAACTCGATTTGCAGGAGTTGATGAAGAGGAGCTTTGCCATTTATACCCTTTTCAACACTACTCTGCAGTTCTCCCAACGGTATGGCAGCAAGAAACCCCTTTATAAATTCTTTACAGCATGATGTTCCCTTACATACATATTCAGAGGTGTTTCCTTTCTCATCTATTCTTTCTTCTGATTCTACCTTTGAGCTGTTTGTTTGTGGTTGCACATTGTGGATCATACTGTCTTCGTTAAATTTCAGTATGTAGGCTTTATCGCACCCTTCAGCAAGCCTTTCTCCTAACGTGTCGATTATATACATTGTATGCTTTTCTTTTTTGAGAACAAAAAAGTGATCATTCCAACTCACAATGTAGACACCTTCTGACGTTGATTCACCATTATGGAGCTCATCCCATATGCTGTCAAAAGACATTGCATCTTGTAAAAGATCTAGCTCATTCTCACTTTCTAGCTTAAAGAACCCCACATAGGACTTTTCAGATACCACCTTCAATGGTCTAACTTGTGCTTGTATGACTGTATCAAGGTCAAAATGCTGATCCAGAAACTTATCCTTGTGAGTTTCATCTTCACACAGGTTTCTCCATTCTCTTGATCCGTCTCTGATTAATTTATCAAATTCACATTTCAGTGGTAGAGTATTAGGGTTTTTGTGCAGCCAGTCGGTAATCACCGTGGCAATTACTGTGCATGCTCCTCCTCCTAACGCTTTCTCACTCCTCTGGTCAATTGTAGCCAGAAATATTTCCGTCTGTAATTCCAGATTTCCATCTCTGCTGTTCACTCTTTTCTTTTCCCACTTCCCGACCTCAAATCTATCACTACCCATGAATTCAGTAGGTTTCAGTTCACTTTTTACCGAATCTTGCTCTGGTTTTAGGTATGGAAGTAGTGTTCGACGTGCATTATCAATATCATCGCCTCCTTCACGATATGCTTTATTCAAGAGTGGCACATCTCTACGCTTCTTCTTTCCAATATTCCATGAGAGAAGCCTAGTTAGCTTTGTTTTTTCTACAGCCTCATAACTCGAGGTCTGTTCTGTACCTTGCTTTCTGAATTCAATACTTTCATGTAAAGATTGACTTCTTAATAGGTTTACGGTCTTCATTCTTTGATAGCTCGGATCGCTTTCTTCCTCAATTTCAGATTGGGAGTTTTCCGTCTCCATCTTGTTTCTTGTTTGATTTTGGTTTTGAAAATTTACACATGATAGAAGCGATGGCAGCAGGTGCGTTGGAGATACTGGGTGGACTGTGTTTTTTGTATATAGTTTTTGAACTTCAACGACATCAAGTTTTACCTGCAATTTGATCATTCAGATATATTTTAGGTGCTATGGAGGTATATAATCTATTCATGCTTGCAAAATTCTACAGGTACCTTTAAGCTGGCATCACGGGTGACGCCACCAATGCAGCACTTGATTGGAAGTTTGATCGGTTTTTCTAAACCACTAGTGAGTTCAGTAACATCCATTTTGACTTTAGCCAATATATCAGCCTTGTGATCCGATTCCACATTTGTTCCCTGGTAATTTTTTATGCATATTTAGATATACTATGTAAGCAGAACAGGGCAGCAATCCTACTATGAGGTTTTACATATGTGTTAACTGGGCAATAAGTAGAGGTGGCAAATATGGCGGATCGGGTAGCTTGGTAACGAATTGAACTGGGTTGGGGTGACCTAACACATTGTGTCTAAGTTTTTAGTTACTTTTTTGTTTTTATTTTTTATAATTGATTAGTGTGCAAAATATGATTACAGAGTTCTAAACTCCTATTCTTTCGGTAACAATCTACATTTTTCAGAAATTAATTTGGAGGTTTTAGGTATTAAATGTCCGCCTTGAGAAAAGTCCGGTCTGTTCGTAACATTCGACCAGTTTCCTTTTAAGCGTTTTATATTTTTATTAAACCTGTTTGACCTGTTAGAGGTCAAACATATCCTGAACTACTAGGATTCGTACAAGTGGATTGAAATTGCCACATCTACTAGTAACTTATTTTGTTACTTACATGAACCTCAAGGTTGATCTTCCAGCTACTAGGACTCGCGCTCTTCAAATCCAAATTGCAGCGTTGCTCAAAACTTTCATTCCAGCAGACACGTCCATCATGGTTTATGCACTGTTCTGAGGTATGATCTTTTTTATTAGCTATTCGAGGTATGTAACCTCTCCTGGGAACTCCTAGTTTTATCTGCACTTGCAGCTTATAATTAACTTTATTTGGAACATCATCGATGACTAAGCCTTCAAGCTCACAGATTTTGATACGGAGCTTGTGCTTAGTGCCTGATGATAAACCAAACATCCAGTTTCTCATCTTGGTTTCACTACTATGCTTTGATCTTTGACTTGAATTGATGGGAGAAATAAATGCAAATTTGTAGACGGTCTTGTCTTTATTGTGAGGTTTTCAGGGTGTTTGACATTTGAAATTGAGCAACAAAGTACAGTTTCAAAGTCAACTTGTTGATATGTTTTAGAAAATTCTGAAAACATTTGTTGTGATTAATAAATAGAAGCATCTCTCATCTTTCTGACTTCTTCTGCACCTACTCTCATACCTTCTAGATGTTGAATTTGATATGTTCCTTGGCTGAGTATATTTTTTAACCGTTGAGTTTTTATGTTTTCATGAAGTTATACATAAGTTATTATTTACATTAGTTATGATGCATGTTTGGATCTAGTCTATAATACAAGTTCTTCCCTGAGTTGCAGATCATATTTAGAAACAGGTGAACAATAAGTTGTTAGATATTGACTGTTTTTCTCTGTGTGTCAGAAATAGATGTGACAAATTTGACCCATTTATGTATACATGGGTCGGGGTTACAGTTTATCTCAATCGGGTCAAATGGATAAAGTTATAAACATTAGCTAAAAATAAAATGGGTCAAAGTGGTTGAGGATCGTCTAAACTCCAAATTGTAATTGCATAAAACCTCATAAAGCTATTTATTCAAAGAAATAGATTATTATAGGGATATGGTTGATCAAATCAAACTTAACACATTAACTTTTAACCAAAAAAACTGAAAGTTGACAAAAAAAAAAAGGAAAAAGAGAAGAAGAAAAAAACAGTCATGGGTCATCCCAAGCCGGCATGCTCATTAAAGTACCCTCTTTGACCTGTTATATGACCACCAGACCTATTCAACTTGCCACCTTTAACCAAAACAAGTGTTACAAAGTATATGATAATTTGAATGCAACTTGAAAATGACTTTATTCACATTTATTCGTTGGTTAAGAATAGAGTTACTGTTTTTTTTTTGTTCCGATGGTAGTTATTGTTTCTCGCATTGCAGATAAATCATTTTATACTGAGAAAAATGGTTAATGGCAAAAAATGGAAGTCAACTTAGTTCCAATTTCTAGTTGAGTCATTGAAGTCTAAAAATCCTTGAGCAAAAACTTGAATTGAGCAAAAGAGAAGTTTCATTTAAGATAACATTACTTGAAATTGGTTATCATTTTGCTAAAAGTCTGTCCAAAAGAAATGCAAAAATAGCAACCAACTTCATATAAGGGGTCAAATTAAGAGATATTTGACGTTTCGTGATTACAAAATCTCACTTGATTACACCCCGTTACCTTTGTGTGAAATAATGTATTGTACGGCAACACTTAACTCGCCTTTTGAAAGTCAACGAGACCATCTGTATATTGACCTATTCTTTTTATTCAAATTGAAACTGTCTATAATTCTATTCTATATCATATTATATTATATGATGACTCGCTGTATTTCGACAATAAACAAAGATAATAGGCGACATGCGTTCTTTTCATCATCTAGAAAATTATACCTAGTAAATAAATTTAGGATTGATAAAACGAACGTGGCCTGTATTGGTCATGTTCCTGGTTTTAATGGAACAACCTCCTTAACGATTAATCAATTATTAATAAATAGGTAAATACTAGTTCTACAACGATTTTAGAAAACTATAGGAATATTGTAATATTCCTTAGAAATTTGGAGGGTCTCAACTACATTAACGAGTCGTGGGACACAACGACGGCACTTGATCTTATTTGTCAACATGTTATTGCAGTAATATGCGATATTATAGCTTTCTATTGTGCAATCTTTAACCAATTATTTATAAACTATAGTTGGATGATATATTGGAAAGATTAGTGGATAGGAAGAAGGCCCAGTAATACAATTGAGTAGTTAATTGTCTAAACTATAAAGTCATAAACAGCAGTGATTTCTAAATGATTTAAACATTATTAAGTAGTTTGTTATTCATTGTGTTATTTTTTTCTTCCAATAATTCGTAAATTTTTTGTATAATTTTATTTTGAGTGTTATCATTAACATGTTATTAAATGTCTACAATGATAAATTGATAGGTGTTTTGGCAAAAATATTAGAAAACAATTGATGGTTCTAAAAGTGGAAAAAACGTTCTAAAACCAAGCTAGAACATGTTATTTTTATTTATAATGGAAATTTGATACTCTTGAAAAGGTAAAGATTTCTCTCTAGCCGATTCAAAGTAAAAGACGTACAAACTATGAAATTCTTACACAAAAGAGTCATTTGTTTCCCATCAAGATGCAAATGGTGCGGTGTTGTAGAGGTTTTGGAGCATTTGTTCTTTCGACGTCAATGGTCGTCGTTGGTTTGGCATCCGTAGTAAATTGCCCAAATCCACACAAAAGTATCCAGAAAGTGGTTAGTCTTTTGGGCAATCTTGTGAGTAAACAAGGAACAAGTTAAGATTCTAAAGAGAGTTGATGTGTTGGGGAATCAAAATGGTGGCCATAAACAATTTAGATATATATAGTGAAGTGATGTGCCAATGGTGGGTAATATGCAATTATGCACCATCTTGTCTATTTTTTGGGTATAGAATCTTAATTATTTCTCAAACATCAAAAGTATTCAGAAAGAAAAAGTAAATAACAACAAACTCATCGCAACATAGTACGAAGTATAATAATTTAAGAAGAAAAAAAACATGACTTCTTTGATTCATACCCATTAGGAAAGTTACATTAACAAATCCCGTTTGATCTTAATTTAGGTTAATATGTGATTGGACTTTATCTAAACCATGTCACAAGTCACAACTTTAGTGAGTTAAAAAGTGTAACCATCTTGTAACTCTTAATAACACTAGAGGTTTTAGGAGTAACAAATGATAATAAAAAGTTTGGCAATAAATAGTCTTTTAAGACTTGAAGTTATTGAACTTAAATCGATTGATTTATAGTTTAAAGTACCTTATATAAAAATTAAAATGTTTTTTTTTTAAGAGTAAAGTTCATTTTTTCCTTTTTCCGTTGAACACTATAATTTCTTAAGTCAAACCTTTCAAAGATAATAATAATGTATATTTTTCATTCTTTAGTATTCCTATTGTCATTCCCTTTTCCATTCTCTATTTGAACCAAACGCCCCAAATTAATTAGTAGTGTTTAGAGTTACACGGCGTCCTTGATAAAAGTGTGTTTTGTTAAATTAATGTGTCTATTTAGAAGGAGGAGTTTTGGTCTATTTGACTTTGATGAGTACATCCAGAATTTACTAATTGTAGATCACGTCATTTTGTTTCATAATGATTGTAAATTAGATTATAGAACTCATACATATCATTGACTGTCATATATCTCATGAGTCGTGATTAATATTTTTTCTTCTAAATTTAAGTTGATTTTAGTAGTAAGAACCATTGCTTTTAAGCTCCGCATCTATGTTTAAATATTAACTAGTTTATTAATATGTAGTAATACAGGATTGAACATAAAATTCTATAATATTAGGATCATTATAGACCTGTCATTGTGTGGATATAATCAAGTGCACTAAATCCCGGACTTAATATAACAATGAAGAAATGACAATCGCTGATATACAACAGTATATGGGCCAACTAATATTAGATAAAACAATGTTGTCTGTGACAACATATATGTCAACAAATTTGTTTATACGTGTTATGTGTAACATAATTCTATCACTGTTCCTGTAAATGTTTACGTAAATAACGTGACTTGTATCATTGAAAAACTAAATCCATAATTAAAAGGATACAACAACAACCATTCAAAGTTGACTCAAATAAACTCTGCTTAATAAACATTTAAACCTAGTAATAAAATTACAATAAAAAGCAATGAATGAATAAGGTCAAAATTTGAAAAAAATTATTCTTTAACATATAAGAAAAAGATACATACGCAAAAAATTAACACTTACAACAATTAGCGCACCAATATTCGAACTACTCGCAGCCGGTGGTTGCTTTGGTTCTGTCATTTGTATGGCGGTTTCGATTATTGCTTTGCAAATAACTTTATTTCAAGCAAGAAATCATATTTTAGGGTTAACCGATTAAATATTCAACCAAAAAATATATAAAAACGAAAGTGAGTAACAATAACTTGTAACTTACCAAAAATATCACAAGATTCCTTTTAATAATCGAACTCTGGTGGTAGTTGAATTTCTTCGTTATGTCACTGGCATTTGTCTTTTACCATTATTGCATGACGTAGGACTCTCTAATACCTTGTCTTCGACGCTCTTTCCAAAGTACTCGACGGGTGGTCGATATGGTGCATCAGAGTCTGCAATAGGAACTTGCTCAGTGAAATCAAGTTCTTGTGTAATGCTATCTAATTGGGAAGAGTTGCCATGGTGGGAAGCTTCGGAATCAACCATCATTTTTTATTTGAATGTAAACAAAGTTAGGTTTGCTAACGAAGTTTATAAACTGATTTGGAGTAAACGGACAAATTTTTGAATATGGTAGAGGATGATTTGATTGATGATGAGAATCAAATGAAAGGTTTTTGCACCTTCTAGCTATACTGTTAATGATTACATGCACATTTACCATAGTAACTTTATACTTAATCATAACGGAAACTTTTATCTGTCATTAAAGTATTAAGATACGTATGAAGACCTGTACTAAAATCATACTAAACTCAATACTCATGAATATTGATTAAAATACAAAATTAATACATATTCAAACTCATCAATGACAGCCATATAGGGTTCTCTTGAGTGTCATTAAAATGTTCGATCATGTGTATATAGTTGTACCATAATCAATAGTCACTCGGAATATTAAGTTTGTCACGGTTTGCCTACACAATTTTATGGATATCTTGACGACTTCATGTCATCTTTTATTATAGTTATCATTTTTCTAGAATATACTTTGTGGGCCTTGTGGCCCATTGATTATTGTTCTCGTGAATTTAGGTACATTGATTGATGTTTTTATTTTTATTTTACAAACATGGACAATACTTGATAAAACAAGTCAATACATTTTATTAAAGAATAAAGAAGTGAAAAGAGAACGACTAATTGATCCTTTGACGAGCATAAATATATACCACAAGTTGTATAATAAAATTCATGAACAGTTTCAGGCATGGAAAGGATCAGAACCCGTCATACCAATTTACTTTTGACTTATATTTATGTTACTCGTATTATAACATCACATGAAATCAAGACAGCGTTTGACTTGGTCATATCAAAGATCTTTTGCAAGTTCATATACCTATTCATCAACTAATAACGGACAACTTTTTTTTTTTCTTTCCCTCCTTAAATTTAGCATTGTAAATAACTGGAATCCACAATCAAAAAGTCTCAAAAAGACGACACTGAATATATTGTTGTGAAATTCAATTATATTATAATAAATGGTAAATTGGTAGCATAAAGAAGAGACTTTTCACGTGTTATACCAAATACGTACATTCTAAAGTGCAATTATTAATTAAATCAAAATTCAAAATAGGAGGAATTAAGTATGCGTATCAATTTTGTAAAATATAAATTTTCTTACATAATATATATATATATAAGAGTACGTTCAAGGGAGAATGAAAAATTTGTGGAGAAGGGGGAGCAGAGTTTTTGAACCCTTCGATTTACTAAAATAAGTCTTTGATTCAGTTTGAAATCATATTTAAGTTTTTATTGAATCATAGTTGTTTTTTGCTGAATTATAGTTTTAAATATATATTTCCCTCTCTTCTCCTCTAAAATTTCTTTCTTTTTCGATGCGGGTATGAGATCATTGATCTTACTTTAAGTTATTAGTTGAATGAAAACCTACGGTCATTTAATAAATTTTAACAAGTAAATTTAAAATTTACGTTTTTCAATAGTCAAAATCCATGAAAACGCTATTATTATCATGGCCACTAAAAAAGGAAATCAAAATGAACTATTAACCCGCTGCTAATTTGGCTTTTCTCTTCTCATTTTAATCGATATTTAATTTAATTAGGAAAAACGGAGTTATGCGACTACAAAATATATGTCTGTTTGTTATTTTTTGTTATAAAAAGTAAAAACTAGGGTGAAGAAAATTTTCCACAATAATATAGCCTTGTAAAAAACGTGACGAATTTAAGGAACTAGAATTTGTTATAGCACGTAATTTTTTGCCTAATGGACTGTCACGTGAAAAAATAATGTAATTTAATTTGAATAAAGGAAGATCTTTTGAAAAAAACTAACGAAAAAAGATTGATGTAATATAGTCCATCTGGTCATTATATTACTTTTTAGTGTTTACTTACGGATATAAAAAAGTCTACCCGATTGATGATGACATACCGTGATTTGCCATGTAATCATATTATTGTTAATTAATTGGCTGATATGTCACACTCCCTTGTATAGCTTGATGTAACTATTTATTTGTTGTATATTATAATGAATTTGGGTATTTTATGGAGACTTTTAAAGTATTTGTTAGTAGCAAGAGAATAATATGTTGCGCATTTAATGGTGTAATCGTATTTTATACTAGAACTTAGTATATCTCTGTCCGAAGGAAGATCTGTTTTGGTTTTGATTTATTGATGTTTGTTTGATGTAGAGGAAGACTTTGTTTGGTTTTGTTGCGTTAAACATGTACTTATTTATATATGCTATTTTAGAGAATTTGTTACCAAATCATCTTTTTAATTATCTCTGCCTAAAGTACCTTTTGTCATGACTCCGGGCATAACATAATGATGTTACGTGACAAGATCTACACTCACATATAATATATGAGTGGGGACCATTGCATGAATGAACAACCTTGTCTCCTACATGACATCCTTCATCGTGATTGGTTAAGAATTGTATGAAAAAACCTGATTGGTTAAGGAGGAATCTCTCCTTAGTGCTCGAAGCTGATTGGTGCATAGAACACCTTTTAGAAGGTTATAACATCTATAAATAGTGTCATCACTCCTCATTTTCAAGGTATCTTCATCATTCTCACTCAAAATCCTAATTTCAAATATTCATCTTATATTTCCGATCAAGTGAACTGATTCTCACGTCGAAGGTGAATTACGGGGACCATCCGGTCTTTCACTTAACATAGAGCTATCATTGGTGTTGTAGAGTTACGTACCGAGAAGTTTTCAGCTGGAACAAAGATTACTGCACTTGTGCGGTTGGACGTACAAACCGTATTATTTTAAGAATTTTCTTAAACATAGCTCTTGAGGTTATGAATAACAATCAAATTTTTAAGGGTGGTTAGTAGATTATGGTTAAAAAACCAACTAATGTTGTTAATGTTGGCAATTTAACTAAATGTAGTTAATGATTTTATGGCTGTTGAAGGAGGTTGACGATTTTTTCATTAAAATTCGATTGTTATCTACAACTTTAAAGGTTATATTTAGCAAAATTCTTATTTTAAACCGAATAATTTCCCAATTATATGTCTATGTTATCCTCCTCCTCTTTGTAGATATAAAAAAACTATGTATGGTGAGGGGACTAGGGAAGGACTAAGGAGTCAAGATATCTTTCAAAATAAAAAAAAAATTTGTTCAATTTTTTTTAGAGTACAAATCATAAAATATTATTGATCTTGAACTTTTATATATATAAATATATATTTTTGGTCGGGTTCAAGTAAAAACAAGATGTTTATTGTAAATCTTTATAATTTTAATTATGAATATTTATTTTTTTTCTTCATAGAAAATTTTAGTTGCAGTTTTTTTTTTTGGCTTTACATAAAATTTTAATTATGAACATTTACTTTTTGTTTTGCTTCACAAAAATTTACGAAGGAATGAAGCTTTAATTTTTTTTGTTTTACAAAAACTTTGAACTATGAATCTTTATTTATTTTTCGCTTTACATTTTTTTTTAATTGTAAACCTTTATTATTTTTGGATTTGATAGAAATATTTAACTGTGAACATTTATTATTTTTTGATTTCATAAAAATTTAAAAGAAGTGGAATTCTATTTCTGTTTTTACCGTTTTTATTTTAACATTGTGTTTTCACATAATTTCATGCATAGGGTTGAGTTCGATTGAAAACAAGATGTTATAATAAAAACGGTGAAAACAATTTCGATTTTTATTCACAGTTTGATTTTAGTTGTGGATCTTTATTCTTTTTACTTCACATAAAATATTACGGACGTTTTATTATCTTTTGCTTTCTTCGTCATATATAGCAAGCCACAAGTCTTTATATTTATAGCTACTCCCAACCTCAATTTATCATTCAAACGATCAAGAGATCGAAAATGGATTCCAATGAGTCGCAGAAAGACAAAAACCATGTATTGATGAAACATAGTAAACAAGGAGGAGGATGGACTACCTTCCCTTTCTTCCTAGGTTCTTATAATATGTTGTTATTGTTATTGTACAAGTGCTAATTAGATATAATAAAGTGGATCTTTATATGATGCAGGAAGTATATTGGGTCTAATAATGGCATCAGGAGGGGTGATAAGAAACCTAACTGTGTATCTTATTACCCTCATGGTAACTTACTTACTTCATTTCATAATGTATTTACTTATTAATTTTTCATCAATTAATAGACATTATACAGTTTATACTAGCTGTTTTCAGGGTACTACACTAATGACATTAACCTCTTCAATTCATTTCCTTAAACCTCCATCATGTATGAATTTGTCACTCCCATGTGAGTCTCCATCAAAGCTATAATATGGAGTCTTATACATGGCCTTAGGATTTGTTTCTATCGGCATTGGAGGCACACGTTTCACTATTGCTACAATGGGAGCTGATCAGTTTGATGATACTAATGACATTGAAATCTACTTCAATTGGTACTTTGTGCCTTTTATGTTGCAAACGCGATAAGCTTGACTGCTATTATCTATATTGAAGATAACGTGAGTTGGCCAATAGGACTTGGGATTTGTGTTGTTAGTAATGTTGTTGGTGTGATTTTATTCTTGTCAGCAAAGAACTTTTACTGGCACATTAAGCCTAACGGAAGCCCGTTTATTAGTATTGCTCGAGTATTGCCCGTTTGCAGCTGTTAGGAAAAGGAGGGTTTCGTCAAGAAACACAGAGTTTAACTATGACATCAATGACACATCTAGCACAATCCGGCCCCTCGGATAGTTTCAGGTATGGCCACAAAGTATCATGAACTCAATTCTTTATTAATTATGAAACTATGGCCACAAAGTATCATGAACTCAATTCTTTATTAATTATTTGTTCCCAAAATCTGTAGTGCGTTTGGTTTATGAAATGTTAAGTTTATGATGGAATTAGATTCATCAAAAGAATTAGAATTTCAATAAATGTAAATTTCTTTGAGCGAAGGAATTTGATAAATTCCAATTCAATTTATATTTTAACCAAACATCTATGGAATGGAATTGAGATTCCAATTCTATCGAATTTTGTGTAATTTTGCAAACCTAACGCAACCTTAGGGTTTAGCAAATATGGCTTAAGTTGATTAATAAAACCTGAAAGTATTAGCATGCTGTATCATTAACTAAATAAACCATAACTGATGAGCTATATGATCACTTATTCTTTTGATCAACTTCATGGCTTTTGTCTTTAACATTACTTTAACAAAAATTAATGGTACTATTCATATAATCACCGGCTATTTAGGTTCTTCAATCACGGGGTGATAAAGATTGAAGCTGATGGGACAAACTCAAAATCATGGAGCCTAAGTAGTGTACAAGAAGTGGAAGACTTTAAAACCCTAATCAGAATAATGCCATCATGGTCCATTGACGTTCTCTTGAGTGCTATTATTGGCATGTTTAGCAACTTTACAATCCTCCAAGCTCTAACCATGGATAGACACCTTGGTGGATCCACTTCAAAATCCCTACTGCCACATTCTTAATTTTTCAACTCACAAGTCACAAGCATTTTGCTTTCGTCCTTGACTGTTTGTTCTTTCCCATGTGGCGATATCTAACTGGTTGGTCTTTAACACCCCCTCTAAATAATAGGACTCGGCCATGTACTAAATGTTGTGGCATTGGTGTCATCCGCCTCAATTAAGGTTCAACGATTACACATTGTTAGAGCCCACCATTTGACAAACTCAAGCATGGGTCTGGCTGCAATTGTGCCATTTTCAGCGTTATGGCTTGTGGTGCCTTCAAAATTTTTAGGAATAATTGGAGCGTTACATTTCCAGCACAAGTTTCACTTTATTATCAAGAACTTCCGTTATCTTTGCGTAGTACATCAACGGCTATGATTTCATTGTTGATTGCAGCTGGATTTTATTTGAGCGCAGCGATTACTAGTTTGATTCGTAATAATACCGTTTGGTTGAAGGATGACATAAATAATGGTAGATTGGATATAGTCTACTGGATGTTAGCAGCAATAGCCAATAGGGGTGGTGAATTTTGTGTTTTTTCTTATTTATGCCAAGATGTTTCAACATAAATTGGACAAAAAATGATCGCAATAATATGGCCGCCGTTTAATTTAAAGTTCTTGTTAATCTTAATTGTAGCTTGTTTCAACCAAACGTTTCGCTATTAATTACAAATAAAAAATATGGCTAGCTGTAATGGTGTTTGTAAATACTAAAATAACGCCACCGATAAGTTTTTGAGTATGAAATAACGCCAACAAACGCATTAGCATTCGACCCATAAGTTTGTTGCGATTTACTTTCCTTTATGATAAGTGAATGTTATTGTTGTTTGAGAAATAATCAAGATTCTATACCCAAAAAAGAGCCAAGATGGAGCATGTAACCCACCATTGGTTTATAATGAACAGACATCACTATTTATATCTAGATTATTTATGGCCACAATCAATCACTTCTTACTTTTTGCACTATGATTCCCAACACTTTTTGAACAAGATTGAACAAAAGACTGACCACTTTTTGAACACCTTTTTATGTGGATTTGGGCAATTTATTTTGATCTGCCAAACCAACGACGGCCATTGATGTTTAGAGAACAATTACTCCAAACGCTCTACATAGTTTTGGTACGTCTTGTATCTTAATTGACCACAGAAAAATCTTTACCTTTCGAAGATCATAAAATCTAATCGAATTCCCATTTAAAGAAAAGGTCTAGCTTTGGGAGTTTGGGGTGAGACTCAAGCCTGTTCATAGAACATTTATTAATCCCATCTATAACAGTGTAAGCTCTCTCTAAAAAGTCAACAACGCCCCAATAATTTCATCTTAAAATCGCCATAACTATGAAAAGATAGATACATGTTAGGATCAGATCAAAATATGGTATTTGAATTTAGTTAGCGTATATTAGAGTTCTTTTGAGTACACGTTTATTTCAGATTCAATTTCACCAGTGCCAATATCATTAATGTTTTGCGTCCAATATTCTCGACATTAACGTCATTAAACGTTTGATTTGACATTGATGATATGAGACATCGTGTTGTAAGAAAAGCCCAACTTGAAGCCGTTATAAGAGGCCCAACATGTAAAGACCCTTTTACTCATATTTCATGATTTTGAAATTTATCTCACAAGAATTGCTAAGATGAACGTTTTTTTTTTTTTCTCCTGCGAAAATTAAAATAAAATATATTGAAATTTTTATGCTTGGAAATACTAGGTTTGTTTAGTTGAAGAAAAAATAAGGTCTTCTTCAGAAATTTTTTCTAAAAAAAATGAAAAATTAAAAAACGTGTTCAAAATGAGTATTTTTTAAAAAGTTTTTCAAGAAAATAGAAAAATCATTTTTTCATGACCTTTTACACTTGACTAATTTTCCAAAATGAAAAATACAATAATATTTGAACACATTTTTTAAAATTTTAACACTTTTTGAAAGAACGGGAACTTTTTCATTTTTCAGAAAATTAGAGATGAAAAATTATAATAATTATGAAAATTTTAAAAACTTTTTTTCTACTTCTTAAAATGGCCTTCAATTAAAAGATGATGAACATGATAGTATTCTTGAAATGCATAAGACACTCCGAACGTATGTAACGGGTCAGGTGGGATGTTCTGTTAAATCTATGGAGTTCAATCCTCTGAGTTTGTCTTCAACAGATCGATGATTTAATCTTTTGAATGGTTAAACTCATAAGTAAACACAAACTTAAAAAAATAAATTATGAGAAAAAAATTTAAATGGCTAAAACTAAAAATAAGTCAAAACTTAACAGATTAAGCTATTACTAACTCTTAAATCTATCTTTCTATAGTTGGTCGTTTTCTCAAATATAGTAATTATTATATATATTTTGGTCTCCGTAGCTTGAATGAACACTTTGTATTTATAGGTAATGCCATTTCACAAAATTCCCTAGCTAGTCAAAACGAGTTGATAATTTAGAATATACAACTTTTGTTTTATATGTGATACCCATATTTATAAAGCCAAATTATTGTAGAGATCCAATTCTTTATTTTTTTTAAGGATAAGAAGAGAGAAAAAACTTCTGATTTTCTTAAAATTAAACAGTGAGTTTGTCACATCTAAATAAACTAAACCAAGGCAAGCCAACTCTCACACATTCGGTGGGGTTCAGGAGTCTTGATTCAGGTGTGTATATATATTTATGCTAAAACAAAAATGAAAGTAGAGATTTGTCCCATCTTTTTAAAGGCAATATCATTTGATTGGGGCTACCATGCTTTGAAATTTGAACATATAACTTAAGTGTACTTAATTTCATACCTTTTAAATTCAACAATAATCACAAATTAAAAGACCCTCTCCTTTTTCATTTCTATATTTGCTATTATTAATTCACAAGAAATAAGGGTTAGTCCAACAGGAGGTTAATTAATTGTTCGTTCTTACAAATATGGATGTACCATATGCTTTATATGTTGTACATATGTTTTTTATGATATCTGATGTAGACTGAAAAATGAGATAACACAAATCAAATATGTTGATTTATACGAATACCAAGGACAATTCTTCTAACTACTGTTAATTCAAATAATACCAATAATTAAGGTAACTCAACTCAAATGTAAAGTACAAATTTGAGAGAAAAATTGAAATTTCAATAAATTAATAACTGAGTATTCCGTGGCCTTATAAATGACCTAAATAATACCCAGAATTTCGAATAGGCCAAAAAAGATAAACGGGCTGGTCTCTAGCCCAAAAACAAAGTCCACAAAATGAGAAAACAACATAAAATAGCCCATAACTTCCATTATAAAATGCGTTTTTTGGGCCCGGAAGTTGGGTCATGGGCCTAAAACAGAGCATCACATCTTAAGACTTAAGTTATGACCATTTTCGTAAAGATCATTTTATCATGCGATCTTAAACTTCCTGAAAACATCAAAGCCCATACTTCCACATTTAAACCTGTATCAGTACTAAATAAGTAAAAGAAAACCCCTACAGAAAACATTAAAAGGCAAGGAAACTAGGGAAGTGATGCATACATGTCTAAGGGAAGTGGACCATGCAGTAGACATTCATGGGAAGCAGCCTGCTCCACACGTTCTATATTTGTACTTGAATCATTACGTCGCTTTAAGCCCCCAAAGTGTTATATTTTACTCATCTATCAACCATGGTTTATGTAATTATGTTACAAGTAAATTTACCCTTTTCAAATTAATGTTATCTCATTTGTGCTTGATTTTAGGTACCAGTGACATTCATTTGGGAAAACATTGTCTGGCTAGAAAAGAAACCAATGGTCATTTTTCTTTACTGTAGATATCTTAAATAAATTATAGAATATCGTAATCTAGTTAATAACATAACTATTGATATCACTCGTTAACAAAAGTTGACATTGTTAACTTTGTTGGGGATCATTTCCAAATGCACCTATATGAATAGCCATTTGCCTATTTGTTATTACAAAATGTATTTCTTACTTAACTTATTTAAAAGTATATTGGGATTGGGATACCTTCATAGTAGTAAAAATAAGAATATGTCAAACTAGCTAGCTAGATATTATAAATGCTTTGAAAAAAGATATTAATATTAATTATATAGAAAAACCAAAAAAGATTGATAGAAAGGGAAATGAAGAAACACACGGCCACCTAAGAAGTGAAGAAAGTTAAAATGAAAAAAAACATAGCAGGAATCCAGTAAAAGTTGGAAAAGCATAAAGACATTGTTGGCCTCATCTTTTCTTTATTTATTAATTCATGTAATATAATAATATACATTTTTCTATTAATCAATTGCCACTCACTACTTCATTATTTCACACTCCTACCATAAAACCAGGTTTTGAGAAATGGGACCTTTGTGCATACCAACACATGTCTAGGTATATGCCTACGGCTTTGTGTTGTAGACTTACCTATTCGAACGTGATGAATGGCTACTATTAGTTAATGTTTAGAAGAATAGACTTGTTGATTTGCAAAGAAAAACAGATCATGAACAAAAAGGGGAACCTAGCATTTATTTTATTAATTTATTATTATTATTTTTTAAAAGAAGCCATTTCCAGAATTATTTTTCGAACGTAATAAACCATTCAAGTTTAAGTTAATAATGAAAAAAATAAAAGATTTTAAAGTGATGTCCAGTCACGTGTCACATTATAAAATGTAACATTTTTTGTTCAATGACTATAGCATTTCAAGTTACCCAATACTAGTAGCTTTTGTCCTTAAAATAGAAATCACCACAAAAGACGCATCAAAGTTCACAAGCAAACATATTTTGCCAATTTAGTTATATGCTATTCATGTGTTGTATCATGTTAAATAGTCACATAGTTATCTAACTTTATCAATTCATTAAAATATTTGTACCACACATGATTTTCTGATGTATATATAAGAGCTTCACCACCATATTGCATTTCTATACCCTTTTAAAACACCCTCTTTCAACACCATCCTCTAGCCTCATTTTCTCACAATGGCTGTTGATTCAGTTTTAAATTCTGTTTTCTATAACAAGGTTGAAAAAGAGGAAGAAGAAGAAGAAGAAGACTATATAAATATGGAAGTAAGTTCGTTCCAAAATCTGTTATGTCACTCGAATGCAAACGAATTCGAATTTCAGATGTTTTCGAGCTCATCAGATAGAGAATTAACCTCAACTTCTCCGGCTGATGAGCTCTTTTACAAAGGAAAACTTCTTCCTCTTCATCTCCCACCTCGTTTACAAATGGTCGAAAAGATCCTTCAAGATAAAAACAAGGACACTTTTGACGAATTATTTAGCACCCCATTAGGCACAAGTGCTTACACTACACCTATCGCGAATACCCCATCTGGATCTTGCAATATTTCTCCTTCCGAATCTTGTCAAGTTAGTAGGGAACTCAATCCACAAGACTACTTTCTTGATAATATTAATACAACCGAAAACCCTAAAAGATCTTGGACCAAAAAGCTTATTCTAACCAAACAATCTTCTTTTGGATCGAAACTAAAGGCGTCTAGAGATTACCTCAAGTCTTTCTTTGGTAAATCGAGCGGTTCGGGGGATGATTCCAGAACCAGAATTTCAAGAACTAGTGGAAAGAAGCAAAAAGAAAAACTCGATAGTAACAATAGTGGTCATCGACCTCATCATCATAGAAGATCGTTCTCTGGTGCAATCAAGAGATTTTCGACTACAAACACTTCATCCGGGCCTTCTTCAATTTCAAATTCGAGTAATTCAAATAGCTCTAGTGAATTGGCGGTTCATCATAGAAGAATCAACACGAGTTCTGAGATCGAAAACCAGATACAAAGTGCGATTGCCCATTGCAAAAAGTCACAACAACATGTGTTACATTCAAGAAATAAGACAATAGGTGAAATGGGCTTTTGTTCTTTAACTGCTTCAAGAATTGTATGTGATGATCAAGAAAGACAAGTACTTTGTAGGGGTTGATGGAATGAAAGAAAAAATTGTGTTATAAATTTAAAAAAATTTTGGTGTCATTTCTGCATATATTCAAACTTCCTGGGTGTTCTAGGTATACTTTATTATTTACATCATTATATTTGCGTATCTTAAAATGCAATTTACAAACTAATAAGTGAATATTAATATATTATACTCTGTAAATAATACGATTATTTTAATTAACAGATGTTTAGACTTTAGACAGTTATCGGTAACTTTTATTTTTATAAGGGTTTATGTCCTAAGATATTATAGCTATACATGTGTGCCTCTTTAACAGCATTTGACGGACACCTGATAAAATTAAGAAACGATATAATGTAAGTATATAATATACGTTCACTTTAAAGCAGAAAAAGAGATCCAAAAACCAGACATAAACCCTTATAACTATGCTTTAATTTGATTAATTTAAATTTAATCATTGCGTTACCCAAAATCTTAAACTAAGTTAAGATGTCATCCACCATCACCTCTTTTTCTTAATGCTATAAAATAAATGGTTAACTTTTACAAAACTAAAGCCATATGTTTGAATCTTCAAAAGATATGTATTTATATTTGTTTCTTTGAAAGTTTCAATAAAAAGTTATTGATCAAACATTAATAGAACTTTGTATATCAATATTCGATAACATTCATGCCACTATGCCAGTTACGTTCTGCTTAACCGAACCTATTACTGACGAAATAATTATGAAATTTTTATTTAGGTATTAATGCATATAAATGTATTTAATTTTAATCCGATTTTTATAGCGTGTGCACAACTTTATTTTGATCTATTATTCGTATCAAACTTTCAATTTTGGTCTTTTTTGTGCATCAAATGACTTATTCTTTTGGTAATCGGTATCTTTGATGACGTGACAACCGTATAAGTCGCTCTGACATCTAACTCGTCATTGACAAGTCATCAAAAACAGGTATCACGTCAACAGTTACAAGTAATAACGGATTGAATACATACAATAGACCAAAGTTGAAAGTATGATATACAAAATAGATCAAAATAAAATTGAATACACATTATAAAGATCGAGTTAAAGTTAATTGAATTTTCACACACTAATCACTTTTTTTAACATATTGAGCGTTAAAATCGAATTGAACTTGATATTACAATCTAAAACACAAAGTTTTAGGAAGAAATAAGTTTCCATGCATCGATTAATAAAAAGCAACGTCATGTTTATGTTAAAAATACATTAATAATTAATAATTCAATATAAATCAAAGATATCGACGGTGCTGGTAGCACAAACATACATAAAACGTTGAGTTTAAGTGTATATTGAATCGATGAGCATATTACGGCTCGTTTCTATAAAATATGCATATTGGATATGAGTATTGCGATAAACGATACAATGTGCTAATGACGTGTAAGACGTAAGGGGTAGCTGTTAGTTTTTTATTAAGGATATAAGTTGTTTCTTACTTCCTTCTTAAATATAATTATTATTTTAATTTTATGCTGTCTTAAAATAATACATGTTTAATCTGTGAAATTATGAGTTACAATCAATATTTCTATCTTTGAACAATTATTTGTCTGTCTTACTAAAATGTATCTTATATATATATATATTGTTTTTACTAGTAGAATAAATTATAATTTGTGTACCATCAAAGTTTACTTACACGTCATAATTTATCACTGGTGGTTGGAGTCTTGAACGTTGAAAACAAATGAATTACTAACATTGATTTTCTAAAATTCTCACCAATTTGGTAGCCACATTAATCAGAAACACATCTAAAAAGTTCATTTAACAAACACATTTCACTAAGGATTCAAGAGCAGTTAACATCTTTGTTTGTTCAAATAAAGATTCAAAACATGACATGTACTTAAAAAGTTGATACATCAGGCACCAATGTTGTCACAATATGTCCTGTTCTTATATCATGCATATTTAGTATTTACTTGCTGAATATAATTAAAACCAGTGTTTGTTTAAGATAATAAAATACAGGTAGAAATAAACACGCATGAACCATCGACGTGCCTGCCTCTGGTTTAATCCACCTACAGGATTAAAATCGCCAACATGACAGGTCCCCGAGGTCAGGACAAGCATGAAATGTGCTATCAAGAGTAATAGTATACAATAAAGATTTGAGCGAACTCATATCAGAATACAACATATCAATAACTATCCCAACTCTTTGAGATCATTAATGGGTCAACGTGTTCAATGTTCTTCTATGAGTATCCGATTACAGCTTCTTATGCCATCAAAGAATCCTGGCAACTTAACCAGAGACAACCAGATATCAAGTATTCTGACTTCATAATTCCGGGGGACGATTGTTGACTAAACCTATTTATAAACATTAGAGTAACGACTAAATCGTGTTACCTCATATGGCGTAGATTCTATCGACTTCTGAATTGGAAAACTCAGAGTGATGCCATGAGTTTGAACCACTTTTTGCTTTCTCCTTCTTTCTCTTGGACCGTGTTTTCTTGGACTTAAACACGTAATAAGTCATGGTTCCAAGAACCCCTGCCATTATAACTCCTCCTACAACGGTGATCAAAATCGCAGCCCATTCATATTTTCGACCAACTACTATGTAAGAAGAAGCCATGAAAGCAACCGAAGTACAGACAGAAGCCAACCACATGAGTTTATTAATCACCTCAACTACCCTTCTTTCGGCTTTTGTCTCACCTCTAACCAACGTAATCTGAACCACCACCACAGCTAAAGACGTAAAAAGCGCAATGGCATTGAAGATAAAAAATATTTTGAAAGAAACCCTGTCCACCACCACCGCCATTCCGTTATCGTCATCGCCGCCAGGGACCGTGAAAATGGCAGCAAATGCAACGGTTGCGAAAAGCACAGCCACCACGGTTACTGAATTTGTGGCGTTGTTGATTCCTTCACGATGGAGCTTTCTGAGCTCTTTAGCGATTCCGTGCACATTCTTGTTTGTCTTCTTTGTTTGTAAGAGCTGTGTGTGGACGTCATTCTTAATCTGAGTTACGGTGTTCCTTAACTCGTCTCTTGGCTGGTTCAATTCGTTTGCTCTCACTGCACCACAACGAGTAAGGCAGGCTATTATATCGGAAGAGTCTTCAGATAAAGGAAGGCCTTCGGCTATGTCAAGAGCGGTTTTGTGATCTCGGGTCAATGCATTCACATTAGCACTGGTATCAGGGAGGCTAAGCAACTCGTTTACTATCTGCAAGAACAAGAAAACATGTCTTGGATCAGTAATTTGTAGAAGTGGCAATTTTAACCAATTTACTTATAAATAAGTCAATTTGATAGGTGGTATATCTCAATTGGGGCAAATCAAAATCTTTAGCTAAAAGGGGAACAAATCAAAAGGGTCAAACTGGGTCAAACAGGTTGAAAGTCGCTTGAATTATAAATTTGCATAAGATTGAAACAGTGGCAACCCCAAGCGGCCCACACCAGACTAGACCTCCTCAAGCCCATTAGGTGAGAGGTAAATAAGCTCAACTAAACCCGTTCGGCCCATTTAGAAGCATCCTAAAGAATGACTGTTTCAGTTTAAATCTGTTTTGAGTTTTGATCCATTACCCAACCCACACAACCGTCCATCTTACCACCTCTAGTAAATCAACAGCACCGTACTTCTGAAATCAGATTCCATACGGGGTTGTGAAAACTACAAAAATAGAAAATAAATAACTTAATAAAAAAAATCAAGTCTACCTCTGCTCGTTTTTTTCTGGTAGCCACGTGCAATGCAGTAAAACCCGACTTGTCTGGCAACATAACAATAGCCGCATCAGCCTCCAATAGCAATTTCACAACTTCACTACTAACCCCTTTGACAGCCATATGTAATGCAGTCTGTCCTTTTTTGTCGGTCCTTCTAGCCAGTAGTGGATCCTTATCAAGTAAAGCTTTCACAATCTCCACATGCCCGGATCTAGCTGCTAAATGCAATGCATTTTTTCCATTGGATCTTGGAATGTCTACCGAGCTATGATCTTCCGATAGTAGCTCCTTAACAACAGCAGTGTGTCCTCTTGTGGCTGCAGTTATCAGAGGTGTTGCGTTTCCTTGGGATCTTGTTTGGCATAGCGATGAGTCATGGTCAAGTAGTAGTCGGACCACGGCTACAATAAAGAGTGACAATATATACATTGGCATGACTTCATGAACCAAATATGAATGCAAAAACATATTATACAACGACAGTCAATATTTCGAATAAAAAAGGCAACAGTTTGCTAAAAGGAAGGACATATTCACAGAAAGTCAAACTTCCCAGAAAAAAGTCAACCTTCATAAAAAAAATGATCAAATTCAAAACAAAAAAAATGGTATTTCTCAAAATGAATTAGAGTTATTTTGTTAGAAAAAACTTTTTGAACGTAATTTTGCTTAATATCTTTTTAAAAATAGTTAATCAAGTAATTTCCCTTCCCAAATCCCCCTCCACAAAAAAAAAAATCCCTTTTTTAACATCCAAAAATAACTTATATACATTGTAATATAAAGAACTAATATTTTCGTAGAAGCGTCATTCCATTAAGAATGGGCTTATATAGTTGAAGAACTTTACCATCATGTCCTTGACTTGCAGCTATATGCAAAGTATCAAACTCCAACCGACTCTTCCTTGTGATCGTTTCTTTATTTGAATACTTCAACAACTCCTTCACAACTTCAAGATGCCCTTTCTCAGCAGCCATATACAATGCCGTCTCACCCAACTCATTCACCTCATTCACTACCGACGCACGAATCTCCGCAACCTCAGCATCAAAATCCGCCCCACTTAAAGTCCCCACCATTTGCGAATCGATATCATTAAGAATTTGCTTCACCGCTGCAAGATTCCCACGCTGGGCTGCTAAATGAAGCTCGGTATCGTTATGCCTACCCGTCACTTGCTTGACATACTTTTTCTTCCCAGCTTGATCCATCCGCTTCCCGGAATTAGAAAGCACCAGCGCCGGTGCCGTTGCGGAAGACGGCGAAGGCGATGGTGATGGCTCACCAAGAGGGTTTTGGTTTTGATTATGCCTTTTTGGAGTCATTAGTCCCTTTTCTATGTCTAGTACACAATTAAACAATAACTTTTGAGTTAAAATAACACTATCACATATTCACACACCTAGATCATAACATGTTGAAACTTATGAGTTATAAAAATGCAAACTTTCCTTATGAACTATATTAGTTTCGAGCATACTTCAAATCTACTAAATACCAGAAATTGAACTAATTTAGTTGGTGGTTATCTTACAGTCACATCAACCTTTAATTGGATACTTCTAAGCTAAGGAAATGTAATAAAATTGGAAATCAGCAGATGAAGTAGGTACTATTGTAATTAACAAAAAGTAAATACTTATATACAAAGAATAAAAATTCAAACTTTTTTCTATGTCTACTTGTCTAGTTCATTTTCTATGGGCTATTACACAATTAAACGAGTTCAATTTAAACTAGCACATAATCACACATCAAGATCATATATAAAAATGGAAACTTTTTTCACGAACTATATTACTTTTGAGCATAACTTTAATCTTCTATCAAATACAAGAGCTCGAACTAACTTAAATTGATTGTTATCTTAGTGTAACTTCAAGCTTTGATTGGATACTTTAAACTATAATAATAAGTTAATACAGTAATAAACTGAGATTCTGCAGATGAACTATGTAATAGTGTAATTAACAATTAACACTACATATACTTACATAGAATATAGTTAAAGTAATTTAGAGAAATACCTTCATCAATAGGTGAAGCCATGTTTGAATTAAGAGAACAATTGAAGAAACCCTAAAAAGGAATTGAAATTGGGAATGGGTAAAGTTTTGATGGAATCTTGAATGCCAGGAATAAATGTTTGATTAGAGAGAGAAACAGAACAAACAGAAAAGGACAATCAAAGGAAAGTGTGAAGAAAGATCAAACACTCCCACTTGAGTAAATGCAAAAAGTTCTACTCCTTTAACTTTACTAAAGTTGACATTATCTACCCTTATTTTTCTTTTCAGATCAAAGTTAGTCTAGAGTCGTATGATACAATAATGATTGCAAAACTGGACTCGTACTATACTGTATTGATATACAAAAAAACTTAAAACATGGTAACATAAAAGCTAACCATATTAAACCAAAAACACATCAAATCACAAATTCCATATAGTGATAATCATATTTTTGATATACCAAAATCATACATTTAAATGTACATGGACCTTAAAATTAAAAGGTCCAATTTTGTGGGACGTTTGGGGCCTCACATTATTCTTTTCTCAGCTGTTCTTTTAGACAAAACAAAGCTTAGCCACCTTTTCAAGTTTTCATGTTATCTCCAGTCTTGACTCTTGTGGTCACTTGATTTGACTTTTTAATAAAGAAAATATAAACGAGATATACACATGTATATCGTTAAAAATAAATGTAGTCTTTTTAAAAATAACATTAAAGGCACGTTAAGGAAAAAAATCTTTGACTCCAAATATAATATGAATTTTCCATTTCTTCAAAATGATGGGACTTGTTTATCTTAGAAAAAAAAATGAGAGAAAAAATCTTAAAGTCCAGTGATCCTCATAACGCAAACGTTCTTGTAAATCACGAAATACGCTGCTTGTTTTGAGTTCAATTTTAACTGTTCACGATTTGCAAGAAACATATTGTTTACATTTTAAAAGTGTATATTTTAAAAAATAAAAATAAAAAATGAAACTCGAAACTAATTCAAGAATTATGTGGTACGGCTTAAAGGCACTGTGAAGGTTTCAAATGCAGGTGTTATTGTGACCAATTTAATTTATTTTATTTTCCTGTAAAATATACACAAGAAACTAATTATTTGGGATGTTAAACATCGGAATTTTAAACCTACTTATAGAGTTGAGATGCACGTAATCACATGTAAATAAATTCATACAAATTAAGAAACTTGCAATTGATTTGTACGAAAACTAATAATCCAGTTAATTGGCCGGAACTACTCTTCAACATCCAGCAAATTAATTCGTATGAAAAACTATGCCGGTTATTAATTATAACTAATCTTCCCATCCATACATATATATGGCTATCTATATATAAAAAAATTAAATAAATAAAAAATAATATATATGAATGATCTAGAGGGAAGGGGTAATCCGTTAATATTTATTACGCTGAAATCCGTTAATACAAATTTGTTTCTCCACTTCCTCAAAATTATTCAGTAAATATAAGAAAAAAAATTTCTTTATTATTTTAATCATGATTTCAGCGTCACTTTTATAGACTATTATTCTAGGAGTACCAAACTTACTGTACACATAATTGGTTTAGGACCAAACTTAGTGTACACATAATTGATTTAGGTAAAAGATATGATCTTTTGAAAAAGTCTGAGATGACATTTAAAAATTGTTTGCCCTAGGCGATTATATATACGATATACGTAGTAGTTGTTTTGAGTAGATGATGGAGATTGACTAAAAACATAACAAAGGAGAGTACTTATTAATTGAACGCGTATTTAAATGCTGATAATGTTAGTATATACAAGATCGAACATGCATTTATATATTCAAACACTCGCTAACATATTGACCTTAAGATGTTGCTTATATATTGGCATGTCCCTTTGTAGTACGTTTCTTTTTTCTCTTCAATAAATCCATTGATCAAAGAAGAATCCAATCATGTTACATTCTGCATTACGAATGCTTTAAGCCATCTGATGAACGCAAAATTTCCGCTAAATTTTCAGGCGAAATGGTACAAGAAACCATAACATATGCCGTGAAGAACTTAGGTTTATGTTACAAACCATAGTTAGTCCTGGCATCGGAGAACATACTTATATCCCAAGAAACTTCCTCTTAGGTTGAGTAACAAATGCTACACTAAGTGATTCTCTATATGAAATGGACGAGTACGTTCTTTACAAACACTCTAGACAACTTATTTAACCAATCCACATTTGCACCACAAGATATCGACATATCAATTGTCAATGTCTCTATGATGGCTTCAATGCCATGACTAACGTCGCGAATTATCAACCACTAGCTACAACATGAAAGAATATATCAAATCTTTTAATTTTTCAGGAATGCGATGTAGTGCTGAGTTTGATCTTAATCAACCTTGTTCAAAACTTATTCAAAAAGTAGCGAAACAAACTTGCACTATTCCTAACCACAAAATGAATTGCCTCAAACTAGTACAACGGCAATGATAAGTCTATGATTCTCTCGAACTGTTTGTTTCGTTGTCAGGGTTGTTCGGTGTTGTTAACAAAAAAATAAGAGCTCTAGAAAAGTGAGCCATGGTTAAGTTAAAGTGTGTGGTTCGAACCCATTTGGGATCAAGCAGTGAAGCTTACACATGTTGTATACAACAAGAAGATGACCAAGGAAATTTAGGATTTTCCCTAGGCAAAACCATACCAAAAATAGGGACACAAGCTCTAACAGAAAACCTAAGAAACATACAACCAAAAATATTGCCATTAACCGCTATCTTTCGTTTTATTTTGCTAACAAATATCCAAAAGATTAGGGCTAAGTATTTGGATATTAAGGTTAAAAAGAAAGCGAGTTTGGACCTCAAGTTGGGTGTGGACCATTCTTGTTGGCATCCAGGTGGGAAGGCTGTGATGATAGGAGTTCAAGTGAGCTTAGGGTTAACCAACTACTATATAGAGCCATCGAGGATGACACTGCGTAGATTTGGGAACACGGCAGTAAGTAGCTTTGTGGTATGTTTTAGGGTACACGGAGGCGAAAAGAGGTTAAAAAGGGAGATAATGTTTTTATGGTTGGACTTGGAGCTGGGTTCAAGTGTAATAGTTGTTTGTGGGAGGTTTGAAGGGATTTGGATGATAAAAATGTGTAAGAGGATTGTGTTGATAATTTTCCATTAAGAAGTGATTAAATTACTCCTAATTTAGAGAAATTTGGATGGGTTAATCAAGAGTCTTATATGCCACCAACGGAAGATGTTAAATAATTATGATTATAAATGGCTCCTTATCGGTTGTTACAATATAATAGTGCACTTGGTTGAAATAATATTGTGTACATGTGATATCAAATAAAATGGTTATTCCGACTAAATAAATTAGTTGATCCAGATCATTTTTACTTTTGGGCTTGACCTTATTTATATATTCAACTGTCTTTATAAGAAGCTAACATTATGGCATTACTGGGCTTGAGCCTAATAGGCCTGGTCTTTTTGCTTATTATTAATTTTCTTATTACTTATTTTAAAATAATAATAATAATAATAGTGATAAATAATGATCTATTTTCAAATTCTATTATCATATTATAATTTTCATTTATCCCAAAATAAATTTTACTTTAAAAAAAATAACAATAAAAGATCATTAAATTTCCAAATTCAACTTCATTTATTACTCTTGATAACCTTTTTAGAAAAATTTAAGTCGAACTTACATTGAATATAAGAGTTAAATTCATATTATTTACTCTATCTTAAATTGAAATTTTTGCTGATGAACGATAGTTTTTGAGATGGAAGCAGTAAAAATTTTCTTTTAAAAAAATAAACAATATTTCGTGTTGATAAGCTAGACAGTTTCCTGAAACCATGGCTCATGTTAGTAATTCTGAGATGGGATCTTTACATAGAGAAGGTCCAACCAACCAAATTACTTATGTGTCTGGTATCAGCGTATGCTCGACAATAAATTAACTGGAGCGATAGTCGGAGTTTGTAGCTGAGATTTTTGTCTTATGATCTATTTTATTTTAAGAGATTTTGAAATATTCTTTTTTCAATAAATATCACTTATTTTTATTGACAAACGAAACTTATTCAATTATAGAAATTATAAATTATTAAAATCAACATTTCAAAATTCAAACCCCTGTGAGCTTTTAGAAATCTTTAGAACCTCGTGAAACACACACCCTAAAAAAATATTGCCATTAACCGCTATCTTTTGTTTCATTTTGCTTACTGATATCCAAAAACTTGGTGCTAAGTATTTGGATATTGAGGTTAAAAAGAAAGCGAGTTTGAACTTGAAGTTGGGCATGGACCGTTTTTGTATGCATCCAGGTGGGAAGGCTGTGACGGAAGGGGTTCAAGTGAGCTTGGGGTTAACCAACTACGATATGGAGCCATCTAGGATGACGTTGTGTAGATTCGAGAACTCGGCAACAAGTAGCTTGAGGTATGTTTTAGGGTACATGGAGACTAAAAAGAGGTTAACAGAGATAAGGTTTTGATGGTTGAAATGGGAGCTGGGTTCAAGTGTAACAGTTGTTTGTGGGAGGTATTAAGGGATTTGGATGATAAATTTTTTTGGGTTCATTTCAAAATTCAAACCCTGTAAGCTTTTAGAAATCTTCACAATCTCGTATATGAAAATACACACCCTAATAAAAGTGTATATCATTAAGGGTACCAAAAATGAAAGTCACGTCTCATTATACAAACATTTATAAGCATATGGGTTGCACAAATTGGCATCTTATCTTAATATATAGTCTACCAACATCTTTCGGGTGCCCACGGGTGTTCGATGATCCCCAGTTAAATATGAATAATGGTAAGTAATTTTAAACGGTGGGTGGATCGCTAGCTGCCATCAAGCCGACATTAAAACTTTAGTAGGTTGATGCTTGCCATCAATTCATTAACGTACGTTACAATATGTACACGAAATAGTTTTTTCATTAATTATATATAACTTATCGGTATCGCTCAAATTATATATATTTTAGATGGAGATATCTTCTCATTTAAATCGAAACTTATGACAAAATCATAAATATTGGTACTTATTTTCCTATGATAGTGATGGCTTAGAAATTAAGCTTTTAGAGCTAAATGAGTTAAAACCGAAAGAGCTTGAGAAATATAAGAAGAGTTACAGTCCAAAAAACATCACGACTATGATAAACAATAAACCTAGTCATGGTCATTGTTAAAAAAAGTACAACATATAAGCTCATGACCACGACTATAGTCACTTTCTCACCACAGGCATGCCCATCCTAGACCATATCTATACTAAATTTTAGACCACATCCATGCCGTTACTGACCGCGGCTATGGTTGCCATCTGACCACGGCCATAGTCTGCCTAGATCAGCATCTTTAAAATTCACATTTTCACATTGTTGGGGTATTTTCACTTTGACATTCTCTCTGTACTTTCTCTCACTAAACAACTAGGATTTTTGAGGGAATTTTAGAGGAAGATTAGCCAGGTTCTTGAAGATTCATGTGGAAGACAAGTAGATCTACACTTCATTTTACAAATTAAAGACCCATTTCCCATTTATGTGTATTCGACACTTTGTCTTTGTAAAACATGTCTATGTGTATTTGCTTTGATTTGTCTAGTTTTATGACTATGAGTGAGTAGATCTTCTTGTACTCACTTAGACAAATGATTTCTTACTAGTATCGATGAATTTTATGTTGAATTGGTTATCGGGTTGTTTATCAATTTTATACACGTGCTGACTATTCCAATAGTTTGACTCTTTAAAATCAAAACCAACTTATAAGCATTTCTACCATTAAAAGTGCAACCACTAAGTGTTAGAATGTTTTGTTAGTGACTAATTATAGCTAGTTATTCATTGCAAGATTATAGAACTAGAAATTGTAGTTGGAATTGATTAGTAAATTGGTTTAGCAATTGGCTAGTTACATAAAGGAGAACTCCAACTTGTAATTATTAAGTGAAAATTTCAAAATTAAGTTGATAACTCTAGGAATATTGGAGACCTCCATACTAGGTTTACAAATAAAGAGTTATTCGCAAGTTAATATATGCGTTGATTGATAAACAACTAAGCTTAATAGACAAGCTAATGTAATTGGAAATATTGGAGAACTCCATACTAGGTACCTTAAGATTGAAAGATTATATCATCTAGAATTAAGAGTTTAATTCATATATAGAAGCAACCAAGTCAACATAAGTGTATGTATTTAATGTTTAATTGGGAAGTGGGGAATAGTGGAGACCTCCATACCACTGTTCTAATTTGCATAAAATATAATACACAAATTCATCATAACTTTCGAAAAATCAAGTTAAATATTTGCTTGCTAGAATAACATTTATTTTTATTTGTCATTTTAGAATTTAAAAACAAACTAAATTTATATTAACTAAGCATCAACGAAAATCTAAATAACGAAATTCAATTTGCGCTCCCTATGATCGACAACCGAATCTCGCCTAAACTATACTACCATAAAATTGATACACTTGTCAATCTCATGTGTTAACTAACATCTAAGTTAAACCAAACTCTTTTAAACTAGTATATTATTTATCCACACGTCAGTTATCTACATGATTTAAATTATAATCATCATACAACTACCACATGTACGGATTAATTGATACCAACATATATAATTGCAATCTTTTTAATTATTTTTATAGTTGCTTAAGAATAATTTGTAATACTTTAGACTTTATACTTATATTAAATATACTAAAAGGTTATTGGTTTAACGATATAATGATAATCTTTTAATTTTATGATTGATTCAATCTGAAAAACAAAGTAAAATATATATGTTCATAATAAGGTGTATGAGTAATTTACTTTTAAAAAAAAGCCCCTGACACTAATACTCCGTATATAAATTCTAACACTTGTCTAGTTAACAGCGATAATTCTTAGATTAGACCAAAATAAAACTTGTTCGCATCCACTTCTCGTGAAAAATGTATGAAGGGTCACTGCTTGTTTAAAAGTGGACCATACTTAATTAAATTCCCCAAAAGTAGAAGATAAGAAAACCAAATAACTAGGTCGATTTAAACCACCATGGGTCGGGTGGTACCGGCTGGGTCCCGGTTTATATATTTGGTCCTTCACCTGTCATGAACAAATTAAAATTTCGGCTTTTAACACAATATCATTTTTTAAAGGACAAATAAATAATATCGTAAAATTGTTAATTATAAAATTGTGTCGTTTATTTCTTATAATATAATGATATAATAATATAATATATATTGGAATGGAATGATACAAATTAAACTTGATAAATTGCACCAATGATGAATTTGTTAAAAAGAACCCGTGGCCGAACTAGTTCGATAGCTATAAAAATGTTATTAATTATTATACATCAAATTTAAGAGGTAATAAATATGTACAACCTATACATGACAGTATGTAAAAGAGTAAAACTGACTCTTTGGTGGAGTTAGAGGGTCGATGTTACCCTTTTATATGATAATTTGAACTTAACTGTATTCTGCTATGAACATGAATCTTTGTTTTTCAACAATAATCAAGCATGTTCAAAAAGATCAATCTTTTTTTTTTTCTTCACTTTTTTTTTTATATAATATCCAAAATAAAATGATTTAAATTTGTAACCTCTAGACTGATGAAGATTCCAAAATAGCTTCTAGTGCAGATGCAGCATTTTCTTCATTAATCCATCCATATTTCTCCAAATAAGGATTAAGTAGTGATTTTGGTGGAAAATTATCAACACAATCCTCCCAGACATTTTTATCATCCAAATCCTTTGATACCTCCCACATGCAACTATTACACTTGAACCCGGATCCAAACCCGATCATTAAAACCCGATCTCCTTTTTTCAACCTCTTCTTTGCCTCCATGTACCCTAAAACATACCACAAGCTACTTGCGGACGTGTTTCCAAATCTGTGCAACGTCATTCTCGATGGCTCCATATCGTCGTCAGACAACCCTAAGCTTCGTTGAACCCCTTCTATCACCGCCTTCCCACCAGGGTGCAAACAAAAGTGGTCCACACCCAACTTGAAGTTCAAACTCACCTTCTTTTTAACCTTGATATCCAAATACTTGGCACCAAATTTTTGGATAAATGTTAGCAAAACGAAACGAAAGATTGCACTTAATGGCAATATCTTTGGTGCTATGTTTCTTAGGTTTTCGGTTAGAGCTCTTGTTGCTGTTTTTGGCAGGGTTTTCCCTAGAAAAAACCCTACATGGCCTTTGTCATCTTCTTGTTGCCTACAACATGCATGAGCTTCATCACTTGATCCCAAATGGGTTCGAACCAAACACTTTAACTTAAACATGGTTTGCTTTCGTAGAGCCGGTTTGTTGGTTAAGAGTATTGAACTACCCCCACACCTAAACAAACAATTGGTGAGAATCATAGACTTTTCATTCCCATTGTACCAATTGGGCGCGATTGCCTCGGAGGTTAAAACAAGAGCGAATTTGTTTTTATGAGTTTTGAACATGTTTTGAACAAGATTGATAGAGATCAAACTCGCACTACATCCCATCCCCGAGATATTAAAAGATTTAATATCTTCTCTCATTTTGTAATGGTTAATGATTCGCGACGTTAGTGATGGCACCGAAGTCATCACAGAGACATTGACAACCAGTATGTCAATGTCCTGTGGAGAAACTCTAGATCGACTGAACAATTTATCTAGGGTTTCTGTAAAAAACCCATCCATTTCAAACTGAATATCGCTTAGTGTGGAGTTTGTTCCACGTTCTAAAAAGAAGTTTTTTGGGCCATAAGTATCCTCACCGATGCCAGAGCTAACTATGGCTCGTAATAGAAACCTATACTCTTCGAGACCCAAATTCTCGCTTCGCTTCATCATTTCACCAGCAAATTCAGTGGAGACTTTCTGGTCATCGGGCGGTTTGAAGCACTCGTAATGCAAGATGTAACATGCTTGGCTTCTTTTTTGTTCAATGAATTTAAAAAACATGTATAAGATACATACTACCAAGAGACATGCTAATATTACAAGCATCATTTGAAGGTAAGCTCACTAGTGTTTGTGTGTGTATATATGCATACGTGAGTCAATAACGTTATTTATAGGCGATTCAAGACAAACTCCAAGCTTTTAGGTTGGGTGCCAGCCACGTACTAAGCCGTTAAATATGAGATTCTGCACTTACAAACTTATAAAGAGCTATTAATTGTTACAGGATTATTACACCTTAATTAATATTTTACTCCGTATTTGATTTTGTTTTCTCTAATATATTCATGTAGTAGTGATAAAATTTAGAAAAATAATAATTTAATTAAAATTTTAAGATATTCATCAAAACTTGTATTCAAATTATAAGAGCCAGTGAGAGGCATTTTTATTTCGTGCACGACGCTGGTTCGTGTAATCTTTTTTAACAGTTATATTACCGTTAAAATAAAATAAAAAATTTAGAAAAAAATGGTTAAAATGTGACTTTTTTTTCTAAACCTTATTTTCAATTTATGAATACCACACTTCAAATACAATTTTAAGCACATCAAAATACTCATTCTCATCTTCAAACACAATTCAAAAACTAAAAGATCTATAATTCCATATAATTCACAATGTCGAACAACTCAAATAATCCATACAACCTACATTCTCAAAGGAACCCATTTCCACAACAACCAATATCTTCAAACCCGTCAACCGACATGCCCGGTTATGGTACTCCATACCATATGCCACGAACGCAAGTTAGTCAAACAAAATACCAACAAATGACGTACTATTAAACATCAAACTTATCCCTCTATCAATATATTGCTTTCTTTATGTGGAAGCATCATAAAACACCCAACAACTCGTCACTAACAACCCTTCACCCAACAACCCGATTTGCATTCGGTCAAAGATAAGGTACCGACACCAACCTCTCGTAGAAATATGTCAAAATAAAAGCAAACACCCTGAGGTTGGACCATCACAGCCTAAACTAAAATAGGTTTATACCCACGGCAACCTTTGGGAACCGGTGGACGAACTCCTATTGGGCAAAAGTTGGATTACTATTTTCGAATATTCTAATCAAGGGAATGTGCAATATAACGACTCTTTTTGGTGTCTTGTTATGCAAGAGTACCATGCACGCAACCCTTTACTTTGAACGAATCAAAGACATGTTGTCTTCAAAATAGATAAAATTCAATACTGCATGCCAAATGTGGGGACGCATTTGGAAGCAGCTTCAATTACAACAAGAAGTGGGGAAGGTGCCGATGACTTTCGAATTCGGGTGGAGGCTTAATATAAGTTGAAATGCCTAAAAACTTTCACTAGTTTTTAAGCGGAACTTCTTTAATGATCAACAAAAGTGATTTATAATATGATAATAATTGAATCGATCACAAGAATGTTAAAATAATGATATTAGGCTATTAGAGGTGTGATCAAACTCCCGTATCCAGATTTGGCAAAAACTATATGATGAAAAATTCAAAACAATAAATAATCATTTGAATTTTCATTACGTGATAGCTATTAACAACTTTTTTCGCAGTGAAGCTATTAACAAATTACGTGATAGCTATTAACAACTTTTTTCGCAGTGAAGCGCGATCCGTAACCCATGTTAAGATTAATATTAGCATGGGTGAATTTGAATTTGAATTAATATACTGGCTCTAGCTATAAACTACTCAACGTCACCTAAACGCATGTGACACTTGGGCATAAAAGTCGTATCATATATATGTTGGATTATATATGTGTAAATATACATATACATGTATGTATGTGTGTATAAATGAACTAGTACATATGTTTTTCAGATTTTTGGTATTTTTTATTTATTTATTAATTTTTTTAGAATAACAAACCTAAACTATCTATTTAACACATTATATACATACATCCACATATATATATATACAAATTGTCATTTAAAATGCTTAAACTCACGACTCATAAATTAATAAGTTATGTACTGTCATGTCATAAGCCCCTTGATCACAATCACGTACTAATTACTTGCTCCGGCCAACAGGGTCTAAAATGTCTAATTTCGTTCAATGTTGTAAGTTGAATGTGACTATATATATATATATATATATATATATATAAAAGGGACCCTACTCATGTCTCTTTCACTGTACGTATCATATATAGGAGATTAGGAGAATAGTTATAGTATTTAACATAAAAATAAAAATACAATACGAATATATGACCAAATATAACTTTATACAAGTTCCATGATTACAGATATATCAGATAAATTTTTATCATAGCTTTATGTTAGTGTTGTACCAATTTACCATAATTACATGACTCGTCAATTGTAAAGTTAAAGATATGATTATACACCATTATATCATTTATTCTTTTTTAAATTTATGTCTATATCATTCTTAAATAGCATTACACGTCTTATGCCATATTGATGTTTAGCCCTATCAATGGGACCGTTCGAATTAGATATGTTGACTTCACGATCTGCCTATACCTGACCTATGATTTAACTAAATGGGTTTTCATCCGATCCATTAGGAAATGGATCTTGATCGGATTCGAATTTCAAGTTAGTTTTTTTCGAGATTTATGAATCATGATCCACGTCGACTAATTAATTATTATTTACTTTTTCTTTTCCAGAAATAATATAATATTCTCGTGTTAAATTTTTTTAATAATAATAACATAATTGTCATGTGCTACATTAAAGGATCACAAACTTGAGTTCTAAAACAACAAGATATTCATACGCTACTGATATATCCAGATTATGGCTAAGTTCCCTATATCAGCACATCATCGGATTCGGCTATTAAAACTAGCTACAAGTCTTTCTATGATTAGGTATACTTCCATGAAATAAAAACTTTTGTACTTTTGGTTTAAAACTAGCTACAAGTCTTTCTATATTAAAGGATCATATATGTATACTACAATTAATGTCGTAATGTTGTCGGTGCAAATAAACTGCTTAAATAGTAAAACATATCAGAAAAAAAAAATTGTTATATAATATGTAATTGCGCCAATTGTATTTTTATTACTTAATCTATTTTAAGCTGGCGAATAAGTAACTAATACAACCATTATATGTTACTGATTTTGAAGTGAAAAACTTATGCAGCTATATATAGAAGTTACAAAATTAAACGTCCTAGCTAGTTAGTAATTAACTAGTACGAAAGTACCACTAAAACATCTTTCATTTAACCAAATATATAGAAGTGCCATGTTACACGGCAATTACCATAAGAAAATGTTGAATTAGCGATATTTTTGGTCCAAATATAAGATGTCGCTATAATAATAAACATACAATTTATTACAAAGTTTTAGTTAACTCGTAAAACTTGCTATTACAATTTTTCAAAGTTCACCAGATACATCAAATATAATTAAACAGTATCATGGATAAAGAAAATAAACTACGTTGACATCAACATTATGTTATTCCAAAAAACAAAACAGTCATATATCAATTATTCAGAAAACCACACGACATAGTTAAACACATGATCATCTTGTATGTACAGGGGCGGACCCACTTGATAAGTACCGGGGTCACATGACACCAGTGACTTTGATCGAGTAGTGTAATTTTTATAGAGTTATTTATTAATGACACTATTGAATTAATTAACTGCCACAAGTGATTTGAGTCGAGTAGTGTAATTTTTCTAGTTATTATATTTGTGACATCAGCGATCAAAAATCCTAAGTCTGTCACTGTGTATGTAATTGTTTTTCTTTTTTTTCTTTTACTATCTCATTCAAAGATATAGTTGCAAAGTATTAATGGTGTAAAAGAGACCCAAAAGAGAATAATTGAGCCAATCATATTAAAGGGCATAACCCCTTAATTTAGACTTCTGCAGGTCAGAAGTTGAGAAGTTGAGAAGTTGCCGTCAACCATTAACGCCGTATTTGTTATCCATGCCCGTATTTGTGCCTCGGAGAAAATTGTCTCTGAAAAAGCAGAGAAGCGAGATTAATATTCTAGATTTTAATTTTATTTCTACAAATTCAAAAAATTTAATAAATAAATAATAAAATAAATCAAATATATATATATAGAAGTGCGTTCAAGGGAGAAAGAAAATTTGGTGGAGAAATGGGAGAAAAGATTTTTAACTCTTCGATTCAGTAAAATAACTCTTTGATTCAGTTTTAAATTATATATATTTTTTATTGAATCATAGTTGTTTTTTGCTGAATCATAGTTTTAGATATATCTTTCTTCCCTTTCTCCCCTAAAAAATTTTCTTTTTAGATCCTGGTATTATATATATATGTATATATATATATATATTCATTAAAATAAAAGTTACATATTACAAGTTTTTAAAAAAATACACTTATAGAAATAAAAAAATACATTCAAATTTTTAAAAATGTATAATGATCAATTGAAATAAAGTGGAATTGACCCAATTTAAAAAACTTCGGTGCATTTCAAATTGGGTCTTCAATGCTAACTTTGAACACATGCTTCCACCTCCAATTTAAGCACTTCTATCAACTAATTCTGATTCAAGATTTAAAATGAATCCAACGAGTGAAATATACGTAAGAGAGTGAGAAGAAAGCAAATGATAAAAAAAAAAAAAAACAGATTTCCTTAACTCAACTAAAAAAAAGAAAGCAAAAAATTATGAGATTATATGATCATTCTTTTTCTTGTTCATCTTCTTTTTCCTTCCTATTTTTCAAAACAAAAAAGCAAAAAAAAAAAAGAAAAAGAGTAAAAAAGCCAAAAAAAAAAAAAGAAAAGAAAAAGGAAGAACAACATCTACATGCGGATGCCATTCGGGAACATTTTTCAATACACACGTGACACGTAATTTGCTACCAATAATGTATAGTATGCATGTCCCTTTTTTTATAGATGGCAATCAATTTTAAGTTATGACCCATTTACACACTTGTCCATTCTTTTTTATTAAAAATGTCTCATTCTGATCAATCATACAACCACTTATTTGATACATGACTTTATCGATGCACGTAGGATATCTTACAAAGACAAAAAGTCATATTTTCTGAAATAAATGGCTCAATAAGTTCTTGCATCTAGAAACCGTTTTATGTTGTCTCCATTTTTCTTTTAGGACAACGACGACAAGCCTTATTGACCTCATAAATGACAGTTAGTCAAATAACATTATCATTTTGTTATTTGCTAATATTCTGATTTACTTATGAAAATATATGATGCGGGCCCAAGTGTGGAGGATCGGGCCCTTGTGTTTCTTGAGGCCCAAGATCGCGTATCAAAAGGGGCTCACGAAAAAGGCCATAACTTGGGCTAGGAGTGTCCGTTTGAGGCCCATGACCAGGCGGTTAGCCCAACTTTCGGGCCCAAATTCGCTGTCTTTTATGATTTATGGGCAATTTTATGTTTTTTTCATATTTTTTTGGACTTTGTTTTTGGGCTAGAGTCCGGCCCGTTTATCTGTTTAGGCCCATTCGAATTTCTGGTTCCTTTTTAGGGTTTCATGAACATTATCAAGCAGTTAGTTTTTGATTGAATGAAATTTCATTTTTCTCTCATTTTTGAGGCGAATTTTACCTAATTATTGGCATTCTTTTGAATCAACAATAGTTGGAAGAATCGTTCCTGGTATTCGTGTGAATCAACAGGTTCAATTTGCGTTATCTTAATTTTAGTCTACATCAATATATGTAACCAACTTTCATTAAAACTGTTCATTGTACATATATATTAATATTATTATCCAATTTTCTCTTATAACTTTCTTGATATAATTTGATCTTGTAATCAATGTAGGAAAATGACTAATAATTGAAGGAGAAATGCTACAGTTATTAAGTGTATATACTCTCTCTTTTTTTAATCAAATAACGTGGTATTCACTTATTATAACGTATCATTTTGTGCCACAACTTTTTGATAACCTGATGACATGCCACATTAACATTGCAGTTATTAAATTTGTTTCATATTTAGGCCTGAATTACAATCGTACCTCTGCAAAACAACACACAATTGTGTGATCATGGCGACTACGTTACCATACGCCGATGCCGATTCAAGCCTGAGAGGTCTAGCCGGTCGTGCTGAGGGTTTCGGCCGTTTTGCAGTCGGCGGTGCTCACGGTCACGTGCATCACGTCACATCATTGGCTGGTAATATCTTTTTTAATCTCCAGTTTAAAATTGTATCAAAATGTTGTTATCCACATCTTGACATATTATGTTCAATATCATTAGTTTTTGGCTTTTAATAGAATTTTTAAGAGCACTTTCTAGCAGAATTGAATGCTTATAAATAACGCTTAGTTGTACGTATCAATTCTCAATGGGTTGATGTTTTTAAATGTCTAGCTTAAAATGCATTCTATATTTCTATGTATCATAAAATAAATGGTTGTAAGTGTCTAAATTTGTATTTATCTATCTATCGAACTTTCAAGTATTCTATTTGTATGTATCGAGGGGCTTGTTCAACTGGTAACTGTGTTTTTTGCTGTGATATGTAAAAAGAAAATAATTGGAAGTACAACACATATAATAGCAAATTGTAAAGTATGATACATACAATAGATTTTTGAATAAAGATATATAGTTTTTTTAGGAACACTTGACCCCTTTTCAATATGATAGGTACTTAGATTGATCATGTCGTTTGTTTGTGTTTGTTAGATGATAGAATCCTGTAGACTTGAGGGGTTATAGTTATAAGTGTTTACGGCGCACAAAGTGTGTTTAAAATAAGCACTACTCCACCAGCAATAAAAAGGGAGTTTTTTCTCCAAAATAAGCTACAAGGCAGTTGTATTTAAACACTTAAAAATATGCATTCCCAAACGATATTTTTAATCAAATTTAATGACAACAGTGATTGAATAAGTAATACAGTATAAGTTTTATAAGCTGGATTTTCATGTAAATTTATTCTATTTCTAGAAATCTTCTCATAATATAACAAAATTGACATCATCACTAGAATGTTCTTCGGAAGCAACAGCATACTTTTTTTATATGTACGTTTATATCCTAATATTTGTAGCAAGTAGTTGTACTACTTGTTATGGTATGAGTGAGATTTCACATTTATAAATTACGTGAAAACTGCACAATAGGTCAATTACAAGCACATCAAGATCCCTAGCGCTATGATGTTATGAGTTATCGAATTATCGTATAGATCGGAGTCTGGGAGTGGGAAAGGGTTTTAATGGAAATTCACTCCAATTTGTATATATCAATTTCATCATCTTCATGAACATGCTTTCAATTTCATTATGTAGTGAACAACCGATGTACCCATAAATATTTTGTAGCTGCTGTAGAATATAATTTTAAAGTTTTCAAGATAATATTGTTGTATGTTGTATCAATGTCTTTGCAGATGATGGGCCAGGATCACTTCGTGAAGCATGCCATAAGAAAGAACCATTGTGGATTGTCTTTGAAATATCAGGCACTATCCATCTGTCATCCTACTTGAGAGTATCATCACAAAAGACTATTGACGGTCGCGGCCAACACATAAAACTGACAGGAAAAGGTTACAGTTGAAGAAGTGTGAGAATATAATAATATGCAACCTGGAATTTGAAAGTGGGCGGGGACATGATGTTGATGGTATACAAATTAAACCAAATTCAAAAAACATTTGGATAGATCGTTGCAGTCTACGTGACTATGATGATGGACTTATAGATATAACTAGACAAAGCACAGACATTACAGTTTCTAGGTTGGATTTGAGATTTTTTAACACGCTCTGTGATAAAAAGTATTGTTGATGGCTTTCAGTTCTGATGGATTTAATATGTGTTTGTAGATGTTACTTCACAGGACATGACAAGACAATGCTTATTGGAGCTGATCCATCTCATATTGGTGATAGATGTATTAGAGTGACAATTCATCATTGCTTTTTTGATGGAACTCGACAAAGTCAACCTCGTCTTCGATTGGGGAAAGTTCATCTTTACAATAATTACACAAGAAACTGGGGAATATACGCCATTTGTGCTAGTGTTGAAGCACATGTAAATGTTACTGTGGTATGGAGGTGGCAAAATTATGTGGGGTGGGTAATGGGTCGAAATGGGTTGTCTTTGTGGTAATGGCAGGATTACCAAGTGCGTACACAATGGTAAACTCAAACTCAAAGAAAAAAGTTTACCTCGATGTTGCCTACATCTATGAATGTTCCTAGGATTTTATTATGTTTCGTGATTTTGGTATTAACATAAATACTTTGAAGAACACAACTATTCAGTAAAAAGAAAACCAGATGATAGAAGGATACAGAAAAATGAATTTCTTAATTGTAGTAAATATCTTACAAAGTTAGGTCTGCAAATTCATAGGCTAATTGACAGTTCAAGTTAGGTTCTATCTCCAACAAGTAATTGTTTAATTCAAAAGCGAGATCATGTATTGAAGTTCAAGTTTCATTATATAACTCTTTTTTTTTGTGTGTGCCAATTTTGCTTCAGATATACTCTCAATGCAACATCTATGAAGCAGGACAGAAGAAAAAAGCTTGAGTTTTATACTCAAAAGTAACTTCATCCAACTTTAGTTCCTTATTTTTAAAGATAAAATTATATTACTCCCTGAATATGTCGAAGAGAATATAAATTCACTTAGGAGTTTTAACACCTGGTATTCATAATCCAATTTTGTTATGTTTTAAAATTGTACCGAATGGAGCTCAAGGTGCCTCCGAGTTCTTCCATATGATTCTTTGTACCAAAGTAGAAATGCAATTTTGATTCATATGGAATGGGTCGTTTCTAGTTAGGGGTGTCAACGGGGAGGATCTTGATCTAGATCCGCCCCGCCCCATTTATGTGACCCAATGGGTCGAAAAACTAGACCCATGGACCCAATAAGTGATCTAATGGGTCAACCCATTTGAATGGATCTTTACTTGGTCGACCCATTTAAATGCAATATTAAAAATTCAACAAATTTACACTTTATAAGCCTATAAAATCAATTTAACACTTTAAAACAAATGACATAATCTCATAATGAAAGAAATTGAGTGTTTTTGCCTCAAGACTACAAGAGACAACATTGGATCTAGCAAATAAACAGCCGCCTCAAACTTAGACTTTTGATGCCCCCTTGTGACTCCCCTTTCTCACCCCATGCATCGAATCCACTAAACATATCACGTGATCGTACCTTATTACCATGAACCCTATGATCATGAATCTCACCAACTGATAAACAATTGATAGTTACCAAAAACTATTGGAGCAACTCTTTTAGCGATTTGTGATCTTTAGCCTACTTGTTGGCTGTAGCTCAATTCTTCGAATCCGTTAGTTCTTTCAATTAGCTCGATGCTTCGTTTTAGTTATATCTTTTAGCGATAAATGATTGATATAATTTGATAATGAGTCAAAGAGCTAACTGAAATTATAAGTATGTATTATGACGATGCGCTCCCGACGTGAAACAAATTAGGGATTTCAACATTTTGTGCGTGCGTTGTTTTTTCTTTTGGGGGAAAACTAAAATTCAAAGATTTACCGTAAATATTTTTAGAGGTAATTGGATTGATCCAGATCCAGGTCCATGTAATTAAATTAGTTGGATCCGGGCGAGATTAAGACCTATTAGTTAATGGATCAAATCTAGATCCGATTAGTTGGATCTTGAGGCCTATTAGATCACTAAGTGATCTAACCTGACCTGGCCCGTTAACACCCCTGGTTCTGGTTATGTATTATATCTAATGGGTCCAACTGTTTAACCAAAACTATCTTACGAGAAAACGGGTCAATTGGATTGAACAGGTCAAAGGTATCCGAAGGTGTATTGTTAATCATAGAATCTCCTAAATGTCAATTGTTATATATCAAATGTTAAAATAATAGAATTGGACAAAAGACTCTTTTCTGGGTCAACCCATTTGACCTGTGCCAGTTTTTACCCATTACCCAACCGTCCGATTTTGTAACCTCTAGTTTATTGAAGTTTGTTTAACTTAGCACAATTTGACCTTGCTTGACCTGTTTTAGGCAGCAGATAAGGAGAAAGCAAGATCAGGTTTGATAATCTCAGAAGGTGACTTGCTCTTGAATGGAGCTCAGCCGTGCCCATTGAAAGAAGCAGCTAGAGAACATGTATTCCATCCTAGTGAGTTTTACCCAGTATGGACAATGGAATCAGCTTCAGATTCGTTGAAACACATTCTCCATACCTGCACTGGTTGGCAACCTGTTTCCAGACCAGCTGAGCAATGATTTGTGTTATAAATCAGTCCTAATATATTGGAATTGCTTTTGCTTATAGTTCAGATACTTGCTTGTACTATGTTTTGCTTTCTCTAATTATATAAAATTGACTTGATTATGTCACACGGAAAGACAAAACAGTTAAAATCTGAAGCCATAGTCTCTCCTTTGATAAGTCGTGGACAATGGAGATGAAAGTAGTGTTAAAAGAATAGGTGAATAACTGGTCTTCCAATGATTTAGGACGCATACATTCGAGATATATATGGTTAAAATTTCACAGGATTGCGCTTTTCTTTAGAAGAGATGCATAAAGAGATATTAAATGTTCAAACTAAAGCTATTGCGAATTTGATATTGATTCTTTCTTTGATATTAAATGTTCAAACTAAAGCTATTTAGGGCGTATGGAAGTTGTTGGGTTTTTGGGTTGTCCCACGTAAGTTGGTCAACCAAACTTTTAGAACAGTGTTATGAATTTTATTTTTAATTCTTTCTTTGTTAGAAAATTTAAATAATTTGATAAATAGAGATAAATAACAAAATAAAAGAAATAAATCATTAAAAATACAAATAAATATTTCAAGTCCTAAAAATATAAATTCACAAATCCCAACGGTTATGATTTATATTCTTTCAAATCTTGTCTTAAAAAATTATAAATCTTTTAACTCCTGAATTGTTATCATCTGATTAAACCAATCTCCTAGTTGTTATCCTTTACAGTGGACATATTAAACTTGTCATGGTTCTTGTTTAATTATTTTTTACAATGTACAAAGTTAAAACGCCCGATACAATCTTGAACTATATAACAGGTGCCAACATTCCATCAGAGGCAAACATGACATACCACCAATCTCCTGTGAAAACCCATGTCTCCATACCTACACGGGTTGGCAACCTGTGTCGAGACCAGCTAAACAACGATTTGTGTGATTAATCTTTCCTGACATATCTAGAATTACTTTTGAGTCACCACCAGTTTTTATTTTTTTATGATATAAGTTAATCCCTTAGTTAACTTTAAGAATACGTCAATTTACAAAATGTTGATATTAAAGATCATTTTCTGACTACTGTTATTAATAATAATATTACTTCGTAATAATAATAATAATAATAATATGAAAAATAAAATAAAGCAGAAAAATCCGCAACAAAAAATGTGAAGGGAAAAAACTGAAAAGGATACAACCTCAAATGTATAGAGGCTCACGATGGATAAAAGCCCACGATGTCAAGAAGAGCAATCCAAAGCAACATTTACAAAGTATTGATATATGTCAAAAGTTGAAACTTAGCTTGTGCTTGAAAATAACATGTCGATCTTTACATACTAAGACTCGTGTAAGTATGCAACTGCAAATTCAAGTGCATACATATTACCACAATAACTAATGTAATGGCCAACTTGCCTCTCCTTGTCAGCTAGCTATTAATCATAGAAACTACTTTGAATTGAATATTATGAATCATATGTCAAATATGTTCCCAGAACATACAACAAAGTCAAATACAAACTTCAAATTTTGTCCACAAAATCACCCAAACTGTAACATAGTCCATTATGCCCAATTGAACTCGACTTTATCCAGCCTACCGCCTAGCTAACCAGATTTCGACCAACCAACAAAATACCCTCATTTCATAAACCTGTACTTATGATTTATGATGAATGTCAAATTGTCAAATACTTCTAAAACAAGATTAAAAGTTTTGGACTTTTGGGTGGCCTAAGACCAATAATTGTAGCTACGATCATTGATACTAGAGTCACAAAGATGTATATGATATTGTCCTCATTCTACCACATTGTAGTTTGAGCTGAGTTAATTTACTCAATTGAAAACTCCATGGTCGTTCTCTTTTTATGGGTTTGCAAGAGATAAGTCGTTGTTCAGTTTATATAAAGTTAGCACTATATTTGTGATTTGTGGACTTAGAGGTGATTTCCAAACTTTTTATGAAGGAGGGAATGTCCGTAATGTGTTATCGACTAAAATGGTTGTCAAATGTGACACGAATGTCTCTTAGGAATGACTTTAGGACCGAAATTTGTGGTCAAGGGCCAATTGGACAAAGTTTTGAAGTGTAAGGGCCAAGAATCAAGATATCCATACACTTCTGATTTTCTTACGACAAAGTCCAAAATATGAAATTACTGTCTACGCTTCTACCTATACAAAACTTAAATACGTAACTAGTAAACCCCTGAAATTAAATGTAATAAAGTCACAAAAAAATAAATATTCAAGCAAACGATGAAAACTAAATAAAAAGTCGCACTAATAAAACATATTTGAATAAACTAATAAAGAATAAAAATATTATTTTGAAATGAGAATTAAATTTTTTATGAGGATGGAGGAATTAATCTCAATCATCCATTTTATCAAAGATAATTATATCTTAATATTTTTAAAAGTTAAATATCTCACAAACGGCTAGTCAAAAAATTATAAAAATTGCACTATAAAAATCAACATTTTTTTCTCTTCAATTAGACATCTCTCCGGGTATGCTTTCGACGAACTTTCTTTTTCATTTTTTGTTCGGTTTTAAAAACTGGTAACACGTGTGTTACCAGCAACTAACACATGTGTTACCGGTTCATCCCCACAAAAAAAAAATCATCGAAAGTATATCATGAGAGATGTCTAATCGTAGAGAAAAAAACGTTGATTATTGTGATGTAATTTTTTATAATTTTTTAACAAGTCGTTTTTGAAATATTTAACTTGGGGGAAAATTAGATTTTGCCAAATGAATGGCTAGGATTCATTCCTCATTCTCATTAAAATTTTCATTCTCATTTGAACTCAACCCAACTAATAAAACATATTTGACCAATGTATGCAAAGGTTTGTATACGGTGGTTTCCTTGATGAAGTTATATTTAACTTTCAAAGAAAATAGTCTTGAACATGAACTTTTGGTTGTAAATAATTAAGGCGTCGTGAAAGTTTGACCCATAGTTTCAACATCAGATAGCACTTTATCAAATCAAACGATGAAAACAGAGTATAACAAAAGTCACACTAATTTAGTCGTAAATAATCAAGGCAACACGAAAATTTGATCAATAGTTATAACGTCGTCACTCTGTTATTTCAATTTCCAATTAGATTTTTTGAAAAAAGATTCACATCTCAAGAAATATTAGTTATTGGGCAGACACAACTGAGGTACAACGAGGAGGAACCAAACAACGGAAATTACCTATGGAATTAAAAAAAGAGACTGAGATTCAAGCTTAACCTGTAGAATGTGTAAAATATTGCATATGTTCAAGAAATTATATTAGAGCACGTAGTGACACCGGTTTCTCAGCCGAGTTCTAAGTGTTCTTTGATTTCTTTTTTCCTACAAATTCAATTAATTTAATATATTGAAACAATTAATAAAATAATTAAATACAACGAAATGCATTCATTAAATTAAATGTACAAATTAAAAGTCCTAAAAAAGTATATAATTTAAATATAATAATTTTTTTATAAAAGAACTAGATAATCAACCGTCTTCAGATCCCGATCCCGAGCTGAAGTTCCACTTCATGCTCTCACGAACCTTCGCCTTTTCCATTTCCATTATGAACTTGTCCCGTTCCGAAAAGTGGTCATTCGACATCGATAAAATTCTGAGTGCGACTTCAAGGTCTCGTGTCATGTAGTAATGTTATTTTTGTTGAGTGAGGCCTTCAAAGTTTGATGTGATCGAGTCATCAAACAAAGCGCGAGACGAAGTGGAAAAATCGGTAGACGTTTTTTGGGATTTTGGTTCCCTTGATTTTCCCCGTGGATGTTCGATCGTATTATCACCAAATAACACGGCATTCGGGTTTGCGTAGTCTTGTTCGTTACCTTCTGGTTCTTCCTCCAAATATAAGTCGTCTAAGTTCACCGTTTTGCATGGTCTTGGTTTGTTCTGTGTTCCGACGACAATGGGATCGGGACATAACCATATTTAGCGGTCTTTCAAAAAAGACCACGATTGATAATGTAGGAAAATTTTTTGTTTTCCAACTTATATTGAGCCTCCACCCGCAATTGAAATTGATCGACATCTTCCCCATTTATCGGTTGGAGTGACAACCTCTCCCAGATGCATCCCCACTTTTGGCATGTCGTATTTAGTTTCGACCACTTTGAAGACATGTCCTTGTTACATTAGAATGGCGGGTTGCGGCTTTTGTACTCCCTCAACACAAGATACCAAAACGAATCGCGAGTTTGGACATTTCCTTGGTTGGAATCTTCGGAAATGGTAATTCACTTTCTGCCAATCGTAGTTCGTTCTCCGGTTCCAAAAAGTTGCGGTTGGTGATAACCATTTTTGGTTTAGGTTGTGTTGGTTCTACCACCTATGTTTTTATTGTTGTTTTGACGATTTACTTAGTCGAGACGATGTTGGTGTTCATACCTCGTGTTCGTGTAATTACATGTCGAGTTGTGGTTGTTGGGTGTTTTGAGATTGTTGTCACATTAGGAAATCGTTATATTGCTCAGGTTGTATGTTAGCATATTGTCGTATTTGATGGGATTGTGGTTGATAGTATTGTGTTTGAGGGTATTATTTTTGAAGGACTTGACTTTGAGACATTTGGTATGGATTACCAAAACCCGGAATATGTGCGTTTGATGAGGTTGGTGTTGACTGTTTAAAGATGATACGTTTTGAGATGGGTTCCATTGAGATTGTAGGTGGAACATAATGTGTTGGTTGTTTTGACAAAATGATCAAAAAAATCTATATCTATTATTCTTAGTTACAAACTGTAAGATGACCAATATGATCCAAAACGTCTATATCTATTATTGTTAGTTATAGAACTGCTATAAAAATCATGATTTTGGCAACAATATAACAACTACAATATGGTGTTCAAAAATAGATCACAGTGCATATTATCTCCACGACAGCAGCTAAGACCATCTGCAATCGTCACATGCCGGAGAGGCTCCACTACGAGCCACGTCAGCCTCCACTGCGTGTTATGGTTGTCCTACTCGCAATGGTAACCCCTCCACTACACACCACTACAAACTAGGACAAACCTTTTAATTATCTTATATATATTTTTTTATAATACACTGAAAAGGAAAAAAAACATTAAAAAAGTCGTTGTATCCCGTGGAGTGTTGTGCTCGAACCACAATAACAACCCACATCGGCCTACGTTGCGACCGTAGTGGTCGTGAAGCTGCCTTCACTACAGCGTTGCAAGTAGTATAATGTCAACCTTAACTGACACTCCGTAGTACATTTATGCAGTTTTCTAAACCTTTTTGGCAGATGGAAATTTTAACAAGAAATCAGATACTTGGGAATAAACGTTTATTGTATGTAAGTAATATAACATGTAACTATGGTGCCTTTAAATAGCTACAAGATTAACATAAGTTACGGAAAACAAACACTTGAAATACATATTCTAAAGACTAGATCACAAAATGCCTTCTCATCACCAAAACGATATAAGCAGGCCAGCTATTTTGACCAATGTAAAACCTGAAATCTGGATGTAAAGAAAAATGCATATAACTAATTGAAATTAAGTGCAAGCTCAAATGTCAACCGTCTTGTAACTCATTGCAGAAAAACTATCAAATACATAATTGCTGATCACTCGTACACAAAGTTCAAAACTGGAAAGAGATTTACTCTCGTCCTTACTAGCTTTCACCTTAAGCCTTGATAGCATACTTCCTCAATGGGAAGTACTTTTCCTTCTTCTTTTCCCTTTCGGTCTTCAACGAAGCCTACATTAAAAAAGAACAATCTGATAAATCTCTGTTTAAAGAAACAAACATATCCCAACTACCCAATGGCAGGGTTGTGAAGAAAGGATGCTATAGATTCATTCTATTTTAGATAATTAAAAAAACCTTCCGAACACATATATTCACATTCATAGTAAGTGCCAGCATAACATAAGATCGTTATTTAAAACAAATGCTAGTAGCGTATCATATGACAGAGCCATTGATTGGTACCTGATGCTTAGTAAGACGTCTACGGATAGCTCTAGTTTTCTTCGGGCGCAAATCAAGAGGCAAATACTTCTTGTTCTTGTATGCTTCCCTAAGAGCAGACTTCTGAGTTTGTGAAATCACAGTAAGTACCTGAGCAATTGATGTCCTCACCACTTTACTGCAAGTAGAAAATAATAAATAAATAAAGTATATAAACATCAAACCACAAACAATAAATTCTAGAAACACACCCACAATAAAGCCCAAGAGCGCCATAACATATCAAAGTACCAACTCAATAGTACCACGGAAGATAAATGGTAACAAAAACTTCATGTAACCAAATTTCAAACAGATTTAGTTTTTTTCTCAAATAAATTAAATTGTAACATGACATGGTCTATACTTATGTTGTGCTTAGCATACACAACAAAACACGAAAATGCATGCCATCTTAGTATCTTACATCTAACTAAGCTCAAGGAGACTAATAGACAATGTTGCTGGAAATAATACATTTACAACATCAAATATAAATAAAAACCAGCTCATATTGAAAAATAATCCTTACTATTAGTCATCCATAAAGATAAACAAAAAATCTGTCAACTAAATATGCTTATAAATATGCATATAGAACAGGCGCATAATTTGGTACAGTTTATTAAATATAATTATCAATCCAATTACAAATATAGGCAGGCTTGTGTTATCATTTAGTTCATTTCACGTAATACATAACATATACAATTAGCGGGAAAATTACTTTATTAAAACTTTTTAGAAATATATTAAACAAAATAACATTCAAAAGGTTTTTTTTTTTTAATAACAATAAATTACGCAAATCATTTAGAGAAATGCATTTTATTTTGCAAAATAGACCATTTTTTGTGAAGTTCGATTTTTTTCTGTAAATGCTTCATTCCATTATGCGAAATTATGAGATAGTTTGCGAACATTTAATCTATTTGAGAAATTTTATTAATGAAGTAATTTTCCAAAATGTAAGAAAACCTTTAAAATAACAATACATATATTGTTATTTAATATATAAACACATATACTCATACACAGAAGGATATAATTACATCTTGGAGAGCTTGTTTGGAGCACCACCGGTAACCTTGGCGACACGAAGAAGAGCAAGTTCAGCCTTTAGATCCTTCAATTGAGCAAACAAATCGGCCTTCGATTTGCTCCTTAGCTCATGAACCTTGATTCGCGCTGTGTTTTACATATAAATTTGGAGAGAAAAATCAGGCAAACTAATTTTAAAAACTCGACAACGATAAAATTAAATCATCGGAACGGTCAAATAGAAAGATTTCGTACCCATTGATTAAACCTGTGGATTGAACTGCAATGAAGTCTGGCTGCCTGCTGGAAAGTGTAAAACCCTAGCAACTAGGATAGAGCAAACGATTAGGGATATTATATACAAAAGGCCGGCCCAATCTAGTCTAATAATTGCTTGGATTAAAAGCCCATATAAGTACAGATAAGCCCAGCTTGTATATGATGACTTTAATTCATTAATCCGAATCACTTTTGGCCTTTTGGTCACGATACCTTTTTTGTTCCGCAACTAAAACAGTTGTTACACTCTTTATGTATCTTCTTTTTTCAATATAATAACCCAATAAATTATTTTTTTTAGTTACATGAGTACATTTTTGTTTTAAATAGTTCATATTTTCAAAATATTAAATATGGTCACATCTCTTATCTATCACTTTACTTTAATTATAGGGCAAAATGACATGGTGATAAAAATTAATACCAAGAAAGAGACATGCTAAACTTGAGTTGGAGATCAAAATTTATACTATTATATACATTTTTTTTTTTTTTGTGTTTTTTTTCCTTTTTCAGAGAGGAAAGAAAATAAAAATAAATTGAGGACATTGATTGGTGAATCTATGGGAGGAGCCGAGGAGCAATGGTTCTCCGGTTACATAGGAAGAAACCGGAGTTTTGGGATGGTGGAGTCTTGGTTGCACCCATGTGTAAGGTGTGTTCTTGTTAACTAATTTTACTACTATATGGAAGATTGTTTTTAATAAATTATAATGCATAATACTAATACTTAGGTTTCAAATTATGATCATTTTTTATAATAATGAGAAGGAGGAGCCCCTTAATTGCACCAAATCATCTAGCAATTAATGCAAGAGTAACCATTTCATAAATGTTTTTTTATAGTAATGTTGCTTCTAGGAAAATGACATCAGAAATATAAAAAATTCTACTTACAATTTATTTATTATTATTTTGAGTTTTTCATATTAAGTTTCAATTTGTAGCTTGCAGAAGATATGAAGCCACCACAACATGTGTTCAATGTTTTATTACAACTTACAAGATTCATACCAACTTGGAGAATTGTCTCTGGTCAAGATATTATTGAGCTTGCCTTTAGATATCCTAAAATTAGAGAGGAAGTAAACAATACCAACTGTCTTATCAATTTAATTTATTTCATTATATTTTGTTTTCAATTATTATATAAGCATCGACATTTCCTCCTTGTGACAGATTTGTAACAACCCGTTATGCTATAAAGGTTGTTTGCGCCTACAAACTGCTTCGGAATTGTTTAATGTCACCGTGGACCTTGAATAGAAGCTCAAAAAGGTAAAAATGCCGTTTATAGTTGTGCATGGAGAGGATGACAAAGTGACGGATCCCTTGACGAGTAAACTCTTGTACCAGACTGCTTCTAGTACTGACAAGACTTTGAAGTTGTATCCAAAGATGTGGCATGCACTAACTTACAGAGAGTTTACCGAGAACACTGATACTGCGTTTGCTGATATTATTAGTTGGATTAATGAGAGAATTGCCCAAGGAAACTCGAGATTGGAGAGAGAAATAAAAGAACATGAACAATGAGCTTCATAGAAAGTGAAATTAACGATAACTAGGTTTTCTACTTGTGTAAAAATGCATAGCAAGAACTTTGTGTGTTTTTGTGTTTCATTTCGTAAAAATCATAATTCCTTTGTTTTTGAGGACTGTATAAAGTATGCAGGTAAATGATTTCTAATCGTGTCGTTATGTTTAAGCAGAGATCGGTCATGTCAATTAGTAACACACTGATTTCTGATGTATTCAGTGCCTAATATGATATGATTAAGTGATAAGGGCCATGAAACAACACATTAATCTTGAAATGAGATGGAAAGATTAAACTAATATAGAAATATTAAAGATAATCATCTTTCAAAGGGCAAACCTACCACAAAACTTGAACAAAAATTTCAGATTAAAGTAATGGTAGGTAGAATAACAACTTCAATGAATCAGGTTCCGTCCATTATTGACTATTTGTCTATACCTTCAATTTGTTGCTCTAAATTATAATCAAGTTTGCACATGCAGAAGAAAAATGTAATGTGGAAACTAAAAAAACAAAAACATATTATGAGTGAAATCTATTAATAAAAAGAGGGGGAAATGCTTGTCTGAATATGTTTCGTCACCCCATCACCTAATACTACAGAAGTCATTAGGGATGATATAAGATTCAGGATTCAAGATTCTAACCCAATGTAAGAAATCAAGTAAGATTCAAGATCACAATTAAATGTGTGTCCCCAATTCCGGTTTGTTGGGTATAACGAGTAATATGTACTAAATTGTAGCATCTCAAACTTCCAAATCTGCAAAATTTGAATCAGAATCAGGATGGTAACCTTCATCTTTCATTAGCCTACTTAACCTATATACCTCCATACGTATTTCTTTAATTTGTGGATGCAGCTGGTCTCCAACAACAAACACATGAAAGTGGCTCTTAAGCTCTATCCAGCTGCACCCCGGCTCCTTACTCACTCCACGACAACTCATCATTTCTCTGACCCGTTCAACATCTTTTGATCTTCCAAGAGCCTTATAAATACTCGATAACTGGACATATGCAGAAGATTCTTGTGATCCCAATTCCATTAATTTCTCACCAGCATAGGCTCCTAATTCGTAGTTATGATAATTCCTACAAGCACTTAATAATATACGCCATAGACAAAGACCATGATCAACGGGCGCTGATTCAATAAAATCTTTAGCTTCATTGAGCTTTCCACCACGACTCAAAAGATCGACCATACATGCATAATGGTCGATTCTGGGAATAATACCATATTCATTCGACATCATTTTAAAATAATCCCACCCTTTTTCTACCAATCCCATGTGGCTACAAGCAGTGAGAATGTTTACAAAAGTAACATAGTCCGGTTTTGTACCCTCATTCTGCATTTTCTTGAACAAATCAAGTGCCTCACCACCTTGCCCATTTTGGGCCAGACCCGAAATCATTGAGTTCCAAGAGACAACATCCCTTGATGGCATTCTAGTAAATACAAGATCTCCATCTTTAAGGCTTCCACATTTAGTGTACATGGTTGATAGTGCACTTCCAATTGGAACCTCGAGCCCAAATCCATGTTTAATACTAGTAGCATGTATCTGTTTTCCTTGCTCTAACGTAGCAAGACTTGAACACGCTTTTAAGACACTTGCCATGGTTAGCTCGTTCGGCGATATGCCTTCTTTTTGCATTCTACAAAACAAGTCCATGGCACTCTCGTTTTCTCCATTTTGAACATATCCTCCGATCATTGAAGTCCACAACACGATATCTGGTTCTTGTAAATGATCAAACCCCTTTCGAGCATCATCTAAGAAACCACATTTAGCATACATATCAACTGCAGCTGTCATTATATAAATTTGATATTGAAACCCTAACTTTATCGAGTACGCATGTATCTCCTTCCCCTCTTTAATAGCTGAACCATCGCTACAAGCATTAAGGACCCCAACAAGCGTAAACTCACTAGCAACCAACCCATTACAATGCATTTTTGAAAACAACTTCAACGCTTTCTTACAATCCCCACCCTGTGAGTACCCAGTGATCATTGCAGACCACGTGATCGAATTCTTATTACTCGACAACTCAAACGCCTTAACAGCCTCATCCAAGCTTCCACATTTCGAGTACATTGTAACCATTGCATTACCAACAGATATATGAGACAATAATCCATGTTTAAGTCCAAGACAATGAATTTGTGAACCAATGTTAACAAATTCCGGCAAAGTAAACGCACTCAAAACGCTCGTTACAACAAACTCATTCACGTGCTCATTTTCCTTAGCTACCACTCTTTTAAAAAGCTCCAACGCATCACCACAAATCCTCTGCATCGCGTACCCAGAAATCATCGTCGCCCAAGAAATCGAATTTCTCTCAGGCATTTCATCGAACACCTTACGTGCATCCTCAACCAACCCAGCTTTACAGTACATATTCAACAAAGAACTACCAACAAACACATCCTCGCATTTCCCCAACTTAACCGCAACCGTATGAACTTCTTTCCCGCCAACCGAATCCATTAAAGCGGACGCAGCAGTAAACGCACCAGCAAAAGTACGCGCATCGGGTAACACCGCATGCTGTTCGCTCAACAAGTTTTTGAACAATTGCAGGACATGAATGGAATTGTCACGACCACCGAGTTGAGAGTACCCGTTGATTAATGAGTTCCATGAAACAATGTCTTTGTTTTCGATAGCTTCGAAAGCGAGATGAGCTTCGTGTAAAAGATGGCATTTAGAGTAGAAGTTAACGAGAGAATTGGCGATGTACGAGCAATGAGTTGAACCGGTTTTGATTATATGAGCATGGAGCGTTTTACCGTTTGGAATGTTTTTTTGTTGGGTGTATTCCAAGAATTGGGTGAAAATGGATCGATAATGTGGAGTTGCTGCTGTCATGAAACTTTGTTAATCTAGTCAAAGGGTTTACTGTGTGTTTATTCCACCGGAAAAACACCACGGATCACAGGGAAAGTCGTTTTGCATCAATAAGGTTGGTATTAATCGCTTTTTATTTTATATTTTTATTTTATTTTTAATTTTTATTTATGTTAAATCATTTTGTTGACTACCACTTCCAACTTAAGTTGATATATGTCTTAGTTGATAAAGCTAAAGAAATGCTGTTTATTTTTTAATGTATAATTAAAGCATCATAATAACCAATTTAAGACCAAATATGCTTATAAACCAAACCTCTAAAACAACTACTCCATACTCATCTCATCGGTTCCACTTCTGGTCACATATACATATACACCCCCATATCGCATCAAACACAAACATAACACAGTCAACCCTCTATTAATGGCCAATCTTAAGCAATGTACCTCTACACTTTGCATCTTTTTGCTAGCAATCTCTCTTGGATGTGCTACTGCAACCCGTATCCTCATCGATATAACTCCACTTCCGACGGGCCAACCCAACTCATTTGGTCCTATAAACGAGCCTGATACCCCTGATGTGGCACCTATAGAGGACCCCACCCCGGACATACCAGCCAATGACATCCCCACTCCTACCGCACCAGCACCAATTGTCAGCCTGTTACCAACTGCAACGGCTCCTGCTGTTGCCCCGGGTGCCGCAACTGCAACAACCAATGTGGGACCAGTGGCAACTCCCGCAGGTGGGTCTGCAGCGGTTGCTGCAACTAGTGGTGCAGCAACTGGTGCAGAACATCCAACCTTGAGCTTCTTTATGCACGATGTTCTTGGAGGATCCCACGCTACAAGCAGAGTGGTCACCGGGATTGTTGCCACCTCTGACGCGAACGTTGTTCCATTTTCAAAACCGAACAGTCAAGTTTTTCCCGTCACCGGTGGGGTCCCACTAAGTAACATCAATGGTATAGTCAACAACAACAACCTCCCATTCTTAGCCGGCTTTAACGGGAATAACCAAAATAACCCGAATGGCAACACTGTCCTACAAAACACTGGAAACAACAACGTTGTCAACGGAGGAAACAATTTACCATTTGTATCGGCGGGTCAACTTCCAGCTGGCATAACCCTAGAACAACTTATGTTTGGGTCAATCACTGTTATTGACAACGAATTGACTGAAGGACATGAGCTTGGAACCGGGGTGTTGGGCAGAGGACAAGGGTTCTACCTCTCGAGTTCATTAGATGGAAGTAGTCACACATTTGCACTAACCACATTGTTTCATGGTAGCGATCACGAGGTGGATGACTCGATTAGTTTCTTTGGGGTTCACAGGACAGCATCAGAAGTCTCGCATATCGCAGTAATTGGTGGGACCGGAAAGTATGAAGATGCAAAAGGATATGCTACAGTTGAAAGTCTACCTCAAGTGGATGAACACACTACTGATGGTGTTGAAACCATTGTTCATGTCAATGTCTACATTACTACACCATAAGTGGTTCTTTCTATGTACTTACAATTGGTTACTGTTTTGTGAATTTTGTTTGAAATGGAGTGCTATAGTTTCCATATACAAAAGTTGTACCTCGGAATGATCTGTAATATAATATCTCACTTTACACTCACAAGCTATATGCAAAATCAATCGTTGTATATACAAAGATAAAACACACAAATACGGTGGAGGCAATGAATTTGACCCATTTTCCTTAAAACGGGTCAATATGGTTACATTCTATCATAACTAGTAAAACCAGCAAACTAATAATACTTGACTAAAATGGAAACGGGTCAAATGGGTCGATCAGGTCAAAAGCCACCAAAAGTGTTTTCAAATGATTCAAAATCTAACGAAAATTTTAGCACTGCCTTTTCTAATTAAAAAATTGCTCACTATTTTAACAATATAGGTTTTATAATTTTATTTTTACTATTTATGAAAATTTTAAAAATTTAAAATAAAAGGTCTATGGGTCAGGCTGACCCAGACAGACCCATACAAAAAAACCACATGTTTTGACCCGAACCAGGTTGACCCTTTTACTCAACCTGCCCATTTGGACGCCTATATAACATGGGAATCTTCAGGCAGAAATTAACTCTGCTGCTAGCTGATCAAACAAAAATATTTCAATCTCTCTGACAAGAGAATCCAGTTCTACCACTGGGTCAAACCACAGTCCTCTTCCAACGGCTTTCTCAGACACCCCATCATTGACTCCCTGTTCTTGACCAAGTAAAAACGTCAAAAGTTCTTCCTCAATGACATCTCTCCTCAACATATTTGTCATCTTTCTTCTTAAAGGCTTAGAGCAAACACGAACGTCTACCTGTGGTCTGAGAATTTTCATCATCCCTGCATTTATACGATCAAATAGGAGCCTCCTTTCAGCCTTATGCCATAACTCTTGTTTCCCGTATTTCTTTTCTAAAGTTTCAAAAACTGAGGGGCCTGCCATGATTTCTGAAGAATGCCATCTTTCAAAGTGTATTTCCATGTCACCATCTTGGAACCCTGATTCGTCTAGCACATCTACCAGGTATGAAAAATCTCGGCTTTCTTTGGCTTCAAAGGGTAGAATTGACTTTACGCTTTGACCAGAACAAGATCTTTCATCGTCACTTGATGTAACCATTTCTGGGTCACAGTCATTTTCTTCCGATTCTGACTTGAGAAGCTGAAGTTGCATCCACAGACCTATCAAATAACGAATGAGATTCATGAGACTATGAGACTACGCATAAATATGGTTAATAACTAAAGGTGTCAACATTTGAACCCTATTCATACAAAATGGCTGATTTGAACTATTTGTGATTTGTAAGTAGTAACTGGTTAATGGGTCAAAATAAAAGATTTTACAGTGGTTAAATGGGTTGGATGCCAATAAAATGTGTTCAATTGCATAAAACCATCTGAATCTTGTTATTAGAAAGGGTTAATAGTTTTCACTACAATTTTCAAGTGCATAATACCGTCTAGTAATCATATTTAACAAATTGATTATTCATAATACAGGAAATATAACAAAAAATAAAACTGTTGCGGTTCAGCCGAATCCACCAACCCACTCATTTCGACCCATTACCCAATCCGCAAAAATTGCCCCACTGGTTATGGTATAGAAAAAATTACTTTTGCATAAACTAACCATGGAGATCAGTTTTCTCACTTTCACAATATTCAAAGCTTGATGAATTGTCTTCCCTAAATTGGAGCTCTAGAACTGAATTTGGACTACGCTGATACATTTCAACTTTACCATCAACGTGTTCATCAGTTTGTACAGAATGTGAAGATATTGAGCCATCTTCATGTGATATAGTCAGTGAATCCTGCAAATATAAGGAGCAACCATCAATCTAAATACCACAGGAATCGAATAATTTCAGGCTATATGAGATACTGAATGGTACCTGTAAAGATGAAAGATCCGATAAATGGTCAGAACAATCTTCTTTCGCATATTGGTTGCTTTTATCTTCTGTGTCACCATGAAACAATTCGCTTTCCTCGGATCCAGCTTTATTCTTCTTAGAATTCACAGACATACCATTCACCAGCTTCCGAACACTTGGCTTCATATTACTTCTAGCCAATTTCACAGGTTTTGTGTTCGACTTAGAAAAAAAGTTCAAAACTTCCAAGATTGGTAATTTTGTAACAGATACATATTTTCGACCTCCGTTGCTTCTAATACCTAACGAACTTCCATAATACGATTCAAGTTCTCGAGAACCTTTGTTCATTTTAAGCCTCTCCAATAAATGTTTCTTGACTTCCCAAGCAAACACCGTTTGAGACTCAAGTAGAAATGAAGGCCTAGAAGCATACTCATTTGCTAAATTTGGTCTTATCTTTGTGTACAAGTTGTGAATTGTTCCACTGTTTACATAATTGTCAACAATAGGTGACTTTATACCTTGCATATCATCAAACCGCGAACTTTTCTCCTCAAAATCCCTCGATATAATATCTGTATTCGAACCATTTGTTCTAATACTCGCCCTTTTCTTGGATCTTAGCTGATAGTTTTGCGAATCTCTTCTCGATCTCTTCCCAATAGAATCTGATTTCTGTATATAAGTCTCAGATAGTACCTTTTGTTGTCCGAAAACAGTCTGAGGACCGTGTCGCATCTCATCAAAACCCATTAACTTGGCAATAATACTAGAACCATTTTGGACCGTGTTGCTGATCGACGTTTTACGAATGCTATAGCTGTTTTGTCTGTTTTCCATCACCTCTGAATCTGTTCAGACTACAAAATCACAATTAAACGACAGTACCAAGCACAAAATAAAATAACTTAAAAGTAAAAAAACATCAATACACATTTTGTCAAGTGAATTACCTAAATTTATGAATTCATAAAGAAATGGAGATAAATCAAAAGAAAACAAACCTTAGATGTGAAGGATTCTGCTTCTAGCACTATTATTAAACAATTGGATCTATAATCAGCACATAGTAATCGACAAATATAAGGTTAGAATTTGATTACTTAGCGTCTTGGCGGATCAATGAAGCCAATTATGGGAATCTGCGAAGAAGCTGGAGTAATAAATGGAAATATTGGAAAATTATTGAAACGATTAATTTTATTGGAATGAATACGAAGGAGAAGAATCAGGGTTTTGGGAGTGAGTATGTGTTTGAATTTAGCATCACTGTACGCGCCTACAAACATTGTCTGATATGGTGGTTGGTCAACGCCTTGAAGAATTGCGCGTCATAATTCTACTAATTGCTACTTCCAGAATTTTCCTTTTGGTCCCTTCTAATTGTATAGTATCTACATAAGCCCCTAAAACTTCATAGAAGTTAAAGAAAGTGTATTGTTATTTCGATTAAAATATCGTTAACTAGAAACCCGAGAAAACTAACTTTAACCTCAACAAAAATGTTTTTTGCTAGATGTTTCTTGGTAAAATAGAACTAAGGCTCTTCCATAACTAGCTAACGCATGCAAATTATCCTAAAATCAAAGTTGTCCTTAATTTCATAAGTATTATTAAATGTGTTATGATATTATGATATTATAAGGCGATAACCGTTTGTAATTACTTAAAAAAGAATTTAAGTTTGATTTGTGTCAATTTTTATTTATTTATTTGTTTTTCCTTTTCAAAAAGAAAAATATGGCATTTTTTATTTACTTTTGTATCTTTTATTATTAATGACTTAGAATTATAAAAGTTATTTTTCATCAAAGTATTAAAAGCATGTGAGAAGGAATAATAATCATTTATGAAATGCGTGTTAACAATGAAATTTAAGATGTGGTCTTACATATTGTTTGCTTTAAGGGTTTTTTTTTCATAGCAAATAATTCATTAAAAAACACTCAAACCCCAAAAAGGGGAAAGATAGATATAGAAAGAGTCTCGAAAGAGAAAAATATAACTACAGAGAGATCAATAATTAGAAACCCAAATATCAAACCAATTAATTGCCCAAAACTGTATGTATTAATCCAATAATCCCAGCTCACATTGGCCTTTTTAAGCCTGTTTGAAATCCAAAATAACCAATGCCTTTGAACCGAAGGAAAATATCCAAAGAATTGAAGTTTATTATCATGAGCACTGAGCAGCATGCACAATGCGATTTCTATGCTTTCAAATTGTCCAAAGCAAAACGAAACCAGTTCCCTGAAATTTTTTAGCAACATCCTTGTTCAATGACGGACCCAAAGGTCCCACAATTCTGCTAGCCAACGGGACATTAAAAGCCGTAGGAAGCGGCTGTCACCATCTCCAAAATTTTCGCCAAAGAGATGTATTTGAATGGAAATTGGACATACAATGATGGATCGTTTCCGGTCCAACACCACAAACGGGACATGTATCTGAATTGATATTAACCTCACACATCATAAGGTTAGCAAAGGTGGGAAGACTATCAAGAGATGCTCTCCAAACACAAATATCAACTTTTTTTTAAAACCCATTTGTTCTAAGAAAAGTGATTATAGGAGGGTTGTGAACAAAGTAGTTGTGAACCAGCAAGAAGTGACAGTTTCTTAATCAAAAAAATGTCTTGCTTGTCAAGAGACCAAACCCGCTTGTCATTATGCACGGAATTAAGAGAAAAACCATCTATACGAGATGTAAGCTGCTACAGATCAGCCCCTGATATGCCTCGTGACATTGATCTCCAATCTCAACTTTCTACCCATGACCCGTTAATATATCTCCATCGATCAGCTACCTTGCACTCCTTATTTATATCAAGAGCATATAAACGAGGGTCGACAAATCTTAATGGTTGCTTAGCGTCCAACTGATAGTCATGCCAGAAACAAGTGTTCCTCCCGTTGTTCACTTTTGAGCTGGAATGAGCTGATAAACGAAACATTATATTCGTTTACAGATAAACTACCACTCATGATTTCATCGGGCCAAACACCCGAATGAAGCCCAGAACCATTAAAAGATCCAAAACCACCGTCCGGACCATAAAGATGCTTTATAATTTTGCACTAAAGTGACTCTTCTTCGTTGTGAAATCTCCATGTCCTTTTACCTAGAAGTGCCAAATTTTTTGCGCTAATAACTTTAATAGGCACACGGAATAAATAAAGGAAATATAAAGGGAGGCTTCCGAGGGCCGCATTACACAAAGTTTATGACAAGACGTGAAAGTTGAAGTTAAGGTGAAACATGTACTAAAAAGAATAAAATGTGTGGAACCAGTGAACAACTATAGCGATTGAGCATGGTAATTAAGTGAATGCGTTGAAAATGGTTATGTTGACTAGCGGACATACAAAATATCAGTTAGTTTCAAGATGGCCATAAAAGTTATTTCAGGAGTGATATCGTAAAATATCATTAGTACAGGGGGCAATAGTAAACTTCACAATTTCTAGTTCACAATATCGTCGTTTTGCGTTTGCCAGGCATCTCTGGCCTTCTAGCAATATACTTTACAAATTATTTTATGACGTGGACAAATTTAACAGCGGAAATAGCAATTCAATATGGCACATTTTTAAAATTATTAATTCATTTATAATGTTAGAACACTCTTTCGTTTTTAAATTATATTTGAAGATGACATTTAATTAAATTATTTACTTGTTAATTATAAATCGCAGTAATGTAACACTAAATACATTTTACACTATTGTATGTTAAAAAAAGGTTGTCAGAATATTAACTAAAAAATATAGATAACGTAGACTGAATTAAAAATTGAACCTAATATTATAACTATAGATTTAAACTTTAAATCACTTTTTAAATATCTAAAATAAATTATTTTATAAAATTTTCTTCATAACTTTTTACTTTTTTAATTATTTTTATTAATCTTTTTATTTATAATAATCACATTTTATAACTTCATAATCACATGAATAATATGTGTTATCAATTCTTATTTAGTGATTATTTCGAACACATGATAATCACATTATACTAAAGAATAATCGCATGTGACTATCATGTTATATTTTGTGATTATCAAGTCATGTTTTGTGATTATCTTGATTATTTCGAACACATGATAATCACATTATATTAGAGAATAGTTGCATGTGATTATCTTGAATAATCACAACATTTACAATTGTAAAAATAGTTTGAATTTTTTTAAAAAAAAATTATTTATATTTTTTTATCATAGATTCTTCAAATTATTTTAATAATTTAATAAATGAAAAAGTTTTGAAGAAAAATATGTTTAGAATAGTTAAAAAGTGTTTTCAAAGTTATTCTCACGTTCTCATGATATTTAGCCTTATTATTTGAACCCACCTCATATCATAAAATTTGAAATAATATTTAACAAATCTTGCTTGTATAACTTATTTATGATTTGTAATATTATCGGGAGTCATATGAACTCAACAAAGAATGTTAAATAATAATTGATATGATTGTTTTATTTCATTAAAAACTCACTTCCACCTATATTTCTAAAATTAAATGTATCACAAACGGTAAATTAATAAATTATAAAAAATACATGTCTAGAATCAACGTCTTTTTATTTTGAATGAAAGATCCCTTAAGATATACTTACGACAAATTATTATTTTCATTTTTTTATCGTGTCTTAAAAAACATCTCATGTAATCACATGTGATTTATGACGAAAAATATGAAATTGTACACAATTATTTATTACTGATATATGTTAATTAACACTTGATTACGACTTAATATTCATTCACATGAATAAACTATAAATAAAATTTTGAAATTTGTGTTTGTTTTCAATAAAAATCACATTTAATTATGTTTTGCGGTTTAATCACATTTGATTTAATATACAATCACACATGATTTTCATTTGATTTTAAAAGTCATACATAATGAGTAATTATTCACAAATAATAATTCACATATTATTCAACTTGATATTTATTTTACATGTATAATTACACTTCAATCATACATGATTAGTACTTTAATATTTTTAATCATACGTGAATACAATTTTAATCACGTGTGTTTATAACTTTAATTTGTCAAATAAATTTATTTTCATGCAATTTTTAAATTTATTATTCGTAAATGTGATAATTTTAATGTAACGATAATTAGTGACTTGAATTTAAATTTTGATTATTAATTAGTGTTAAATCACATACTACGAATTTATAATACCCATTAAAAAATAGAAAGAAAAAATTTGTCGAAAGAATACTACGTAAGATCTCTAATTATAAATAAAAAGACGATGATTTCAATGATATACTTTTTATAATTTATAAATATACGATTTGTGAGAAATTTAACTTTTAAAAAATAATGTAAAAATAGATATTTGAAGTAAAATAATTCTATTAATTTTTTTATATTTTAATATTTAGCATTATTTGTGCATGGAGTAGTTGGAATTATAACCATAATAATCAAGGCGATGAATTGGTAACGTAGCGGCATCGGCAATGGTGCCGATAGTGATGGTTTTAGCGTTCATGCTGTGATCATGGTTGTGTTTCTTTGACTAATACTTATTTAATTAACGTGTATAGACCAAGTTATTAATATTCAAATTAACAGATAATCTAAAATATAAATGGATTGTTTTGCTGACTTAAAAGATAATTATCAACTTGTTTAAGTACTCAAATAACTATTTCTGTGTAGTCATTGGCTATAGTATTTGAATATGATTCATACATGACGATCAATATTTTATTTCAATAAAAAAATTTGTCATTTTTAATTCAATAACGTGTCAACTTATATTCTTATAATAATAATATTATAATTATAATTATAATTATAATTATATTTTTAAATTAAAATGGGAGGTTGATTAGTTTAATAATAACTTTGATTGTTATTATGGATTAGTTATACTTGCACATAAATTGCAATCCAAAAAATTAGTAATTAAGAAAGATATTTATTTTTCTTTTAACAGCAAAAACTTACCTACTTTTATAATTTTAGTAATTTTAAGATTTGAACACATAACATGTTGGTTGATCATCAGTTACCCTAATACAGCTAGACTACAATCTATAAGCCTATTGGTTGTTGAATCGAGATGTGATTAACGACCAGTGATTCTAACGGCTACTTCAATAGATCTAACCAATCCTAATCATTGACTATGTCATCCCGAACCAGTTTACGTATTACACGTATTTGTTGTACGACCGGATACTATTAAATATGACAACGAAAATACTACTACAAAAATACAAAAATAGCATTAAAAATTAGAAGAAAGATCAATGAAAACAACACGTGTAACTTGCGTTCCGGGAAAAACTGATTTGATAGGCTTTTGGAAAGATGGTGTGCCAAAAAAGCATTTTGAACCGTTGATTCAGATTTCCTAAAGCATATGAAATGGACAACTGATGGTCCCAACAATTTCAGCTTCATTTGTTTCTACATTACAAGAAAACATAAGAATACAAAACCATTTTTAAACTTTAGACTGTATTAAGACTGACTTCTTTTCCGATTCACTAAGTTTCCAAGTGCACCCAACCCACCCCCCTGGTTGCACCCGTCACTAGCTGAAAAAGGTAATTTGGTCATTCAAAGATAAGTGTATTGAGGGCGGGACCCTGGTCCGTTGATCCCTCCTGGGGTTTGTTGGCCAGAGGTATATGTGAGCAACTAGCAAGTTATATTAAAGACTAAGAGATGGTAAAATGGGCGGATCGGGCTGTTTAGGTAGCAGTTTCAACTGAAATATATTGTTTTTAGTACAGGTTGGGTCGGGCTGGAAGTAACCCATAATCATTTTTGTCCATTTCTAAAGAATAGCTTATGAATTAACTAAATAACTAAAAAAAAACTATGCTACAGCTACAATAATGATATATTTTTCTTAAAAATAGCTAAATAGAAGGCTATAAGCATTTTTCGTGTTTGACCCGTTAGTAAAAAATCTTAACCCAAATCGACTAACTCATCAGTACATGGACGAAATTGCTGCCTCTACTATTTTACTTGTCATCACTATCTGAACCGCTTGCTTGACTGTCTGATATCATCTTCTGGATCAGTTGGCTGGTTTCTGCTTCAGACATCGGATCTGCTCCACATGAGGACTGAGACCGTATGTAGGACTCAAAGAACTCCCAGTTCTCTTTCTCTAACTCATTCCACACTGCATAAGATAGATACTCTAATTTTTAGTGCTATGGTGAAAACAACTAAAGTGGAAGTGATGATTTGTATATCCAACATGTGAAAATGACTAAAAAGATCATATCACGTCTGCTTTTAGAATGTGTGGTAGAGGGATAAAGTCTATAACAAACCGTCTTCATAATTATGTAAGAAAAACACGACTAGTCCCACAGCCCCAAACGAAGAAATATACGCTAGATCTTGGATGCGCATGCATTATCTGGACATGATCAAGATTGTGATTGAAGAAATGATAGATGACTGACCTGTGGAGGTGATGACCTGTTTGATGTTTGCATGTTTAGAAAGGGCTTCCATGCACTCGTCTTTGCTCATTCGGAAGATCAAACACTTTTCAATAAGATGTTGCACCTTTACGAAATCAATCACCAAGAGTTATTATCTATTTTGTAATCATATATGGAACAGTTATCTTAAAAAGCACGAATATAGTACCATATGTATGTATGAAGCTGAAGTGTCACCCATCCAAAGAAACTATGACTCTATTTTTTCTACAAAAATGAGAAAGAATGAAATTTCAGAGATAATTATGGGATTCCAATGGGAATTATATTGATTGGGCTAAATATAGCAGAGGGATCACGGATGCATATGGTAAAGTAATCATGAAGCGAAAGAAGGGGGGATATGATCACATTATATAGACACTAGAAAGGAGAGATGCTGATGTGGGCCAATTAGTCCCATGTGAAAGATAGATAATAATTGGTAGAGAAGGGTTTAGAAGATATTTGTAAATGACTATTCATGACATGTAGGAATCCCAATTGGAAGCCCAAACACCACGTGACCTGCGGGTCCTATATGGACATTCTCTACTGTTAGACCAATAGACGACTCGGTAACCTCTATCCAATAGAAAACCGCCATATGGCGGTCTTTAATCAAACAACGGGTGCTGTCATGGATTTAATATTGTCTACTTGGGGTTTTGGCAGTCTCTGATTGATTAAAAGACATAATAGTAGCAAAAGTGAAAATATTCGTGTTGAGATCAAATTCGTTCTCTTGCTTTACATATCTTAACTTCTTCTGGTGGGTTGTGTGGCGTGTGCAAGCAAAAGAGTAGCCTTACCCGTTGCACTAATGCCTGTGCCGGTTGATGTAAGTTTCAAGTGGCACAAAATATTGATAAGAAAAATAGATGCATGCATCTACATAAATGTAGATGAGTTGTACTTCACATTTGTTTTGACTTTATTTCCGTCTTATTAAAGCCAAGATTCTTGTCATACCATGACCCACTTCTTTCGTATAGGCACATACGGAGTATCATATATGAGAGAACACAATAGTCCATCCTTAATGTTGGAATATTACTCATATTCTCTAGAATAACTCTCAATAAGGAAAAGAATAGAGGAATTGAACCTTATAGACCAAAATTATCCTTATAATCTTTTCTGATTTTTCCTATTCAGCTTAAACTTAAGTTTGAACTCAAACCTTATTTAGAAATTATTTGTTGTAAGAGAATGTTTGGTATAATATTATGCATTATGCATAAGTATATGACTGAAGGTATTTATATCATGAACACTCAGAAGATAGAAAAATGTTTTGGTACATTAGGAATTTAGTAATTAATCCATTCAAATTTGAGCTTCTTAAACTTTACTTCTCTCAGTTCAAATTTCAAACTCCTTCAGCCCCATTAATTATCAAGAATAGACTTAACCTTTGGAAGGAAGCCAACGAACACTCAGCCTATTACACTTGAAAAGGTTAGAAGTTCTGGTGCTTGATATGTGCTACCTGAAAAATCCAACATTCTAGTGTCCTATCCACCGTCCTGGTATGAGGTACAAAAAGTCACAATTATTGATTCTATACATGCATGTATAGTTCAAGATCTAAAGAGAACTCAAGCACGAAACAGAGACCTATATTACTTTCTTCCTGGCCTTGTGAACAAAGTGGGCTGCAGCTGCGTAAGAATCTTGATTTAGCATCATGCATCTGCAAATTTAAGCAAATCAATCAAATGACTGAAAGATATGATGAATCACTTATTGCATTTTTCTTTCATACTTTAACTAAAATGAGTACATCGAGGGACTAAAAATCCATAAGCAATAGTACATAAGTTCAATTATTAAGTTTTAAGTTTTATACTCTCATGACTGAAGGTTAAGATTCAAAGATCTTTTTGTGCTGTTCTATGCAAGGAAACAGATAACGGGAGCTAAAAAAACATGGTTGAAATTTAAGGTGGTGATTTCAACTCATATATAAATATATTTGGGTCAACTTTGTATTTTATCTCTAACGAGTCAAATGGGTTGAGTGGGTCAAAAGTCACCAAAGGGGTATTGCTAATGCAAAAAACCCCGTGAATATTTTAATAATTTTTTGCTAATAATATAGTTCTTAGAATCAGGACACGACACAATCGTTATTTACATGACAAATTTTTAATACGGTTTCTACAAGAAAGGCGTACAGAAACTACCCATTTGACTAGTTACTCAAGTAGCCTTTGCCACCTCTAGCTGAAACCATGACTTTAAGTATATCTCAAATTAGCCCACCATTTTGTTCAAATAAAAAAAATGAGCCCAACATTTTGTTCAAGTACAAAGAGAAAAAAAGAAAAGAAAAAAGAGCCCAACATCACCAACCACATGCGACTCTTATGTCTATATAACTTGCATCCTTCTTAAGAGTTAGCAATAACACCAATCTACAAGTGTGTTAATAATTAACGATAATGACACATGTACATTGCAAGAAGTAGTAATAAAAATTACTTTTGCTCAATTAAGCAAACACATTTTTCCATAATGCAACATAGGATGTTTTATATAAGTCTTAGAAAACCGAAGAATGCATAAGATGATTCATAACAGTTACGTAGTAAATTACCCAAATGAAAGGGCTCGTACCCACATGGCTTTGGGTTATGTTAGTGGACATATCTCCCAAATCGACGAGTGTAAATGTTCCTCATCCAATAGCTATAATCTCTTTGAGTGCCTTTAAGAAATACCTTTGCATATCCTTTGTTTAGCAGATTAGCGAAAGCTCAGACAGCGCCATTCATTCAGTATATATTAAGTGTACATTTCATTTCTAATCATAGCCTCAAAGCATTGCTAGTAGACGAGAAAGAATCGAGACACCTCTTACCACCACAACAGAAAAAGGGAACAAGATACTAACTAGCTTCATGATTTACTATTCAGTTGCACCAAAAACAAGATCACATTAACGTTGTTCCTAAATAGCAGAGAAAAGGACTACTAAAAAAGATGACTCAGACCTCATGTGCATAAGCTGACAAACCACAAAGTTCAATCAATGAACAAAAAGGCATGTCTAAGACTTCAAATAGTTACCAATTGAAAGATAACAAGGTATCAGGATTCAGGACCACTAGCAATACAGTTACAAAGAGTGCCTTTGACCATTATAAAGTCAAACTAGAAGTGAAAACTCTCTTAGATATTGAGAAGGATGATCTTATCTGAAAAAGTACTAACCTACAATCACAATATCCTCACACTCCCTTTTTATTGGATAAGTGGCTTTTTGATGGTACACAATTTCTTGTGAAAAAAAAAGTAAAACTTTTATCATTGCATTATCCAGTTATACAACTACAAAAATATATGTATTTATCATGACAGCAATAACTGAAAATGTAAGGGTCTTTCAACAGTTCACAAATTCAATGCACCATTTCTATGAACAGTTGTCATGTAGTATGGCAAGGACATGGCACATTATAAGAAGTAGGTTAAGTTAGTTTCGGCATTTGTGGTGTTTGTTTTGCAACACATTAATGAACTGACCAAACCTACTTAGCTTGATTATATCTTCTCCAGCTTTCAACTTTTAGAGGATGAATTCAATGAATTTACAGATTGACAAAGCAATAGAGAGAAGAAAAGATATAGGTTACAAATACTATAAGAGGTGGATCCACACGAAAATGCATTACTCCATTACTCCGTATTTAGTAAATTTGACTAACGAGTGAGCAAAAACACTCGTACCCTCAAAATACTATTTCTTTATAAGTAATTTTTCGACTGTAACATATGTTTAAGTGTAATCTATACTTAGATTTAAGATACGAAACATTCTTAGATCACCCATCCATGCAACCCGTGCGTGCATCCTAATCTCTTTGTTATAGATTTTGTCTTGTTTGGGCATTGTAATTGGTAACTAGCATCTTTGGTTATCTTTTAACGAAATTACATCCGATTGTTAAAAATTAGAGATGGTTTCTCGAAATATCTTCATGCAAACGATGAAAAGCTAAGAAACGGGTTCAAATATAAATTTTCATATTAAAAATTGAAATTCAGATTCTTTAATTTATAACTGCACTTTTAGAAAACTTTAAATTCTAATTTCCAACTATCTTTAACTGCTAGTAAATCTTTCTTTATATTTGAGAATACCCTTTGAGACGACAAATTACGTTATTTTTGTCATTCATAACTACAAATTACGTTAGTCACGACTACATATTTGAGACGACGGTAATAAATGTCATAACTGCTCACGACTATAAACTGTGTCCCACTATTTTAATTTATTTTCATTTTTCATAAGTAAGAATACCCTTTAACTAATTTAAATATACGTAATACAATAATTAAAAATAGCATTTCATTAATTAAAATAACATTACGATAAAAAAAAAAGTTAACGTTAATAATTAAAAATACATTCAATCACTTATATGTCTACAAATTACGAAAGTTGGGTGGAAGCAACCAAATGTGCTTGGTGAGATCGCTTCGAAGTCTATCATGCACTATTTTATCACGTAGTTCTTTTCTTCTTGCTTCACGGGCTGCGACTCTTTCCCCAAACCCACCATGGACCAAGTTACGCAGATCGAGGAGAAACTCTTTCTCAAGTGGACTTATTGCGACTCCGTTATCTTCTTGAATCATATTGTGCAATATCACACAAGTATACATTGTTCTCCTAATCTTGTTCACGCTCATTGCTATGGCCGGACACTTTATTATTCCCCACCTACCTTGGAGCACACCGAAGGCCCGCTCCACATCATTTCATGCACTTTCTTGAAATTTTTTGAACTTGTGTCGTTTCTCGTTAGTAGGACACGAATATGCCTTCATGAGTGAAACCTAATCTGGATAAATAACGTCAGCGAACTTCAAGTAGTGCAGGTGGACCAGTGTCATTTTTTATGTCACGAACGTGATTGCCTCTTGTATATTGGTCTTTTCATGCATTTGGGCAATTCTTCCACGACTAATGCATACAAGCAATGTTGCCCAGTATTCCAATGAAGCCATGTTTGTGTTCATGTGCTTCGTACAATATTACTAGCAGTCAACTTTCTCAAGTAGTTGCCCGAATACATACAGAATATACACTCATAAAAATTGTTAAAGACAATCAACTGACATTCTTTGAGCCATATTTAAATATTTATTGAACATATCCAGAGATGTCAAGTGCATCAATTATCATACGACTAATACGCAACTTTTGTATTTGTAACGGAATAATTTCAAGCCGCCCAAATACATCTGGAACCGGAAATGGACCAGTGTCATTTTTTATGTCACGAACGTGATTGCCTCTTGTATATTGGTCTTTTCATGCATTTGGGCAATTCTTCCACGACTAATGCATACAAGCAATGTTGCCCAGTATTCCAATGAAGCCATGTTTGTGTTCATGTGCTTCGTACAATATTACTAGCAGTCAACTTTCTCAAGTAGTTGCCCGAATACATACAGAATATACACTCATAAAAATTGTTAAAGACAATCAACTGACATTCTTTGAGCCATATTTAAATATTTATTGAACATATCCAGAGATGTCAAGTGCATCAATTATCATACGACTAATACGCAACTTTTGTATTTGTAACGGAATAATTTCAAGCCGCCCAAATACATCTGGAACCGGAAATGAAAAGTTGTTTAAAATGCAAAAAATGTCGGATAGAGTGATTAAGTCGCTCCACGGTTGGCGACTGCAAGTGGTCTAAGCGTTTCACATGACTTTCACTCTTTCGATTCAATAACACACAGTCAAAATTCAAACATCATTGTCAATCGTATCAACAAAATTAGGAATTCAAGATTTAATTTCCACAATCGTTCTTCATTTTATGTACGTCGTTAACTCCGTCAGCTAACTGCTAAGTTGGTAATCCCTCCCCCTCTTCTATAATTTCCAATTGATGTGTATATGTATGATTCCTGTACAAAACCCTAGAAATCAATCAATTTCAGCTTGAATTGAAGTTTTTGTATTTCTAGTGGGATCTCAGATCCGGTATCCGTATGATTTGATTTGTGTATGAGATTTGAGGTAAAAAACTTTATGCTATAAATATTGCTAAATTAACTTGGTTAACAACTCAACTTAAACGTTTTAACACTTTTACAATCGTTTTAGCACGAGTAAACTCTAATTTCACCCGATTGATGATTTCGCAAAATGGCCTGCTCTGTTGCGAAATATATATTATAAATTTTATTTTATAGGAAATTTGTTATATTATAAGTAAAATTGTGTATATATATTTAGGTTTTGATGCTAGTTCTCCCTTTTTGGCACCATTTTACTAAATTAAAGGCTATGTCATTATTATCAGGCTTCCAAGTGCTAAAAGGTAAAAGTTGTGTGTGAAATTGTTATCACAGGTAATTTTCCCTTAAATATTTGTGGCTATATGTATGTACAATTTTTGCTTTGATTGATTTTGTATTCTTGTTTTTGGTTAGGTTTTGGATTCTAGCATTTATGTAAAGTTCTAGGGTTTACAAGTTACAGAAGGGTAGATTTTGCTTATAGGTTAGATATTTATACATATCAGGGGAATGTTAGGAAAGGAAGATGGTAATGATGACGGTAATGATGGCGCTGGGGGCGGTGGTGGTAACAGGAAAATGTATTGGCGGTCGGCCTCATGGTCTTCTTCGCGGATGTCTTTGCCGCCGCTTATTCCCGATAATGAGAAAGATTGTTTAGATCCTAATGGAGGTAATGGTGGGCATAATAGAAGGATTGCTGCCCCGTTAACCCCTAGATCAAATAGCAGAAATCGGTCACTTCTGCCACCACTTTCGATTGCTAGAAGGAGCTTAGATGAGTGGCCAAAAGCAGGTTCAGACGATGTTGGCGAATGGCCACTTCCTAGTACACCTAGCGGTGAAAGGTTAAAGCTTGATTTGTCAAGAATACAAAGAATTCCAGATAAAAATGCAACCCTTTGTAAACGAGAAAGAATTGCGTTATTTGATAAGAAATGCTCAAAAGTTGCTGACCATATTTTTCTTGGTGGTGATGCAGTGGCAAAAGATAAAAACATACTTAAACAACATGGGATCACACATATTCTCAACTGTGTAGGTTTTGTCTGCCCTGAGTATTTTAAAGAAAACTTTGTTTATCAAACTTTATGGTTGCAAGATAGCCCTTCAGAAGATATTACAAGCATATTATATGATGTTTTTGATTACTTTGAAGATGTTAGAGAACAAAACGGTATGGTTTATGTCCATTGTTGTCAAGGGGTTTCTCGTTCCACTTCTTTAGTAATTGCTTACCGTATGTGGAGAGAAGGCCAGAGTTTTGATGATGCCTTTCAATATGTCAAGAAAGCTCGTGGAATCGCTGACCCAAATATGGGTTTTGCGTGCCAGTTATTGCAATGTCAAAAAAGAGTACATGCGTTTCCCTTAAGTCCAAGTTCTTTACTTAGATTATTCCGAATTGCCCCTCACTCCCCTTACGATCCTTTACATCTTGTTCCAAAAATATTAAGTTCACCTTCTCCAACTGCTTTGGATTCTAGAGGTGCGTTTATTATCCATGTACCTTCTGCGATCTATTTATGGGTAGGTCAGAAATGTGAATCTATAATGGAACGAGATGCAAGAGGGGCTGTTTGTCAGATTGTGCGATATGAAAAAGTTCAGGGACCTATAGTTGTCGTTAAAGAAGGAGAAGAACCATCTTATTTTTGGGATTCTTTTTCGAATTTTCTATCTACGATGGATGATTTTGAGTCATCTAAAGCTTCCCCGGGTAAAAGAATGGTTGATTCATATAATGTTGACTTTGAGATTTTTCAAAAAGCAATTGTGGGTGGATTTGTACCGCCATTTGCATCATCTGAAACTGAGCAGGAAACACATCTTCCTGCTAGAGAAAATACTTGGAGTGTGTTGAAGCGAAAGTTTGCATTCAGAAATCTGAAGGAATTTGTTTTGGCTTCTAAGTTATCAAATTTATCACTTGTTTCGTCCAAATTTTCTCCTCATTCGATATCTAAAAGTTCAGAGTTCATTGATGTTAATTTTACTTCCAACCCATGTTCGCGGTTGATCTTTTCGGCATCAAAACCGTCTTCAGTTTCTATTGCTGAACGCAGAGGGGGTATTCATAAATCTCATAATCTGCCAATGGTGAGCAATGATTCTCAGGTCTGTGAACAAGGAAATCCTGAGATGAAAGAGACTCAAAAGGTCCCAAGTCATGAGCCGTCGTCTCAAGGTTCTTCATGTTCAGAAGGCTTAGCTGGTCAAAGTTTTTAAAGATACTCTTGCCGGAATGGGCGGGTCAGGGGACACTCATGTCAAGGTACTGGTGTTTTTAAAAACTATTTACTTTTTTTTTACATAGTTTACGGTGAAATTGGTATAAAAGGGTCTCTTCTTTTTTTAACATTTTCTGTATTTGATGAGTTATTAACACAATGTTTATATACATGCGTAACAAGATAGGTTATATCCAAGTGAAACTGGTATAAACAAAAATACTCAAAAATATTAGAAAACAAGTGACCCTTCTATACCAGTTTCACTTTCACAAAACAAGTGAAACTGGTATAGAGGGGTCACTTGTTTTCTAATATTTTTGTGTATTTGATGAGTTATTAACACAATGTTTACATACATGCGTGGCAAGATATTTTATATCCAAAATGTGCTTATCATGGATTTCTTACATTTCCTATGATGAACTGATTGACTCAGGTGTTTTTGATTGTCCATTTTTCAATATGATCATCGTGAGATGAAGTATGATAGTTATGTTTGTAAAAGTTAGGAATAGTCACGTAATTTTACATTAACCCTATTTCAGATCTGATAATTTGACCTGAAAAATTGTGTATCAACTATAGGTTGAGAATTGATGGGTTGGTTAACAGGTGATGGCAGATGATTTTGGTACGGGTCAAAATGAGTTGGGTTGGGTTGGGTTGACCTAAAAAGAGTTGAAAAGAAATTTATTGACACTTCTTGTGTCAGATTTGATTATATAATATCATATTAGTAACAGCCTAATATTTAAATCATTTAGGAGGCTTTATGCATCAAAAGGATACTTTGAGCTTCTTTTTTTTTATCAATTTAACGCAGTCCCTTCATAATCTTTGAACTATTACCCATTTGACCAGTTTCAGATAAAAGTTTAAATATCCCCAATTACTCAAAAATTAAAGTCTCAATAATCCCTTTAGATGCACATGTGAACAAACCTTTTTAGTCTTTTGAACATTTTTGATAGTTTTCTAGTTTTGATGCAGGATAATATATATGTTTCTAGTTTTGAACAGTTTTATATAATGTGTAGGAATATTTTTGATGTCTAAGAACGTAAATTTTCCATTTTGACCTTGCAGATTGTGAAGCAAGTTAAGAAACTTCAGAATTCTTCGCAGTGCTGAGCTCTTTTTAGCAAAAAGAAAATTAGAGGTGCCACAAGAGTTTTTATACATCTGACATGTCCTTTTTAACAGTTGATTGCAACAATTTCCTTCTTGGAATGTCTGAAGAATATGGTGATGGTTAAAACAATTTTCTTCAAGCTGAAATTGCTCATTTACCCGTTGCATCATCACAACATATTCAATTTAAATGCACAAGATTCATCTGTTTTTTAATTGTTATTGAATGGTATTTTAGAGATTAGAGTCATAGGCAGATTTATTTTTTCTTCATTCTTCTGCAAAATGATGGACTGCAGGGTTTCGGTAGGCTTTTGTCTCTTAATCTTAGTGCATTCGTCCTACTTATTACTCGTTGCATATGGATTTGTTAGAATATTTTCAAAATTCAAGTTAAGCAACAGATTCACTGCAGTTCTACTGCCAAAGTAGTCATTTTTGTCTGTAGCATTATAATTGATAAGCAGAAGTGACAAAGTGGTTGCTCTCCTCGGGTAATGGATATATGCCTGGTTATCAATGATGAGTAATACTAGTTATCTGTGTCAAAATGGGTAATAAGTCAAAACATGTAGAGTTTCAAAACGTGGTAAAACCAGTTGGAATGACCATCAACGTTTTATAACTTTCTTTTGGAGTTTTATTAACAACTAATATAATCAACTTAATTAAAAATCCATCTCTTGGGATAACGTGTCATTGTTTATTTATTTATTTATTTTTCACTATTAACAATTTCGCAGATTCTAAACAATCAAATATATTTTGGTAAATTTATAACAACTCGGTTTATCATAGTACAAACTTTTTTAAAAACTTTAAATCTATTCTTTTGGATATGTTATTGATTTTTCAAATAAAACACAAATTAACACTTTACACACAAAAATGTTGAAGTTGTCCAATAAACAATAATCTTAATCTTATTTATGACGGCTACAGATGAAAATGTTCTCAAATCTTTAAGAAAAAGCGACCTTCAAAGTGTGCCATTTCATGTCAATTTTCAACAAGGTTAGGACTCTCGAATAAGGAGATAGAAAACATTAAGGAAATAAATACCAATCAAAATAAATTCCTAATATTATGAAAATCATCAACTAAATAAAATAGTGATCCCTAAAATAAAGGATCCTATCAATACGCTCGACTTTAAACCGTCAAACAAGTACACCTATACTTCAGTGTTACAGGAATTTCAAAAGATCCCGTTAATTAAGAGTGTAATGGTACCAATCAATTTTGACATCAAATGAATGCTTTTTCGTATTCCGAAGTCCTCACCCATATCATCATCCAAGTCTATAAATAAAGATCCAATCTTTTCACTTCATTTCAATTAAACAAAACAAAGATGGCAGCCTCTTCTTCAGAATCAGCCAAAGTAACTTTAAAGCTTTTGATCGACACCAAATGCAAGAAAGTTCTATTCGCCGAAGCAGACAAAAAATTTGTAGATTTTCTCTTTTACATTCTTTCTCTACCCGTTGGTACCGTAATTAGGCTTCTCAAAAAGAACTCCATGGTGGGTTCACTAGGAAACCTCTATGAAAGCATCAAAAATTTAAGTAACACGTATATGCAACCAAATCAAAGCAAAGATGCTGTGTTGAACCCCAAGGTTCCAAACTATGGGGCTCAAGTCCCACTCTTGCTGTCTGATGATGATGATGTTTCAATTACTAAAGAGTTTTACAGATGCCGTAGTAATCATTTGTATGTAGCTGATAATCCTACTGCCTTGTGTCCTCAGTGTTATGCAGTCATGAACATTACGGTGAGCTATGTGGCTGGTGATGTTGCGGTGGAAAAGTCTGATGAGGTTGGTGGTTTTGTGAAGGGGGTCGTGACTTACATGGTTATGGATGATTTGGTGGTCAAGCCCATGTCCACCATATCTAGCATTGCTAAGTTGAACAAGTTTAATGAGAAGGAAGTTGGTGCTCTTGAAGAAAAAGTGGTTTCTTTGGAAATGAATGAGGTATGCTATTGTATTGTACTAATCACAAATGCAACCTTTATACTATAGTAAACAACTATTTCTAAAGATTCAATTTACGGGGTTGTTATGAAGGTGACTTCTAACCCATTTGATGTTTTAGTGATAAAGCGTAACTCAAATCAACCAATTTATAGTATGAATTGCTTTCTTTACTTTACTAAAAAAATAATTGCTTTATATTTGTTTTAGTGATAAAGCATAACTCAAATCAACCAGTTTTAGTATGCATTGCCTTCTTTACTTTATCAAAAAAATAATTGCTTTATATTTCTTACTATGTGATTCTGTAGGGTCTGAAGTTGCTGAAGGCTTCATTGCAGTGCAAGAATGTGCTAACCACTGGTTAGTAACCAGTGTGTTCCTCATGTCTAAAGGGTGCTTTGCTGCCTGAAAAAACATTAAGAAACTTGTAGTGGAATTTTGCTTGTTTTAAATTCAGTAAGAAGTGGTTTGCTTCTTTCTTAAGTGATGAAATGTAATGTTTGTTTTTCTTCCTCTTTTTTATGTCCCTCATGTTATCAAATGTGACTGTCTGACTCTGATACTAACATAGAAGAATATTAAGAAAAAAACATTAGATTTGAATTCAATAGTAGGTATATTTGGAGAAAATTGTATTTCAAACCAGAACTTATTTAGTAAATTGGACAAACTATTTTGTATGTAGCCACTTGGTTAATCAAACATTTCAGCAGCCCATTTTTATTTTTTTTTATATCCATTTGAAGCCACAACCATCTTTGTGAACACCATTTGAAGAAAATTTGGACAAACTATTCGTTGTCATGATCTGAAAAAAATCTATGCAACCATCTTGAAGAACAAGTTGTTTGCCAACACGTTTATCTTTAGGATTTAGACCCTTGAGTACCCTAGATTCAATCATTATTGTATTTGCATTTCTCTCAAGATATGATAGTTGTTCAAGAACATTCTTTAGCTCTTCACAGTCAAGTTTTGCTACTTCAAAGTACACTTTTGAGGAGGTTATTTTGATCCATATAGTCCATTGACTATAATCTTTGAAATTATACCCATTTAACCTGTTTGAGATGAAAGTTTAATTTTCACCAATAACTTGGTAATCAAATTCACCCCTTTAGATGCCAATTGAACAAACCTTTAAACTTATTTCTAGCTTCAATGGATGATTAAATTAAATGTCTAAAAACTCAAATTGAATAAAATAAAGAATTTAACAGATAAATAAAATTTTTAATTAGATAATCACATTATCAGTTTAATTTTTCCATTATATTTGCGATGTGATTAAGCTCTAACAACCACCGGTGATTATGAACCCTGGATTAGGCCGGTGTCAACGACATCGTCTTCCACATGTCTTTGTTTCGTCCTTCACTTTCTCCGTCGGCACCGACACGTCATTGTCCGTCCTTCCCTTCGCGTCCTCCATTCCCTTCTTCATGAAGAACCTGCAAGATCGACTTGTGGTGGGCCATTATGTTTTGTTTTGTTTTGTGTGTATAGTAAAATTATTTCTAGTCAATTGTGGACCCAGTCTTTATGAAGAAGAGTCATCTATTAGTAGTGTTTTAATCTTTCTTAAGTCTTTTCGAATAAGTGTTAATGTGGTGTTGAATTAGCACGAAAGGCGAAAGACAGACCGGTCATCGGTTGAAATTAGTCTTATATACCTAGCTATGTTCTTTGACTATAAGTCTATAAACACATGAATATACATTATGCTATGCTAAAATTGGGAAAATAACTTGGTTAACACCTCAACGTTGATTGGGAAAATAACCTGGTTAACAGTTAACACCTCAACTAAACGTTTTAACACTACCACAAGCGTTTTAGCACCTAATTTCTTAGTTTCATATCACGATTTTACCTCATGGATAATTTCGGAAATGGTCGTTGTTTGCGATTTGATTTTATGCTAAAATTTTATGTTTTATTACAACGAATAAGGCCCAAATTACCGAGTCACCGGTCTTGTTGGATCGGATACTTATACGATTAGGCCCAACTCTACCCTTACGTTTCTCACATCTGCGCCCTTTTTACACTCACTCCAATTCCACTTTCTGCCATACAAACGCTTTTGTAGCCGCTGCTGCTTCCATTTTCTCCGTTCAGCTCCTCGCAATTGTTCAAACCCTAGTTTACAATTAGTTATAATCAGTAAGTCACCATCTACTCCTCGTCTATTCAATTTGTCTCTAATTACAATTGAAATTCTCTGCATACGTATATATGTGAACTCATATATCGATATGGTTGGGTTATGTGTGAATTCAAGCTATTTCATTGTAAAATTTGTTTTCAATGTTTCTCACCTTGATTACTGTCTGGTTGTTAATTTATTGAACACCGAGTTTTAATCAGTCAGTTAGTTAATTAATTAGTTTTATTAGTTACAAGGTTTAGTTAGGGTTTTGTAGGGGTTTTTGCTGCAATGGTGGTACCTGCACAACTGACAGCTGAGGCTGTTAATCAGCTTAGAGAAGGAATTGATCTGCTATTAGGTAGATGGAGTGCACTTCAGATGGCTATTCAGAATGAATGGGGTGGGCGTGATACTCGCCAGAAAGCTCAACAGCTTGCTGTTGATATCTATCATTGGCTAATTAGACCTGCTGGTATGATTGAAATATAAATTTTATATGTATGTATATAATTATGTCAATTTGATGAGGAATAGTTGGTTCTGTTTCGATAATTACGATTTATATGATGCAAATGATTCTGATTATGATTCCTAAAGTAGCAGTTATGTTTTCAAAACACGTATTAAAACTACTATTTAGTTTTGATTACCGGAATTGTAAACATGATATTGTAATGTTTTTCAATTTTTTGAAAAAACCATGATGGCTAAATGGGTAACAAGTTTTTGTTGGCAAAACAAAGTTTGGTAGTCAGATTGTTTATACCTAATACTGGAATGTTTATGTATATTGTTTAATAGGTGAGCTATATTTGTTAAGCACATTAACTCCTTATAAACGTATCTAGTTAGCCAAATGATTCCCGGGACTCAATTGTTTTAGCACTGGTGTTGCATGCAAACCTTTTGGTCTCCGTATATGTATTTGTTAAAATTCTCAGAGGAGGCCTTACAGTTACAGATAATGAAGTTGTGCTTGGTTTTTGTTTGTAAGGTTTTGAGTTCATTAAAGGTTGAACCCTGCATCCTTTTTCTGGCTCTATCTTCTATAATTCTAAATATCTTTGTCTGTTTCTCAGAGGCATTATATGTTGATGAGTTGGAGAATTTGCTTGATGATTTTATGCTCTCTCTTAATACTGAGATTGATGATGGTAGCATCGAGGAGGTAAGACTCTTTTGTATATTTCATTTATTATTGTTGTGTACGGGTCATGCATAATAGTAATATCATTTGGGGTTGTATCATTTGCTAGTCTTCACCCATTCAGAGGCCCTTTTTGTTTGTATGTTTTGGTTTAATTCCAACTCTAGTTTTTTCTTCGTCATTGTTTCAAACTTTTCTAAAGCTTATACGTATATAAAGAACTGCACTCTTATATGTTGTTCTTTTAGTGGTTTTTTTCATTATATTTCTATTTGAGTGTTTATATGCTATTTTTCTTGATCAGTTACTTGTTTTAGGCTTTTAGCTGATTTGCCTATCATACTGTGTTCTTTTTTTTAATCAGATATCAGATAATCTGATGATCATGCATGAAGAATGTTTGGAAGGTAACTTTGTCTCGATCGAACGACTAAGGCAATCAATTCCTACCACTAATCATCGGATGCAGGTACTATGTCAATTTCATTTTATCATCCTTTTTCTTTTTTTTGTTTTTTTACCATATGAAGCCGTTGAGTTCCATTTGATGATTGGGCTAATGATTTCCATCATCTTAGACAACCTCCATTTCAACTAAAACACATGTATTCTTTGGGTTACTTTTTATGAATGAATAGCATGTTTTTCAAGGTACGCTGTCTTGGTTCTGTTGACATGAAATGTTGTTGTTCCATTTCTTAAAAGTTTTCATCAGTAAATGTGAGTTCACCACTATTGAGAAAATTCCATTCATCATTTTGAATTACTGATGGATAACTTTGTTTTGTTGTATGCTATATTAGACGTTGAGATTAAGACCCAAAATGCCATGATTAATTATCTCCTGTGCGTTATGAGCATTAGCATGCGGGCTGGAATATGTCAGCTACACATAGTGTTAGATGTGGCCGTTTTGACTCATTTACTTATAAATGGGCCAGTTTGGGTTATGATTTATCAAAGATAGTTTATGTGGGTCAAATAGAAAATTTAGCTTCAACGGAAATGGGTCGAAAGTCACCTGAAGCATATGTAATGATATCTCAACGTATTATTTCTTTTATTCAAGAAGTATTTATGGATAAATCTGACCCTGGTTGCCTTGCACATAACTACCCTTGTCGACCCATTGCCATTCTGATATGTTACCCAACCTACCCGCCGCACCCAACTAGAAAATTGAATACAGTGATTTTATCATGCTAGGAGGCTCGTAAGTCGTAACTGTTAATATAAGCTGAAACTTTTTGCTTGTGAAACTTTTTAGGTTGTGAATGGTGGTGATGATGATGATGATTCGGATTCAGCATCAAGTTCAGGGGATGAGTCAATGGAAATGGCAGATGAGCTTGACCCGTCTATAAATATTTCAGACATGACTCTCAATGAGTCGTCACGAACACCTGCACGGGCACCCGCACCAGTAGTGGATGCAGATGGCTGGACAACAGTTTCTTCTAGGAGAAATAGAGGTGGCAGACCCTGAGTTTGTGCCGGTTTATAAATATATTGATAGTACTCATTTTTGGAAAGGTCGTACTTTATATACAAGTATGTAGTGTTCTTAAATTTGTTCCTTGTGTGCTTTCGATTTTGCTATGTTATCCGGACAAGACTTGATGTGTTCGACAATGACATGCTATGCAATTAATTTATGTCGTTTTGGATGTCTAATTCTAGTGTGGTATAAATCATTATGGTTGTATTGACTATTTTTATATTACGAGTTGAATTTTTGATGAACCAGATAAGTTCTTTTTTTTTCTTCTCTATTGAGACGATGCAACTCATTGAAGTGTCCTATTATTGTTGTTTAAAACCTTTTTCTTTTAAAACCCTAAGTTTGAGACGCCAAGTTGGATGTCTGGGTTGTGTTTCGCATGTGAAATTATGAACCAGTTATTGAACCCAAGCTCCACTAGTTTTACATGGCTTGCCTAACAAATGACATTGCTTTTGCACTTTTCGAGTATATGATAATATATCAACTTTTTTATAGATACACCAAGTTTTCAACATATTGATACATGTGGTATAACACTTGATCAAAATTTAATGTATTTATTATCTCTCATTTCCTTTGAACAAGTGTAGCTTATACATACATGTATACCACAAGTTACTTATCTTTCCTTATTTTTTGACTCATAACTATGTTATCTTTCCTTTACAGTAAAATTGCATTATGCCTATTAGGCTTAGGCTATTAGCTATAAAAGAATGGAATAACTCAATGACATACACTACTATGTAGCTAGTAGCATCCAAGTTATGTGTTGACAACTTGACCTAAACAAAATTGCTAAAGTACATTTACACTTTTGAGTTTTGACCCTTTAATTCTAATATGTATACAGTATACATACTCTCTTCGTATTAATACTCTATCCCAAAGGCAGCCCATGATTATTCCAGTGTAAAAATCTCATTCACAGAGTCACAGATCACAGTTAGTAGACTATTGGGGTTAGTAATTGGGCCGTAACCCAATTAAACATACCTACGAAAACCATGTGGCCCATTTAAACTATTTATTTTGCCTACTATAAATATTATCTCACCATACGCCGAAACCCTAGCTGCCGCGCCAACTCTTCCTCATCACCGTTTTGCAGGGTATGCATTCGCACTTTTTGTTGATAGTTTCAATTTGTATTCACACGCGTCTACATGTTTACAGTTTAAATGTATCTCCTAATTTGTTTGCTTTTCATTTTTATTAATTTCAGTTAATCTTTTGGTGGAGTAGCAATGGCACCTAAAGGTTTGCAATTTTTACATTCTAAATGCTCATTATCTCTCTCTCTCTCTATATATACATATATTTAATTCTATCCCTGGTTCAATTTATTTATATAGTAGGTAATTTTAGCAGTTGAGCAATGAACATCTGAACTAGGGTTTAAAACGGGGGGGAAATCATTTTCGTCGCTTCTGTGTGTAAAGTGCCATAAAATTATGTGTTTTGTTAACTGAAAATGATTAGTACATGAAGTGGTAAAGTATATTTCCGATATGATGTTTTTTTATACAACACTTACATTGAGATAATTATTAGATTTAGTTTTTCCATTTGGTTAATTCATGAAACAATAGTAGTTTTGTATATATATATGTTGATGTTGATTATAATATTTTTTAATCTTCTGAAAATAATGTGGGTCCTATGGATATCTAGCGGCTCTCGGAAACCTGTAATGCTTCTAATTTTCATAAACATTTGCCCTACCAATAACAACTACTTCATGATCTTATAAGCTTACATTGGAATTGTTTTACACTTGTGTACAATTACACATGTATGAACGACTCTTATTTGTTCATTATTCTGTACGTAGGAGACTTTCGATAGATGTTTATGTAGGAGTCTATCAAATGGGTGGTTATTACTGCTGATGTACTTAATTCTTTGTTGATCTTAATATCATTTTAGTTATTTGTATCGAAAGAACATCACTTGTATCCTCTACTAGTTATGCTAATACTTGTGTTTTTTTACTGCAGATACCACAAAGAAAGTTGATGCAAAATCACAAGCTTTGAAGACAGCCAAGGCCGTGAAGACCGGTTCAACCTTCAAAAAGAAGGCAAAGAAGATCCGAACCAAGGTTACCTTTCACCGCCCAAAGACATTGAAGACGGACAGGAATCCAAAATATCCTCGCGTCAGTGCACCTCCCAGAAACAAATTGGACCACTATCAGATTCTTAAGTACCCATTGACCACAGAATCAGCAATGAAAAAGATTGAAGACAACAATACTCTTGTTTTCATTGTTGACATTCGTGCTGACAAGAAGAAGATTAAAGCTGCGGTTAAGAAGATGTATGACATCCAAACCAAGAAAGTGAACACTTTAATCAGGTATTTCTCTAAATATTAATATTTAAGGCTGTAAATATGATTACTGAAACTATACTATTACTATAATTGCCTACCAATTTGAGTTTGTTTGACCGTTTGAGCTGTTTCTTTTTTAATTTCCAGCTGACCTGTTTGAGATAAAGCGTAACCCATATCAACCCATTACTAAGTAAATGGGTAAAAACTGACTTTCTTGAGAAAGGATTTATGCTTATAAAATTTAACTAAAATTGTCTTTTCTCTGCCATGAAAAATGTGAACTACTTCGTTAACTTTAAATCGATCAATCCTTTTGCTTTTGAACTTTCTCATTTATCGGTATTTAACTACATTCCTTTTTTTTTTTTTTTTGGTGCACTTTATTATGGTGAATATGTATCAACATGCACTTTGTTTACGTTGTGTTTGAATGGCAATGCAGACCTGATGGAACAAAGAAAGCATATGTTCGGTTAACTCCAGATTATGATGCTTTGGATGTTGCAAACAAGATTGGTATCATATAAGCTTATGCAGTTGCTACTGCTGAAGGAGTATTGTCATTTTGACATTGTTTTAGTTTTTTGTTGTCTTGAATAGAGTTCAAAAACTTGTTATGTTTGCTTTTAATTGCAGATTCAAAAATGCTAATGGATCATACTTCAATAGTTGGAGTTCTTTTGTTATGATATGCTTTTCTCAACCATTCTTCTTGTTCGTCATTAGCAATTGTAGCTTAATACTTTGTTAACTTTCCATGCTTTGATCTTTGGTTAACAACCACTTGTGATTTTAGAGTTTTAGTTCATAGTTGAGACCAAAGAGAAGTTTATAACAGCCTTGTCACTAACTTTTATGATTTTATGTTTTGGTAATCTACTTTTACTTTTTTGTCAAGTACTTAAACTCATAGTTAACTGAATTCAATTATTGAGTTTCTTAGTACAAAGGATTTTGGTTCTTCTTGTGTAAAATTTTTGGTTGGTAAGGCGAATTGAAGTATTCTGAAAACAATCTTGACATTATGGTTGTGATCTCTATTTTTTTGGAGGTTCAAATATGGAATTATCTAATGACGTCGATGAGAATACAGTTGACAATTATCTGTTGATAAACTAAAGTGGAAGATTTAACAAGCTGTCTGACAGTTAAACTCTAATCAACCTTAATATACAAATCCAATTGCCTAAGTCAACTCCAAATAACAAATGTCACTTGAAATTAAACACCATAATGATGAAAATGTGGACGACCAAATATTAATGGGCTTCCAACTCATCCTGATATCTACATATGTCGATCAAACAATTAATTTGGAGCACCAGGACGCTTTGATAGTAACTTTGACAGTTGAAGTTGATCCGACAGTTGAGATTAATCCTTCTATATAAATTTGTTATTGCAACAATATATACGTTGGGGTTCAAGCAGTTAGTACATCAAATGGATCAACACAATAATTTGACCAACCATATGTTTGTGGCATGTCAGTTCAAAAGAAGATCAATAATTGCTGATATCAGTTCAAAAAAAGATCACATCAATCACATACCTGCAGAGCTTGTTTACCTGGACTTGGAAATTGATCTTGAACTCTCCAAGTAACAGTTGCTTCGAGTTTGCAATTAGCTGTTTTGTCAGGTTAATTTATGGCATGATCACCTACGCCGCTCATGCAGAAAATATTATATAGTACTTATAGATAATATGCTATATGCTAATACCTTTTAAAAGAAAATGACAAATTGAAATGTAGTGTTTTAACTCATACAGGCCAAATCGGTTAAACAACCCATGTGTTGACCCCAATTGAAGCTTCTGAGAGATAAATAAAGGATTAAACTGTTAGCATGCCAAAAATACGTGAAACACAAGGGAGAAAATGAAGAGATCTAATCATCAAAATTTGGGTCAGCTGCTTTAAATTGGTCAGGCGCTGAAGATCGATACATCGGCTTATGGGAAGCTCTATGTGCTCCTTCATCATACAGACTGTTGAGGGTGAGCAAGTCCAATCCACCAGCCTACCATAGAAATATATATACTTTTAAAATAATGAAATACTCAATTTATTTATGAAAGTGTTGATTGGGGTTACGTTTCTATAATACATTCTGGTGAAACCATTAACCTGGGTCGAGATTTATATATAGATTTGTTTATTGAAGGTTATGCAAGTGGGGGAAGGTTCATAGGAAAACCAAAACAAATTGAGAACCAATCTAGTCCCTAAGAATCTAAGATATTAGAAAATGAAAGGTGGAGATCACATGTGTACACGAATGTCGCATTTTGATGTGAATTATCACATATTGACATGTGCATTGGTTCTTCTTTGAACATTTGCCTATGCGAGTAAGTGATTATATGTGAACATACGGATTATGTGAATACCGGTTTCTTTATTCTTTGGTTTGGGAGTTGTCACACATAATTCTCACGCACATCGTCACTCTTTTACAATTGTCAACCTAAGTTTCACATATATGTTTCCTCTTTTGTATCCATGTGACAGTCTTTAATTGTTATACAAGGACTAAGGAAGTATGCAAACATAATATTTTTCAGTGATTTACTCTTCAAACTTCATATTCGACTTTTTTTTTATTGCAAACAAACCATTGATCTTGTGAAAACAAAGTGAACTATTGTAGACTAAATTTACTAGTTTTTTAGGTATTTTTTCCAGGCGCTGTTTGCAGTTGTCTACTTCCAAAAAGCCTTCAAGTAACTGCTGTTAAACAGATCCCTGAGTATCATAATTGTGGTATGTGTTCTGTTCCATGTTTTTACTTCTTTTCGAGTTTTTGGGTTTTATAATCTGATAAAGATTTTCCCTGCTTATTCCTAGAAAGAAAGTTGTGCACTTTGACTTTTTAGTGGTCAAACTAAACATCTAATTCCAAGTCATCATAAGTAAATTTTCAATTAACCTAACTTGAATATTAGCATTGTTTGACCATAGAAGGCTTAGTCCATCTATTTGTTCCCAATCTAAACATCAACTATTGCATCTTTTGGGTCAAGCATAGAGCGACGAACCTGGTCACTTGGGTTTTGGAAGTTTGTTTTCAAAGTGATTATTTCGACTTGTAGAATTATAGTTAGCTATTAAGCTCATTAGAGTTAAAAATAGTTGGGCAATCTTATATTTTATCCCAGAGGTCAATTGTATGGAAACAATTCTCGACTCTTTATCTCTAAATATGATAATCAGAAATTCATAAACATAATCACAATCGTTTTTTGCGGAATACTGAAAACTAATTAACGCATCGCCACCTTGATGCGTATACAGCTTCCTAATTGGAGGTTAAGTTGATTACAGTTGAGGATAATTATAAAATTTTATATTTATCTCAATAAATTTGATTAAAATAGTCCTCCCACACTCAAAACTGATTATTGCATCTAATTTAAAGGCATACATGATCTCTTACTTGTCGTTTTGATTGTTTTGCAGAAGAAAATGGGATGTGTCAACCTCAAATTGTCAAATGGTCAAGAACCTTTAGTACTTTTTGAGTTTACAGAACAAGATAAACACATAGTCACCAGGTTCATTAAACGTAAAATTTATTTCGTTAAGCCACAACGGTTTGTTTTCTTCCTTCGGCGGTTTCTGTGGTTTTAGGAAGTTTATTTGGGATTTGCGAGTATTTATCTTTCTTGACGACATTTTTTGATTGAAAATTAGTAATCAGGTGGTGATGAGCGTTTGACGTAAGCAACGTTAGCGTACTCGTGAAAATGTGGTTTGATCAGGTGGAGTTGAATTTAACATAAACCATAAAAATAATTAAAAGAATTTCACAATCTACTTTTCATTGTTATCCTTTTAAATTATTAAAAAAAAATTATACTTTAAAATTATTAAAAATTGACGAAGTTATTTCATATGTAAATAATGATCACGAAGAAAAAAAAAAAAAAACTTTAATGACTCTAAAAGATAAAAAAAAGTATAATGATCAAAGGGACACAATTAAAAATAAATTGTTATTTTAGATTAAAAAAAAAAAAAAAAAAAAACCTAAAATCAAAGTGGAATTGAAAAGAATTAACTGGAAATAATATAATTATAATTATAATACTATTAAATAGACAATTTTATTATAAAAATAAGTAAACCCGTAAATAAGTCTTGTAACCCATTAAGCCCGATAATCTATATACCTAAAGAAAAACTAAGGATTGTTATTAACAATTTGAGAAATTGTTTTACCAATTTGAAAAATTGCCAAACAATGCTTTGTCCATTTTAAAAATTGCCAAACATCCTTTCCTAACTATATTTAATGATAATAGATACATTCTAAAAATAAAATACTTTATGAATATTATAAAATAATTTGCAGACTTCCTATAATTAAGTTTTCAGATCGACTTCCAACATGCATTCCTACAAATATTGAAACCTAGCATTTAACAAACCATCAAAATTACTAAGAACGATCGATAAACACATAAACCTCAATATATATCGCATTATTCGCCCTTAATCCTCTTTGGTTTTTTACATAAACGATCAAAAAATGACGCTGAAACAACAGAAGTATCGCGTGACAAAACGAAAGGCCAAAAGGCTACACCAAACCCAAGTCCAATGGAACTCTCAAGATTGGAACTGAATGAAGAAACCGAACCGGTTACATCGTCGCAGATGAAGATCGTATTAGTGAGTTCTCCTAAACTTCAAACAAGTACATGAAGAAGTTTATACGACACTATCTTTTCATGTTCAAAAACGAGACATGTACGTCATCAGGTTTCACATCAACGATGATGTGCCATTTAGATTTGGTAAAGAGTAGTGAAGAGATGACGAAGACAAAAAAGTTGCAAACTTTAAATTATTTAGGTTATTCATAGGGTTCGATCCAACTCCTAACGAAATCTGGAAAATTTACCTATTGATTACTTGCAATGTCTTCAAAAAAATTGTGGAAGGTTGCCGTATTGATGCCTAGGATGAATCCACATGGAAAGATGAAGTACATGTGAAAGGTATATTTGTGATGATTGTTGTCTGCTTGTTTTAACTGGATACTTGAATATTCAATACGTTTGATGGACTACCAAGCTGAATATAAAATTAAAAATTATCAAGCAGGATTAATGAAAGATCGAGAGAAAATCTCAAAACACACCGCTAGAAACGCCAATAACAACGTTGAAGAGGAGGACCACAGACTCACTTGTATTACATACACTAACCATATGAGATGTGGAATATGCATTGAACCGTCAAAAATGGCAAATCATTGTTTGGCAGTTTCTCATATTGTTAAAGCAATTTCTCAAATTTTTAACAGCGGTGCTTAGTTTTTGTTTAGTTATGGATTATTGGGGTTAATGGGCTACAAGAGTTGCAACACTTATTAACCTGTTTACTTATTTTTATAACAAAATTGTCTATTTGATAGTATTATAATTATATTGTTTTCAGTTAATTATTTTCAATTCCACTTTGGTTTTATGTTTATGTCCAATTCATCTCTTAACATGAGTTGACATATTAACAAACACATAATTGTGAAAGATGAATTTTCGGAGAGGTCACACATGTTTACCGTGAAAATTACATAGCACATATCTGCATATTGCACCTACTGACCTCTTTGATAAATGTGATTCGCTTGAGTCTGGTGACGAGAGCAAGTGTTTATCTTGTTACGTAAACTCTAAAAATTATAAAGGATCTTGACCCTTTGAGGTTGACACATCTCATTTCCTTCTGCAAAATAATCAAAATGACAAGAGATCGTGTATCCCTTTAAATTAGATGCAATAATCATTTTTAAGTGCGGGAGACTATTTTTAATCAATGTTAATATACAAATATAGAGTGGAAGAAGTTCAACAAAAGTATGTAAGAAAAACTAAATTTAATTAAACTTATTGTCGTGTAATTGAAAGTTTAATATATTGACAATAACAACATGTGATTCTAAAATAGTACGACAATGCTACAATTTTATTACATCCTAAATCGAGACACATGTTATTCGTCTTCTTTTTTGTACTTTCATCTTTTTAGACAAAAGTAAACTGATGATAGATTTTGTAATAACACCAAAAGGAATATAAAAATACGTTTTATGATTCCAAAATTTTGATGTAAATAACTATTAATGATCTTGATTCATACAAACTAAGACATTACAATATGAAATACATGTTCGTTGTGTCTGCTATCATATGAACTCAAATTAGAAAGAAGATACAATCCTCCTAAAAATTGAGAAGTAAAGAGAAGTGTGAGAAAAATATGAGGTAGTAGTAAAGGTGGGTCTACGATTATTTTTAACACTATTTAGATTATGATGAATCGACAAATCTCTTTAAATCATATATTCATATATGAAAATTACTATTGTATGTATTGAAGATTCAAAAAGCGTCCAATGTATGTATTTTGGCTGTTTTTTAATACATAAAAAGACATTCTTTATAACTTTATACATACAATAGTAAGTTAAATGTATACGATAGACGTTTTTAGAACCTCAATAAATAAAATAGAACTTTTCAAAGTTCACTACATACATTAGTAAAAACGTATAAAATTTACTACATTTTGCAAACAATAAACCCTAAAAATATGTACCGTTGCGAGTGGTTATAAGTTTTAACAATATTTTTAGAAATATCATTCTATATATCTATTGTGAGATTTAAAACCATCTCTTATTATTTATGAATCAAAAAAATTTCTAATACTTTATATAAGCTTTTCCATTTACATTTTTGTAAAAATGTCGACAGTATAATGAAAAGGATTAAAGCCATGATAACAATATACTTTACTTTTTGTATTGAAGTGAGTAATGTACCAGTTTTATTACTAATGTAAGCTACTAACTCTTGAGTTATGTGTTAGTGTGAGTAACATCGTATTTTTGTCATCGTTTCTTAATCATTATTGCTGACATGGTGCTGACTTGTATACTTTTTGAGGACATGACAAGACACATCAGAATTAGTATATTACTAACTTCGGTACAAAAATTGAGTACATTACTCATTTCGCTACAAAAAATATAATATATTATTCACTTCAGTACAAAAAGTAAATTGCACATTATCATTTTTTTTCATAATTTCATTAAAGTACGCCGGATTGTAAAAATTAACCTGTTTAGCCGGTAATCGGTCACTATGTTACTTATAGTAACACATAACTCTGGAGTTAGCAGTCTACATTAGTAAAAAATGGATAGATTATTTATTCCGATTGAAAAAAATAGAGTACGTTGTTAATTTATGACTTAAACCCTAATAAAATACTAAAAATAGTCGTTTGTTATTTGGATCCTAGTGGTCGATTTTTATTTGCGGGATTGTTAAAAGGTAATATGCGAAAAGTATTATGTGGATCAATAATTGTTCTAAGAATCATAGTTTATACATGCGTGGATTGTATGGAATCAATATTCAAATCTCATTCTCCGCATTAAAATTTTATTTTTATTAGAAAAGATAGTTCATTTTTTTCGGAAATAACCTCTAACAGTTATAACCCGTAAGTTCATTTGGTCATGCTCTTTTTTGTTTGATTCATTTCTGTATATAAGTCTTGAAAATTGTATTAATTTTCCTTCTTTCTTTTTAATATGTAAATTCAAACAAAGCATCTACTTCTACTTTATTATGAAATAAAATAAAATATATTCAATCTTTTGGCAAATATCAAGTCCCAAAACGTGTCGGGAGACGATAATTATAGTATATTATACTAAGTAATATGTAACTATAAATGGTTTATTTAAATAAAAATATAAACTCGTGGGTATTTAATAGGAGATGACTCTCATGATGTGTCATGGACTCATGGACCATAGTCCATAAAAGGGCAAATATAACAGATAATATGGACTGGCACCATCAATAATATACCCACCTTTTTATTTATTTTATTCATGGACCGTGGTCGTATTAGTTTAAAAGAAGTTGTAAAACCAAATTCAATGGGGGAAAACTTCCCTACAATCTCTCTTTTTTCTAATTCCGTCGTACCCACTAGTTACAGGACAGCTGTCCTCGATGACTGAGATTACGTACCAGTATAATCTACCCCTTTCCAGAATAAAAAATAGTTGTAGCGTACACCCCTCGACTTTAACTCATTTACCATTCAGACCTCAAACTTTTTGTGCAACTGTCATTTCTGTTTTATGATACCCTTACTGTTAACCATATGTAAATAGGTGAACTTCGCACGAGTTTTTCATTATAGTACACACTCCGCAAGCCCTGGTTCTAAATATATTGTTTTTCTTAGCGTTTTATATTAATATTGATATTATAGTATGATTTATGTAGCAAGGTTGTCAATTGGTAGCGTGCGTATAATTCTGTAAGTTTCGTGATAATCACAAATTTACAACTATGATTAATTGCACATAATTATCAATTATAAAGCATTTACTCTTATGCAGTATAATTTCTTTTACGATCTATCAAATAAAATGCAAATTCAACAACATAAACAAATCAATAGCCCTTAAATACCTTTCTAGTGTCTACATTCTTTATTCAATTGTATTGTATGTATCAACACATAAAGATAGGAAGGTGATAAATATACAAACAAATTAATTCAGATATTAAAATTGTGTTGTCTTCTAGTTGTACTATGAGTTTTAAATGTTGTACACCATAGTATAATAATCAATTTATTGATTACATTTATCACCTTCCATAAGGACATGATAACATTTGTAAAGTTAATCATTTGTAATGTTAACCATTTACAATGACTAGAAAGTAAGATGAAAATGAGTTATCCAAGCACACCCTTTTGAAGGCAAGCCAGAGTTTGTATGTTTCATTTATAAATGTATATTTCTTAGATATCTATCAAAACACCCCTACAAGAAAATCATATACGTTCGTTAATTTTATACCCTTCGATCGAACATCGCCCGTAATGTATCAATATATTACACATTATCATAACAATCTTTTAGATGTTATACATTTTATTTGGGAGATGCACAAGATCTTATTATAATATGTGCATTTACTTACATTACATCAATATTACATTTGCTAAATGATCAACTTCTTGTTTCACTTAAACAACAAGTAGGAAGATTTTATTTTAAAAGTATAGCTTTTTTCAAACCATTTATCAAAACTATTAATTTCTTTAATTTGTTTTCAAAACTATTGAAACCGAATTTGTCAAATTCGATTTCTAGCCTAACGCATCGAGAAGCCATGGGTGCTATACTCATATTTTGAAAAGTAGAGTGAGAAATGGCTACTTGGGAATTTGGCAAACTCGGTTTTTCTCACTTTGCTTTTTATAATACTGGTGTAGCACTCACGATTTCTCAATGTATTATGCTAGAAATCGAGTTTGCTAACTTTCAAATAGTTTTAAAAATAGATAAAACACGTAACAGTTTTGAATTTTTGATAAATGGCTTGAAAAAAGCTATACTCTTACTCTTAGAAAGAAATTCCTATTAGGACTACTATGCAAGAAATCACAAAGCAGAAACGATAATTATTTCTCAAACCAAGACAAACGACGACGTACGGTGATGTACACAACTCATAAAGTACTGTAATTAAAAATTAGATATAAAAATTGAAAATGACATACCAAAAAGAAACTTCGGTTTCCGAGTCAACTCTCTCTCCTTTCACGCCTTATTTGACTGAGTCACCAACTCGGACATCACCGGTTCTCTCTTTTATGCTTTCTGTCACACACAACCAAAAATTGTGTGTGAGAGAAACAAAAATTAATTTTTTCAATAAAATTCAATACAAGGGAGCTGAAATTATTCAACACACCGAATAATAAAAACATTCATTGCATCAATTTCATCTCAATTATAATTGATGGTCAAAATTATGGTTTTGACACTGTTTTAATTCACAAGTTTTGGCACCTAGGGTTTGTAAATTTTGTATCAAAATGATGATACAACGAGGCTTGTTTGGGTGGTCACCACCACATATACAACCATTAACGCCGGTATCGGAGGTATCTGAGCCGCCGGAATCACCGTCACCGTATATTGATACAAGTACTGATGCTTTACCTGTTGAAGTTGATGATGAAATGGATGAAACTGAAGAGATCGAACCACCGCCGGCTGCCGTACCATTTTCGAAACTGTTTGTGTGTGCTGATAGGCTTGATTGGGTACTTATGGTGGTTGGATCGGTTGCTGCGGCGGTGCATGGGACAGCGCTGGTGATTTACTTGCATTATTTTGCTAAAATTGTTCAGTTGCTGGCTCATGGTGATGAAAATGCTGATGTGCTTTTTGATAAATTTAAAGATGTAAGTTTATTTTGATTTCAAAAGTTGTTTTTTTAGTAAGTTATTTGCTTACTTTAGTTAGGTTAATATGTACAGTATATAAGTACTGTTTTAGTTAAGTTCTTGAATATTTAATTGGGGTGTTATATTGTCATGTGTAAGGTTTAGTTAAGAATTGTGAAATGGTTTACTTGCTCTGAGACATCTTAAAAAGGGAAATCCAATATTAAAATGGAAATAGTGATGGAAAATTAGCGTGATCTCAATTTAGTGTTTGATACTAAAATCGTATCTAAAGTTCGAATAGTGGCGTGATTTATCTGTGATACTTTTCGTGGGACGTGGATGATGTGCATGTGCTTAGTTTAGTCATGTGAAACTTTATGTTTATCGGGATTATAAACAATGTGGATAGTTATTTGAGTTAGATGGGATGTTATTTGCTAATATTATGTTTATATAAGGTAGAATTAGGTTGTTAGTGATTCATTTGAAATTCAGGATCTTAATGTTTCAGAGGTCAGCAAATGGTGGTTAATAGCATGTTATGGTGATGGCATAGAGTAGGCCTCTGGTACTGGTAGAAGGGAATTCAAGCTGCATCGCTGTTTATTATAAGAAATATGGAACATCCTATAGCGAGGTCTCTACATGATATAGGACATTTGTCTCATCAATCAACTAAGAAAACTGTAACATGTTAGCATACTGCCATCATATTCATTGTTCCTTGGTAGTATTCAAGCAGGCTTATTATTCAGGCTACTCTTCCATATACAGAGTATGTCATAATACATAGGATTTCATACATATCTTTTGCTAACAGAGGTACATATGTAAACCAATTAAGAATGAGTTATTGTAGGATTGTCGACAATGAAAGCAGTGCAGTCCTTACAGATATTATTTACTAATTTCGTTAACTGCATTTCAGTTTATCTATTATTATTATTTACCATGCAAGTAATAGTTGTAAGTCTTTTTTTTTTCTTTTCAATCAAAGCTTCACCACTCGTATTTTATCATGCTAGGCTCACAGATATCATCTTGTGTCCAGTGTCTTTGGCTGATCAAGGTTATCTTTTTCTCTAATTTATGTATGGTATACAGAAAAAGCTCTTGTTCTGTAAGATTAGGCACACAACTTAAAAAGAATGAAGATTCCCCACCATTCTCACACATAAGTGCTTCATGAATGTAAAATTTGTAGTCCATACCAAGTCTAGATATTCTTCATCTCATAATATGAATTAGCTAGTTTGAATCTTAAGTGATACATTAGCTGTAAAGACTAATTAAAAAGTTCATGATAAAGAGCACTGAATGTTTATTTTTAACAAAATCAAGTGACACAGTTTTACGATTTTTGCAGCTTGCTCTCATCCTTATCTATATTGCAGGTGGCGTTTTTGCTGCTGGTTGGATAGGTAAATGCTCTAATTAAATTGTTCTGTTTCTCTTTCACTTTTGCTTGGATGATGCTCTCTATCAGCTACAATTTCCAATTTCTTTTGCATTCAGAGGTTTCATGTTGGATTCTTACTGGAGAAAGGCAGACCGCTGTTATCAGGTCAAAATATGTGCAAGTACTACTTAATCAAGATATGAGTTTCTTTGACACTTATGGGAACAATGGAGACATTGTGAGCCAAGTTTTGAGTGATGTATTGCTTATCCAGTCTGCCCTTAGTGAAAAAGTAGGTTCAGCCCATAGCAGTTTAGCATTTTCTTCTACTATCTTTTCTTATGGGAATTAGCTTCTGATTATTTTTTATTGCTGCAGGTTGGAAATTATATTCATAACATGGCTACATTCTTCAGCGGCCTTGCAATTGGATTCATCAACTGTTGGCAAATCTCCCTCATCACTTTAGCAACTGGTCCCTTCATCGTGGCTGCAGGAGGGATATCTAATATCTTTCTCCATAGGCTTGCTGAGAATATTCAAGATGCATATGCCGAAGCAGCAAGTGTTGCTGAACAGGTTACTTTGTTTCTCCTTTTACTTTTTTACTCTTTGGTCAAGTAAATATTACCACAGTGAGCTATATGGTGTTCCTATTAATCTGGTATTTAATCTGGAGATCCTACGAGTACCAACTTTAAGCATACTAATTAGACAACTAAGATATTTTACAGCTTCTAGTAATGTAGGTGCCAAAATATTGCTGATGTAATATTGTTTTTCATTTTGTAGGCAGTTTCATATGTAGGGACCTTATATGCTTTTACAAATGAAACATTAGCAAAACATTCTTATGCATCTTCGCTGCAAGCTACATTGAGATATGGTATATTGATAAGTCTTGTGCAAGGACTTGGGCTTGGATTCACATATGGGCTTGCAATTTGCTCTTGTGCTTTGCAACTTTATGTTGGAGGGTTTTTGGTTACGCATAGAAAAGCTCACGGTGGAGAAATTATTACGGCCCTGTTCGCTATTATATTAAGTGGCCTGTAAGCATCTTCTTTTCCTTTCTTTTGTTTATCTTCTTTCATACATAAAGCTAGATGTGGCGAGATAGGGGGTTGGTAATAGGTCAGTTTAGTACTGTCTCAAAGTGGGTTGGGCAGGGCTGGATTTGATTCACAAACACTTTTCTGTTCAGTTCTAAATGTTTGACTCGTTTGAGATCAAACACAATCCAAATTAACCCAATCACAAGCTTATGTGTCGAAATTCCCACCTCTACATAGGACTTCCATATTGATAATTCTGTCCATGCCATTGGGTTTTTACAGCGGACTCAATCAAGCTGCAACTAACTTCTATTCATTTGAGCAAGGAAGAATTGCTGCATATCGACTTTTTGAGATGATTAGTCGTTCATCCTCTACCGTGAATCATGACGGAAATACTCTTGCTACCGTACAAGGGACCATTGAATTTCGAAATGTGTATTTCAGTTACTTGTCTCGACCCGAAATTCCTATTTTAAGTGGATTTTACTTGACTGTTCCGGCCAAAAAAACAGTGGCACTCGTCGGAAGAAATGGCTCCGGTAAAAGTAGTATTATACCACTTATGGAACGATTCTATGATCCTACCTTAGGTATTAAACTGCTTCATCTTTTCGTAATTGCTTTTCCTCTGCACATTCCATAAAACTATACATGGTTGTAATCTTTATTTGAAGGGCTATTTGCGTTAAAAGGTAACCCTACTCATCGTCTTATTTTTAGGTAATTACCTAAATCCAAAATTTTAGAAACTTTGATGCCTCTGGTCTAAAAGAAGTTGGTTACACAAAATCATAATCAGACGAAAGTTGCTCACCTTTTTACACAGTTAGTCTTTTTGTAAATGTCATTACTTTACAAACTTTGCTTCTTTTATTTACTGTTGTTTAGGAGAAGTTCTTTTGGATGGGGAGAACATAAAGAACCTGAAATTGGAATCGCTAAGAAGCCAAATTGGCTTAGTCACTCAGGAGCCTGCTTTGCTAAGCTTGAGTATTAGGGACAATATTGCTTACGGCAGAGATGCCACTCCACTTCAAATTGAAGATGCTGCTAAAATGGCTCATGCGCATACGTATATAACCTCACTTGAGAAAGGATATGAAACACAGGTACAATATAACGACTGTAATAGGGGCTTTCTTTTTGGTTGTTAATTATTTTTATTAATAGATTGTTATTTTTATTATTATTAATATTATTATTACTCTGTATTTTAAAGAAACATTTGTGTATTTTCAGGTTGGCAGGGCCGGTCTATCATTGTCAGAAGAACAGAAAATAAGGCTTTCTGTTGCCAGGGCTGTGCTTTCGAACCCGTCTATTCTTCTTCTTGATGAGGTCACTGGTGGACTAGATTTTGAAGCTGAGAGATCTGTTCAGGAGGCCCTGGATCTCTTAATGTTAGGCCGATCAACGATTATAATTGCTCGTCGGCTTTCTCTAATAAAGAATGCTGATTTTATTGCTGTTATGGAGGATGGTCAGTTAATGGAGATTGGGACACATGATGAATTAATAGCCTCTGATGGGCTATATTCGGAACTTCTAAGATGTGAAGAAGCTGCTAAACTTCCGAGAAGGTATACTCCAACAGGTGTTCTTTTGTTATTGTTGATATCCTGTAGATATGACGAAAAGACTGGGTCAGCTGGATTTATCATAAACGGAGGAGGTTTTCCCTATTCAGGTTACCCGGGGAGGGAGAGTTTTTTTACTCAGATTTACGCGGCCTAACCGGGTTATCCCATGACCATTTCTGACCCTTTCCCCGGCTACCCCAAGATTTGTTGCTAGTGAGGCTTGAACCTGAGATCTCTTGTGAGGATATCAGGCGGATTTATCATTTCATTTAAACTTTATTATCTGATGTTATTCATTTGACCTCTTAGAGATAAAACATAATCCAAATCTGCTTATTATTACTTCGTGTTTATGACGTTTTGAATATTCGTTTGTTGTTCTAGGATGCCATTGAGTACTTACAATGATATCGGAACTTTTCAAATCGAAAACGATATGTCAGAAAGTCGCAGCTTCCAAGAGCCATCATCTCCAAAGTTTGCCAAATCACCATCATTTCAACGAGCTTCAAACTTGCATTCAATGAGGCCTCAAGATTCTGCTTACGGGTCACATGAATCGCCAAGAAATCCAACCCCTACTGAAAAAGGAAATGGTGTATCATTAGATGGAACCAACAAAGAACCGTCAATAAAAAGGCAAGATAGTTTTGAAAAACGATTACCCGAGTTACCAAAGCTTGATGTTCATTCTATTCGTCGCCAAACATCTAACGGCTCTAATCCGGAGTCACCAATTTCACCACTTTTGACATCTGATCCCCATAGTGAACGTTCACATTCACAGACTTATACACGACCTAATTCACAGCTTACGGAAATGCCGATTAGAGTTCAAGAAATAAAGGAAAAACAATATAAGAAAGAACCATCAATTTGGAGACTTATAGAGTTGAGTTTGGCGGAATGGCTTTATGCTGTTCTAGGAAGCACGGGTGCTGCAATATTCGGTTCCTTTAACCCTCTTCTTGCTTATGTGATTGCGTTAATAGTGACGGCATATTATAGAAACGAAATTGACAGACGCAACAATATACGCGATGAAGTGGACAAGTGGTGCTTAATCATTGCCTGCATGGGTTTTGTAACTGTAATCGCAAACTTTTTGCAGCATTTTTACTTCGGTATAATGGGGGAGAAAATGACAGAACGGGTTAGGAGAATGATGTTTTCTGGTTAGTAATTCCGTTTTTAGCAAGTGTCTGTTCTTCTCAAGAGGTGGTAGTTTTGACCCATTTAATTTATGAATGGGTTGATTTGTGTTATTAATAATGTCTAATGAGCCGAACCGGTCAATAAAACAATATTAGCTAAAAGAGAAATGCGTCAACGGAGTTGAGGGTCCTTATGTGTATTTCAAGGATTACAACCTTCTTAATCATTTTATACTAAAAAACTAAAATTTTATTGTAGATAGATTGGTTTTGGTAATCATATTTAATGCATCAACTGCTTTGAAGAAATGGACAAAAAACGTGTGGGTCGACCCAATCCTGTTTGACCCTTTAGAAAAGAACCTGTTTTGAACTGTTGTACAACCTGCTGATATTCCCACCTTTTCCTATATGGATCAATGCATAACATTTCCACATCTGTAATCTAATTTGTTCGTTTACAGCAATCCTTAGGAATGAAGTGGGATGGTTTGATGATGAAGAGAACAGTGCTGATACATTGTCCATGCGATTGGCAAATGATGCTACATTTGTGAGAGCAGCTTTTAGCAACCGACTTTCTATATTGATACAAGATAGTGCAGCCGTTATTGTGGCAATTTTAATAGGAATGCTTCTACATTGGCGTTTGGCTCTCGTAGCTTTAGCCACGTTACCAGTTCTTACTCTTTCTGCCATTGCTCAGGTATTCTATTATATTTCTTGATAAATTAAAAGTTCATTACATGCAATTAAAAATCTTTGAAGAATACGAATTCTCGTCTCATATCAACACACTAAATTTAATTTACAGAAATTGTGGTTAGCGGGTTTTTCAAAGGGGATACAGGAAATGCACAGGAAAGCATCATTGGTCCTTGAGGATGCAGTTAGAAATATATACACCGTTGTGGCATTTTGTGCTGGTAACAAAGTTATGGAGCTATACAGATTGCAATTAACCAAGATATTTTATAAGAGCTCCTTTCATGGCTTGGCTATCGGTTTTGCATTCGGGTTTTCACAATTTCTTCTTTTTGCCTGCAATGCTATTCTCTTATGGTACACTGCACTTTGTGTTAAGAACAATTATATGGATCTCCCAACTGCTCTCAAAGAATACATGGTTTTCTCTTTTGCCACTTTTGCCCTCGTGGAGCCTTTTGGTTTGGCTCCCTATATTCTCAAAAGAAGGAAATCTTTAATATCGGTATTCGAAATAATAGATAGAGTACCCAAGATTGAGCCTGATGATACCTCTGCTTTGAAACCTCCAAATGTGTATGGAAGCATCGAGTTGAAAAATGTTGACTTTTCATACCCAACTCGCCCCGAGATTCTGGTACTCAGCAATTTCAGTCTCAAAGTCAATGGTGGTCAAACAGTGGCGGTTGTTGGGGTCTCTGGGTCCGGTAAAAGTACAATAATCTCGTTGATAGAGAGATTTTATGATCCGGTCGCGGGTCAGGTGATGCTAGATGGGCGTGATTTAAAGCAATTTAATTTGAGATGGCTGAGAAGTCACCTTGGTCTTGTTCAACAAGAACCGATCATATTTTCGACAACGATTCGGGAAAATATTATTTATGCAAGACATAATGCCAGTGAGGCTGAGGTTAAGGAAGCTGCAAGAATTGCAAACGCGCATCATTTTATTAGCAACCTACCTCATGGGTATGATACCCATGTGGGAATGAGAGGTGTGGATTTAACCCCGGGCCAGAAGCAGAGGATTGCAATAGCTCGTGTTGTGTTGAAGAACGCACCCATATTATTATTGGACGAGGCGAGCTCATCGATCGAGTCCGAGTCGAGTCGAGTGGTTCAAGAGGCTCTTGATACGTTAGTCATGGGAAACAAAACAACTATTCTTATAGCTCATAGAGTAGCTATGATGAGGCATGTTGACAACATTGTTGTTCTTAATGGGGGTCGGATCGTTGAGGACGGGTCTCATGATTCATTAATGGGAAAGAACGGTTTGTATGTCCAGTTAATGCAACCTCACTTTGGAAAGGGTATTCGTCAGCATAGACTTGTGTAGATGCGTGGGTTTGGTTACTTGGAAGAATGACTCATAATGTCCGCCGTCTGAAGCTCTGAAATAGCTAATTGATGATAGTAAGTGACGGCAGGTGGTTGTGGTGGTGGTGAATGTAGCCTTTTACACTTGGGCGGCTCAGGCTTAGGGTTGTAGATTTGGGTTCGCGGGTCAAATTCCATATTCTTTTGGAGGCGCAGCATTTACAGGTTACAAGGTTGCTGAGTTTCCATGACATTGATTTGTTGATCATAGAATTTAGTGTGTTTATTCGGTTATTATTTTTTCATTATCGTCAAGTATTTCTTACTATTATGTTTTTGTACATTTGTATATTCTTTGGAATTTTGTTGAAGTTTACGAGGCTTAAAAGAGGATTGAGTAAACATATTTATTGTAATCCTTATGTATATAGAGGTTTAGATTGTTTCAAGACTCTTTTTTCCATCATTTACTTGTTACGCTAGTGCTGCTACCACTCTTAAAAAGGCATGCGAATGTGTTGCTTTCAGTGTACTTAATGCTTTGTACGTTGTCCTTGTGAAAATCAAATATACAGATGATCCTATCAAATGTCAAGCACCTTGAACGAGTCTGCTACCACTTTAAGCTGATTTCTGAATCTTTTCCATCTTCGATCATTTGCTCCTACGATTAGAGTGTAGTATCTCCCTGTTGCCAGAGTTAAAATTTGCACGAGTTTAACTAAAGTAATTTGTTTTTGGATTATTAAAGTTAGCTAGCTCTATGATACGCTTCTTACCATTTCCAACTGCTATGGTCGCAAAAGCTGATCGGGCGAAGTTTGGAGATGTTAGCATGTACTCAAATGTGTAGTAGTTTTTGCCATCTGTAGTCCTCTGCGGTTTTAGGTTAGCCATCAAAACTCTTAGTATGCCGAGATTCAATAAACATTAAAAAACTGTGAAATAGAGAGGTGGCAAAGCTGGATAATGAGTCAAAATGGATTTGGGTCGACGAAAGGCATTTTCTAGTGCAGATTGAAACAGGTTGAGTGGTATTGGTCTGTCAACATTTTGTCCATTTCTAGTATTTACTTGGTGCATTATACATGATCACGGTTATATCATTAAAATAGTGATGCAACTTTCTTAATATTGTTGATGATGCATGCATTAAAATAGACTGTGTGACATTCAAACTATTTGACCCATTTTGCCTCTTACGTTAATGTACCGATTCAATCCACTTTGACCCGATTGAGGAAAAAAAGAAAACCTAGATCGGCCCATTTTAGAAGAATTGCCACGTAAAATATGATAGCACAAGATTTTGAATCTAGACCTCCTGCATATCGAACACATCTGGGACTTGATTTGGTGTTGAGTACACATCTTTTACCAAATGGGCTACCACCTACAAAACAAAATTGGGTGCTTTTTATCTCTTGCAGGAGATGTAGGAAAACCAGAAGAAACAGGCAATGCATCAAACGAATTATGTAAATTCACCTTCTCTATTGAACCCATATCATGGATGTCTTTTTTATCGGTTGGTATGAAGCTAAGTCTAACATTGTGTAATTGCAAATATCGATCCTTGAATGCAGAATCATGCCCTCTGAAATCAAATTCCTGGAAAAGGAATCAAACTTGTGAGCTAGAAATTGAATTTGTCAACCGGAAACATTAAATTTGCAGGTTTTTGCTGTAACTTACCCTCCAATCTGAAGGATAATAATATGAATAACCATCTTCTAAGTCTACAAATTCATCGTAGTTTGGTGGCTTTTCTGTGGCATTAACAATTCAAGAGCCTTAGAATATAAGCAATTTCATTCATGTTTTGTGGGTACTGTCTAAACAGAGGGGGATAAGTGATGAATTATATACCTTGAGCCAATAGTATCTTTGTGGGCAATAAGCTTGAAGCTCCAACTCCTATCAGAAGTGACCTCCTCTTGCAATTTCCGATTCCTTTTTCACACAAAACTTTCATGTTTAAATAACTAAAAACCCAAAGTTGTGGGTTCGAGTGTCAGTCAACTAATGCTAAATAGAAATAATAACAACTCGAAGATCCCATTAACGTCATGTTTAAAGTTTTAAATGAAGGTAATTACAAGGTAAATACAGTAGTAGCTTACGTTGTTCATCAAGAGATGAATCTTTTGTGGTTGTAATGATGGTTCGCCAAGAACATGTAGAACATGAAGACTTTAGTGGCACATTTAACTGCAAACATTCTCATACAAAATCAAGTGACCATATTTGTATTGGAAAAAAATAAAGAAAGTGACACACATCTCTTTGATAGAACTTGCAACATAAGAATGAAAAGATACAAATGTGACTAACCCTTTTGGATAAGGTTGCAGATGAGAATGAAAGTGATGAAACTGCCATTGTTGTGCTCTTTACAAAGCTTGAATCGGTTACTATGTCTCCATGGCAATTGCTTCATTTTATATTTTATTATTATTTGATTTAGTGAAGGGATATAACGTTTGTGGATAGCGAGTGCATTGTGTCCAGTTGGATTGGATTTTTCTTCTTCTCATGCTCTTATACTCTCGGCTTTTATTTTTTATTCTTTTGATTGTACTGATTACTTGTTAATGCTTCATAGTTCATAAGGTGAACGTTACTCTCTCCGTTTTAAAAAGAAAGAGCAAAAAATTCTTTTTTGATAAAATATTAACTTACTTTTATTTTTAAGGTAAATTTAACTGAAAATATTTAAGAAAAGAGTTATTAAGAGAAATAAATAATGGCAAATTTGACAATGTAATGATTTAATATTTTTTTATAATTAGTTTTTTAAAAATGGACAATCTATTTGAGACAAACAAAAATAATAAGGTAAACATTTAAATTTATATTGAGATGAAGAGAGTAATATTTTTGATGTTCGTGTAAAGTAGGTTATTTGAGTAATGGTAAACTAAATATCCATCCAGGAGCATCCGCACTATATATAACTCTATTTAGCTTAATGTAATCCTCCATTAACAGCTTATTTTCTAAAGAAATTTACTCAAATAAACCATTCAAAGTCATTAATTCGAATATAGACGGTGTCAAGATCAATTTGCAAAGCTAGACAATGAAATCGTCGATATGCCAATTCTCAACTGGCGATTTTACTCGGTTCAATCAAATATCGTCACGCGTCCAACCACAACAGTTTGATACGTGTTCAAAAATCTCTGAAACTAAAATTAATGACCGCCAAATTTGGTGTATTTTTTTTTTAAATCTCAAAATTTGTGTAAATCACCTAGAAAGTCAAAAATCAAGTCTCTTTTTCCATTTTCCTAAAAAAACTCTGGCGATTTGCGTATTTAAACCTCTGCGATTTTCATTTTTAAAACTTCGGCGAACACATGTGCTTAACTAGATCTTTCTTAATTGGATCCTTTCATGTGAATATTTATATTTATGTTATATTATTGGTGGTATCTTGAGTTGTTGAATGCATCTTTTGGCTACTAAAATCGTGTTGCTACTTGCTAGCGTTCGGACTTGTTTTTAATCTAGTTCAAGCTTTTGGATCTACCCTAAAGATAGTTGTTAGATGACTTAGATTTCACATCTCAGTGTCTTAGAAGTTGAAATAATCATCCATTTCTTATTTTCTTTATTATACAAGGTTTGTGACATGTGACAAGACACAAATCGGTGGCACAAACCAATATCAGACACATTCCTATGTGGTAAATGGGTAAAGCGAAACACCAAGTACCAAAAGTATGTCACTACCTTCACGACCCATAACATAAGTTAAATTGCAAATAGAGGATTTGTTGTTATATCTTGCAGGTGACTTGATAACAAACAAATATGACAAACTCTAGCGATTTACACGATTTTTGAGATTTCAAAAAAATTTCCCGTCACTAATTTTAGTTTCAGCGATTTTTGTAACACATGTCAAATTGTTGTGATTGGCAAACTACATGGTCAACGGAGATTTAGATTGAACGTGTGGTGAGATTTGATTGGACCGAGTAAAATTGTCGGTTCGGAATTAGCATTTCGACGATTTTATTGTCTAGATTTGCAATTGTTTTTGACACCGTTTATATTCAAATTAATAACTTTGAATAGTTTATTTAAGCAAATTTCTCTATTTTTTGTACGACTTAAACATCAAATATTTGCAACCCATACAATCATTTTAAGTGGATTGCGTCAAACAAAACCACATTGAACGCTTGATGACCATCAATGTTTCAATACCATTAAATGTCACGTTATTGATTGTAATGAGAGGGGATATTTATACAACGCCTCACCATCCCCCCGTTGACTTCTGTGAACAATCATTACAAATGCCCTAATGCTTAAAGGTTACGAAAACCATATTTGAATTTAGGTTATTTGGCTAAAGTTCTTAAAATCAGAAGAGTTGGATAACATGAAAAAACGTATACTTGATGTATCATCAATAGTCGAAAAATATTTTTCCAATTAAACTCGAACAACGTTATAAAAATCATTATTTGATGCTTTTGTGTAAAGAAAAAATTAAAATATTTTGGCTTGTAATCTTGGACATATTTATCATCAATGAACCCGACTATCTAATTAAACGACTTTCCTTTGAGCTAACTAAAAGTTAACAGTTTAAATAAGTCGGTTATAGTTCAACGGATTCCACTTGAAATTTTATTATTTCTGTTAAACCACGTGTTATTGAGAATATATATGAAGCATGCACGTGCATCGACGCAATCTCGGATCTGCCTAACAAACCCACAACTGAAAAAGGCATTAAACGTAAGCTTGCTTGAAATATAACTACCATAAGTTTATATCACTGATTTTAAATTATGTTGAAGAAATGGGGAAGTAACGCTGTCACCTTTTATGATTAGAACATGGGTATGAAAAATCTCTAGTTATGTTTTCTTAAGAGGACAAACAGATGAATATATGTTATAAAAAATACATTTCATAATTCATCTTAACTTTATAATGAGTATATGTTATAAAAAAAGGTTTAATTCACTTGATAAAAATTGTATTATATTTACTGCAATATATTGTATGTTTTAAAAAAATGAAAAGATAATACGGTGGGGTCAGGGGTGGGCTACCCTATTTAAAAAAAAAAGGATCAATTGTTTTTAATTAACTCTTAGGTATCCTTTCGACTACTATTAAATACGAGTAGAGTTTGAAGATTCTAGAATTTAATGAAGATGAAACCAATTCCTTATTACGTTCCAAATACTAAAAGATCAAAAGGCCAAGACGATTAAAGGGAGTGCGAATAAAAGTGGTATGGAATTCAACAACTATGGATCAAGACCATAAATGGTTGAGTTAAAGTTGACCGGGACGAGTTTTCTAATTACATATTTGATTTTTTAAGTATTCAAAATCATAAATAAAATATCAAAAGATACTTTTATATGCTTAGATATTTTTCATAGTGCAACTCAAAATTGAAAAATTGATTGTCACTTCAGCGTTATATTATCACAAGAACTGAACTAGAACATAAATAGAACTGAACCCTACCTATAATGAGTGAAAAACTGAGCTTTTCAGCGCCACATCATTTCTTAACTATTAATACAAATATGTTTAAATTTAAAAAACACAATAAATAGCAATAATAATAATAATAATAATAATAATAATAATAACATTAATTTAAAAAAAGTACGTTACAATAATAAAAAAAATTACGTTAATTATAAAAAAGTATGTTACACTAATAATAATAATAAACGATACAATTACTCATTGTCCATGTCTTCGCTCGTGATACGTAACATTATTTCGAACATGAAAATTTGACGGGAGGCTCCGAATGTGTTTAATAAGATTATTTCGAAGTGAATTATGCATTCTCCTATCGCGTAGTTCTCTGTCTATACAATCATTAATTGCCAACCTCTCCGACCACGAATGACGCGGAAGATTATTCGGATTCGGAGGTAGTCTTCCTAAAGTTGACATATATTGCGTATGTTGTTGTCTTTGGTTATCATGTTGTGTAAAATCACACAAGTGTACATGGTTCTTCTTATCTTGTTAATGTTATATGGTCTTGCCGGATTTTTAAGTATTGCCCAACGACCTTGAAGCACATTGAATGCTCGTTTCATGTCCTTTCTTGCAGCTTATTGGAATCTCTTGTATTTGATATTCTTTTTCTCAATTGTACATTTAAACGATTTCATAAAAGTTGCTCATTCCAGATAAATTTTGTCAGCGAGATAATATCATTTCTTGTATTCAACCCTAGCCATAGTAAACCGTACATTGGGAGCTCTATATTGGAGTAAATCGTTGAACAAATCTGATTCATTAAGAACGTTGATGTCATTGTTCAAACCCGCATGACCAAAGTAAGCATGCCAAATCCAAAAATTGTACGAGGCTACCGCTTCGAGCATATTTGTTGGACAACATTGATCACCTCGTTCGTATTGGCCTTTCCACGCTACTGAATTTTTTTTACCAAGGTCAATGCATACAATCAATGCTTCCGAGCATCCCCGGGAAACCAGGCAACTCCGCATGTGTTAGCATGTAAATGTTGGACATCTTGTAGTGTTGGTTTTCTTAAGTACTCGGTCGAGTATAAATGAAATACACATTTACAAAAGTTGTCCAAACAATCGTATGATATTTGTTGACCCATGTGTAAGTATTCATCAAACACATCGGCGGCACAACCGTACAATTGCTGAATGGCAGTAGTACACTTTTGATAAATGTTAAAACCAAGTTTACTGGTACAATTGTGTCTTTGATGAAAAAAAACTAAAATACGGCGGTAGCGATAGTTGATAGTAAGACATTATACCTTGACATATATGGAAAAACAATGACTTGCTCATTCGAAATCGTCTTCGAAAGTAATCTTTTAGGAATGTTAGATTTTGGGAAAAGTAGTCTGACCACAAACGTTTGTCTGCACCGAGATGATTTCTATGTATTCGCCTTGTACGTAATTTTGGTCGAGAACTTTCGGCTACATTTTCTTCCAACATTTCAAGAATATTGATCATAGCATTCGGATTGTAACAATCAATACTTGCTTTGAGATCTTCCATATTGGAATCTTCGTCAGAATTTTGGAAGGGATTCATTTACGATTTGATAAAACGAAAGTGTTTGAATTATATAGGTTGTATGTGTATATAGTTGATGTAGTAATTAAAAACAAAGTGAAAATTGTGTGTTAAAAATAGTGGTAATTGTTTGACATAATTTGTGTGTAAAGTGAGTACAGATAATAAGAATTGTGTATGAAAAACAGTGATAATTGTATGTATATATGTAAAAAATTTTGAAATTAAATTTTTTTTTTTTTTTTTTTTTAAAGTTAGCTGTTGCATTCCTTTTGTTTCCATTGCCACATGGCCCACGATGTATTCGTTCTTTTGTCATCAGGTGAGAACGATTAGCCAAGAACGATCTTAAACCGAAACCGTACCTAAGGTGTTCTCCTGGAAACCAACTAAAATGGTGAGAACGGAAATCGAGAACGTAACATCTTATTGTTAAGTGCAAAAGAGTAATCTAACGCTCTAACTACTTCACTGATTAGACTACATTAACTCGTGTTTAAAGAGCATCACCATTCGGAGGTCCGTCTAGTCTGGTTATAGACCCTTGCACAACCTTAAATAACATATTCCATATTTTGTAAGTTGCTTATAGATTTATTTATATTTGTTCAAATATTCAAGTTTTTGATACATCAATTCACTATTAAAAAAATCCTGTATCACGTTAGATGTTAAAGAAAGGTACGCATATCTAAATCTGGCAGTGTTTTATGAAGATGAAGATAAATCAAATAGAATAATAATAATAATAATAATAATAATAATAATAATAATAATGAGATATAAAATATACAAATGATTACTACTAATATATTTTTTAAGATATTATAGTTCAAACCCAACGATCTTTTTTTTATCTCCCACTTTTCTGTCGGTCAATTAAAGTAGGGTTATGCTATACTTACTGAGTTGCTTTTACTGATTTGACTATTTTGAATATAAAAGCCACCTTGAAATTCGAGATTCATAATCTGTCACTTATTTTCACTCCTTAACACACATTCACTTCCTATCAATCAATCAATTTACATCATTTTACTTCTTATTTAATCATCTTTTTCCTTCTACTAATTTATAATATATTTTATGTTTTTTCAAACAATCAATTTTATTACTAGTTTTTTTGTAAGAATATATTTTTTACAAGAGTTTGTGATAATTATCCTTAAGTAATTCTTTTGTAATAAAATTATTTTTTTTCTAAAAGATTTCATTTTTTTAAATGCAATTTTCTGTACAAAAGATACTTCTGTAAATATTTTAATATAATAGCTCAATTTTTAAAGATATTTTCAAAACTCTATTCTATCTATTTCTTCATATTTTTTTATGTTTTTGGAAGTAGATATAAATAGTTAATAATTTGTTATATATGAATAATATTGGTTATAAACAAAAAATGGAAGCGAAAAGAAAAAAGAAATAAAACAAATTCATGTCAATCAGAAAATCATAATCATGATCCTATGCTACGTTTTGACTTTAGTAAGTTTAGAAAATTATATTAGTATGATCAGCTCAAGCCTTAAAGTATCACTCAAACGGTAAAGTTGAAGCTAGATTTTCACAGAGAGATTTTCAGCTCTGCAAGCAAACAGATAACTGTCGTTTTACTATCAAAAGTCCATTTTTTTATAATCAATTCTAACATAAAAAGTGTGATAATAATTGAATGTTTTATCATATTGATGAACACTCTCCTTATAAGATTGTAGTACTAATGTTCACATACCTTTCAAGTTTACAGCTATCAACATCTTTTCAAAATGACATTATCATAAAACAGAATATATATATATATATATATATATATTTTTAACCCATTTTTATAAGTAACCATTATGAAATGTCTAGTAACAGCTATTTAAAGACTGTGAAGAGTATTCCCAGTTGCCACCCATGAACTCCCCCTCTTTAATCCACATCTCATATTGTCATGTGGCTGGGTTTACTACCCCAACCCCACCTGCAAATTGTAACCAGGTATTTGTCTTCTGTCACCTAATACTTCCCATTAATGTCCTTTTCTTTGCTTCCTCTGCAATGTCCAAAAGGTATGCTCAAAACATAACTTCCAATTTTATTAAATTTCAAATCTTTACTACTTAAGAATCTCACAAACAATGATTCATTTAAAAAGATTCAATCTTTATACCTTATTATACTGTCTTTATGTCCAACATGTAATTTGTGCTTCAAATACACATCATATTGACAGTTTCTTGATTTCTTGTGGGGAAGATAACCCAGTTGAATTAGAAGATGGTAGGGTTTTTGAATCTGATTTAGGTAATACCCATGTCATTATTTCACCTATTTCTAACACAACTGTTACTAATTCTCAAAAGGGTGTCCCCAAAATTCTATCTTCAGCTCGGGTTTTCACTAGTAGTTCAATCTATACTTTTAGTACCAATAAAATTGGTAGGCATTGGGTAAGATTACATTTTTACCCTTTGAAGAATGCTAAGTTTGACCTAAGTTCTGCTGTTTTTTCTGTTGAAGCTAATGGGATTACTTTGATTCATGAGTTTTCATTCTTTAGGGGTAATCAAAGTTACCATCTTTTGAAAGAATATGTTATTGAAGTTACCGGTTCAAATTCAGAAAAATTGGTTTTGGGATTGTTGCCTTGGGATAACTCGGTTGCTTTCGTTAATGGAATCGAAATCCTTTCTGTTCCTGATGATCAGTTTAGCTCGAAAGTGATTCCGATTCCGTTAGGGCTTGCTCATGAGCTTCCAACTCATGTTGGTTTTGAGACAGTTTATAGGATTAACATGGGTGGTTATAGTTTACCACCCAACAACGATTCTTTGTGGCGAAAATGGGAATCGGATGAATCTTTTTTAGTTAATCCAGCTGCGGTTCGTAACGTTTCTGTGAACCCTAATTCTATTCGGTATCATGATGGGGTTACAAGTGACATTGCTCCAAATTGGGTTTATGCCACTGCTGATGAAATGGCTGATGCAAATGTTAATAACCAAAGGTTTAATATTTCGTGGCGGTTTGAAGTTGAAAAAGGGTTTGGTTACTTTATAAGATTGCATTTTTGTGATATTGTTGGGTCGAGATTACATGATTTAGTGTTTAATGTTTATATAAACAATCAATCAGCTATTGAATCATTTGATGTTTCACATAGGGCGAAAGGGTTGTCCTCTGCTTATTTCATTGACTTTTTCACCAATATGTCAATGGGTTCGGATAGAATTTTGGTTCAAGTTGGCCCGAATCATTTGACTGGTTATTTACCAACTGCACTTTTGAACGGTTTGGAGATCATGAAAATGAGCAATCCTAGTGATAGTCTTGATGGGAAACTGGCTATGAATTTTGATTCAAATGGTATAAAGAAAAGCAAAAAAACAAGATTGATGATTGTGATCTTTTCATGTTTGGGTGGCGGTTTTGTAGTCGTTGTAGTGTTGTTTATAGCGTTCATGTTTTTCTTGTGTTGTTGTCACAAAAAGAAACCAAAAGAAGATGAAAATGCGCGGTGGTCGCCTCTTCCAACATATGTTGGTAATTCAGGAACCAAATTTTCATCAAACACTTATGGTTCCACCACAGCTCAACCTAGTTTAGGTCAAATGATATCATTTTCCGAAGTTCGTGAAGCAACAAAAAACTTTGACAAAAGCTTGCAAATAGGGGCAGGCGGGTTCGGTAAAGTGTACAAAGGGGTACTTGAAAGCGGGCTTGTGGTAGCTGTGAAAAGAGGAAACCCGAGTTCTCAACAAGGTTTAGTGGAGTTCAAGACCGAAATTGAGATGCTGTCAAAACTTCGTCACCGACACTTGGTCTCCCTAATCGGTTACTGTGAAGAACTAAACGAAATGATTCTCGTTTACGAGTTCATGGCCGGAGGGCCCCTCAGACAACACTTATACGGGTCAAACCTTCCCCCTTTGACTTGGAAACAACGACTTGAAATATTAGTTGGTGCTGCAAAAGGGTTGCATTATCTTCACACGGGTGTCTCAGAAACCATCATACACCGTGATGTAAAAACGACCAACATTTTGTTAGATGAGAATCTTGATGCTAAAGTTGCTGACTTTGGATTGTCAAAATTCGGCCCGACTTTGAATCAAACACATGTCAGCACTGCTGTGAAAGGTAGTTTTGGGTATCTTGATCCCGAGTACTTTCGTAGACAACAATTAACTGAGAAATCAGATGTTTATTCATTTGGAGTAGTGATGTTAGAGGTTTTATGTGCAAGGCCAGCCATAAATCCTACTTTACCAAGAGAACAAGTGAATATAGCAGAATGGGCTATGAATTGGCAAAAGAAAGGTGATTTGGAGAAGATTATGGATCAAAATTTAATGGGTAGTGTAAATCTTGAATCTTTAAGAAAGTTTGGTGAAACTGCAGAGAAATGTTTGAGTGAAAATGGGAATGATAGGCCATCAATGAGTGATGTTTTGTGGAATATAGAGTATGCTCTTCAGTTGCAGGAGGCTTGTATTGAGAATGGTGGTGATGGTGATAGTATGAGGGGTATTTCGGACATCCCTGACCGAATTCCTGATGTAGAGAGTGTTGATTTTGAGTCCATTAGCGATCTGGAGTCGAATGGTACCACGAGAGATTGATAGTGTAAGTATATAGGCTTGATTGGTTATTTTATATACTTGATTTGTATTGTAACGGTTTTGTATGTTTAGTTGTTATTTATATAGTTGAAACTACTGCTGTAATTCAATTTGTTTATCTTTGTGATAGAATGTAGGTAGTAAAGTACCTGAAAGGCAATATTTTGTATGAATTTAATGGATTAGTTATATATACTTATATATACTCCATAATATATCGGAAATTTCACTTTGATTGTGTTTCTTAGATGCAAAACGGTCGTCTTTCTTGCTGCACGTAGCCATCCGTGTAATAAAGTACATAAAATTATCCCAATCACTATTTTGAGCCATTTTTCTGCAGCTAATTATTAGATTTGGTCAATAAACATGGCAATATTGAACTCTATATTTGATAATGTAAAATAGTAATAATAAAATATGTTAAGTTGTCTAGTATAGTTGTTCATCATATCATTCAGTCATATCATCTCGAAAGGTAACTGATGGATATTTGAAGCAAAATAGGAAGAGTTATTAATACTTACATGTTACTTAATTTATTCAAATGCTTATGTTTTTGTGGAAAATACAAATTCAGTAACAGACTTAATAATAGTTGTAACAATATCTTTGTTAGTATTGAGTATGAGTATTAATTGTAAATTATTAGTTATTAATTATAGGGATAATTACAAATTTAATCCATTGACCAAGTCTAATTAACAAAGTAATCCTTTGACTAACACATTTACCAAACTACTCCACCTTTGATCGACAAAGCTTCGATCACTTTGATCGACAAGTAAAATTCGAAATTAAGCTTAGTCAAATGCTTTAACAATGAAAAGAAAATAATAATAATAAGGAGATCGAAAGGGGCCTACGTCGATCACCAATCACATTCTGACACGTCATCATGCACGATCGACATGATCGAAAATTTCGATCAAGCTTGATCGACATGATCGACAAAGCTTCGATCATGCATGATGACGTGTCAGAATGTGATTGGTGATCGACGTAGGGCCCTTTCGATCTCCTTATTATTATTATTATTATTATTTTCTTTTCATTGTGAAAGCATTTGATACTTGTCGATCGCAATGATCGAAGCTTTGTCGATCAAAAGTGGAGTAGTTTGGTAAATGTCTTGGTCAAAGGATTATTTTGTTAATTAGACTTGGTCAATAGATCAAATTTGTGATTATCCCTTAATTATATCATATTTTAGACTAAAATGTTATGTTACTCTTCGCGTTTCTGATTTAAGTTCCTTCATTGATAAAATTTAAATTAATTCCCATATGATCAATTATCTTATACAGTAATTGATAAGATCGATAGGGTCCACATAATGTTTCTTTTTCTTTTAACAAATATGAATAAGAATCTGCATAATGCTTTATGTTTTTCATTATTAAATAAAATCTTCTATATAAGTCTTCAAAGAAAAATTCTTTTATAAAGTTACATATCCAGTCAAACATTTGTTTTCATAAATCCAAATGCATTTATCACTCAACTTGTGCATATTCATTATAATATTTCTACAAAGAAATACTATGTAATATGATTATAAATAATATAAGGTTATTGTATTGTATATACTATACATATACATATATATATGTAGTATATATATATTGCACTTGGAACCAAAACAAAAAAGTTAGCTGGTTCATAAATTTGGTGAACCCGTTACCCAAGAGGTAAGCAATATGGTCAACTATTGGATTTTTATATTTGTGTAATCCTATATCCGTTTGACCATTCTGAATGTTACTGATATTTTTAGGAAAAGTATAACTTTCATACAAATATTTTATATTTTATTATTGATCAACTATCCTAAAATGGAAATTAAACAAATAAATGTTGTTAATTGAAAACAAACTTTTGGTATCAAGTATATTACTAATTTACTAATGAAACATTAATAGACAAAAGCTTATCGAAACAAAATTTAGCTATCAAGCAAACAATATTACTCGTCCATTTTAATGTACAAATTTTACCGGTAAAAACTTAGTTAGATATTTCACGATACACCGTTTTCAATTTCGAATATACATATAAGAGAATGAACCGCTGACTATTTAACTATGTTACACGTAAAATCCGTATAATCAACTGATGCACCAATTGCTTCACTTAAAAGAAAACTCAAAACTATATATTAAAGCAGCGGAAATTATTAATTACTTGTCTAATTAATAAGGTTTTACTCCTACTAATAAATAAATGCTCTACCAAATGTGGCTATAGAGTTTCTCATATATGTTATGTAAATCTTCTATAGTATATATAAAAAGACAATGAAGTTAATATCATTTAACTTATTTGTTCTCTTCTAATATTATATATGTCTTAACTTAATGATGACTCATTATTGTCGAGTACTTTGCTAATGTCATAAACCGAATTATTTATATATATATAGAGAGAGAAATAATTCATAGGGAAATTTTAACTCTCTGGAAAGGAGGGAAACAAATCTTAACTTTTGATTTTTTCATAAAAAAAACGTTTTTAACATTCATTTGTGATGAATGTTAAATTTTGAATAACATTCATCACATATGAATGTTAACAATATTCATTTATGATGAAATTAAAGGTGAAGATTTGCTATGTTTGTATATCGAGTTATGTATATTTCAAATCAAAATAAATATATTTATTTAATTATATCAAATTTGATAAGTTAACTCTAAAAAATATAAAAGATAAACTCTTGAAACAAACCAATTATATGTTCTATTTACAAAACATAAGTATATATATTAGATAGATGACCACAAAAATATAATGATTAAAATAAATATTAAAAATAAATTGTAATATAATTCTTAAATATATAAGGATTAAAATAGTTATTAAATTTAAATTGTAATAAAAATTGATGATTTGATTGTTAGATGCTATATGTTATCATTAATTATTTGTTATTTAATCTTTATTTATTTTTAATAGTTTAAAGTATGATGTATTATTTTCAAAACAAAGTGAAATAAAAGGATTTAATTAATTAATTAAATTTTAATTTTGAAAGAAAATCATATTAAATTTTAATTAATCTAATAAAATTAAAGAATTTATTGTTTAATTAAATATTAATAATATTTATCGTTTGATTCTTATATTATATATTAAATTTTTATTTATTAAGGAAATTGGTTGATGTGAGTTTCTAGAAATCCGTGGCGTTGCAATAGTTATTTTACAACATGTTTGGAGTTTGGTGTATGCTTTTCTCGTTTAAGATGCCATATTTTCTTGAAAATATGATAATCTTATTCTTTAATCAAGAATTCAAAATCTCGGTCTTATGTATCAAAAGGAGTCTATCTATCTGCCTACCTTTGGTAGATTTCCCCAACGCAATACAATTCCACGAATCCCTTAGTAGATGATTTCTTCACCAAATCTTCTCGCTCTTCGTTCATAATTTTCAACAGGTAGATTATCTTTAGTTTCGATTGTTAGCTTCTTCTTTTTTCTTTTGATTTTCAGGAAGCAAGATTTATAAAAATGTATTATCTTTTGTATATTGTTTTGAGCACATCGATCGTGCTGCAGCTAGATCGAGATTTGATGTTGATGATTGTAATTTCATTTGATTCTCAAGATTTAGTGAAGAGCAGTAAGCTTCGAGTTTCCCTTTTCTACCTTATTAATTCTATGACCTAATATCCATTATGGAGATCATAACATCTGCATTACACGAATGTAAGTTGTCGTTTTATCATGAAAGCATTTTCATTGAAAGTTATCATTCATGTTGTGTTTTGTAGAATTGTCAACATTGCTTTTTTAAAATTTTTATATTTTCGGGAAACAAAATTTTTAAATTCGGGAAACTGAAGGTCTTGGTTGTTGTTGTTGTACCTTCTTTGTCCTCGATTCTTTTCTGTGCTGTTCGTTTTCTCCTTTCCAGATTTACCTAATTTATGATACTACTATTTATGCTTTTGTAATATTCTTATATGTACTAAAAACGTTATAGTTTTGTGACACAGGCAAAATATATGCATTTTCATGGACGCACACCATGTATTGATGAAATGACAGAGACGGAATTGGTTATAGGCAAGTGTAAGGTATCCATCTTTTTTACACTTAAAGATTTTAATATTTCTTATTGAGTTTTAAAGATGATTTATAAGTTTCCAAAGACTTCGAAAACAGTCGATTATGCAAGTGTCAATGAGCAAGGGTTTCAATTTATTGAAGAAAGTTTGAATTTGATTAGTTCCTGAATAAGTTTTAAATGTTTCAATTGTAAAAACTTCATACTATGTCAGTTTTTGGGTATTCATCTTCTTCTCCCACCCTCTCATGTTTCTGCTTACATGTGATTGGATTTGGTGTCTCATGTTATTTTTTAGGTGTTAAGTCGATATGATTCTTGGGTTAACTTGGCTTTTTGTGATGGTTTTTGTTCATACATCAAGTTAGATGTTGATTGACTTAGATGAAATTAAATTAACAATGTTCATGTTAATTATTCAATATAGCTGATTCATAGGCATGTGTAGCATGAATGTAAGGTATTTTTAGAATAAGTTGTTTATCACATGATAATTCTTACTTTACAACTGAAATAGTTTTGTTCGCTATTCATATTTCTACATATTAATAATTTTTTTTGTGTGACATAAGCAAATGGGTCGAGATTGACACCTCTGCCTGCAATAAATCTATTCCTTGGTTGCTGTTAGTTCTACTTCTATATAGTTGCATGTTTTTCTGTAGGTTGCCAAATGCATTGGAATTGACTGCCCCACCTCGTGTTTCTGCTAATTTTCTCTCAGGTAATGTTTTGGGTAGCATTATAACATAATATTATATTCCTAGAATGTTAGTCTTTTGTTGCATTAGATGCTAATGGTCAACCAAGTTGATATCTTTTTGCAGTACATACCTCATCTTATGAAGAGAAAAAACCATGTATTTGACCAGTTTGTTGTTTTATTCTCAGTGGTAATCGTGTGAATATATGCTCACTTACTCACTGTTGGAATCATAGGCTCTGCCCCATGGTATATTATATCTCTTAGTTGTTATTTATATATCCGTTACACTGTACAAATTGTTCAAGAAACATATATTTTTTACAGGATGCGGGTTCCTTATCCACTTCAGTACTGGATTTGCAGCAACAACTACTACATCCCTACTCGGGGCACCATCAGACCATATTAGCTCAATTCGTAAGCGTGTGGCTTGAAACCTTGGATGAAACTGATGTTTTTTGACTTGTTTCTTGATATATAGTTGGTCACTTGGTTATAAATGTTTGGTAATGATTACTTTTTTTTCGTTGTTTGTTTGGACATAACATGCAGATAAGATTCATGGAAAAATGGGAGAATGTGAGTTTCATCAGTTAGCGAGTTATGGGTAGATAATGTCATTGATGATTAATAGTGATGCTTATTGATGTTGGAAGACAAGGATTCGAAGATGGCTGATTTGAGCATCTCTATTTGGCCCTCAGATTCTTCTTCTTTTGTCTTATTCTTTTCGAAAAGGTATGGATTATTCATCTTAATCTTTTCGTACTTAAACTTCATGATAACATAATTTTGTTTGTGTATAATATAATGTATACATATGTTATTTGATATGAGGTAAATGTATGCATAATTGATATGTATGAAATATCATATTTGATATGAGGTTTTGTAACATTTTGAATTGTATATCATATTTTCCGTTATTTGTCCTATCTGAATGAGATTTTTTTAACATGATTACATATATTCTTCATGTGGTTTATTAGTTAGTTACAAATTTTTGTAACCATTTTAGACATACATGATCTGTTTGTATTTTAAGGTTTCAAACTTATACCTAAAAGTAATCTTGAATTGATATATTGTTTGTTTCTAGGCTATTGACAGTTAATCTGCTTCCTTTTTAGTTTCATTGTGGAATGCTAATTTCATATACGTATTGCACACACATACATATGTATAAGCAAGTAAGAACATTGGAATGTGAATATATATTTGATGTTGCTAACTTTTGATATATGCTTTTTTTTATTTGTTTATTTATTTTGTATGTTTGTTTGTTCTGAGCTATGCAGATTCAGTGCCCAGAAGATCTATCATGGCAGGGGTACTAGATTCATTAGATCTTACTCACAGGTATATTCTAATGTTTTATTGTATGCATTCGTGGTTTGTTATTAGTAAGCATTGTGGGCTTTGTTTCGTTTTTTTACCTTGTGCTCGAAGTTCTGAGTTTGTTGACTTGAGTGTTTTCAATTGGAGTCTTTCTGTTTGCAAGTTCAAAATGTAAAAGGTACTTCTATAACAAGTTGAAGCCCTCAGAGCTTACATGGACTGCCATGTACAGAAAGCAGCACAAGAAGCTGAGTAAGATTTGTCAAATTTCGTGTTTCTTGGTCTATTGGACTATGTTTTTAGTTGATATTTATATATTTTTTAGTTGAACAAGATATTGATCAAGAGACTTTGAAGAAGAGGCATCGTGCTACCAAGAAATCATTTTTTAGGGCTATTGTGAGATTCACCTAGAAAGCTATTCAGAAGAAAAGAAACGAGAAGCCTGAAGTTTGTTACGCCGCCAGGGAGTATGGTTTCTTTCTATTATTTAGGTGGTAGCAATGATTATTAGGGTGGCATAATGGGTGCGCTCTGGCGTTTGGCTGTCTAAGGGGTTTGGATTGAATGGATTTTTTTTTTAGTATGGGTCGAATGAATAATTCTGGTGACGATGTTGTCTAAATTGCATTGAGATTAAGGAAAGGATAAAAAAAAACTAGGATGAGAAGAAGGAAAAGAAAAGGCGGTATCGAAACAAAAGACTCATAGAAAAGGCGGCATCGTGCTTAAAGGTAAGGCACCTAACCTTTGAGGTGGTGGTGAGGTGGAAAGCTTCGAAATTTCATTACTGTATTTCTTCTTTACTAGAGGTTATAGTGTTATACTACGTTGGTCAAGATTTTTAATATTTTATTTTTGTTGGTGTACTATAATAACTTACCATTTACTATATTTGTTTTTTGAAATTGGAGTTATTTAATTATCTGATTATCGTATGGCTGTTTGGTAACATAGTAAGTGTAATTTGCAAAGATGGTGATTTTGTACTTCTGTGTATAGATTATATTTAGTATTATGTAGTATCATATTGTCTACCATTGTACAAGTTATCAGTAATGTAAAAGGTATTTGTTCCATATATGTTATTGTAATACTAATATCGAAGATAATGAGTTAACTATCTATATGTGATGCAATTAGCAGAAACTTGCATGACATATATTATACACGAATTCAATAATCATTTTGGTACTTTAAGGGCATTATTGTGGTTGGTTTAAATCTTTTCTATGTCGGAGTTTCAAGTTTTTATCACTTGATGTCCTAACAATGAACTTCTAAGCGTCAAAAATTGGTACCTAAAAAATTACAATCAAGTACCAAGATGATTAAAAATGTGCTTTTTTATTTATATCATAATAAAATAATGGGTTTTGTTATTTACTTTTTCTGAAGTTGATCTTTTATAGAAATATGGGTTATAAGTTTGGTACTAATTAATTTTGTAAGTTATACAATTACCTTTTAGTCAACTATTATGTTATCTCTTTATGATTTAACAATACTAGTGTGTATACTAGGATAACTAAATCGTACATGTAAATTTAATAGTTCTTCTTCATACATATAAATATTCATAATTAACTTGGTGTTTTTAGTAAATAGCATACAAAACGTGATAAAATTATATATAATACATAAAATTGTTTGTACAATTATTGTATGACAAAATATAAAAGTTAATCTTTTTAAGTGCTTTTCAATAAAAACCGTGTAGTCACCACCGTCTGTAAAATAGTGTAATAATATTGCGAGAGTATCATTGTTTTTACACCTCCAAACTAGTATATAAATCAAATGTTGTAATTTAAGTTTATTTTATCAAAAAAAGAAAAAAAGAGCATCATTGCATGCTCTCTCCGAATTCATTAACAATAACCCGGTTTCTTCTTCGATTCGTTTTCACAGACCTCATTTGACTTTATTCTTAAAGAAATCAACTTGGGTTCTTCTCGACTTTTGTTGTTGATACTGGTAATGGGGCCCAGTAAAAAAACCAAATCAAAAAAGAAGCCTTCAACCACCACTAGCAGCAGTTCAAGTCCGCCGCTTTCTCCACTTCAACCTTCCGATTGGTGGTGTCACTTCTCTCAAAGGTTTCATGGTATGTGTGTTTTTCAACATATATATATGTCTGTTGTTATGTCTGTTTTGATAAAAGGTTTCATGGAAGTTTGATTTTAATACAACCATAGTGATATATTTGTGTTTTTGTTTATTTTGTAATTGTTACTTTGTGTAGAATGTGATGATGTGGATAATTTATAATGTTTGGTAAAACGCGATTTTTGCGTTTCATGGTATATATGTTTGTTGGTTGATTTAATGTTTCTTGTTTATTTGTTTTTCTTGTTAATTTTTATAGAATAGAATGTAGCTGTTGAGATGAATCTGATATGTTTTTTTTAAGGGGATTTTTTTGTTTCTAGTGTTGATTTGCAAAACTGTTGGATGTTATTAAATTAAATTACCAATCTTTGAATCATGGTGTTGAATATTTGCTTCATAGCATACACTTACGTTTCTGTGTTTTCTTGTTATACTTTAACTTGTATGTCGTTTGATAATTTTTTTTGACAATGAAGTGTTGATAAAATCAATTTTTGAAAGTTGTAACCTAGTGACGTTTTGGAGTTGAAGTTCACTGATACAATTGTTTTAATCCCGAAAAATGGTTTTAATTTAGTACAGTTTCATCAAGTTTAAATGCTGCAACCACAGTTTTCCATCGACTTTGACTTCAAAAAAGCAACTCATTTGATAATAAAAAGTCAATTCGAATATTGTACATAGATTTTGGTGAATTTATGATGCTATATGGACTAGATATGTGTTCTTTTCTGGATTGCTATGGACCTAAGAGGATCCTGTCACACCAAGCTTGATGCTTGGGTACCACTTTGGCATATAGATGGTCTGCTTTACTTGAACCCATCATCCATGAATTATTAGATGATTTAACTATAGAACTGCAGTTCAATGTTTTTTCAAAGATTAGCTTTCGGGCTTGTCTTGTAATAAGAAAGTTATCTTTTTGTGAAATAACAAGAATTTTTTGAATTCTGTGCACCTTAGTCCTTAGGTTATGTGTCTCTTTAGAAACATCAGTAAATTTCTTAACTTGCAAATGCTGGTAGAGCACCAGCATGAAGAGCATGATTTGCACTAACAGTAAATTTCTTAATAATTCTGTACATTTCTAAAATTCATCATGTTTTGGCCGTAAATTAAGGGATCCCTCTTTGTCAATGTGAACCACAAGAAGTCATTAAGAACTTCCTTCAGCTCTAGCATAATACTGATTTAGGGTCCTTCATGATCACAAATTTTCAAGAATTTCAATGCTTTATGCTTGAACTGTTTATCCAACTACATTCATTTGTGTTGTCTTGAACCTAGTCATTACTTGTGCTACTGATGATATCTAGTACTGGTTTTGACTTTTGAAGTCAAAACGCAACTATCTCTGACTGTACAAACGCCACCATTGTATTAAGTCTCTATATAGTAAGATGTTCTTAATCGGATAAAAATATAGGTATAATTATACTTATGCCATACTGTGAGTAGTATGCGAGCTCAGTTTCGTTATAAAGTTCACATTTTTCTTAATTTGTCAAAGTCAAAGTAAAAGTAAAAGTCAAACCTCACTAGATCTTTTCATTTCATGGTGTAGATAAGATTTAAATAAACCTTAATCAGAATCTTGTATGTTTGATTTGTGTTATTTTTCAGGGAGTTTAAAAGAATCACCAGATTCACAAAGATTTGAGTCCATGTTCAAGATGTCAATGAAAACGTTTGACTATATCTGTTCGCTCGTTGAAGAAGAAATGATAGCCAAAAGTTCAAGCTTCATTGACCTAAATGGAAACCCATTGAGCCTACATGATATAGTTGCTATTGTTCTAACAAGGTTAGGGTCGGGTGAATCGTTAAAACTGGTTGGAAGTTCACTTGGCCTAAACCAAACTACAGTTGCTCAACTAACCAAACGCTTCGTAGACACCTTGATATCTAAAGGACACTCCCATATCCAATGGCCTTCAACTGAATCCGAAATGGAGGACATAAAATGGAAATTTGAAAAAATTGGGGGCCTCCCAAATTGTTGTGGTGCAATTGACACCACTCATGTTTTAATGTCTCTCCCAACTGTTGACCGGTCAACCAATTATTGGCGTGACAGAGAGAATAATCAAAGCATGACTTTACAAGCGATTGTGGATGCCGATTCAAGGTTTCTTGACATAGTTGGTGGCTGCCCTGGACGTATGACCAACGAACAGATCCATAAAAGTTCAGCATTTTTTGTAAAATGCAAAGAAGGAGAGAGATTAAACGGTAAAAAAAAAGTAGCAGAAGGAAATGAAATACAAGAGTATATAGTTGGTAATTCGGGATTCCCATTGTTAAAATGGTTGCTAACTCCATATCGTGGAGACAATCTTTCTAACTCTGAATTGATATTTAATGAAATGGTGCTTAAAACACACATGGTGGCGAATGAAGCGTTTGCGAAGCTGAAAGAGAATTGGAAGATCCTTAAAGGAGTCTTGTGGAGGCCTGATAAACATAGATTACCGTTGATTATTTTGGCTTGTTGCATTCTGCATAATATACTAATTGATATGGAAGATGAAGTTCAAGAAACGCTTGTGTTCTCAGACTGCAGCGACTTGGATTACCACCCAGATTTTTGTAATTCGAATGATGATCAGAATGGTATAGTACTGAGGGAGAAGGTAGCAGTTTATCTGTCTGGAATATCGACACATAACTGCTTTGGTTGATATGAGTTTGCTGGTTAACAGTTAACTGTTTAGGTTGATTGAGTTTTTTTTTGTTTTTTCTTTCAGGTTTCTTTTTCTTAGATAAACTACAAATGAGATGTAACTGTGAGGTTACAAAAGGCTGGTTTTTATGGATTTTCGTTAAAATTTAATATTATGGAGGGATTTGGTTTTATGTTTAAAAGTGGTTTTGTATGCATTTTGATTCTTGCAGAAGTTTATATCTTTTTTAACTTGTGACCTTGCTGCAAAACAACTATTACATTAGTGAAATATGAACAATACATTGAAGTTTATAACTTTACAATATCTTGCATTCACTTTACCAGAATCAGATCAAAGTACAGATTGTTTTGCAACAAGGTAATGAGTTCATTTCTTGCAAATAGCGGAAGTTTCAATAGGTTTTTCGGAATTATTATATCCAGTGATTGTTTCGCAGTGAAGTAAGAAGTATAATAGTTGAAAATTCAGTTCCTCTTTTTTACATCAACGATTAATTTTGCATGATACGTGAAACTACTGACATAAAGACTTGACGCAATCATTTTTTTATTCGTGAAAGGTTGTCTAGACTCGAGTTTGTACATATGTTGCGTTAATAAATAAAAATCTCAAAACTAAAATGTATGCTATATGGCTGTGCTGAATCATTGAGTTACTAAAGATTAAAAAGTTTCTCTTTTCTTTTCTTTTCTGCTATTTTTAAATATTTAGTGTCCGACTCTGAGGAGTTGAACATAGACTAAGGAGCATGACCTATGTTTTGATAGGGCCCCTTTTTATTAAGTCTAGCATATATATATGTATGTATGGTATAAGCCCACTAATTCATCGTTAACTTTAGCCCAATGGAATTGTCGGGTGGATCTTTAATAAAAAAGTCGACCGCTTATTATTTATAATTAATTTTTAAAAATTTATTATTTTTTCAAAAAACAGTCCACCAATAAATTTTTTTGGATATGAGACTTTATATACACATACGTGTTTATAGGGCCTTTTTAAGTTTTTATTTGCTTATTGCTTTTCTTTTTTTACAGAAGATAAGCGAAAATGAACACTTTACTTTAGACAACTTATATGTTTATTTCTTAAGGAAAAAACACTTAAAAATAAGCATGTTGATATCCGCTGATTTTTTAAGTAGAAAAGCGTCTACAAATACATTTTCTCAGTGTTGAATCTAAAATCTCTCAGAATTGTTTCGTTCGTAATACTTTTACTGGCTTACCTGAGAAAACCAACATAATTGGTTAGCAACTCCCTGGTGAATAGTTCCAATGCTTAAGCCAGATATAGAGAATATATGATGAGTTATGTGAAGTGTTAAATCCGATGCTTAAGCTGCTAATTAATAGTTTTCCTTGTGGGCCTCAGCTTTCTGACTATGCGTTCCGTCACATCATCTTCATGTCGTTACTTAATCTGTTGGTTGGTTAGCGAAATCCAGGAACCCGTCCCCATGTAGTTTCCTTTTCTAGAATAATCATTCGTTTGCAACGATAAATAGGATGGTTATATAAGTTGATAGCTTTTAAAGGAGTTAGTGGAACTTTGAAAATTGAAAGGGGCTCAATAGAACCTCACGCTAAAAGGCAAAAGTGTATTTTAGTTTGCATGGTGAAATTGATGCAAAGTGGAGATGTAATAGGTAGATAACTATTATGTTGTTTAGAAAATGGAGAAACACACTTGAACTGCCCCTATGAAGAACAATTTCTCTTGGGGATGGAAAGGCACGTTTAGTGAAAGAATCGAAATGGTAGCACGTAGAAATGCACAAATCTTTTTGTGATCCTTCCTTTTTTGCTATCACATATATAAATTTGTGGCCCTGAAGGCGAAGGGAAGCTAAAGCCCAAGAGTCTAACATCTTGTGAACATTACCTCCATTTGCCTTCTGGTAGTTTACTACTGCCTAGGGATGAATCTTTTTGTAAAAAATGTGTCCTTAATTCGCTCAATGTTCAAATTGCTTTTGTGGCCTTGCAGCGCATGATTTTTTTTATTTACAACTCTGGCTTCTATTTCTGATACATAAACTATGTATTACTAGTTACGTCATATTCTTATAAATACGACCTTATGATCTTGAAGTGATTTTCTTGATAGTTAACTATAGTTTAGTAATGATACTGTTTCACTTTCAAGAGACATTGGTTAATCTTATTGCAGTGATTGCAAGATATGCATGAGAATTTGATTATTCGTCAACTTTTACTAAATCATGTGTCAAGTTACATTAGTATTATAGTATACGTGCTACTGCATTGAAACAAAGAAATGGTTTCGAATGGCAACGTGACAAGTTATTTTACTTCTTCGGGACTTGGTTAACTGAAAAGCTCGAAACTGTCAAAAGTCATTCATCTTTTTGAGGTTTTAGTTTGTATCATCACCATGAGAGCAAGTCATTAATCGAACCTGGTCAATTGAAATTAAATAAAATGAAATTTGCATTGTCCTCCTTCCCGCTATGCTTCTTTCATGTTGCATTTTGAGTTTCGCTTTTTAAAGTTAATTGTTCAGGTGTTTTGCAGTCTTCTTTATAGATGGGCCAAAATGGTTTTACATATGAACCTGTTAATATACGAACCACAAATTAGTCTCGGTGAGGCGTTATTTGAACAGGAAAAAGAAGCTAGGAATTAGGCAAGTGAGGTAATTAGGGCGGAAGATGTGCAGTCCAAGGTTCCCACCTTGATTGGGTTTTTATGTAAGAAATTTGATCCACATGTCTGTGTCTTTTCCCACCATGTAATTTGACCATTTTACCTTTGTGCAGATGTAATGCCTTTGTGTGACTTCTATATAAAAAAAATAGAGAAAAAGAAGGGAGAAAAGAAATAGAAAAAAATGGTGTTGCCTTTTCTGCTGTTTGACACTTCTAATTATTCCAAGCACCCAAAACCCAAATTTATCTGATACGATCTTTGACCAAGCACCACTCTCACAAACGATTCCACTTTTACCTATGAATGTGGGTAAGTGGGTAACTAATTCCTAAATCCATGCATTTGCATGAGTGATCAGTTTAGCCCATGATTGTACACGTTCACAACATTGAGAAGTTTATTACATTATCTTTGTATTTAAATGGGATAGGTGCCTAGAGAAAACAAAAGTCATTGTAATAAAGATAACAATAGAAATCTCTAGAGAAAATATCAATAGAAATAAGATATCATTCCTCCAATAATTATTTGTCTTTCATCTACTCATTTTTATTAGTTTTATAACATTCGTGTAAGATCACCATTTTCGTAAATCTTGAACGGATTACAAATGGACTCAGGTGTGTCCTGGGTCTTTCCCATGGTTTATCTGCGGGCCACGACTGGTAACACATGCTGGGATCGGGGAGGATGGTTAAAAATTGCTGTTTCGAGTTTGAAGGGGGTTTAGAGTGCCGCTTGATTTGGATCCGTAGGGACGGGTTAGCCAGTCCTTACCTAATACCTGCACCACATCCCTCATTGTTTATTCTTGCAAATCATTGGATGCTTCCCAATTTGAATAGAAGTTGTTAGACATTAAAGTTCTGTAGTAATTAGTTGTTAACAATATCAGAATTATTATTTAAATAACTTTGTTCAGAGATCTCATCTTATTATGTTCACATTAGTCACCATAAATATATTTTTGGAAAATGACAACCACCATGTTAACGTATACTCCGTATTATATACAAACTATATACGATATCTCAAGTTTTTAACAATGTTTTAATTTAGAAGCCACTTGTTACATTTCAACAATGAACAATGTACACTGTTAAATCTTTACAACAAAAGTGAATAGTGTTTAATTTTTGTGTACGTCGTGATGCCGGTAGACTTGTTCCGTACAACGTCGTTAAGCAAGTTGTATGTATTTTTATGTCGACTCATTAATGACTCAGCGAGGGTTTACAAAGACTTCTAAGTATTTTCTACATTTAAATAAACAAAATTTGATCGTAATGAAAAGGAGAGGGGTGGTGGCTCTTGAGGGGGATCATACAATAATTTCAAATTAATAATTTAGGCATCAAGTCAACGCTAATTAACTCTCTATTGACTAACTCAATTTGGATCATGTTATGTGTCACGTCACCTCATCCCCTATAGGAAACTAAAATTCACTTCTTATTTTTCACTATCGCATGGCTGCTTTAGTGGTTTGGAGTTATTAATATTTTTGGATTTTGATTATATTAAAATCGCTAAAAATTTATGATTTTGTGATACGTCATTTTTGCATTAACCAAGTATAAAACTTCTTGTTTACGTATAGATTTTACAGAAAAAAATATTACAAAATTTATAGAAAAAATATATGAGATCTTATTTATACATATATATATATATATGTGTGTGTATGTGTTTTTTGTACTCGTATAGTTTTGGAAAATGCAACATTATCATCTTTAGTGGGTTTGCTTTAATGATGTTATCTTATCGTATGTGCGCGAGGTGATGTGATTATTACTATTATTATTATTTTTGTTAAAAAATCATTCTTATTATTTGTTGGAATGTTTGTTTTTATGTAGCTTTGGCGTTACCTAATATCGTATAGTTATGAATATTTGAGTTAATAAACATGATAATATTTAGGTTTAATCTTTATGTGAAAGCGTTAGTCGTATACATGATTGCGTATACGAAAACCGTATAACTAGCATAAAAGTCTAGATTTTAAAGCTATCTAGAAACATGTCATTAAAACTGGATAGTGATGAATCACATAAAAGTCTATATGTTAGAAAGTAATGGAAAGCTTCTTCTCCCAAAGGAAAGTACATGTTCAGCGGTACGTTTAAACAACGTTAAATATTTAACACCATTTTGATTTGCATTTAAATAGTTCGTGCTAGAAAATGTATTTGCATGTTATTTATAACTTTCGGATCATTAGAAAAGATCAATGTTACGTAAATGAGTTATACAACTATATTTTTTATATTATTATCATTCAGTAGTTAAACTTACAAAGTAAATAGTTCAACTATCATTATAAAAACGACTTGAAGTTTTATATTTGATTAAACATATATTTAACTAACTTTATGTGGGGCCATCGGAACCATTTGTACTCTCTTAAGTCTTTTTACATTGTATAGCTAAGGCGCAACTATCGACTCATGTATAGATCATATTTTTCTTAACTCTTATAACCGAATACACACTCAACTACTGGTTGGTACTAGCTAACTTCAAGTCATTCCAAAACTTCAAACTCCTATCCTTTTTATTGTATTTTATTAAAATTTAACCAGAGATTGGTTAAGAAAAAGAGAAAAAATTGATTGAAATAAAATCTGTCATCTATAATTTCCGAAACAGGTTAAAAATAGAATAATCAACAAAAGTGTCAAAAATATATTTTATTATTCAGTAAATTACGTTTTTTGTCCTTTTGGTTGTTACATCTTGCAATTTTTTGTCCCCAAACTTTTATAATAGCAATCATTAACCTTGTGGTTGTCATTTTCTCTTATATTTATCCTTACATACGTTTCAAGTTAAATTTCTCAGCTAAATGACAATGAAATGACTAAATTATCCTCATATTTTTCTTCAAACACACACCCCACCTTCTTTCCTTCCAAAACCCCGGATTTTATATCCATAACTATTTTTCAACAAGATCCTCACCGAACCATCAACATTCAAACAATATTACAAATCAATAAACATCTAACAAAAGCTTCCAAAAAATACAGTAAGAAAAAAGAATTACCCAAATAAATCAAATTAGTGAAACCCACGGAAATTGAATAAACACAAGATTAATCTCGTCGGAGTCCACATGATCAATGATCAATCAGATGCCAATATGTGACGTGTTTTGCTTTGTTCTTTTTAATAATTTTTTAATTTGGTGATGATAATATGCTTAATTGATTAGTAACTTGGAATCTTAGTGTGAATACTATCTGGATGATAATAGTGTGGAGTGAGTTAGGGTTTAAAGAATGGAAGAACAGGAAAAATAAGGAGTATTTTGATCATTTACCACTATTTAACTGAACATTTGTTAAGTTTAATGGAAAAAGGACAAAATTGAGAAAAAATTGACAAACTTAAAGACAGACATTGTAGTTATTTCAGTTCAGGGATAGAAAATATAAAATGTGACAACCACGTCGACAAAAAATAAAATTTACTCTAGCTTCAAAACTTGTAATCATAGTAAACTGAGGGCGTTTATATGGTTTCCGGTTCACATTTCGGTTTGATGTTTAAAGTTGGATACTTGATTCAGAGGGATGGGAATACAAAGGTTCTATTATTGTCAAAAAGCCAACACAAAGCATACAGAAACCTTTATTCATAAGTAATGATGTATACAAATAATTAAATAAACATAAAAATGAGACTAACACTTATCAATGATATATATTTACACACGTTTATTTCTTATTCTATATGTTAAATTTGTCATGTTTCATACTCTTTTAAACAATTAATTATATTATATAATCCATTTAATTAAGTGTATTTATTATTTTTAGTTCATACATCTATTTTTTTTCTTTGTCTAAAAACATTGGAAGTTATTATTATCATTTTAATTTATTTTTTCATACCTATACCTACTACTATATCTATTTTTAAATCATAGTATAGCCCTACACACAACTACTTAGCTAGTAGTATTAACTAGCTAACTTAAAGTCATCTTTAGAGTGCCAACTTCCACTCCCTTGATTGTGATATTCTTTTTGGTTAAGTTTGTGGGACTTTGCTACAATGAAATAATTAAGTCAGGTGAAATATATATTTTATTATAAGTAATCCAATACACACACAACTAATGTTCTTTCATGTTGTAGTTTTTATTAAGTACGTGTATTAAAATTTTGTCGCACTACAAAATAGCTTAATTAAATTATATCTTAAGTAAAAGTCGCATGAAATAACATATGCATTAGTTCTGATCTTTTTAAAACAAAAACGAACATAATATTATAATTATTATTATTATATCTTTTATATATAAAAAGAGAAAAGAGATTGATATAGTGCCCCTTATAGTAACTAAAGAGTTAGACCCAATCAAACTTTAGGGGTTAGTCAAAGTACTTGTAGATGGGGCAGTTAAATATATTGTTGTCTTTTTATAGAGTACAAGTGTTGGTTGTAGACAAAAATTCCATGAACTGATAATTAATAGAGATAACTATGTATATGTTTTGATCGAACAATTCATTTAAGTATGCAACTAATTAACCTACACTTTCTCCTATTCAATCTTACTTTTGAAATTGTAATACATAAATGAATTTGACTAGCTACAAATATGTCTTTTATTTTAATTAAAGTTAGTTTCAACTATTCTAAACAATTGCACGTCTTTTTTGAAAAATGTTTATTTTCTACATTATTACCCTTTAAAAAGTTGGTGATGTCTATATATTGTGGACTTGTGGTTCGCACAATATAATAAGTTTTTTTAATACGAACGAAGTCGTTCCATTAATGGACACCAGTTTAGTTTATAACGTCACTCGTTAATCCACTTGTGGACTACAAATTGATGTTTCTTCTGACCTTTTGAATTTGATTATATGGATATTTTCAGTAATTAATTAATTAATACCGGCAATAAAACTAAAATAGTAATTTCATATATAAATAGGATTTTGTCATTTTCAATCTTTTAAGATACATGACTTATGTCTATCTATAGATTTTTTTTAAACGTCTTTTTAACTGTATATATATATATAAGTCAAATACATTCATTTTTATGAGGACTCATGGTCATCTAATAAGATGACATGTATCTTTAATTGTTGTTTTTAATCTTTCTTAATACAACTTAAATTTTAATTAATGATCTTAATATTCATTTAAAAAATAAAAATTACATCCATATATACACATTTATGTTCATAATTATTATTTCTATATTTTTATTCTTCATTTTTTAAATATATTTTAATTTTAATTTTAATCTTAATATACATATAAAACTATATTAACACCTTTAAGAAAACGTGAACATACTTTTAAATTTAACATATTATACACATTTGTTAAAAGAAAAACTTAATTTCTTTTAAATATGTCAAATCTTCTTTATCTTATATTTTATAATGTACATAGAAAAGAGCAAATTTCATAAAAAAGAACGTAACATATTAACATAATCACTAAAGATGACCATCTTAAATTGCCTCATAAGTTCACACATATGTATCTTAAATAGTGACATGCGGAGATCATTAAAAGATAATTAAAATAATTCAAACAATTTTTTACTTAAGAAAATCTTATACTATGATGCTTACATGTTTTTCTTTAGTAACACATTAATATCAAAATCATTAGACTTGCAAATTTTCTATGCTCATCAAAACTTTGAAAAAAATAGATATCTAAATGCTTGGGACTAGAATCTTTAGAAATGTTGATTAGTTTGTAATCTAAAGGTGTTAGTATATTTATTTTGATTATTTGATGATGATTATGATACATGAATAAAGTTCATTTTGTAATAAATAAATATATAGTGTATTATATTTATCTCTTATTTTATCGATAAATAAAATATATAAAAAACGTAAAGTCATATAATTAAAACACATATGCACTTTAAAGATTTTAATGCCTACTTTAATAATAATAATAATAAATTTATAATAATAATAATAATAATAAATAATAATAATAATAATAATAATAATAATAATAATAATAATAATAATTCCATCTAGAAAACAAATTAAAAGAAATAACGTATTGTCAATATCATACAGCAAAATGAACTCGACTAAACAAAACTAACCTTCTCTAGCAAAGACTTTGCAACTATAAGAAGAACTACCAATTGCTAAAGGCAAAAAATTTCACTTATAAGCTACACATGAAAACTATGATTTAAAACCTATGACCAATGTTGTATATTTAGGAATAACATTTAAAATACAAACCGAGTTTTATAACATTCACAATAACAAAAGTACAGTAACATAAATATTTGTAGAAAAGTAGAAAATAAACGACAAAACTAAAGGTCGGTCGGAGTCTGTGTTGAACCTTTATCAACCAATTTTTAGAGTGTAATAATGGTTGAAATGGTAATCAGAACCCGTATATATAAGCACAAAAGATGTATTTATCAAATTTCTAAAATTTATATACAAATAAAATGTTATTAAAAAATAATGAATATATTATAACTAAGGAAAATGATAGCAATTGATGCATTAAAGGCATCATAAAATATAGTAAGGGTTGTTGTAATTAAATAGTAGTGTGTAATAAAATGAAAAATAAAAGCAACCAGTTTCCCTGGAGTTGTTTGCATGGGTGGTGACCAGCAAATAACGTGTCCAATTCGAAATCAATTTCCGGCGCCCGCGTCTTATTTTCTTCGTTTTTCACGCCTTTTAATTTGTTTTTCCACGCACCTTAATTTACATTTGTTACAAGATCTTTCAATCCCACAAAATTACAAAAACGAGTGACATTTATTTTTAATATGTTCCGTAATATATTTGATTAATTATAAATAAATTATAATTAATCGAGAAATGATAATGACAGTTATTAGAGTTTTCAATAAAAAAAAATTACAACTAATTATTGAATTCACAGTTTTGTTTAATCAAACATCTCATTTAATACATCACAATTAAAAAAAAAATCAGTGAATTAAATGCAAATATTTAGTAAATTATATATAATTTTGAATTAATAATGAAATTTTCAACTTCAATTAGTGCATTTGATGTATCTTACTGACAACAGTGAAGACTCTCATTACCAATTTCTTTAATTATAATATGCATGAGACCTAATTAAAAACTAATTTTGAGGTTATTAGATATGGGCCACACGTTACCGTCCGTAGCCTAAGGGTGGAAACCGTAGATTAAGCATAAGTCGACACTAATTGCGCCATACATAATTAGGTAGTACGTGTACTCATTAATTTGAAATTAATGTTAACGTAATCAAATGCGCGTCGTTATATAGTTCTAGATAATCAGTGTAAGTCACCTTATTTCCTTTTTCTTTCTTGTTCATTTTAAATTGCGAATAACAATATTCCGCCTCAAGTATTCTTAATTATTATTATATCACCCTAAATATTTAATCAGTTTTCTTCTGTTTAAGTCTATTAATAAATAAATACAATATATAAATAAATAATAGGAGATGGAATAGAAATATAACTTCCACTTAGTTTCCTATAAACTTCCCATAAAATTTAAATCAACGTTGACACACAAACCAAGTGTTCGATATGTATAACAGATGTATATATATATATATGGTGTAAACAGAATAATTCTTAAACCTTTTTAATGGTTTTTAAATGCTAAAGAAATGGAAGTTGCGTTTAAATATGATTTTAGACATAATAAACCATATTAATAGAAATAATAAAAATATCCAGAACTACGAATGTGAACATGCTACTAAAGTAATTTCTAATTATCTGTATATCTTAGTTAAGAAGTGATGCTAATTAAAAATAAATAAATAAATAATAATAAATAAATAAATAAACTTATTTGTCATCAACAAAAGAATTTAGCGTAGCAGCTATTATAAGAAGATTTATTAAGCTACCTATTTAGTTCTAGAAGATGCATTGTTTTTACTTTTAGATGTATAGAATATATCTAGACGTACGTACTTGAAATATCAGAAGTATCTAATAAGATTTATCAATTATTTGACTTATAAGTTTTGTACAGTTTAAGACAATGTTACTAGCTCCCTATTAATTGTGTCGCAATATATATCAGAATTAATTTGCTCACACTATACTTAAAAAGGTTAATTATCTTGATATTTTTTATTATTGGAAATTATAAGCATGAAATTTTAGATTTTTCCGAAATTTTATAAAATATTAAATAAAATTAAAATTCAAAGAATTGTGTTGGCTTTTTGGGTGCAGTCATACGTTTCATACCTGAGTCTTTTTTAGTTGAAGATTTCCAGAAAGATTTGAACATTCTCGGAAACATTCACTCGCGGCTCACCACTCACGACTCACTCACTCGGTCACGCTTACGTGGTTGCTGATGGCTGCCCACTATTTTTACTTTCATACCACTATTTCTCACTTTTTCCACTTTACACCCCTAACTCAACTTGTCTAGTTGTCTTCAAACTCAACTCCCCAGTTTCCGTGTCCCACAAGAAAGTAAGGTCACTTTCGTCATTCACACAATTTGGTCAAACTATATTAAGTCAACACTTGTTACCTATAAATAACATCCCCCAATCAACTCTTCACATTCATTCAATCCAACTTTCATTTGCTTATAAAACTCCACTTTTTAGTTCCATACTTTTACACCAACAGCCAAAAAAAAATCTTTCTATATTTATTTTTATTCCTATTCTTTTTAGGGTTGTGATTAAAACAAGTTTGTTATCAAAGATGGTGTGTATACCGATGAAGAGATCACGAGAAGGTGAATACGACACGAATATAACTAACATGGCAAACTACTTGATGCTTCTTTCAAGGGGGACCACGGGTAGTGAATCATATGACGTTAATTCAGTTAATCGAGTTTTTGAATGTAAGACATGCAATCGTCAATTTCCGTCTTTTCAAGCACTTGGAGGCCATAGGGCTAGTCATAAAAAGCCGAGGCTTGTAGATGGTGAGATGATAGATCATCATGACACGATATCACCATCTAAGCCTAAAGCACACAAGTGTTCTATTTGTGGGCTCGAGTTTGCTATTGGACAAGCGTTGGGTGGACATATGAGAAGGCATAGAGCGGCTACAAGTAACGAAAACAACTCTCCTCCACCGCTAGATTTGTCGGTACCAGTTGTGAAGAAAGTTAATAGTAGACGCGTTTTTAGTTTGGATTTGAACTTAACGCCGTTAGAGGATGATTTTGGGCTTAGAGTTGATGATGATGAGAAGGCGACTCCAATAACGGTTGACTTTTTCTTATGATCAGAATTTTATGTATTATTTGATGAGATGTTACTTGTTTTTTTTCTTCTGGGATTTTTAGAGTAGATTGTAATTTTATGAGGTAGATATAGGGTATGTTTTTTTATTGATATTTTTTCTATTTATATACGACGACAGTTACTTATCATCTAAACAAGGTTGGTTGCCCGATTCGCTGAGGATATTGTCTATTGAGCGCAAGGCTATAAGCTTATACCTTATGAGTAAGGTCTTTATGTTCTCTTCGCTCACACATTTCGTAGCATATATTTGATATATCACATATTCTAACATAGATTATAAGAGCATCTCTAATATTAATATTAGAAGTCAAATTTTTTTACTAAAATAGCACAATAGTAACAAAGAATGTACTAATATGAGAAAAAAAATGCACTTCAATTCTTGATTTTAATATAATGACAAATAATGTTTAACGTTTCACAAAATTTGATACAGCACTAAACAATACATTAAATAATACACTAAATATTATTCACATTAAGCATTTATATATATTTAATATATATTTGATTTAAAGGGTAGCATATGATGCATTGACTATAAATTTGTCAATAATATTTTAAAACTACTAATTATAATGTTTGCGATTATATTTACTACAAAAGCTTTATAATTTTATAGAATTATAATTATTACGATCATTTAAGGATTATAAAAATTTTGTATTATTATATTGTTAGATTATGTATTTTAAATTAATTAAAAAATTTTGATATAAAGATTTATTGCAACATATTGTAACAACTTTTTTATAAATAATATTTTCAAATATTTTTTGCATAAAAGTAGTGTAAATTGCCACACTATATTAGTGCATATACATTGTACATGCTATAAAAGTAAAATGTATAACATATTCAGATTACACATAAATAAAAAGTACGATAATATAAAAGAAAACACAAATATATCATAAGAATATGTTGGTGGAAACGAAAAAAATCGGTTAAAATATTGGGCGTCAAATATTTTTTTGACACAATTGGTAGAAAACGTGATATTGGAAATGCACATTTGTTCTGTTTTATATGTTCGTAGTAAAATTTATTTGTTTTGATTTATTAATTTTTTTTAAGATAAATTTGAAATTAAGTTTTGTAAGTTTGTTTATATGTATGATAAAATTAATGTTCTGATTTTTTGTATTAGATTTACAATATTGTTTTGAGATAAAAGGTAGTAAAAAGATCAATGAAAAGTATTGGATGAAATAAGGCTAAGAAAGATTAATAAACACGAAATATGTAGTTTGATTAATTAATAGAACAAATAAAAATAAAAAAAATCGTGGGAGCAATCGAACATGAATCTCTCGTACAGGAACATGGTTCACGTACCTGCCCAGTCTGACTGAGTTAAATTGTTTCATTCACAATCACTAGCATATATAGATATAATAAAATACTAAAATAGCAACCCAATGAGCGCCGCCCATATTATCCAATTAAAGTTGACAGCCGCCTAATTCTACCAATTACCTTCCGGTGACGGTAAAATGGCTGCCGTTACCAATTACCTTCCAGTGAAAGTAAAATCGCTGCTGTTAATGAATATATTATATATGTATATATATATAATTTGACCAATTTTATATTTCATAGATTTTAATAAAATTTACCTTTTCTTTCTCAACACATGATATTGAGTTTATTGTTGGACTACAAAGGTTCATTTTTGTAATAAAATTTTACAACAAAGATTATTGAACTTTACATAAAAGGATGATAAAAACAGCTTAATGTGAAAAACAAATATTTAGTATGTTAATATGGATCCAGCCTTAAGTTAGTTGTAGGTGTCTTTGAACAGCCAAATCCGACCTGTTCCTGTTCTTGGTTACAGTTGGAGTGCAACAGAAATTAAGTAGCCAAAAAGGTGTAATTAAGCTGCTAGCTAGCATTATTTTTAAAAACCTAGATATATTGTAGATACATTTTGGTTATTTCATATCATAAAGTAGATTATAATTTATAACTCTAGTAATTGAAGTGACGTACGTGTTTCAAAAATTGTGAGCGTAGATTGCGACTTGAGGAACAACAACATATCGAGGTTTTACTTTACTGCTTTTGAATATACAAGAAAACCTAAATTCCACAAACTAATTATATATCTAAAATCAATAAAAATTTGATATATTCAATCTGATAAATTATGAATGACTCCAGTATAAAAGAATTCTATACTTAATCTTACATAATCGTAGAAAAATAAATTAGCTAGAGTTAAACAAGATTAATAATTGAGTATTGAAAAATTATACATGGGCCTAAAAAGACTAATTTAAATATTAACTATATATCCGACGGATGGTACGTAGATTTATTGAAAAATACAAACACGTAGGTAATTTATAAGATGGAAAATATTAAATGAATTTATTTATTGAATTACTCCTAATTAACCCTTTTTTTGTTCTAAACTTTAGTTGGACGGATTTTTGATAACCATAGTTTAAGATAGCTTTGGTCGTATCTAATGTAGCCCAAATCTTTTGAACAACAATTTGTAATTTAGGTTTTGTTAATAAATTAATTTTAAGGGTGGTACTTCAAATATAAGCATTGGACAAATTTCCTCATGTTTATAGCCCAGCTACTTTGTTTCGTTTTCACTTAAACCATTTACCAAAATAAATCTAGTTCTAGTCTAATCAATTTATTTGAAGAAAATAAGTTTATATTGTCAGCTAAAATAAATAAATAAATAAATAAATAAATAAATAAATAAATACTAAAAAAATCATAAGACTGCGTTCGGTAGCTAACGTCTAACGGTAAGCAAATTACACTACAAAGTTTAGTAGGCCCAATCCGGTTATAGTATATAAAATGCAATGTAATATCTAACGAATTGTGTGTGCAAAAAAGTGTAATAATATTATTATAGAAAAATAAATTAATAATAACAGTATCATTGTTTGAATATGTAACTGATGAATAAGATAAATAAAAATAAAAACATGAAAATGCAGTTGTGATTTTGTGTATTGTGTGGGCACTTCACAATCACAGTTCATACAAACCATCTAACTATAAATAGAAAAGCTTGGGCGACCTATTTAACTGTCTTATGTTGGAAACTTCTGTAGTTCTGTTTCGAGCCTATATTACAAAAATCCTATTATATAGATGATGATATAGTTGGAAGCTAGAAAAAAAAAACACAAAGATGCTAAAGAATTTTCGACCACTGGTCTGAGTGTTCGTATCAATCAATTCTGGTTTGAACAAAAGAATCAGACCGAAGCTTCAATATCACGGTCTTCTCTAACCATGTCATCAACAGTGTCAGATTTTGGAATGCCATCTGAATTCTTATCAGGGGTTGTTTCTTGATCAATCACTTCTATCTCATTGTTTCTCGAGTCCGACAAACTTGAATCCTTGCTTTTACCCCATATGATTAAGTATAGTCCGAGAACAATGATTAACGCTCCAATAATCCTGAATTAATTAAAATACCAATCATAAAAAAATGAAATTTACAAAAAGGGGTATTGTCATTTTACATTAGCCTTGTACTATGCAAAGGCTCAAACAACAGGTGGTAACTCAACCAATTTACTGGTATGTGACTATATGGGTCAATTTGGAATCTCTAATGGGTCAACAGGTAAAATGAAATAGTGTGCTTGTAATGGATAAAGCCTCTTAAATCTTTTAGTTAGAAAATATGGATTTATTGTAACAGTAATATACTTTTTACAATAAGACAGTATTTTAACTATTTATACAACTTGAAAAGAAACAGACAAAAAGAAAAGGTTAGTGGGCCAACCCGACTTAGCCAGATTTAACAGGCACTAAACCTAGCTGTTTTGACTTTTGACGCATTATCCAACCCAGCTGACACGTTTTTATTGTCATCTCTAGGCTAACTATAAGTACCTTCCCAAGTTCATTTGTTCGCCAAGAGTAAACGAGCTCACAATCACAACGATCACCATCCCAAGGGGATTGAAGGCTGTCACGAAAAAAGGACCTTTTTCCTTCATCACTAGACCTGATACATAGTAGCTCGCCCCTGATCGAACTATTCCCTGCGTTGAACCAGAAAACAAGTGCCCAACATAAATACAATAATAAGAAAAGAAGCAAACAACAAATTAAAAATATTCCTTTCTTACACTATATAACGTGGCAAATAGTTTGGTGTCCCATTTTATAAACCAAATTCCGAGTTTGCCCTTCTCAATAAGAAGAGTCATTGCAGTGCCTTGCAAAGCGCCCATCATACAGATAAGGGTTGTAAGAGACAATTGAGCAGGATATTTCTTCAATGTCACAGCCTACAAAAAAGAAACAAATCTATATTTGTTATACGTACAATCCGTAGGTGCATCATATATTTGTACTCAACTACAAAAACTAGACCATTTGCCACACAAATGCAGTGTCACCAACTCTACTTTTTTGTAGTTGTGCACAATGATGAAGTGAATTGAGTTGTAGAGGTAGCAATTTTGACCCATTTACTAATGGACGGGTCTAATATGTTCAACAAACAGTCAAAAGTAAATACGACCTCCTATGTAAAAACTTAAAAAATAGTAAGTTAGTAATAACATCAGCCTGACCCCAACCTGCTATGTTTCAGTCCATACCTAATTACACGTTTGATCCATTATAAAACCCAGCTGACCCACCCATTTTGCTACCTCTAGCAAGCTGGTTACAGAATTACCTGAAGGATGTAAAAGCTAGCCCAAAAAAAACAGCCAGCAGTTATCATGATTGCACCCTTGAGATAGTGGTCTTGAGATACTGTAGCAGTTGCTGGAGGGTGGTGCACCCTGCTTACATTAGTCCACGGCAACGGGATTGGTGATCCATTGACAAGGGTCATCACCATGGCACCACCTACGGTCACAAGGGTTCCTATGATCTTGGCTTGACTATGCAATCTTTTTATGTTCACCTTCTCAAGCCTACCAAAAACACATGCATATGAATCTATCTAAGAGCACATTAAGCTAGTTTTGATTATACATTTACCAAGTTGTGTTGTACCTGAATATCCACGCCATGAAGAAAGTCAAAGCAGGGAGAATGTTACACATTGCTATGGCGAATGTGGCGGTGGTATATTTCATTCCTGTATAATACAGTATTTGGTCCAGAACAGGCCTAAATTCAAACAAAATAACTTGTAAGCTATACATACGATCAAATGTCAATACGAATACACAAAATCAAATTGTAATGTCATTAGGTCCTGATGCATACTCTAATTGTGCAAGCAACATTATCTTTAAGAACACAGATAAAGTCATCTCTGGCCGCAGTTTCCTGTCATATTAAATTATCAATATAATTGGCATGATCACATATAACATTGCAAGAAATGAAAATTGCATGAAAAGTAACAAGCTTTAGTCTGATTTCTGTTTTGCACAAGACCAAAGCTCATTACCTCTCTGTAATATGCATACATTTGTGACACTTCAACACATTGGTATAATGATTTTTGACCTTTCAAAATACAGAGCAAAAGGCCCAAAAACGATGACTGCAGCCACATTTCGATAAATAGAAAATGTGCAAGGATTCAAGCCTTTGTTTAAAGCTGACTTTACTATAACCCCGTTAAAAGCGTATCCCAATTGAAGGAAAAGCACCCCGAGGTACGGCTTCCCTCGATCTGCATAACGAGACCACCGATCCCCAGACATTTCCTTCATCTACCCTTGATGTCTCTCTTGACTAAGAGAGTGTTACATATGGGGTTTAAATATGCAACTACGTGTTATAAATACATTGCATAAATGACTTACTGTAATGTCCTCCATTAAAGCATGTCTTAAGAAGTTCAAGAAGTACACTACATACATTGTCTCCACCTTTTATGTTACTTTTATGTTACGAAATAGCAAAGTGAAACAATTTCTTTTTCTTAACCCGACAAACCATAGATTAAGTTGTCTGTACTAAAATTTCTGTTAATTTTGTTATCAGTCTTTTCCATTCATTGTTAAAGATGCTATGTATAAGTATGATGAAATTTAGAAACACAAGTTTCTTTCTATGGTATGACACATGGTAGTATCCTATAACAACACTACTTCTATAAATATGTACTATTACGTATCTTTTAACTAAAAATATGGCAGGCATATATCGTGTATCTTTATAACAACTACATATAAATCATGTGATCATATCGTGTGTGAAATGACAAACCCAGCAAAAGTTGAAAGTTGTTTTACTAGAGACACATTTAAACTTGTTGAAACATATTTTTTGCCTCGACTGTTGATTGTTGTAACACTTCTTGTCTCATCAGAATTACATTCTTTATTAGCATGTTTTAAGGTGTGTGGATATGCGATTAAATTAGTCATTGCAACTTGAAAGTATTAGTGACCATGACTCTCATTTTCTTATTATTTATGATTAAAATAATCATATTTGAAGTAATGCAAACGCAAATGTAATATCATCTACTCATCTTTACTCTTAGAGAACTCTTAAACTTTTAATTATAGTATTCATTTTGAAAATGCACATTTGTCAACACTATTGTCGCCTTAAGTGACCGAAGATTATGTGGGTCGAGCACTGAACAACACTTGCAACTTTGTATTTATTTGAGATTAAATAGAATATTTATTACTTTAATAATATTTATACATTTCATTGACCACAGATGGGTTTATACCTTTGTCACTCAAAAGCTCTGACCATAAGGAATTTTTGTACAACACTTTTTGTGGTGTGCACCCATTTGGTAGAAAATTCTTTAACCATAAGGAAGACGATTAGAAAATTTCTATTAACATGGCGATATTCAACAAAATAATGAAATCATGTATCACGAAAAACATAATTGCACTTATGCCACGTGCATATTACATGACGTAATTTAATTTTCAGGATCGACATTATTGTCATGTGTATTGAGAGGGAAAACTATGAACTAATAAGCTGTGGCTCTAGTTGTTGCTATGACGCAATCGTGTAAAATTTGTACTTATGAATATAAAGATTGATCTAATTTCCATTGGCCCTGTTTAGTATTTTAATTGGGTTTCAATATGTGAAGTCAATGGTTGACAAAAAAGCAACAGATGGTGGATATAAAATAACGTCTTCAGTTATTCTCGTAGCATAAAAAAAAAATCAATGATATAATAAAATAATAAGATGAATATATTGTAGAACACTTGGTGTTCAAAAGTCAAGTAAAGGTATACAAGTTATATAGTTGTTCTGAAGGTTTTGTAAACTACCTAAATCAATGAAAGATGATATGTCCTTGCATTATGTCATACCATTATGCCACATCATCGAACTGGATGCTTACAGGCGTCATATATTTACCTTTAATTAAATATACATGGTTATATAAGTAAATATCATTTTGCTTATTCCTAGAGAGATATTGTAAAACTTTAGTTATTCATTTATTCACGCACGTAAATAATTCATGGAGACACTATAAAACTGCAAGAATCAACTCAAGATCATTAAAAGAGGCCGAAGTATCGAACCACTTGAGCAAACACCTACACCTACCTCCATGTTTTGATTGATTGAAAGTATGGAGACAAGAAAACGAGCAAGAGAAAACATCCATGTAGACACCAACACAAGTGCTGTGTGCATCATGGGCCTAATTAAAATAAGGTGCATTGAAAGAGAATTCAAAAGGTTAAAGTTCAAAGTATATCCTTAGGAAGATCCTCTTCTTACCCACCTCCCACCTCACTTCAAAAGCCACAAACAAAACCCAACTATCTAAGCTTTCATCCCTCTTTAGATTTCCATAATACACACTCTCTCTGCTATATCTCTCTGTACGATGGGCACGGAAGCGGCGGTAGAAGGTGGCGGCAACGAAGATGAAGATGGTAATGATGAGATCTAGTGTTAGTGGCAGTCATAATGGTTTTTAAACACCATTAGGGCAACTTAGACCTTTGGCAAATTGTGTTAATACTGCTTCAAGAAAGATATGTCCATATAAGAAGACTTTTCTGGAAGAAATGTGGTAATTTCACTCTTTTTCCCCCTTTATTATGTCACCCTCTTTATCACTGGTTGCCATGAAACTCAGGCTGCGGAGGCTCGTATGGTTTTTTCTACAATAAAGCTATTATTTCCAAATATTTATATGTATTTCGACCTTGTTATAACCTTTACATGTAGCTTAATAATGACTACTGATGCATTATGATAATTCCGACTAATGATGCATGCATGTTTCACCGTTTCATATAAACTCTGGACCTTTTGGCGATCACCAATAACTCCTGTAATTCTAACAGCCCCTATATACACTCAGGTTGGTATTTGTTTTCCCAGGCACTACTGTTTCATAGTGGCAAGAAACCTCATTAAGCTATAACTTTTAGTACGTAAATGCCAATAATCAATAATGATCAAAGCTAACTTTGATGCTTGATCCATCATAAACTTCTGAAAGAGCTCATCAATATGTAACTGAAAGGGGCCTAGTAATAGGATTTGAGAACAAAAAGTAACATAAATTAATGTAAGAATATCAGATACCACACATATCCTATGAAAAACACCTACAATATCTGCTACATCTATCCAGCGAAGAATATCACTTATGAATAGCCAAGTAAAGTGGAAACATGCAAAATGTTGTTCCTACTTGCAAGATGGATAATGTGGCAGTAAGTTCACGGATAAGTGGATAACGATCAATTATAAAAACATTATTTGAAAAATCAGAGGAGTTTATTAAACAAACCTGTTTAGGTAGATGATAGTAATCATGCATTCCATTCCACAATATCTTTAATCCCAATGCTAAAGCTTGCACACATAGTAGTCTAGTCACCAAATACAACCCAACTCTCGGGCATAAACGTACATGCCACTATGCTGATCTCCACATTCAATTATCAACATATAAAAACGCTAGAGATGGAACAAGTACCAAATGTTATAAGCTACAAACCATGTTTCTGCATATACCCCGCCGGGGATGGAAGTGAGTATTGTTATTGTTATTGTTGTTGTAAACCATGTTTCTCCGTGACATCAAAAGACTTGATCATCGTTACTCATTTCAAAGAAAGCCAATTAGTGACCTGCTGTTCTCCGGGCTCCTATGCAATGGACAAACTTGTATATAAACATCAAAACGAACACTTCTATAAAAAGGCAAAAAGTTGCTCCATAGCCACCTATACTTTACTCCTATTTGTCTTCGGTGAGAATTTAACCCAGAACCTCTTGGTTGATAGATCACCCCCAATACCATAGAGTAAAAGCCCCGTTGGTAACATGATATTCACCATATTTTAAGTGGATCTGGCTTCAGTTTAAATAGAGCGATATCAATTTTCTTAAACAAAGTTAAACGTCAGATTAACCAAAATTTTAAATGATTGTCTGTAAAAAAACCGAGAAACTGACATCAACTACTTTTCCCCATTTTATAGTCAAATATAATTAAAAGTCGTTGCACAAGTTGTTATCAGCATTCAGCAATAAGACAAGTGCACGTTGTAAAGCTTGCTTTTAAAATTACTGTTTCATATATGATTCTAGAGAATAAATTTGTGAATAAAGTTTATTGGACAATTCATAAAGCACGCCTTTATAAGTGTTTCATAAACGATTCCTGTGAGAAATGTTGTGCAATAACTCATGAAAACTAAAAATATCAATGTCAATTGTCAAGTCATGCTTTTATAAAAAATAAATTGAAAAGAAAAGAAAAAAAAGTGGCTCTAGAGCGCGTCATGATCAGAGACTATGAAATGCCTAATTACATAATTTCGATTACATTGATCTTCGAGCATTTTGACCTAATTACACTTAAATCGTTAAATCTATCGGCATTACAGTTCATATTTTTTTCCAAATTATATGGCGTTTTAGTAACTAAGAAACAATCGCACTACGGAAGCAGAATGATACAGATTTACGGTCTATACAATTATAGCAAACCTAACTTCGGTGATTAGGATACATCTATCAAATTAATCGATTTATAGAAAGTAAATGATAAAAGTACTCCTGTATATCAGTTAATCGCACATATACATGCGTATCGTACAATTATTCTATTGATTCGTGAAACAATGATACATGCCATAACTGAGTGGGGAGAAGAATTCGAAACTCAACTGGACACGATGCTCGCCACGGCGTTCCACGGCGGTAACGATCTTCCGGTGGAGGGCGTGGCGGGAATCGATCAGGTGTCTCTTAAATACTTGCTCGTATTGGACGTGCTTCAAAGCCTAACTTATATTGGGCCGTAAATGGGCTTATTAGAAGCTGAAAATTTTCTTAAAGTTCAATATTAGGCCTCATCCGATTTAATTTAATTTATTTTAAAAAAGATGGTGATATTAACATCCGGGATAGTGTTGCTAGTTGTTTAAATCTAATCATTAAATCTTTGTAATAATCGTTTTTCTATTTTCGAACTCCCATATTTAGTTCCTAAAGCCGTAACTACTTTTATTTATGGGTCTTATAGGATAACTCGTTTTATTTGACTTAATTTGTCAAGTAAGTCCTTAAACAAGGGGTCGCATAGCGGTTGGAAGCTTTGAAATCTTTAGGGGAATTCAAATTCAATGTGCACGAGTTGCAACTTTTGGGCCAAAATTCATGTATGTATTGGTTTCGGTTGGCAGGAACAAATGAAACTGATCATATTTCGACGGACATTTTCCTTAACAGGTCCTGAGTTAGTCTATTTAATGTATTTCATATATTATATTTCGAGTGGGACATGTATAAACCGATCAAGATCATCGATTATCAACATGTGTCTCTACATTGAAATTTAACTTCTGAATTCTCATATAATTATTGACGGAAACTATGGTCATTTTACATGGCAAATTGCCGTTCCTAAAAATGTAATAGGTGAAACAAATATAAAAATAACTGTAAGATGATTGTAGAAAAACTCACGTTCGGCCTACATGAATGAAAATTAATCACTAGTTAGATAGATCACTATAACAGGTCACCCCATTGACCATTTACTAGTAAATATTACTATGTGTTAGTTCTTAAATTATTACTAAAGTTATAAAATACCATTATTACGACATCAATACACTTTGACTTTTTCGTTGGACTTCTTTCTGTAGCATACATTGAGTCCAGTAGCTTGAGGTTCTATCCAGTCAAAGTAGAAAATTTCTCAATTTACTAACTTTTTATTCTACAGTGTCCAAAAAGTTTTCGTATTCCACGTGTCAAGCTATTGTGCTAAGTTTCATCTGAACTATACTTATTTGTGCGTTGTCTTTTTTAAATAGAAAAATAAAATGTCGTATTCGTTTTCAAAGAAGAGAATACAAAGTCAAATGGAATCTAGATTGATGGGTCAAAATAATAGTCAAAGTAGTCAAAAACACATCAATACCTTAAGGGCAGTGACAAGCCACAACATAACATGCAAGATAGACAAAAAGAACCTTTTTGGTCAAAGCCAGCCACGTATATACATTTTTTCAGAGTTTTATAATCATATCAATTTTGTTAACAACAATCCTTAGATTATATTTATTATGCATAAATGATTATTCATTAACGAGTTATTATGAGGGCATGAAGCTTTTTATATGCTATGAATACAAGTGTCTTTGTTTGTTAGACAGTCTTAATTACAGCTCTTAATGTTTGAGTGATCATTTTTCTTAAATGTTATGCTGATATATACAGTAGCTAACCAACCTGCTCAACAAAATATTCCACAGGAAGAAAACATAACCTTTACATGTGTTTATCATCTATATAATTCTTCCCGTTAGAAAATTTAATACATGGAGTAAAATAATCAAAGAGGACGGTTTCCAAAGTTAATTTAATACAATAGTTAATTAAACAAGTCAACCTGGATTAAACTAACATCTTGACTGTGGCAGCCGCCCTTGATACAAGCATAAATGGCCATTCAACCCCCTTAATTCCATCCAAAATCCAAGTCTTCATATTTAGTGGTACAACTCTTACTTCCTGTATTTTTACCTCTGATAGATTCATTTTTGTATCTTCTTTTGTCACCTAACGAAAATTTTGACTGTTCTCTAAGAAAAGAAAACAAAAAACGATGTAGTTATAAGCATCATAAGAGCATCATCGTGCTTTAGGGATATTTATGTGTACCTTAATGCTCCTTTTGCAGGCTAACAATCGGTCCAGAGCCGCATTGTTAACAAAAATACATTGGAAATGAGCTACGGCATCCTACCATTGTTTTCATCTCAACTATATAACTTTGGTCAGTCTAATTTTGAATCAGTTGCTTGAGTTGGTTCAAATAGTTGAGACTAGCTCAAGTTATTATCGACTTAACTAATTAACATAAGTTTTTAAATAAATTAATGTGCAGGAAACATGAATAATGAAGCATCCTCTTCGTCCACCTTCCCTGTGGGACTTGCAGATATACTAGACGACGCCAAAGTGTATGTGTATAAACCACTCTCTCTGTTTGAAAGTAACTGTTCATTAGATAAGTTCGTTGAAAACTGTATCTTCATAATGTACAACTCTCAGATGCACGAACCATTGTTCTTTTGCGTACTTATATTAACTTGTACGGATATTAAACAGAACTTTCTATAACAGTGACTTTCGACTCGAACCAGAAGTGGGCAACTACTATCAGCAACCTGATCATAGACTCATTGATAATGTTCCTATTCAGCGCCCCTTTTTGATTGACTACCAATCTGCAGTCTTAGACAATAACCGTAGTCCTATTTTACAGCAACCATTATCTCCTATAATGCAACTTTCAGATAGGAGACGTCAGCAAGTATGTTTATATTTTTGGTATTATATAATTTATAGTCTTAAGTTGCAGACCAAAATAATTCATTCATATAACTTTTCTAATGATGTAGAGTTTTCAGCCAATGGAAAATCCTAAGAAACGTATGAATGATGTTCATGATCAAAAGGTTGTGAACAAGAAACTTGCACATCCGGAACAAATACAACGAATTAGATGTGTCAGAGAACAGGTACGTATAATTAACTAGTGATTGGGTCCCTCGATTATGAAACAGTTCATTTTATGGACATTTTGACTACCACTAGTGTATGAAGTTGAAAAATATGATATGTGATGCAGGTGCCTATGAGAAGAAGCCAAAAGCTAGCTGACAAGATTACAGCCCTCCAAAAGCTCGTCTCTCCTTACGGGAAGGTTCTATTTTTTTCGTCCATTTTCTATGTTTTTTCTGGATTCTATTTTTGCGAACCGAACATAGAAGTATGATAAGTAATCGGGTTTTGACTAAAAGATGCAAACGAATCTTACAACTTAAATGGTGTCTGATGCAGACAGACACGGCTTCAGTGCTTCAAGAAGCTCATATCTCTATCAATCTCCTTCATGACCAAATTCAGGTATACTTCATATCCTTAAAGCTAAGTCAAATGCGAGAAAACCATTATAGTTTGACTATTATTTTAAATAGGAATTTTGTTATGTCAACAGAATTTGCTGCAAGATACACAGCACAATGAAGAGGTAGAGTCAGGCTTACGCAATAGAGGCCTATGTTTGGTTCCTATATCAAGTGTTGATCAGATCAACAGTGTATGTCACGTGAAGCAGAATTTAATCCCCAGAAACTTCTGAGCTACTAGTCATGGTGGTCTAATCAAACTAACCATATAAGCCCCCTGCTAGAATCACTTCTTATTGACTATAGCACGAAAAAGACACTGGTATTTGTATAGCCATGTAATTTTCAGAAGTTATCTACTGTAAGAATTACAAAACAAGTAGTTCATACATATTATTGAAATCTCTAAAACTTGTAACTTTGGGTGAATGACCAAATATGCAGCCTATGACAGAACTGATCCATGAAATTATTATTTTATTTTTTTCAAAGTCATTATATTAATCACAAATTATTAGGGATTACAACAAAAAATCCAACTGTTGAATTAGGACATACCCTAAACAACAACATCCTAACCTCAAACTAGGCAATCTGTGAATACTACCCAAATACCCAGTTTTAATACCAAAGCTATAACAGGAAACAAGAATCATCTTTCCTGACACATTTAAACATAAACAACATCTCAAGCTTCCATAACATCACCTTAAGGGAAGTAGTCTCATCTTTCGCAACTCACTAGCCCTAAGGCATCCACCCTCTGTTGAAGCAGGTAATTCAAATGACTACAAAGCTGGGCATCATAGTCATGATTGCATAACTGTCAAGTTATTACTCTAGCATTATCATTGTGTAACGGTCATGCTATTATTGGAGCATTATTAACATAATAAACTAGTATCATTAGGAGAATAAAGTTAGTTGTTTTATGGTCTTCTCTGTTTCCTTTTGTAGCCTATTTATAGAGGCACTTTCTATTGAATAAGAGTATGTGACTCTATGGTTTTCTAGCTATTCAACGCTTGTTTGCAAACCAAATTACTCCAACACCCTCCATTATATCCTTTATGCTTATTGCAGAGACATATTATTCCACTTTAAACCTCACTTTAAACATTTTACCAACAAGACGAATTAATATATAAAATTCAAATACTTATGTTTCTTCAATTAAACACAAGTTAAACAATTGTAAACGTCTAATGATTAACACCCCTAATCGATAGTTCACATCATCCAAGTGAATGTAAAAGGAATTAGCCCATAATCAGACTAATAAGAACAACAAACAGCTTCAAACTTGTTTATTTTTCATTTTTTCGCTTGTTTCTTTTCGCATCTACTCGTAACCACATAATTCAAGTGTTACAAGTACCAAAAGTTCATGAAACTAAACCTAATTACAGATAAAACGAGGGATATTGCGAGGGATAAATATGTATAAATCGAGCAATATCACAAACCCAAGTGTTATATTATGTAATTCAATGATTAAAACACATATAAGATCAAAACAATACCAAGAAGCGATAATTATATACAATAAAATGGTAAATACATGATTTTTTAGTACAGCCTGACAAGTATACTTACACATTTGTACGTAAAGCTTGTACTTTGCTTATGGATATTGAAAGGATGTTTTGATTCATGAAGAGATTGTTAACAATAGGTTGGAATGTGATGTTTAGATTGGGACTGGACTTGTAGATATGTACTGTAAATGTGGGCAGTTGGTTTGTGCATGTGAAGTGTTTGATAATATGCCTGACAGTGACGTAGCAGTGTGGAATGCGATGGTAGCGGGGTTATCGCAAAGTTACGATGTTTGTCAGGTGGTTGAGGCTTTCCAGAGTATGCAGTTTGATGGTGGAATAGAGCCGAATAGTTTCAGTTTGTTGAATTTGTTTCCAGCGGTTTGCAAGTTGTCAAGTGTGTTCATGGGTATGTAGTTAGGAGACATTTTCCAAATAATGCTGTGAATGGATTGATTGGTGTACTCCAAATGCGAAAGAACTGATATTGCTTATCGGGTATTTGAACTGATGCAAAATCCAGACAATGTTTCATGGGGTACACTGATGACTGGATTTTTGCTCAATGGGTCTCACTACGAAGTCTTGGAATTATTTGATCAAATGATAAACAATCTTCTAAATGTAAATATTGTAGCAGTTGTTAGCGCTTTTTCTGCAGCTGGTGCAATAAAAGACTTAGAAAAAGGAAAAGTGATTCATGAATGTGTGAAGAAAAACAAGTTTGATTTTGATATTAGTATGTCTACTCCTTTTATAACAATGTATGCAAAATGCGGTGAGTTTGATAAGGCTCAAGATTTATTTCATAATCTTTCTGGAAAAGATATGGTAGCTTCGTCTGCAGTTATTGCGGCTTTTGGACAATCTGGTTATCAAGAAGAAGTGGTCTCTTTATTTCGTGATATGCAGTATGCAGGATTTGAACCAATTACGGTAACAGTATTTGGTGTTCTTCCAGCGTGTGCAGAGTTATGCTGCGAGAAACTAGGAAAGAGTTTACATTGTTATTGAATTGAAAAGGGAATTGATTCTGATATGTCTACAGAAACTTCACTTGTTGCCATGTATGCTAAATGTGATGATGTTAGTTCAGCGACGAGTGTTTTTGAACGAATGTATGATAAAGACGTTGTGGCGTGGAATACTTTAATCAATCGGTATGCTCAAATTGGTGAGGCTAATCTTGCGATATGTATGTTTTGTATCTGACCCTAGAACCATTGTGGGTGTGGTTAAATCATCGGCTCATTTAGCCGATCTTAACCTTGGAACCAGCAGTCACGGGCTAGTAATGATATACGGGTTTGATTCAGATTGTCATGTGAACAATGCTCTTTGATATGTATGCGAAAACTGGAAGCCTTGCTTCTGCTGAACTTTTGTTCGGTTTACCTGAAAGTAAAGATCAAGTTGTATGGAATGTGATGATTGGAGCACATAATCAAAATGGGTACGCTCAAGAATCCATTGTTATGTTTCACAAATTAAATCTGAAGGTGATCGACCTGGTTTAGTCACATTTGTGAGTGTTCTTCCTGCAGTCGCTTATTTAGCTGACGTAAAAGAAGGTACGTCTTTGCACGCTGTGCTAATCTGCAGGGGATTTAATTCGCATACTATTAATAGTAACGAGCTCATCGACATGTTTTCAAAATGCGGCCGTGTTGATTATGCAGAGGTTGTTTTTGATTAAATCAAGGTTAAAGATACAGTTTCTTGGAACGTAATGCTGGCTGCATACTGAACGGGCGTGTGAATTGTACATTTGAGTTTTTTACACTTATGCAAGATTATGTTGTTGAAATCGACTCTGTGTCATTTTTGAGCTTGTTGTCTGCTTGTAGACATGCGGGCCTAGTTAAAGAGGGCAAGGATGTGTTTAATTCAAAGAAAGAAAAACACTGTATTGAGCCGAAGTTGGATCACTACGCTTGTATGGTGGAGGATGAAAATGATCGATATGGAGTTTAAGAAAACTCTGAGGTGTAGTTGGGTCAGCGAAAAATAAGATCTACTGATGTCAGAAGGATGATAAAACGAGCTTATAATGTATAAGATAGAGTAGAAGTTATCTGTTAGAGGTTTTTCTTTTCATATACTCAATGTAAATTTTGACATGAATGTTTGTAAATGAGCGTTTCTGATCTGGAATTTAGTTAAGAGTTTAGGCTCTCTTGTTAACGAAGTACAGAGAAGTCAAATGATTAACGTTACCATAATGCCAATGTAAGTCGAAAAATAAAATAATTGATAATAAAAAGGGCCCAACCGGGTTCGAACCGGTGACCTCTTGATCTGCAGTCAAATGCTCTACCACTGAGCTATGGACCCGTACTTTTTGTAAGATTGAGAATGGACCAATAATAAATTAAAAATTATCAATAGGAAATTAGGATCACTGTTCTGTTCAATCGATCCAAGATTTTTAATAATAATAATATATTCATTTATCTGAAAATTTATTTGACATATTACATATTTAAATCATCACCTCTCATATATATTATATATATAATAATAATTGAATTGATTCTAACATATACTTGAATCTTAGAGCACCAAGCTTTATTTAAAGCTTTCGTATGCGCAAAAAAAAATATTTTAGAAAAGAGAAGTTTATTAGGAAAAAAATTTTTAATTAAAAGTTTGAAATTTCTCAAACCATTAGTTTAAAGTTTTTTTATCGAATTAATTTCTTTTTAGTCTCTTATTCTTTTCTAAAAAGCCTTTTTGATAAAAATAAAAAAAAATAAAAATAATATGGATGATAAAATAAAAGAAATATTTAAAAGACTTTTATCATTCGAGATGATACGAAAAGCTTATTAGAGTTTGACGGAATATGTGCAAATAACCGTTTTAACTCTTCTACAGTTACAAAAGTGTAAACTTTAACGCCAGGTTTTAACGGCATGGTACACGCGTAAATTTACAGCCATGATGGCCAAAAGCGTACAGAAAAGTAGCCTCAACGTCATAACCAATTTCAATCCTGTCCCTACACGTGTCCCCCCAATCTCCATTAAAACCCTCATTTTCCAAATTCCCCCCAAAATTCATCATTTCATCACCATATCATCATAAACCCTAACATCAAAAGTCTCTGTTTCCGTACCAGAAAATGACGGAAGGTCTTGACATGTCACTCGATGATCTCATCAAGAACAACAAAAAGTCCGGCAGATCCGATACCAACACCACTTTCAGACCCGGTGGCCGCGGCCGTGGCCATGGCCATGGCCGCAGCCGTGGTCGCGGTTCGGATTCTGCTTCTGGCCCGACCCGACGTATTGATAACCGTGTTATGAGCCGTCCTAACCCTTACTTTGTCCCTCAGGTGATGTTTTAGTGTTTTTTTAGGGCAAAATTACTTCAGCGGCATATTTTTTACCTACATTTGAACTTATTTCGCACACAATAAAATGAGAGAAATTTAGTAATTAAACCGATAAAACTAGGTCCTTTTCTCGGAATTGTATGCTAATAAGGGAGATTTCTCGGACATGAGAATCACTAATATGTAAATCAGGCAATATTCGCGAGTTATTATTTTTTTGCCAAAATATAAACATTATAGTTGTATGCGAAATATAAGTTTTGCTGTGTTTATATATTTTTTAGGGTTAACTGTTGTGATTGCAGGCTTTTCATGTGCAAGAAATGCTGGTTGGAGGCAAGGGTAATTCTGAAGCAGGGACAAAGCTTTATATCTCTAACTTGAACTATGAAGTTACTAATGAAGATATTAAGGTATATATATGTGGATTAATGGATACACACACACGCAGCTGCTTTTACTGTATTGTGGTTTATTTGTGTTGAAGAAATGATTTTCTGATGCTTTTTTGTTTGATAAATGGAATTTGAATGCTATTTTAGATTTTTATTAGGTATGTCTTTGTATTTTGTTGTGAGAATGATTGTTGTTGTGAGCTTTGGGATTGAAATCGTATAAGTAGACAATCACTTGATTGCGTAGCTCCGGTGAAGAACTTTGTGATAATGCTGGTATATATATAATATAGTGCCTTTGTATTTGGAATCTTGCACATTATTTCATATGTTTATTGTATAAACTATAAAGGTGTTGATGAATGATAGAAGATGGTCTCATTACACAATTGGATGGCATTTGGAGTTTGAGAAAAAGATATTGTAGGAAGGCGAAAGCTTGTTCTCTTTAGGATGGTATCATATAACACTGTTGTATTCGAATTTGAACAAATTACTGTGTATTTATGAAAGAACAAAAAAACAAAGAAAAAGACATAGTAGGAAGGCAAAAGATCAGTTGATTCATGATGGTTCAGATGCAATTGCTTATACAGAAAATAATTATAGGAATAGGAATGTGTTGGCTCTCATAGTGGCCAGAACTGATACATCATCTAACTTATATGTATATATACAAGAAAAAGATCCATTACATTAGGACCACTAAAGTCGACTTTGTGTATGAGACATCACATGCTTTCATTTTCTCTGTGCTATGAATCTCTTTAACTATAGTAATTTACAGTAGCATTATGTCCCTGATTACTAAACTATTAAACATAGAGGCTTCGGTGTTGTTCACGGACAGTACTGGCATTACTAAGTTCTGCCTTTGCTTGAGACTATTGTGTTTACAATGAAATATAATTGATTGAATCTTTTTTATTATAGGAGCTTGCTTGCTATTTTTTATTATAGATCATATTTCGGAGGAATCTGTTGTCTGTGTATGTTTTATTTAAGTTGAAAAGACCTGTTAAGATGTCAAGTTATTCTGAAGTACTTGAGATGATCTGCTTTTTAAGTTCAGTTGAGGTATTTTCTTTTACAGAATAACTTTAATGTGCAAGTCTTTAGCATCCTTCTCATGTGGCCCATCTGCAGGTGCTGTTTTCTGATGTTGGTGAGTTGAAACGTTACTCAGTCCATTATGATAGAAGTGGAAGATCAAAGGTACATTTAAGTTTAGGGTTTCGAAATCCATTTGCAGATTATATTTTCTATTGGTCGATACAGGTAGGTCGTGCTGACCGGATATACTTTTTGTCTGAATGTAGCTTTATGCACTAAAAATACTGTTAGTGTGTTAAATATCTTGTTTCCTTTCTAGCTACTTTTTACCCGTTGGAGATAAACTGTAGCCTGAATTTTATAAATTGGGTAGAAATTGTCATATGTTGCGGACATAGTTGCATCTACTAGTGTCTTATAGAAGAGTTATTCTGACAGGGAACTGCAGAGGTTGTGTTTGTTCGCCAGTCAGATGCGGTTGCTGCAATGAAGAGATATAACAATGTACAGCTCGATGGCAAACCTATGCGACTTGAATTGGTTGGAGTGAACATTGTTACCCCTGTTCCTATTGCGCCAATGCAAAAGGGTATAATGGGAAATAATCCCACCAATAGTTCTCGAAGGTATAAATTCTCTAATTTGTTAAACTAGTTATCGTAACAGTAACATGACTATTCACTTTATTAAGTATCATGCACAATGCTTGCTAGGCTAGTTTAGTTTTCTTTCATAGAAATTTGGGATAATCTAGTGTGTTGTCTATGATTCATGAGATAAAATAACTTCAACACTATCAACTGGTGTTACGAATAATATTCTGTATGACATTTGATGCACCTTATTCCGGAAATATTATATCTTTGTTTAGTGTATAGCCCAAATGGCGGCTCCTAGAGTCTCCGGACAATACACGGTCAGTTTTATGTTTGTTATCTCCATCATGTCATCAATAAAATGAAAAGATTAGCTAAAAATGAAATGGGTGAATGGATTGAAAGTCTCTCAAAATATGATTCTAATACATAAATACTCCCCAACTGTTATATTGAAAATGATACGTTATTATTGAACAATATTTATTGTACTCATATTTGATACATTTTCTGTTTATAAAGAACTTGAAACTTTGGAACCTTAACACAACCACCGGAACCTGCCCATTTTCTATCCATTACTATGCTTTGTTGATCCCAAAAAGTGCCTTTGTGGACGTAGTCCTTTTTGTATGTGTTTCATCTCGAGATATTTCATAGCCCTTGTCATTTTTTGTCATTCGATAGCACCCGAGGGAGAACTGTGGGAAGAGGGCAAGAGCGTGATGGTAATGGATCTCGGGGATCTGGGAAGGATCAGGGTCGTGGTCGTCCTCAGAAAGTATCAGTGGAAGACTTGGATGCCGATTTGGAGAAATATCGTCTAGAAGCGATGCATATAAACTAGAAATCGTACTTGACCCTTTTGATCGCAAGGGACGTACTTTCCTGGAACATGTTGAAAGCAAGATTTCTTGTAATTCAGCCGTGTAGGCCATTAACAAATATTAAATAGCTAACAGATGGTGAACTTAGTTTTTCTCTGTGGGTTGCGAATGATGTTTTACTGAAAAAATGGCGACTCTGCAAAAGATTTCCTATTCAATTGCGAGCTTGTGAAGTTTCTAATCAGAAAATGTATTCTTCCTTCTATTCTATGCTTGCAAGTGGCAACACTCCCGAACTCCATTGGGATGTTTAGAGGGCATATGGTGTATGTTGATCTGTTAAACATTAACTTGTACTAAATGACATCTTTCGTACAGAACTCTGAGATTGACCTTGATACTGTTTAAATCATAGAAAGCTTCATGCCACTATGGTTACAAAGGTTGTATCTTTATAATTATAATTTCCCTCTTTATCAGTGCACTGGTTTGTTACGACATCATCCAAACTCACTGACTACTGGTTTGAAAGGTACTCCATGGTCATTCGTTACGTAAAATTGTAAAAATGTAAAAGTTCTGTTTTCAAGTAGTTAAGCCTTTTCTGATACCACCAGTCTTCAATATGTCAGTAATTTCATTGCTATTTTGTTGAAATGGAAACAAGCAGAACTATATTAAAGCAATCAAATTTAAGACAATTTTATCAAAAAGGATTGTATATACATTTGAGAATAAAACACAGGCAACAACTATGTTACAAAAATGTGGAGAAAAATTGAAACCCTAAACAGAATTAACTGAAAAACAAAAGCAAAAAAGGCATACATTTACACATCTAAAGTTACATAAATAACAAGATATGTACCAATGCCATGACCCACACAAACCCTTTCAAAATATTTCACTTCTACTCGTAAAATTTACGAATTCTCAACTCCAATGTTTATATACTGTGATTGCAGCATCCAGAGACCGATCTTGCAATCGCTGGTCTGATAATTATTCTTGAATTAACAACCTCCAAACATGTCAAACCTCAATCCGGAACTAAAAATTCAACTCCCAAATCTCATCTTGTACAGGAATAAACACAAATCCTCGGCTGGAAACAGCATGCCTTCAACTTTTAATGTGCAGATGGTAAAAACTCTTGTTAGCCGATAAAAACATTAAATCAATAAAAAGGTATCAAGACAAAAATAATAATAATAATAATAATAATAATAATAATAATAATAATAAATATATAAAAGAAAGGACAGTACCTGAAGGCAACGCTTTATTCGATACCTGAAATGAATGTGTACAAGTTGACGTATGTATGTTGGATGTCTTGCATTCTGCTTATTTATTTCCACCACACACCCGCTTTCAAATTTCATCCCAGAATCAAGAATCCGAACAAAGCAATAAGAATAAGAATAGAAACATGAGAGTGGCTCACAACAAATATTTGTACAGAAAAGCACTGATTCAACTCAATTTGGTGCGCAGTTCGCGTGCTCATGGCTAGACAATGCTCCTGAGTATTTGACCAAACTAATAAGCATCTTCGACTTCGTGATATCAGCGGTTCACTCAGCTTTGAGTCAATAAAAGGGGACTCTTAGAAGACTAAAATGTTAGTGCAAGCTAATTCCATAAACCTTCACTGGATAATTGGAGTAGACCACGCATTTGAAGGTAAGGATTTTCCAATAATTTCTCATTGTTACTCTGCACATCAATTTTTATTGTTATTAAAATAACTTCTTTGACTAAAGTAGGACCCTAGTTACTTATTTAACTATCTGCAAAAATACTACAAAAATTCTAGTAATTATAATAGGAGTAACTTCTTTGACTAAACTACAATTGGCATACCTGCTGAGCTCTGGACACAAGAGAGGATAGTCCACGCTGGTAATTATCCGCTTCTTCAGTCATCATCCTCTGCAAATATTATATATCTTTCAATAAGATTGCTACAATGTTTAGCCAGTTAATTTATTTATAGAGAATAAAAATCTTTTTAACCTTTAAAAGGAAAGTTGACGAGAAATAAGCCACCCTGGAGTCAGTATCATCCAGTAGCTCCCTGTCAAATACCATTGGACCGCTTAGTCTGATATGATTTGCGAAAAGAAGGGGAAACCGAGGAACACAGAGCTTATAGGTGCAATTACTACCCATTTACTTGTAACGGGGTCAATTTAGGTAACAGCTTATCTCTAACAGGACATAGAGGTACAAGAAACGGGTCAAAGGTCGCTCAGTGTATTTTAACGCATAAAACATTTTATTCAGATAAACATATTATTACTTGAAAAAGATTATTTTTGTAGCCACATATGACTCGCAAAGTAATTAATTAAATAAAACTAAGAAATAACACTTTTGACCCCTTACCCCACCCACCCATTTTGGCATTTGCCACCTGACTAAAGATATAGATTTACCTGAAGAAGTCTTCTCCGCCAACTTCCTTGAAAGCATCAGGGTCTGCGGTGCATTTACCAATTAACAGCAAGAGAAGAGTGGATCTGATATCTGATGTGGCACCAGGTAAGTTCCCTCCGCCTTTACTACCAACAGAAACACCAAGTGCAATATTGTCTGTAGCTGCTGCCGCCAGTTGAATCAACGGCCAGTAAAACAAATCTGCAGGCACACGTGCAACCAATTGCATAGGAACAATGGCCTGCCCTTGAAGGAGCAGTGCCGCCATTGATGCGGTCTCACTGGTAGGATTGTTTGTGTTGTTCCCAGATCTGCCCTTACAATTTTCCACTGGTTCCCAGCAAAAGTTCTCTCTTACAGGGAGATCTTCCATCACACTTGTATTTCTATTCCAAACAGAGTAATTAAAACTCTTGGAATGACGTAATGTGTCTGCAGATGAGGATTTGTTTCCAGGAATAACTTTAAGGCACAATTGAGAAAACAGAATGTCGCACATCTATCCAAAGCAGAAGAATAAACGTAGAGTCAAAATAAGGGCAAGCAACAATGACAATTTAAAATAAAACCATCAATTGGGATTTCATACTAGAAGTTTAAACCATGTTATTGATGCATAAGGTTTCTGGTAATATATATTGGGTAAAAAATGTCAACGTTATTCGTTAAATAAAGGGTAGATTACATAAAAGGTAACGACCTTTATCTGATTTCTGTTTTTGGTAAATAAACCTTCGAGAAGTTTACACATTAAATCGAATCTTCTAAAAGTGAGGTTTCAAACAAAAATGAGGTCCCTATCTTTTTATCAATGTGCCAAAAATAAAATATTACACGTACGATCGGCTCTTTCACTGTCCTATATTTCCCCTACCCCCCCCCCCCCCAACATACAGACACAGGCACACAGTGAACCTCACAGCCTCATATAAGAAACCCAAAATAAATAAAAATGCATCAGTTTCATCAAAAAGAATCTACCTTCAAAATATTCATGCGATCTGTTACATTAATCTGAGCCACCAAGGATAACGCGCTGCTCATAATGTCTATTACAGCATTTGCCTTATCAAGGCGGGTCTTCCCATGAGCATCATTGTTAACTGAATGCTGTAACTCATTCTCATCCAACAAAAATTTGCAACGCATGAGAAGTCTCTCAAGAACAAAAAGGAAGCCCCATCTTATGAGATTATTCTTGGACTTCAGAAGCCCACACATAAGCCAGATGGGGAGTGGAATATCTAACTCCGGCGAATAATCTTTAACAGAAGCAAGTTTAATTCTCTTCTGCAGATTCTTTATGTTTGACCATATGGAATCACCGTCATCATTTATTTCTGCTATAAGCAAATCACCCAACCACACATACCCATTTTCACGAATGGCAGCTCGTTCTGAATGAAGAAGAGAATGTAAAGTGGCCCAAGCAAGCTTCACCTTCAAACCATAACTGTTTCTCAGAACTCCATCTTCAAAGCTCTCTAGATACTTGTAGGATTTTGTTAGTTCTATCATATGACTGAATTCTTTGTCCAAGTGAGTCAGTGATCTTAAGAGTGCATCAAACTTCTCCATGATCTTCTCCAAGAGCTATAAAAAGAACGTAAACACAATACATCATAAAGATGTAACGTTGATATGTTTTTCCAAGGAATCATTTAATCATAAGCATGAGAACTAGAGGTGGCAATTTCAATCCATTTCTTAAAAAGTGGGTCAAGTTGGGTTACATTGTAACTCTAACGGGTCGATTCGGGTTATATTTACACTCCAATGGGTCAAATGATTCAATGTAAGAAAGTTAGCAAAAACAAAACGGGTTAAATGGATCAAAAGTAACCCAAAGCGTTGTCCAAATATTTTCAGCCTCCAAAAAATAATTCAACCACGAAAACTAAGATAAAATTGTAATGAAAAAAATTTTGTAATCATGTTTACCATATTAATTCTTTGAATTTCAAAGAAGAAGGAAAAGAGGACTTAAAAAGAAAGCAATCAACCCAATGACCAAACCCATCTGACACATAACCCAAACTTCCCATTTCTCCACCTCTAATGAGAGCTAACGGATCAAAACAAGAGGTTCTATGACTACCATATTGAGTCTTTCACTGTTGGAGTATCTGGGTAATGCAGCGGATATCGACCTCCTTAAAATATCACCGATGCCTTCTATGCCAAGCTTGACCGAAATATGTAAAGCTTCAGGTGCATCCGCAAGAGTGAGCAATGATGCTATTGGTTGAATCTCATCATTGCTATACTCAGAAATTCCACTAGCTATACAACTCTCATTTATTTCATGCACAACATGGTCAAAAAGTACCAAATATAGATTTCTCCTGCCTTCTCTGGAGTTTGAGATTACTAGCTGCATATGCAAAAGAAAAGGTTTCACTATTTTGACCATACATAAAGAGTAAGGGCGGGTTAGTTTTTTCTCATTATGTTATGAATTGATAACGTGTCTGTAAATATATAATGTATGTTCTGAATAAGTCGTAGATAAATAATAATTGATTGTTTTATGTACTGAATAATCGACTAAATAACTAAAAATTACCAATTTAACCCTCTACATGAGGCAGTTTAAAGGCAGTTATCTCAAATGTTTTGAAAATGTCATAACTTGATATGGAAATTCACATTTTAAGGACTTATATTATTAAGACATGTCTTATTTATTTGCATAGAGTACCTCAATGAACACAAACTCAATTCCTCCAATCAGATCAACCTGATCCAACAGAAATCTTGGTGTAGATGCCGTGGACCCCTCAGGGGTTTCATAAAACATGTTTGTTAGCATATTAATCAGCTTGCAATGAACCAACTCCGCCCAAGAGTTTCTCCTGCTAATTTGTATAAGCAATTTAATAACCTGTGAATAGAATAATTTATCAAACACCAAGGATATATACTAAGCCATGTCAGTTAAGTAAAAACTAGTTGCATATACACAGATATACATAAGAAAGTACTTCCAGACACTACCATTTCCGAAGTCAAAGATGACTTACTCGAAACAAATTTATTTCACAAGGTGTAGAGGAATATCATATAACTATACCTAATTGAGACTGAGAAAATTATAACTCTTTCATCCTCGTAGTAAGAATATGCTTCATTCAAGTATAAAACTAACACTCAAATTGGGACAGAACTCACTCTTATGTCAAGACCTTTTAATCTGCTTCTCCGAATTTTGCCTCTATCACAAACAAAATACAGTAAACAGCTGAGGGCAGAAGCCCAGACCGATTCTTCCTTTTCCTCTGCCTGCAAGTGAACACATTTTCTTAAAAACATGCTCCATATAAAGTTATAAACCAAGGGTTTCCGGCTTGTTACAAGAACTCCTTAAATTTTTGGAGAACATAAAATACTAAAGATTTAAAGAGTTACCTGCACAAGAAGAAGGAGGACTTCATACAAAATGCACAAAATCCATGATTCAAAGTTATTTATTGCCGATAAACTTTGGGCCTTGAGGTAATCTGGCTGTCTCGCACCCTGGATTGACAGTTTTTTGTCAAGGTATGGTTCTTGAGAGTATTCTTCCTCAATGGCGGAAGCATCATCAGCTAGAAGTGGTTCCAATAAATGACCATGAACCCCAAGGTTCAAAATTAAGTCGAAAGCACGAACTTTTGAGGTCAGCTGTGAAGAACTAAGCATTTCCTGAAAGTATAACATGGCAAAGGTAATTAGATGGTGCATCGAATAAATAAGATATCAAAAGAACATGTAAGGGAAACAGAACCTCAAGCATAGATAGCAAGAGTGGGGCAGCCACCCCAGAGTCCAACACGTACCTACATAATAAATAATTTATTACTTTCTGCAACATCAACAAACTTCGTAAAGAAAAAAATGCAGACATTCACACTTATTTAAAACTAACTTCATATCATGAAAAATAAACTAATGAAGTCAATGAATAAGTGAATATTCAGATAAGGACATACATGTCAATTACAAGTTTGATTAAAACGCTCACAGCCACATCCATTGATGGCTTTCCACTACTGCTACTTAGTTTAGATGAGACCGTCATCACATTAGGAATTGGAGATGGCTCTTCTGAGCAAACTGCGGCTATAACTTCTCCCACTTCAACAGGATTCAATTTCAAGGGTTGTTGTTCACTAAAAAATTGAAAGCACCGAGAGTGAGAGCAAGTAAATCACATTTAGAGAAGGAAAAGAAAAAAAATTAAAATGCTGAACATAAACATATATACATCACATGAGATAGTTCTCCCTCAATCAATGTTTCAGTTTTCTTTTTCTTTCATTAAGTGTTAGAAATTGCTTAGTAGAATAACATACCTTAGAAGTATGTAAAATGGTAAACATAAATAAAGACCCAGAAATTTATAAAAAAAGAAGCTTGCAATGCAGTTATACCTATAGTGTCGATATTGAAAAAGTGGTCGTGAACGAGGACGGAATGTTGTCATAGGAGAATCTTCCCTGCAAAACAAGGATAAACAAAGCACTATTTACGATAAAGTTGATAATATTGATGACAATTAAGCATCATACAGCAATACAAGCAAGGGTCAACATACAAGCATACCAAATCTGATTAGGGCCTGTTTTGGAGCGTTTAGAAGCTGTTATCGCTCTCAAGTGAGCACGAGCAGAGGCAGAATTGGTAACAGTTGTGAGTAATGAAGGCTGTAATAGTTGATCAAGGTAAGGCATGTCAATGCTGCCAAAATTTCTCCAAAATTCACCTTTTGTTTTAGCTTCCATGTCCCCTAAAAGAAGGGCGGCAGCACCTACTTCAAGGAAATTGTGCTTGCTCATGTCTTTATGATTCAAAAGCCGATCACTACACGGTTAGATTTCCAAGAATTATGAGAAGCCTCAATAGATGAAAAACATTTATATCATGCAGCAATAATAATTATAATAATAACGATAACGATAATGATAATATTGATAATAATATAATAATAATTATTATTATAACAATAAAAATAATGATGATGATGATAATAATCATAAAAGAATTGCATGCAATAGCAGAAATATGGGAGTACCTATCAGTAGAAAGTAAAGCTGATTGTGGGTCCCCATGCCATCGCCATTTGAACACATCACTGGCTATGAATTCATCATCTTCAACTCCATCAACGTCTTCAGCAATTGGCGAATCCAAGACAGATAAAGTAGAACCTTCTTTGATCTCAGAAGCTTCTTTACCAATACCCGGGCTAATTTGGGAATTAAAAGATTTGCTCATTAGTGATGATAATGATGGAAGTGACTGTCTTGATGCAGAAGTAGCTCCAGCGAAAGCTGCTGGTTGGAATGATCTCTTTGGAACATGTTGAGCCACAAGAGAACGAATATAGTTTAGCGACTTCACAAGTCCTCCTGAAGCAAAACTTGCAACAGGCAAAGGTGATCCATTTAAAGTAGTTGACGAACCACTGGTTTGTGGACTCAGAGATTTAGATGTTAGTCTTCTGCTTGGGCTAACATCACACTCCATTATTATATTTAAACAAAAACGATCAATCTCTAGTAGGGTCTCCTCACTTGGTTTATATCTGCAAAAAATAAGAGATAACATATCAGTCTCTGTCACTTTCTAATTTTTTGTTACATAGGTTCTTTCACTGTGCACAAAGAAACAGTACATGAAAAGCTATAAGTGAATTTTATGAAGATGGGGGTTCGAAAAACAATGCCTGCTCCTTAGCCAAGAAATGTCAATGAGTTCACTATTGTAGTCATATAAAGTACGGAGTTATTTCCACAGTAACGAATGCAGCAAGCACTTTGACATGTGTACTTGCATTAAATTCAAAAATTCACTATATTCAATCTTATCAACATTTACATAAATATCTTATGTGATGCTCAATTTGTTGTGCTAGTAGATACTCAAATTCATTAACTGCTTGGTTCCGAAAGTGACCCACCCATCCCTAGATCTGTTTCCATGACTAGTACAGTAACAGCTACCTTAACCTCAACAAAAAAGTTAGTCCTTAGCCTACAATTCAATGTACAAGCACTCCTATTTCCATCTAGTGCACATGCTAAGCGTGAGGGAGACTGACTCAAAGTACTACTAAAAAAATTTGCTTCTAGTGAATAGCGGTTCTTAAAGTAAACTTCCAATAAGTGAAGCCCGAACAACAAGATGCGAGTTACATATAACTGAACTAAAAATAAATTTCACCATGTAACTCCCAGCCAAAAAACATGAATATAATATAACAAAATTTAATCAATCTGCATTTTAAGCAAAATCAGAGTTAAGGACCGGGACTATCTCATTTAATGAATATAAAGTATAAACATTCTTGAAATAACAGAAATAAGCTGCCATAAAAAACAGCACTTACCGCAGGAGATAACGTTTCAAAAGCGCCACGCACCTTGCAACCACTGCAGGGCTGTTACAGATATAAACTTTGTATCAGAAGACAAAATAACTATAATAGCTCTTCTCAACATGCTTTTGACAAGCATACCACATACAACATTTATTGCTTACAGGGCATCTAGGTGAACAAGGATAATGATTACAACAACGAATCCATCTTTCTTATTGCTGGCAATATGATAAAGCTAACAATGATATTTGTTTTTGGCAGTCGTTCAAAAATTAATGACAATTACTTTTGGCAGAGTATAAGACGAATCAAATAAATACGTGAAAATGTGTAAGGCATACTATTGGTACTATCGATGCATTGTTGATAGACCATCTAAGCGGAAGAAAAAAAATGCCCGCTCAAATGGTCGGAACATCCTCTATATTAGGAAAGCTTCAACCCCAAAGGTATGTATCACTAGTCACTACTATCATCCTGATTTGATGTCAAGTAAGGAAAACAACACCCTGTTGTCATGTATTAAGCAATCTTATTAAATAAGACCAAATTACATAGTGGTACTGATTATATGCTATTGTACCCTAAACATTATCACGATATTAGAGCCAAGACTTCAATAGCCAAAGAGTAAATACCACTTCATGAAGTATATAAGCTGCCAATATGGAAAGAAAAAAAAAAAAAATATGTATATATCAAGCATTACTAAAAACATAGAGAAAAAAGCTAATAATAATCAGCAGAGCTATGTTAAGAACCTTCGCTCTCTCTCCGCAAGTGTGTGCTCTATTATCACACCGTATGCCAGGTCAGTAGTTGTATGTGATGCTAGATAGTCCTGCCAAAAAGAAAGCAAATCTGGTCACTTGTCAAAATGAGTGTTCATGATGTTACTAGTTTAATTACATTTTACAAAAACAGATAGGGATATAGTTATAACCCTGGTGAGTGCTCTTTACCAATTCTAACCAATAAGAACTTTATAAAAAGTTACACCACACAAGTAGCAGTGGTGAAACTTCAGACACTGCACTGTGGCAACGGTGTAGTGCAAATCTACCTCTTCCATTTCATCACTATGTGAAAGAATTAAGTTGAGGGTAATGAATTCAATTACCAATTATGTAAGATTGTGAGTGCTCTCCTCGGAAAATCAAGATAACTATAATCTTTACTTATGAGGTTCTATGGAGTCAAGGTTCTATTCTATATTATAATAAGCAACTAAAGTACCGTAACTAAATATATTTGAACCTCACATCTTGCGCCATTCGTAAATTTGGCTATGAGTCCATGTCAAATGTAACTATGATCTCAATTAAGGTTCATGTGACAATGACCACTCAAAACATCTTATTCATAAATTCATTGCAAACGATCCACTAATCACCATTAGTACATTCAATACTCGCTCGACTCTACATTACATAACCGAGACAACTTATTGGATACATTAACATTAACCCATAATGTTCCCTCAATTATCAAAAATTCATAAATTAACCAGCTTTCTAACACAATTAAGCAATGTATGTATCCTAAAACACCTCCAATTTCCTCTACCTGCTCAGACAACATAATTCCCCAACCAATAACCATCAAAACCCTAAGACGCAAACATAAACGAAATTACAATTCCATGCTCATTTACAACAATGTACATACCTATAAAAATTATATAATCCAAATCACACACAGTCGCTATTAAACCCTAAATAGCACAACTGTTTTAAAGTAGGGGATCTGAACAAACTGATACAGAATTAATGTTTGTGCGTACCCGTAGTGTCCTGGAAGCTTCAGATATGACGGCGGAGGAGCTGCCATTGACGGAAAGAAGAGAAGATGATAAACAATCGGCGATTGCACGGCGGAGGGGCTCCGGCGGTTTTTTGGAAGACGAAGATCTGATAGCCCTGGAGATACCACCAAGGCCGCCCAACTGCAACCTAGAGCTGGTGGCAGGACTACGAGGACCACTGTTGAAGCTCGTCGACATCGTGATATAGATATAGCGTCAGTGTATCTAACTATGTGGGAAAAAAACACACTGTTCTCTCACTTACATTTTTTTCACCAATAGGAAACTTTTTTTCTTCCTATTGTGTTTGTCTGAGGGAGAGAGAAGGCGTTTTTTATGACTAGATTAAGAGAGAGATTATATATATATACAAGAAACAAGATATGTTAAGAAACTAAAGGGTTAATACACGCAATTAAATGCACTAATTTTTTAGTTACTACATTCTTTTGCTCCAAATAAAGTTACCTTACATCCATTTAGATTGGAACCTCTGTACAAAACTATAATACTGACTAAATCAGGGGTTTACTTAGTAAGTTATGAACAAAAATGCCAATTACATACTCTATTCGAAGAGATACTAGTGTGGATATTACCGGGTGAACTCAGCCAATATGTAATATCTATGCCAACGTATTAAGTTAAATTAATTATTAATGTACGTTTCAAAAAGTATAGTAAATTACCTGTGCAATGCATTGGTAATAAATGATATAAACATAGCAGTGGTTTATGGTGATAACCGACAATAATGTTAACGAAATAAATAGCGCTAGTCGTTGGTGGTGGTCGACAACAATGTTACCCTATATCGATGACCAATAATGATATTTTATCATGAGTGACTCGGTAATTTTGTTCAATATATTTGTAACTTTAAGTTGATTTTTTTAATACGTATGAAATTTTAAATGTGAGTATACAGATTTTTATGTTTGTTTGCATGATTTAGTCTCAATTTTTTCGAATAATAATTGAATTTGTTCTAACAATTGTTCAATTATAATTATAAAGTCATATGTTTGATAACTAATTTTTTTATATACATCTAGTCAATTAGTATGGGTGAATTGTAAAATGTTTTATTAGCTTCCATATATATTAAGTCAACAATAAGGGTATAATAAATATTTTGCATCTTTAAAAGTTTAAACTTTCAAAAAAAAAATAGACAAACTCTTTATAAGAAAGTATAGATCAGTGTTGTTAATATAATAAATATTATAAATTTTATAGTATCCGATGTTCAATGGGTACCAGTTGTATATGCATGGTTGTCATTGTCTATATCTTAAGGTTTTCTTACATGCTACTTACTTTTCTTAATTTTTCTTTTGCCTTGTTTAATTGTTTTGACCGGGGTACATGTCGATCAGTATGATTACGATGATAATTTGTTTGACTATGAGAACAATAGATGTTGATTTGAACTTGTAGGTATTTAATGTCGTATCACAAAGCTGTCAACAAGCTTATATTCATTATTCGATGCATTTTAGATTAAGTTGTTCATTATTTGAGCATAATCAAATTACTCTATTAAACAGTTTAAATTGAAAATTTAATTTTGAAAATTTAGTTTTCATAATAGGTTTAGTCCAAATCAATAAATGATTTGGTTTTGTATTGGTTTTGATTACACCGTAAGAACTAAATAGTTCAAATAAATCAAATAATATTCTAAGTTGATTAAAATTTTAAAATACGTGAACATTTATTAAGTTACTAAAATTTATGTATATCATTAGTTACTTTTAATATTATTATAACACTCCTTAAATTAAGATAGGGTTAAATTAGTCATTTGACTCGGAAGCGATGGATAAAGTAAAATTATATATTATGTTACAAAAAGGATCAAGAAATTTTCGCGAGTTTACAACATTTAATATTCCTGAACCAAACATATTTTGTTGTTCTTCAAAATCTATATACATATATACTATCAAAACATAACATATTTATCAGAGATTGAGCGCATGTCAAACATTCCTTCCACAGCCCATCTTCCTGCCCAACCCACAAAAGAAAAACATAACCTGTAGGAAGGGAAATGGTGGAATTAGCACAAAGCTAAGTGAATGAATGTACAACTAATAAATCAGTTTAGCATAATAATCTGTTTACATTAAGCACAGTAAACACATAAACTCAAGAGGATCGGTGGTTACTGAGGAACCCTACAGCCGCGGTGGCCCTCAAATAACGCTTATCACAATCTGTATAGGCCCATACAAGATTTACCGATAACTTGGCACTGCAACACAACAACACAGTTTCCAGCGACAACACATGTATCTGGAACCTGTGTTGAACACAGTAGTAACCAAGTCCAATCGCAATTGACCTCTGAATAACACAGATGCCCGAAGGCCACAATTATAGCAAACGGATATTCACAATCAAAAATCAGAATACATAGCCTAACAAGGTCTACATTACTCGTTGTAATCACACTATTACAACTAACTCAAATTATGAGTTGCAGATCCACTCATCTGTCTGCTACTGTCCACCTCTCAGAATTCTAATATTACTAAGTGTAACATCCTCCCCAATGGCCTAGTATTTTTAGGTAAATTTACCTTATGTTACCTTATTTACTTGAATTCATTTATATGAAATGTTTGAATGTATAATTGTTAGGAATAATTAAATGGGAATTACGGCATTTTTAGTTTAAAATACGGATTAGCCTAACTATTATAACTAATTCCATCGTGTGCTAGATTAATGATAATAATACATCGTAGTATACGTAAATCATTATATATATATATCACAAATCTGGAAATCAGCTCATTTCTTCATTTCATCTTCATCTTTCATCTCAAAAACACACACAAACACCAAGAACACACACTAAACTCAAATTTGCAATTCAAGCTCAAATCTAGCCCAAAACATCTCCAAATTGTGCCATTAGATTCGGAATTCATAGAAGATCATTTCTACAACTCATTTCAGTGGATTAAATCAGATTAAGGTTAGTTTTGATTAGTTTTTAGTTTTTTTTCTAAAATGAGAGAAAAGTTAGTGATTTGATGAAATTATGTGTTTTTATGTTAAATTGATGAATTTCGAGTGTTTGTTTATGTGTTTACTAAGTGTTAGAACGTTTAGTTGGTGAAAAACGCTGTTAAGATTAAGATTTGAGAATTTTTGGTAAAATCAGCCCAGTTTTCTGCAAAAACGCAGATGAACTGGTTTAGGCGATATTGGTAATATCGCCACCAATATCGCAGGTAATATCGCGATTAATTTCGCTTGCAATATCGCTAGTGATTTGGCGATATTGGCAATATCGCTAGGGCGATATTGGCAATATCGCTAGGGCGATATTGGCAATATCGCTTTTTATGTTGCAGATTTTGAAAATGCATAAGTGTTACTAAGTTTTGTGAAAATCTTACTAAAAATTAGATTTTGATGAAATTCGCATGGTCACTCGGAATCGATCAAGTAATTAAGACTATGTACCATAGCCCTGTAAGTTTTTTTTTGGCCTTTCGGGGTCGTCTTGGGCTTCAAAATGGCATTTTTCAGTTTGTAAATGACGTTCCGAGATTTTCGAGTTTCGTTCCAGATTGAACTCTTACTTCCTTAGACTTCAGGGAATTACCTGCTTGTAAGAATGTGCTATTATGATGATTTAAACTTGATAAATGTTTATTATCTAGATACTATGCGTTGAGATATGTTATACGCTTACGAAATGAGTTACTAACTCATTCTCTGTTGTATTCTCAGATCAGTCGAAGACTCAGTAATATTAGAATTCTGAGAGGTGGATAGTAGCAGACAGGTGAGTGGATCTGCAACTCATAATTTGAGTTAGTTGTAATGATGTGGTTACAACAAGTAACGTAGACTTGATAGACTGTTTAGTCTGATTTATGATTGTGAATACCTGCTTGTTATGCATATGTGGCCTTCGGGCATCTGTGTATTCAGAGGTCAATTGCGATTGGACTTGGCTACTACTGTGTTCAACACACATTCCAGATACATGTGTTGTCGCTGGAAAGTGTGTTGTTGTGTTGTAGTGCCAAGTTATCGGCCTATTCTGTATGGGCCTTTACAAATTGTGGTAAGTGTTACTGTGGGCCACCGCGGCTGTAGGGTTCCGCAGTAACCGCCGATCCTCTTGAGTTTATGTGTTTACTGTGCTTAGTGTAAACAGATTATTAAGCTAAGTTGAATTGTTAGTTGTACATTCATTCACTTAGCTTTGTGCTAATTCCACCATTTCCCTTCCTGCAGGTTATGCATGTCTTTTGTGGGTTGGGCAGGAAGGTGGTTTTGAAGAATGTTTGACACGTGCCATCACTCTGATATGTTTTTGAATGTTTTGTAAATTAACGTGTATGTGGATTTTGTATAACAATTATATGTTTTGTTTCAGTAGTGTTTTAATATTGTAAACTCGCGAAAAATCGATGGTCATTTTGTAAGATAAGTTATAATATTATCTTTTATCCATCGCTTCCGAGTCAAATTACTATTTTAACCTTGAGGTAATTTAAGGGGTGTTATACTAAGTCTTCGACTGATCTGAGAATACAACAGATAATGAGTTAGTAACTCATTTCGTAATCGTATAACATATCTCAACGCATAGTATCTAGATAATAAACATTTATCAAATTTAAATCATCATAATAGCACATTCATACAAGCAGGTAATTCCCTGAAGTCTAAGGGAATAAGAGTTCAATCTGGAACGAAACTCGAAAATCCCGGAACGTCATTTAAAAACTGAAAATGCCATTTTGAAGCCCAAGACGACCCCGAAAGGCCAAAAACTTACTGGGCTATGATACATAGTCTCGATTACTTAGTCGATTCCGAGTGACCATGCGAATTTCATCAAAATCCAATTTTTAGTAAGATTTTCACAAAACTTTTACGCATTTTCAAAATCTGCGACATTAAAAGCGACATTGCCAATATCGCCATAGCGACATTGCCAATATCGCCAAATCACTAGCGATATTGCAAGCGAAATTAATCGCGATATTACCTGCGATATTGGTGGCGATATCACCAATATCGCCTAAACCAGTTCATCTGCGTTTTTGCAGAAAACTGGGCTGTTTTTACCAAAAATTCTCAAATCTCCATCTTAACAGCGTTTTTCACCAACTAAACGTTCTAACACTTAGTAAACACATAAACAAACACTCTAAATGCATCAATTTAACATAAAAACACATAAGTGAATTTCCAAGTAAGATTCTCTTATTTCTAAAAACCCAAAAACTAAAAATTAACTAACCTTTGATTCTTTGCTTAAAACCACAAAAACGAATTGCAGTACTAATCTTTGATGAAATCCGAATCTAATAACGAAATTTGAAGTGATTTTGAGCTTGATTCAACCTTCAATTGCAAGTGTGTGTTTGGAGGTGTTTTAGTGTGTGTAAATGGTGGTTTTAGAGATGAAAATGGAGGAAAAAATCTGGATTTTAGTTTATATATATATAATTTACGTATACTACGATGTATTATTATCATTAATCTAGTACACGATGGTTTTGATTCTGATACGTAGGCCTATTCATAATTTAAACTAAAAATATCATAATTCTCATTTAATTATTCCTAACAATAATCAATTCAAACATTTCATGTAAATTAATTCAAGTAAATAAAGTAACATAAGGTAATAAATTTACCAATAAGTACTAGGTCGTTGGGAGGATGTTACAATTATGACAAAAGTCTCAATGATACATTATTTTACCTTACAATTTTGCAAGATTTTATTCACTTATTCACCGTGAGAATTACTTTTATTTGGTATTAACGTTTTATTATTTTGATCACATTTTATTTCTTTATAATGTCAAAATCAATATATCACGAAGTATTATAAAACTATCTACCGAAACGAAAAAGGGACCCAATACAAGATACTGGTCTCCAAGAAGGAGAACCATATATGAAAAACAAACTTGCATCAACAAAAAAACCATAACACCCAACATAACAAAACCAATTAAGTAAAGACCAAAAATTTCATTTGGATTGGGAACCCAAAGACTCCGAGTCAAATCTTTCAGTATGCATCTTAATGAAATCCAACCTCGTGAGAGAGTTTGAAGCCTGGGAAATATGTAAAACGCTCGCAAACCATCAACTTCATCGGCCTTAACATGAATAACTTCATCGGCCTTAACATGAATAATGTGATTCCGCCACCATCAAACTAACCAAATCAACACGCAACAAACACCAAGAAAACCTTGTGTTGCAGTCCAACAAAAGAATATGAAAGAAGCTGCTTAACATAAGTCACATTCGGTGAGGGAATCTTCCACCAACTACAACACTTTAACCATAAGAGACGAGTAAGCAAGCAATAAATGAGCACATGATCAACTGATTTGGAATTTGCACGGAAAAAGACACAACTACTCGACTCAATATTTATACCTCGCTGATTTAAATTCACTAATGTGGAAAGACAATCGTTTTGAGCCCTCCGGATGCAAATGTTAGTTTTCTCAGGGACCCAATTGAGCCAAAAATGAGATTTTCCCAACTCAAAAAGGAGCAAGGATTTTATCATCAATAATTCTTTTAGCTTGCAAACTTAAAACTTTCCATTGGGATACAACTTCCACTGTTAACTATCATGAACATCATTTGACAATTTAAATCGCCATTAAAATCTATCAAATTACCCATATTAGTTAGAGCTCGACCCTTAGGATTTGCACGCATCTTTCGTAAAGTTTTAGGAAACTAATATCTAATTTATGAGTTTTGCATAGGTCTAAATGGGCTTGAGTCGAGCCCGACTTGACTCAAATTCGACTCGTTTAAAATTCAAATAGTTCGAGTTATATAAAGTTTGAGCTCAACTCGTTTTATATTATACAAGTTCAGCTTGTCTGGAATCCAAAAAAACTACAAAGTTTTTCTTTCACATGACTCAAGTGGATATTATAATGTAAAGAAAGATGATTCTTAGACCTTAAAATGTATACCTAAATATTATACAATGATTGGTAAATAAAAGAATTGAAAATAAATGAGATTCATGGAGTATATAAATTATGCTTAGATTTAGGTATGCATTTTAGACACATTTAACATTAGTTGTAATATAGATCGTAATGTGTCATGTAATAATTTGTTAAGATTATTATAATTAAAATGATAAAACCACCAATCGTATGTCAAACCATGGCTAATAACTTAATAAAAACAAATCAAAACCTACCACATTGTTACTCTCTCGATTATAGTTTAAACCAATGTTATGTAAATGATCGGAAATTTATTGTAGTTATATACAATTTTTTGTAGTTGATTGTTAGAATATACATGAAGTCAAATTGTATTTTATACAATTTATTTATTCTAAGTTTGAAAAGAAACATAATTTAAATGCTTAATTTCATTAAAAACGTCAACATGTAGTTATTAGTTATTCTTACGAGTAGAATTTCCATTTAAATAATATTACAAATTAAGCTTAAGATCTGTTTATCGTGAATGATTTATACATACAAAAGAAAATTATACTGGATAATCACCTTTTTAAAATATTTAACTATTTATACATACATATATACATACATACATACATACATACAGTGTGTTATAAGGGGGTGTTTGAGATTACTTATTTACGCGCTTATCTGCTTATTTGCTTATTTTAGAAGCAGATAAGCAAATACAAACACCTTTTTAGAAACTGTTTATATACTTATTTCTTAAAAAAATAAGCACTTAAAAATAAGTATATTAAAACATACTTATTTTTTAAGCCAATAAACACTCACAAGTAAGCAATGCCAAACACCCCCTAAAAAAGCGAAAACCCCGCTTAAAGTAGTATTGTCATGTGCAAACCACTTCCCCTTTTGATAGAACACCGGGGTCATGCGGATCAAAATGTCATTAACTCATTATCCGTCTAAGGGCATCCCCAATGGTAATCAAAAACCTATCGGTCAGTTTCTGCCAAATCAGCGCCACGTCAGCTTTTCTCAAAACTGACTAACAACTGACTGACCCGTGCCAATGGTCATGGTCAATTTTTCGGTCACTTTTAAATTTATATATTTAAAACACAATAATTAAAATAAAACACATTTCATTAAATAAAAACATTACAATAAATAAAATAAAACACATTTCATTAAAATAAAAATATTACAATAAAAAAAAAACATCACATTTCCTAAAAAAAAGAAAAGAAACATTACATTTCCTAAAAAAAAGAAAAACATCACAATAATAAAAAAAACACTAGATAATTAAAACGTAATCTAATCGGAACTCGATTCTTCGTCCACGGAACGGTGCCAACGGTTTAATAAAAAAAACATTGAAATTTTAAAATTTTGAAACATACGGTTTAATAAAAAAAAAGAAAAAGAAAAATAAAACAAACCGAACTCACTCGTCAAATTGTCGGATATCCGACGAAAACCAAACCGACGGCTCAACCGACGAACGGTGCCAATGGTTGTGGCTTCGTCGGTTTAAACCGACTACACACCGAAGCTGCCGTTGGGACAGCCCGAATTTAGACAGAAAAAAAGTTTGAGGACTAAACTTCAAGATACCGGATAGTTGATGGTCTCCTTTGTTATTTCCGTAGTTGAAGTTGATTCAACCTCTTCACTTTCTGAAGGTAGATCTCGACCACTCCGTCCCCCGTTCGATCACATATCTATCTCTCTTCGATTTTTAGGTACGTATATTTCTCTCCCTAATGGCCTAATTCATCGATCGATGCTAACTTGCTGTATAATTACTTTTTTTCTTTGCTGTATCATTATACAATTCATAATTTGAAACTAGCTTGAATTTTTATTCGTTTTGATCGTCAGTTAAAAACACTTTATTGTTTGCTTTGATTGTTAGATCTCACACGTAGACCTACTTCTTCTATGAATTGAATTGAAACAAGTATTCGGTGTATAGAGAATTCACGACTTATTTAGGTCGTTTGTGTGATTTTGGATTGTTCTTGGAAGAAGAATCTAGCCTCTTCAGTTACATGATTTTAAGCTGGTTTTATTGAATTAAAATCCGGTTTAAACGTTTTACTCTTTTAGGGTTTAGAACTTTAGTTTTGGTGGCTTCGAAAAGGAAATTGAACAAAATTAGTTAAAAGCTGTAACTAAGTTACTGTTGTTGGCTGATTAACTGTATTAGTAACGGGTTAGGTTTCAATAATCTGCTACCTAAGATGCAATTTTTCAGTTTAAATTTGGTTTGTTAAACTGCCATCTGGGTTTGATAATAGCATGATTTGAGAATTACAATTTTAATGGTTCAGCTTATCCAATGCAGCCTTTTAGATATTTTACTGAGTGTTTTATATATTTTTAAAGCAGCTTCTAAAAGTTAAATTAAACATACAGCATTGTTAGCTTTGTAATTAGAAGGAAAAAAGCCATCTTGTATCTCCATTATTTCCTTGCTTTCCAAGGGGTTGTGGAGAGAGTTCTTTTTATTATAGATGACAATTTCGACCCATTTGTTTCTGAGTGGTTCAATCCTGGGTTTTGTTTTGTCTCTAACGTGTTAATACGTTATTTTAAGAAGTTATAGTAGCCTAAAAGGAAACAGGTCAAACAGTTAAAAAACTAATCATATATTAAACGCTTTAAAGTTTCTAAACCATTTTATTAAAATTTTGGTTTTCTTTTTTTCATTGAAGTCATCTTATTTGACAAACTACTTTTTAGTGTTTCGGGTCAACTGAACATCCAAGTTGTACCAAAATAATTACTTATTTTGACCGGTCTGGACAAAAAGTGTTTCAACACTACTACGAGGTTTTATCTCTCTATTAATGGTGTACTTACAGTCTTACATGCACGAGAATGGTTCTATATTGCCTACTTGACTCTTTGGTTTGAACTGTGTAAGCAGATGGAAAAGGGGAAAGGAGTGATGGGAAATCGAAAATGGGCTGTTGACTTCACGGACAATTCATCCACACCTTCCTCCCGTGACATTCCCGACCCACCAGGTTTCACTCGTGCGTCTCATGATCAAGATGATTCTACTCTGAGTCGACAAAAGAAGGATGCTGAAGCAAACTGGAAGTCTCAGAAAGCATGGGAAGTGGCCCAAGCCCCCTTCAAGAATCTGCTCATGATGGGGTTCATGATGTGGATGGCTGGAAGCACCGTCCATTTATTTAGCATAGGCATTACATTTTCAGCACTTTGGCAGCCCTTAAGCGCCCTTCAAGGGGTTGGGAAGGTTTTTGAACCTTACAAGGATAATAAAGTAGACCTCCTTGCACCCAAATTATTATACATTGCTCTAAATTTGGGGGGAATGTTGCTTGGTGTTTGGAAGCTAAACACACTGGGTCTTCTTCCGACTCATGCATCTGACTGGGTTTCATCCTTACCCCCTGCCCATGAAGTCGAGTATTCAGGCGGAGGTATTGCTCTACACTAAGATTAGTCTCTTGCTTTTTGTTTATGCTTATGTTATTAAGATCTAGCCAGACGAACTCTTTTGTATACTTCATTGTCAATTATTTAGCAGTTGAAACACCTAAATTTTGACAGACATGCTTTGGCATTAATGGTATTGAACAATTACTTTCCTTTTTGAGTTTTTTGATCCAAGTAAATAGTATAAATTCTGCCTATAGAGAGGTAACTCCTTATTTCTGTGTAATAATTTGCGCCTGTAAAAGTGAACCATGGTGCCACTTCTGTAGCAGATAAAGGACACAAGTTAAGTCATGCTAAAAACCAACATTGTATGCAGTTGGAACTTGGAAGCTATAAAGTTGCTTTGATGCATTGTTTGATAAACTAACCTAACATGACGGAAATATAGAGTATATGGAACTCTGTTGATATTCAGTTTATCTTTAAGTGATCATAGCAGATATATTGTTCTCATAATAAGCACTTGTCGAAAACCTAGTATTGCATCTATAATTAAATGTAACGATCTTCAATTGCACTGTTATAATGGTCCAGCTGGCAATGGACTCGACGAACTATGAGTCACAGCCTAACAAGAATCTCAGATGAATGCTATGAATACAGTTATAGGTGGCAAAACGGGCGGATAGGGCTACGGGTTACGATTCAAAATGGTCTCGGTTCATAACGGGCACGGGTTGTAACGGTACGGGTCATAGCGGGGTCGGGTCAAAACGAACTATTTTAAAATTTAGTTAAAAAGTATTTTAATTGACAAAAATATCTCTAAACAAGTAATACATCTTTTAATTTTCTTATGAATCATTTATTTATACATATATTATTGGAACGTTATACATTTTAAGTTATAATAATAAAATAATTCATTACAAATTAAATACCCATTATAGTTCATAAATTGCTTGAAACTTGCACATTTCAATCTGTATGAACAATATATGCCGCCCAAAATAAATCAAACTTTATGAAAGAAATATCAAAATTCATCTAATTTTGAGTGTTTGTGTAAAAATTGTCAGCACTAAATACGGTAATCTTTACATAAGTTAACTACAACTTTCCAAATGATTATCAAACATCATTTATAATTCTAGCATTTAAATGAAGATACAACAAACTAAATTGTTCTATATCAAGCTTACTTTTACCGTAATCGTCATTCATCAATCCCAAGCCTTACTTTCTGAATCAAGTTAACAATTTCGATCAAGTTACTCTTACTGAAAACTATGCGCAACTGGACGGCTGATCCGTCAAGTAGCCTTGAGCAGTGGGAATAAAATGTTTTCAACAAGGGTGTGTACTAGTATTGCAAGATGGGATTCCAATATAGGTTACCACCACAAATTACAAAAACTGCAAACATATAGTATATCTCATGTTTACATTACAAATGATTGCAACGAAACAGTCTCATGGTATGTGCATGCATACCCTAGATCCCTTCAGATCCGTCCCTTGTCTTGAGCTTGCTCTTTCATCTTAGAAAGACAGCAGTCAACAGGTCTTCGAAATCTCATTATGTCAGTGCGGCCATCACAAAAGTTGTTGAAAGGTTTACATGTATATATCTTTCATTCTTGATGACCCCTAAGGATGTATAGAACCTCTGTTCACCAGCCCATAAGTGTTCTTCTGACCTTGTCAATAATATCATGCCTAGCCCAATTTCTGTTTATTGGGAACCCTCTACTTTCATCCAAAAGGAACCTGTATACTTGCCACCGCTGCTGTGATGTTGAGTGCCTTCCTATCTCTGCCTACACAAATACAGAAGAAAGGAAACGCAGATTTATAGTCAATTTCTCGAGTAAAGTTGAGAAAACAAAGATGAGTTTGTGTTAGAAGTGGCAAAATGCTTGGGTCAGTTGTCTGAGTGATGCGGAAAACCGGGTACCTTTTAATAGTGTTGGGTCAGGACAGGTTGAACCAAACACCCTTCATCCAGAAATATTTTAGTTTTTTATATATGATTCAAATAATACTGAATATATTATATTATTTCAATCATAATTGAAAAAGTTTGAATAAAATAATTTAGAATTCATACCCTTTAGAGATAAAACATGCTTCGAGGAGCCCATGTAGAAGAAAACGAGTAGAAATTGCTAACTGCCCATTTATAAGAAAATTGGGAAATTGTCACCTCTAATTCGTGTGTTTTTGTTTCAAAAACTCACCGAGAAGACACATATCCCAAGCGTCTTTAATGCAAGTGTGACATCAAAGAAAACCCTAAGGCCTTCCCTTCCCGGATAGCCCGACGGGATTAGCAACCAGAAGTTCTGTATCAGGACCACGATTGGTGATAATGACTCTCAGTGGATGTAGCATCTCCTCCTTCAGTCGGGTACATAAAGCAGCTTGTTATCTTTATTTACAATCTTTTTTCCATCTTCTTTTTGAATAAATAGGTCCAAACTTCGGTACCCTTTTCGCATTTGATAGTAATAAAAATGTTAAATCCACATTAAAGCGAAAGACTTGCCCTAAACTATGAAAGAAAAATTGTAACCCGTAAGTAGTGCTCTTGTATATATGGGCGGAGATAGGATAGGATAAAATTATTATTATTATTATTTTTAAACTTTAAGAAAAAAAATTATAAAATATCATTGATACTTTTATGAAATCAATTTTTATATAAAATTTTGAAATTTCTTGAATGGGCAATTACTTCCACCCTGTTTCCTTTTACATCTGCCCCTACTTATATATACATATACCTGTTTGGCATGGAGCTTTTCGGAGCTTTAGCTTTTAGTTTTTACACAAAAAGCTCTTATGAAAATAAAAGCCATGTTTGTCATGTACAAGCTGTAGCTTTAGAATCCAACAAAAAGCTCAAATTCTCAAAGCTACTAGAAGTAGCTTTTCACGAAAAGCTTCAAACCTAAAGCTGCAGCAACAGCTACAACCTGCCTACAACTACATACTCATAGTGGGTTAAGTGCTTGTATTTTAATCATATATGATTTTTAACATATACATTCTGTTTCATTGACTCACAATGTACGATTCCACCATTTCAAATGTTTGAATTGGACAAACTTTCTTAAAAGGAGAATATGATCCAACATAAGAAAGGTTGGTCATCTAAACATGTACATTACAATTGCAACAAAATAGTATCTCAATACCTCATGACAAAACCTATCGTTTGGTCACGATCAGATGCTATATTGTTAAGGTGATAACATTTGGTTGTGATACGATGACTTCTGATGAATATCGACTTTCATTAAATCCTAACCTTATCTTATATTTGACAATCTTGAGCCTGTTTAGCATGGAGCTTTTAAGAGCTTTTTGGAACTTTAGCTTTTAGTTTTTGATCAAAAAGCTACTAAGAAAATATAAGTCTTGTTTGTCATGTAGAAGCTGTGGCTTTAGAATCCAACGAAAAGCTCAAATTCTCAAAGCTACTAGAAGTCAAAGCTACTAGAAGTAGCTTTTCGTGAAAAGCTCATAACCTAATGCTACAGCTACAACCTACAGCTACAGTCTACAACTAGTTCACCAAACATACCCTTTATCATCCCTACCACATTAGTGAGTGTATGGACACACTTTTTTAGCTCTTTACTTCAATACAACTATGGCAAATTGGTAATAGCTAGTTTAAAGTGTAGTAATATTTGGTTAAGATTATAAATTGTTTTTCACATTCGGCATTACCAAACAAAAAATAATTCGGTGAAGCAAACTGCGCAAGTGTAATTTAAGTAGCCAATTATAATTATAATTATAAATCTTAAATATAATAAAAGAAGTGGACAATGACATCATCAAATATTCAATTGGCCAATAAAATTCTTTAATTTAGTTAAATTGAGTAAAATTAGGGATTTGATAACATCATCATTTAATTTAATTTTTTTTTTATCAATTAAGTCCTTTAATTTTGCTCAATTCAAAATTACAGTCCCAAACTTTTTAAATTTTATAACTCTTAACCGAAATATCATATCGTAATCAAAATTTACAAAATCTATTTCATGTATTTATATAGGTTCACAAACATAAATGAGTACTTATATCAATAAACGTTACGTTAAGTTTTTTATGCGTAAAGAAATTACATACGAATCACGTTTATGAAATCATGCATATTCAATTTAATAATGCAATTTCAACTCAATTTCAATAAAAGGAATAACTTAGATTATATTATAATTATAATTATTATATTATATTATATATCTATTTAATTATCTGTTTTTATCTCTTAGACCATCAATGTATATCTACTCTTATTTCGAACAATTCTCTCTAACTTTTACGTAACCTTATTCAAATCACCAATAAATATATTTTTATTTATATTTATATTATCTCTTTGTGTTACGTTTATATTTATAAATTTATGATGTGTTTATACTTATTTTTTTTTGTATGTACATAGAAATTCACGTAACTTTTATTTTATTTAAATTAAATTTTATTAAATTAAGATAAACGTCAGCAACAATTTTATTTTATCAAATATTCAATTAATCAATAGGATTATTTGATTTTTTCAAATTGACTAAAATTAAGGAAAAAAAATGATATCATTAAATTAAGTTAAATAATATAACATACTTTTATTATACTAATTTATTATTTTAAATACATGTAGATAAATAAAATAACTTCAAATACTTCCACGTACATTTCGAATCCCACATGTAATTATATTCAACATTTTCAATTAAAAAGTTATAGGTTTAGGATAAGATTTGCCCGGTGTCAAAAAATCTCCAACGTTTCAACAAATATATAATTTAAATCTTTAAATCAGTACTAAGGATAAATATAAGTTATTACTCTATCATCTAAAAGACGAATTCTTAATTAAAACTGTCAATTTCAATGTGATTATATTTATCATCTTAAAATCTTAACTAATCGATGTCCTAAGATGATTATCAAAATTCCTACTCAATAAGTGTTGATTTGAGAATTGAGACAATTGTAGGGACAAAAAAAATCTAACTGTGTCATTTGTAATTTTTATAAAAAACGTAATCATTGATTAAGATAATTAGGTTATGACATTTGAACTGTTGTGTCAAAAAAATATGACTTCTTAGTCTAATATCTATTTTAGTAGTTTAAACGACCCGTATGTATAGACGGGTTTTGACCCTAGTAATATAATATAAGTAGATGAAAATAGAAGTAAAAGTCAAAACAGACCTGGTATAGTGGTATGCTGGTAACATTATAGAGGATTAGAGGGTACCGTTGAGAACTTGAGATACTTTTAGGCCCAATTAATATAAATCGGCCTGGCCCAACACAAATTACAATAGAAATCGCGCAGCAGGTCCAACCGTCCAAATCCATCGATTGAGTAAATACAAACATTACTGAAGCAGAGACGCTGGTCGACGGAGAACGATGAGTGCCAACGATTTACCGACGAAAGAAGCGAACGTATTGAAAGGACATGAAGGTGCAGTTTTAACTGCGAGGTTTAACGGAGACGGTAATTATTGTCTAACTGGAGGTAAAGATCGGACAATTCGCCTTTGGAATCCACACCGGGGAATTCATATCAAAACCTACAAATCTCACGGTCGTGAAGTTCGTGACGTACATGTTACATCGTAAGCTATACAGAATATTTCAATTTGTATACATATTTGCACGTATAATTTGAACCGGTGACTTTGTTCTTTTTTTTTTCTTCTAAATTTTGTTATTATATTACTCGTGTTAAACCTAGCTGTAAAACACACATATATGAATTTGATTATAGTTAGGATAATTGCAGCTATTAGTAGAATTAATTTGCTGCTGCTTTTGACTTTACTTGTATTCGGCATTTAATTATCCTAATCAATGCTTAAAGTTGGACAATATCTAATGGTAAAGTAGCCAGGAGGCTCATTATTATGCTTATTTAGCACTGCTGCTAGCTTAGATGATACTAAGCACATACAATTGGTCATCTCCAACAATGAGCATATGTACTGAAGGTGTAGAGCGTAGACTCCAATTGCAGAGTTTAGAAAGTATAAGTTTTGTACGGAAATTATTTTATACTTTAGGGTATGTTTTTGTGTTAGCAGTATGTTCAGATATGGTTTTTAGATATTGTGTTGCATTAATTTGATTGGTAAATCATCTGAATTTAGTTCTTAGAAGTTATAAGTATTTAGGATGTTGAAAAGAAAAAAAAAATTGATGCAAGTTATCGGGTTCTTTTTTTACCATTGAAATAGTCAAAATGTATCTTTATTACCTTGTTATCATTGTCATCTGGCTAGCTCTTGCTATGAGTTATCAGGGGATCTTTGTGTACTGTTTTAAGCTGTAGAAAACTTACCTTATGTGGCTTTATTGTAGTGATAATTCAAAAATCTGCTCATGTGGTGGTGACCGGCAAGTATTCTATTGGGATGTATCAACAGGTCGTGTGATTCGAAAGTTTCGAGGCCATGACAGTGAGGTATTGAAGATGGTTCCTTATACACCTTTAAATTTTCAGTAGGCAAATATATAAGAAAAATGTGGTCACTGAACTTTCATGGGCTTTTCAGTTGGATACGTGAACAATGAGATTTATCGATCACATATCTATAATCACACTTTTGTATCAATTACTCATATTTTTGTTACTTTTAAGTTAATGTGATTATAACTGGATAGAAAGGGGGTAATCAAAATGATTGTGAGTTTATAAGCATGTTATTGATAAATCCTTTTGTTGAGGTATGCAATCAAGAAAACTATAGTTATCTAAGTCATGTTTATAACCAAATTTAATGGCAACAACTTGAAGGCCTTGTGAAGACAGTCTTACATAATTGTTATGTCATATACTTGCTATGCCAATTTCTTATTTTTTATCAGGTGAACGCTGTAAAGTTCAATGAATATTCGTCTGTAGTTGTATCAGCAGGTTATGACCGTTCCTTGCGTGCCTGGGACTGTAGATCTCACAGCACTGAGCCAATTCAGGTAGGTTTCTTGTATTTCCAGTACATGTACTAATAGAGATAATCAAAAGTTCATGTTCGTTTGTGCTGAAAGAATGAGTACTATTTCTTTTGCAGATCATTGACACGTTTTCAGACAGTGTCATGTCTGTTTGTTTGACAAAAACTGAAATCATTGCGGGAAGTGTTGATGGAACTGTACGAACATTTGACATCCGAATTGGTAGGTATGTAAGACTAACCAACATGATCATGATACCTCCTGTCCCCAGAGAATAAACTAGAGGTGGAAAATGAGCTGGTCAAGCAGGTCGGATAACAAGTTAAAATGGATCATTTTTGGTACATGTCGAATGGACTGGGCGGGTTGGACTGACCCACAAATGCATTTCATTCAATCTAAAATTTATAAATAATTAATGGTCTGGTTAAGAGGCTATATGTTTTCAAATAGACTTTTGATGACTTTCAACTCATTTGATACGATCGACCCATTCTCCTATTAGCTATTTATTTATTTAACCCATTTATGATAAAACACAATGCAAATTGACCCATTTATAAGTAAATGGGTTGAAATTGCTACCTGTAGAGTAGATCACTGCGTTCTTTTTGAGAGACTTTTCATTGAGTTCTTGCTGAAATAGGTTTCATAAATTTATTTGTGTTCCCTCTTCAGAGAATTATCTGATGACTTGGGACAACCTGTCAACTGTATCTCACTGTCAAATGATGGTAACTGTGTATTAGCCAGTTGTCTGGATTCCACATTGCGGCTATTGGACCGGTAAATTGTTAACTTTTATTCTTTTTATTCATATCTGGTTAAATAAAAAGATGACTGTGTACTGATCGGTCTTTTCCTTTGCAGAACTACCGGTGAATTACTACAAGAATATAAAGGTCATACATGTAAGGTAAGATCAGGTTGTTGAGAATATAATTCACATTTTTTTATATAAAAGAATTAGGTCAACTCAACCCGATATGACATGTTAACCATCTCTACGGTGACTTGTTTCAACCCACCAAAGTTGTCACTTCGTTGTAGAAATGAGTAGCAAAATCATTTATTCAACCCGAAACTAATTCGGTTCCTTTTATCATGTAGCTAACACTTGGTTTTTGTTGACCAGTCATTCAAAATGGATTGCTGTCTTACAAACACTGATGCTCATGTTGTTGGCGGATCTGAAGATGGCAATCTTTATTTCTGGGATTTGGTGGATGCATCAGTGGTCTCAAGTTTCCGTGCTCACTCGTCAGTTGTAAGCTTCTCTTAGTTTTTATTTGTATAAATCTGTACTTAACTGAAATCAATGTCATGAACTTCACGTGATAATTATTGGTCAAAAGATAAGTAAATTTGGGTTGGAATCTTATTTGATAAAAGAAAGAAACGTTGTGTTTCCCCCGGACAAACCCAAAATGAAAAGCTGTGCCTTTCTTTAGGGTAGAGGGACCAGAGCGTATATTATTTTCTTCTAATTGCATCATTTGTTATATATTAGTGTGGCTTAAAAGCTTCATCTATTTTCAAGTGGAAGTGGAAGTGAAAGTAAGGAGGACTTCTGGATTAGGCATTAAACTAAGAAGCCATACCTTATAATTTTATGTTTTGTAACACATGGATTATTGTTATGTTGATATCTCACCAAACAATTCTACTTTCTTTTTGGCAGGTAACAAGTGTTAGTTATCACCCAAAAGATAACTGTATGATAACTGCATCTGTGGATGGATCAGTACGCGTTTGGAAAACTTGAGCATTATAACCTACCCCACCCCCCTCACACACACACACACTACCAGAGTCATATGAAACAGTTCTTCCCCGTTTCATCGTCAAATACAAGACGTTTGACAGAACTAATTTGTTGGTCATCTTATACAGTTAAAACTAGAAACACCATCTACAAACTCCTGATAAGCACTCGAGCAACCATACCTCCTTATCACCTCCTTTGTCATCATGAATAGTCATGTGAATCTTTGCTAGTTGGGATGGCTTAGAGTTTATGAATGATTATGTAAAGGATATCGATGCACAAGCATAGGTTTAATGGTCAGTGTATTATAGACTTAACTATTATTCTTCATCTTTATTATATATAATTTAAAAATAAATAATGTTTAAAAATGATCAAAAAACTATAGTTACAACAATAATCGGAATCTAAATTATAGAATAAATCAACTTGTAGGGTTTATGCGCTGCAGATATACTTTGGGTGAATTTTTTCTAAGGTAATTCTTTCTGTATCTACAATAACGATTCTGTTACTTTTTTGGTTGCAAATTTAATTAATTTTACCCGTCATCGGTCATACTAACTAATACCACTCAAGTAAAACCATTATGAACGTTGAAACAATGTTTGGTTTTATTAACAATAAACAAAAGTCAGCAACGTGGTTAAAGTTACAAGTGTAATATGATTTATTGAATTCTGAAATCCAGAGCTCACCAGATCAACAATCTGGCAACTACAAACTCAAAATTGAACACTCTTTTATAACAAGAACAAACAACACAACCTACTTTACTAGTTTTCCAAGGTAAATGACACGAAAACAAGTTCTCTTACACACCCAATTCAATAGGGAGTTTGGTACAAGAAGTTACTCATACAACCTGTCTTGCTTTAATATCTGCAAGTCGAAGAGTTACAGCTCTCTTATGAGCATCCAGCCCCTCAACCTCAGCCATGGTTGCCACATGAGGACCAAGTTTTGCGAGCCCTTCTTCTGTCAAAGACTGGATCGTTATATACTTCAAAAAAGAATCGAGAGACACCCCACTGTACATGCGTGCATATCCATAAGTAGGAAGAACATGGTTAGTGCCGCTAGCATAGTCTCCCACACTCTCGGGAGTCCATTGCCCTAAGAATACAGAGCCTGCAAAGTACAACAAAAGTGCAAACAATGAAGGTCTGTGGTGTGATAGTTCAACGCCCTTTTCAGGTTCTTTTTATAGATAAACAGATATAATCAGTCTATACAACTGAAGTTATGTCATGGTATCATTGGTTATTTGATATAGCAACGCCCACATAAGTTGTCTAATTTTAAGAGTGAAACTGTTGAATTTATATTTCATAGGGCAGGATACATACAATTTGTAAGCATAGAGGGGAGAAAGGTTACAAACATGAGGTGTCAACTTGGCATTTACCTGCATTTTCAATAAAGCTTTCCCACTTCTCAGCATCTTTAACATTAATGATCAGATGTTCCGGTGCATACAAGTTGGAAAATGTGACTGCCTGAAAATCGCAATGCCAGATTGAATTTAGAGATCGAACACTAGACGCATGTAATTTTATTTCTGTGATAGCACAATGACATTCAAGAAAAACTCAAAGAGAGACGCATGTAATTATTTCTTCCAGGGTCACTCTATTTATAAAGTTCTTTATACTTCATTATGCATATAGAACACTAAAAAGGGAAAACTAACCTCAACCATATCACGAGCAAACACAGTGAAGCTATGGCTAAGAGCTTTTGAAGCATACTCTCCTCTCGGGAGGCTGTTGCATTGTTTGGTGATTTCTTCATCAATTGCTCTGATATCTACACCATCACCTGCAATTACCAGAACCACCTGGCTGTCTGGGCCATGCTCTGCCTGAAAATGGAAAGTTTGGGTTTTGAGAATAATGTCACATCAACACCAATTTAAAATATATTTCATTAATTAGAGATCTGATACCAAGGAAGTGTTTGAACAAGTGATATGAAACAGAGTATATACCTAATATGAATCGAAGTCACCATGTGCAATTTCTAATGTTTGGATGAAGTGATTCAGATTATAATAGTTATTAAAAAATAAATGCTTTTACTTTAAATTTGTATATTAAGAACAGAAGGGGTTTTGGGAATAATGTTAAAGGCCCTCTTCATGGCAAAAGCTTTAGAGGCTAGAAGAATATAAATAAAGAAGTAAAAAGAGAAACTGCTTCTATTACAAAACTAATATTGCAACTCGAGTACATTCAACAAGAAACCTGAGAAAGCAGATCTGCAGCTATGTGAACAGGACTAGCGTATTTGTCAGCAATGACAAGCACTTCCGATGGTCCCGCAGGCATGTCAATAGAAACCATCGCCTCACTGTTCTGTCATAATATGAAAAAACAAAACATATAACACAACAGCATGTCAGCATGGACACAACTTTTTCGTGGACACCATTGTGTATTTCCTAAACATGAGATAATGTTAAGGAGGCATTCGTACTTGGAGAATCATTTTTGCAGCTGTGACATATTGATTTCCAGGACCGTATATCTTCTCAGCCTAAACTTATGAAGTTGGCAATTAAAACATAATTCCATATGAACTACTAGGATAAAAGTTTGAATATGCGATAATTAAAGTGGTACCTTGGGACACGATGCTGTTCCCCATGCCATTGCAGCAATGGCCTACAAGAACCAAAACATCAAATATAGATACTCAAAAGAAAAACGATAAAGATCAATTTCCAAAGACGAAAAACGTAAAACCTGAGCTCCACCAGCTTTAAGAATGTGGGTTACTCCAGCTTTCTTCGCACAGTATAGTACCTCCTACATGATGTCATATTGTTAGAACTTGTAAGTAAGGAAAGCATTTCATTTAAGTGTTCAGACGAAAGCATATACCTTGCAGATGCTACCGTCACTTGAAGGAGGAGTTGCGAGCACTATAGTTTTACACCCAGCAATCTGTGCTGGCTGGTGCACACAGTCGGCTAAAAAGTCAGCTAACACCAACTTACGTGGACATCATTAGAGGTGGCAAGATGCGCGAATAGGAGGTGTGGGTAAACGGGTCAGTACAGGTTAAGGTCGGGTTGTATCGTCCTGAAACACCTTTTGCCCATTTCTTACATTTTTAGTAATCAAATTAATACTTTATCTATGATTACAGAGACAAGAATACCAGTTTATGAAACTAATATCTGAATCTGTGTACAAAAACGATAAACGATACTTTCGGCATTAAAGAGGCTTTGGGCGACTTTAAGTCCGTACGACCCGTTCCTCTTTTAACTAAACTTTTTAATTGGAATGAAGAAAACACAACTCAAGTCGATCCGAGAAGTCAAACTGCCACCTCTTGGTATAATGATAAAGATAATATTCATTCTTACAATAGCAAGCATAAGAGCTGTTGAAGGTAGAACTGCAGTGCCTCCTGGAACATACAGACCAACGGAAGAAATGCTCCTCGCCACTCGTTTACATCTCACACCCTGAAAAGTGAAAACCCCATAAACAGATAATATTAATTCTGAAGATCAGGTAAAACAAAATTGGTACAATGTGCATAACTTACTTCCATATTCTCAACAACTTTTTCAACAGGCTTTTGTGAAGCATGAAATGCATAAATGTTACTGTACGCCACATCAAATGATTCACGAACGGCTTCATCAAGCTGAGATAATAGAGTTAGAGCTAAAATTTTGTAAGTATAAAATATATATTGCAAGTTAATTTGCAAAATAAAATAAAATGAAGAACACATATTATCAGCACTAGTTTTGTAGGCCAATAGATGGGTGTATATTCATATAAGTACCTCCGGGTCTGGAAGATCGTTGACATTTTCAATAACCTTTTCTAATTCAACTTTGTCGAATCGTAAAGTATAACTGCAAAATGATATGCAAAACATCAGTTGGGTACAACAAAATGAATACTGATGGTTCCATAAAAACAATTTTTACAGTCCATTAAATTTTGAAGATATATAAATGGAAGAGAATAGATAAAAGAAGCACCTACTCTATAACTGCAGCATCGCCTCTGTTACGAACATCATCAACAATGGGCTGGACCTGAGATTCAAAACAATTTTTAGTATCACCTATGTGTCCAAATACCAATACGATAATGAAACCATATATAAGCAGATTTAAAAGCCTAAAAGACATCTTACGAACTAAAAGTATAAAGCAACTCACCGTACTGAAAATGGACGAGAAATTTATTCGGGGCCGAGCTTTAAGATTATCAACCTCTGCCTGTGTAAGGTCAGATAACTTATATGATTTCATTGCACACACAACTGTTTTAGAAAGGGGCACTGCATCAAAACCAATGTGTTAACGTTTAAAGCTGATCCACATTGATGCTTATGTAGTAACATAAATCAGTTTTACCTGGTAAAAAACTTCTGCGACCGTTAAATAACAGTGTCCTGAAAATAAACAAAAGCAAAGAACCAGGATTTAGGTTATTCATAGTTTTATACAAGAATACAAATATACAATAGACACACACATATACGTAAGATGCGGAATCAGAAGGGCTTGAAAATTCATGTTTCATTTGAACAGCAACTGCAGATTAAAATTTGTCTATTTAATCACGCAAATGAATATGAACATCACTAATTATAACAAAAACGATGGAAACAAATAATATTCTGGGAACCCATTGGCTTAGAAACAACGGAAAGTGCATGAAGAATATGAGATTGAAACAATCATTGAGAAAACACGTATAGTAAGAGAAACCTGGATGCTAGAGCTCTGAAGGGGCCAACCGTTGATTGGCGTAAAGAACGAAAACAATGAGAATCAGGGCTCTGACTGAAAACCAGTTGACTATACGCTACAACTGACATTACTGCAATACAAAACGAAATATACTGATTCCTGATGATCGACCGAAACACAACGGTTTAAATATACTTAACGGTATGCAATTTGCATAGAAAAAATCCTTAGGTTAACTGCAAAGTGTACATTTCCTTGACTTTTATTGAATAACTATAGATTGAAGTATATAAATCATTTTATTAATTAATTAATTAAGCAGATACTAATACTAATAAATAGATGAATCGTAATATGGCTTCTGTGAAGGAGATTGCTTACGATTAGTTTGTGAAGTTTGAAGAAAGACAATAGAGATAGTCGATACAACGCGGTAGTCAGAAGGAGCGATGCCGGAGAAGGGCAAGCGAGCGACGACGGAAGACGGCGGAGCGCGGAGTGTTACGAATTTTGTGGCTTGACTCGTTTGTACAGTTGTACTGTCAAGTATCACATTCCTTATATTTTCAATATACCCCTACACTTTAGATGAAATCAACCGGCGTCTCCTTTTTAACAATTGAAACTCAATTATTTAAATTACTTGGATCAAATTGCCAGTTTTATAATTTATTTTTTATTTATAAATGCTCAAGACATTTGATAAATACACATAAGAGATTAATCATAAGAGATTAATAAGTTATTTGATTAATCTTTTATCACGGCAATATTTCTTTAAGGCAACTTAGTGAAAATTTTATCGTATACTTGACTGTTACAATAGTAATGACAATTGATAAGAATAACTGTCATTGTGTCATACGAGGTCTTATCGAAGATATATGAATTGTGGAACATAATGGATGTTATAGTTGAAATTTTAATGATCGTTATAAGTAAAAGTATATAGGTTTGCTATGTATATATAAGTTAATAGAAATATAAGGTTGTATATGAAGAAAAAATCATATTACTATTCGACTTGACATGATTATTTGTTTTTTTCAGAGCAATCAAAATTAATCTAAATGTCAAAATAGGAAAATAGTTCATGGATCAAACCAACTTAAAAAAATAATCTATATCTTGCAATTGAATAATTCAATTAGTTTCTAATAGTGATCACCGTTAGAATAAAATTATACATGTAATCTTTACATTTAGTCTAGTTATATTTAAACAATATTTAAAAAGTAATTTATGTACTATAATTACATTAATACTTAGTATGATTAAATTTACATGAAAAAGATGGAAATTATATTTTATCAAATATGAATTGGTTGGTAAAAATAAGCCAGTTAATCTATGTGTCTACTACCAATAAAAGAAACTTGGGGTACTAGAGCTGTAAAAGCAAAAAACTTAGCAAGTTATTTGCTCAATTTTGTAACTTGAGTAAACCCGACCGGACTCGACACAACCCATATATATAGATTTAAGAAAAAACGACCCGTTGCAAATCATAATTTTTAGGGCACGGAAACGAGAAAACGATACAAACGAAAAAGATGAGGAAATTCGATCCATGGGGAGTGTTTTTCAAGCGCGAGTTTGAAAGGAACTGGCCGTTCCTCGTTGGATTCGCCGTCACCGGCACTATCATCACCAAGTTTTCTCTCAGTCTCACCGGTAATATTATATGTACATATTATATTTGTCGATAATCAAACATATTTTAACGATATCTATCAATTAATTACGATTAATGTATCTATCGGTGTGTAATCGTATGCATTATTTATTAATTGTATCTGATTACCTGAGAAATGAATTGATTGCAGAGGAAGACCGCAAGAACTCTACTTTTGCTCAGAGGCACAAGAAGTAAGTCAACTTCCCCAATTTTTAGTGTTCAGATCTATTATAGTAGATGCTTCTTTTAAAAAATTAGGCTTTAATATCATTGATGATGTATTCAGAGTGCTACATTGATTTACCGTATAATAAATTAATGAACGGGATGTGATTAATTTAATTTTTTAATACTTAATGTGATCCTTGAAAACGTCTACTTTATAATGTGAAAGGATGAAAAATTTGTTAAAACAGTTACTAGATGTCAAAGTACTTTTAAGAAGGAAAGGTAACCTAGGAATATTAAATTATAGTCTTTCATACGGGTGTGGTAGGTGTAGGATTTATGTGAATTGTATTTTATTAGGGTTAATAATCATTGTATTGCGAATTGGCTATACTATGGCGTCAAAGTTGCCTCTTTTGACTCATTTCATAACTAGTGACATGACTGATATCTTGTATATCAAGATTCCAGCCTGCTTTCGGACTAGATATGTTTGTGCAGCTGTTATTTAGTGTGTAACTGCTTGTGCAAAAGTTGGCTGCTTTGACTCTTTTTGTAACTTTTTAATGGCTGGTATTTTAGTTGGAAGTAGAACAAGTTTAGTACGTAACCGCCTTAAGGGAATATGTTGGCATTATCTTGCTAGGATGTCACTTGTTTTTGTACATAATCAGATGGGATACGTAAATTTTAATGTAGCAAGTTGAATTATCCATGTCAGGCTCTGGTCATCTATATGATAAAGAAAATAAGCGAATGATATGGCTGCTTATTTACTCAAGTTATAGCAGCATGGAAACCACAAAAGTATAAATAGAGAGGCACTTAAAAAGACAGGGAAGAAGTTGTTGATTGAGATTGCTAGCTGTAGTATTATATGTAGATGGACAATTCTATTGGTAATATAGCAAGCAATGTGAGAATAAATTTTCAAAGTGTTATAAACATGCAACAACGTGTTAGGACTGTCTGCATCCTGATCAAAAACAATAAATAATCCTTTGCTTGAAATTGCTTTGAAACATGCAGTTATCTGTAACTAATAAAGGCTATTAAAAAGCCTATTTTGAGAACGTTGGCCCGGGTAGATCTTTAAGAGACCAAGTGTGCGGGCGCTTTCTATCATTGTTAGTATGTGTAAATGTGTAATCCTTGGTTTGACAAATTTAAATCACAAGAATTATGCTGATCAGTAATCATTTAGAATCGTTAACTTAAGTTGTGCTTGGAACACATAAAGTTGATTTACATAGTTCTTTTTCACCATAGTTGTCGTACAAGATTTGTTAAATATTTTCTATACCTAATTTTCGTACATACTTATTGGATAAAGCTATTAGTAAGTTATTAGGATACATCTTGGGTGACTTTTGATCCATTTGACCCGTTTTCTTTTTAGTTCATTTTTATTGTACCCTAAATGGGTCAAAATTGCCACCTTTAGCCTTGAACCTATACATTGTCTGTCCATGTGCCCATCCTTTCTAGCCTTTTGCACTAACCATATGTTATTCATTTCCTCAATTATGTACTGGGTAGTTGCTGTGTTGTTTGCTATTGCTTTTGTTCCCTTACGGACATCTGATCTATCCAGTTGTCCAACTTCTAACTTACACCTACTTTGTTTTTTTTTCAGCTGAAGTCTGGAATTACGTGTTCTATATGGGTTGGCATTCTAAAGACTCGCCGCCATATCTTTTGCTTTTTCTGCTGATTTTAATATGAACTAAGATGCTGTTTGAATGTCTGAATTCAAGCTTACGGTTGATTGAATTTTTATAAGGCTGTTATTTTTTTCTTATTAAATGCTTTTGTTGCATTGTTTTGAACTTGGTTACGAGATGCAGTACAAGTCAGCTGTTTTTGCACCTGTTAAATATGGGGACGGAATTAAATAATGAATTCAAGGTACATATCATGGATGTCAGAATTACGTTATAAGTTTTGTATGTCGAAAAACACTTAGCATTATAGGGGTGATCACCTCTAATGCTTGGGATCATAAAATGATAATGAATTTTAAAGTAAACGGCAGGGGTGTGCAAAGCTCTGTCTAAACCGTTGAAATGAGGAAACTGAGCTAAAACTGGACATGGACTGGTTTAGTTATGCACGCTCTCTGGTTCTCGGTCCATGGTTTAGTTAACCATATTTTAAACTTTTTGGTGCTGATCTGATTTCTCTCATCTACACAAGTGTATTTGATAAACTCCTTTGATTTCCATATAACGTTTTTATAATTAATCATTATTTGTGAAGTTACTTTCACATCTTCCATTACTTTCACATCTTCCATTGTGCACGTAAGAAACAATGTTATGCATGTTCTCTTTTACCCGGCTATATAAATGTGATTCTCTTCGTAGGATTAATATGGCATATGATGTATTCTTCATAGTATACAAGTGGTTACATACATTTATGTTAGTTTTTATAACCAAATTTTCTCTCTTTCGAATTTGAAATTGATTTTCAACATCCTCTCTCTCTTTAGTCTTCCCTCATAGTTACAGAAATTAAAACCCTATCAAGATCAACAGTAAGTTTACAACTCTTACTCGATATTTGGTCCTCTTTCAAATGTGCTCAGGTAGTTCTCTTTCTGTTGCAATCTGAATCCTTTAGTTGCGTAATTAGTTTCTTCATGTTAGTGTATGATTGATCGTTTGTGTACACGAATCCAAAACATAATTACTAACCATATTATGGATAACTAAGCACTGTTGACTTTGAGTCCAATCACGTGACATTAAAAGTTGGGTCAAGTGCGCCAAAATACAATTAAGTAAGGTCTAACATTCGTAATAAGTACTCAATTACTCGGACGTACATTGCGTGTAAGAAACTTGTTATTTGTGCTATCACATGTAATTTATGGTATTTTTACCTCATGTCATCTGTATAAGGTGTCACGTAACATCCTTAGAGCACAGGGAGTGGTGCTCAACGTGCGCGTTCCTGGGCAGGAACGCCGTTCCCCCACTCCCGGGCAGCGTTCCGGCCACAGCGTCCCCCCCCCCCCCCCGGACGTTGTGTTCCGGATTTCAAACCTTTTTTTTTCAAACATCAAGTTCAGGTTAAAAAAAAAAAAAATTAAAAATAACGGATATATAGCTGCTTTTTCAAATTTTTTTTTTTTTTTTAAAACCCTATTTTCTATCTATAAATACAACACTTTCAGCACAATTTTAAACACACCAAAACATTTTTTCTCATCTACACACTCAAACACTCAAAAACTCTACCATTCTATATAATTCATCACTTTCTCATCTACAACACCCTCAATTATTCAAAAACACACACCATTCTATATAATTCATCACCATGTCAAACAACCAAAACAACCAAACCCATCCATTCAACCTACAATCTCAATGGAACCCTTTTCAATATACAACACCAAACCAGCAATTCGACATATCCAATTTCGGCACTTCATATACACCCACTTTTCCCACTCCGTTTCAATCATCATCCTCTCATACTACTCAATACTCATCCGAACAATTTCAAGCCTTTCTATTGTGGCAACAACAACAATACACACCCTTCACCCAACAAGAACAACAATCGGTTAAAGACGAGGTTCCGACGCCCACATCCCGTAGAAGTAGAAATAAAAAAGGAAAACAAGTGGCGGAGGAATCATCACAACCAAGGCCAAAAAAGGTTTACAACAATGTGTCCGGTTGGGAACCCGCGGACGAGCTTCGGTTGGCCCAAAGTTGGGTTGCCATTTCCGAAGATTCAAACTGAAAAAACGCGCAAACGGGCGACTCTTTTTGGTATTTAGTTATCAGCGAGTACCACGGCCGCAACCCTCTCTTTACCCGCACTAAAGACGCGTTGACATCAAAATGGAAGAAACTCAACGCGGATTGTCAAAGGTGGGGAGGCATATGGAACCGGCTCAGCTCGCAACGAAGAAGCGGCGAAGATGACGACAACTTTTGGATTCGGGTGGAGGCGCAATTTAAGAATGAAACGCTCAAAACTTTTAGAAGTTTTCAAGCGTGGAACTTCTTAAAGGACCGCCAAAAGTGGTTAACTCCCGATCTCATTGTAGTCGGACGGCGAAACGTTCCAAAACGTCGCGAGACGGTTCACCTGGACGACTTGGACGACGAACCGGAGGACAACCCGAACGCCACGCTATTCGGTAGTGATGCATTCCAACGTCCACGGGGAAAAGCTAGGAAAGCAAAATCCCAAAAGACGGCATCCGGTTCCAACTCTTCTACTCCCACTTCATTTGACGAGTCTCTCGCCGGCACCTTTGAAGACATTCGTTCTAACAAACAAGCCTACTATAGGAATAATGATTTGGAAACACAACTTCGAATCTTGGCTATGTCGACGGACGGATGGTCGGGACGAGACAAACAAATAATAGAAAAACAAAAGGCGAAGATTCGGGCAAAGTTGGATTTCGAGGAACCGGCGGACGAGGCACCGGAGGACACGGATTCTGACTAGTTCTTTATTTTATTTCTAGTACTTGTTCTTTATTTTAATTTTTAGGACTTGTAATCGTTATTTAAGTTTTTAGGAGTTGTAATTGTTATTTAAATTTTTAGGATTTGTAATCGTAATTTAAATTTTTAGAACTTGTAATTTTATTTTTTAATGAAGTTAATAATTTATTTAAATTAATTTGTTATTTATATGTATTTATTACATTATTTGAATTTTCTGACAAATAAAAAAATCAAAAAGAAATTCCTGAACACTGTTCCCACTCCTACCTTTTTTAGCAACAGTGTTCCCGGTAAACACTGTTGCTGAACACTGTGACACAAGGGTCACGGCTCCTTGTGCTCTTATAGTTAAAGACTCAATTCCAATCACCTTTTATACGTTTATTATATACATTTTCTATACATTTTATTTAAAGCCCCAATATTTATTATATTTATTTTCAAAGCTATTTAACCTTTAGCGAATTTGTTGATTTTCAATTTTCATTCAAGCAAGGTATCCATAGACACTTTAACTATATGTAATGTTTAAGAATGTTTGTTCGGTTAATTTGGTTTAAGCTCAATAAAATAGATAAGACCAATTGGTTTTCGGTTTTAGAAAATTAAAACTAAACCATGCAAAAAAAATAAAAAATCAAACTGAACTGGACCAAATTACTATTTAGTTTGTTCGGTTTTTACAGTTAGGTTTATGATGTAATATATTAATAAAGACATTCGAACAAAATCATAAAACATGAGTACCAAACAAAGGTAATTGTCACGCCACTTAAGTTCTTGACAGAGATTTTATAAAGTTGTAAGGCAAAACTAACGTATAGTTGAGACTTTGGTGATACATTTTTTAAAAATAAATAATGGTATCATGTATACATACAATTGAGGGAGTAAGTTAATAAATGCGTGCATATTAAAATAACAAATCAAAATATATTACTATTTGAGTTATATGGACTATTCAGTTTTTACAATTGTAATAAAAATTAATCAAAAAATCAAAATAATTATTCGATTTTGAACCAAATCGATCCAAAAAATCAAATATTCAAATCAAATAGTTCTATCTAATAATTCGATTAGATAATTCAGTTACATTCAAAGTAAGCACTCCTAGTTTTCAATTTTCAAAGAGAGTCATTGGTGATGGGGCCTGAAAGCTTTGATTGAATGAATGTAACGTGTTCGCAATTTTTTATATAAAAAATCAAGTGGGATCAAAGTGAACAAATATAATTTACAAAATACTAAAGGTGTAAATGAGTATAAGTTTAGGGACTAAAAACGTAACACACTCACTTATTTACCGTGGTTTTGAGAACAGACCCTTCAGTTTAGTGATTTCTTCGGCATCTGATCAAGCATTTTCAAGGTACGTGATTCAATTTCTTCCTTTTTAATGTGTAGTTTTTTTTATCTTCTAATCGACATATAAAGATATGTTCTTCCAGATCCAAGTCAATTACTGTTGTAAAGATCTGGATCGGGTTTGATCCGTTTTTAAACATACACTTGCTTTGTAATCGAATTTGTTAACACCTGCAAATTCCAGATGTAATTAGTTCACAAATCTGCAAGTTTAATTTCTAGATCTGTAAAATTTGGTCTCTATATGCGTATGAAAGAGTGCGTGTTACCTTGTTAATGTAGAAAATGAAATACGGATAGATCGCATAGCGGAGTGGATATCGCGTTAGACTCCGAATCTAAAGGTCGTGGGTTCGAATCCCACTGTGATCATATCCCTTCCTTTTGAAGGGTTTGGTTTTCATTTTATTAGTGTTATTTTTGGTGGATCCTCGGAGGTGTTTAGGGTTTTTTATTTTATTTTATTAAAGCTGTACCTAAATAATTTGCATAGTTCCTGAGAAACATACAATGAATGTAAGTTACATATTAGGATCATTGGACATTGTTGATTTTATGAAACCTGGCATAATGGTGATGTGATGATGTGGTTTTTGAATTTTGACCTCTTTCTTTTTGTGTTGTTGCAGATGATAACTGATAATGACTTGGGGTTCATTGCCAACTTCCTTGGGATATTCATATTCGCTCTCGTAATTGCTTATCATTATGTGTTGGCTGACCCCAAGTATGAAGGGAATTAGACGATCTTTTTAGCGCAATGGAATATTAAATGTAGTTGTAGAGTTATTAGAAGCTCATGAAATGTACTGTATATGACGTTGTCAAATTGGAAAGCAGTTGAGTTTATGACATTCAAGTTTTGGTATTTCTAATTCTGACATGATAGAACTTGCATTTGTGCTTCCAAAGAAACATGGGTTTTCCACTCAGACCGGCTTTTTTTGCATTATACGTTGTTTGATGATGATGATATCTCACGACAGCGGTTAAACCATTTGGTTGTTATTCATTCGATTAGCCTTGTGTTTTATCTCAAATGGAATACAAATAGTAGCTAAAATGGAGGCAGTATAACCATATTTAAAGTTTATCTTAAGTCTTTTTTCAACGCATACAACCTATAAAATTGTTATATTTAAAAGATCTGGTGATGCTGTTTATAATTAACACAACAATATCTAACAAATGCTTTCTAAAAGTGGACAAAAACATGTTTCCATGTCCACCCAACCTGACCCAAACCGTTTTGATTACTAAAGATGACTTCGATTTAACCATAATCAAACGTATCTGTCCTGCCCATGTTGCCACATAGTTCTAATACTGCTATTCAACCAGTAATACTAGTCTCAAGATAAAATGGTTGTTTATACCCCAGTAGCGACACATAAAAAATTATACCAGACGCCGAACCATTAAGTTGCTTACGAAACCAATTTGTAAAAGAATATATCAAAACCGTAACCAGAATAGCCAAAAATAGTGGTATTTAAGAACAACTTCTATTGTACAATTGAGAGATCATAAACCGGTGATATAAACTCCTAGAATGAAAACGATACATACCCATAGAAGTAATGCACCCACCCCAGCAATCTTTACGTACTCCCTATTTATACTTAAGCTAGTACAAGCATACGGCTCAGAATTAGATGATGTACTGTCGAGATGATGATCTGCAATATCAATCATTGCCCTTTCCCCAACTGTTGCCACATCATTTGCACATGTAGGGCAAGAACACTTGCCACCAAGAAAATCTGGCAATTCTTCAAAGTATCTGAAAAGAACCTCTTGGTAGTCATCCCCTACAATCATCAACTTCCGCTGGGTCCTAGGCTTCAAAACCTAAACGATTAACAATGATTAAAATAAAGTAATATTAACAGGATGACTTTGTTACAGTTTTGAGTCAATTAAATAATACTTGCTTCTTCAACCTAGTAAAAATTGCAACATTCCTTTATTGGAAATTCTAATTCTGATGTCAAAGAGTAATATATTGCACATCGTCTTTGTGATAAATACATCAACGTTAATCCATTTGGTTACACAAGATCCCTTAAAAGGGTAAACGGTAAACGGATGAGGTTTTCCCTCTTCAGGTACACAAGATTCCTTATTATCACATTATTCTGATTCTGATGTCAAAGAGTAATACACTGCATTCATTATCAAGGTTCTCTGAATCTTCTACACAGGTGAAGCATTTTTTTTATAACGTTGGTGATTTCTAATTTACATGGGACAGGTGAAGTATTAGATATGTAACTACATTCAAATGGGTTAAGTTAAATACACATTACCTCCTTTTTCATACTATTCAAAGATTTAGATTCTCATTGCAAATATAATCAATGCATTTATGTAGAAAGTTCTTACTAAATGGACAGAAGTGTTTGCTGGGCAACCTGACCCCACCCATACTAAAATTGACTCATTTCACGAGCCCACATTGCCACCTCTAAAAAGAAGTGATGATGTGGAAAAAGCACTAAAGAAGTAAAGAGAACAGGCTTACTTGGAATAGAGTTTGAGTTATCATTCGCGCAACAGAGGGGAGTCGTACAACGAGTAAACACCCAAGCCGGTTTGGGTAATGATCTTGAAGAAGTATAGCACATGATCTGAACGTTTTTACAGGGAATCCAAAGGGCGATAATCCCTCACAGTCCATCAAAACAGTAATCTGAGGATGTTCGGCATCAAGCAAGTTTAAAACTCCATATTCCACCTGGGAGACTGAAATATAACAATATGGTTTCATAAATCTCATTAGCACCAAAACTGTTGGAATTAGAAGAAAAAGAATGATGAAATAGAACAAATCCACTGAAGTGCAATAACCATACACATCTAATCATGCCAGAGCCTACACAAATCATATCCCATTGGCTAAAAGGCCTAAACTTTGTCTGTTCCACAAAAACTTCTTTATCAATTCCAGGAATTTTATAAATAATTAAGGTACAAAATCTGATTACAAAAACTACACTTCTATAAGATTGTCTAACTTTCTTTACTAAAGCAATTAAGTAGGTCTTTTTGGATTTGAATATAAAAAGGCTTCGAATGACCTCCAACCCATTTGACATGTTTCCTTTTTAATTAAATCGATTGGTGTAACCCATTTGATCCATTAAAAAAGAAATAACCGAAATCAACCCATCTATAGGTAAATGGGTCGCAATTATCACATCCAGCAAGTACTTTTCATACTCCAAGCCATTTGACAGAGTTATGAGAAAGAATTACATACCAACTGCTCTAACAAACTGTGTTTGACCCCTTGAAGCCAAATCAGAGCCTGCAATTCCAACACGAATAAAAAGGCAAGGTCGTTGCATCACGTCAGATCCATGCCAAAAGACCAAATTGACCCAAGACTCCAGTTCTTGTGGTGAAAGAAGAGTGTATTTCTGCCTCCAGCGAATGGTCTTCTTAACTGATGATAAAAACCTAGCAAAGTCACCTTCAGAGACAGCATAGAATCTACGAAGCTCATCCTCATTCATCCTGGAACTATCATCCAATATATATCAAAAATCATCCGCAATGTATCGATCATAGTCATCCTACACATTCTTTTATATAATGTTTTAAATACATAGATCCAAAGTACGTTATGATTCTTCAATACCAAGCATATGCCACATAATGGACCAAAAACAGCAGTATAGTACTCATATATTCCAATAAAGTGATGGTACCTGTCTGGGATAGTAATACCCTGCTTATCAAGCTCATCATAGAGTTTCACCATCCAATCTTCCATGCCAACACTTCTTGGAACCTTGTTGACAGGCCTGCATGACCCAAAGATTTGAAGTATGTATAAGTACAAAGGTTGAGAGAATAAGCAGCTAGAATATAGTCACAGTAGCACAAGTCAAGCCCATATTAGTGACAGCAGAGAGACAATTAGTAAAACTAATCAATCATGATACAAGGTTTGCCTGTATTTGAAGTTCAGCCGAACTTCATTCCAGTATATATATTACAGACAACCAAATATTATTTTGGCAAACATCATACTAACTTACATAATCAACCTGCATCTCAATCTACTACCAATTACTAATCTTATGCATCTTTTAGCAACTGCAATCTTAAAACAGGAAATAATTGAATACCTTGTGTTTTGGGTGACCAATCGAGATGATAGTTCTGCGAGCTCAGCACTCGAACCACTGAGTGTTCCTTTTGAGGAACTTGATTCATCAAATATTCCTGTTGCCACTGTGAGGAGCATCAAAGGCCTTGACAACGCCTAACAAAAGAGACAAGAGTATCAACTACCATGAAGAATGTAGCAATTATTGAATGAGACCGCAAGGTAAATATGTAAAACAAACCTGCATTCCTTTAACCAAACCAGTGAAAGGAGCCCATTTTTGGATCCATTTAAATGGCGGACAACATAAAACTTGAAGTGCCTGAATCCCACGCCAAATAACCGGACAATGGGCCGAAGAGAACCTTCTAACAATCTCAAGTGCTGCAGTTGTCAAAAGAAAGACTCCTATATCGCCAGCACCACCTGTAGCCACCAAGCTGACTTTCATTGAAGTAACACATTTGAGCGTCTTCTTTGATGATTTGTTTGCAAGTGGGCCTAGTAAACGACTTTTGTGGATATTTTGAGTAGCACTAATTCTAAGCTCCAACTTCTTATTTGATTGGAAAATACGTAACGTCTCCCCCATCACATCAAATCACATCCTTTGTCAGCTGAGCAACTGCATAGACTGAACATAACAAAAGTGATACAAAGTAAAACATTTGCACAAGTTCCCATCATCTTTAAATCAAACACCAAACAGTGAATTATATTTTGCCCTGGACAAGATGACTACATGTTCACACGATCATTAACGAAAATCAATTAACATATGTTACATCTTACAATAATTTACAGTATGAGCAATGTATTACCCAAATAGAATCCTAGTAGTCATCTTAATTCAATACGATAATCTTATGGCATTCAAGTAAATGATGCCAAATTAAAATGTAAGTTCTTCATATCATAATACAAAAATTTCCTTTTAGCTAATAATAACCATCTCCATCCTATATTCGCATTCCAACAAATATTCACTCAATATTCTACATACAACCTAAAAATAAAAAATTCACTTCGTTAATCATATTTCACCAATGAAATGCATAATTTGACCTTTTTATTAATTAATCTAATCTATTTTGTTTCTTGTGTATACATCACAATTGAAACATTAACAACACACTTATTTTGGAATAATTTCCATATATCATCGAATTTTAGGAATTATGAAACGTACAAGATGATGATAAATGATATCCATAGAATCGATTGCGCTTTGAAGCAATTGAATAATGAAAAAGTATACATATAGACAAACGAATATGTATATGTATAACTATTAAAAATTACTCGACTAAACGTGACGTAATTCGTAAGAAACCGCGCTTTGTTACCTCGGACGCTAATTTTATTCAATGGCTGTGAAAGGTATCGCTTATTCGTACGTGAATTTTGACTTATTTTGAGCCAACCTGGTCGATGTCAATCTATATTTTGGGATCCGACCCGCTTAGACCAGTTTGTCTACCTTTTTCTAGTTCTGTTTTAAAATTCTAACCATTACTCCGTACGTAGTAAAAAAAATGTATAGGTAATCGGAGAAGGAAAATAATTAAATAAATAACTAGTAAATTACCGCGCAATGCAGCGGAAACAAATGATAAAAGCGTAATAATGGTAGATATTGATAGTCGCTGGTAGTGGTCAAATAATGATAAAATTGTTTTAACAATTGTTCAATTATAATGGATATATATCTATTTATTTAATGTTTTATTAGTTTCCATATATATTAAGTCAACCATAAGGATATAATAGACATTTCGCATTTTTAAAAGTTTATACTTTCAAAGAAAATGAGCAAACTCTTTAGAAGGAAGTATAGATGTAGGTAAAAGTGTAAAACTGTTTAATAATAACGTTGAATACAAAAGAGTGAAAGACACTAGAGTTTTTTTTTAAAGGTGAGATTTACACACTAACAAGTTTTGTTAAGTGTATAAAATTAAAAATTAAAAATAATATATAAAACCTATAAATATAATTATTTAATGTAAAAAATTATAAACAAAAAATTTTTAAAAATAAAATGCGTAAGTACACGCAAATAATAAATTATTTAAATCTATTTAATATTACTCATATAAATTAGTATTATAGGTTTATATAAAACAAGGTATGGATATCAAACTCTATCATCTGTAATCTGGATTAATATTGACATGATTTATATGCAAATGTACTTTGTTAGTTACGTGACATTATATATGCACATGGATAGATTATGACACGTGAATGCACGTTTAGCATCTATTAATATACATGATATACTTGATACATGATGTAGTATGATATGTCTATTTTTTTCTTAAGAACTCAAATAGTGAATCTAATCTAATAAAAGTACCAAGTGTCTTGGCAGTGTCACAATTAAGTGTGAGGATAAGTTATGACGTTTTTGGTTTGAAACCAACCATATAATCGGTTTAATATAAAAACGATGATGTACATTGTAGCTTCTTCCAATTTCTCTTAGGCTACATACACTGAGGAATGTTCATGAAAGTTTAATTTCTCCAAACATACAAGAGATCTAAATTATAGTTGTAGCATATGTAAACGTTTGAAATGTTTTTAAGAGTGATTCATTGGTTATCTTCATCTTTTATTAAAGATAAGTGGTTTTTGTCCAAAAAAGTATTTCATACATCGAAACTTAGATGTAGTAATCTTATACTTTTTCTATATATTGTTATTATATTACCCCTTCATCAATACGTAGTAATCAACTTCTATACTCTCGATTTGGAGAAATTATAGTTTGTTTAGTTACGAAAAATTACTTCAACTTTCTAAAAATATTTATAAAAAAAATTAATTTATGATTTTTTACATTTCTTATTTTGAAAAATAAAAACTTCATTTTTTACATATAAACGTGTTCTCTGAATTGTCAATAACTTTAAACGACATGAAACTCTTAAATAAAAATATAAATAAAAAAATATAGCTTTTTTCATAACTAAATGCTCGCTATTTTTCCTTTTCCTCTGTAGACATATAACGAAACAACAAAATTGGTATGATTCGATTAAGTAACCATATTAATGTAAGATGGCATCAAATTTCTAGCTTCATAAATTTCTGTTTCTTGTAAATACTATTATATTCTATACTCTAGAAGGTCACTTGTTCATATCCTACACCTGCTTAAAGAGTTCTACGTATATTTTATCATTAAACGGAACATTTTTAATTTGCATCCACAATCCATAGTAAACAAACTAAGCATTAGTGATACGTGGTCACTCTACCAATTAACTCCACCTAGCTGTGAACACCATCAGTTCACATTGAATTTCTAAGCGCTCGCCAATTATTTTAGGTTCAATAATTGAATTTTAAATCTATAATATTAAATTAAAGTTAACAATTAATTGATGTGTCTGGTGTCCCCATTTTGTTTACTAACATTCGGCTTTAAAAAAGAAAGAAAAAAGCACCGTCTAACCAACCTGCACATTTTTTTCCTTGATATCCATTAACTTAATACGGTGGTGGTCCATATTTGTAGACCTATGGGTAATAAGCCGAAGGTCTATACGTTTATCATAATTTTCTTTAATTGTAATTTTGAATATTGCACATGTATAACTTCACTATACCTTAATGTCGTTCTGATCTTGTACGTACAGTTAGTTCGAACAATAAACAAAAAGGTTCAATTAGTGAATGATTTTAGGAAGAAAATTATCCATTACTTTAAATCACATCTACCTCCATCTTTGTTAGATATTTAAAAAGAGTTCCATGTATGCATTTTCGTATGATCTTTAAAGAAATGGATGACGTTAAGGGCTTCCGCAATGGAATGAGGTATAAGGTGCAATGTAAAATAAGAGATTAAGTGGCATAAGTTTAATAGCATTTTAAGATCTCCACCTGTATCAACGTTAAATGTGCGTTCGTTTATGTACTCACCCTCATTTAACTTACGTATGTGGACCCGTAGCATCTTCACATTTAGTGTTGTGTTTTCTGAAATATTTTAAAAATTTAAAATCATATGACAATACACAAAGTGTACTGTTTTGTGAATGAGAAAAATCATTTTTAATAGAGAGGTTGCGAGTTATAAATTCGTTTGTTGAGTCTATTTGATTTTTTTTTTTTGGTTTTTTTTTTTTTTTGTATTTTGATACTAAGCATTATGTACGTTACATTGTAATCCTAAAACTTGATTAAAAATTTCAATTACTCGTCCCAACCTTGATTAAACGCTTTCATCTCATCACAACCATTCCATCCATAATTAGCATGTCCCGTAACTACTAAAGGTTCAAAAATTATGTTTTTTCCGAAATTTCTCATCTATAGTTATTTATATCTTAAAAAATATATCTCAAATACATTATATTATATAGTATAGTATAAATAAATAGAGGTTTAAGTTAAAATTAATTGTTATATGTTAATTAGTTTATGGTTTAAAAATGCTTATATTAATGATAATTAAATGTCATATATTAATTAGTTTATAGTTTAATAATGATTTGTATTAATGATAATTTAATAAATGAAGGGGCATGTTAGTTATTTCTATAAATTTTTAAAAAGGCCCTCAGTAATTATAAGGGTAAAATAGTAAAATCTATTTTAAAAAAAACATTGAAATGTATTATATAATAGTATAGATAGATGACAGTCTAATAAATTTTATAAAGTAATAAATTGTAAGTGTATTATATAATAGTGTAAAATACTGATATGACAGTGACTTAACATTGTATTGAATTCTCAAAAATTAGTACTTTAATAGAAAATGATTGATACACCTAAATACCTAACTATAGTTTAGGTCTACATTTTAGGTGTTATTTTAGATTTATATTTTGAACATATATAGCAGTTTTTCTATTCGTCTTTATTGATGAATTACTTCTATATTATCAGGTAAAAGAAATTGCTCAACAATAAAAGTTATCAATTTGACAGTCAAAAACATCATTGATTCAATGGAATGTAACTATTTAAGTGATCATCAATAAATCTAATAATATTAAGATTTATTATTTATAAAACTGAACTATTTAAAAAGAATTTCAACTTCATCGGTCTTTAATTCAAATACTATTCGACATGTAATTAAACTTTTAATTCTATCAAATTTCACGAATCAAATACATCTTAACTATATCAGATAATATAAAATTTAACTCAACTCAAATACATTTTACCCGCACTCTTGTTGACTTGTTTAAACTCAACCATCTATCCATCTATAAAAACTATCAACAAAATAATAAACCTTCAGTTGTAATTTAACGCAACTAAAATAGTTTTGCTTAGTCAAAAACAATAGGTTTCATATCTATTTTGGTACAAATAATATCATTAATTTTCGGTAACCTTGTACCCTTGTGAACCTACTTTACAAAATCATTTAAGAACTATATAAATATGATATAGAAAAATAGAAATACATGAAATGTTTATCAAACAATTTGCATGTAATTTATGTTGTGAACTATCATATCTTTTTTATTCGCAAACGGCGCATTTTTCTATTTATAATAGTTGAAATATGTTGAAATAAGTGTAGAGAGAAACACATTTTTGACTCCAAATATCCTCAAAAGCAATAAATATATTACAGACTGCCTCATACTCTGCCACGTGGCACAAACTCATTGAACGAGACAAACACGTTACACGTCACACCATATCAAATCAATCCTCGTCACACAGTGCCTAATAGTACTGTTCAATAATCAGGTGTAACTGTCTAAACGGAAACGACGCTACACATGAAATCTAAAACCGTTGATTATAAAACAAACAACTCTAAATCCAGACAACAACGACGAGATCATCAGTGACAAAAATCCAGCGAATCCCAACGCCACGGCGATATCCGATTGGATACAAAACGCATTATTATCCGTACACGTCACAATCCCTCTCAGCTGCCTCGCCGTTTCCGTCCCCGCTGATCCCGCCGACAGCAACAAGTACGCAAAAGCCTACAGTAAACGACGGCGTTTTGGTTGATTCAGTAAACATTCTTTGAAAAATAAAAAAAATTAGCGCCATAAATGGCCGTGAACGTTTTGAGTGTTTAACCAAGATTAAGAAAAAAACAAAACATGAATTAATTAAAAATAATGTATCGATCATTAATTAGTGATGAGGAGAACCTGATCGTGACAGAAATCGAACCAGACTTGACAGAATTCGGGGAAGATTGTTGAACCTCGAGAAATCTCCCAAGCAGTAGCAAACATTTCGAATAATGAATATAAAGCGACTATTGCATTTGCCGCTACAACGAATCTGTAGAGTTTTGTTCGTGCTATTAACAATTTAATCTTTTAGGTAAATAAATTGCTCAAAATAACGACATATTTTACCTGTTTTAACGAATCACATATAATATCGAACAGTAACCTAAAATACGTTGTTAAGTAGTGAAATGAAATCTTATTGTTTTAACTAATAAATTCATTATACGAAATTATTCTATCCTATTTACCTTTTTAATTAGTCAAATGTTTATTTTTTCAACAAATTAAATTACGAGATGTGAAGTTTACCGGAAGGCAGTGAAGTCGTACCAACGAGGTGAACCGGACTTAGTAGCCAACATGAAGACGAGAGCAGAGAGCGAAAAGCAAAAGGCAAGAAGACGAAAGACGAAAATCAAGTAATTAAAACGACGTAGTTTGCTTTCGGAAACAGTGGAATGAAAATGAGGCGTATCGTGTGGGTGTGTTTGGTGGATCCGTGGTCGTGGAGACGGACTCTCAACACACCCGTTACGGACCATTTTTAGCAACGAAATGTTGAGTACAAATGAAGGGAGAATGATTTATAAATTCTATGAAATGGAGATTATAATTTAGTCACGGGGAAAGGTAAGGCATGATTTCCATGGGGAACATAAAAAAATAGTACATGATGGAGAAAGAAAGAAAGCTGAGAGTGTGAATTGGAGCGTGAAGTCTGTGAAGAAAAGGAAGGAAAGAGAGGGTGCTGATTAGTAATTTGGTATGGGAGTTGTTTTCTTTATTCTTTTTCATCTTCTTTTCGTACATGCTTCTCTTCTTTTCTGGGGTTTTTTAATTAATATATTATAAATATATTATAATTATAATATATTACTCCGTATTACCTTAATCGATATGAATTCATGTCACCTATATATTCTAGTTAACTCAATCAACACATATAGTTACATAAATAATAGTTACAGTGTGTTAGATTATCTATTTTTAATCGTGTGATTGACTTGTATAAACTATCTCTGATGTTAGTATTACAAGTATTTTTTTACATTAAAATAATACAAAAATGAAAAAATATATATTTAATGTTAACACTAAATCTTGTGCTATTTTAGTGCAATAACTATACTTGTTTGATTTGAGTTAGGCAATATTTACTTTTAATTACTAATGTACGTAATGTAACAAAGTAGTTTGTGTTACTATATTGATAAAGTTGATTTTTATCGTTTCAAATTGCAATAACCGACTAAGCATTTATGTATCATGTCATATAAACATTTTTTTTTCTGAAATATAATTTGACACGTAAAAATCACATCATTTAATAACAAAAAATAAAATACTTCTCAGTCTTTTTCAAACACCTACAACCTTTCACATCTTTAATATAATCTCATCATTATCATACGGCAATCAAAAAGCAAATTAATGGTTGTTCTATTAATGAAGTTGATGATGAGTAAATAACACCATCAACTTCAAAATAGGTAACTTAACGGTGAGACATAATATTTGCCCTAATCATCATATTTTAGTTTGAGTGCACTTTGTACAGAAATTCACTATTTTACCTCACTAAAATATTATATTTCGTATTGAAATTAAGATCGTTGAGAAGATTAAAAAGTGATTAGAATACCCGTCTATGAATATGAAGTTTAGATAAGAAGAACATAAAAACTTCATCTAATATGTGTGTTATATTAAGTGATCTCATATATTGTTTAGGTCATCTCCAACCATACATCTATTTTATCTTTAAATATAGAGGAACTAGAGAATTTTTTTAGCATATTTCTTCTTTGAAAAAAGTTCATCTCCAACTTAATTTATAATTAACTATCACTTTATTTAATTCTATTATATCTATTAAATAATAAATAGTTCATTGTAAATATCATTTATAATTGAAAACATATTTATAATATTTAATAAATTTGAAAGTATTAAATACATATAACAAATATATTTAAAATTGTGTAACAAACATATTATTTCATGTTTTTAATTTAATAATATTAATTAGTTAGTTCTTAACAATAACAATAACAATAATAAATAATAATAATAATAATAATAAATAGTAAATAGTAGATAGTAATAGTAAATATTAGTTATAAGAAAACGTACAAAACGTTTAATATATTTATATTTATTAAGTATAATTTAAAATTTTTAAATGATTAATGGTGTTCCTCTGGAAAAAATTTAACTTCTTCTAATTCTATGTCGGAGTCCATCTCTTTTTCTCTTTATACATCAGAAAAGGTTCAACCAGTTAAAGAGAGCTCATGGCTAGCATTACGAGCCTACATCATCAAGTTAAAATGGCGAGACATAATTTGGGCCCACTTTACTCAGAACTTATAATTATTGTTTGTAAATTAATGGCTAGACGTAATTTGCAAGTTAAAATGGGGATCATCTTCAATATCATCTCATCGTTAATTTAGAAATTGGGATTTGCTTTTTTTGGTTCAGTTGTTCTACCACTGTTCTTCAAGTCACACTTTGGTCAACCCATACCCAATACAGATGAGTTTTTTGTCTCTGATTTCTTTTTAAAGAATGGGTTCTTCAAGTTCATCATCTTATATGTCTCATGTTTATAATGTTTCTGCAGCTGTTTGTTCATGGCAAATTGTGTTTTGTGATGAAAATCAAGAAAATGTGATTGGTCTAATTGCTAATAATTTGTGTCTGGTTGATTCAATTCCTGATAATGCAATTGGGAAACATCAAAGCTTCGATCTTTAGATCTAAGTAACAATAAAATCACTAATTTGCCTTCTGATTTTCAGGGTTTTTGATTTGGCGATGCGGTCGGATAGTTAAGATTCGTAATCGAACGGTTGGGCGGCATCTATGGCGGAGATATTGAAGGTATGGCGGAGGGTTAGGGTTTTGGTGGTTCGGAGATGAGACGGCGGCGGAGGATGTGAGAGAGGGTGGCGAGTGTGGTGGCGGTGAAGGTTGTAGTAGTGGTGGTCGGAGACGGTGGTGGTGGCGTTGAATGTCGCCGGAGAAATGGAAAGCATTTTCCGATGGAAGAGATGGAGATGGAAGTTACCTGCCATCACGATGATTTATTTATTTTCGTCTAGGTGTGCAAAAACTTCTTCTTTAATGAAGTTTAGGTCCTATTTCGCACGTATCCGAAGCTCTCTTTAAGTTTTTAAATAAAAAATTCAAATAAAAATAAAAATCTATTTTTGAACAAACGTACCCTTAAAAATAAAAATAAGCAAACTATAACGATATCAATATTAAAAATAAATAAATAAAACTAATCGCTAATCATTTACTTATTTTGAATTGTACTTGTACATGAAATAAGTTGTAGGATAACTTAAAAGAAAAAAAAAGATATTAATATAAATAATATCATTCACTTATCATCTATATATCGTTTATCAATTTTAGATCATTTATAAATGTAAAATATGTTGTAAGATTGTATTAAACAATATAGATATATATATAATATAAATAAAAAATTATTTATAATTAATATATCATTTATCTAATTTACGTTGTATATATATGATAAGTAGATTATACAACTGTATTAAAAAAACAATTAAAAAATATAAATAAAATCCCTTATAATTAATATGTTATTTATTATATTGAATCATATATACATTTGTGAAATATGTCGTATGATTAAAAAGAAAAATCAATGGTAAAAAAAAAGTGTGATACATGACACGATCTCATTAGTTGGTTAATTTTTCATAATCCCAGTAATATATATAGGTAAATTAGATTTAAACCGTGCGATACACGACCATTTAAGTTAAACAATTTTTATATTTATAATTTTTATAAATTTAATAGTTTAATATTAATTTTCAATTATTGTTTGAGTATGATTCATAGATTTTTTAATTAATTATTATTATATTCAAATATTATCTAACTCTATCTAAATTTATCTTTTAGTTTATTTTTTAAATTTAAATAATTATTTATTTTTAAATTATAAGAATCCGTCACATGTCATTTTATCTATGTGGTAAAATATGAATCAACATTTATTCTCCTTTAATATATATATATATATACTAGATTTAAACCGTGCGATGCACGGAAATTTAAGTTAAGCAATTTTTATATTTATAATTTTTATAGGTTTAATAGTTTAATATTATTTTTTAATTAGTGTTGGAATAGAATTTATAGATCTTTTAATTATATATTATTATATTCAAATATTATCTGATTCTATTTAAATTTATTTTTTAGTTTATCTTTTAAATTTAAATAATTATTTAATTTTAAATTATAAGAGACCGTCACGTGTCTGTTTATGTGACAAAATAGAAGTAATATTTTATTTTCTTTTAGTATATATATAGATAAATATAGATATAGATTGAGCCAACAAATATCAAAATATTTATATCGGTAGAAATTTGAAAAACAGAAGAGCCACGTCAGCAAAATTTTGAACGAGGCAACCAGGTAAGGAACTCCAGAAGGAACGAGAAGCTACCTAAATCGCAGTCAAACTGGTCAAAACCTTGTAATACCAAATTTCTGATTAAACACGTTTTATCTCATCCGTTGGATTCATATTTCACCGCTAATCTGACGGTCATTGATAAATGTTAGGAAACTTCTAGAAAAACCACAATCTATAAATAAAATCCTCGCCATCATCAACCTCCTCATATTATCGTTGAAAACAGTTTAATTCTCGCACACACAAATCTCTCTTTTCAATTCTTCTCTGTTTACAAATTCTGTACGTATAGTTTGTGATTAACTGGACGATATGGCCGGGAAAGGTGATGGACCAGCAATCGGAATCGATTTAGGAACGACGTACTCGTGCGTCGGAGTATGGCAGCACGATAGGGTTGAGATCATTGCTAATGATCAGGGAAACAGGACTACACCGTCGTATGTTGCGTTTACGGACACCGAACGTTTGATCGGTGATGCTGCTAAGAATCAAGTGGCTATGAATCCTATTAACACCGTTTTTGGTAAGCTTTCCTTACTTCACTCTGTTTTGTATATATTTATGCTTTGTGAGATTTTTTATATGTAGTCCTAGGGTTTAGTAGTGTTACATGTGCATTAATGATATGTTATGATTTGTAAATATCATCCCTGTTTTGAATATATTGAAGTAATACAAAAGGGATTTGTTGTTGTGTTTTGTTATATCTGGACCTCGAATTTGATAGATTTACGTTGTTTGTTGGAGATTTGTTGTCATGTTTGTAAATATTTGCCTTTATTATATATGCTCTGATCTGTTTATATAGTTGCTCTGTTTTATGTTAGAGAGAACTAAGTTATAAAACCTTGAAGGAATATATTTCCTACTTATACTATAGTTCTGTTTACGTATAATTTATATTCTATGTATATTAAGTTATACATTTAGGGTCTGATAGTGTTACATACTGCGTTATCATTTGTTGTTTATTTATATTCACTTTATTTTCTATTAGAATACACTGAGTTATATAATCTGGAAATCCAATTACATGAGTTGATGTCTACTCTTCTTTTTTTGGTGCTATAAATTGTATATGATATCAAAATTTTGTTTTATTTCAAGAAGTACGGTTTTTGCTAATGACAGTGAGACTTACAATAGGCTTTGTTTTAATTGTAGATGCGAAACGGTTGATCGGCAGAAGGGTTAGTGATCCTTCAGTTCAAAGTGATATGAAACTGTGGCCATTCAAGGTCATTCCTGGTCCAGCTGACAAACCACTAATCATGGTTACTTACAAAGGTGAAGAGAAACAATTTGCGGCAGAAGAAATCTCTTCAATGGTTCTGATAAAGATGAGGGAGATCGCAGAGGCATATCTTGGCACATCCGTCAAGAACGCTGTGGTTACTGTCCCTGCTTACTTCAATGATTCCCAACGTCAAGCTACAAAGGATGCCGGTGCGATTGCTGGTCTTAATGTGATGCGTATTATCAACGAGCCTACTGCTGCAGCTATTGCATATGGTCTTGATAAGAAAGCATCTTCTTCTGGGGAGAAAAATGTCCTTATTTTTGACCTAGGTGGTGGTACTTTTGATGTTTCTCTTCTTACTATTGAAGAGGGTATTTTTGAAGTGAAAGCTACTGCTGGTGACACTCACTTGGGAGGTGAGGATTTTGACAACAGGATGGTGAATCACTTCGTTCAGGAATTTAAGAGGAAGAACAAGAAAGACATTACTGGGAACCCTAGAGCCTTAAGGCGTTTGAGAACAGCTTGTGAGAGAGCAAAGAGGACTCTCTCTTCTACTGCTCAAACAACAATTGAAATTGATTCTTTATTCGAGGGTATTGATTTCTATTCAACCATTACTCGTGCACGTTTTGAAGAGCTAAACATGGATCTCTTCAGAAAGTGTATGGAGCCTGTGGAGAAGTGTTTAAAAGATGCTAAGATGGACAAAGGCAGTGTCCATGATGTTGTTCTTGTTGGTGGATCTACTCGAATTCCAAAAGTTCAACAGCTATTACAAGATTTCTTTAACGGAAAAGAGCTCTGCAAGAGCATCAATCCTGATGAAGCTGTTGCATATGGTGCTGCTGTGCAAGCTGCTATATTGACTGGTGAAGGCAACCAAAAGGTACAAGACCTCTTGCTGTTAGATGTGACACCATTGTCCCTTGGTTTGGAAACTGCTGGTGGAGTCATGACCGTGTTGATTCCGAGAAACACTACAATTCCCACCAAAAAGGAGCAAGTTTTCTCAACCTATTCTGACAATCAACCTGGTGTTTTGATTCAAGTTTACGAAGGGGAGAGAACAAGAACAAGAGACAACAACTTGTTGGGCAAGTTTGAATTGTCAGGAATCCCTCCTGCACCTCGAGGTGTCCCTCAAATCAATGTCTGTTTTGATATTGATGCAAACGGTATCTTGAATGTATCTGCTGAGGACAAGGTTGGTGGTCAGAAGAACAAGATTACCATCACCAATGATAAGGGAAGGCTTTCAAAGGAAGACATTGAAAAGATGGTGCAAGAGGCTGAGAATTACAAGGCAGAAGATGAAGAGCACAAGAAGAAAGTGGAGGCAAAGAATGCACTTGAGAATTATGCTTACAACATGAGGAACACCGTCAAGGATGATAAGGTGGCTTCAAAGCTTCCCGCTGATGACAAGAAGAAGGTGGAGGATGCAGTTGATCAGGCTGTGCAATGGTTGGATTCAAATCAGCTCGCAGAGGCCGAGGAATATGAAGACAAGATGAAGGAGCTGGAGGGTATTTGTAACCCTATAATTGCTAAGATGTACCAAGGTGCTGGTGGTGTCCCTGATATGGGTGGTATGGGTAGTGGTACGGGTGCAGATGGCCCGGCTTCTGGTGCTGGTCCCAAAATTGAAGAAGTTGATTAAGTCCCTTTATGTTTGTGGCCTTGTGGGGATTATTTTTGGTTGGTTGATGGTGTGGTTTAAGACGACGCTTTTTCAGTTTCTAGTACTTGTTTCTAGATTTTGGTTAATCGATGTTTACTTCTCTAGTTTTATGAAATTATGAGGTGTTCATTTGATAATCTCGAATGTTGAAGCAGTTTATGGGCTTTTTCTCTCTAGTATTCTCTGAAAATATATAAGCTAACAACTGAGAAAGGTGTTATGTATTTCCCAGATGTCAACCGCTTACTCATAAAGAACTCCATTCAAGTGTACAAAGCGAAGATTTTTTCAATAGAATGATAAATATCTACTGTAACAGTTGAGACAACAACAGGATGCCCAAACACATGAAAACCATTAAAAGATCAACAGTTGAAAAAAGCCTGATTAGAAGAGTAGGTAGAAAATATGAACCCATAAAGAGTTCTCACTGAAAAGCTGGTTACTGGCATACTATATAACTGACTGTCATCTCACATGTTCAATTCAGAATTTTTCATTGTCAAATACACGTACATATATACATCTAAAAATAAAGCTCAATGGATGGTAACATTAATGACCCTCTTTGCCACTATTGTAGTTTGTTTTGTTCAGAACAAAGTTGTAAAGATGTTAGCCAGGGGTATAGATAAGTTGATCATATGGATTACGAACATTTATGAATTCTGTGTAAATTAAGAAAAAAATGATTGAGATTTCAGATTAGACATTACGCACAAAAGGTCCTTCTCATGCAAAGAGGGAACAAAATATCAAAGGAACCTACTTCATTACCGAGAAATTTTCTTACAAAACTATTGTTTGCTCCAATAGAACAACTACAAAACCCATCTAAAATTCTGAATGTTGAGATTCAGACAAGCAAGCCTACAAATCACTTGCAACAAATACAACGAATCCTAGCAAAGCCGATCATAAACAAGAACTGACGACACCAGGTACTTAACTGAAGAATGTAATCTTTTTGGTAAAGAACGGAAGACGAAACTATGGATGGCAATATGGCATGCCCAAAGATTACATTCAGTCCATCTCATCTTTCCTGTACAAACTGCTGATAATTGAGGCAACAAATGTGACATCACAAACCTTCTTTGGTTAAATGATGCAAATCAAAACATTATATTCAACAAGAACATAGATCAGCAATGGCATTAAAAGCTAGCATGATCTATTACAAATTACTACCAATTGTCCTAGAAAAAACAAACACAACGCTTATACAGTTTTTCTTTTCCTTTTTTAATTCAACAACCAATACGATAATAAGACCTAAAAGATTTCTATAGAATGCAACCTTCACCTTTTAGACTACTTACTCAGTGTCGCGAGGAATTGCAGCATATGCTATTCAACAAACGGTAATTAGACGTTTTTGCTGCAATTTTCATGAAATGAATGGAGCATATATTGCCAGGTTAGCAAAAACAATGAAAACTGCAACATATTCTTCTGTAATTACCCCACCCAAGATTTCTTAAAGTAAAGCTTCTGTCAAGTCAACATATGGGCGTTCATAGGGACGAAGGCAAACACGAACCTCATGTTCTTCTGGTCCTTCCCGATGTTTAGGAACAATAATCTCGAGCAAGGTGCCACTCTCGTCACCATAAGCTTCCAATTTAGCATCTTCAGGAATGCGCGTAGGAAGAGATATTTCCCGAACGAATTCCCCTGGAGGGCAGTGTTCGGGTGCAGGATCAGTCAACTTAAAAGTCCTATCTTTTCTTTTCAAAATTGGCATACACCCGGTGCTAACACAAAAGATCTTAACAATCCCATGTGAAAGAGTATTCCTCCATGTAACTTTAACACGTTGAAGATCAGCACATGGCAAGGTGACCACAATCAAGAATCCTTCTTCATCTTCGTAAATTGTTTTAGCACCTGTCACGGGCCCATACGCATCCCTCATAACTCCAGAAAACTCGGTCAACCAATGTGGCTCCACATGATGGATATCAAGAACACCATCCGAATTATCATCATCGTTACCATGTGGAAAGAAGTTTTTCTTCCGTTTACTATTGCACCCAACCAAAAGATCCATCCCGTTAAGATTTCCATTTGCTTCACCATTAACATGCTCTGATATCTGAGTTGAAAGATTCAACCCTGAACCATTTAGCAATCTTTTCGATTGATGATGATTAACGTCACCCGAAATGTTCCTGATAACCGGAGGGCGTTCGATTTCAAAGTCTGTATTAGGAAGATTCCTCCAAGAACCAAAATCACTAGCATCAAGTGGGATAGAGAAGTTCAAATCCCTTCCCGTAAGTTCCATCCATTTTTTCCTTTCATCTTCATCTAATCCCATCAAATTAGGAGCTCGAACAACTTCAATCCCATGAACACACTGAGGATTCGACAGCCCCCTGTAATGTTTCCGTTGCATTCTGTGAGATCTGACAAACCCCTTTTCAGCACTGAATGGAAATGGTTTCTCACCTTGTCGAGAATGCCCGTTCATATAACTTCTCAGCTGCATCTTCCCCAATGCATTCTCAGGCCTCTCTTTAAAAGTCCACATATACATATTCTCCATATCATGTTGAACCAAGAACACATCCAACTTCAAATCCGACTTATCATACCCATTTTGCCGGCTCCCTTTATTCTTCGATTTCTCATTTAAAGCTGGTTTAAAGTAAAAATTAAAGAAAAACCATGCCCCCCACACATTATCATGCCGTTTAGCACATTTTTTCCCGATCTTTGTCACATTAATATTTGTTTCAACCTCATAATGTTGAGGACCTAATCCAACATCCAACATATCACAAGTATCATTCCACGAAGACGGTGGAGGACTAGGCTCCGCCGAAAGCGGAAGATTAATATCTGGCGGCAAGCTAAGATCCACCGCCCGATTCAGTTCCCTCTCCATCTCATCATGTACCGACAAACTCGAATCCATAGACAAGATTGTCGATAAATGATTATTATCCATGGATAAAGTTGTCAACAAATCTCCACCTAATTTTTCTTTAGCAGGCATTATTGTATTCGAATTCGAAATTGTATTTATATTTGTATTATTAGTATCTTCTTCGGTGGAATCGTTAGTCCCACCACAATCAACACTCAACAGCATGAGACGCACCTCTTCATATAACCATACCCTAAAACTAAATCAATTTAATCAAGATCCCCTTTTTCTAACCCCTAAAATCAATTCACAGCATAACCAATACAACTAAACCATCTCAAATCCATTTCAATTTCATTATAACCAATTCAAAATTACACAAATTGATGAGCAATTGATCGATAGATTAAATCAATTTTATTACAAAGGAAGAATCAGCGAAACCCTAACCCTAGAGAAATCAATATATTGATACGAAATCAAGGATAAAATTGATCGGTACCTTTGGAGACAACGCATTTGATCACCTACACCAAAATGGTAACACGAGATTTGGGGCAAATCGTTAACCCTAGAGAGAGATGTGATAACGGAAGGAAGGAGAGAAAACGGTGCCGTGTATGGGTTTGAGAGAGAAGGGGCCTACACCAGTTGAAACCGCGGGGTTTGTTTGTAACGAACGAAATACACGGCGTTATACACATACACGAAAACGCCGTCTTCCACTTCTCCACTTTTGTGGGAGGATAATAGGATACGTATCATGTGTAGTGTTTATTGTTTACTTAACCGAATAAATATGTTTTTTCTTTTAAGCCAATGATCTTTCGTTTTGTCTATATATATTTTTAATTAATTAATATATTACTCATAAGTAATAAGGAATGTGTTCGAAGTATTTTGATATTTTGATTACGGAGTATATCTTAATGGTTTTGGATATCTATTGAAATTAATATTAATTAATATTAATATTAATATTAATCCATTAGGTGTTGTGAGATAATTATTTAAGCCGAAATAAGTTATTTGTTCAGTCGCATATGAATAACGTCTAGCATTATGATAGTCGTTCGTGATTTGGTTGTCCCTGGTTCATTATGTTCGGTTTTAGAATGTTGAATTACTATCTGTTTAGCTTTATTATTATATTATGTTCTTTCTTTTCTCAAACCTATCGAATTATTTTTAAAAATTCTTAATCGTCTAATACTACTTATAAAATATTTTGAAATATTGAATCTAGTTTTTTTTTTTTAAAAAAATTACTCATTCATCCTTGTTATTTAGAAAAATAATATTCGCATTAACTACATTATATACTTAATATTTTTCAAATGATTAATACTTGACAACTATTTATTTTCTTAAAAGAAAGTTGACAATTCAATTGTAATTATATGTTTTGATAAAGTATTGATCTACTTTAAATTAATAATAATTTTGATAAAAGATTATTTAATTTGTATTTCTATGCTAAATTTTCTATATGTATAAAAAACTCAATCAATTCATAATTTTATCAATAGATATTAATGACCCGAAAATATATAAAAAAATTATTTATAAAACATTTAACATGTTCATTTTAAATAATTGAAATATGAACATGAAGTATTTAAGGATATCATGTTATTTAATGAATATGTTATTGTGCGTAACAAAACCAAACAATAACTTGTGAAAATTTTATTGTTCTACAAAAGTGTCTTGCATATCAGTTCTCTAATCTGTAATGATAATCTATTAATTTTAGATTAACAAATTATATCTTGAATAAATTGATCGGTCAACACTTTTTCTTCATATATATCTGGGTAAATTACACAATCTCTTTCTTAAACTTCACAAATATCATATAAACCCTAGCTAACACAAAATATCATATATATCCAAATCACTAATTTAATTATAAATATATTTACACAAAAATATCATATAAAATTTATATTATTTACAAACTCATTAATTACTATTGCACCCTTCTTCCTTTATAGCTTTTCCTTCTTCTTAAAACCCTAAAATCTCTACAACAAATAAACTCACTAATCTATTAGTTTATTAGTGATACACACGAATTCAGATCCACACATATCTAGATCAAGAAGGGTAAAAGTGGTTATTGCTAAAATAAAAAAAACCTTTACTTCTTATTCATATAATAATTTATGCATCTCCAGAGATCAAATTCATTGTTCTAAGTAAATTTCCAATTGACTATCAACAGATCTTCACAATTATACAAAATGAACCCATTATATATTATTTTCATAGCCTCCATCTTTTGTTTTCAATCTATAGTCTATTTTTTTAGGCTTTTATTAACTTTAAGTAACTCTTGTAGTATTTATTAAAAAATTCATAATAATAAAGCAGCAAGGATTGAAAAACAGTTAACTTGTTATAAAGTTTTGAAAGTTTTAAGTGAAATGGAAAGATACAAAAGGATAATGGTATGTTTGGCGACACATAGCAGTAGCAGTAGCAGTAAATAGTAAGCAGTAAGCAGCAGTTGTATGTTTAAAAAAAGTGTTTGGTAGCAAGCATTTGGAAACATTATGGAGTAAATATAAGTGTAAACGCTAGTTGCTAGTTGAAATGCTTCCTCATCAAGTATTTAGCAGTAAGCGGTTAGACAATATGCAAACTCTAGTTGCTTTGTTGCCAAATAAGCTTTTCAACCAAATTGCTAATTGCTAGTCGCTTGTCGCTTCAAAATGCTTATAAAATGCTTGCTACCAAACACAACCTAAAAATATAATAGTAATTTATGAGTCTATAAATATATTATATCTAAAATTATAACTATGAATAAATTGGTAAATTGAGTAGATATTTATGATATTTTATACTAAGTTGGATATATTTGATATTTGTATGATTTAAGTAGGAAATACATGTGATTAACCTATATCTCTAGAAATATACGCATTAATGAATTGGTAGACTTGATCAACCCAAACAAGATGTTTCATCAGTGTGAACCCTTGAAGTTAAAACTTAACTTAAATCAAGTAAGTAAATCATTCATAATCATATTAGTTAGAGGTCACGTGTAACTCTATTGTTAACCCTAATTATAAAAACTTCAACGTCTTTAAGCTTCGTCGTTCTTGGTTATATGGATAGCAAAACATAGGCGTGGATCTTATTAAAGAAATATATAAAAATGACACCATCATATTGTTATGTTTAGGTGTGCACTCCTAACAAATGTGCTGTAGACCTCGAATGTGTTGTATATCATATCTTTTGGTCGATCTCTTTTTCTTTATGTTCTCGTATACCCTAAATGTGTTGTATATGAGTTGCAAGAAGACATTTGTGTTGTAAACTAGATTGATGATGGGTATAGGTTTGAAAGAAATAAAACAAATGTATAGGTTTAATACATTAAAACAATTGTTTGTTTTTTAAATTAAATCGGTAAATAGGCATAGGTTTTTAATCATTATTTTAATATATTACTAGAAAATGAAAAGTATGAACTCGAGAAAGAGAAAGAGATTAGACATGTTAGCCTTTTGTGACAGAAAACCATCAAATACCCACACTACTAGTCCGGTTTTCACTAAGTCTATCTTTTGACATTCAAACCTATCTTGAAAACACATACCGTTATAACAAACAACATGTTTAGTTATGATTCCTAAACACATTTTAGTATCCTTAAAACAAACGCACCCCAAAAATAAAATAAAATTATATAATGGTTGAAGGGCATGCTACCTTAAAACCAACAATATTCAAATCAATAACTTATAAATTCATGCACAAATGTGGACAGCAAAAAAAAAGATAATGACAATGTTCTTGAAGTCAAATTTACTTTAGACATATAGTTTCTATCGAGCATGGCCATCTGTGTCTTCTTGTACTTTTATTTTTTGCCAAAAAATACAATACAAAAAAATAAAAATGGAAGTGTTCGTATACTTTTTATATCTTATTATCCAATTAAATTAAATAATAATCAACATAGTTAATTATGACAATTATATACTCTCATAGTTCGATAACTATATAATGTCAACATTACTTTTGTCTAGTTTTGATCATATTACCTAAAACTGTCAATCAACATGTTGTTTGTCATATTTATACCCAAAATCGATCTTATGAATACATCAACTGATGGAATTTAATATGACGTATACAAATGCTATATCCGTCGGTGCCAAAAGATTTCAGTAAGTATAGCGAAATTAACGATCAACAATATACATGAGTTGTACTAAATACACCGACGTTATATTTTTTAATATAATTTTTTTTTGTCTTTTTTGTATTTTTTTATCTTTTTTGCCTTTTTAAGAGAAAAACTTTTTTACCTTTTTAATACCCTTTTTACCTTGAAAAGACTGATTTGATAGTGTATGTTGGTGTGTCAAATAAGTGGTATTGGTGTATTTGACCGATGCCTATATCAATGAAATATATATCAAATCAATATATATCAAATCAACAGTAGAGAACAAATATGCTTCTCAAAAGAAGATCAGCAACATATATGAGAAGCTAGTAAGTAGCACATTTTTTAGGCTCGATAATAACAAATAAACTCAATAATTAGGTTTAAAATCGACGAGTTTATACTTGGTACGTAGTCGAACGTATAAAGAAGACGCCGTTAATGATGACAATAAAGGTGAGGATAGGATAATAGAAAAGGGCAATAATGTAGAATATTATTTCGAGTATAAATAATCCATTTAATTTCCACATGATATCTCGAAATGTAGGAGAACGGTACATTTGTCACTTGATGGATGAGGAAATGAATAAAACAAGGTTTTAAAACTACCTCTATTCACAATCTAAAACTAACAAACTAAACCCATTTTATTATTTTAATTTATATTTGCCAACTTACCTTTTTTTCCGTACTTCACGACGGAAAAAAAAGCTATCTTTCATTTTTGTTTTCAAATTGTCGTTCACGCTGTGATGTTTATATCTTTCAATTAATGGCTCACTTTTAAAGAGAATATTTATAAGAATTTATTAATTTGTAATGTGTTTAACTTTCACAATTTTTATATTGTATGAGATTAATTTTGAAATTTTTTATTGTATGAGGTAAACATTTTAAACTTCTCTATTGTATGTAATATTTCTTTTTTGTCATTCTAAAAAGGGAAAGTTTCATTTTTTGTCTTGAAAAAAGACAAATCAACATTTTTGAAAGTTTATCTCGTACAATAGAAAATTTTAAAGTTTATCCCATACAATATAAAAATGTAAAAGTTAAACGTATCATGAATCAATAAACCCTATATATAATTGGTTAATTCTCTCATATCATTCCTAATTTCAAATTAATATAAAAATATTTGAAGAGATCATCGTAGATAAGAATTTGCATTAAATCCATCTTTTTAAACTTATGTATTCTTTTATCTACAAACAATAGTATTTTAAAATGAATGATGTTTGTGATTGTACATAGATTAGTTAATGTCCTTCAACTGAACTTTGTCATTATTAAAACATTATGTTAGCTTAGTTTGAATTACGAATTTCTTGGAGCATTGTGGTATCGTTCTCAACAAAATAAGCTTCAAAACACCGTCAAACGGCGTTCTCTCACACCACCGTAACATTTTCGAATAACGTCCGATTTGGAAGGCTGCGTTTTGATATTTTTTAAATGTCTCTATTCTTGGGTTATATCTCAATATGACACCGGACATCACTGTATTATTGGGTTGAAAACCCCTTACTGTGTGTTTGTTTGTGTGTCTATTTCATTAGTGGTATGTGTGCGATAGTTAAATCCATGTTTGTTCAGTAATATACTATTAAAGATTAAAGATTAAAGATTTAAAATTATATCAAAAACAATTCAAACATACCTCATTAAAATAGAAGGTACTTATCAAGTTTTAATGAAAAGTGGGGCCACCTCTATCTCCTCCTTTTTATCTCTCTTCTAATATCTTTTTTTTTCCTAAACTTTTATATTAAAATAAATTAATTTATAATATTTAAATTATAAACAAATTATCTATATTAAAATACTTATTTATTTCTTTTTCCTACTTTTCTTTCGAACCAATATTTATGACCCAACTCACTTACAAAACAAACACACCCTAAACAAACAAATAATATTATTTCATTCTCTTAAAACCCATTCACAATCCCCTGTAACAAACAGCTCCTAAAACTCTAAAAGTATGATATTACAAAACCCCTTCATGAATGACATCCTCAATCTTATAGCGGCATATGATTTCTTATCGAACTTATGCCTTATTCTCATAAAAAAAACCAAATATATTCATCAAAAAAATTATATATATATATATATTTTTAATTTGTTTTATGTATTTGCCAAATAAGACAACACTGATGATTTTAGTTGATCAAGTCAATGTGTTTAAAGTTTTAGAAATACACAATAACAACAAACATCAAATGGGCCGGACAATTGGCTTCATTGTAATGTCCTCAACTATAATCAAGATTCCATATGCCACCTTCTAAAATCATCACATAATTGCTACAAAATTTTCCAACTTAATCATGGATGACAACTCATTAACACTCAAACTAATCTCCCTTTTAGTTATAGTTTCGTTGGTCGCGGTTCTAGTAGCCGTTTACCATTTCATCACGGTTAGTTGGTGCAATCGTCGACGAAATCCTATTCCACCGCTTCATGTGCACCAACAAAGTCTTCATCATCATGATCATAATGACTATAGTTTAGAGAACTCGGTGGTGCTTCTAATACCGGCCCACAAACATCAAAAAGTGTCGCGATTAGATGCAAAAGGAGGAGATGGAGATGATGATGAGGCTATGTGTTCTATTTGTTTGTGTGAATTTGAGGATAATGAAGAGCTACGTACGTTACCCGAATGTTTACACTCTTTTCATGTTCCTTGTATTGACATGTGGCTTTATTCTCATTCGAGTTGTCCCATATGTCGAGCTGATGCTATTCCTTCAACGCAAATTTTGTTTCAATTTTTGGATTCGGATTAAGACAGAGGTTAGACAAGAAGCTTCTAACATTGTTTAGACATCCAGTACATAGTCTTTTTAGTAGATTATTTTTGTTTTTGATGGAATGTTGGATCATATTAACTAGTCAATTGCTTAGTTTCTTCATATTATAATTTAAGGTTGCAAAATTCAAGGGAAGAAATGAGAAGAGACAAATATGATCTAATTTTATCAAATGTTATTATCTTGGTAAAAAAAAACAACTTTTAGGGTTCATGTCACAACTGATAACACATTACAGTGTCATTTAGTTATGATCAAAATTAGTTCGACTAAAAAATAATAGTGAATTAATACTTTGAAATAACAATAAGGGCCCAAATGTGAGACTTCTGAGAATATTACTTGAAGAAGAAATTGGCCTGTAGGGCTGCAGGTTACGTAATTACTAATTAGGATAAACAGGCTGATGATTCCAAAAGCCCAACACTGTTTACTAATTGGCATATTTTAGGCCCCCAGAATTTATATACGGCATTAATCGAATGAAACACTACTGTTGATGCTTGAAAAACAGATACATTTCTCATGCGACTATTTCACTTAGTTTAGTTCTTAACAAATAAAAATGTTTAGTTGCAGGAATCTGAGGTAAACTTAGGTTCTTTCTAACACTGAGTACAAATTTATACGTATTGAATTGAATTAGGTTTTATATTTATATAAGTACAAAATATGTCATGAAATAAATCTTAAAATAACTACTCCATAAGAGTTGGTTTGAGAAGTAACTTAATTTACAATGGTTGTGCACCTAACTTGTTCATAATAAATAAAATAAATAATTAAATTACAACTACAATGTCTCATTGTGAATATTACCCTGTAAGATATCTTTTACTCTTTAGAAGGTACATTCACTTTATATAAACTCCAATTAAATACTTGATAAATAAAGTAGTTGTGTCCTTTGTACCAGGTTACGTATAGAATTCGAGTTAACTTAAGTTATTGCTCAATCAAGTGTACTGAAAAGACGATCTGGATTTTATTACCAATCTTTTAATTTACGCCCATTTAATTTTTTATTTGAACTTACGTGTTAATTTTCATGATTTCGTGACAAACTAACATAATTTTAAAAGATTAAAACACTTGTCTTACCTACATAACTTTATTTATATCTTTTATATATATATATATTAATATTATTTTGAATATGAAAATGTGAAATGAAACTATTATAACTTGTTTTCTTTAGATTTTTGTAGATATAAAGAGCCTGCAAGAGGGCAGAAACTGAGGGTATTGAATGATACATCACTTTCTTCCTTATGTGATGCCATGTGATTTTGTGGGCATCACTTCCCTAACCATACATTAAGCTTTTCTAGATTTTACAACACTTTTCTTATCCACTATTTTAAATATATCATTTATTCCTAAACCAATAAACATGTACGTACTCTTTCACAAAATAAATCACACCTATAATCAAAATTCCCATAAAATTGGTGTAGCTTATAGATTATTATTGTTAACCTCAAAAGTGTAACGTTGGTAATACACTAACACACGTTCAATAATTTCATGCCGTAAATTTGAGCCTAACTTTAAGACATTGTACCTGTAACTCAGTTGATTTTGACGAAAACAAATTTTACAAAAATAGTCACTCGAATTAGAATGAACATTCTACTAAGTAGGTTTGTCTATCGAGTATGTTTAGCATTACATTTCATACATTGTCGTGCATCAAATGTTTTAGATTGGTCAATTGCACTAATAAATAATTTTTTTTCAAGCTCATAGATTATTTTTAAGGCGAATATAATAATTATATTCGATCTAATTCACGACTACAAACTTTGAAAGCATCAAATAAAATATTTATACATTTACAAATATATCGAAACAACAAGCGAATCTTTAATTGTAACTTATCGAACTTGACAAGTCAAACACACTATAGGCAATCTTTTATTTCTCTTTTTAAGTAGTTAGATTTCACCCATGTGATCACTAGTGCAATTTTTTTGACAAATGGAAATTAATAATCTCACTTTCAATTCTTTTTTAAAGAATCTTTGTGTGAAAAATTTAATCTTTGTCTTTATGTTACATCACAAAAATTTGAATTTTTTTTTAATTTTTTGTTCTTTTTTTTGCAACATTGACAAGATATGGCTGTGATCACGCCTCTGATTTTTAAATTTTTATGGGTATAAATTATAAAGTAAAAAGAAAATGATGATTCATCAGTTTAATGATACATTATGATTTAAGAGTTTGATTTCAAGTTAAAAGAACATACACGCGTATATCACTAATCTATACATATACTTTTTTGTAGATAAATTTTCACTTTAATAGAGTTGGGGATATCCCCTATTTTTGGAGCCAAAGTTTTTATGGTCAGATAAAGATAAGGGAAACAAGGCTTCTCCATACTACATTGATTCTACAACAATTTGTGAAGATTTCATGCACATCAATTGTTTGTGAAAAGTCCTCTGAGGTTCATCAAGTAAGTTTTTATAGGTAACCAATAGCTGTTTGAGAAAAAAAAAAGTGTTCTTTCTATCATCTGTAATGTGAGTTTACAATTATGAGATCTTCAAGTAGTGTAGGACTTGGTTTGAGTCTTGTTTTTGGTTGTTTATTGTTAGCTCTAATTGCTGAGCTTTACTATTTGTTATGGTGGAAGAAAAGGGTAACTAATAGAGAGATTCAAGAAAGTTATAGTAGTCCAGCAAGAGAGTTTTTGTACTTGTTTTGTTGGAAAAAGCCTTCATCTTTAAGCTCAACAGGGCTAACCACAGACATCCAAGTTCATGAACCACGAGCATCATCTTCATCATCATGGTTTAGACCACTTAGTGAAAATTATGATGACATGACTGTTGAAACTGAGCTTTTGAGGCTGCAAAACCTCTCTGGCCCACCAAGGTTTCTCTTCACAATCAAAGAAGAAACAAAGGAAGATTTGGAATCGGAAGATAGGAGTAAAAAAGGGTCAAGAGGTAGGAGTTTGAGTGATGTTGTGTTTTCAGTTGAGACACCATTTTTTACTCCACTTGCTTCACCACCATATTTGACTCCACCAAGAGATTCAACGTATAGAGCTTTTAGTCCTTTAAGACATTCATCAAGTGACGCAGACTTCAACAGGATTTGGGCATCACCACCTCCAAAGTTTAAGTTCTTGAGAGATGCTGAAGATAAACTTCAAAAAAGAAACTTGATTGAAAAATGTGGAGTTGATGGTTGTGTTCAAAAGAGTGATGAGTATAAAGTCAAAGATGATGAAAATGGTTCATTCATCACACTTATTGTCTCTAATGAAAAGGAAATTAGTCATCAGTATCCTTCAAGCTCTTCACAGGTACTCCCTTTAGCTGCTTCCCCTCCTACATTCAGACCGCAGTTTCATAAGAATCCAAATTCACATTAGGGCTTGACAAAATGGGTTCTTATTTGTACACATTGTATGTTTAAACTTTGTATGAGAGCTGTAGTAGAAGTTTTAGTTCAAGAAAAGCCCATTAGGCAATTATTAATATTAATTTACTTAAGAGTGTTTATCTGCTTTTAGTCGTAATTTGAAAATGCTCAATTGAAGTAGTGTTCTATCAAGGGTTAAGTTATGAAAACATATCAAACTCTAACTGATATTCTATTGTATACCGAACTTTAAAACTTTTTATCATATGTATCAAACTTTCATTTTGGGTGAAGTATGATACATTTTCAAACACTTAACCCTTCTATCAATAAATAATCAGGAGTATTATGGAAATGAGTCAATGATACTTATTTTTTCCCATTCTCTCATATTTTAAAATAGAAATGACTTGAATCTTTATGCTTAGTGTGGTGGTTCAGCAAACTTGTGATCATATAAAGCTGAGCACACCAAAAGCTAAAACTGTGTGTTGGCTAAATGGTATTGGATGTATATGGAAAGTGAAAACATATACTTTATGTTTTAATTACAGTACAATTAATCAATCAAAATCGTTATAAACGATAGTTGGTACACCTTCAATGCAAGTCGTGATTGTTTTCGTACTATGTACTCGATGTTGGTTCCAAAGGTGACTCCAAATTGTCTCTGATTTTGCTAGCACAATTTGCTGTTTCATGTTTTGTTCCTGTTGTTGCCATGGTTATTTTGACCTGTTAGTGCTTGTTTGAATTCTTTTATAATAATCTAAAAGTCTTAAGTTCAAATATCACATTTTATATTGTTTAGTGAACTTCTAAGAATTTATTAGTAGACAGATGACAATAGTTTCATCCTTAAACCGGTTTTCAGTGGTAAAGATAGATTTAGATAATTTTGTTGTGGTTACAAATATCTGGTGTAAAGACTTCTATATGAGATGCATACTATTCTCTTTACAAGGTGGGGGACAACATTCTCTTTCAGATTACAGAGAATTTAATCATTTATCTGATATTTAAATGAGATGATGTTGGTGTTGATATTTGTTTTTGTCAATAGATTTTGAATGACTTAAACTCAATGTACTAACTAAATTTACTTAACTTACTAGTCAACACTGATACGATCACAATTTCCAAGGTAGTATCTCTTACTAGTCAACACTCACATGATCTCTCAATTCTCTTTAGACTAAACACACTATCTAGAGCAATTTCATTATAATAACTTTTAGATTATGCTTTGAAATCTGCATATTATTAGCCTTGTCTCTTCTCCTTTATTTTTCACTACTCACATGTTATCTATTTATTCTCAACAGAATCTAACTTCTTGCTAATTAAGATACTTTCTTATTGTGTCATGATAGAACAATAATCAGCCCTTTAAACTATCAAAAGGCATGAATAAAGAAAAATAATATTCATAACTTTTTGTTAATATTGACTTTTGCAGCTACATAAGACTATCAGATACCCACAAATAAGTTTGGTGTTTAACATTGACTTCAAAATTTTAATGAGAGATGATGCTTCTGTTTGCAGATCATTTGGAATTGTCAATTTTTGTTGCTTGACTTGTGAATTTCTCTAAAGTAGGTGAGAAGATAGACCTATATTTGTTAACATGTAAGTTAGGTTATAGGATTTTTGTATAGACCTATTTCTGTATGCTATTTTTGGACTAAGAAAGTGATTGAACAAACTAAATCTTTTATGGAATGATGTTACGTTGCACCAAACTGAGAATTACTTGAGCAAAGGGGTTGATTATATAACACATGGAGGGTGTACACTAATATGAAAGGTAGATGTCAAGAAATGGACTCGTAATAACGTTTATATAAAATAACTTATAAATTTAGGACCATTTGTTAAATTTTCTTATAGTTTAAGGACCATGTTTAAAAGGTGTATACAGTTCAGGGACCACTAAATGATTGACCACCCACAATGATGTATCACACACACGGGTGAAAAAACAAATGGTTTTAAGTGTGCTCCGTGACATGATAGGGTGTAATTAATTGAAGTCGAAAATTTTTACAAGTGTTAGAATTTGCGTTGATACTTATTAATCCTATCTAATATTTACCTTTTCTATGCATACATCAATTACAAAATTCTAACATTTAAGAAAATTACGAGTTCATTTAATGCACCTTAACGTGTGTTATGGAGTACACGTTAGCAAAATCTTATATTCATGGTCATCTATGAGGGTGGAGTGAGTTGATTAACGGCTCAGGACCTTCAATTTTTAAGGTCTCAAAAGGTGTATAGTTGTATATGATATGAATATTATTTGATGAAAAGTTTATTTGTTAATTAATAAATAAACAAATAAAAGAAAAAAGACCGGATTGTATGTAAAATGATTGAAGCATAAAAAAGTTTTTAGGTAATTATACTACATTTAGTAAACTATAATTCTTATGTTATAGAACCTCATTTTGAATAACACGTTCTTTGACACAAGTCACGCGTAATTTAAAAAACGACAATCCTAGAGTTCTAAGTCACTCAAATACTTAGAAAATGTTGGAGGCCAAATGATCAAAATCAAAAAGCTATTTTCTAAATCTCACATTAAGGAACTAATATTTGTGCAAAAGCGTTATCTTCTATAACAGCCCAGACGGTTACCATTACATATAATTTCTCGACTTATGTACAAATCCCATCGTTGATGAAATAATCCCCTGATTAAATAATTTAGTATTACTAGATGTGTGACAATCGATCTTTTAAAACCTAAGGGTTGAATTAGATGGAATAAAGCATGGACATGGGGGTCAGCTAAATTTCATCTCACTTTTTGACCTATTTAGGAAAAGTAAGAAAAACAAGTTTGAAATTAGGAATTTGTTTTGTGTTTGTAAATGAGTTGGACTTTTACCTAAATAACAAATAAGCACTAAGATGCTCGTGACAAGGGGCACATGTATTCTAAAAGCGTACCAACCCCCACCTTGCCTTTGCATAGCCATTTTAGTATTTTACACTTTACCCTTCAATTGTTTTCAACTACTTACTCTTATAGTATTTGTATCATAGGAAGCAGCGAAGAGCTAGAAAAAAATAATTAAGGAGGAAATAAACTTTTTTTTTTTATTTTTAAAAAAACAAAACTTATAAAATATCATTAATATTTTTAAATAAATTTTTTTTTACGTAATTTGAAATTTTTTGAGAGGACGACTGTCCCGTTCTAGATCCGCCCCTATAGGAAGTCCAGAAATTGATACATATGGTTTTAGAAGTGATTTTACTTTATCTTTAAATAACCGGCTATTTTACAGCTATATTAAATTAATTAATAGAAAACAATTATATGATCCAAAAATAGTCAAATACTACAAGCTATCCAATAGACTAAATACTGACTATTACAACTTCAAATCATTTTAATAAGCCAATCAAGAAAAGTAACTCAAAACAGCCTTTATCAACGATTAAACGGGGCAAACTTGTAACAAAAGTACCATTTGTTGGCAATACAATTATGAAAGATGAAAAATAAAGCTTAAAGTTACAGGCACTAGGGACACACCGAACATCCAAGCACACCCTTATGTCAAATCATTGTCTTTTGTGTTGTAATGTTCAACAATGTATGTGCATGTAGTACAAATCATTATAGCAGTGTTAACCCAAAGTTTCCAGGCTTAAAAAAATGCAAGAGTGGGGAAGTCATGAATAAAGGTCTTGTATGCACAGCAAATAAAACATTAGAGTATTGGTAAGTTTTAGGAAGAAAATTACAACATAAGTGGCATAAAATGATACAGGAAAGGTAAATAACATAAATTTCATATTGTGATAGAACTTATTCCCAGTTCTATGTTGAGAGAGTTGAGACCGGTCTCTTGTAACATGCTGAATGCTGTAAATCCATAATACGAATGGTAAAGATCTGGAAATTGTCCAGGGTATTTGCTGAAACCACCATACTGCCAAAGGAAAACAAGAAACGAAATAAAATAAAAGAAGATTAACATCGATATAGAAAAACTGAAGACGGGGGAAATGCATGTCAAATGAATGTACTATCACAATCAATAGCATACGTTATAAGCTTATAACTAGTTGAACAACCCAGTTATGGTGTAACTCTTACCATGAGCGTATATAATTTCAATCCCAAATATAATAGGTTGACCTCACAAGTCAAACTGTTTCATCTGAACGTGGAGGGGGTCATGAGACTGAATATAATCGCACAATGATACTCAAGGAGCTATCTTAAATAAATGTTACATGTCAATTGTTTGAATGAACTATGTAGATTAAAGATTGAAGACTGTTTGAATAATAAACTAGCAAAAATTAGAATGGAGATTGGAGAAGCAGCAGACCTCAGACTGGCATGTCAGCAAAAATTCACGTAAAATGCTGTTATCGACGAATTTGCCAGCTCCTAAAATCCTCAAAACCCCGCCAATCCTACATATCACGATGAATCCAGTGAGCCCTTATAAATTTTGATAACAGAACTGAATTCTCAAGTTAATATGAACTCACCAAAAAGCGTAACATGTGTCACTCGTCTTGTTTGGTCTTCCTTGGAACCCTCCATCGACTGCTTGCCTCTGAAACATGAGAAAGATGATGTCGATTATAGGATTCATGTGACCTTCACAATAGCCCTACTGGCTACTGTAACGTTACATAACATCTAATTAAAAGTGTACCTGCAAACACCAATCTACAAGCAATGGAACATCTATGATGCATGAGGATGTCCATCGAGAAACTAGGTCATCTTCAATGAATCCCATCAACCGGAGAGATGCAACAGCACAATAAGTTGCACCACCTGTAAATCTAGAAGTAAGAACGTTTTATAAGTAATAAAATCAGTTCTAGAAGTTAACAATACATATCCTATTCATGATGCTAGTTAAGATGTTAATACTGTTACTCACTCATTAATCAACAATTCAACATTATGCGTACACACTCAAACTCCGAAACAAAAGAAATGTTGAGCAATGTATTCATTTGATCAATAAATTCATTTGAAGGTATTAAGGATTTGAGGAAGTCATCTATTTTCTAAAGATATGTACATGGTTATTAGTAGATAAGTGCAAGGAAAGAGTAATCATTGACATGTCGTAAGAGTTCATAATTGCATAACTAGCAGACACACAAAACAGAAACTTTTTTTCGTTCCATCCCAAGAAAAGGTACCTATTTCCTTTTTGGGTTGTCCCAAAACATCCAGCTTATATGTCCCACAATCTTACTTTTCTCCTATCAAAAGACAATTCTAATATTTGACCAATACTGCCAATTCATATTTTGCAGTTGTTTCAAGTTGGATAGTATTCAAACTACTGCATCCACGACAAAACAAATGTAATTCATAAGATGTATATACACTGATTACTTAAAACAGCAAAAAAACTCACCATGAGACTCTTGACCAGGAATTAGTCCAAAGCCACCATCATATGACTGCGATAAAACATTCTCTTATAAGCCATACACTAAACTAAGAACAAGAAACCTAAAGCTAAAAGGATGTTGTTTTCAGTAAAAAAAGGAAAAGGGAGTCATTCCTACCAAAACAAAGTATTTACAAACTACTCCGATCTTCTTCAAAGATTATTAAAATATAATACTTACCGCGGTTGAGCGTTACTTCATACTGTATATTAAATACCGCATGTCAAACATAAATACGTACAGCAACTATTTTAGCAACGACAGAACATGAACATTATACTTGACACAATACCGGAGGGTTAGATACTTGAGAAGGTCTTCATATACCTGACAACTCAATATGTAGTTCTTGGCTTTCTCTTTATCCATACCACTCCAGTTATCCAACATTGAAGAAATAACAGCTACAACATCAAGTGACTTTGATTAAATTCAATCCAGATAGAATTAGATTTAGAGAGGTAGCTGAGAAAAGCGTAGACTCTTACCAGCACAGTATACAAACCGTAAATCTGTCTCTGCCCCCGTATGAATGGGCATGAAACTGATGCAGGGAGGCATAAGGAAGCAATAAGTAAAATTCATGGCAAGAAATCAAATGTACCACAGAGAAAAAAATAAAATAAGTAGAAAATGAATACATCAGCTAGCTAATCTAATAACTCGTTGCTACTAATTACTGCTATGCATATATAAAACATACGTTCACTCAAGTATCGGGAAAGATGAGGCACCATGGAGGCATGGACATCCAATAAACCTTATCAGATACAGGGGTTCTGCATTCAGGCCCGTGGATGCAGATGTGATGCAGATGTGATACAGAAGATAAACCTCTTGTACTGAGATGCATTATGATGGACTTATGGTTGTCAGTTGCTTACTTACTGCTGAAAAAATGCATCTCTAAAATAGGAAATTTTAAGTAAGCAACATTATAGATGCATTGAAGTTAAAGAAAATTGCAGGCTAGTGATTGTGAAGCTATTCTATTGTGGTCTTCTAGCACTCATAGCTATACAATCACTGTGGAGGAAAACGTATAATGTTGCTTCACGATGAGATCCTGCAAAGAAAACAGAAGTCTTCTACTGGATTTACATGCAAATATAATAGAACCAATGAGATCACTGATCCTGTTCCCTGGTTGAAAATTTTACTTAAAAAACTGCGGCATCCTATGTACCAATGTATAGTTTTCTCCTACTTAATATGAATTTGCTTTGTCAGATAAAGATAACATGGTGATATGTTTCATTATTTTGACGTCAAATGTAACATCCACAACCGTCTCCACACTTCCTCAATATGCAATAGTTTGAAACCATAACGATACATAAGTTCAAAAACAATTAATATTCACCTTCCATCAGGTTGTTGAAGATGTTTCATTGACTTCAATATGGAACTAGAGTCAATAAGTGAAAAGTCATAGCCAACCGTCTTCAATATAGCCAACGCACAGTATGTACTTGCCAAATGACTGTTATTAGGAACCGAAACCTGTAAGCAAGTACCATTGTAAGCGAAATTCACCTAAACTACAGATGAAATCTCAAATAGTATACGCTACATAGTGATTAACCTTATCAGTAGAATGAAACTGAGAACTTCTCGAACCATGAAATCCATAAAACTGTCCTGCAGTAAACACGTCATTATTACATTCAGTAATGAATAATCGCACTCATGAACTGGACATATTCATACTTCATACCATTGTTTAGTTCATCATCATTCTTAGGATGAGCTTGCAATGACAGAATCCAACTGATTACAGCTTCTCTATTAACCTAATATAATAATTACATAATTATTATTTACACATTCAAACAATTGATTTAATTCAGTAATCGAAATTAAGTTATACGTAGTATCAAGCAACATAAACCCAAATATAGGTAAAATTTAGACACACAACTTTTAAACTTTTAGCACTAGCACTTAATTATGCATAATTGCGCGAAAACAGGGAGAAGTAGCATCAAACCTAATTGTATATACATAATTCTGCATAAATTAACAAAATTTCCAATATAATATAAAAAAAAATTACAACTTTTTTTTTTTTTAATATCGCAAAAAACAGACCTTTTGTTTTGCGAAATCATCAATCAGACGAAGTTAAAGTTCACTGATGTGTAATTAGCATCAAACCTACTTGTATGTACGTAATTTGGCAAAACGTATAAAAATTTCTAGTAAAATCAAAATATTGGCACGAATTTTTTTTTGCAAAAAAGCAGACTCTGCGCGAAATTATCGATAAGGTGAAAGTACAGCTCAGTTACATGGAATTAGGTGCTGAAACGATTGTGGAAGTGTGAAACGATTAACTTGAGGTGTTAACTAACTTATTTTCCCCCAAACTTACCAAATCAGATCTTAAATCGATAATTTTGGGTGATTAAATATAATAAAGTAATTATTAAGGTATTGAAAACTTACACGATCGAGTGCGTGTAGGATATGGAGACCGGATATGATGAAGTAAGCGAGAGTAAGATGATTGATTTCTTGACCTTCGTATGGTGATGGCAATATTTCGTAATTCATCTCTAAGTATCTTATGTGTCGATCCTTATCGAACGACAGATCTTCTGATTGAAAATCGGCAGCAGACGACGAATGTGAATCACCGTCGTCCGCCATTGTTGTGAGTTTTTTTCCAACCGGCGTTTAAAACTTGAAGATTGCGATTTGATGGTAACCGACTAACCGGTAGTTTGGTACTTTGGCGGAATGAACCCTCAAGTTCTAATTATAACACGACTTACGAGTTTCTAAATTCTAATTATAATTCTTTAATTTTTACATTTTATTTTAACTCATTAATATAAAATATAATATGAGAGTTTGATATTTTGATTATTATCATAAAATTAATTAGTTTCTATCTGTTTAGCAATATCTTTATCTTCTTCTTTTTTATAACATAAAATAAAATTATTTGATTGACATTTAATGATAAAGATAAGCAAATTAAAAAAAAAATGATCATCATAAAACTCTAGTCCCCGTCGTGGACGTCCTATATTTGACTTGTAAAACCCTGAACCCTTGTCTTTCTCTCACGCGCACATCACAAAAGCAAACCTGGATTTACTAGTTATACTTCCGTGAGGCTACATCAGTTCTCACTCATAACTTGCTTTATTTGAGTAATTAAATCAAACAGTTGGTGTGCATCACTCGCTTTTACATATGATTAAAGGTAGCAAAACTACTGTCTTAACAGTCGCCGAAAAATGCAAGGTACAAAACATTATGTGACTCTACAGTCTACACCACACATATTAATTCGTTTGTTGGTAATCATTATATAATTACAGACTATATTGGCATCAAATTGGCAAGGTACTCTACCGATCTTGTATTATTTACTTCAATTGTGTAATGGTTTTATAATTGTGTGTAAATTAATGTGTCTGTGTTTTGTGTCGCAGAAAAGAAGAAATACACAGTTCAAAAGTTAAGTACTTTGTGGAGAGAGGGAGACCTTACATTTGGGTACCTGAAGATGATTTATAATGTGGTATGGTTAGGTTATATCTAATATGTGTAACTTTAGAATTTTTATAGAGTGTTATTATGTTTTCTTTTATGATTCATGATGCTTGTGACAGTCAACAATTGCGTCACCGGGGTTTTAGTGGTAATTTTATGAGATGAAATTTTGGCAAAGCCTTTATAATCACTTTTCTTTGCCTCTTAAGTCAACAAAAGCACAACTATTCTGTCTAGTTTAACACAGAATTAAGATTTACAGTGAGTGTTATTTAAGTCCACTTACTCTTCATTTGTGTAACAGTGCCACATTTTTTCAACCCACTTATAAACAAATTGTCAGTAACTCAGTAGGAGTTAAATTATACTACAAGTTGACTAGTATAGGTTGGTAACCTTGTCTACTGTTTTGTTTTAAAATTTATGATACGAATTATGACAGACCATTATATATGCTCAGTGCTCATTTTCCGCTCTGCTGTTCTGATTTGTACATTTTGCTTATATAGAATACACTTATAGATGAAAGAGGTTCATTTGCTGTCACAAGTCCCTTACCAGGCTCCCTTGCAAGTTTGCTTCAATCTTTAAAGAAGGTTAGTTACTTAGGTTTCCTCACATCTTTCTCTATGTGCTTCCTAAGAGTTATAACAAGGCACAAAATGGGAAAAGGGAATACCTTGAACACAGAACACAGAACACAAAACACTGCTTGCAATCTAATATATAAATGTGAATGTTGAAGACTATACTATATCATCTAGATAGACTTGTGATAACACCAAAATTCTTGTTGATACAGCCTCCTAATCAGGTTGCTCTCGTTGGTGAAGTTGTGCCGCTTGGTGATACAAAGGTACATCATTAGAAGCTAAATATGAATGGTCTATTATTCTTTTTTTCATGCATCTACAACCAAACTAGCTATTGATAAAATTAAGGTTCTAAGATGGTATGATGACATTGTTCCATACATATTTTGCATCCAAATTATCAAAGCAAAAGATGGTACCGCAACTATTTTTGCTTCTAGATTTTGGCAGAACGTTTACGTATACTGATTAGTTCTAAGCTTTTCATCATTTTAAGCCAACCGTTGCATCCAATTGTCTACCCTTGTGATGACCAGACCATAGGTGATATTGCATAAGTTTATATCTAGCAGGATTTATCTCTCCCACCTCTTCTTTTAGTGACTTCATTTCAGGTCCTGTTCATCCTTAGGACACTCACATTTCTGGTAATACTTGATTGTAAATGCCTTGATATTTTTTTATGTTAATATCTTGTTATATGGTCATTAATTGTGGAATCTTGTCAGATCAATTCAGTTGCAGAAAGCCTTCGAGAAATGATAATATCAGAAGGCGAGGCGATAAAGAAGTTAAGTTATTCTGTTTCTGGTGTATTACGTTCACCTAGTTTCACATCTACATATTGTGCTAAAAATTTCCAAGACCTATTGAAGGAAGATCAGCAATACATGATTTATAAGTTTAGTCCAAGGTAAAGAATATGCCATTAACGCTTCTCCAAAAAAAAGCCCTTTATCAATGTTTTATTGAAAAAGCTAAAACTGCTATATTTGAGGATGCAAATTTGATTTCTATAATTTGTGAGATTTTCTCTGTTGAATCATGCTTGTATGCATATATTGCTGATGCAAGCTTACATCTGAAAGAATCTCTATCATTCAGTTCAATCACTTACATTGAAAGCAAGGGAAGCAGCCATGAAGTGGATTTGAAGGATATGGAAGAAACAAAGGCTGACCCTTTGTGTATGTATCTCTATTTGAATGTTTACATGTGCTCATAATCTACACCCTTTGCCTCAAAAAGTAGTCCAAAACCTTTTTATGATCCACTTCCAACTAACCAGGTTGTAATGATTACAAAACATTGGCAATTATTTTGTTAAGTGCAGTGTAATTTGATCTGTCAAATAAAATCTCATTGATCAGTTATCACTAATATAATATTCCGCCAATGCCTTTGAAACCAATTTTCACCTTCAATCGTTATTTTGCCCTGAAAAGGATAATCTTTTATATGGATGTACTTTAACTTCAAATTGATACTTTTGGGAAAAAAAGAACTTAAAGAAATGTTTTTCTTTGTAACTGGACCAGGGAGTGATGTCATTCTCTTCATACAGGACTCTAATTGTAGCACGTTTCCTTCACATTCGACAGCACTATCATTTAGAGATGATATAGGATGATGATAATAATACACTCAGTTTTACGATTACTTTCTTTTTGGTATTTGGTTGTGTGCAGCACTTTTTGCTGCAAGCTTGATTGATGGGATTAATCAAAATGAAGCCAGACTTCGAGCCCTGATGATTATTTGTGCTACATACTTGAATAAGAATGTGAAGGTGTGAAACTCAATCCCCATGGTAAACTAAATGCTTGAACACTAACTTCATAACCTTTTGATAGAACCCACTCGATTTTGTTGAAACTCAAACTACAAATGAAACAACGAAACAAAGTTTGGCGTGCTTTTGAGAGGCACCCATCTCTCCCGAATGACACTCAATATTTCTAGTATCAAGAATAATCAAGCATGCCCTACTATGACCTATAACCGTGTTTATATAGACGGTGGTACTTAAGGAAATAATGAAATTGCCCTAAATAAGGGTAAATGAGTAAATGACAGCTACAGACTTGAAGGATCATAGCTAGTGTCTTGATGACACTTATTAATTACTCATATCATTGCTAATTTTAAACAGCCCCGCGATTACGTCTTGAGTAAACGATCACAGACTTGGGCTCATGTGTAGCTATATCACCCTTTAGTAGGTTTGTCAATTTCAACCCATGTTACTCATCAATGGGTCGAGTTGGGTTTTGTTTGATCTCCAATGGGTCAAATTGATAAAACCAATAAAAAGTTCGGACAAATCCAAATTTGTCCAACCTCTATTTTTGAAAAAACAACCTCCTAACCTTATATCGAAAAAACATTAGATTAATATTGTTGTAATAAGGTTTTTTGCAATCATGTTTAATTCATTACCTATTTATAAATTATTCTTACATACAGGCAGAAAAGTGTTTCAGGTCAAACTCCCAACTCGTACTTAAAGGTTACCTATATTGACCTGTTATTGATCCATCCGGTTTGCCACTTCTATTTTTTTGGTAACAATCTCTCAATGCTTGCATGATATATGTGTACCGCTTAAAAAAATAGGATTTATTACATGCATGAAGCCTACTACATCAACCATCTTGCTGTCTTTTTTATGTACATGTGGCATTTCCCTTTCTAGTCACATGTCCATTTCTGTGACTCTTGATATCTTGTGTATGTGAAGGACGCACTGGTGCTTTCTATAGATCGGAAAGGGCTCGACTTGCTGGGGAAGGGTGTGGGACCTGTGATGGATGATGGGTCTCGTGAATTCCAGTGGAAGGAGATGCGATTACTGGTGGAAGAAGAAGCTCGTGATGTCAAGACGTTCTGCAAACGACTTGTTGTGATGGAAGGGGAAGTGATTAAGAATGTTTCGGCGTTCAGTGGTCTACCATTGGAAGCAAACGAAATTTAGGCTGGAAGGTTTGTCAACCAAGCTGTGTATGTGTTTTATATTTGTATTCAAATAAAGTAGATTTATTTGTTTTATATTTCTAATTATAAACTTAAATTATATCAAATCAAATAACTAAGATAAATGGTCACCTTTAGAGTACCAGGAAAAAGAATCATTTGGTGTAGTGTTAATTATCTCAATCTCAATTGTTATATACCATGATACATATTTGGAATTTATGTGAAAAGTGAACAGACCTGCATGAAAGTTACACAAGCTAACACATTACCCCATCTTTATCAAGTTTTAAGTTTTAACACGACATCATAAAAGAAATATTGGTGTGTGCACACTTTAAACATTCTTGTTTGAATCGCATGTGTTTGTGTGATAAGTTAGTAACAGTGTTAATAACTAATTACCAGATAAATCTTGAAAATTTTATAATATTAGTAATAAGTGGACCACAAACTCTTATGGTGGTGTATATAAAACTCAGACTCTTTAGTGGAAACATATGAAACAAGTATTATTGGGGGTTAACAAGCCTAACCCACAAGCTAAACATATTCCTAATCTATAATAAAATTAATTATAAAAGCAAAGCAAAATAAAGTTCAAAGGAATGAACTATACGAAAACAACAAAAAATACTACAAGCCCAAGTATATTGTGTAACAAATAAGGAATCGTATATTCATATCTACATCTGCTTAGCTCAAAGAATGGTGCAGGAATCTTGTGGAGGATTTTTATTTGAACTTTCGGCGATACCATAGTGCTCAGTAGGGAACCCATAAACTGTACCATTAGTTGTGGGAAGGGGCGGAGCCGATGTCACTGTAGTTTTTGGTGGTGGCAATGGAGGAACATCTGCATAGTTTAGTTCTTCAAGATGAACACCTTTAGAACCTTTGACATTGTGGACGGTAGATGGTAATCTATAGGTAGATGGTTGGTTTTCGTTGTTAGTGAAGTTGAACTTGTAAGTAGTCGATTGTGTGTACTCCACACCTGTAATCCTTTAGCCTGAGATACGGTCACCAATGCTTTCGCCATTTCATTAATATCGTGACTTCCTTGAGTTACTTGAGAACTAGCAGTTTGGCGAATGAGCAACAGATTTGGGGGGGTTTAGCAGTTGAGACAGTTGAGGTTGAGACAGTTGAATTCCCTGTCTCGTTGCATGTACCTCTGGCCCAACATAAATGAGCAACTCAAGTTTACCAACTAAGCTATTCGGTTGTTTTGTATTAAAATTGTTGCATAAATATATATCCTAAAGAAATATTTCGCTAAAAAGCCTATAATACCCCTTATGAACAGTAGCTAACTACAACCCTTATTACATTAAACGATATCAAGGCGTACGACTGATAGTATATAGGGTAACTTGGAGAATCAATTTAAACCGTTACTCGTAAGAGGATTAATTACTTTAGTGTACCTAAAATGTGCCTTTCAGAAGTTGGTTGAACACGTTCTTATTTGACTATCCTTCCTATTGACTTTGGCTTTATATATTCTACGAATTGAAATGTTCGGTCTGCGTACATAGTTGTTTCATATGTTGTGCATACTTGTAATTCTTTGTGTTTCATTTTAGAGAAAATGATGAGTACTGTTTTTTAGGTGTTATCTTCAAAAAGATAGAAATTAAAAATGTACCTATCAAAAAATTAAAGAATTGATCTGTAAATTAAAAAGATTATTAAAAAAATGATTGGTAAACAACACATAAGTTTTATAGTGTCCATACTACATATACTATCCCTTCATTTTATATACTTATTGGCATTAAATATTATCTAATATTATATTACATTATTATTATTTATTATGATAAAATAAAAATATATATACACCAAAATGTTTACAGGCTAACGATATGTGAGGAACTCATCAATTTAGAGATTGTGGGTTCAAGTTCTCCGGGACAATTTATATATATATATGTAGATGTATGTATATAAAATGTGAGATATGTAGTTTAGGTTAGTTTTGGTTTATCTTCCTAAAAGAATAATACATATATGATTATATATGATAGTACGTTTCTTTATTATAATTAGCTAATATGATTAAGTATGCTGAATTGATAGACCTTGTCAAATGCTTCAAGTAAAAAATAAAATAAATAAATAAACGTGGTCCAAGTGGTTTATATTGGTCCGTTTCTTTAGGCCCACTTAAAGAGTTAAGCGGCCATGTTAATCATTTACATTTACAATTTACAAAAGCATACATAAACCAAGAGAGAGCAGGTTAAAATAGAGAGGGTTGTGACTTGAGGTGTATGTAAACGAAGCCTTGTGTTTGGGTATTGGTTCCAGTTTTTTTTTTAGGTAAATCTTGACTCAATTTATAATTTTATATATAGGTTGTTCTTCATTGATTTAGTAGTTTTGTTAATCTTTTGAATGATCGAAAATATCTTTTACGTCATCGGTTAAGATAACTAAACATCATATTTTGGGGCTTAAATAATATAGTTTATTAGCGTCATCGGGATGGAAACTCAATAATCATACGTTTAGTAATATAAGACATAAACGTTTACCTAATCATCATAATCAAACTGTTTTAAATTAAAATGAGAACGAAAACGATTTCGAGTTGGATTCTGGGGTAACGTAAGGAGGAAGATGACTCCTTATGGAGTCGAAATACTATTTTTGCCCCTGATGTATAAACACGCTTTCGAATTTAATCTCAACATATTATATTACACTTTAGTCATATTCATTGTAAGTTGATCTTTTAAACAATTATATAATATAATATAATATAATCTGTTGTGGTCATTAAGAAAGCCATGTGGAATACTTGGTGTTATAATATGCAGAAAGTTTACCCATAGGTTCACTTTGAAATGTTAGACCAAACTTTTGTGGTTTTAGGAATAACTAAAGTATGATATAACTAAATACTAATTACAATTGGAAAATTGGTTTAAATGTGAATATACATTATGGTCTTACAAGTATAGCATCTATTTAACCTGATCACCAAAATGTTTAGTAATAATTTTGAACAAATTCAAGATAGCAATTAGTTTAATTAGTAATAATTATTAGTTCGCGAACTTTTGTAGATTGTTCAGGAGAGTACTAATTGGAGTATCAATTAAGTATTTATTAGAGTTTAAGTTACGGATTTTTAATTTTATTATTAAGATTTCTTGTGTTCATAATATATGTCTGTACAGATTCTAATCCTATTTTATAAGATTTCATTTCATTTGATTGTATATGAAGCCTCATCTTATTTGTATGAACCCTTTTGATAAGAATCTTCATATTCTTAATTGCTATTACGCTCTATTACGTGATCATATATTTCTTGCTACGTTTATTGGATTCTCTACGTTATTGACATTCCTATTGACTTATTGTGATGACCTCATTGATTTGGATTCATTGCCACTGTTGCAATTTGCTATTGGCCTAGAATTTGTGACTCTTGATTCGTTGTTAGTACTTTGATGTTAGAACTTTATCGTTATAGGTAATTTGTTCTTTTAGTGACATTTATTCTACTATGGGTATGCGAGCTATTTACTACCTATGGGGGTTCCATAGGGGCGTCATTGTGGCACTGATGGTGTCACATTTGTCGTGGTGGTGTGATTAGTCTGCGACGTCTCCTCTTTGTATGTGATAAGGGATTTTTAGGAGGCGTATTGGTTGACTATAGTTTTTGTTTTGTGTTTGAATGTGGATGCAGGTGTAGTGCCCAACACCTCATTCACCTTTGTGGGTACATTGGATCTGCAAATTCATGTGTCGTTTGATTTTGTTTTAGAAGCTCGGTTGTCATACCCCTTTGGACTCTTTGTTTCGTTGTTCTGGCATCATGATAAATTCTTGCTACTATGCTCATCATAAATATCTTTCGTTTGTATTGCTTTATTTTGTATCCGCGCACTGGCTTTTGGTTCAGCCACATATTTTTTCCATGCAGCATGTGATCGAGTGGCAAAAGAAAGGAGTCGCAAGCAAGGATCCGAGCAACGAGAGAAGTTAGTTGTGGTTTGGCTTTAGACTATTAGTTATTATCCCATTTCTAGTGAACAAATTCCTCATCAGGACCTTGTAATGTATTTCTATCGGTTTACTTTTGGAGACTTTTTTAGATTTCTTATTTGTGAGCTTATAATATGGATTTTTGCTCTTTTGTATATCGTATATGTGACCTCTGATTTTCACCTTCGAAAATGTGTTGTTACAATTAAGGTGAAATCTGATTATCGAGGATTAACTTGCATATGTCATGATAGACGCGTCCTTTTCGTGACCCGAATTGACTACCATTGTGGAGCGATACGATTAGGTTCACAAAAAGGGATTTGAAGGTAAAAAGATATGAAAAAAACTAATAGAATTGATAAAGTAATTTTGTCACATATTCATCTCAACGTTCAGTGGGTTAAAAGGTTTGATTTCGTCATTTTGTGCTGACAGTCGTGTTTGCTTCCTACTAGCCTGATTTTGGGTTTTGAGGTTTTCAATTTTTTAAAGTTGAGTTTGCTTTATTGTTTAAAAAGAATAACGTGTATAATGTAGGTAGCTTGGATTTCGCTTGACTCGAGGGCCAAATTTGTATTCCTAGACCATCTATGTATGTATTAAAACACCAAAATGATCTAGTTTAGCAATCGTCAATCACAAAAAATGTGATTCAAATAGTTCAACCGTATATGTACGTACATCAATTCCAATACATGGAAGCATTTTACATTGTAATCTTTGTATAAAACCCGAGCCCATCCAAGTAAAAGCCGGCACGACCATAAAATCCACCAAACGAACCTGCATTCCATTGTATTGAAAATTGGGTCCCCGTTTCTTTACCAAAAGGTCCATGCCTGTTTTTGTTCGTAACAAAACACACCGATGAGATTACTGTATAGCCTTTATAAAACCCAGTCGTAACTCCAACTGTTCCCAATATCTCAATTATTTCTTCTTCATCGTCGAAGTTAACCTAAAAACATACCAACAATGTATAATCATCTTGTTAATTAACATTTTGAACCCAAAAAATATTTCTCAGAACTTTTTGTCACTAATGTTTTTTTTTCTTCATGATGTGTAAAGACATCCATAAATGGCAATTATGATAAAATTCAGAGTAAAGAATTTCAAGTTCGTTATTTATACTTTATAAATTTTGTATATGCTGAAAAGAAAAAATTTTAATTTATCAGCAAATCTGATTCTTTGTCTTTGTCCTTATAACATACCATGAAATGTGCTGCTAAAATTTGTTTTAGCACCACGTAATTTATATATGTTGTTAGCGGTACATATTCAAACTTTGACTTATATACAGAAGATTTGTAACCTCAGAGAGTTGCCCACCACTGCGACCACCGTTACCACCATATTCCAAAGAAGAAATCAACAAACCGCTAGATTCTTCTGTTGTAAAACCTATAGAAAATATCCAATCCTCGTGATCTATCGTTATCTTCCTAAGCTTTTGGGTGCCTTCAAGTCGCAATGACCATGCATCTCCACCTGTGCTCGATCCGCATAACCCGCTTCTACAACCCTAGATAACATGCATCAAATAACACTTACAAAGTCTGATTATTTGTTAAAATCAATTATCATATCAAGATAGATCAATAACTTACAGTTTGGAACTCCAAAGAGATTTGTAGTTCTTGGACTATTACTTCCATTGTTGGGCGTTGTTTTCGATCTTTATGCAGGCATTGATAAGCAATTTTCGTAAATGTTTCTAAAGAATACGGATTCATTTGTTCTCGTAGACTAGCCATGATAATTTCGTCTAATTTTCCTTCTTTATAACGACGATTCACCAATACAAAAAGAAATCTACGCACATCATTGCATTCCACAATCGTTGCAAGCCTCCCACATAAAACTTCAAACAACACAACGCCAAAAGAGTACACGTCAGACTCTTTTGTAAGAATACCTGTTTCTACATATTGTGGATCGATATAACCATAAGTTCCAGCAGCATTAGTGACAAGAAAAGTGAATTCTTGATTAGTAGGACCTATTTTACACAATCCGAAATCTGAAATTTTTGCTTCCCAATTTTCATCTAGCAAAATATTAGAGCTTTTTATGTCACGGTGCAGGACTCTATGCCCCAGTTCCACACCATCATGAAGATACTCAAGTCCACGAGCCACACCAAGACATATCCTAAGACGTTGTTCCCAAACGAGATCCGTGGTGGCCAAATACTTATCTAGACTTCCATTAACCTCGTACTTATAAATAAGGATTTTCTCCTTATCTTCATCAGAGAATCCAATAAGAGAGACAAGGTTATTGTGTTTGTAACTAGCAAGCATGACGATCTCCATGACGAACTCACGTTGTCCTTGTCCCATATTTGTGTCTAACCGTTTTACAGCGACCTCTATGGTGCTACGCTCGCCAGGAAGGTGGCCTTTGTAGACTCTCCCAAAGCCACCCTTTCCGATGAAATTATCTTCGGAGAAGTTGTTAGTGGCCAATTTGATGTCTTTCAGTGGGATTTTGAAGCGGTCTAGTTCTTGAATTTTAGCCATGATACATGTGAAGTTGTGTGAACTCTTTTTTTTAATCTTATGAAACGAAATAGCAGGGAATCTAAATGAATTTAATAGTAAAAATAATAATTATAATAATAATAAATAAATAGTAACGTAGTTCTCATTAAATTTGACATCGATTGCGCTGCCCCGAACAATTTCCAACGTCAAGTCTTTTCGGGGTTAAATTTATAAAAAAACATGTAATCTCCATGCATACCAATTAATCTACTCTATGGAAAATTACTATTTTCGTCCTTTGAGCACAACTATTTAATCAAATACTAACTAATTATTGAAGATCGTTCATCAATAATCGTCCCCTACAGTTTTGCTTAATAAATAGCAAGAATGTCCTTACCCCAAATTGAAAAGAACAATTCCAATAAAAGTCAAATCACACTTTTGTCATTCCATGTTACTTGTTCTTCTATTCTCCATTCTCATTTCAAATATTATTTCACCACCTTTTTTACTATCTAATTCCAATTTCCGATTAAAGAAAATATCAATCTTCATAATATTTTCTTTTGGTTTTAAAGTCGATTATCCAATGCATGTAAATTTTGGTTGAAAGGCCATCTTTGTTTATTTGACTTTTATTTGATTTTGGTTTTTATAAAGAAAATGTTTTTATTAAGCAAAAACTCAAACTGTGTTAGAAAATTTATAAATTATTATCTTCTTCAAATTTCATATCAAGCAAAAGATCCATGAATCTATCTTAAATTTATCAAAGCTAAATATAAAACATTACTTATATACAAAATAAATCGTATGTAAAATTGATTTATATATATATATCAAACAAAGTATTTTTTAGCACTTTTCTAAAATAGATTCAATTTAACAATATATAATCTCATTTAATACGTTGAATTTTAATAAAATAAAATAAACAAAAATCAACAAATATAAAAAACACTAATAAGAAGTAAATGTTACAATATTTATTTGATATTTGTATGAAAAATTGACATAGAGAAATAAATAGTGAATTAACTACTTTTCATTTTAATAAATTTAAATTTAACTTATAAAAAGACAGTATAAAATAATTTATAATAACTATAGATATAGGTATAGTTATAGATAATAATAATAATAATAATAATAATAATAATAATAATAATAATAATAATAATAATAATAATAAATAAATAAATAAATGGTAACGTGGTTCTCTATAATTTAGGGACATTAAATTTGATATCGATTGCGCTGCCCCGAAGAACTTGCAGCATCAAGTCTTTTGGTCAACTCGAACCGACAAGGTTGGGGTTAAATTTATACCTTGAAGCGACTTCTTCCGCATCAATGCACCGTCCGAAAATGGCTGAGATTTGGCCACGTCATTTAACATAAGGTTAGGTGCAAGTAATTTATTCCACTCGTTTATATTTATACTTTCATTTGAATCAATTAAGACTCAGATCATACAGGTTTGTTGACATACCAAAGTTGGAAATAACGTGATTTGAGTTAACTGAGTGTTTGGAATTGTTTAGATAAGCGTTTATCTGCTTATTTAAAAATAAATAAACAAATACAAACATCCTTTTAAAAATTGTTTATTTATTTATTTTTTAGAAAAATAAATACTAAAAAATAAGTATGTTGAAACATGTTTATTTTTTAAACACATAAGCACTTATAAATAAGCAATGTCAAACATCTCTTTAATCACCTAAGACAAACGACCGGAATATGGACGCTTGCTAGTAACACAATAGGTTGGTTCTGTTAGCGTTCGACTTTTCAAATAGAAAACAAGGTTCAAATTATTCAAGTTGCAATCAGAGCAAGACGAGAGTAAAGGGAAAAGTTAATGCAATTGTAGTAGAGCAAAGTCTAATCATTCAAACTCTCAATGGTGCTCAATTGTTTTGAAAGGTTGAAAGAAACATAATTAATTAACATTCCACCTTTGCTACAAGGCTAATACGGGTTGTAGCGGCTACGTCCTCGACTTCCACTGTCATTATTACCACGCCTATGGCCACCACCAGAACTGCTTCCTCCACCACTACGACTACCACTGCCACCTCTTTGCTGTTGTGCGGGCGGAGGTGGTGGTGTGTGTGGCTGCACACCTTGTTGTTGCCTGTCACAAATTTTATAAAGTAAGAAAAAAGAAAAACACTAATCATGTATATCTTAAAGGCAGCAATGAGCAAAGCCTCCACAAAAAGTCGATAAAAGAGCTCCACAATAGATTTCCACTTACAGGACATAACCGATCCTTCCATCAGGCAAAAGCATCGGCATCATTGCCATGCCAGCAGTTGAAGGTCCCCTTCCATAGATAAATGGCTGCACAATGATACAATTAAAAGCACGTGGGTATGCCTCTAAATACATGATTGATGAATATAAGTATCTAAAAATAAATGCAGATACATGCTGAAAAACATGACAGGAAACAAAGAAAAAAAAAAAAAAAAAAGTGCACCTGTGGATATGCAGCAGCAGCAGCACCATAGCCTGCACTTAAAGCACCATATGCACCGCCTACTAGACCATAACCAACACGAGGAGGGTGGCTAGGAAGTAAAGCAGCCTTATGTGAGTTTGAAGATCCTCCAGATGATTTCTGGTCAGCTTGTGGCTTAGCAAGAGAGCACTCTAAGACTTGACCTGTATATAGAAACCAAAATTAACAGATCAACTTTTTTCATTTTATAAAAAATCAATAAATAACAAATACAGTAAACTTTAACTAAACATTACCATTTAGCTCATACTTCTCAGTGTTTTTTAGAGCCTTCAAGACACTTGCTCTATCTGCAAAATGAACAAAACCAAACCTACTCCTCTCATGACCTGCTTTTGCTGGAGGGAGAACTACTTTCATAATTTTTCCATGGTGCTCAAATATCTTTTCTAACTGATCTTGAGTCACATTTTTTGGCAAATTCTTCACATAAACTGCCTTAACCTGCTGTAGAAAGAACACAAAGTAAATTTCTAATAAAAGGTGAAAAGTTTAATTAAGAAAATGAAAAAGTTATGTTAAACTTGATGAATAAAGCACCTGGGAAGAAGCTGAAGACTCGGCATTTTTTGGGTCAGCCCAGCTCACAGTTGGAGCATTATCATCAAGCTTAAACTTCGGTTTCAACATCTTTTGTCTTGAATACTCTGCGCAGGCATGGTTATAATACTCGATGAAAGCAAATCCCCGATTCCGCCTAGAGTTTTGTGGATCCTGTTACAGAATGGCAAGTAACTTTGAAAACATGATGCTCATAAGTCATAACAAGCTAAAATATATATAATTCAACCCATAAGCATCTAAACCTTTAGCAGCTCTACAGAATTAACGCCTGGTCCAACCCTTCTGACAACTTTTTCCATGTCATCCAGAGTCCAATTTTTAGGAACATTACCGATAAATAACTTGTGTTTTGCTTGGGATGTTGAACACTTGATCCTTCTACCCTGTAATATATATTCAAACCAGCAATATGATGTCAAGAAGCCGAGAGATGCAAAAAACTAAAGCCAACATCTTTTAACATATCAAATTCACACTTCAGCAACAGCAGCTGCATGACGTATAAAAATTAGAGGCAGCAGATTCGACCCATTTAATTGTAAATCCTTTGGGTTGTGTTTTATCTCAAACAGACGAAAGAAAAACAAAACTAAAAGAGGAACAGATAAGACAGACTGAAAGTTGTCCAAAGTCTATTAATGGGTTGCATACAGCCTTTTAACTCATATTCATTCAAAGATTCAGATTACTATTGTAACAGCATTGTTGAATTAACACGTTGACTGTTTCTAAAATAAAATAGAAACAGTAAAATTGAACCCAACCCAGCCCATTTTGACCTGTTTCATAAAATGACATGTTTCAACCTAGACCCAAATTTATAGTTATCCAACCCACCCATTTCTCCACCTATATAGAGTTGTTTGGGATGGTTGGTATACCTTCAACTCTTTATTATTAAGCTCCTTGATGGCAGTAGAAGCCAAATCTTTAGTCCTAAAGGTCACAAAAGCATAGCCTTTATTCTCAGTTGAGTCTTTACCTCCCATTATCCGGACCTGTTATAGATTAATGAGCATCAAAACTAATATACAAAACATACCCTTCTCAAATATGAGAGAGAGGTAGAGGGTTACCTCTGTGACTTCTCCAATAGATTCACAGAACTCTTTCAGAACCTCTACAGTAGCATCTAGAGGAATCCCACCAAGATATACCTCCGAACCATAAGGAGGAAAGGCGAGAAGTTCATCATGTTTTTTCTTTAAATCGTCTTCATCTTCAGCATATTCCATGTCTTCATCTTTCCCTTTTTGTTCATCTTCATCTTCTTCCTCTTCCTCAACTTCTTCTTCTTCTTCCTCTTCCTCTTCTTCTTCTTCCACCTCTTCCTCTTCTTCTTCCTCCACTTCTTCCTCTACTTCTTCATATTCAACCTCTTCTTCCACTGGTTCCTCGTTATCTCCATCAAAATCCACCTGCTCTTCTGGTTCAGATGGCTTCTCTATCTTGGCAGTCTTTGATGGTTCCTCGGCCTTGACAGCTGTTGAATTCGCCTTCGCTCGTGTCCGTGGCATCTTATGTATATAGATATAAAGGCTTGAACAGCAACTGGGATAGATACACAGAAGCGAGATGCATTTACAGAAGAAAGAAGAGACCAAGGGAAAGATTGAAACAAAATGAAACGGGAAAAGACGTGCCAAAGTGAGAACAGTGATTGAATCAGTGCCATTGAATGGCTCAAGAAGTTCCAATGGCGATTATATTCAATAAAGGAATGATAATTACAGATTCAAGATTCAAGGAGATGATTGGTGATGGTCATCAGTTGCAAAATCAGTGAACCAAGGAATTCTCAAGATATAGATTTCAAATGATATATGGAAACTGTATCTAGTGTTTATAGTTACAATCTACCATCAACAATGCAATTAACAACAAAGCCAAGAGAAGGTAGAAGTGCAGATAATAAGGTCGAGAAATCAAAAAATACAAGAATAAATGTTCATGCATCAGTCACAGCAACAGCAAATAAAAGAATGGAAACTATGTCCAAGCATGGTCAAAGGAGAGCTAAACGGGTTTGTCATGAAATGATATAGTTAAGTGGGAGCAAAATTTATCAAGATCGAGATTAATTTTTCCTGTTCGTAATCTGCCTGCAGCAAGTTAATGCACAGGAACTGAGAATATACTCACCAATGAGCAATTCAAATATGCACAAAAGCAGTGCTTAATATCGTATAAGCCAGCTTGCAATTCAATTAACACAGAACAATGTGCATGAGAATCAGATCAATGAATGTCCCTCTAGAATTTTAATATATGTTCTTAAACAAGAGAAATGGATATGTCCTGTAATCCTGTACAGTACAGACAGACTCACTAGCAATATTACCTACAGCAAGGTGTACACTTCCACCTTCACACTAGTGGGTTGACACTTGGCTAAAATCCCATGTTACTACCTAATGTGACACAAAAACAAGAGTAAACTTAAAAGTTACCAATGGTTACAATAATTCTAGGGATTACTAAATCCACATATAACATGAGCTGAAGCAGAAACACATAAACCACAGATGCTACGTTTAGTAACTTTGTTGATTCTAAGAGCTGCATGCTGACCAACAAAAGAATGGACTTTATGTTGCTACACCAACAAATGATGTTTTATAATATAATGCCCAGCATTATATCCAGTCTGTTGCTGTATAACTCTGAAGATTGCTGCTATCATCACTCCTCACAAAAGAAGATATAAAGCGGTAAAGCAATGTCCGAGTGTAGACTTGTTAGAGATATATAGATGATAAAAAAAAAATATAGCTTTGGTTAAAATTGAACTCCTGATCAACTTGACGCGAGCGTGGTTATCTTAGTCACAAACTCTGGTTGTGGACAACAATATCCTAGTTCAGCATGACGGTTGCAGCACCTTTTTCGAGGCTTCTTATCAGCTTTGACAGTGTTATAGTGTAACTGGATTCCAAAAATTGTTCTATCTTTTGCATTAATTTTCTTAGTTGCTTTGAACGGTACAACAGAGTAAGAAACTGCTTACCCCTCGGGTATTTCAAGCATGAGTGAGAAGATAAGATTCCTGTTGCCAATTTGTGGTTTGTGAATTCCTAACGAGGAATTAAGTCCATGTGCTCACTTCAGATTGAGATTTTAACAAGCCTAAGACTCTCTAGCAACACGAGAAATTGTGACATGATATACAAATTTAGACCGGTATCCATGATACAAAATTTTAGGCCGGTATCCATGATATACAAATTGAGCCCGGTATCCCCTTCTACACAACCTCGGCTACAGTAGTGGTTTCATGACAGTTGAGATATCTATGTGTCGTACTTGAGGTTATTTTTACCCTTACATGATGACTCCATCTACCACTTTCATCTTCATGTAAGCTCTAAAATGTAGATGTGTATGTATAAACCCCAATACACCTGCACTCAGCCCTCACCCCAGAGACAATTGTACCACCCTACGTGCCATCATTTCAATTTCAATATCACTTCATATAAGCTCAATTACAATAGCTGGAGTATGATTAGCATGCACTCGCGTTGGTAGCCCTATTTAAATACAGGTTTGTCCCATTTACTGTCATGTATGAGTTTGAAATGATGGTTTTTCCTATGTAGAGGTTGCTAGCCCTATTTAAACAAATAGTCACACAGTCACCACCAAACACTTAATGCGGCCATTCTAATAAGAATTCATCTATATATGATCACAAATAGTCACCGAGAAATTTGACCACAAAGGAGTTAATTTCCATGTAACATAATGATAGCCGACAGATTTAGCAATGCATTCCCATCAAGCTTCAAGCTTTTAGACCGAATTTCTATGACCCTCAACAGCCAGTCTCTCCTTATATATTGTAAATTAAAATACATAAAACACATACTCTACACGTTATTAGATTTTATGACTCCAAACACAGTATAGGTGCCCTAATTTCAAAACTATACTGATAACAACAACAATGTGCATACATATATAGTAAATTATAAGCACGTAACTGTAAAATGCAAGGTCAATTTTCAACTTATGAGCAATAGATTCTAGTTGTTATGATCTCAAACTATACAAACTCAAATACATGTGTATCAGTTTCATCAATGATTAATAGTTTTATCATACTTTAACATATACATACACCGTCGATGATAATGAATATTTTACATTATTACGTAAAAAGAAAAATATAGGGCACAAAAATAGAAGAATTTAACTCTATGTTACCTGTGACCAGCGGTGGACGACGACAAGATGGTAGCGCAAGTGTGGCGTTGAAGGTCGGTATGAAATATTATTATTGCAGGTTAGGTTAAAGTTTTACCCTCTTTCAGCCCTTTTAAATTTATATTTTTAATTTTTATTTAGAGTAAATGACATAAATCGTCCTATGTTATGTTACTTTTTCCAGTTTCAATTCGTTAATCATAATTTTTATAAAAATCGTCTTTAAACGACATATTGTATTAGCTTAATAACAAATATATTTTTTGATTGAGTCAAAAGAGTCGTTTATGTATAAAAGTATTCATAGTTCATAGCCTTGTTTTCATTTAGTCATATATTGACTTAAATAGTAGTAACATGGTCTTGGTTCAATTATGAATATGCTAGTTTGAAAAGTTGTTCATTTTGAAGAGATAAAATGGTCATGTTGTCAAGTTGTGTAACACTCCGTTATTAAATAAATAAAATAGCTTTTATAATTAATTTTTTTATAATAATTTCTATAAAATTTTGATTAATTAGTAGATATTGATGAATAAGTCTGGAGAAAACATGTAGACTTATGACTAGTGTTTATATAAGACACTTGTACATCTTTTAACTATTAGAGTAATGACTAATCAAGACACGTGTACATCAATTAGCTAGTAGAATAATGACTAATCGACATATTTAGTAGTATAGATAGGTGACTGTACTAGCTTATTACTCTTCTTGGTGATTTTTGAAATAAACAAAGTAAAGAGTATAATTTCAATCTTAAAACTCATAACATATACATACTTTTTATGTAAGAGTTATAAAGGGGAAGAATTAGTAGAAGCAAAATGTGTAGTTTCAACAATCATCATCTTATTTTTCACCATTAAGTTAATCATAAGGAGAAGGCAAATGAGTAATCAACCTTCCAAACTAAGAGAAGGCAAATGAGTAATCAACCTTCCAAACTAAGTGAGTACTCTTGTGTTATTTTTAAAATGAGAATATATACTAGTTATGTGTGTTCATTATTCCATGCAATATGAATTTCCATGATACATTTATATGCTTTGTATATTAACTGCATTGTATGTGCATTTTATATATTTTAATGATTATTGTGTGATAGACAAACTTTTAATAAAAATTATTGATATTAACTCAAGTTGGTTGATTCTTTATCTTGGTGATTTTGGACTCTTTATAATACTTAAAATGAATAGCATGACTATCAAAAGTGTCTGATGTCCTAAACCACAATAATCGGGATCCCCATTAAATTTATTATATGTTGAACTTTGGATTATATTATGGTTGTATTAAAATTTGTACTTGTTCATTCTTGTGTGTGATATTTTACGTACACAAACACACAAGCTCAATAAGCCTTTAGGCTTACGCATTACATACATTCTCAAGTTCAAAGAGGTAGATTCGACTCGTGATAGATCAATAATAGGTAAAATGGAATAAGGAGACTATGTTCCTTATTATCCAAAAGTTTCCCGACATTTCTAACTGTTTTATTTGATGTTAAGATGTAATTTTTGTTGGCTATTAGGCACTTTGTAAAATATTTTTGCAACAACTCTTTATTTATGTTTAAGCTTTGTGTAATATTAAATCGGGACATTTCAAGTTGATAGTTATGGTCTTGATTTGTATAAGTAAAGTGTTTATATCCATTCAATTTTGACTATTTAGAGTGTTTAATCATATTGAGAAATAGGATATAAAATAGATTGTTGTGTCAATATTTGTAATAAAAACAGGTAATGGGTCTTTTATAAATGATTAAAAAATTGAATTTTGTAGAAAATTTCGTTTTATACAAACATGCACTAAAGTTGCGTTATAATTTATATAATTGTGCCACGATTGTGTCATGAAAATTAAATAGCATCGCGATTATAGCTATTACGCCGCAATTGTGTCAAAAAATGAAATCGCGCCGCGATTATGTCATCAAAAAATTTATGCAAGCAATTATCTAGTAGTCGCAACTCTTTTTGTTGCTGCGTAATTGCTTTAGAAAATCTACAACTTGGTTTTAAGTTATATTTGTCGTTTTCACTTCGTGTCTTATATTATAATGTTTATAAGAAGTCAAGATTAAATAGTTGAAGTGTTATAAAAGTTTCTAAAAAAATTTGGCATGTTATACCTAACTACCCTTATATATAGAATAGCTCTGCTCCTAATTACATCGCGATGGTGAACAAAGTGGTTCCCTTTCTCGATATGGTAAATAACATCCCTTGTTCACATCGAAAGGGATACTCAAAACCTCAAATAAGGCTTGTCATAACTGTAGTATATCCCTAATACATAAGTACATTTGAGATTATAAGTTGCTATTAAACTACCATGCGCCTCTTTCTTCGCTTCGGGACGGAGGTCCATGGAAACATTCAATGAAATGTTCATTATCAAAATTCTGCTTCACGTTGGTTAATAAACACTAATAGTACCTAATTTAGTAATATAATGCACAAAATCAACCTTAAGAATCGTGAATATCTGATAAGTTTACGCTAAAACTGTATGTGTAGATATGTCGTTATTTCACAAATCACAATACCTTACTCCAAAAAACATCAAGTAGACTAACATAGTAATATCAGTGTTTGCTTTCATTTCGTTACAACAAACACACTTTAAATATCTTGTTGAAGTATACATGTACTATTTAATTAAGACCAAGGAAATAATTGCATTGTTAAACCGTCATATTTGATTTTTAGTTTCAAATTTATTACAATATTTGATAAATACATATATCTTATTATGTATTATTCTTATGTTTGGAGTAATGCTAGGTCTAGGAGAAATTTAGATTGGATAGGCTGGCTTAAAAGTCATTTGATAGCTCTTATGTAATTGTTTTTCTAAGTGCTTTTTATTTAAGCTTTAACTTATTGCTAAGCTAGCTATAAAATTGTCGTTGAAAAAAAAATACATATATCTTACTTTCACAATGGTATATACTTTTTCTTACCGTAATGCATTGTATAATTTGGTTAACTAGACAACTTTCTTCTGAAAGTCTTAGCATTTTGATTATAGTTTGGTATGGTCTTATTTTCATAAAAACTACTAAAAATTTATATTTTATCTATTATCCAGAAAAAAGTGACTTTCAAAAAAAATATCTATCACATGCAATTCGTAAATTTGTAAGCACCTATATACGAATTGCATGTTCCATTTTTTTAATAATTGTTTTTAAGCATAAGCAAATCAGACAGACCCTTTACGCTTGAAAATTTTACCCAGCACACATCATTTCTCAAGACACTGTGCGTAAACTATTAATAATCTTTTTAATTCTAATAATAAAAAGCTTTAAGAAAACATTTTTTATTATTATTTACCTATTATTTTTGAGCTTCACAGCATATAAACAATTAAAGCAACAATCATTATTATCTTTTTTTAACCATAATTTATTTTATTATCTCATCTAATAGATAGATTTAATATTTATACCCTTAACTTTTTAAATGCATACCGTTCTCATAATTAAGGATTGTAATTTGGGTCGATCCATGTTAGTGTGTTTAAATTTGGAGACTAAAATTTCACAACTTCAGCTTACACTTATTTGATAAATGAGTCGACAGTTAAGAAGTAACAAATATAAATTGCCCTCATAAATCATTTAGGTAAAGAGTCAAATGAATTGATCGGCTGAAAAAATTTGAATTTTTTTATGTATAGCAGGTCAACCCGTTATGAAGCTTAACCCAAATCCAACTAAAAAATTAAAATGATTGTCATGTTTGATTTAGCAGGTTGGCTGATGGTTGAAAATCCAAACCTAATCCAATTATTTCATGTTGTTTCAAGTCTGAGTTTGAGTTCTATTAAGAATTGCCATCATAAATTATTATTATATGAAATATAATGTGTTAAATAAAGTAAGAAAATTTTGTTAAAAAATTATAAAAATAAAATAAAGTAAGAAAATAATATATTACTACCTTTTCAATTATTATTCAAGAACATATCAGTTAACGAGATATTACTGTCAATTTTTAAATTATATTGTTGCCGCTACATTATATATACAACATGCTACATAATTCATAACGCTTCTATCCTATTATTCAAAATACTAGGTTATAAATCCGTGATAACGCGAATCGAATTTAATTTATATTTGGTCAGATTTTTATATAGTTTATAGACCTGTGATAACGCGAAATAAATTTAATATTTATAAATGAATAGAATATTGTGACCAATTTTTTATATATCTGCGATGATGGGGGTCGAATTTAATTTTATTTAGTCGATTTCTTTATGTAGTTATAGACCCGCTATCATGCGGAACAAATTTAATTTTAATAAAATAAATAAAATATTTGACCGATTTTTTTATATAATTTATAGACTCTTTAATTTTTATAAATGAATGAAATATTTAGTCTAATTTTTTAATTAAAATAAATATATCAAATATTTAAAGGATCAAATGCATAATTATACAAAAGAAATTAAGATCGTTAGATCGTGAAGAAAAAAAAATGAAGGGCTAAGATTCCTCCATCTTATCCTCTTTTAATTATAAATATAAATATAAATATAATATTATATATAATATAATATAAAGATAAAAATTTCCTAAAACGCTTTAATGTTAAATAATTGTGCGTTGATATACTACGAGAGTTTCACTCCCTCATTACATCCCCCAAGATTTACTCCCCATCATCGTTACTAATCAATCAAAAATAATATACATTTGATAACATTTACCACCTATTCATCCACATCTATGAAATTTTATTTTACGTTTAATTATCGGATATTTTTATTAATTTTATTAAAAAGTGTTTGTTAAATGGATCGGAGCCAATTAATCAATACCCATATAGGCACAGCTAGTCAGCCACTGCCACGTGCATATGTGATAAATGGAAATGAATATCATGTAATGTAGGTACACCACTGGCCACCCTCCCATAAACTTCATTGATTCAGAGTCAATATTATACACTACACACACACACACCATAATAATAACTCTATAATTGGTTAGTTAGTTAAGTTAGCTGCCTCTGTTCCATCTACCCCAACTACACGCCTTTATAATCCCCATCTAAATCACACAAATTTGCAGTAGCAGTTTGGTTTACTTCATCATTAACCCATTACTCACTCAAACTCTGTGGGCCCTCATTTATTTTCCATATCCATAAATCGCTACAACCAATCCCACCCCCATACATTTCATAGATCTTAGTATTCCACACTTTCTATTAGTGGCATTGTTTTCTCCGTTTTCGAAAAATTAGGGTTTCGTATATTGCTTGAAAGATGAAGGTGAGCGTTACTACTCGTAGTGGTAGAGAATTAATCAATGGCGGACTTGTTCTTGATAGCTCCGTAAGTTCAATTTCACTTCAATTTAGTTTATGTGTGGTTTTTTATAGGTTTTGAGCTTGTGAATAATTTGGGGGTTTTGTTTTGGTAGGCCACTGTGGCTGATTTGCAGGAAGCTATTCATCAGCGAAGTAAGTTGTTACTTTAATTAATTTATTGTTTAAATTTGAGTTTAAGTTATAGGACCACACTTTGATCAACTGTAATTTAACAGCTGCAATTTGATACAAACTTATAAGTGTTAGTTAGTTGTAAGTGTGTGGGTTTTAATTCGTAAGTTCAACGTATCAAATTCAGATTCGATCCAAACACTCTTTAACTTTATAAGTATACAATGTTATTTACCTAGTAATTTGTTGTAGTATCTCATGTGACACTCAAAATTTTATATGATCTGGTTGTTAGGACATAGGAAGTAGTAATGGAGACAAATAGTTTGCATGTTGAATCTCCCAAAAAATTAATATTAATCTTGCATAAGAGAAGTTAATAGGCTTAGAAAAGAGGGTCTGTAGGGGCTAGAAAAGTATTACCTTGTTTGTTCCACTGTAATCAAACATACACAAGGATACAGTATAAATGTATTAGATCCCAATTAGCTTTTAGTATGTCACTTCTGTATAGGTCTTGCATACATTATGCCTTCCATTTGTTGTTCTTCTTGCTTATCTTGGAGCCTTTGTATTGGTCTTAATAAATGTTAAAAACTTGAAATGAAAGAAAGTATAATTTATCATTTTGAGTAAGTTGCTTTCTATAATTTTAGTTACCTACAATATAATGCTTATTAGTTTCAAGACTTTGATTACCTATATTGCAGTTCTTGTGAAGCTCACATGCATATTCTGTTAACAGCCAAGAAATACTATCCTTCAAGACAGCGCCTGACCCTGCCTGTCCAACCGGGTTCAAAGGAGAAACCTGTTGTTCTTCAATACAAGAAAAGTCTCAAAGAGTATACTAGTGGAAATCCCGACACCATTACTGTCGTTTTTAAGGACTTGGGCTCACAAGTTTCATACCGTACATTGTTCTTTTTCGAGTATTTGGGTCCACTGCTCCTCTATCCCGTATTCTATTACTTCCCAGTGTACCAATTTTTTGGCTACAAAGGCGAACGTGTTATCCATCCAGTTCAAACATATGCATTATACTACTGGTGTTTCCATTATTTCAAACGTATCATGGAGACCTTCTTTGTGCACCGTTTCAGTCATGCAACCTCACCTCTATCAAATGTCTTTAGGAACTGTGCTTATTACTGGAGTTTTGGCTGTTATATTGCGTATTATGTTAATCATCCTTTCTACACACCTGTTAGTGATCTCCAGATGAAGATTGGATTAGGATTTGGGGCGGTTATGCAAGTTGCAAACTTGTATTGTCACATTATACTGAGAAATCTTCGCAGCCCAAGTGGAAATGGGGGATACCAAATTCCAAGAGGGTTTTTGTTCAATGTCGTGACTTGTGCAAATTACACAACTGAGATTTATCAATGGTTGGGGTTCAATATCGCGACACAGACCATTGCAGGTTATATCTTTCTTGTGGTTGCTGCTTCAATCATGACTAATTGGGCCCTGGCTAAGCATCGTCGTCTTAGAAGGGTAATTTATGATCTTTTTATCTGATGGACCAACACTTCTTCTTCTTTGCATTTGGGAGGGGTTTGGTCCCTCTTTTAGTTTTCATTAGAGGTGGCAATATGGGCCGGTAAGGGGGGGTTGGGTAACAGGTCAAATTGGGTTCATATCAAAATTGGCAACTTGTTAGTGCCGCCAGTCATAATGGGTCAGGTTTGAGTGACCTGTAACCACTGTCCATTTCTAAGACTTCTTTTATTATAAAAAGTTAATGTGCTAGATTTGCTTACAAAACTATATTATTACGATAATAATCTAAATTCTCAAATAAACTGATTTAGGAGGTTGTATGCTTAATCATAACACTTTGGGGTGAGTTTTGACCATTTAACATGTTCAACCCATTTGACCCGTTTGAGATAAAACATAACCCAAATCTATCAACTCATAAACAAATGTGTCAAAATTGACACCTCTAGTTTCCCTTTTGAACCCGAATTACCATCTCATGCCAATACTTGTTCATGTGAACATATTAATCTGGTCTTAAATGACATTCCCTTTTGGATTCAGGAGTAAAGTTATCTTATAAAAATTTTATATTGCTTAGGGAAATAATTAAAGGCGATAAAATGTACTATGCATTTTGCTTTATTTAAAACCCTTAAATGAAACCCTGGGGTGGCCAATTGAGGATTTGGGTTTCACAAGTGTGTGATTCCTCATTCTAGTCATATAAATTATCTCTGCAAAACGCGAGAGAAGAACTGCATTCAAAGACCTTTCTATGCAGTCGATGCACAACCAAGGAGTCTTTCCATTTTGCTTAGAGTGACAAAATGGGTTGGGCGGTTTTATATTCTATATGAACAATTTTTGAATCCGGTCGGATTAGCGGCATTGGCCCTCTAACTGTTTTCTTTATTACCTTTGTTTGTAATATAAATCATTTAGGTATTGAGTATGATCACATAACTATAATGTTACCATGAAACATGAAATCTAAAGCTTGATTACATCCTTTAGCTTAACCTATTTCGCCCCGTTAGATATAAATATAACCCAAACCGACCCATTTGTATAAGAATGTGACAGAATTGTCACATCTAGTTCTTCCAAACTTAGTTTTCTGTCTAGTTTGCATTTCCCAGTCGGCATATTGCAAGCCAAGGAGAACAGATATTATGTATTGTCAATCATTTTGAAGCCTTTTCTAATACCATCTTGTCATTTCTGTATTGCAGCTCTTTGATGGGAAGGAAGGAAGGCCCAAGTATCCTCAGCGATGGATCATATTGCCCCCATTCCTGTAGGCGACTACAAACATGGGACGTGTCTCATTCTCATTATTTCTGGATTATATGCCAGATATGGTCGTATCATGACTTCATTCTAGTCAACAGCTGTTTTACTTTTTAGTATCCATATGAATTGTGAATCATGCTGGTTCTATAATTACTTTTTCTAGGTGTAAGCTCTTTCACCATGTGTACTTGCCACAGATGGCTTTTGAATTTAGCTGATTTGTATTTGCTAGTTTGAGTATTCCTTATGAGAAATCTGGATCTTTCCCAAAGTTGCAACATCTGAAGGTGTTTCATGCAGTTTAAATAAGATTTGTCCTATTTAGCTCCCATCTCGTTCTGGCAAAATACAGATATATGTATAGATATTTATTGTTAGGTGAAGCCGATTCACGAGAGAATCGAGCACAGTTCTCTTTGACCAAGATGCGAATGCCCATATTTTTCTCGGTACAATGATGGATTTCATGGCTGACGTCTAACCGACACTTATGGAGAAAGATAAGGCCATAAAATGTATGATGTTGAAAACTTCACATGTTACAGAATAATCATCTACAGAATGATTTAGATTCAGGTGAGATAATGTAAAAGGTGATACAGTATTGTTTGTGATTACTATTCAAGCTAAGCAACTCAACATTTATACTATTACATTTCATATGCACGGCCGACAAATGAATTTGGTGGCCCTATGCTATATCAAAGAATAGGCCCTCAATTAACAAAAAGAACTCAAATATTATAGAAAAAATACATTAGTGTTACAAGAATTATATAAAAATACAAAATAGACGAAATCATCATTTAATAATTCGAAAAAACTAAGCATATTCATTTTGCATTAATAAGTGCTATTTTTTGAGCAATCTTTCAAGTAAAATTGTTGATTAAATCTTTATAATGAATACTCTTTAATAAATTATTTTCAATTGTTATCGTTGTCAACCCGTTAAGCCTCTTATGTGACATTGTAGAATTAGAATGTTTTTAGTAGTGATTGAGCCCTATATGATTTGGGTAAGGGAGTTTAAAGATTTCATATTTATAACAATAAAGGGGTCCATTTTTTTATGCTTAATTTGTAGGTATAATGATAGTATTTTTTTTCTGCTTTGCATTGAATCGATACTAATAAAGACAAGTGCTCATAAACTTTGAAAACCTTCAAAATTTGATGATTTGTATGCTGACACATACAACACATGTCAATATCCTCCGTTGCTTATGTACGAATCACATCTTTAATTATTAAAGACAAAGCTAACTAAACGATGAACAGAAATTTGGTATGTTCGTATGATCCCATTGAAAGACTTTATTTTCTTTCTTTTATTCTTTTGTACACAAGCAATGTGACTATTAGCCAATGAGTATATACACTTAGTAATAAATAAGTTTTCAGAATTATGAATCAGTATTCAATACTATAGTTTCGTTCCGCAAAAATTTAGTTATTTTCTTTAAAATCGGAAAAGAAAAGACTTAAAAAGTAATGTGTGATGTCTACACGGGTGATAGAGCAAGTGAACACGATATCATAAGTTAAATAATAAAAGATCGTCAAGTTAAGGTATCGAAATATTTTAGATGTGTACGGAAATAATTCCTACTAAATATTGACTTTGATTGTGTAGTCTATATCTATTGTTGTTTAAAAAACTATCATACTAAATAATTTAACCAGTTATTTAAGTCGTTAAAATATGAAGTGAAAAAACAAAATATAAGGTTTATGTCTTACGTATCGCCTTTTCATTGCTTGCTACCCCAGTGGTTCTCACTTCCCACATCGGTCCTTTTCAAGACATTCCGCTGGTTTTTATAACAGATGTTAGAACCTATTATCGTCCCTTCGGGGACATCCGATAAAATTGGAACGATACAGAGAAGATTAGCATGGCCCCTGCGCAAGGATGACACGCACAAATCGAGAAATGGTCCAAATTTTTTTTGCCCTAATTCGCTCGATCGATTGTTGCAAGTATCCCCCGTTTTCCGTTTAATCGATTTGTTAATATTATCGTTCTATCATTTTCTCCCTAATTATTGACATTTCGGTTTGTTATTCAGTTCATAGGGATGGTCTAGGATTTCAAAAATTAGCCTGTTGTTCGATTCACGAGCTGCGAAGAGCGGAAGAAGTACGTTTATGATAACTTGGAGTATTTGGTAGAGCAGCAATGTTATATGTATAGAGACTACAGAGACACATTGTATACTTTGCTTTTGGTTATACCCTGCGATTTATCTCCTCTTAAGATTGTTTAGTGACTGTAAATTCAATGATTATTATAAACTAGGGACATAAATATCAGTTGTTAAACTCAGTAATGCAGTAAACGAATATGATATTTGAGGTGCATGTTGAATATCGACAATTGTGGTCTAGAACTTAAATTAAACGTAGTACACAGACTAGAGAACTACAGTATTGATCCGAGCCTGAGCAAGATTACAATGTATGTTTGAAAGGTCTTGTAAGCTATGGATCCGTTGTTAAATCATATGATCATAACTTTGCACTTAGTAGAACAACAATATTTTGCCACTCGTGAGATCTAAAAATAAGCTAAACCTAACATTGGTTGGGCTTGTAAACGGGTCAGAAGTCACCTACCAAACATTCAAATGCTTACACTGTCTTAAATCGTCTTGAAAGGTCTTTTATTTATTATTTTACAGATTTGGTTTTTATAACCACAATTAAGGCATTATTTATCTACAAAACTGAAAATAGGACAAAACATGTTGGTGGGATGGATCAAACGGACCCAACCCATTATGATCTGTTACCCAACTCGCCCAACATGCCCTTGTTGCCACTGTACACACACTTATATATACTCTCACAATTATATTGATCACATCATCTTCATTCAGTTCGGATCAAACCATCTTAAATGGTCCATTTAGGTAAGGATGGTTAGGAGAAAAAGAATTTGATGGATATAATGTTAATGTGAAACCACATTGAGCTAATGAGAAAGCATCATAGGCAGATTGTGGAAGAAGAATTTATCTACTTTGGCTTCCTTCATTAAACCACATTGTTTAATTTTTTGATATATTTGTGTGAATGCTCCATCACGTTTAGATTATGTGCTTGCTGCATTGAATCCCAGTAACAGATAATGAACTTCTTTCATGTGCAAAATTTCCTCATTGTTTCACAAATTGATAGTTGATTAAATCCTTACAGTTGTCATTATATATGTATAGTTGATATATACCAGTCAATCGTTGCTTTTTTCACAATACATACAGATTATTGCGATTGATTCTCTTGACTCCTCGTAAATGTGAGAAGAACTATATACTATTTACTAATTAGGAATGGATTATTCGTTTATTTGGACACAAAGTGTTAAGGACTACATTTCCTCTCCACCTACTTCTTGAATTTGAAGATAATTAATATGTGAACTTGCATTACTTTTTAGGAATTTTAACAACATATAATGTTTAGTTTTAATTGGTTAGTATTAAATAAAGAAGATTTACTTTGATAAGCTAAGGTCATTTAGTTGCGTGCTGCTTCAACCCTGTGATAAAGGGCAAACATCTCAAAACATTAAGACCTGCAGAAAAGTTGAATCATCAACACAGTTCAACTTTATGGGAACCATTTACCAATGGTTGGTGGATGCATCATGGATGAATGAAACTGACTTTTTGAAAGGGAAAATATGATTAGACTGTCAGTTTCTTTGTTAAATGGTTAATCATACCAGTTCCATGATAAACTTTTCTTCGTCTAAGCTCTTTTACCATGTAAACCTGCCACATAATGGCTTTTAAATTTAAGCTAATTTGTATTTGCTACTTTGGGTCTTGTCTTTCCTTTTGACTTCTAGAACTTGCAAAATCTTGAGGTGTTTCTTCTTGCAGTTTAAACGAGCTTTCTTTCAACTAGCTCTCATCTCCTTTTGACTTGGTAAAGATATGTTTGTTGATACAGGAAGCTGCAATAGATCCTGCCAACCTGAAAGTGATATATATGTTTAGTATGTTTAGTTTAAACTGCTTGTAGCTTTAGTTTCAGGAATGCAGGTATGAGTGACGTGTAATACTATATAGATGTAATAAACCAGTTAAAAAATAAGAAAGACTTAAAAACTAATTATGTTATTGAAATCAGGCGTTTGGTTTGATGTTGGGTATGATAATGAGAAAGGTAATATGTATGCTTTGAAAGAAAAGAAGGAGAAAGAAAATCTCTAAATATTTAAAAAAAAAATTATTATATATGTAAAAGTATGAATAAATATTAATATAAACAATTAAATAATAAAAATTAAAAGAGGATATAAAATAAATGTGAGAGTGAGTGAAAGTGTCCCACTTAATAATTACCAGAATGCAACAACACTTTTCGTTTTCCATAGGTTTATGGAAACTTTTGTTTTGTTAGTTTTACTGTATATATTCTTACAAACAAACAATATCTATCACTTTGATACTATTTTTTTATTTGAACGGCTATTGGTGTAACGGAGTTTCATCGTGTCACCTTGTGCACCAAGGCACAACGCCCCGAGTTCGAAACCTCTCCAAGGAGAATAACCACCCCCCAGCTTAGCCATCCAGTTTCCATTAAGGGCTTCAAGGCATCAGCTGGGATTCAAACCCAGCATCCGTTCAGGGAAAATCCCCCGTATGCGCTCCAACCAGGAATCGAACTCCTGATCTTCACCCACATGAGGACTATAACCCATGCATCAATCCAGCTGAGCTAGACATCATTTGCCTATCACTTTGATACTATTACCTCTGATTACAAAATCCTCAAAACAAATACTACCTGAAATGTTACAGAATCATACCACACGGGTTTGAAAGTGGCGAATAAAACGATTTAGATTCATGACCGGTAACAGAGAAAATGATCTAATGTTGTTACATTGTTGATCATGTTGACCTTTTCTTAATTTTTATTTGAAATAGTTATCACTAATTTCTCCATATATAAGTGTGTTTTTACCATTTACCAATAGATTGAACTTAAGCATAATATATTGATGGTGAGTTAGTGGCGGAGGGTGGAGATACGATGAAAGTGAAGTTTGACATCACAATGTTTACAAAATCTTTTTCACAAACTTACATGGCCAGGCGACCTGCACAACCACGTCGTATGATTAACTTAACCCAAGTAACTTCTTTCTCCTGGTTTTTATACGGGAAAATCACAAATTTTATCTTTTCATTAATCTATTTTAATAATTTTTTGATTTTGACTTTTAATAAACTAATTCACATTTTCGTGTCTCTATCAGAACTCATAGCGCTAACGCAATCACTATGAAAATACGCCATTTAAAACATAAGACAATCGACTTACTGACACCTCCACCCGTTTTTTGATACGTGACGCGCGCCCTGTCAATCCATGCACGTCGTGTCAATCTATGTGAGCCCCATTATTTATTATATAATCATGGGCTTCACATTTTTTATTATTATATATAATGCATGCGAGCCATATGGAATTAAACTAGAATTAAATTGTAATTAATCCAAGCACGCCATTTTCTAGAATCATGAGCGTCCCGTTAGACCGGTGCCAATGACACGTTTTTGGAGCTTCAATTTGGAGCGTTTTTCAAAAGACATCGTCGGGGCACCATCGTGTCTTCCTCTGTGTTTCTCCATTTGTCTTCCATTTTCTTCTTTGTCAAGACGGGCAAGATAGAAATAATATAGGTCATCTTTTTTGTGTGTAGTAAATGTATTATTTGTAAATGTGAAGTCTAATTAATTCAAAAATAAAAATTAATTTGTACTTTAAATCTAATTAATTTGTAAAATATTCTTCTAAACATTAAAATCTAATTTATAGGCTTATCTCTTTCAATTTATATTTCTTTTAATTAAAATTATCTTTGTATATTAAATCTAAATTACTCATATGTTTAAACTTACAAACATATAAATTAGATTTACAAATTAAAAAATATAAAAAGTGTGTTTATAGGTAGGCAAAAATATTTTTTTTATATATCATATATATATATAATAAAAAATTTGGCCAAAAAAAATATATATTATATATATTTATTTTATTTTATTAAAATTTTGTACAAGTATAGAAAGATGGCCAAAAAATCTTTAAAAGTTCGTACGCAAAAGAAGTTGGTAATGAGTGCTTATCTGTGCAACGAGTTAATATACACCAAAAATGTGAGGCACATGAACTTCAAACAAAATTAATTAAATTTAAATTAAACCATTATAAGAAATGCGGCGCACAACTCCAAAATTAATTCAAAGATATCATCTAAAGTGTATATAATAAAATATGAGAGGCGTGTCATATGTAAAAAACGAGTTTAGATGTCACTCAGTTATGTTTTAAACGATTAATTTTCGCATTATTACGTTGAGAGTTTCGATAGAGACGCAAAAATGTAAATTAATTTATTAAAATTAATATTAAAATTAAAATTAAATACTTACTTTATTAAAATATATTAGTTAAATGATAGTATGTGATTTTCTGATTTTATATTCTTTTTGATGCACAATTTATTCGCTCGCTTCCCAAATATGAAGACCCTCTTTCTTCCCGAACAACACAATCTCTTAAACATCAATTGTTAACACAAACACCGTAAAGATGTTGAAAATATTTCATTAAAACCCTATAATTAAGGATTGTTCATTTGTTTCGGGTCTTTTCTTTTTTAAAATTAATCGTGACTTTAATTTATGGCGTTTCAAACTTCTCTTCTGGGTTTTCAAATATCTGCTGCTAGGTTTCATTCAAACTTCTTCTGTTTGGATGGGTTCATTTCATCCAGTTATTTATTGTTTATTAATTTACTATATTATTGTCATACATTACCACATTCGTTGCTATTAATTGGATTTAATATTTAAAAAAACATCCCAGTTTTCTACGTTCTGTGAGACAGTCCGACATGGGAAGAAGCGAGCGATTGAGCCATTTTAATACTTTTTGATTTATCAACAATAACGGATGTTTAAGAAATTATGTTTTTGAAATGAAAGAGAGTCCGTATATTTTGAAGGAGATAGGATCAGTTGTGCAGTTCGAAAAGAAAGAGGATTATTAAACATATTAGTTTAACACTTTAATAAAGATAATACCGTATTGGAAATTGTAATAGTGCATTAAAAATTGTGTCATGTGAGTGTTAACTAGTAAGTTTAGTAAATTTGATTAGTATATTTAGCTTTAATCAAAAGAAAATTAACAGAGAAATTACTTGGGTTATATTAGTAGAGTGACGTGGATATACAAGTTATCCTCCCAGTAATTTAGTACAATTTTTTTTTTAAATAAAAAGGTGACGCATGGTTTTTTTTATAGAATTATTGGGGGAGTAATGCTCTATTCGCCTAATTAGGTAAATGACTAATTTAGTCTAACCATATAATTTTTGACACATGTACTTCATTTATTCTCTCTCCTAATCTCATCCAATCATTTTTTATTTACCAATCACATTTTTAAAGCACATATGCCTAATTAGACATATATATCATTTTTCTTATTGAGGGTTTGTAAAGTTCTCGTCATTGAGTTTTTCTGACTCTTTTCAAATATAACTCTGGTAAGTGATCTAGATTAGTTATGTCATTTGAGATAGTATGCTAATATAACTTAAAAAATGACTATTCAATGTTTATTATCAAAAGAATAAGTGACAAATCTTTGGTAGATATTTAGAATTAATAGCAATAATGAGTAATGTACAATAATAAAGGTTTATGTTAATTTTTCACCTTTTAATGTGTTTTTCTGAGACGAAACACATGGGAGGGAGTTAAAGTGTTTGCAGTTTAGAAGGTGGCAAATCTTTATGGGTCCGTAGCAAACTAGCAATGCTATTGTCGGCTTTTTTTGATGCCAACCAAATATTACTTATCCGACCTTTTATGTTCTATCGTCCAAATAAAAGTTTATGATTATATTGTATCATGCAAATAGTCGCCATAAAGTTGATTTCCTGTACACTAGTGGTGAATTTGTACCCGAAGTTGTAAACTTGTAATAAAATGATCTCCCTACTGTTGAAAGTTGTTTAGTTGGGTCGAAAAGTAAAGATATCCCCTCTTTACTTTAGAAAGGTTATTTATACACTACTAATTTTTATCTAGTCATCATTAATTAATTTTGATCATGTCGTAATGTATAATATAGTAATAAATGTTTAGTGGTAATAAATTAAAAGTCAGAGCGTACAAATTATCTCCCTTTATTTTAAAAGTGATATAAGAAAATTATTTAAATAAAATACAGAAAACTGTAATAAGACGTTAACAAAAGTCTTTCTTAAAAGTTTTAAGGAATTTTTTCTATACAAATTAAACTCCTTTTAAGAGTTTCCCATTGCAACGTTTGATTTTTTTCTTATTTATTATTATTATTTTTTTAAATTTAGCTTCTGTTTTTTCCCCAGAGATTTTACCTATCTTATAAATGTTTATTAGACATTAGATTATATTAGACTAGATGCTTTTACAAATCTTAGATTTTTATCAAAACCGTCTAATTTAACAATTTATTTGAAGTTTTTAATTTTTTGTACAGCAACAACTTTTTAAAGTAGCTCTCATATGTTGAATGGAAAAATGTTATCTATTTTAACACGTATCTGAAACAATGTGATTTAAATATTATTATATTTCATAAATAATAAATGGATAAGAAGACAAGAAAAATATAATCAAGATGAATAGATATGACAAAAGAATTCACACTCGATGGGAAACTCGATCCTTACACATAATTTGATCGAGAATGGGGACGGGAAATTTATGAGTTTGAAAATTGAGGATGAGAATACCCCTTGAGTCTCCATACCTCTACTCAAATACGTACCCAGTAATAATTTTATTAGGTCTGTAAACCTATACCCGAATTATATATATTATATAAATATTAAATAACATACATTATATACAATTTTTATAATATAAAATAAATTTGTAAATGTTAAAATTCTTAATTTTTAAAAATTCTAATATATTATTATATTGTATGGTTATTGTTCAATCAAGCGTTTTGTATTATCAAATTCTAATGTGTTATTCAAATGTTCCAATTCATTGAAAAATTTCAAACACCTTTTTATATCTCTCTAATAATAAGTCGATGACATATTTTGTCTTAAAATAAATCGTAAAAGTTTACATGATATATTTTATCCTTTTATATTATCATTTTGGTAGTTTATTAATTTATTTAAAGTTGAATTGAGAGCGGACCGAATCCAACGGTCCACATAAAATCTCTCAGTCCCTATATCTTTTCCTATAATAGAATATTACGTCGCCATTTACTTATTTTTCCGGACAACACAATAATACATAGCGCCATTTTCTTTCGCAAACAAAATTTTCTCCCTCATCATCTACGGCATTTATCTACAATTTCCATCAGGTATTATAATATACATAATGTTTCTTCAGCTTTTATTGACGGTATTAATTTTGTTAGTGATTCCTTTCATTTCATTCATTTCATTCATTTCATTCAGTTCGTTTAATTTTTACAGTTTTAGGTAAAATATAGCGAATTTGTACATATTGTTACGAATTTCGTGTAATCATGTTCGCAAACTCTATTACGGTGTTTGTTCAAAACTGGCAATTTCATGTATCGTAAAGCATGTTTTTGAATTTTGTGTGATTGATACCTGTTGTTTGCTTTACATGATTTCTAATTGTTGATAATATAGAACCGAAAACGTGTTAATTAGTTATTAGCGGTTTCAATTTGCACTGGCATTATATCTCCATGATACATTGAGTTCATCATGAAACATATTTTATTTTATTTTAGCTCATACAAGTCATGCTTTCTGGTTATTTAGAATTCTATACAAAGTTACAGTATAAAGAATATTTTTTGCCGTATGGACCTGGTTGTAGTCCATGTAGTATATTATATTGATAGAACATATATATTATCACTGTCGTCGTTTTTCTATAATCTGCCAAAAGTAAGAATCTAAATTTTGCTAGATGCCTTGTATCAGTATCTATTACTAATTAATATGTATTCGTTGGCTTATAGTTTCTGTCATATATGTTGTTGATCCGGTAATTAGATTAGCTGTAGCAATACAGTTCCTATTATGGCCGGCAAAGTAAATAAAGTTCTCGTTTTACTTTCACACTTTTTAAAACTTTTGTATTAGAGCCAAAAGATCTATCAGCGATGTCTTTCTACGATCATGTTGATTACATAACTTGTGTTTAATTTTAATCAAGTTAACTAACATGAAGAGTAAATTGGGACAAAAGGACAAAGACAGAACAATCTTGCAGAGAATGTTTACATCCCAACCTTTATTAATGATTTTTATTGCTCAAAAATGAATAAATGATGTACTCTCTGTGATAATGATAGTATAATGGCTGTTCTTGATTCTCTTAATCTAATTATCTGGGGTAGTATGTATGTTTTTGAGGCACTGGCTGACTGTAGCTGCATTATGTTTCGTAGGTAGCATAAGATGGCAGAATCAGAGGACATTCAGCCACTTGTGTGCGATAATGGAACTGGAATGGTTAAGGTACTCGTTTAATCATATATCCTCCATACATGTTCAGAGAAAGCCATTTACCCTGTGCACATAGAGAAACAGATATCATGTTTCAAGATTTTTACATGGCAAGTCTAAACCAACTAAATTCTGTTGGAAAATTGTTGGTTTGGGTATGATGATAATCATGAATAATTTGGATTAGACTTTGAATCGTGTATGAATCGCTTTCAGAATGTAGTATTTCAACCCACTATTAACTCAGGTTACACAAAATCTACAATTGGATAAGACAAAGTCCACGCTCTAGATTTAGACAATGAAATTCTAGAGCAAAACATAGAAATGATTTTTGTATTTGTTTTGTGATTATCTATTGAAAAACCAAAATCATGTTTATATATAATTATAGTGACGAATGTTTACAAAGCGACTATTGATGAAAAGTCACAACCTTTGGTGAATGATTATTATCTTTGTGAATAGTCACAGTACCTTTCAAAGTAAATAGTGACGAATTTAGTGACAGTGTTTCCTGAAGTATCGCTAATAGCATTCAAATTTGAACAGATGTGTTTGTTCATTACCGACGCTCCACCAGCGATAGGTATTTCTGTCACTAAAGTCAACAACCTCATATTTTGAACTCCATTCACAATCTTTGTCATTCATCAAACTTAGGATCAAGTTGATTTATACAAGCGTGCACCCCGCAGCTCCTAACTCGTGCTATAACTTAACTTGAACTCCTTTTGGTCTTCATAAATCTCAATTACACTAAAATCACCAACAAATTCACTGTTACAGGCTGGTTTTGCTGGAGATGATGCTCCAAGGGCCGTGTTCCCAAGTATTGTTGGCCGACCTCGTCACACTGGCGTTATGGTGGGAATGGGCCAAAAAGATGCTTATGTTGGAGACGAGGCTCAGTCAAAGAGAGGTATATTGACTCTCAAGTACCCAATTGAGCACGGTATTGTCAACAATTGGGATGACATGGAAAAAATATGGCATCACACCTTTTACAATGAGCTTCGTGTTGCTCCAGAAGAGCATCCAGTTCTCCTAACTGAAGCGCCTTTGAATCCAAAGGCCAATCGTGAAAAGATGACACAAATCATGTTCGAAACATTTAATGCTCCTGCTATGTATGTCGCCATCCAAGCCGTTCTTTCCTTGTATGCTAGTGGTCGTACTACTGGTAAGTATCTCATCCTACAGAAAATCTTCAATGCTGCAATTTCTTTATCTTTGTCCAATTTGCATTTTCTCACAGATCATTTTAATTTCAACTTACTTATCATCTTTTACAACTAAAGGGGTTGTTTGGATTCTATTTCCAGTTATCTGATTTTTAAGAGCCAAATAATCAGTGTTGGATCATCAGTTTAGCTTCAATAAAACTAATTATCTGAGGATGAAATAAAATGATTATATATTTACTGTTTTGATATTTTAATCTGATAGACTCTACTCCCAATTTACAAGCCTTTTCTCATTTTTGGTCATCTATCTAGTAAGTGACAAACTTTACACTTGCATTACGAGTTATCTTGTTTAATCGTTACAGCATGCTCATCTTTTGCTGTATGGTGCAGGTATTGTTCTTGATTCAGGAGATGGTGTGAGTCACACAGTTCCCATATATGAGGGTTACGCTCTTCCACATGCCATCCTCCGGTTGGACTTAGCTGGACGTGACCTCACTGACAGTTTAATGAAGATCCTTACAGAGCGTGGGTATTCTTTCACCACTACAGCAGAGCGGGAAATTGTAAGAGACATGAAGGAGAAGCTGGCCTACATTGCTCTCGACTATGAGCAGGAGCTTGAGACTGCCAACACTAGCTCTTCCGTCGAGAAGAGTTATGAGCTGCCTGACGGGCAGGTCATCACCATTGGGGCTGAGCGGTTCCGCTGCCCGGAGGTCTTGTTCCAGCCATCCATGATCGGAATGGAAGCGGCTGGTATTCATGAGACCACATACAACTCAATCATGAAATGTGATGTGGATATTAGGAAAGACTTGTATGGAAACATTGTGCTCAGTGGAGGTACAACTATGTTCCCCGGGATTGCTGATAGGATGAGCAAGGAGATTACCGCTTTAGCCCCAAGTAGCATGAAGATCAAGGTCGTCGCACCACCAGAGAGAAAATACAGTGTCTGGATTGGAGGGTCCATCTTGGCATCACTCAGCACCTTCCAGCAGGTTTGTTTTTATCATCTTGTTATCACGTGAATAATATAGGTTGAAGGATGGGTGGATTTTTTAAGGGTCAAAACAATTTCGGGTTTAAACTGGCTTGGTTGAGTTGACCCTGTAAACAGTTAAACAAACTTTGATTGTATTACCATAATCATTTAGATCTTTGAATAAAACGATTTAGGAGGTTGTATGCATCAACAGCAGGGCTTCAGGCGACTTTCACCAATTTGAGGCGTTTCCCTTTTAGCTAACTGAATTATTTGAGTTTTTCTCCTCTTAGATAATAAATTAATGTGACCCATTTGAGATAAAACATAACCCAAAGTAACCAAAGTGGGCCAATTAAGAAGTAATCGGTCAAAATTGCCACCGTCAGTAAACTTTAATGAACCCCCTTTTGTTTTAAGTGGTTGTTAACTTGTTATACATTTCTCTTTCTCATTTCCGGGTCTTGTGAATGTTGCAGATGTGGATTGCAAAGGCAGAATATGACGAATCTGGTCCTTCAATCGTGCACAGGAAGTGTTTCTAAGTGATATTTAAATTTCAACCTTTGCATTTTTACATGTTATGTCATATATGTCGTTTTGTCATATTGGGGTGAGAGCATGTGAAACAACTGTTATATTTTTCGCAATTCTTTCATTTCAATCTCATTTTAGAAACATTGTGTCATCTGATTATTTTTCATTTCCATAGCTGAGATTGTGATAATTTTTGTGGCACATATTACATCTTGTTGGGTTTGAATTCCTGGGTTAAAAGTAATATAGAAATCTTTGATTTTGTTGCCTACAAATCTACAATGCATAAATTGCCTAAAGTATAATTGGCCCATGATTTCTGGATGACATTTCTGTCCCCTCTGAATGTGTTACAAGTGTCTTTAATTTGTTCGTTACCCTTTGTTTGTTTCATAAACTGAACCAAATTTAGGAATAATCGCCAATACAATTTTAAATTAGAGAACGTTATGATTTTATCAAAACAAGGCCCACATTGCTTTGCTTCATAAACTAAAATCGTTTAGATTCAAATGTCAGCTACTAATGCTCTAATCAATTTGGTTTACACGCTTTGCGTCTTGATACCCTAAAACACTTGGGACATATTTTGGTTATTAGATGTCATCATTCCCTACAACCCTGAGTACAGATTTGGTTGCAACTTCAAGATATCGTATCATCAAAATGAAAACGAAAAAATTATGATTAAAACAGGTGGCCTTTACATCTAGCACGTGGGAGAAAAACGAGCCTATTACTTGTTTGTACAACTCTAGGTATCGAGTGGTCTAAACTGGATATATATTTCGTTGCATTCAAACATAACGTACGCTATAATTGCATATCCTAGGACCACCTCCTTTGTAATTCATTCATACATATTTCATCTATCCACATGCTTTTTCAAACTTTTATGTCATGATTCTGACATTGCTTTAAGATTCACCTACGATTGGAAGTTATGTGGTAATGGGTTGCACGGAGATTACCTTTTGCTCAAAACTTTTGGTGAAATGGTCCCCTTTGCTTTACGTTTTTAAGCAAATAGTTTCACCACTTTCTCGGTATTATTTTTTACGATTTTGATATGATAATCTAGAGGCTTCGATAAGAATTATAAGATATGAATCGGTTATTAGTATACATCAATCATAACCAACTCAAAATGGTTAGAGTTAACGCACATTTTAAGTTTCTAAGGTTTATCATTAACAAAACTATTTTACCGGCTTTCTGTTATAATTCACAAGTTTCTAGTATATTTAGGAGTATTGTTTAGTAAGACATGTTGGAATACTCAACTACTACTAAAAAACGTAAATACATTCATTGGACTATTTAATTAGTTTTTGATACTTATAACATACAAGCATAACCATTGTCTGTATCATTGAAAATTTGTACCTATAAATGGGAGACCATCTTTCTGCATACATTGTCAAAAACCCAATGAATTAACCCACTTGCATGCGCAAAATTTTATTTTCTCACAACTAAAATCACATTTAAGCATCAAAACTTTAAGTAAGCACAATGTGTCACTAATTCATGTATCAAGGACATTCACAAAGACAGTAAAAACAAGTTTGGACCCAAAAGCTTAACTATAACACAAGCAATATAGATTAGTAAATCAGTATACAACTACAATGTCACCAACATACATAACCTTTCAACTAGTCTCTTCGTATACCACTTCTTTGTAAATAAATGAATCCGAAAATGAACTGAGATCTCTTCAAGTACCCCAAAAAGTATCCGGTCAAACATAAGTTGCATTTGGAAAAGGACTTGATGGTTCAGCTCAGGGGTACAAGGGAAAATGTCAATAAACACAGCCCGCTGTTAAATTAAGATTCTCGCTTGCTTATTTTCCAGATACCAGCTCTATATCCTAGGGACATGAGAGTCATTTCCCACAGCATGTTGAGAATGCTTAAAGGACTCACTTTTGATCCCGGAATTTCAGACCAGGTTACGGATATCTCTATTATCGGGATGTTAAAGTATTTGCTTAAATAAACTAATTCGACATCAAAGCACCACCTGCATGGAGACCATATATCAAGTTTTAGATCGACCGACAAAATAAACAAACATCATGAAATTTGATGAAATGTATTCTGAAAACGGGAATATATATCTCACAACAATGTAACCACCTTTTTAAACGGATATTGGTAAAAAGCTTCCTTGCAGCAGCTCTAGTGAACATCTTAAAACCACACTGCCATATATGTCAAACATCGTATCGATATAAATCCAGCAGATCAAGATTAATATGTATGCAAAAGGTTTTTCAGATACACTTTACCAATTAATTACATCAAGGAATAAGAAAAGGTTTGAAGGATAATAACCTGTGTATCACGAACACCAGGACCAGCAGCTAAGAGAACCACAACATGGAACCCTTTCATCAAAAAGTTGCGGTACCATTTCCTCTGAAGCACACAGTCAAATCGTTCAGAAAATAAAATCAAAATGACAACAAGATGAAGAACAAAAGGGAGGAACTAACTGTAGCTAGAGCTTTCTTCTCTAGATGGGCACGAGATCCAAATGCCACAATAGGGATATCTGCAATTCCTTCTCTTGAATCAGAAGCTGACTGACGTTTTGTTTTGGCAACTGCAAGGATCTAATATGGAAAACATCAATTGCTATAGGCAAATAACAGACATTGATGATAAGTAGAGGTGGCAATTGCCAACTTTACCCCATTGACTTATAAATGGATCGATTGAGGTTGTGTTTTATGTCAACCGGGTCAAATCAGCTAAGCAGGTTAAAAGGCACCCAAAATCTATATTCAGTGCACACAAAATCGTTCTATTCAAAGTTTATATTATCATGGTACTATTATTGTTTTCGCAATCGAAAGTATCACATCAATTGTTAGTGAATCTTATTATAAATGAGAGTATGAGACAAATATCGTTTGTGGATCAACCCAACCCACCATAATCTGTAGTATGTACTATAAACAACCTGTTCTGACCCATTATTCAACCCACCCATCTTTCCACCTCAAGTGATGAGTAATCGAGTACGATGACACATATAATCTTAGGACTTATTCTGACAAACAGATACAGACACCAACCTGATTCTCAAGCTTTTCTAGGTCATCAACTTTCGTTGCTCCATCAGCATCTAGCATCAAAAGCAGTTTTCCCCGCGAATGAAGCATTCCCTGTTTTACAATGCTTTCGCAGAAGCAAAAAGCTTTGATCAGTTGTCTTGAGTAAAACCAACACATCCATACATCAAGAAGATGAACAAAGAATGATTCCAGAAATCATATGGATTAGACTCACTTTTCTTATAGCTTCCCCTTTGCCCTGATTCTTTCCAAGAAGAACAACTCTAACATTGTCTACTTTGTACTTCCTCACAAAGTCAAAGGCAACTCGTTTTGTTCCATCAGAACTTCCATCATCAACAATTATCACCTGCACAAGAATCAATCGTTCAAATTCTCAAAGGCTTCCATTAGTTCACTTACTTGCATATCACATTACAGTTGAACATTCTGTAAAATAATCTCTAATGTGTAGAAAAATCAATTGCAAAACACATGTTTCTAGCATGATTCGTCTCTAAGTAAAAGAGTGCCAAATCAAAATGTACGTTAATTATCAAAGACATAGTAAAAAATGTACAAAAGAATGAAATAAGTGCTAAAGAGGGATTTCCAAATAAAACTAAAAAAATAAATAGAAACCATAAATATATTCCAATAGATATCCAAGCTGGACTGGACAACATGTCGAACGACTCTAACTTGCTAGTAGGTTGAATTAATTTTCCTCATGTGATCATATTCTTTTTTCAAGTTGAAAACTTTACTCTACTTATACAAGGGATAGTACATTATAATGATAATAATCAAGCATAAGAAGGAGCACCAAGACTTGATTTGATTAGAAAATATCAAAAGGATACCTCATATGTGAACGATTGGTCCTTTCTTGCACGTTCTTGAAGATAACTACACATCAAAATTATGATCATTCTTGAATTACAACAATCTTATAAAACAACTTCATGAACTTCAGTACTTAAGTTCCATCACACAAACTACATGATTTGCAGTAGTTAAGATAGTAAACTGAATAAAAGATTCATTAAGCATACAGTAGATAGGTGATGGCTTTACTTACTTCATTGTCTCATCAAGAGCTACAGGCAGTCTAAGTTCTTCATTGTAAGCAGGAACAATCAATGAGATATATTTTTCTGCAGGATCATATATATATGGACATTCAACCTGTAACAATTACCTCAATTACACCATCAAACTACAAATAGTACAATAATAATTATAAAAACTAGATAACAAAGGTACCTGTTTGAGTGAATTTGGATCTTCAAAGATCGGGTGAGCTTCGAGGTGACTGTTAAAACAGCATTAACATTAGACACAATCTTAGTTAGATAAAGAAATAGTAAAAATAGTAAAATTAGGGTTCCAGAAGAGTAAATACTTGTGATTAAATCTTCGTTTAAATGTTTCAATAACAACGGCAACTGCTAATCCTAATGCAACAATTAGAGCTAAAATTACTGTTAGCTGAAGCATCGTCGACAATCCCCATATTTCCATGCTTTTCTTCAGGATCAGACGACGACACAATGAAGCAAAATCTGAATACATCAGATTTAACACATTCAAACCCTAGAAGGAAAGGAAAAAATAAGTGGAACAGTATAGATAGTTTTCTGTAGAGAAATCAAACAAAAAGCCCGTCTAGCTCAGTTGGTAGAGCGCAAGGCTCTTAACCTTGTGGTCGTGGGTTCGAGCCCCACGGTGGGCGTTTATTTTTTGCCTTTTTTTATTATTATATTTTGCTACTAGTGACTTGAATAGTCCTCTGATTTAAGCTATTTGGGTACGTTTGACAGGGAGTAATGTAATATAATGAAATATAGAGAATTTGAATGAGCTCCAATGTGATTTAAATAGATCACTTGTTAATATATTTCATTGATCTGAAAAATGAAAAAAATCAACTCTTATGCTTGGTTGGAAATATAGAGAAATAAAATTGAGGGTTTCTCATCCGTACTCAATGGAAAGTGAATCCAGAAAATGAAATTTGTAGTTAATATGATGAGTTTGTTTAATTAAAAAACCCTTACTACTCTATATGAATATGTAACTGAAGTAATTTGGTGCAAGAATATGACTGGTGGATCAAATCATCAAACATAGTTTCTCGATTTCAAATCACAAAGTATATAAATATTAACAAGTGATCTATTTAAATCAAGTATTCAAATCATGAGTCACTTACAAACCAGCAAATGAAGGGACGTGTGAGATTGAGAAGAAGGAGCTATTTTTTTTTTAACACCAATTTCCAATTTATTTATGTACTGTTGGATCGAGTATGTAAATCATTAGTTTTTAGGGCCAATTTGGTATACTTATTTTTTTAACACCAATTTCTAGTCTATCTATGTAATGTTAAAGAGTATAACCTCTTTTATCTCGGATTGTCGTGTAACATTGTAAATACTTGTAGGCTTATGATGCAGATATGATCAATAACACATTAGTTAACAGAGAAGTCAAGGCGACAAATATATTTGGAACATATGTTGTTGAAATTGATTTTGGTGGCGGATTGGGTCAAAATTCGCATAGTCACTCAAAAACGGCCCAACAAGCAAAGCACTTTGCTTTGCCATGAGCCTTGATAGTTTTCGGCCTTTCGAGGTCGTTTAAGTGTCAAAACGGCATTTTACTATTTTTTGGAGTTTATTTTGAACCTTTAGATTGTGTTCCCTTTTTAGATTATGTGTTCTTTTTGCGTGCAAAACTTTTATACCCTTTAAATACATTTCTAGAATTTTATTTTTTGTTATGTTTGTTAGACTTTGATATTGACTGAATAACATAATTTCGATCTTGAGAATTTCAGTTTAGTTCTTAGATTGTCCAATGTTCTTGTTTGGCCATTGTTTATTAACCCTCATCGGTTTATATAAGTTTTGTACTTTTATAAACTCGTATTCTTACACCAAAGCGAAAACGCTTCAAGTTTTCATACGTTTTATGGTGTATATAGTAGTGTGGATCTTTTAATTCGTGCATATTGGTTGTACCTTACGGACACATAATGTAGGATAGTTTTAACTTTATAAAGTTGCATTTCGTAGATTTAAAGAATATTAACAAGTAAGATATTACAACATTGTTCAAACTTCAAAGCAAACAAGATTTAAGCCAGAGTTATCTATTCATAGCATAGTAGCTTTCAATCTTTTTGTATTTTTTTGTGACATGAGTTCGACATTGAATTTCTTAACGCAAAACTTATACCAGTAATCAAGATGTAACCTTTTTCTGTAGACGATGTTTTATCAAAACACGAGAGATATTAGCCTATTATATTATAATTTTCTATTAAAAAAAGAAATATTTTAGTAAGAAAAATTGCAGGGGAACATACGTCAGAAGATAGTTGTCGTCCAGCATTGGGATGCTGCCGACGTTTTCTAATATGCTCAAGTGGTAGTGCTGTAGATGATTACCATGCACCATCTCCCATTAATAATTAATATAGAGAAACATATTTTAACAATGTAAATAAATGCCTTTTAATTTAATATCTATTAAATATACAATTTTTTATATACTCTAATATTGATTGATTGATAAATGTTAGGGATTACTATATACTCAAAAAAGGACCGGTTCAAGCCAATTTAAAATTCGGGTGAAATTATAGAAGAGAGTGACACTTATGTGAAAATGGATCTAGTCTAATATACTATATATACGAAATTTGAGACCCTTTTTGAGGTGAGACTCAGGACGATCGCCCATTCCGTCCGCCCTCAGAACCGACCCCAACCCTATTCAAACTTATTAGAATTTCTGGAACTAACTTTTACCAAACACAACAAAAACTTCTCCAAATAATACAATAAATTACAAAGATGAAAGTATTCGTTAGCATTGAACTATTCATTACACAAGTTGCAAAGTAGTGGGAGACTTGGTACCAAGAACACATGGAAATTAACATCAAGTAGAATTGTCACACCACTTTATTATATCGATCCTAAACAGATTGCAAAAAGAAATAAAAAATATACATATATAATCCCACAAAAATTAATAAAAAAATGCCTCCGAGATTCAACAAAATATGTCCTGTCAAAAAAAAATCAAATAAAAAAAGAATAGAAGGGCAATACAGCAATTTGATCAAAAAGACTAATGAGCCATAGCAGAAGGTTGAGCATTAACATTAGCATTAGCAAAGTTAATACTTCTTTGATTAGGCATAGAAAGCATTGCAGTATGATCCAAAAAATCATTCAAAGCAACCACATATTCCAATATTACCCTTAAATCATCACCACTTGAAAACCCTATAGTTCCGGTTTTTCTCACTGCATACACATAAAACGTGATACACCCTTTCCTAAACTTGAACCGGGCCATTTCACATCCGGTTTGTCCTTTTATCAACTTCCGGTTCACTTCACCCAACGCAATCTCCGCCGGCCAGACCCGGTCCATTGCGTTTTTCATATTTTCCGATTCGAATACGAATAAAACCACTTTAGATTTCTTGGTACCGAGACCTAGGGTAAGTGTGTGCCATGCATGGTGAGCTAATATAGTAAAGTTTGTTGGGATGAAAGCTGTGGTGGAAGGGAGGACAGGAGGCGGTTTGTGGTTGGTTGGTGGGATGGGTGGTGGTAGGGACAGTAAACGGAGGATTTCGAGTGGGCGAGCACGGCGAATGGTGAAAGATTTGACGATGAATTGACCGCCGAAACGAAGACCTTTGACTTGAGATGAAGGGTTGAATGAGTAGTCTGAGTTGGGATTATTGTGTTTTTGTTTTTTGTTTTTTTTATTGGGTTTTTGTTTTTGATCCATGGGTGGGTGGATGACTGTGGTGGTTGGTGGTGGTGGGAGGTGGTGGTGGGATCAAGAAATAGAGAGAGAGTGAGGTTGGTGGAATGGGTTTTTTTTTTAATTTTGGTGGATGTGTGTTTGTATTGATTTGTGGTATTGATAAATGATAACTGATAACAGACCAATCTTTAGCTTTTTCCTGATTATTATTGAAGTAAAAAAGTACACTTTTCAACAAATTCCATTTTTAAATGGCTTCTTGAAAATTTTTAAGCATATTTGGTTTCTATAATACGGGAAAAACGTTATCTAGTGTATAAATTCAGAGAGGTGCAATTTTGAACAATATGATTGGTCTGCTAGTTTTATAAAAACATATGAAGTTCTGAACATATTTTACTACGTTAAAAGGTTATACCGTTAAATAATAAATTTTAATTTTAATATAAATTATTTAAATAAATAATATTTAAATAATAAAATATTTGTTATTGTGGTATTTTTCATTTATATATATTCATATTTATATTGTGCGAGTATCAGTTCATATTTTCATACATTAGTGATATTTTAACTTTTACATTTTTATATTTGAAACACATAAAAATTTTGTAAGACATCACCGATCATGGTACTACACTCGTATAATAACCTTCGATTTCATATATAATCAAAGATTTGATGTCCTTTAACCCCGAAACGAATAGTGTATGATACAAGGCAGATTTTAATTATATACGCAACATCTCTTATGTACATAAAAGATGTAAGATCCACCTTACACTGTTACATTAATGTTTATTTATTTAAAAAAAACTTTTGTAAAACTTAAGCTTTTATTATTAATAGTTCTAACTTATAAAGTAAAGACTACTCCGTATTTGTGTGTGAAGTTATTAATTCATAGGGGTTTTTTCTCACTCACAGAAAATTAAACAGGGTAATTTTCATTTAACTCTTTTTATTGTTTGTTGTACGTATTAATTTCGGGACCAAACTTCATTTTGTCTTGATATATACATAAAATAATGCCGTATTTTTATGGAGTAGTATTTTAGATATGTGTTAGCATCATATCATAAATCACACAATAGAATATTCATAATCACACAGCGAATCAAATCTTAATCCTAATCTTTTGCGATGTGGTACAAACGGAGTATATTGTCCATCCCACTTGGGTATTATAATTATATTTTCAAATGTATATTGTATACTGTATTAACAGATTAAACTTTATTAGGACCAAAGTTATTGTTTATCTAATGACAGCTCGAATGTTCATGCTGCTTGACGTACATGCATGAATGCTTCATGTCCCCAAATTTTGACTTTTATTATTTAAAAAAAAAAAACTAGTATTTACATTAAGTACATTATTTGCTTGATAGTTTCCAAACGATTGATACTTGATAATTATATATCGCTATTAATAAAACATCCTTCACAATATATTATGATTAAATGTTTTTATAAAGTATCAATCTACTTTGAGTTAATGATGAATTTGGTTAAAGATTATTTAATTTTTATTACCATTGTTTTTTTTTTTAAATTTTCTTCTTTTTGTAGCAAACTCAATCAACTCGAAAATTTATCAAACGATATTAATGACTCCAAATTGTATATAATATTTATTTGTTAAGTATTTGACATGCTTTTTTAAACAAATGAAATACGAAAGATGAAATATTCAAGAATACCATGCTTTTAAATGAATATATTATTAAAGATCAATTAGTTATCACCGTATCGCATTGCGCATGAAACATAGTAGTGGAAAATGAATGATTTTTTTTAGGGTTAATATGGAATATGTTCTTTAAATTTGTTTACATTTGTCTGTTCAGTACTTTATCTTATTTCTATATTTTTCCTAAAAGCAATAACTTTTATAAATAACTTTCACACAACTATGTTTGCAGACGAGTTAAATTTTTATCGAGCAGCTCGAGTTCGGCTTGAGCTTGAGCTTGATTGAGTCGAGCTATTATCAAGCTCGAGCTCAAGCTTAAAATAACGCTTGAAGAATATATCGAGCCAAGCTCGGCTCGAGCTATTATCGAGTTTTTCGAACCTTAAATATCATCTATATGTGTATATAAATATATATATATATATGTAAATTTGGATACGTAAATGATATTTTTTTATATTTTGAAATTGTTAAGACTATTTTACAATGTTTTTGACTTGTTTTCACGATTTATTCTAATTTTTGATGTATTTAAAAAGAGTTTTTGTATTACTTTTATTTTTTAAAATAAATATTGAGTATTAACAATTTTTTAAAATAAAATTTTTAACTTTTTCAGCTGAGTTCTAGTCATTCTAGAACATTTTCTAGTCGAATTCAAGCTTGCGTTGTGAAAACTCGTTGAAATAACCAAGCTGGAGCTGATTACAACTCTACACACAACTGCTCTTTTATTCTGAAAAATGAAAACAGATAAAACTAGGAAAAACTCATTATATATAATTAGTACTAGTTAATTACCTTATTCTATCCACTTTTATTGTACTCTAATAATTTATTTTTTTGAGATATAAGATAAATTGGATAGATGTTAGTTTTGTCTGTTTATTCAATTCAATTTTGATTTTAAGAAATAAATGATTAAGAGTAATCAATGATGGTAAAATATAAAGTTTAGTGATTTTTAATATTTTCTTGATAGTTAATAATTTTTTCAAAATAAATAAAAATAAAATTTAAACAATAAAAATGAGACGAAAAAAAAAAAGATAATCGAATAGAGTAAAGAAAAAGAAAGATACGGAGAGAGTAAAAATCAATGAATTCCGTAGAGTGGACGTAATCAAATGAAGGTACACAATAATGCCAATTGTGGATTTGTGAGGGAAAAAGGAAAAGGATAATATATAGAGTCACGATCGAAGGCAAGGATTCAGAAATGCATAAGTGCATAACATGCAAGCTTTTGCCTTTTGGAAATATGAGTAGTAGTAATCATTGGTGCCACCCAAGACTACATCTAAACTCATTGAAATTATAACAGCTACGGAATGTTTTATGGACGTTTTACATGGTAAACGATAACATCCATATGCGGGTACCTTTTAGCTCAACAACTTTATTAATACTTTTTTTTATTGATTACAATTCCATATTAAATATTTTCCAAAAGATTAAGTGGCCCTATAAAACCAATTTTACTAAGTACCTTGTATTATAATGCTTTGGTTTACTAGATCTACTATTTAATTGTCACTAAATATATATTAAAACACTTATGTGAAAAATAAAAGAAAACTACTCTAACATCCAAGTTGAAGTTAAAACCATAATTCTTAATCATATACAAATGAACTGTCATTATCAGTGATACTTGTAGTAATTTTGACTCAGGTGAACCAGATGTTGGCATGTTGATTGGAAAAAGGTATTTATCTCAAACCTGAAAAGATCGTAACTAAAGTATCGATGAACCTTCACGCTGTAAAGTTTGTTACGATAATAATAGTAAAAATAAACATTTTAACTTTTAATTTTAAAATTAACTAAATTTTATGATAAAAAAAAATTATATCAAAATTCTTAGAATTCTATACTTTCTAATATAAGAAAAAAAGATTTTAAACAATTGTGTGATACACACTATGAATATTTAGTGTGTATCATACTAACTTTTTAATGTGATACACAACAAAATTAAATTGTTTTAAAAAAAAAAATCTCATATTATAAAAAATAAAAATATAATAATTTTAATATTATTCTTTTTGCAAAAGAATATAGATATGTTAAAGTTAAAAATAAACATATTCATTCTTACCATTAAGATCATAAATTTTTTGACTATAATAACCCCTCTAAGTTATATTACATGTGTATGATTTATCTCAAATTAACGCAATTTTCATGTATCTCCTACGTACGAATACACAAGGTACAATGATTTTTTGGTATTTATTCCATATTAAGGTTTTGAGACTGTCATATACGAAATTCTCCCTATATATTATAAAAATAAAAATAGACGTGGCCTTATAAGATTATAAGAAGACCAAAAAGGATGCATCAATAAACCCATCTTTTCGAATTTAAGGAGCCAATTAAGAGATTTTTGGAGAAACATCACACTTGAGATTAAGGTAGGCACACCAAAAATGATAGAAGGCATTAGTCTTGTGAATAAAGTTGTTTCCTTGATGGTACCATGAGCTTTAAATCATTTCACAAGGAGAAAAGAAACCATCCATGTTCTTAAGTAGACCAACTCTTTAATGACATATTGGTCCACCCCCATTCAAATGGCCCTACAAAATTATGTCTTTACAGAGTTTTGCTTTATCTTTATCACAATTGGGAGTAAGACTAGACCAAACCTTTGTATGTTATTAAACAAGACTGTCTGGTACGTTCATAATTGAGCAAAATAGGATCTTGGTGGATATAATTACACTACATATGAACTAGAGAGAAGAGATTGATTTTATCATTCATTTATGTCTACATTCAACATGTTGGTGATATATCTTAGTTATGGTGGTTGTTGCCCATCATTCAAGTTTTTGTCAAATCACTAGGTACTCTTTAGGCGGTGCATACACACAGCCCCACGAGAGTCCAATATTGATTTCACATAAGTGCATGAGTTTCTTTGCACAGATAAATCTTGTGTATACGTAGAAATAAAAATTGCTCTAAGACGCTAAAAAATGAAATCTCACATGAACTTTATTTGTATATTACAAACATTTTTTTTTTTATTAACGATGCTTCGTTAAAAACCTTGACGGGCCACGATTCATAGATTTATATCAAAATTTGAAGTTAAAAATTGGTCCCTGATTTCCAAAAAGCACTCATTCTCCGTTAAGCATGCTGCATTCATCTTTAGTGGGTTGATGATCTCGAAAGCTAGAGGAGCTAGCAACCATAGCTTCCATCTTTAGATACCATACATGGTAGACACCTGAATTCCTAGATACGCCTGATGAATCTTTCTCCATCAAGTCATTGCAAGTAGCATTATCTGCTAAACTCAAATATCAAATACAATCGCTATTTATCAGATTTATTGATGTTTATAGTGTCATGGTCAATGGTTCAATGAAGAATGTGCAACTCAAATAGCTATTGGTCTGTTTTTCACATTTTACATGTAACATATAATGATAGATAAAAAACCTAAACGAATGAATTATTCAAGTGTAGCTTTTTGAAATGGGTATATGCATACCTAATGGCTCCGATGGGGGCAAGGGAAACAAACTGACTGAATCCTTCAAAGAATAATGCTCACAATATGATAAATCGTCAGCCCTGTAAATTTAAAGAGAAAAAAAGTCATGAAAAAGTAACTATAACTTGAAACATAATGTTTTTAAAAGCAATCATAATCTAGAGCAACGACATCAATCCTATACAGAATTCAGAAAATTTATAAAATTCATGACAAAGGTCATCGCGATTTAGGTAATGTATTCGCTACTGAAGTGAAGCCTTGCCACAATACTTTTCTCTATAGCATATCATGGAACGCATAGTAGACAATCTTCAAGACACAAAGCTACCATTTATTTTTATTTTTATTTATCAAAGATAACATGAACATGCTATATCAAACAAATATTGTCGCAAAGTCATAGTAATCCAAATCTCAAAGAAATTAGAAGTAGCAGTAGACACTACTTATTGAATAACAAACAACTTGAGAAATCATTAAAGAAAAAGAAAAAACGATTACATGGTAAAATTTAGTTACAGATTTGAAGCATTAGCTAGGTTTTGTGAAGGACAAGCATGACCCGCAAACATGAGTGCAATGACGACAGGAAGATTGAAGCAAATGTGTCAAGATTCAAGGGAAGCAAATGCGAGTGATAGCGGTTGAAACAAACATTACAATAAAGGGAAATCGACACTACGAAGTACGAACTGCGAACCAGAGACATAAAGCATCAAATTAGATTTTAGCATATGTAGCACTATTTGAATGATACCTAATTATGAAATGGGGTTCATCGAGAGGGGAAGAAGATCGAAGAGGAAGTAAACCAAATTTTAAATCAAATTCCTCATCAACATGGACAGCTTATTGTTTCATCCTATCAATTACATAGGAAAATAAAAATAAGAAGTTATTGAAAGTGTACCTGCAACTCTCCAAGTTAAGAGTCGGATGCAAAAATAAGTTTTTGAAGAAAATAAAGGCACACGTGTTTTAATGAGGTTTGTTTAGCTATTAGGCTAATTACGTGTTTAGTTTTACGAAACATACTTGTAAGGTTTTAAGGTGTATACGTTCCCCGTTTAGTGGATATTAAGTTTTGATTGATGTAACACCTGACCGGTTCACCAAACATTGGAGTAAGCGAGGAAGATCGCTTTTTCCATCATCCAAGTTCATCTCCGACCCCCTTCTTCCTAAAGCCCCGCTTCAGCATGCTCCTTTTGTCTATTTTGTATAAGGATGAATGATTATGTTTTGATGTGGCACCTTATTAGGGTGCTAACGTGTTCGATTAGGAATGAAGGGACTATTTTATATAAGGATGAATGAAATGATATGAACAGTGAACAATATATAAGAAAATTTATGCATTGTAGAACAGAAAATATGTGTTATTGATCAATCACATTTTACCTCAATTACTTTTATTTTTTTACTTGCACTTTGTTACTTATCATTTATACACATACAGTTCTCTATTTTAGTCTAACTGTAATAAGTAAGTTACGTGACGTTAGCTACACAAACAATTTCCCAATTTTCCAAAGCCCGTATGTAAATTTGGATCCATTCGTTCTATCATCACATCAACCCATCTCCAATAAAACAAAACCATTGTCAGAGAAACTCATAAAAAGCCCAATAACTTCTTCCCACTACTACTCAAATAAACTTTGAAAACCACACTATTCAACCCAGGCCCAAGTAGAAATGAGCCCAAGGAAAATTAGTTGCTCGATTATACGACATTTTTGAATCGGATAACAAGCGATGAACTATGAGACCAGATAGTGCTGGTTCTTAATAAATAATAATGTCTACAAGGTGGATGTATCAATGGTGCATAATATGTCAAACTACAAGTCTGAAAAAATTTATGACTGCATCTCGAATGTTTTCTAGACGTGTAATAAACCGCGATATCCTAAAAGGCCAAAATAATATATCGGGTATTAATAAATTATGATCTACACCAGCAAAGTCGTGGCTAAAATGACCAGCACCGTGGACCTGGCAGCAAAAATGGCATCCGTGGCTATGGCACCTAGAGATGAATCACGAACATTGGCATTTGCGGTAGGGGCATTGGTGGTAGATGAAGATGGTGGAGCTTGTCCTGGTGAACCCGTAAAAGGAGTAGTTTTGTTGAAGAAAGGAGCATCGTCCCATGGGCCGGCGGATGATGATGGTGCATCGGCAGAGGACGATGGTCCATCAGCAGAGTTAGACATCGGTGATGGAGAAGGAGCCTGAACGAAGAAACAGATTTGTCAAGTATGTTAGACATTAAATTGTCAAAAGTTTATCTAGTGAAGAATCCTTGTTCATCCCATTTGCACAATAATAGAGTAAACGTGTTACTTATTTTAGAACAAAACTGAAATAGATGAATATTTCATTATAAAAGTTAGAGTTAATTATGCGGTTGGTCCTTGTAGTTATACTAAAATTACTAATTTATTCATTTGAACTTTTTAATTATGTTGATCCTTTATTTTGAAACTTGTTACTTATTTTCAAACAAATAATAAACGAGTTACTTATTTTAAAACAAAACTGTAACATACGAACATCTCATTATAAAAGTTAGAGTTAATTATGCAGCTGGTCCTTATAGCTATACTAAAATTACTGGTTTAGTCCTTTGAACTTTTTAATTATATTGATAGTCCTTTATTTTGAAACTTATTACTTTAAAAATCCTCGTCCAAATAACAAGTTTTAAACAGTTTAAAAAATTAAACTAATAATTTTAATATAACCACAAAAATCAATCGAATAATTAACTTTAAAAATTGAAATATATTTCCAAGTGTGACTTAAAAGAAAAACTCCTTTTAAGATGAAAAATAGTAAGTGGGACCTCGTTACATTGAGATACACCCATGATTTTGGTACATCGACATATCATACGTTGTACATTCTAGAACATGTAAGCAACAATAACTTTCCACATTTTACCTCACCTTTTACGAGTAGTTGTGTTATCAAAATGGTAATTTTTTATTTTATCTTTCCACTATCTTAAACCCAACTTTCAGTACAAAACCACAAAAGTAAGCTGATTTAATTGTGTCATTACGACAAAATGCTTACTAATTTAATACTCTATTATTTAAAAAATTGAGTTTAAAAAAATCTGAAACAAGCGCACATGGGTATCCAACTTTCGGTGCGATTGGTAACTGTGCAGCCGTGTTACTATGCCACGTACAGTTTTCCATCTAACGTTCTCAAATTCGATTTGAACACGTGAGAAGTCAACAATAGTCAAAGTAATGACAGGAAAAAAGAAAATCTTACCGAAGGCGCGTGCATTATCCCGACGTTATAAACTTGAGTAAAATCGGGTCGGAATAACCCGAAATTCTTCTCATCCAACGACGGCCCTTTCAAATTCTCATTAAACAAAGCAAAAATGTACGTCTCGAACTTCCGTCCAGGCATTAACGGCGTTCCGTCGCCGGAGCTAACTTTCTTCATTAATCCACCGATGTAAGCTGCCGCATTCGTAGGATTTGCGTGCACGTTTGCCGGGTCACCGCCTGATGGCCACCCGGTTTCTGCCACCACGATTTCCACATCTGGGTAGCCCAGTTTCTTCATTGACACGTGTACGGCGTCCATTAACTGATCGAACTGGTTTGTGTACCTTTAATTTAAATCCATCGATAAATTTAAATTAATTAAATCAAACTTAACAAAAATGACTTCTTTTTCTTTTTCTCAGAATATATCCTCGCCATTTTATAGCTCGTAAATTTAATATTTTCATATTAATTTATGTTATCTATATGTACAAACTGCAATTTTAACTAATAAATCGTATAAAAAATGAATTTATCAGCAAATAAGCTAAGCAAAATATGCTAAAATTATTTTTTAATAATTCGTATTTAATTTAATTTTAATTTTAATTTCAAGTTAAAAGAAAAGCAAAATACAATGAATAAAAATAAAAGAATAAAGTATAAAAAACTTACGTTATTCCGGTGTTTTTATCGAACAATCCAGCATTGGGTTTAAAAAGACAAAAATTAGCATTCGCCGGAGACCACCCGAAATACGTATACGGGTTAACCATAAACCCGGCTTTAGTTTCTTTCAAAAACTCAAGCATCGGAGCCAAAGTACCCACATCCCAACCGGGTCTGAACGAAGCATTACTTGGTGGATCCGACGAAAGCAGAATCCCCAACGAATTCGGACTCGAAATTTTAATCTCATTAAACCCTTCTTTAACCAGTGCAGCTTTAAGCGCTTTCATAGCTGGCACTAAACTATCAATAAGTGGTTGTGGGCCCCAATGAAGCACTTCAGTTCCAACACAAATGTAATGGATTTTAGTTGCTGGGTAAAAGGGTTTGATGTTAGCGTCGATCCAACGGCGGGCGTTACGTTGGTCCGTTAGTGATGGAATGTCGCCGTTAGGAACGGTAACGGAGACTAAGATGTTGGTGTTGGCGAATGCTTTGATGATTGTTGTGTTGACATCGAAGATTTTGACGCTGTCGATGTTTGTTCTGGTTTTAAGGAAGTGAGCGACTTGTGATGGTGGTGGGAGGTTGTCGCCGAGAGTGCCGTAGTTGACGCCGATGGAAAGTACGGCGGGTACGATGATGAGAAGGATGGTGAGGAGGGTGTGGAGAGATTGGTGGTTTGGTGTTGTTTCCATGATGTTTGTTTTGTTGACTGTTTTTGTCTCAGTGTTTGCCTTTTTGTAGGTAAAACTCTCGATGTCGATTGACTCTAACGGTTAGATTAGATTTTGTTTAATTGAAAAGGGATTTATAGATCTAGTGGGTGTTTGTTTTGCATTAAATTTTGATAATAAGTTTTGGATAAATAGAAATAAAAGATAGAAAATGGATATGTTAGATTAAAAATGTTTGTTTTAGGATATTGTCTTGATTTTTATTTTAGAAATATAATAATTATTAAAAGTAGTAAAAGTTAAAAACAGAAAATGAAAAAAGAGAAAAAGAAAAGAAAGTAAAAGAGAAATGAAGTGTAACATGAGAATGTGTCACCTAAATCCTCACAAATCCGACTAAATTGTGAAGTTTCTTTGAAATTGTTATTTTAAACACGTTAATTTCATCAAACAGTTATTATTATATTAATGAAGTATCCGGACAATCTAATAAAAACAACATTTCAATGATATTTCTTTTCAAATCAAGAAATTAAAAAATTAATACTATAAATTTTTAATTTAATTCTTAAAGAATATATACGAACAATGTAAATTCATTGTAAAAGATAAAATGAAATGTTAATTATGGTAAATATTATATTTTATGATCATATTTAATGTACTAGGTCATAAACCTGCAATAACGCCGGACGAATTTGCTTTTTATAAATAAATGAAATATTGTACTAAATTTGTAATCGAATTTTTTATATAGTTTATAAATTCACAATAAGGCGCGGAAAATTTAACTTTTACAAATGAATAAATATTTAGTAGATGCGATAACGTCAAACGAATTTAATTTTTATAAACTAATAAAATATTGTGATCATTTTTTTATATATTTTATAGACTTGTGATAACGCGGTATGAATAACGTATGAAGAATTTAATTTTTATAAGTTAATAAAATATTGTGACCATTTTTAATTTTTTATATTTAAATTAGTAAGAAAAATTAATAATTTATAAAGAATTGTAATTTAGACTCAAAATACATTCCTTAAAAACTTCAAACAAACGCCCCCTAGATTTTTATGAAATGAGTAAAAAGAAAATATTAAAGCTACGCATTTAGTCATATAATTGACATACAAATTATTATTTTTGCAATATCATATGAACAGTTGTAATTATTTTATTTTTACTTAAAAAAAAAAGTTATATACTCGCACATTCATATTACGAAAATATAAATTTGTCTCATTCTCATAATTTGTTCTCCACATTGTAATTAAAAAGTTACCTTAATATCGCTAAGTGAATTGTGCTTTGATAGTTGTTATTATTTGTTTTGAAAATATATTGATGGGATATGATGGGAGTTTACCATTTGTGTTTATTCTGTATGTATTTAGGAGGACAAATCTATCAATATTATGATTTTGTAAAAAAATACTACTATAAGTGTCCTACAAATGAAGAAATTTGATAAGTCTTCATATAAGTCACTCAATTAGGTACTAAGACGTAAGACCTTTATCGTCGACGCACTCATCACTCATGTATATATTATAATTATCTACACATCATTATAGGGACTAATCACGAATTCTAACAATTAGAAAGGGTCATCTTATATATATATATACCGACATCTTACTTTTTTAATATTATAAAACTTCTTTTCAGGTAAAATTTTGATATAAAACATATGTTTTTAATATTATAATTTTATTTGATATAACATTTAACTGATTTGAATGTGTTAGTATGTATGTTAGTGTGTCAAGTACATATTAGTGTATTTGGCCTATTCCTTAGAACAAAGCTAAGATTGAAGACATTGAACAAACAACAAATGGACATACTTGACAGATAAGAATATGTGTTTTAGAGATTTTTATATTGAATTGACAGGTCGAATCATCCTAACATCCTTGATGGGTTTTCGGTATACCCAAACCTTTCAAAGTTAATACTATCCATTCACTATTTGTTATTTATATTATCCATTCTTTACTATTTGCCAAACATTTACTAGGTTGATTTAAATCCTGACCATAACAGCAAAACAAAAGATATACAAGAACACAATAAAATTTTCTATAGAAAATAGACAATGGGAATCATATTATATATAAAACTATAAACTATAGTAGCATAGGTCACTACAAAAACAACACATATGTCAATTAATATCTTTTAATAATCCAAATAAACTACTAACCATCTAAGAATTGACATGTTGATTCTGAAATTAAAAAAGGAACATATTGAAAGTTCTTTATTCATAGAATGATTCTACCATTTATAACTTACAAGAATATAAAATTGTTTAAGTAACCTCTTTATGACACACGTCAACAAACAATATTACCGATAATATTATTGACACCACATTAGTGGAAATCCTTACAAAAATGAACGTAACTGTTTGAAAACTAAGGCATTTGTATGTGATGGTATAGCTTATTTTGGTCTAGTTAAAGCCTCTGACTATGACTTCAATACGTTGATGTGCATGCTGTCCCAATGAGAGAACTTTTTGTAAACTAACAAACAATAGAGACAAAAGAGAACTTGAGTTTTATATTAACAAAGAAGATATGGTTTCAGACAATAGAGAATTAACTAAAGTATATGAAAAGCAATTAGGTTAAACTTAGTTAATGGGCTAATATAAGACGAATACCGAAAAAGAGCCCATTAGATTTATTAGGCTAACACGTTTCAGTTTCTCTTTGACTAATTAGTATGGGTTTCACGATATGAGGAAATGGTTAGGTAAGGTTAATCATGGTTGGGAATAAACTTAATGGATTTACCATCGGGAGCAAATTAAGAGACAGTTCGGACATTTTCAATGGCTTTTGTGAAACAATGGCTTCTATGAAAGTCTCATCTAGCTTTAAATATAGAACATAAGAAGAAAAACACACCCAAGTCTCATCGTGTGTGTGTGTGTGTTTGTTTAGTTAAAGTTTAATCCACTTTTTTATATAGATTTTCACCTCGTAAATCAATGATCATGATCTAACTCATTTACGAGAAATAATTGAATATGTAATTAAGTAACTTCATTCTACATATGTACATGCAAAATTCTAGACATTTCAAGATAGTTATGTTAACTAATATTCCAATGATCTTCAATGATAACTACTTATCTTGATATTCATATTCATATTTATTACTATAAAAACTAAATTTATGGATAAAAATTTTTAAAAGGTCTGGTACTACTACAACAAAGGCAAATTGCTCATAGGTTACTCTACTTTGCACTCACCTTTATTTAAGATATGCAACTTTTCACTAAGGAGTCGAACTTCTATCCCATCAATAAAATTAAAAAAAAAAAAAAAAAAAAAAAAAAAGAAAAAGAAAAAAGAGAGAGAAGGTATTTTTGAACATCGTTAACAAGTCAGCTCACGGTTGATACTTTATTATTTGCGAAACTACTACATCTTGACGGTAATATTATATATGACACTATATATACATATAAATAACTCGAGAATTGCTTTAGTATTACAAGTTTGGTCAAATCCACAAGTCGATCCCTTTTATCAAATACTGGCAGCGAGGTAACAAACATTCAGGAAATCATGATAATCTAATATGGCATAATTTTGGGAAGTGGTCAATTTGGGGTAGAGGTTGTCGCAGGGAGTGCCTAGTTGACGCTGATGGAATGAACCACAATTACAAGTAGAGAGATTGGTGTTTTGGCTTGGCGTTCCAATGATGTTTTTTGTCCAAGTGTTTTGATTAAGAAACGTGTAAATGACTCTAACGGTTGATCCTATATGACTCTAATGGTAAAATTTAAATTGTAAGTGATTTACATCATTAAATTGACGTGCACAGTGCACACCTCAATCATGCGTAGTACAATATGCATTAAGTGAATTTTTGATGTGCATATCGATTTTTATGGTATATAAATCAATAACCAACATACGTGGGCTATATCAACACAAATCAATAAAACGATATAGATGTAATTGTTTTGGATAACAATCCAGATAAACTAACATATTCAATATTCAAAGTTATGTATCCAAATAAACTAACATATTCAGATTACAAGTTAAAAAAAATAAAAAAACGAAAGTTTTTAATGATAGGACAAAAATAAAAAAAACAAACCAAAACTTCATCAGATCCACATAACAAAACACTGAGGATCAGATTATCATCAAATGATGAAAAAAGAAACTCACAAAAATCTATAAAAACAAAAGGCACCAATTTTCTTTAGGTGCAAAAGAAAACAAAGTATACCACCCCATCAGGATCTCTGATGGCCAGATAAAAAAGAAGCATCAATCTTGACGGGATTTCATTATTCACTATTTAACAGTGGAAAACTCTTTACATCTCATTGTGTTCTTAGTCTCCACCTATCAACCTTCATTCGACCGGCAACTTTCTTTAAATGGTTTCTGTCAGTTTCCATTTCAAACTGGATTAAAGTTTTGAGTCGATTCAGGTGTCCAGCACAGCGTTTGTGTTCAGAAACAAACGGATCAGAAACTGTTTCTAATTTAGGGTGAATGAGTCTTTGATATGGAGAGTGCCATTTGGCTTGTAGATACGCGAGTGATCTCCATGGAGGAAGTGGCATGGAGTTCTGTTTAAGGGAAGATTTAGCGGCTTCTACCATTACTTGAAGAAACTGTTTTAGTTTTGTCAGTGAACCCACATAGACAATGGGAAGCGATTTCAGGATCCTATTGTAGGATGGAACTGCTCTAGCTATCTCAAAGTGACTCCTAAAGTCAATGTCAATGATTAAACGGTCAGAGTTTCCTGAACCGTTGTAGTTTATGATGTCAATGTATTCATGATCCCCTGCATATATGCAATATTTGTATTGTTTTGTTAACTACACCACAAATAACGATTAAATTACAAAACTATTAGATAGAGGCATCAAACTGGAAAACAGATCAAAATGAGTTGAGGCCAAAATGGGAAATTTTGGAAGTAATAGATCGTTGGTCAAAAGGGTCAGGTTGGGCTCCCTTGACCTTTTCATCTTTTTTAATCTCATAAGTAACTGTTCTATTAGAAATATATATAAATATAGATGTATTATCTCTTAATATAAATACATAAAATATTAGAAGAATATGATTCTATGGATCCCATTTTGACCTTTAAAGCATTTTCTTTTGGCCCAGATTGACCCAACTAACAACACAAAATGAGTGATTTGGGCTGTTTTTAATGTGTATAAGCTTGCATTCACAGGCCTAGCATTGAAGTTAGAATACTAATATTATAGATATTAGGTTGAAGATCACCTCCAGGAACTTTTCCAGTGCCCTGCCACCTTGATATGCAGACAGCAGCATCATAACCAGAAAGCCTCAGAAGTTTGACCAGAGAGAACTTTATGCAACTAGCTTTGCATGAACCGCATCTGATCAACTCAAGGTCCAAAGAATTGAGAGATAAGATGAGCGAGTTTACCACCGACAGCACGTCAATTCCATGTTGATCTGGCAAAACTTTGTAGTGCTGCACGAACACATGTTAATTATCAAATAAAGGCCTTTCTAAGTTTTTATAACAAGTATACACCACAACAACTTCTGATTCATAAGCATTGACAATATAAACTACAACCATATAATATTTTGAGACCAAGTACAATATCTTAAAACAAGTTGAGCTTAAATTCTTATATTTCTACCTGATAAAAGAAGTTAGAGCAACATTTTGACACAAGTTGTCCCAAAAAAAAGAGTATAATAAGTTAGAAATACTGTGTTAGAGCTTAGAGGCATACGATTACTTATCTCTTTGAGAAGGTGAAGAATGGGAATGTTAAGGTTTTCCTACACCCACTGAAAAGCTCAAACTTATATTAATGCAAAGCCATGTACAAGGTACATTGGTTCATGATTCATCATACTCATGCGTTTACATTTGTACCAAACAATCAAAAACTTAAGATACCCTTTACAAATCATTACTTCTTTGAAATCAAAATTTGCCAAAAAGAGGAAATCGTTGCTGTTTTTGTTAGAAAAATGGTATTGTGGTATGAATAGTTCTCACGACAAATGCGAGCAAGGATTGACACAAGAATGCTAAATGCTGGCAGTGTTTACTTCTCTACCAAATCCAACCAATAATCACATAAATCCATGGGTGCATTTAGTGGCCGTATATCTTTCTTAAATCAGCACATTTTGGAAAATTTCAGCCGAATAAATCCAGTTATTATTCTTCAGGCATGATATAGACATATAGTTACCCGCGTAAACATAAACTTCCAACTATTTTGATGCAGATAACCCCACCAACAGATAAACAAGCAACATCTGTTGTTAGGAAATATATTTTAAATTTCATGCAATCTTTGTAGTGTATTATCATTCGACTGAAGACCAACCCCAATGCCACTTATTAAAGGATCAACAAAACTATTGACATCCAAACCACGTGACAATGGCTGGCTCCTAGAGAAATAATACAAAAACAGATTCTTGAAAATGGAAGAAACTCAACATACCCATTTCAAATAGGCAAAAATATTCATTTTTCATCTTCTAATTTACCAATGAAAAATAACCATTTCAATATAATGCACCTAAAGTCCTAAACATACCTTGAAATTAGATGATTTCTTCAACTCAACAAACTTATATAGTTGTGGCAATTGCGATTTCAGAGTGAACCATGGTAACACAAAGTTCATTCTATAAAATTGACACCTTTTATGAAAAATTCAATTATAAGTGCAAAACTTGCCGCAACTTTATTTACGGGACCAAATAAGACTTCAAAAAATGCAATTGAAAACTTATGGGGCTTAAACAACATTCTGAAAGAATTGTGAATAGCCATAACTTGAAAAAACTAGAAAGTAACCCACAATAGCAATAATTGATTCATGAATTATATAATATGATAATGATAATTATTGAATTGTATAGAGACAGAAATATACCGAAATCTTGTCGGCAAGATGAGTAAGTTCACAAAAACTTGAATCGCTGTCACTACTACACCTTGAATCACCACCACAGCTACTTCCATTTTCCAAAAAATCACTAACCATTGCTGCTAAATCATGTTCACTTTCATGACTAAATGCGCCACCCAACATCCCACCACCACCACCGCCGGAATCACTCCCACCCATCATCAACCACGGGTCCCCAGTTGCTGCGCAGACTCTACAATCCATACTCCCCCCACCAGGCACCCCAAACCAACCACAATTAACTTTAATCAAAATTTATGATTCAAACATAAATAAAAATCCCTCCTTTTTTCATAAAATCAAAAACCCAGTTATAAAGTTTCAATCTTTTTCACAAATTTATAATATCAACACCCAGAAACCCTTAATTATACAAATCCAATTTGATAAAGATTATAAAAACCACAAAAACCAACAACCCAAATTCCCTAAAAATGTAAAAACAGAATAAAGGGTATCCGAATATGATTATATTATTAATCTTTAAAAGGAAAAAATTTAATCTTTCGCTATTCTTGTAGTTTGTTCTTACAGAATAAATGAATTATATTCAAAGAATTGATAAAATTAGAATGGAAAAACTGTTTGGTGTTCAATAAATTATTAAAATTTAATTTAATTAAAGAGAACGAGAGCAAAATTGATAGAAATTTGGGAAGAGGTTTGTTGGTTTATAGAATACAATCAAAATCAAAATGAAATGATTCAACCCACGGAGAGAGGATGCAGAACGAAAGACGAAATGAAAATGGGGGAAAGTTTGATATAAAGAGGATTTGGGTGGAACGTGAAATGACTTAAAAGGGCTTTGTCGGAGGATTTTGCGTGAAAGTGGACCTAGTAAGGTGGACGATTTGGGTGAATTACGTATTTAGACATAAAATTAGGAGTATATTCCATATCGGGGTACTTTCGTCTTATCAATTTTCAGTTCCCACCCAAATTTTTTCAATCATTCAACGGTTTTTTATTTTCTAAGCCAGCCAAACTGTCAAAATCCAAACCGAACATTTTCTCTACTTTCAAAATAATTATAATTATAGGTTTCACAAAAAGAAATTGGTTGTTACAGACGGCGACCTTAACTCCTGATGGGATCTTTTGTTAAAAATCGCATCTCAGACAATAAACTATTCTTGTGAAGGAGCTAAAATTGTACTTGTAACTTATTTCAGACAAATTATCTATCTCGTAAAGAAGTTAGAATTGTACTTGTAACCTATTTTAGATAAATTATCTATTTTGTGTCTCACAAGTATGTTTGCGTTTAAGGATTGATATCATAAGACTAAAGTCACAATGATCAAAATAATTATAGGCTTAACGCTTTATTTGGTACATATTTTTTGAATGCTAGTAATAAAAGTGAAGTGTTAACACATTGTTAGATTATAGCCCAAAGAACTTCTGGAAAAGCATAATATGAGGCCCCGTTGATTTGCTCTAGTAGGTTATCATTGATCAAAAATTAATACTTTTGATTCTACATGTATCAAATTTATTTGAAGACACTTTGTAGTTACAACCTTTTTTGCACTACCAACAAATCAAGTATTCGTAAGTATAACTGTAACTATCATGTAAGTATTGAATATTGACAAAGATCACCTCCAATGATAGATTTTTGTAAAGTTTTTCACTGTTTGAAACGAAAAGCTCTTCAATGGAGTACCAAGCAGTTTTTAAAAGATGGTGATTTGGCATCCAAAAAAGCTATTAAAAGCTTTATACATTGAGATGCTCTAAATGGTCATCATCATGTCGGTATTATGATGATTGTTATATTTCAAATGATTAATTTGGATTCAAATTCTATCATTAGAATGAGTCAAAAGCTTTGCTTTTGCATATATAGTTTGATAGTATAAAAGTTCTGCTACTATCAAATAATGCATAAACATTATAACGACAACTCATGTACAAAAGACAAGCTATTAATTTTTTATGAGACGTGAAGCTACGCTGATAAAATGTATAAATAGTACCAAAAAGGTAAAATAAAAAAATAAACGGTCATAAACATTGTACCAAAAGTTAAACTACAGACAGAAGTGGAGTAGTAGGAGACCAAGTGCAAAAAAGACAATTTGTAGATGACGGTATTAGACAGAAAAGTAAACGATAAGAACGGAGATAACGTGATTCGTAGGGTCACCGCGTTTGCACACAATACCCATTCCGTTCTTAGTTTCAAGTAATAATATAAATATTATTCCAAACTTTTATAAATCATTTAGTTATGTTAATTATTAAAAGATAAAAACTTACTTTTATATTCTTTTCAATAATATATAAGTATAAAAATTAAAAATCAAATCAAAAATTATTTAATTACTTCTTTTAATTTATACATTTCAATTAATTTTATTTAAAATATTAAATAAATAATATTTAAAATATAATTATTGTGATAATATAAAGTATCAATAAATTAAAATACATATAAACACAATTAATATTTAATACATTTAATAATTTAATTGGTGTAATTGATGATTAATATGTTAACAAAAGAAGAGAATAAATAAAATTTATATATCATATTTTATATAAATTATACTTGTATTTAACTCTACATTTTAAACCTATTTATCATTATCATTACTCTATAAAAACATCATATCCTGTCAAAAGTAATTAAAGGTCATACAAAGTTGATACTCCGTAATATGCTACGAGCCTACAATGCAAGTTTCTTTTGGCTTGAATATTTCATAAATAACTAAGAGGACAATGTATGTGTATGTAAATTAAAGATAATAACAATACAAATTGTTAGTTTACGACTTTTCGTCAACATTATCATTATTCTTATTTCCTTATGTTATATAAAATAAAATAAATAAATGATTGCATACAAACTTTCTAACAAACTTAAAAATATTAGTTTATTATTCTTATTATTATATTATATATTATATAAATATTAAATATACAAACTAAAATAATATTATCGTATTCATCCGAAACAGAAAGCGCGTTAATATAATATGTGACAGGTTGAATGAATTGTAACACAAACTCTTTACATTGAAAGAAACACGTTGATCGTAACATACAAATAAAAATGAAAACTAGCATTATCATGTTTTTAATTTAATTTTTATAACTATAAATGACAAACCTTTTTACATACTAGAAGTATATATATATATATATATCTTTATTTATGCTTTTTTACCTAAAGTACGCTGCCAACAGAATACGTGGCTCAATTCACGATTATTCTATTCGCTCGACAATAGCTTTCGTTTACTACATACCTGGATCTAAGTATCTAACTATCACGTTCAAACAACTTATTTGTTTATTTATTTAATTTTAATTTAATGAAGATAACGAAGTATCATTTGCGTAAATAATAAACAACTAGAAGATGAAGATGCCATGATAAGGCAGTTAATTTTGACACACTATATATCGTAACATAATGACTAAGACGTCACTTTTTGTAAATATAACATCATCATGACAACATATCAACAATATAGTTACATGTCCTAATCAATTATTTTCATATCATTGGGGCAATTTTTTTTTATTTATTTGTTTTTTTTTGTCTTTTTACACTTGTTTATTCTTGCTTCAAGTTCCAAATGTATAGTTTAATTTGTATAACCATCTTTATAATCATATTAAAATTAAAATTAATAATTAAAACATGTATTATTGAATTACGGCAACAACGGAGTTATTTGATTATAGAAAAAAAAATGATACAAACTCATCATTTTATTTAGTAGTGCATTCACTATAACTTTAAATTAATCATGGTGGTGATGTTATTGACCAAAATGGCATTAAATTGTGCATAACTTACTTGAAGTTTAAACAATTACAATGACAATTTAACTAAATAGTACTCAAATCTAATAACAACTCAAAATATGGTTTTTACAAGACAATCGAAGCTATATATGTATTGGACCATCTACCAGTTAGTTTGTTTGTTAGAAGTTTGTTATAACAACTAACTAACTGTAGCGTAGCTATCAAGTGTACATGAGTTATATATATACTACTGTAACCATCTAGTTACATAATTAATGAGAATATCATAATTTTTCTCTGTTCTTCATTTCTCAATTCCGCAATTTGGTATCAGAGCGCTATTAGCTCGTCCTCTGTTTTCCGTTCACATTCCGGCCAAAATTCCGGCCAAATTAATAATTCCGATCACATTGACAAAAATTAATTGATCAACTAATTGATCGTGTCTTCTTCATTTTCGTTCGTTAAAATCATCATTCGCTTTTCAAGTACAATTTATTAGGTCAAAATCAAACTTTGAAAGATGTCAAGTTCTGATTCATTTGTTGATATAAATTCAAATGAAAATCCGTACTTCTTGCATCACTCTGATGGACCTGGTTTAGTATTAGTTTCTCAAATACTCACAGGTGACAATTATGCTTCTTGGAGTAGAGCTATGATCATAGCTTTGTCTGTGAAAAATAAGCTCGAATTTGTTGACGGTACTTTAATCCGGCCAACTTCTGATGATCAAATGCATTTAAAATCATGGAATCGAAACAATAATGTAGTAATTTCATGGATATTGAACTCTGTATCAAAAGAGATTTCTGCTAGTATCATTTACCTGGATACTGCTTCTGAAATATGGAAAGAGCTTAAGGAGAGGTTTCAACAGGGCAATGGACCACGAATTTTCCAAATTAAAAGAGACATTATGAATTTGATACAAGGTCAGGATTCTGTGAGCACTTATTTCACTAAATTGAAAGTTATGTGGGAAGAATTAGCAAATTATAACATCAATTGCACTTGTGGAAAATGCACTTGTGGAGGTGCAAAGGAAGTTGAACATACAATGAGTTTTCTCATGGGACTCAATGAAGAATTTGCACAAATTCGTGGACAGATCCTTCTTATGGATCCATTTCCTTCTGTAAACAAGATCTTCTCACTTGTCATTCAAGAAGAACGACAACGAAGCATTGGTAATGTTGTGACTTCTTCTGCTGCTACATTCAATGTGAGGAGCAATAATGGCAATAAAACTCAAGTTGTTCAGACTAATAAGAATTACAGAAGAGATGTGCCATACTGTACTTTCTGCAAAAAGTCTGGCCATACTATAGAGAAGTGTTACAAATTGCATGGATATCCTCCTGGATATCGCACACCAAACAAAAATCCAAATGATAATCGTGCTAATTCTGTTTCTGTTAATTCTCCCAATCTCAATGAGGTACTAACTGGTCTTACACAAGATCAATGTGAGCAATTAATTGCTGCAATCACTGGAAAAATGGCTTCTGCAAATGTGGTTACTGCTACATCAGAAAATAATGAAGGTACCTATCGTATTCTTTCTTTTAATTCTGGCACATACAGGTCTAATGTATGGATTCTAGACTCAGGAGCTACTCAACATATATGTAATGACAAGAATATGTTCATTAATACTCAAAAGGTTTTCCATACACGAGTAAGGTTGCCTAATCAGGACCTTATACAAGTCAATTTTAAGGGCAATGTTCAGGTTACTGATAGGCTACTACTCAGAAACGTGTTATATGTTCCAGAATTTGAGTTGAATTTGATTTCAGTTACTTGTTTGACAAAGGAACAAACATTAACAGTGAAGTTCTATCACAATCACGCTTTGATCAAACAGATTATGCCCAAGAAAGTGATTGGCAAGGGTGATGTTCAAGAGGGACTTTACTTACTGCAAGGTGTCAAGATTGTTCAAGTCAATAATGTTTCTGCTCAAAGGTGGCATCAAAGGTTTGGTCATCCATCCAATAAGAAGCTTCAAATTCTAAATAGTAGTATTGCAATTCATAGCAGTATAGACAAACATGTATGTACTGTTTGTCCATTGGCAAAACAGAAAAGATTACCCTTTGTTTCTTCCAATAAGCTTTCTGATAAACCGTTTGATATTTTGCATTGTGATGTATGGGGCCCTTATCAAATTGATTCATATCAAGGTTTCAGATATTTTGTAACTCTTGTTGATGATCATACGAGATTTACTTGGGTCTGCATGATGCGAAATAAATCTGATGTTAAATTGATAATACCTCGATTTTTTGCTATGGTGTTAACTCAGTTTGGGTCAAAGATAAAAGTCTTTCGTTCTGATAATGCAAAGGAATTACTGTTTTCTGAATTCCTACAAGCACAAGGTACACTACATCAATTTTCATGTGTTGAACGACCTCAACAGAATTCTGTAGTTGAAAGAAAACATCAACATATATTGGAAGTGGCTCGAGCTCTTTACTATCAGTCTAAAATTCCAATTCAATATTGGTCAGAATGTATATTGACTGCAGTATTTCTCATCAATCGCACACCTTCAAAAATTCTTCAAAATTCATCACCATTTCAAAAATTATACAACAAAGATCCTGATTATTCTGTTTTCAGATCTTTTGGTTGCTTGGCTTTTGCTTCAACATTACAAGCCCAAAGAACGAAGTTTCAACCTCGAGCTAAATCATGTGTATTGCTAGGATATCCAACTGGCATGAAGGCCTACAAGCTGCTTGATTTAGTTACTAATGAAGTTTTTATTTCTCGTGATGTAGTTTTTCATGAAGATATCTTTCCATTCATTCAATCTTCAATTAAACAGGTCAATGATCCCTTCTTACAACATGTCATTCCGAATGTCTCTAATGTGCCAAATGATGAATCTGTCATTAATGAGTCTGCTGATCCAAATGATGTTTCTATACAATCTAATACATCAACTGCCGATCCAAATGTTCAACGACCACAAAGACAGCGACAAAAACCAACTTATTTACAAGATTATCATTGTAATCTTGTAACAAATACTCCGATTTCAACAACCAGTCGTTATCCACTTTCTGCTGTCATTTCTTATGAAAAATTGTCACCTTCTTATCAAGCTTATACCTTGTCTATTGCATCAGAAATTGAACCCAAAAACTACAATGAGGCTTTAAAACACACAGAATGGCAACATGCCATGAATGAGGAGTTAACTGCTTTGGAAGTCAATCACACATGGCAGGTTGTTCCTTTACCTCATGATAGAAAAGCTCTTGGTTGTCGATGAGTTTATAAAATCAAAAGAAAAGCAGATGGCACAATTGAACGGTACAAGGCTCGTCTTGTAGCTAAAGGTTTTAATCAACAAGAAGGTGTTGATTTCTTAGATACTTACTCCCCTGTTGCCAAATTAGTTACTGTTAAGATGTTGTTGGCAATTGCAGCTCAAAAAGGATGGCCCTTGTTACAAATGGATGTGAATAATGCATTTTTAAATGGTGATCTTGAGGAGGAAGTATATATGCAATTACCACAGGGTTACAAAGTTCCAAATCCTGATAATAAACAACTAGTTTGCAAGCTTCAAAAGTCATTGTATGGTCTAAGACAAGCGTCTAGACAATGGTATGCAAAGTTCTCAGCCTTTTTAATCTCCATTGGTTTTACTCAATCAAAAGCAGACTACTCTTTGTTTGTTAAAGGAAAAGGAGTTTCATTTATTGCTCTTGTTGTTTATGTGGATGATATAGTCCTCACTGGTGCTTCTATATCACACATCAACGAGGTGAAAGTCTTATTGAGCAATCAATTTAAACTCAAAGATTTGGGTTCATTGAAACATTTCCCAGGACTCGAAATTGCTCGATCTCCGGATGGTATTTTTATATCTCAAAGACAATATGCATTGGAGTTATTACAAGACACTGGTTTGTTGGGATCCAAACCGGTATATTATCCAATGGATCCTAGATATAAGTCATCTAATTTTGAAGGTGAATTACTAGATGATCAATCACAATACCGCAGACTTATTGGGAGACTATTATACTTAACAATTACTAGGCCTGACATTACATATGCAGTGCATCGTTTAAGTCAATATGTCACTCAACCCAGGACTCATCACATGTCAGCAATCAAACATCTTCTGCGATATATAAAGTCTTCTCCAGGTCAAGGTCTTTTCTTTTCAGCTAAATCATCATTCCAATTGAAAGCCTTTAGTGACTCTGATTGGGCTGGATGTAAGGATACTCGAAGATCAGTAACCGGTTTCTGTGTATTTCTTGGTGACTCTTTACTCTCCTGGAAATCTAAAAAGCAAACAGTAGTTTCTCGCTCCTCCACAGAAGCTGAATATCGTGCAATCGCAGCAGTTACTACCGAGATAATTTGGCTAAAACATTTGCTTCGTGATCTTGATATTCCTCAGACTGATCCTACCCTTGTTTTCTGTGACAACAACTCAGCTATTCAGCTTGCTTACAATCCTACCTTTCATGAACGTACAAAACATATTGAGTTGGATTGTCATTTTATTCGAGACAAAGTTTCTGATAAGGTCATCAAAATATTGCCTATTCGTACTACATCACAACTTGCAGACGCGTTCACTAAACCTCTACCAGCGTCTAAACTACAACCGATTATGCACAAGATGGCACTTCAAAACATTTTTCGTTGTCCATCTTGAGGGGGCATATTGGACCATCTACCAGTTAGTTTGTTTGTTAGAAGTTTGTTATAACAACTAACTAACTGTAGCGTAGCTATCAAGTGTACATGAGTTATATATATACTACTGTAACCATCTAGTTACATAATTAATGAGAATATCATAATTTTTCTCTGTTCTTCATTTCTCAATTCCGCAATTTATATATGTGACCCAAAATAATAATTCGGTTCTTCCAAAATTAATTGATTGTTTTGATAACAATATTTCGATTGATGTTGACATAATGAATAACATAAGTTTAGAAGCATCGACTTGACATTGTATATTATTAATATTATTATTGTTATTGTTATTATTATATTATTATTATAGTTATAGTTATATGTCCATATCAATCACATTCATAACAACCGTTTTAAATGTAGATGAATCCAATGATGGAATCTCTGTAACAACTCGCCTGATATTTATGATTAAAAGTGTAAGTTTAGAAAATTGACATATATTTATATTTTGCCCAGTATGGTAGTATATTTCGGAAGAAAAATCAGTATATCATTTTATCTATTTTTTTAGTAATATCAGATAGACATGTAAAGCGTTTTTTTATAGCATATTCCGTAATTTATATACATTTGCTTTTAAAAGATAAATAATAATTATGTGTCTACGTGATTCATGTTTTAGAGGTTGAAATAACATTACACGGTTTATCTCATCGTAAGTTGTTAAATATTTGATATAGGTTATGGGTATTATTATTGTGGGCCTGGATATGAATTAGCCACGGCCAGTCTGTCACACGTATGTTTCATTTCAATTTGTGTGCTCATATAACATTATACTTGTGACAAAACTTAGTCACTATATCTTATTATCAATTCACAAATTGATCTCATGAGAATTTGAGCTTATCTCATGATAAAATAATTAAATTTTCATGGTATACTGAAATTACGACGACATATTGCTTCCACCTATGTTATTAGGATATATTACCTAGATATACGTAGCAATAAATTTTTGCCAATCTCTATCGATGCGTAATTTACTCCGGACCAACCCCTATTTATTCACCGGATAATTCATCTTCTTTTATAGGCTTTAAAAAAAAAAACATGTTGCAACTTTGACTTCTAAATCTCTCAGTACAATCTTTTCAAACTAACAACAATCAATTGCTTCGGTCTCAAAATTGTTCCTAGATGATAACTGTCAAAGACTAAAATTGTGATTCATCTTGTGCCATTTTCAGGAAAAATATTTAGAAAAATAAAGAACAAAATGTAAAGGGTATTTTTAAGTTGTGCAATAGAGATAATGTATCTTTAAAATCGCAAGAAAAGAAAAAAAAGTAGAACAAAATTTTTTCTGGTATTTTGTCAGATATTGTTGAAGACTCTTCCGAACATACACCTCTAAAGGATTGGCCTGACCTCAATTGTCAGCTTCCTGCAAACAAACAATCGCCTAAACTGTGTCCTGCCATCGAAAAACTAACTAATATGAAGAAAAGCGAAAGTCATTCGATGAGCTTTCACGAGTTCATGGAAAACATGAAAGATGACGAAAATTCTTTGGTTAACACGTAAGTTTATAATTCGTGGTTCAATCTCAATTGATTTACAATATAAAGCATCAGGAAACACTCTCGAAAAAATACGTTTGGCATTTTGGAAGTTTTGTCTTCGATTCTTGACTTATTCAAATGAGTTTGGTGAATCAAAAAATGCAAAGGCTCAAACTTCTTTAGTTGGTTTTCATGATTTTTATTCAGCCGTAAATTTTCATGTTTCATGCATGGAAAGGAGGTTCAAGTGGTCATCATGGTTCTCAAATCACAGTTTGCTCTTTGCATTAGTTGTCACTAGATTCTTATTGTTTTTTCTCTAGTTCGATAAATTGGTTTAGTACAATGTGTAAAGATTCATGTAGATCTCTTGCCCTCTTCAACTTCGTTGATAAAGGGCTACTTAATATATTTAAATTGTTTTTCGTCAAAAAAAAAAAGATAAAACTAAAAGAGAATAGTTTGCTGTATGACTCTTTTCTTTTCTCTTTTTCCTTTTATTATGTTTTTGTTTTTTACTATTAAATAAGGGTCTTTTAACCTTTTAATTCAATTATTTAAACCATAAAATCATTAATAATACTTGAAATGTAAAAACTTTCATTTCTTTATCATAAATCTCACGTTGATTTTGTAAGAAAAACTTTACCATATCATCATGTAAGTATCATATCTCTTATAATAAACTAAGGTATATATAAAAGTAAATTAGTCATATAAACATTCTTCAATAACAAAGAAATAAATGATATATGTAGCTTCTCTTCTTTTTTATTTTATTTTGTGTTACATAAAATAATAATAATTCTTAACTTTTTAATATACAGGATAAACTATTACTCACCATTTGAAGAGATACGTATATACACACATTAGTACTGTAACTAAAAAACATATAATATGATATCCGTACTAATAAAAAATATGGCATACATATGTAAACTTTAAAATAATAGTTATATTTTAACAAACTATATGTGATGTACATATTATTAAATTGTTAACTTTTGCGAGGCAAAAAAAACCTCGTTTATGTCAATCAAATAATTATGACACCATATTTCTATTTGTACATAAACTATTTGAAAAATAATTTTTGAGTTTATATACCATCAAATTAGAATGTATATATCATTAAATACCATGTAGATCAATTATTGTCTTTAATAATTACATTTTATCTCATTTATTAGACTTTATTAAATATGTTTTATTTTATTTATTATTAAACAATTATTACTATCCTTTTTATTTTTCTAACAACTAATCATTACATAATAATCAACTAATCATAATAATTAATATTTTTTCCTTTTATTTATTCTACAATTAATTATATAAATATACAAATAAACAAATAATATATTTTTATTGATAAAAATACAATAACAACTACAAAACTATTACATAATTATATTAACTAAGTTTATAAGCTTAAGGAACACAATAATGAAATCTATAAAATTCATCTTGTCGGCTAAGATATGAGTGTTCACAACAAGATGATTTTCATACATGTGCATTGATTAATTTTTAGCTTCATATTTTTATTTATGATTATAATTTCATCTATTTGATATATGTTTAGGCAAGGTAAAAAAGTTACAAAATTATATATAATAAAGGGTAAAATAATAATAATGATAATAATAATAATAATAATAATGAATAAAATAATAATTAAAGAATGAGTAAAAGAGAAAAAATAATGATAAATAAAGGCAAGTTAGAATCAAATAATAATTACATATTAACTACTACACCTTGAAAAGTGAAAAGGACATAGTTATTGTCTAATTATAAATTGACTTAGTAAATTGAGATTAGTTAATTGGTATGTAGAACTTCACACTACTGAAAATAATAAGTGTATTAAAAAGTAAATATAAATGAGAGCAGTTAATGATATAGAAACCACATGAACTTTAAAAAAAAATGTTACCTTCCTGTAGGACTTATTGGTATTGCATTACCCAATAATGATGGCTAAACAAAAAACTTGTTTGTTGACGCTAATATAAGATTCTACATGTTCGATTATGTTTAAACTCACCACATGTTTAACAATGAAATTACGTATAACATATGTAAGATCCCATGATACGCTACACATAGACTTTCATCTATAAATGTCTAATTACACATACAAACACTAAATGTGGTCCAAGTCTCATGTGTACTGTGTACAGTCCTAACCTTTCATATGCAACACGCAAACAAAGTTTGTTATTTGTCTATGTTGTCTAGCCTGTTTGATCTCAATTCTTACGTAAAGTTCACCAAATTAAAATGTTGAAACGCTACATATCATAAGCTTGGTATATTATAAACATAACGTTATAACATTTGTTTCGAAGCAAATAATCATAGATCGACGAGTATCTTTTAACATTTGCACACATTTTTCGAAGTTGTAACTGCTAGTTTTGACCCATTTAAGTAATGTAATCCATACAAAATGTCAAGTTTTGAAGCATTCATCCAACAAAATTTGATTAAAAAGTAGATAACAGTTGTTTAAGACTTAAACCTAAAATCTATTACAAGCAGGTCCTAAACTATGGATTAAAAAGTGCACACGTGGATTGCTAGTTGACCTCTTTAAACAAATAGCTTCTTTTTATGTGTTAACCTGAAGTAGAAAAATTTCGTTACAGGATATTTAAAATTTTTTATAATAAATAAATAAATAAAAACTTTGCATGTTAGTTTTTGATTTCTTCCTGATCCCATGTAAAAATATCCAACTTTATTAGAATCTAAGTACATCATTATAATTGACATTGTGGTATCAGTTAACAAGGGATAAACATGCCAGAATGGCACAACGAATCATAGAATATAGGAACAGCTACAAAGATGCTACTCTTGATTTTGGAATTTGGACCCCATTAACCCCTGTTTGTTAGTCACATACTCACATAGGCACATATGATACCAAATAGATGGCATGCGACCTCCAAAATGTCATGTTTGTTTATTATCAAGTCACCTGCAAGATATAACAACAAAACCTCTATTTGCAACATAAATTATGTAATGGGTCATGAAGGTTGTGACATAGTTTTTGTACTTGGCGTTTCGCTTTACTCATGTACCACATAAGATGTGTCTGATATTGGTTCGTGCCACCTATTTGTGTCATGCCACATGTCACAAACCTTGTATAACAAAGAAAATAAGAAATGGATGATTATTTCAACTTTTAAGACACTGAAATGTGAGATCTAAGTCATCTTACAGTTATCTTTAGGGTGGACCCAAAAGCATGTACGAAATTAAAAACAGGTCAGGACACTAGCAAGTAGCAACATTATTTCAGCAGCAAAAAGATGCATTCAACGACTCAAGATACCACCAATAACATAAATATTTATATGAAAGGATCCAATTAAAAAATATCTAGTTAACCACATAATCAACTAGTGCAATTTCATACTGTGCCTGAAAGCAGCTAGTACTAAGCCTGCTTCTGTCCATAACCAATTGTAGAGGTTCAATCCACATTCAATATAACATTCGTCATACTCCCACTGACAATAAAATTTAATTGTGGGAGACAATATAGCAAGAATCCCAATGAGAATATGAAAAGTTGTAAGACAATAGACAAGAAATAAGGAACTAGTGTACGAAAAGAATGCTGCCCAATGAAATTACAAGACATTTATACACTTTTACCATGGTTTTGGAAAGATAAGCCATTTATCATTTCATATCCATTACTCAAGAAGCATCTCAGAAATTAAATCTGACACTATTGTCATGCATGAAGGAGGCACAAAAATTACAAGAAATTTAAAAAACAGTCCTACAAAATATCAGTTTTGATGCATGCTTACAAGTTACAAAAACATTACACTCCGGATCATGTCAAACTCTGCAGACAGTTATCCACAAACCAAAAACACGATTAGTCAGATAAATAATTTGACTGCAAGAAAGAAAAATGGGAGATGTAGGAAGAAATATAAGAAAAATGGTCATGGAATGTAATAGACTCATCACCTCTTTATATCAGAATACAATTAATCTTCTAATAAAGTGAAAAGATGTTTGAGTTGTCAACTCTTAGACTATCAACGACTGCAGATTAACTAATGACTAGCAGTACTTTCATTGCTCACTTCTGAATAACATTTCTAATAGACATGTTGAAGAGGTCTTTATCGTCTCAATTCACGCTGGAAAAAAGGGAGATAAATGAATGCTTAGCATGTATATAAATCATAGTATGATAGTAGCATGTATGTTGCTGTTGATAAACTGAATTAGGAAAAGTTAGAAAAAAGCTTACCCTTGGTCCCCGGTCAGCTGCCTGGGGTCGTCTATATTCCTGTCTCTCTGTTTCTTGAATCATATCCGGGTTCCCAAGTTTGTAAAATGTTTCTAGCCCTCCCGTAACGAATGGCCTTATTACATTTACTTCCATGGCAGATAAATTTAGCTGAAAATGTAAATATTAGATTAAAGTAAGGACCGTGAAAAAATGGTAATGAAAAACTAGTCTAAACTCTATAGTACTACACTTCTACAGACCATAACAATTTCGTTCTCAATCCTTGTGGATAAGTTTCATGAATGCCTATCAGAATCGCTGAAAGCATAATGTCAACATTTGTTTAATCCAATAATATGTCTTAAAGGTGGCCACTTCACCCCATTTAGTGATAAAGTGGTTCATTTGGGTTGTATCTCACCTCTAACAGGTCAAACAACTTGAAATAAAGCAGGTCAAATAGATCAGACTTGTCAAATGTCACTCAAAGTGTACTTACAATGAACAATACCTCCTAAATCATGCTAGTAAAAAAGTTGATCATTATTGAAATAATAGTATAATTTTGTGATCATATATGACATACTAAAATATGAATAAATGAATTGACCCAATCTGTTACGGATGAAAGTCAGTTTGACACTTAATCCAACCCCCCAGTTTTGGCACCTCTGGTCTGTATGATACGTGATCGAGGCAGATGTTAGAAAACTAGTAGTTACTTCACTGGAAACCTGTATATCAACTAAACAATTTTGGTATCAATTCAAACATTATACATTATGAAATATAAGTCAAGATTTTATATCATTTGTGCCCCAAAATGTTGATTAAAAAACTAGTCGTGGTTTCTATTAAACACAGGCCATAATAAGACATGGTTTTTAAAATGTTCTCTTTTAAGTTTTCTTGCAGTAAGAATGGTACTGTTATGAAAAGATTTGACCATTAACCATTGTTACTACATGCTACATAAATGCTACTATATGCCTATAACAGAACTTCAAAGTTCCAACCACATAGTTTATGCATTCTAGTTCACAATGTAATGCTGAAGCACACCTTCATTGCAAACGTCCGAGTTGAAAGCTTCTCCAATCCAGTGCCAATTTTGTGAAACCGTACATCTTTGATATCCTCAATAAGAGACCTTACCTGTACAAATAAAAAAAGAGGAGCTCGTGAATTTTTGCTTTCTCAATATACTACTAATATAAACGAATTCCACAAAGCTATTTTTCAAAAAGAACTTTAAGACTAACCATATAAACTTCAGGAATGTCATCACGAGCACTGCATCAAATATACAAATGATCACAAATCCAATTTCACTAGCTAGACAACTAAAAACAACACAATAAACAGTTGAAGCCACTCACTGGTCAAAAAGAAGCCTTGAGATCTCAACATAATGAAACGGCAACGCTTCAAAAGAACTTGCAGAGTCACGCTCTGCCTCCAAAACTTGAGTCAACTTTTCTATTTGAGAATAACGAAAAGAAGGCGACTGGTTACTACTAATTTGTATAAAAAAGCAACCCATGACATTTATTTATTTATATAACCCAATTATTCATCATCATTGAATATGGACATGGATTGAAGCCACATTATAATACATAAATCAAACATCGATAAGTATTCAAATTTCATTAAAAAAGACACATACCAACAGACATCCAATCAGGAGGTCGAATTGTGCATTTGCCTCTTTTTTTCAAAGCAACAGCTAACCATATCGGAACTTCAGTAGGTATTGGTGGCTGAAACGGACCAAAATTACCCTGCCAATTATATTAATATTTTCAAAACTCATTTATTGTTGATAATACTATAACAAAACCTTATAATAAGAACTAATTACTAAATATATATACACAAATCAAATTGAGGCGGTCCATTTTCAGCTTGGGAATAATCTCTATCGTTTCATCTTCAGCCAAAAACTCCAACTGAAAATGATTCAATTCAAAATTTATAAGTCACTTAAACTAATAATAACCAGCATGTAACTAATTTCGTTCCTTTTTAAGTTTGATTTCATTACCTCGGCGGCTGAAAACGTAGAACCGTGTGGATCGGATTGGCCAGCCATGTTTTTTGAGTCAAATTTAACGGATCTGAAGGTGTAGATCCAGTAATTAGGTAGAAATTGAGTAGATTGATTGATGATTTTATGAGTAATTAGGGTTTGTGTGAATTTGAGTGCAGTGGCGGGAAAATAGAGTTATTATGAAGTCGATTTTGGGGGTAAAAATATACCGCCAAGATGATGAGACAACGACCGTTGATGATGGAGATAATTCGTGATGGTGGAACAATTTGAAATGGACTTCGGATTTGTGGGTCGAGGGCCTCGTTTGTTTTTTTGGGCCTAAAGCAGATGATATATACAAAGTTTCCTTTTGGGTTTACTTCATATACTCCATTACTCCAAGTCTCCAACTGACCTTTTGTAACATTTTTATTTTTGTTTTATAAATTTTTTGATTAAAAAGTACACTGCAAAATTAATAATCTTTTAAAATCTGTATAGAAATTTAGTGAACTATATACATTGAGCTTTCTTATCATTATCTAACAAAATACGGAGAAAGGGACCATGATCAGATTGCATGCCTTGCACAACATACATGTAGTTTTCACCCTTTTCTGTCTTCAAGAGTCACCACACCTTTTCTTCCCACTTTGGCACTTTGCTCTTGCTTCAACGATCATACTTCCCACATTAAAACTCTAAAATTAAAATAGATTGTAATAAGAAATCAACATACAACAACTGAAGTAGAATTTCATTCACGTAATGACGGATTAAAATCAAAATCGAATGGTCAAATTAATCTGCAAAATTAAAACCCTAAAATTAAAATTGATCATCTTATAACAATTGAAGCAATACTTAGTTCACATAATGTCTGATTGAGATTGAAATCAAATTTGAATCCTATATTATCGAATTCAAAATGCGTGTAAATTTGAATCTAAGTTAGGGTGGGATTGAATGAATTAGGAAGAATATAATTTCAAATGAGTTAAAATAGGAATCACAGTTCTAAGTTATTAGCTAAGCACATCCAGATAAATAAATCAACGCTTTAAGTTAAACATTATAAAATATTAAATGGGCAAGGTTGACTTATAGGGTATAGGGTATTTATATTAAAATGATTACTTAATTATGGTTTTACTTTACTTAATAGTAATATAATATAATATATAATATATAAATATAATAACATAAAATAATATAATAATATAAATATAATAAATATGATATATAAAGATAGAAGATTCCTATTATTTATTATTAGCAATTAGCAACGACAGTAGAAATAAAAAAGTCGATAGCTTGGAGATTAAGTCAACTATATGATCTATCATATAATCACATGCGTTCGTAAATAAATTTTCAACATGGTTAAGAGGTCCATTAAATATATCTTTGGTTTATACTTTTATTTGAATTTGAATATTATATATATATATATAAAAATAAATAAAAACTGTGGATGCTTATATTACTCATTTACTATAATCTCTTAAGTCAATCCTTTTAACTTGTTGTTTCATGTGTGTGCCTGCTTGACTAGTACTCTTCATTAAAAATAAAAATTTTAAAGCTTTAAAATTAGTGTTGTGTGTATTTAAAATTATCAATCTCAATTAAAAGTAATTTATTTTTAATTTGTTCGGAAATTGTATAATTATAATTATAAGTATTGTTAAAATAGGATGTAGAAATAAGATTTTATAAATTCATGTGGTCAGGTTGTTGAGAGAAAAAGTAGTATGAAATTATGATAGAAAAAGTAGTATAAAATTGTTAAAATTTGGATGGCTTGAAGCAAATGGTCAAGGTACTAATTGTCCACTTAGCGTTGTGAAACGACATGCATTGTAGACCAAAGAAAAACGTCACCGTATTATTTCATAACTAGCTTCAGGTTTGGTCAAGGTACTAATTCTCCAGAAGACTTTATTTATTTATAAAACATATGACACTTTTTAGAATAAGTAGCTTGAGGTTTGGTCTTAACAACTTCATCTCTATTTGATGTTTTTATTTTTTTAAACATCTGTTGATTGTTGCGCTCAATCTCGTTTTAGCATTCGCTCAAGTAGAGATTAAGTTTTTTTTTTTTTGAAACAGCCAAAAGATATATAAAGAAAAATTAGTCAGAGGCTAGAACATATTACAAATTTTGAATTGGATATTTAAGCCAATCGACCCAATTACTAACTCTTTTTTTCTTACTATTTGACACCCAAATAAAGGAAAAAAAATTATTGGACTCAACTATTCTATCTTTCCTATATTTTTTGTTACCGAAAATTTTAAAATCTTTGAATCTCCATAACACCCAAGTAGTAATAAAGAAAATTGCTTCAATAAGTAATTAATGTTGGCACGTTGTAAGTGTAGTGATTTAGTTAATTTTTCAATCAATTGTTGGGTATAATAAATATAGGTATAATCACGTAAACAATTCATTTTTGAATAAATAAAATTAATAATCCAAACAGTGAAAAAGTGAAAGGTTAATGATTTAACATTATCAACATAAATTTTCAATTATAAAATTGTGAATTCAACTACATATTTTAAACATATGTATATATATTTGTGATGGTCTAAGTGAGTTTATTGACTTTCTAACAAAGAAAAATACGAACAAACAGTGAAACCCGATCTAGTTTTTGCTCATTCCACTTTCTAAGAGACCTTACTTCCTCACTCAATATCAAAACATTACAAATATATCTGAATTTATCTATAGACCTAACCTAATATTGTTTGTAAAAAATAAAAAGTAAATTTTTAATAGTAATTCATGACACCTCAAATTCTCACGTTCCAAATCCTTAAAAAAATTCACTATTTAATACTCGTATTTAAATAGGTAAATGACTACTCTGTATAGTGAAAAGACACATTTTTTCATCTATCCGTACACTATTACTTTGTAAAACCGGGGGTCCACTACGGCAAATTAACTGATGAACACTTGTTAGCTTTTAATTTACATTTATACACAGTTATTTAAGTGTTATTTAATTGTGGGTCATGATGTTAATTGAGAAGATAAGGATGTCTAAACTCAATTTAGCGACTCGGCTCAACGGATCTTGAAAGGGTTCTTGACCATGCTTCACTGTCTTGTTTCTAATTTTATACTTAACTAAATAACATAATGTCACTATTTTACAATTATATAATCTCATTATTGAATTCATTCTTCATTTCCCACCATTAATTATACTCTGCTTACCTTTGATTCCCTCAGTTAAAATTATTGTTTAATTCCAGGATTAGAGTTGCAGTGAAGAAATTAGTGGAAAAATAAGTAACTCTTTTTGTCATTGGGGTTTGATCTCGTGAATTCAACCAAAATACACGTAGACATGGCCCTTTGATTTTTTACGTTTATGTTCACATCCACGAACTGTTTGATTAAATTCCCCAATGAGTTTATTTCATAGTCTCATTACTCATTCTTCAGAAACCAAAACACCATCAAAAGAAACAAGATTGAAATGGGTGCTTCTTTATGTTTTCGTTTAAAAATAGAAAGTTCGCGTTATGATGGTGAGACTTTGATTAAGTTTATATGACATTCCTGATTTAGCTGAGTTTTAATGCAAAAAAGTTTGTATTTTTAATGTTTTTAATGTATTTAACTAACAGGAAAGGTGACAGCTGCAACGGTACCACTAAGCCCAAAGAGCCAAGATGAGATTTTGAAGTCAGCAAATTTGAAATCTTTTGGTTTCAATGTACTTAGAACAGCCACGAGGAATTTTCGGCCCGATAGTGTGTTGGGAGAAGGTGGTTTTGGGTTAGTTTTCAAGGGTTGGATTGATAAACAATCACTTGCAGCTGCTAAGCCTGGAACTGGTACTGTTATTGCTGTCAAGAGATTGAATCAGGAAGGTCTTCAAGGTCACCAAGAATGGTTGGTAAGTGTCACTTGGTGTATCTTATTGGATTGAAATTGAATTTGATACTTTGAGTAGACTAATTTGTTGTAATGATATTGTTGCAGGCAGAGATTAACTATTTAGGGCAGTTAGATCATCCAAATCTAGTAAAGTTGATCGGTTACTGCCTAGAGGATGACCAGAGACTCCTTGTTTACGAGTTCATGTCTCGTGGCAGCTTGGAAAACCATCTTTTCAGGAGTAAGTTTTTTCCGTTGATAATTTAGCTGTATTGGAATAATCCAATTTATCTGCTGAAATTTTGGTTACTGATCTTTTTCAATCTGTTGTGATGATTCCAAATAGGGAGTTCTCACTTTCAACCTCTCTCATGGAACTTACGTTTAAAGGTTGCTCTTGGTGCTGCCAAAGGGCTTGCATACCTACATAGTCCAGAAGCAAAAGTGATATATCGTGATTTTAAGTGTTCCAATATCTTGATTGATTCGGTATGTTTCAAATTCATGGCTTAAGACATCTTGTCTGGAGTTGCAGTTTCAAGCATTTACCTAGGAACGGGTGGTTCGGTTTATATTTGACCTCAATACTTGGTCAAAAACAAAACAGGTCGAAAGTAACCTGAATTGTTTTTGAATGCTTACGATGTAATAAGTCGCTTAATTTTAATAAAACTATTACTATTATAATAATATATATCATTTTCATAATAGTATTTCATGTAATAAAGTTTGTGGGTCAACACAACTCTCCCTGACCCATTTGCCCTGTACAATAAAGTTACTGACTTTGAACTGAACCCAACCTGCCGATTCACTCATTTCTTCACCTTTTGTTGTATGCTTACCATTTCTACTTATATGCATTTTCTAGGATTACAATGCAAAACTTTCTGATTTTGGATTGGCGAAGGACGGGCCAGTGGACGGAAAAAGCCATGTATCTACAAGGGTCATGGGCACATATGGATATGCAGCTCCTGAGTACATCGCCACTGGTGATCTACATACTTAACTTTGCGAACTAATTTTGGATTAAATTTTTCTTGAGTTCATACTCTCGTTTCTCATTGTGAATTGATCTCGTATTACTGATCTGGATTCTGATGTAACGTCTATCTTCATGAAGGTCATTTAACTGAGAGGAGCGACATCTATAGTTTTGGGGTGGTTCTCCTCGAAATTTTGACAGGAAAACGATGCATTGACACGAACCGTCCATCAAATGAGCAAGTCTTGGTTGACTTTGCTAAACCTTACTTAACCAGTAAACGAAGGATACTTCACATAATGGACCAGCGGATTGATGGTCAATATTCTATAGATGTAGCAACGAGAGCTGCAAATCTTACAATGAAGTGCCTTGCAATAGTACCCAAGTACAGACCGACTGCTGACGAGTTGGTCAAAGTGTTGGAACACCTTCAAGAATTACAAAAAGCCTCGGAGAGTTGTCGAAAAGAAACGGGTCGGAAACAGAATGGCAACAGAAATGTTGGCAACCCAAGGGGCGTGGCCCGTGGCTTCTAGATCTGATACTGTTTGAAAGGGAGACCATAGATTCCTTGTATAGTGTCATAGGTGTATAACTTCAGAAAGTGTAACAAGGAAAAGAAATATTTTTTTTAATTTAAGAAGTATATTTCAGTATCCCCAATGGCCCACCATAACCATCTGCAACACAGCGGTGTTCTAACATACACACCACAACAACAATATTGTTCAACCTGTCAAAGAGGGAGTATAAGTAGATAAAGATATATCGTCATATCTCTATTCGAAGATAAATAGATTGTTTGCAAAAAGATATCTAACAAGAGGAATGCTACATCCACTAACAAGTTACAAACAAACTCCCACAATATGAGGTGGACCAATGAGATGAAATGAGAGAATCATGAAAGAGAAACAAACTTAAATTGTGATTGGTTAATCTAACTTTCCACATCATGTTGTGAACTTTATTTTGTGAAATGGATGTGGCCCTAGCATTCCTCATCTGACAAATCAATGTAAAAAAATACACTCACACATAAAATATAACTAGAATGATACCCGCGCAATGCGGCGATAGAAATAACGTTGGTAGGTAACGGTGGTGATAGTGAAAAACTACTAATTGTTTAATTGTTTTATATGTTTTGTATGAATTATTATCTTATTTTATATAACAAAGAGTTGTATTTATACATTATATAGTTATATATAATAATAGATTATGAATTATGAATAGGGAATACTTTTATTAATGGAAATACTATAAATAAGTTAAGGGTAATTTAGACATTTCCTTGTGTTGAGACTAATTTTAAGATAATGATAAAGATGCTTTATATGTAGTTAGAGATAATAAAAAAAAATCACAATAATATTATTATTAGTAGTAGTAATAATAAAAACAATAGTATAATATACATATATGTATAAATAGAAATGAATTTTAGTATGTTATTTTCAAATAAATATAATAAATAAGTATAACTAAAACTAATAATTATGATATATATATTTATCAATTCTAATTCTAATCCTTCACAATTTCCTACCTGAAGTCATGTTCTCGATTAACATAAGCTCTTTTATGTCAAACAATGTTCATTATAGAAATTGATGTTGTTTGTATATAAAGTTAGCAAATTTATAATTGAAGTTACACTAAAATTACATAATATTCATACCAGTATTACATTTTAGAGAGTAATTTTAGTTAATGTGAGTTCGATCGAACCCACTTACAATTGTCCTTGTTTGATGTAGAAAAATAGTGAAAGGTAACCTTTTGAACTCAATTGATCTTTAGTTACTAGGTTTTAAAACCTGAGTTGATCCGGTCGGTTTAATCTATTGAATCATGAATCGGTCAGTCAACTGGGTCAAGTGATGCCTGGTCAACCGGCGGATGAACTTCAATTGGTCCAAAATTGAATTGCGTTTTTTGAAGATTTCAACCGAGGAAATGCCCAATCCAGTGAGTCGTTTTGGTATCTTGTCATGGAAGAGTATCATAGCCGCAACCCGTCATTTGAATGGACCAAAGACATGTTGTCTTCAAAATAGTCAAACTCAATGCCGCATGACAAAAGTGGGGAGGTATTTGGAAGCAGCTTCAAACACAACAAAGAAGCGGAGAAGATGCTGATGACTTTCAATTGCCGGAGGAGGATGAATATAGGTCGGAATGCCTAAAACCTTTCTTACATCTTTTAGTGTGTAACTTTTTGAAGGACCTCTAAAAGTGGTTAACTCCCGATCACGTTGTTGTCGGAAGGCGGAACGTTCTAAAACGCCACGAAACAATGAACTTTGACGACTTAGATTTGGATGAGGAACCGGAGGGTAAAAAACAAAATCCCGAATGCCGTGCGATTTGGTGATAATCGGTTCGAACATCTACTGGAAAAACAAGGGAACCCAATTCACAGAAAACGTCTTTTTGTTCCACCGCTTCTTATCGAGCTTCGTTAGATGATTCGATCAAATCAACTTTTGAAGGCAGCCGACACGATAACAAAGTTACTACCAGACCAATGACATTGGAGTCGCGCTAAGATTTTTGTCTATAATGACAGACCATTGTCAGAACAAGACGAATTCATAATAGAAAGGGAAAATGAAAAATTTCGTGACAGGATGGGGTGAGGATTGGGAGACGCTTGAATGTATTTTTTTAAGACTTGTAATATATATATATATATATTTTATTTTAATGAATATATTTCTTTTATCTAATTTCTTTTGTTATTGTTTCACTTTATTAAATTATTTGAATTAAAAAAAAAAAAGTTTGAAAGTATTGAAACTGTTCGGAATACTGTTCTCTACTTATTCACTTTTTTAACAACAGTTTCCTCTTAAAATACTGTCTAAAACATTATAAGACAACTTTACCACTCTCTGTACTTTTATGTGTTATTTTTAACCCCCTAATTGATTGATCTGGAATTTTGGTTCTCTCTATATATTTTCTTTATAGTGTAATTTAGGTTGTGAGTTTTTTTATTTTTTATTTTTAAAAACCAAAACAAAAGCTAGTGCATTTTCTTCTAGAATATTGAGGCTATAAAATTAAAAACCATTGTTTCTATATCCTTCCAAAGTTATATCTTGATAAAGAAATTAACACTGCCCAAAATGATTTTGTTGACCTTCTTGGAAGATGAATACGTTCACTTGGGTTATATGTAGGTAAGTAAAATTAAACATTTCTGTATCAGAAAATACTACTCCATTTCCTGTTACAAATGATTAAAAAAATGAATAATTATCAAAGCAATTTGACTAAAATAAGTTGATGAGATTTAGAAATTGCATATATGGCTAAGAAGTCAAAGATTCCATTGTATTGAAGGAATCTTGAAAGTCCTATTCAATGAGACCAGTCACATCACCTTTTCACAGCGTAACATCCTTTTAATAGCTAAACATTAATTAATAATTGCGAGATGGTTAATTTGCATGACTTTAAACTTTGGGGGCTTAACTTGTAATACTCCTTCAATCTTGATGGCTCCATTCATGTACAAGACAGTCTGCTAAATTTAGTTTCATTTTCTACAATTGGAAGACTTGAATAAATCGAGCCGGTGAATAACAAATGGATGAACTAAGATATTTTTTAAAAATTGACTATTTTTTTTATTGTAGTGAAACCTAAATATGTAAATGGAAAAGATGATACTATTCAAATGTGAGTTTTTTCAAATTTTCATGAAACGTTTTACATTTATTATTTACTTGAAAAATACCATACTTAAATTCTATTGAGAAACGAACTTAAATATATAATGAAAACAAATCATTTTCAAAGATGGTTTTAAGAAAACAATCAATTTATCTAGTTTGACTTTGCATAATTGAAAATTCTTACCATATTAACTCATGATTTAGATGACTTTGCTAAAAGTGAAATTTTTTACTAAATTAATTCACTGTTTAATTCAAGAAAATGGTGCTAGGGTGATTTTCGATCTATATACTTTTAAGGTTTAAGTAAAAAAGTCTAAATTCTTTATAAGGGTTTAAAATAATAGGTTAAGTGTCTAAAAATGTAATAAACTATGACAATTTTTTTTATTTTGTGTTTGAACTTTCAAATTCTATATGGTGTATCAAATTTTTGATTATTGCAATTGTATGTAATTTATTGACGTAAACTTTGTATGCATGCCACAACGTGCTTTATCTAAATAACACCCGGTTAAAATACATATAATTGACAGTAATAAAAAATTGAATATATACTATAGAAATATATATATATATATATACATAATAGAGTTTCTATCATAGTTTGTTATATTTTTAGATAATTTTAAAGTATAATATGTGTACATTTTGTTATATTTTTAGATAATTTTAAAGTATAATATGTGTATATGATTGTGTTAAAGTTGTTTTAAAACCATGATGAAGTAAATTTAGGTTGATATTGAAAGAGTCAAAGGCTGACTTTGAGTGTGTCAAAGACGCAATCTTGAAGTCTTTTATTCGAGACAATGACTACCACGTTAATTTTCATGGCGTTCCTTTCTAACAAGTAACAACTATCACTCCTTAAACAGCATTAAAAACAATACAAGTACGTAAATTGCCCATGACTCCAAAATAGAGGGTGAAAATGTAAATATTGTAAGTCGTGACGTCCTCATTGTCTCTAGTACTATTATTTATTATTATTAATTATTAATTATACCTTCATGTAAAATGCCGTCTGCGTGTGGTTTTCTCAATTTCATCATTTCTAAATTCTAATTAGTTCTTCATTTCTACTTTATTCATTTTCTGTGTGTGTTGAGATAGTGAAATGACGATCGGAATAATGGAGGTGAATCTGGTGGATGCTCACGGTCTCACCAAATCCGATTTCCTCAGTACGTATTTTACGCAAAGTTCACTTCTTCTTGTATTTGTTATGTTCACTTTTTTCTTCAAAAGTTTGTTCGACATATGTTTAATCGGCCGATATTGTTCAGTTTACGTGTATATTAAGCTTTTAACTAGTTTTATCGTAATTTTTGCTAAAATTTCGAAATGATCAGTATGTTACTGTGTTTTCGTTCATGTTGACCGTGAATATCGGTGGTTGACGTGGCCGGAGTTAGCCAGTCACAATTGTAAACTCAATTTATGTCATCGGTTGGTTAATAGTCTCAAAACGACATCATTTTATATAGAATGAAAGAATATAAATAAAAAATATAATTACTTGGTACGGATCGAGTAGTATAGTATTTATTGTTCTGGTTGTAAGTAATTAACCATTGAATGTTCATCGTCTGAGCCTCACCTAACTATATAACAAATATATTCTGTCATAAAAAGTTTTAAATACAATTAGTTTGTTGGGAATAATTATTATTGTTACAGAAATGCTACAATGTCAAACGCTTTGCAAAAGGGCTGATTTAAGGTTCAAAGTTTGTTTGGCCTAATGGCATTTGAGTAATCAATAGTTGGGGTCTTGGGATAAGTTATAGTTTAAACTTTCTAAAAATAAATAGATTAAGTTTGTGGTGTATGAACTGGCCTGATTACATTTTTCATACTTTTTTCACCTTCCTTGTTTCATTTATTCAAAATTTTATGTTATATATCATTCTGTAAGAATACTTTTCTAACCTTTTTTGTAATTATATTTCTCTTATTAGTATTTTATTATTATTGCTGTACTGTGGTATTACTATTTACAGAGTTCATTTAATTCTTGATTTAAACCATATCTGCCTATCTGGATTTGATATTTGATGGCAAAAAAATAATAATATGTGGTGACCCACATAGTGACAAACATATAAACCATTATATTGTATAGTTGTGTAGCCTGTGCATTGAACTATTGATTTAAACTGTTCTGGACATCAGGTTGAATGACTAGATGATTCTATTATCAAAAAAGATCACCACTCAAAAGATATATAGTATAATAAAATAGAGTTGGGAGTGGTGATATATTCACTGTCTTTTTTGATAAATTTACTATAACTGTACATAAACAGTTTGTATTGTACAAATAAATAATGCACATAGTTTGTAGATTTCTAAAAAAATTGATGGATATATCAGTACCCTTATCTTTTGTCTGTTTTTATCATTATGATTCATTAGGGAATTATTGTGTTACATATGTACTTTATAAATTTATTTTTCTTGTATTCATTGTGGTGCAGACAACGTAGATCCGTATGTCTTGATCAAATACAGGAGTCAAGAGCACAAGAGCACTGTTGCCAAAGGTAAAACTTTATCTTAACTGGCTGAAATAAATTATAAAATTTATGCTTCCATTTAAATAAGAGCACTGTAATGGTGGTAATAATATATATGCCTCCATTTAATTATGAGAGTGTATATACATAAATTGGAATATTGATTCCAAATATTGACATTAACTCATCTCAATAACGATAAATAAAGAAAATTGACCGCTATATCCTCTATGTACTATAGAACTGTGGGGTTAGAGATATTGTTTTTGTCTTATGTAATCTATGCTTTCTCTTCGTATGACACCTTGTAATATAGAGGTGTAGGTGGCTGAGGTATAAAGAGGTTAGTTATATTATAACTGTACTAACATTTTTTTTATTTTATGGTAGTCAGCATTTTAAAAAAAAAAAACAAAAGGTATCTTTTTTGTTCTCACGCAACATTCATCTTGCATTTATATAAACAAGTTTATTCTAAGGCTTGAATTATGTCAAGTAATTTGAACTCTGTTAGCGATATGAAATCAATACTCGCAGCATATATTATATTGTTTTGACTTTGAATTGGTCGTGACAAGATGTAATCTGTATGCTAAAATATGACTATTTGTTTTAAAAGAATACTTTTAACATAAAAATGATGCAGGACAAGGCAACAACCCAAAATGGAACGAAAAATTCAGTTTCAGGGTAGAGTATCCTGGAGCAGATGAACAGCCTAAACTTGTTCTCAAGATTATGGACCATGACACCTTCTCAGCTGATGACTACATTGGTCAAACAACGTAAGACCTTAATTTGAGATAATTTTGAACTGTAGTTTCAGAAAGAAATTACTAGCTACTATCTTGTTGGAGATGGCCAAATAGACAGGTTGTTGGATTGTGGGCTGTTGAAAACATGTTTCATGACATTAACCATTTTTGTCCAGTATAATTACAAAAAGAATATGTTCTAATAATAATGTATATTTCTAATTCTAATAATATGATAACCATCACAAGGTGTCCTAGTGGTTGGCGTCTTGATATCCTTACAAGAGGTCTCAGGTTCAAACTTCACTAGCAACACATTTAGGGTGGTCAGGGAAAGGGTTCGGAAATAGTCACCGGATAACCCGGTTAGGCCAAGTACATCAGCGTAAAAAAGCTCGACCTCCCTGGGTAATCTGAACAGGGAAAACCTTATCCATTTTCCCGTTTATTCCTAATAATATGATATAGTGGTTTTAGTATGCTCTATAAATACACTTTCGGCAACATTCATCCCGTTACACCAAATTGAACCTTTTCCTCACACATGTTTGACCAGCTAGAGATATAAATCATAAAACCAATTGACCCATTATTATATAAATTGGTTGAAATTACCGCAACATGCTCTTTTTGATTACTATTTATCATGTATATAGGATATACTTGAAAGAAGTACTGGAATTAGGAGTGGAGAATGGAACCGCTGAGTTACGTACTCAAAAGTACAGTGTCGTGAATGGTAGTGAAACCTACTCAGGAGATATTCGAGTTGGTGTCACCTTCACCCCAAGGGTACTTAATCTTGAACCTTAAAAAAAAAATTATTCAGAAAATAACACAAAACGGAAAAATCTCCAATAGTTTCACTTACATTTGGGTTTTCATGGATACAGGAGGAAACCGAAACTTATGGACAAGAATTTGGAGGGTGGAAAGAGAACCAGTGGTAGTTTATGGGTAATTCCTTGATTTCATCTATGGAAGTCGTGAATGTTCGGTTTTGGTGTCCTGAAATCTAAGTTGTTTGAATCCTTTAGTGGTAAAAATGCTCATAGTCTTGCTTCTTTTATGTTTTAAAGATAGTACTTGAATCATATCCGTGTTAACTTTTGATCAGATGGAAAAAATCTTTGTGAAAAGTGAAAACCACAAAACCTTGTGATTTTTTGATCCAAAAAGGAAGATTTTTTCTTTGCAAGCACATATGGAATGCGCAACTGAACATTCTTGGGAGTTTTTTTCTTTGACAGCATACACGATTTAGCTTAAAAACCGATCAACTAAACCAAAACCAATCCTTCTTGGGTAGTTGGGACTTGGGGGTGTTTGCAAATTACTTGGTTTAACAAGCTCTCATGTGAAAGATCTATATGTTCAATGCAATTGTGAATTGTCATCATAACGGGGATTTCTTGGCTTGTTCTGGAAGGATTCGATCTATGTAAGAATCACATGAACCAATGAGAAGCGTGTTGTCGATGCCCAAAAAAGAAAAAAGTCGTCAATTGAACTGATTTGATACAACTAAATGGCCTAAATCAACTATTTGCAGACATCTCCTATTTGTGTACATTTGAGATACTCCAATGTATGATATTCTTTCACTTGTTTTTGAAACTTGGACAATTTAATTACCAAGAGTTGAACAAGTCTTTTTCTTCTTTTCACACAAAAGAACCCTTTTTTGAGAATAAATGTTTTTTAAATAAAAATGTGCAACATTGGTAGTTGGGTTCTTTTCGATTACAGTATTTCGAAAGACCATATCTCTCGTGCTCTGATATTAGGAGACTCATCTGTGTGGATGAAGAAGTAATAAAAGTAAATAAGATTTGAATGAAAAGGATGACATGAGCCGTTCTAGCTCAGTTGGTAGAGCGCGTGGCTTTTAACCACGTGGTCGTGGGTTCGAGTCCCACGGATGGCGTTAGTTCCAAGTTGATATTCTATCTTTTTTTTGGCCTAAGGAACCATCATTCATGTCTTCTTTTCCATCACCTCTATACTCGTGACCGCAAATATCTTTATTATCCCGATGCCACAACCATATCTTGTTTCCATGGAAATCTGTTTTAGCGTCATGTGAAAGAATCAAGTCTTTGTTGGTGTAGAAAATTGTACATGTTTGTTAAAGGTCAAAATTGTATATATGTACGTATCTGTAAGAGATACAAGATGAAACTAGTCACAAAATACTATATTATGAAAATAACTCGATTCACATTGTAATATTCCATTGAAATTTTAGCCGTTTGATAAAAAAATACCTTGTTTTTCAATATTAGTATCAACCAAAACATTATATTAATAACACTTCAATCAATGATATATAAAATATAATATAGCACATATTCTACGTGTACAAAATAAATCTGGATAATTTGTATTATAATACGATTCACATATATTTAATTTAGTTGGATTTAATTAAAGTCAAATAAAAATCCGAATACAAAAACAGAACTTGAAATAGGCATGTATCACGGGCGAAAAGGATGGAGCATTGACCCGTGCCAAAAAGATGAAGTGGGTAAGTTATCAAGTTGAGAATTATACTTTTCATGGGTTTCACGTCGCCACCAGTACCACACCACCACCGCTCTCTCTTTTATTTCACCTTCACATTGTTAGTACTACTGCTCATATTTATTCTGATTGCTATTACCTGAATCTTTTTAGTTGAAAGCGTACAAGTTAATAGGAAATTTTTATAAGTGTGGACAATTAAAAAAAGAAAAGAAATAATATCCATATGTATAGTTTTGTTGGCCAAGTATTATTAGGAGACATTGCATAAATAAATATGTGTGATTATATATATTATGTGAGATAGAATATACACGCCGTTCTCAAATAAAAAGATGTAGATTTAACGTTTTAAAAAACCAAAGAATTACTTGTTAAAATTTCTATCGAAAAGGTTTGTTTGGTTACTTAAGGCATATGAATATATGATTCTTATTGTCACTCGAGTTATCTATTACTCTCCCATAAAACTTCAGACAACATAACCATTTCAAACATTATCTTCATAATGATTTCCTCAAGAACAATTACAGTTTGAGTTTACCACCCTAGAACATAAACTATTAAGGAGAATTTATTTTATATATATACATTATTACAGTATTTATTTCTAGAAGAAAGAGAGTAAATGATGAAACACTAATTTTGAGGGTAGGCAACATGCACCTGAGTCATGCCTCACCTATATATTATAGATCCTATCCCTACAGTCTCTTCCAAACCACTCTTCCCCCATCATTTCATTTTTAGTATTTCTTTCTTTGATATTTCATATTTCAATAAAATGAAATTTGAAGAACTCATCATGCAAGAGACTCAAGAGAAGAAAAAAACTATGGATCTTCAGCATGAGGTACCTTTTTATCTGTCCCTTACACATCTATGTATATATTCATGTAATAGGTAACAAATTTGGCACTCTTATAATCAAATGATTTGATATTGGTGTTTTAATTTTTTGACTATATATAATTACCTTGTTAACAAAATATAGTTTGACTATATTTCATTCTAAAAAGTTGCATTGTATGTTTGAAAGGTTGAACAACTTGAAGCAGAATTAGAAGAAGAGTTGAAACTGAGTAAAATCTTGCTGTATGCCTTGGATGGTCCTATTCACCCTTGTTGTCCTTGTTTGTCTGCTCAAAGTAACCTCCCATTTAAGGTAATAAAATCACTTCATGTTTTTTTTTTTTTTTTACTTTAAATGAAATGGAAAAGGTTGTTTGGTTACTTAGGGCAAATGATTCTTATTGGCAACTCATGTTTTATTTTGTTGAATTCAAAAACAAGTGTGACAATACAAGTTTATATGAACATAAGTTTGTTGGAGCTATACTTTATTCAAAATCAACTAAAGGTGTCAATTTCAACCTATTTGTATTTAAACAAGGCAAATAACAATACAAGGTAAAATAGAAACAATTAGCTATAAAGAAAACGGGTCGTCAAATGTCGCCTAAAAATGATCCGACCCGATTATTTTCCAGTTTTCCACCTCTGGTCCTAACTCAAGTTGCATTGATGGGTTAACATACCTTTTATACACAACAAGAATGGTATTTTTAGCAACAAGATACTGCAATTTGATTTCAGCAGTATATGTGATGTTGAATTGTTTGATTGCAGATAAAAGAACTACTTACAGAACTAGCTACAGTGGAAGACGAAATCACATGGCTCGAGAAGAAAGTTGAAAAGCTAAACTTGAACTTGTACCTAGAGAAAAAATACACCAGGGAATGGGAATTACAGCACCTAAAAAGCCTGCATCCACATCGTCACCACAGACCGCGAAAACAATCACTTAGAAGAACACAACAAAATCGATCAAAATTCATGGATTATGAATTACAAGATTATGATCCGCACAAAAGAAGATCCTCGTTTGGTTCATCCATCGACACCAAATATGCTAAACTTCAATTATTAGTTTCGGATACAAAAAGTCCAAACAACTTGTCTGAAGATCTTATTAAATGCCTAATAGGAATATTCCTCAAATTATATCAGCCATTGTTAGATGGTGAAGAAATGTTACCAAAGCAAATATCTTGTAAAAGCTTCATCTCTAAATCAACCTTCAATTGTACAGCACCAACATTTTTCTCCAATAACAATGGGTCAAATCTTGACCCGTACGACATATTACTTGATTTTGATGGAGGAGTTAGAGACATTGGTCCGTACAAGGCTTTCACTCAAATAACACGAACTACATTAGACCATACTCGCATTTCTGAATGTTCCAAAGAAGTTGGAAAACTCAGGTAATAGTAGATGTTAATAAGAATATGTTTATGCGTTATAACGTATGAGTTGATGTTTACTTACATGTTACTTTCTTCAGTATTTTGATGCAGAAACTCTGCAGTGTGAACTTGAACCTACTGACATACAAGCAAAAATTAGCATTCTGGATCAACGTATACAATGCCTGCATAATGCATGTACTGTAAGACATCTCAAATAAGTTGAAATGGAGAAAATTTAAGATCCCAACATATTTCATGTATGATCAAAATTGAATTTGTTGCAGGCGTTTCTACAGCATGGACTGCCCTCAACACAGGAGAAGCTACTGGTTCTCATGAACAAGGTACATAATTTATCTCTCTCGTTAAGCAAATGAAGCAAAATCTTGCTCTAATTTGATGCTTTACTGGTTTATTTATATGGTTTAGGCAGTAATCAATGTGGGAGGTATTGTGGTAAATGCGCTGGGAATTGAGCACTTCGTTCTCCGGCATCCATCAAGTGCCAATCATGTAAGTTAATATTGAAAACACAAGTGAAGAATGTGGCTATTTTGAATAAATTATATAACAAAATGTTCCAATAAGAGTACTTCTAAATTAAGAACAATCATAATGCAAATATGAATCATATAAGTCGATAAATCTCCATCTTGAAGCATTAAAGTCAAGAAAATCACAACCTTTTGATTTGTGCATCTACGTGAATCTGTAAATCTATGTATTTTTGAGATATAAAAAAATACTTACTTTATAAAATTGTGTACTTATACGATCAAAAAAAGATTAGAAGTTAAATGTTCTTGTCATACTTATTTTGATAGTGTGCTTGCACAAAGCTTACGCTGTCTCACATTTTGTAAATATAATCCTAAAAGGGTCCAGCAGACGAGAGAGAAATGCTACTACGACAAGCGTATGGACTTGGGCTCCCAGAACCGAATGTGACATTTGCTCTTTGCAGAGGGAGCTGGTCTTCACCGGCAGTAAGGACAAACATAATCACTCATTTAGTAATTAGTACTTATTTAAATACTCGATAAGAATCTATTTGTTAATTGCAGCTGAGAGTTTATACAGCGGAAGACATAGTGAATGAATTAGCAAGAGCAAGACTCGAGTACCTAGAAGCTTCAGTAGGCGTTGTTAGCAAGAAAAAAATTATGGTACCGAAACTTTTGCAATGGCATATAAAGGATTTTGCAGATGACATGGAGTCACTTCTGGAATGGATTTATAGTCAGTTACCGAAATCAGGATCGCTCAGAAGGTTGATAATGGAGTGTTTGAATGGTGAAACAAAATCCACTCCGGCTAAAACGGTAGAAATTCAACCATATGTTTATGAATTCCGATACTTGTTGCCTTCATGAACAAAACATGAAAAGAAGAATTAATGGTCATCAAAGAGAATGAGAAGGGCTTGATTAACATCCTGTTAAGTCAAAGTCAAAGCTAACCTGCACATATGAAATTTTCTTTCACATTGTATGTTACTCCATAATGCTAATAGAGTGAAATAATATGTACAACTAGCAATAATTTGTTTAAGAGTTTTGTTGAAGATTTGATTTATTGGAATTATGAAGTTGAACTTGAAATTAGCCAGCATTAAATTATGTAAAAACATATGTCAACTAAGTCTTCAGATTGAAAACTGCACAAATGACAAAATCACAATATACTTTTTTCTAAACTAAAATTTGAAGTAAAAATGATACTAAAACCGTTCAAATAGTCATGTAAAACAATGAACTGGATACAAAAGAAAACATGTTTCTTTGCTACAATTAATAATTTCAATATGAAACCTATTTCTAGCCATGATATTAAACTGCTTTGGTTTATTCATTTAAAGCATTTTATTTAAGTTTGAGTTTCTGAAGAAATAAAGAGGTTATGGTTTTGGAGTCATATCATTAGTACGTACGAGAGGTAATATCTATGATAAAATATAATTTTGAGAGACTTAACCAATAATTTCTACTATAAAAGATAACTTTGAGAGACTTAACATATAGAATTAACGTTCTAGTGATATTCAAAAAGAGTAATGCTATATATTCTTAAATAAACATATCTAAAAATACATCGTTTGACATTTGATTTTTCACTCACTCTTTTTCTTTATCTCCGTCAAATATTTTTATATGTCCATCAATCACACTTTTAGTCACGTAACATAAATCTTTAGACATATGTATCATTTTTCGTTAAAAAGTATTATGAAACACTATTTTTACGTGACTGTAATAATAACATATGTTTATCTTTCTAAATGCGTGTGTTTTCTATAATTGAATTTTGCCGAAGTGTGTAATCATCAATGTAAAATAAGAAACGTGATACTCGTAAGGTATTTTAGAAGTTTAAAAGTTATGGACACGAACGCTGTTTTTACCGTTTCAACGTATACGTTATTTATTTTTGATTATGATACCTACACTTCATGGGAACTACAAATTTAGTATACCTAAAAACGACTTTTACTTAAATATGTGTTTCTGGTATCTTTAGTTCTTTACTTTCCATGTTAATTTGGGGGTCTCTCCCCCTCTTCACTCTGCTCTTGTTTATTCCCCAAAATATCAAAAGCCCTAATTTCACCCTTTTTGCGTTTATTTATCTGTTATCTTCGATAATGTTATAATTCCCAAATTTGACCAAAAATTCGACGTATTTTTACTTTTTCTCTCGATCGCTTGTTGTTGCTGCGCACACCAGCAAGTGCTGGTTCGTACAATAAGCTCCTACAAATTTTTTTTTAGTAATGTTCAATTTCCCCAATTTTTTTAATGCATGATGTGTAATTTGTGAAATGTATGTTTCGTTGTATATATTTACGATTTTTAGTAACGTACGAAAATTGAATTGGATGTTTATTTAGGGTTTATGTTTTTTTAGCTTTATTAGACAACAATTGTAAAAAGGAATTGAATTTATGCTGCCACTAATAATATGCTTGAAAGCAAGCTCTACAACTAAATGGAAATCGAGTGTTTTTTGATCTAACAGTGCACAACTTCGTAGATCCAAAAAGAAAAGGGTGTTTGATGGTTAGGAAGAAGCTTTTCAGTGTTATCGGTTTTTGCATGCGTTTTTAGTTTCGTAATAGGACCAAACTGCTTCTGTTTTCGTTTACATGCTGAATAGACAATGTGCTAAGACATTGCACGCCTCCTTTATTTTTATTGCTTTCTACTGTTATGGTTACCATGTGTGATGATCTTAACAGGGAAGAAAACAGATATTACAAATTGTAACTATATGCTTCTAAGTATAAAAAAATCATGTAAATGTGACAGTGTTATGATTTATGGGATACAAAAGTGTGCATCTATCTTTCTGATACCGAACATGTTGTCTTCATCATAGTTTTTCTGATCTTCAGCACTTGTAATAGATAACAATTGTATCTTCATTTCGGTAAAAAAGAAAATTATGTATATACATGACATTTTCTTATAATTTATTTTCATTGTTGTTAGCATTCTTTCCTTAAGCAAAATGGAGGATTATATGGATCAAAGCTCTGGAGCAGACACTGATGGAAGTGATTCTGAGGTGGAGGAATTTGTGGATGAATCTTATGAAGAGTTAAAGAGTGGAAAACACCAGGTCAAGTTATCTGAAGGAATATTTACTTGCCCGTATTGTCGTAATAAGAAAAAACGTGATTTTCAGTACAAGGAGCTAGTACAGCATGCTACGATGGTAGGGAAAAGCGACTCACAAAAGAGAAATCCGAGAGACAAAGCAAATCATCTTGCACTTGTTAAGTTTCTTGAAAAAGATATAGCCGGAACCTCTGAACCATCAAAACCTAAAGAGGAAGTTGATCACCTTGCAGACCATGATGGTGATGAGATGTTTGTATGGCCATGGAAGGGAATTGTTGTCAACCTCCCGGTTGAATTGAAAGATGGTCGATATGTAGGAAAAAGTGGCTCAAACATGAGGGACAATCTAACTGCGAGAGGTTTTAACCCCACGAGGGTCCATCCTTTGTGGAATTTTCGTGGGCATTCTGGATGTGCTGTAGTTGAGTTTAATAAAGGTTGGGATGGCTTTAATAATGCCATGTCGTTTGAGAAGGCTTATGAGGCTGATCATCGTGGGAAAAGGGATTGGAAAGTCAATAATGATCCTAGTTATATTTATGGTTGGGTTGCTCGTGCTGATGATTTTAAAGCACTTAATATAATAGGTGAGCATCTGCGCAAGATTGGAGATTTAAGGACTGTGTCAGATATCATGGCAGAAGAAGATCGCAAGACCAATACACTTGTGTCGAATTTGACTAGTGTAATAGAATCTAAGAAAAGAAACTTAGAAGAAATGGAGAGCAAATTTGTTGAGACGGAAAATTCACTCAGCAAGTTAATGGCGGAAAAAGATATGCTTCATCAATCTTATAATGAAGGTTTGTGTTGTTCCTTGAGTTCTGCTATTCATTTCTTGATGCTTGTAACATTATTTACCAACTTGCTTTCATTGATCAGAGATAAAGAAAATCCAGGTCAGCGCACGAGAGCATTTCCAAAGAATATTCAATGATCACGAGAAGATTAAACAGCAGCTAGAAAACCAAAAGAGAGAACTTGAGCTTCGGGGGCATGAGTTGGAGAAACGTGAAGTCGTAAATGAAAATCAAAGGAAAAAGCTCTCTGAAGAACTTGAAGAGGTGTGACATTTTCATTTGTGGTTATTGTTTCGTGTCAATTAAACGGACTGCGGTTTTATGCTGCTCTCCATGGTGCTACGGACTAATAAGTTTCATGTTACATCGTTTTGAACTTGCGTGATCTGTTTCATGGTCCAATTGCTGATTTTGTTTGTGGATTCCTTAATGTGTTTTGTTGTCTTATCTGTTTTATAATATTTCCAAACATCATTGTTACCGTCAACTAAATGTTTCTCAACTCCTGTGATAGAATGCTGTAAAAAATAGTTTGCTTGAGATGGCGTCTGATGAACAAAGAAAAGCTGATCAAAGTGTGATGAAACTTGCTGAAGATCAGAAGGTTTGTGTTTTAACTTTTTGGAATCTTGATTATATCGTTTCATTTGTTGAGATAATGTGTTGTTGGTTTATGACAATCAACTGCAGAGAGAAAAGGAGGAACTACACAAGAAGATTATATTACTCGAGAAACAACTGGATGCCAAACAAGCAGTAGAGCTTGAGATAGAACGTTTGAGAGGTCAATTAAATGTTATGAAGCATATCGGAGATGATGATATGGAGGTCCTGAAGAAGGTGGAGGAGATACACAAGAATTTAAGGGAACGAGAGGAAGAGCTTGATGATTTGGAAAGCTTAAACCAAACTCTTGTTGTTCAGGAACGCAAAAGCAATGATGAACTGCAGGATGCACGTAAAGAATTAATCGAAGTAAGTGTCTTCTGATAGGACACCACATAAAGATATCATAATAGATAGTTTATTACTTTTATCTTGTAGGGTTTGAAGGAACTATCAAAAACTGCACATATTGGTGTCAAGAGGATGGGAGAGCTTGAGAATAAACCATTTCTCGATGCCATGAAGAGGAAATATGGTGACATGGATGCAGAAGACCGAGCTTCAGAAATGTGCTCATTGTGGGAAGAATACCTTCGAGATCCCAATTGGCATCCTTTTAAAGTCCTAACTAATAATGGAAAATCAAAGGTGCATGCTTAACAAATATGTTGGAATCTCACATTTTTATGTGGAAAAGAACAAAATAACTATAATTTTATATTATTGATGCAGGAAATTATCGATGAAAATGATGAAAAGCTGAAAGGTCTAAAGAGAGATTTGGGAGAAGATGTATATAAAGCTGTGGCTACTGCTTTGATGGAGATTAATGATTACAATCCAAGTGGAAGATACATTACGACTGAGTTGTGGAACTTCACCGAAGGGAGGAAAGCTACTTTGCAGGAAGGAGTTACTTCTCTTTTGAACATGTGGGATGTACAAAAACGCAGGCGAATCATGTGACAGTTGAAAATTACTGAGTTGCTTCCGAATTGTGTTGGTAGTGTTATCTGCTTGCTACAAAGATGGAAATTCAGATTCTTAGTAGGTACTATTAGGACTTGTTTATGACAGACTCTCCAACAAGGTTTCATCAAAGACTTTGATGTGGTAATAATTGTTGGTGGCTAAACTTTTAATGTTTGATTTCTGTAGAATATATCTGGATGGATTGTGTTTCAAAAAGGTTGATGACGTCTTTCCAGAGGTCATTTTATGATGTATAAGCTGGTCTGAACCGGTAATGGCCTGGCCTTGGCCCGAGTGTGTTATGTAATGGGCTGGTTTTAAACCGGTTCACTTATAATCAACTCTTGATCCAAAACTCCGTTTGGCTGGCTTGGTCCTAGTTAATTAGATATTTATTATTATTATTATTATTATTATTATTATTATTACTACTACTAGTAGTAGGACCAATTGTTACCTAAGATTTCCATCTTGTTGGAGAAAACCAAACTCTTATTATTATTATTATTATTATTATTACTACTACTACTACTACTAGTAGGACCAATTGTTACCTAAGATTTCCATCTTGTTGGAGAAAACCAAACTCTTATGAATTAAATCGTAATGTTTTTTGCATAATTCATGTGAATTATGCATGGCTTTGAGAAAGTAAAGCATTTATTGATTCATCATATCATGTCATTCTTCATATGCTACAAGCCTACAATAATTTATGTATCATGTAAGATCAAAATGTCTAATTTATTTTATCGTCAATCTTGAGTCATTAGTGGAGCTGTCATTTTATCAACCATGAAATAATGTCTCAAAATTCATATTTGTACTTTTAATGGCAATTGGGATATGCATCTCACATGTGCCCGAAAATATGTATAAATAGGAATAAACTCTAATACAATGTTGTTTGAACATGTATGATTTAAAACCAGTGCGCAACAACCATATGTAGTTCTTTTCTTTGCGGGTCAATAATTCAGTTTAACATTGTCTTTGACGTACTGTATTTGGAACAGGATGTATACATTGGTCGGTTTTTCCAGTCTTAACAACTAACGTATGTTTTCTATGGGTTCGGATGGATTGATTACGGTATACCGTGAGGGGTGTATAAGTAAGTCTTTACGTTTCGGGCATTTAAACACAAGCATTGGCCTTGTATTCGTTTATGTTTTAATTATGTCAAGAGTTTGACTGCATTTCATATGTACCAAGAATTTTAATTTCAACTTATCGTACCGATTAGTACATGCTTAGGATTCATCAAAAGTTGAAATGCCACTTTCCTTTAGACGCAAAGAATAAAGTTAACCAACACAAAATAACATTCTTATAATTAATAATTAATATTAATATATAATATATAATGTTAAAAAGAAAAAAAAAGATATGAAAAGCTGCGGGCCGTCATGAGTTGAAACATGACTTTAGAGCCACTTCAGCTCTTCTTACAAAGCATTTCTCAATTGCCAAAAATAACTCCTAAAACAAACCTCCTCATTACACTCCCCTAAAACGGTTGAAGTTGCCCACTATTTCTTTCTTTTCTTTCAAAAACCTAATTTTAAATTAAAAATCACACGATGCTACACAAAACTTTTATTATAAGTTTTGTCACCATTACTCTACTTTTAGTAATATCAAAAGTTCAAAACATCATATTTTTTTGTCGAAGTAGCTCATTTAACGCTCAAACTGCAACTAAACTCGAAAATTCTTGCCAACAAATGTTTGACCAAACTTCCAATTGCTGGGAACCATGTTCCAAGAAGTGGAAGTGCGACGATCACTACCCGTGACCCTAAAAGAAAGTGACTGACCCACAAGAACCGCATTTGATTGCCAATTTTGACCCCAATTACGACTCAAACTCATCCATCCAGTCTTCGAACCTTTGACCCATGCTCGGGTTATATCCCCTGCCCCAGCAACGTTAGTGATGAGAACCAAGTTAAAGTAACGGAATCCGTTAATGGTGAACCGTATCCCGCCTTGCTTTCGACATGGCACCCTATGTCACCAAGTGAAATTGTAATTTAGTTGTTGTACAAGGCTAAGTAGGTAATTTACACGACTGAAACCGTACATGTACAAACACGGTTTTGAGGACCGGGTCAGGCCCCACTATTCCGGCTTTTTAGATGGAAAGTCAAAGTGTTAGGAAATTTAAGGTAAATCATCAATCACTAAATATACGCATATTTAATTTAATTATATACTCCGTATTTCTATACATAAAGCCGCAATATCTTCAATCTATATATATATATACGTATAAATTAACTAATATGACATCATTATTATATCTTTTATACTTGGGTATTAACAAAATTTGCAATAAAATAACAATTTTAGCTATATTATGTATATTTGCAAAAAATGAGATGTGACAAAGCAGAGACTAACCGGCGGTATGAGACGGGGACTATGCCAGCTCGATATTCGGCTATCTTGAGAAACATAGGCATAGCGAGATCAAAATGGGTTCGAGGAGGGTTACACCACCCACCATTATCACTCGCTTGAGCAAAATTAGGAGGACAAAAGTTCGTAGCCGTGATGAATATAGACGGGCTGCCCGAATGACACCACCGCGGGTCATCCACACATTTTATTTCAAAACACGCACCACAACTTAGCCCGTTATTAAATAAAGCAGTACTTAACGCTGCCGTGTTAACCCCGTATCCTTGGCTGTATAAATTCCCATAACCACATGCACCACCTACATATATGTAACACAGGTTTATTAATTAAAGTTCGTTAAAGGAACTTTAAGTAAAGAATATTAAGTTATAAAAATTGAAATGGTGACATACCCATGGTACCAGAAGCATCATTGCCACCGTAGAATGTGGCGTGAGCACTTTCCCATTGTGATCCAGTGTAGACTCCGGGAATACGAGCGTTAACGGACGTTAGGGTTAGTATGAAAAGAGTTAGGATGTAATGGAGACACTTGAAGTCCATTTTCACTCAAGAGTACAACAAAAGAGAGTTAAGAGTTGCGAGTAAAGTGTGAAGAGAATGAAATCTTTGAACCGCTACTTATTGTGGCCAATGAGGAGAGAGAAAATCAAAAAGGGAGGGAGGATATGATTTACGTATCTTAATCTTAATCTAATATATATTTTGGATTTAAAGTGGGAATTTGATAATAATATTATGAATATTAACAAGTAAAAACCTGTATGATATGTGATATAGTTGATTTTTGGTAAAAACATTACTTATATATCACACAAATAGTTGTCAGAAACTATCAAATAGATTTTTAAAATTTTTTAAACATTTTTATTGGGATTATTTTATTGGAATGTGGCTAACATTTAGTAATAACTACCAACAAAAATCGCGTATTCACATTGACGTTTTGAATATAATCTGAAAAGAAAACAATTAGTCAATCACATTTAATTGAGGTAACGCATGTTTTCTCTACAAGTATCGTGAAAACGGCAATGTGTCGTGTACTTATTAAAATCAGCATACTTGAATAATAATGTTAATCAGACACAAAACAGTAAGGGTATGTTTGACGATACATACCAGTAGCAATAAGCAGTAGTTGTTTGTTTAAAAAAAGTGTTTGTTAACGTAGCAGTAACAATAATATAAAGTGTAAAATTACGGAAAAAGGCAATAGGTGCTTTGTGAATGTTATTTTTGAAGGTATATAAGTAATTTCAAAAACAAAACGCTAGTTGCTAGTTGAAATGCTTCATCATCAAGCATTTTAAATGAAAGTAATCAGACAATATGCAAATTTTAGTTGTTTTGTTGTCAAATAAACTTTTCAACTAAATCACTAATTACTTGTCGTTACAAAATGCTTCTAAATGCTTGCTATCAAACACAATCTAAAAAACATAATTATAATAGTAATTTGATGATAAAATATTGAAGTTTAGTCTTTGTTGATTGAAGAATGGTAGAAATTTCATTTAAATATTAGTAGTTACCTAATTTACCCTCGTCTTCTTTTTAATGTGATTTAAGAAAGAATAAGTAGGTGTTGTTCGGTGATTCCTTAATTACAGCCACTACTGGCGGTAGAGGATTTTTCTAATTCTGATTGACCAAATAAAAAGTCATCTTGTCAAACAAGCCCTTATTGTACTTTCCGTACTTTGACTAAATTACCCTTCCACTTCAACAAATGGTTCCAGAATATTTAATTGGAAAGGACAGGGGTAACAATGTAATTCACAATTGATTTTGGGATTTGGGAGAAAAAAGAAGAATAAAAAGTGTGAAAAAGGGCCACAAGTTTGCCGCTTTGCTTGAATATGAAGTTGTGCTTGCTCAACAACATCATATTCATTGTAGTACGTGGATAATGTTACCCCTTTACTTTTACCTATTACTAAATTCAGCCCCTGATATATATTCGTGCATTTTATTCTCTTTATCATTTTCACTATCTAAATTGAACGATAGTGAGTAGTATAGAACGAGCGAAGCTAGAATATTTGTATTGAGGGGACGATCTTAAAAATACCACATGTAAGATTAAAAAATGCATTTGAAATCTTTTTAGATTCACTAAATCCGCCCTCGATCGAAAATGATCAATGAATAAATATCATGAGAAATATCACGAACAACATGACTTAAAGATTCTCTAGATTGACAACCATCAAACTTTTTAGAATCACATTGCGTTCATGATCTACACGTACTAAAACGTTTGGCGTTGATAGTAGAAAAGAAATGAGATTCGTTCTGTAATATTGCATGTCTATTTTTTGTACTTGGAGAGTTTAGCTACCAATTTTGTTCTGATAGAAAAGTTACTTTGTCACATCTTGACGATCGTTCGTAAAAACATAGAGTTGTGTGTTTATGGACTCATAGAGTCATAGTACTAGATTTGCCATTCTAAAAAGAAAATGAACTAATTAAATTAAAAAACTTAGGAATCAAGCTTATAAATTTAATTTCAATTATTGCTGCTCCAATAATGGGGTATGAGTGTATCACAAATAATCATACTCCGATCCTACTTAATCAATGCTTAAAAGCATAACATTCTAAGCAAAGTGAAATCGATTTCACTTATGGACATACTTCATATCATATTTCATAAGTATTTCAAAGTGAAAATGAACCTTGAAAATAATTTCACTTAATTAATGCTCCATGTTTGGAATCAGGTTCATCTACAGCATTAAGTAGCCGACCATGTATCTATTATATATGTGTGTATATATGTATATATATATACATGTAAAATCAGGAAAAATATGTATTAATTAAGCACCACATATAGAATACGTTCACATTCACATAAGTAACGAAGATATTCTTTTCTAGCTTGAATCGGCATATATTCAGTTTAAAAGTGGGAAAGGATCAAAATTTTAATATTATACCTTATCACAAACAGGTTTATCTCATCCTATATTCTTTTTTGTTTTACTTTTAATTTTCAGTTTCATATTTTTCATCCAACAAATATGAATTTAATGCTATGTATCTTTAAATAAATAAATAATCAAAACATTACATATATAAAACGTGAACTGAACTATGTGGAAACCATGATTTGCTCTGAACTGAACTTGTTTTGATGTAGATAACCTCATAACGTACCCTATTTCACTAATCAATTGACCCAAATCGACTTAAGGATATATGGTTCGATCGTAACCCATACAAAATTGCATACACCTCTTATCTGATACAAGTCTAACGAGGAGCTTAAGATGTGAGATTTGAACATACCTAAATAATCTTATATAAGCATAACACATCAAGATATTGTACTAGTAATGCACTAAGAAAAATATGTGCATATCACGTGGTTTATAGTCAATTTTTTTTTGTTAATGACATGTATTTAGTTATGCATGTGAGTCTGTTCCAAAGACAAACAAACCATGTGACTGACGTGGACATGTATATCTATCTTGTAAATAATCTTTCATATAGATATAATTTCACATACATTGTACGTACATATATACTCTGTACGTGTGATCAAACAAATGAAATGGAAACTATAGTTAGGTGACATTAAATATATATTCATCATTTACCATCATCAATCTTTCTAGTTAAGTTTACTCAACATACAGAGGAAGCATTGTTGACATGAAGATGAGCACATGGATGGAAGTATAAAATCCATATATAAATGGTGTTGGTCAAAGAAACAAGGAATAAATTCAACCAATTGATTTCCATAAATAGAACTTGTAAGAGACTATTCTTCTTGCATTCTAAGATTTAAAGTTTGTACCACCACTCATTATTTGCACCATATATACCTCTCTAAAGATAAAGATCTTACTTTTCCATACTAAAGATCAAATATCAACTTCTATGTATATGTTTTCTTATTATATATACTAAAATCTAATCATTCACATGTTAGTTAAATGTCTGAAACCTGCGATGCAAAAGGGACTACTGTACCAAATCATTGAAACATTGTTTTTAGGTATATATAATTAGATAGCATGATCATAATCATAATCATCATCATGTCGAATATATATACTAATTCAAATTGACATTTTGGTAAGAATGATCCCATATAACAACGATATTAATTAACCATGTAATCATTCAAGTTCCTCTTAAGTATATTGTACCGGCTACTTATATTAACTAGTTTGGTCGACAAAAAAACATGATATATGATTTATGTTATTACTAAAGCTTAATTGTGTGTGATTTGAGCTTAAAATCTTGGTTATTTATCAATGAAATACAGTTATAAATATAAATATAAAAAGGGTAGTTCTTTTATTGTCAAATTTACCATCCATTGAAGTAGGGACCAAATTAATAGATATTATACCTTCTAAATTTTGGCTAGTTTATTCAATCCCCACTAGATTTCTTCTCACAAAGTTTTTCAAGCAACCAAATTTCGAATATATCTTAAGCTTTCTATCTAGTTCTATATATATGTGTGTATGTGTATGTCATCTATAAGCAACGATACTATACGGTCACAATGCATTTACAAAATAACTACATATTACACTCAACGTATAGTCAGTGCCTTCATGTGGTATACAAGGCGGTGTTGCATATGTACTCTTACGAAGGGTTGGAACTACAAAACTGGTAAATTCAAATGGAGAGGACAAAATCTTTTGCTAATTATTGTTTTTTACATAGTCTGCAAATTTTAAGGGAGTAACTGTCCCAATCCAACTCTGCTTTTATGATAATTTGAATACCAACATTGATTTGCCGAACAAACATTTGACTTTATTTCATATAGGTGACATAAGAAGACATTCTTATGATATAAATGTCACGATGGGCTCATGGTCTTCTACTGTTAACCTCATATTATATACAACAAACATATTATATCTTTATATTTTGAAGTAACAAATCTTAACAACCAATTTCATTTTACTCTACCATATCATATACATAAATATTTATGTTAAATTAAATAAATGAAAATCTTATTGGTCTTAGTAAATATTTAAAGACACAATCATATCTTTTGGAGGGACCAGCCTTGGTCTAATATGGTCACTTGGGCTTGATTTATTCCATCGAGCTTTATTGTACATGAAAGCAACTACCAAACCCAACTAACACTAACTACCTTCCATGATAATTATGTCAAAAGAACATCACTCATTCCCTGTTTATTATTAACAAACTTAACAAGACCGACAAATATATAGAATTTAAAAAATATATTTTTCACAATTAGTTGTTACAGAAAATTTGATCTCATTGATTATAACATAAAGTTTTCTTTATTTAATTGGTGATAAGCCTTTCTAAAAGAAATAACTTTACTAATTACTACTAACCAAATATCACAAAGAACTACAACTAATTATTACAGTATCCAGTTCTTTCTCTCTTTCAATTAGCCCACTAGGAAGGATAAAACTGACCCTCTAATAACTCTTATAGACTTGTCTGACGGTCAATATGGAAAAGGTAAATTGCGTAACATGTAGTTAAAAGAACCTGAGGATGAAAATTGAACTCGTGACCTCTACATTTATATTGCATATGTTTCAACATTAAACTACCATCCTGGGTACTAGTCCATTAGAAATAAAAGTAGTAATAACTAAATGTGAAAATTGGTAATGTTGGCTCCTATCATAAAGGCATTTTAATTATGATTTTAGTCATGCGGAACATGCCTAAATGGACCCAATCGTCTCTCTTTTCTGTGTAAACATTTCTAAGTTTCTTTGTAAGAAGAAAGGTAGTTTAAAATATTAACATGAATTGTAAACTATTAGGAAGTGATTCTTTTTAATATAAACAGAATTCTACCAACATGCATAACAAAGTAGTAAAAATATACCCTTTTTAGTAAGGGATTTCGTTTCTAAACAAGTATTATATATGGGAAAAACAATCCAAGGTCAAACTAGATATCGATAAGATTAAGTGATTTTAGGCAAACAATGAAAATACAAACGAAAAAAGGTTTGACACATTACAATTTGTTATAATTAAACACCCGTCAAACATGGGCTAACCAATTACGATAACATAGGCTGACAAATTAGTGTAGAAAAAGTTCAAAGAAAGGAGGTCGAAACTTTAGGACATGATAAGCACATGTTTAATCTTATAGTAGTATTTTACCTACGTAATATATGGGTGGTGTTTTCTAAAGAGAAAGTTGATATCATTAATTTGCATATTACAATTTAATAGTTTTTTATAGTGTAGTTTGATGATGTTAGTGATAATTCAAATGTATATGTATTATTATTTTGATGAATGTTTTAATTTAAATTGAGTGTGTATATTTTTAATAAAGTTAAGTATCAACTTTGCGGTGATAATATGAACTTACGGAAAAAATAAATAAATATTTATATAAACTATCATACTTCTCACACTATGCAACAAACTTGTAAATAGACGATCGTATTCTTTTTATTTTCTATTTGTGTGTTAAGTTGTAGACTCAAATATAATGATAGAGAAAATGAAAAGATACATAAATATATTAAAAGGTAAAAATGAAAATGAAAATTTTAATGTATATTAAATATTGTAAAAGTTAAAAACAAAAATAGTAAAAATTTTAAGGTTATTAAAATAAAATGGCCAGATACTTTATAGTAGAATATAAATATCAAATATATGTTTCATATTAGATTCAATCTTTGATTTTTTGTAAACAATATTTTGCCACGGATTACATTTACAACAAAGAGGCCATAAATGATATTGATGCATTTTTGTCCTCAACTTTCAATCGATATAGGAATCACCAAAAGACAGCATTTTGGAATTTCTTTTACATAATAACTTTTTAGCATTTCATTTTTATATACACTCCTTTGATAATAGCATTACTGACTTAAACAAATGGCTATTGCCTATCGATAATGATTTGGGGTATGTAAGTTTTGGATTGGATTATATTTCGGAGCAAGAAATTAAGATTACTACAAATTTACAAAAATAAAGAAAAAGCTGTTAGAAACTCATGATTTATAACGCAAGTCTATTGGGCCAATTGTTACATCGATTCAATGGTTTAGACTGGCATATTCTTCCGATTCTCTTTTAGGCCCATTTGTTTGGTCATAAGAATTTTATGGGCCCAAAAAGTAAATTTGTAAAAGAAGTCGATCACGATGGGACTCGAACCCACAATCTCCCGCTCCGGAGGCGAGCGCCTTATCCATTAGGCCACGCGATCTTAGATTACAGTGATCGGGTTAATAAATATATATTGTAGTATAATATAGTAATACATATTAAAGAATCAAATATTTTTAAGAATGCTATTAAATTAAATACAGCCTTACAATAATTTTGAGTAAAATTCTGAGATAATTGGTACTATTCAATATAAGCACTTGCAATATGTTAACCGAATTGAAGTTTGAAACTATAAACCAATAACTTAACAAACAATTTGGTTAAAGACATACACGTATACACGAAAAATAAAAATATATTTAGAGCATGATTACGTTGTCATAACCTTCATAATTGAACTATTTACTTGTTTATCACGTTTCTATACATTAATCATATTACTTTTATACTCAGTTGATTCATGAAACAAGGCAAGAGAAAACAAATGTTAAACAATTATTCACTGCACATTTGTCCCAAACACATGGTTTATAATTGTATCATATTATGATTCCTTGTAGAATGAGACCTTATTTGAGTTCAAGATTTTTGTCCTACATTATAAACCAAGTCAACAACAGCTTTAATTAGTTATAATAGGGTTAGGTTTATGTGATGCAAATATAATGTTAGCCCAGGGATATGAAGGATGGAACAGATAAAGAGATAGTTAGCCCAGCCAAGTGACCCACTTATCAAGTGGGCTCTTATTCTCAATGAATTTTAAAGATCTTAAGAATATCAAGTGACCCACAAAATCTGTTAGTTAATTCAGAATTTGGGATGAACGTGGATAAAGTACTACTCCGTATTTAATTAATTAAAATCATGTGTAAAATAAAACTTGCATGATATCTTTATTTAAATCTTAATGGATCTGTCACATGCAAATGCAATAATCCGTGTATTTTTTAAATTATCTCTTATCTATGAAAATTGAATAATACTGAAACAGGTCAATTGTTTATAATATAAAAAATAATAAATTGGCATATTTAAACTATCATTAGATTAGAATATTATTGATACCTAAGACGTAAGTTGAAATTTCAAGGTCTATGTCAATAAATATTGATATAAATTAGTTTACAGTTTACAGACTCGTACATATCTATAAGTTTAACCATTTATTTATTTTATTTATATTTAATAAGAAAATAAAAAGACTATCAAAACCTGCATCATACCGTGTTAAATTAAGACCATTCCTATGAAGCTTCTAAGCTTCTCCAAAATGACACAATAAAATTAACTTCCTCTTTTTTGCTTTCGTCTAGCAAGAAATTAAGAAAGACGGTGAGGTGTGAGATCGATTTTTATTTTTATTTTTTTTATCTTCTTTTGATATTTAATAAATGTAGATTTAATAATTGTGAGTCCATAAAAGTTTTGTTTTTAAATTGTTATTATAGATAATATTCAGTTTTAATTTAGTCTTTTTGATAATGAATATTTATATGACATTGAGCTGATAGTTCAATTTTTAAGTATTAACTATCATAATAAAAAATGTCTAATGAGGAAGAAAAAGTATTACACGATATAACTTCTTATGTTTTGTAAGCTATATATATTTAACTTTTATTTAATATTTTGAGAAAGCTTATAAAAAATGACCGGTACTTAAATTTACCTTATTGTGGTGATACTTTTATCAATTTAGACTAGTTATTAGTATATTCTATAACAAATATCTAATCAACTCTCTAAAACCCAAGCATTTATTTTGTTCATCAGCTATTTACTAAAAAACCCAAGCATTTGCATGTTTTGTTCATCATCTAATACTAAAAGAAAAGGGTTACTTGACTATGAAGTTTTTTGTTACCCAAACACTTTCTCAACTTTATAGTTTGCTGAGCTTAAGAAACTGTTTTGAAGAAGCTTCAAGTTACAACTTTTTTAAAGAATGTTTATAAAAATTACTAAATAACAACATGAATTCAAAGTTCTACTTACTTAGATTTTGTTTCTACTTCTTACCTACTATTTGTACCCAAACTCCTTCAACAACATTAATCAATTGGTCTGTTAATTTGGCCATCTTTCGATTAAGTTGGTCTGGATCAATTTACAATCGAACTATGCAACTACAATATTGGACCGGACTACGTGTATGCTTTAGTATATATATATATACTAAATTTAAACCGTACGTTGCACGGCAATTTAAGTTAATTAATTTTTATATTTATAATTTTTATAGGTTTAATAGTTTAATATTATTATTTAATTAATGTTTGAGTATGACTCATAGATTTTTTAATTAATTATTATTATATTCAAATATTATCTAACTCTATCTAAATTTATTTTTTAATTTATCTTTTAAATTTAAATAATTATTTATTTTTAAATTATGAGAGGTCGCAACGTTTTATTTTGTCTATGTGATAAAATATGAAGTAATTTTTTATTCTTATTTAGTACATATATAGATATATATTTAGTTAAAAAAAAGATATATTTAATGAACGCAGAATAATAAAAGAAAAGAAAAATAAAAAGGGAAAAACCAAAAGAGGGAGTTTTAGGGAAGCTTGTAAAACCCAAACACGTGTCAAAAGCTATCCATATATCCACGCAAACTTGGGAAGGGTAAAGTGGTCCTTAAAACCGTCCCCAAAGAGATTAGAGAGGTTTATGGTCACTTGCTCTTTCATCCCATTCCCCTTGCAAAATTAACTTTTTACCCTTCTTCTCAAAAATTAAAAATATATATAAACCGGGTCCTTAAACCCCCTCCATTTCTTATTTCTTCTTTCAATTGTTTTCTCTAAAACCACTTGGCGGTTTTCATTTCCAATTTCGTTATCGATCTATATACATATATATACGTATACATATAGATAGATTAGATTTATACATCTTCTCCATTACTATTTCAATTCTGCACAGATTCGAAATCTCACGCTTCTTGTACAGTTACGTGTAACATACGAATTAACCAGATCAATCCTTTTTGTCATCGAAATCAGGTAATTTCATCCGATCGATCTATAATTTTCATGTTTTTGTATTCGAATTGAATCGTATATATCGAATCGCGGTTGAGATTTCGTGTTTTTCTCCGTGATTTGATCCGATTTCCGACGGAATTGTCAGTGTTGAGATCGGATCGGATTTAGGACAATTTGTATAATTGTATATCTATATCTTGATCTGTGTGATCGCGTTGAATTTACGAAAATTGTGAATACATGTTTATCGAATTCAAGTTCTAAATATAAGATGAAATGTAATTTTGCTAAATTAAATGTGAATTAATTATTTTCTTGGGCAACAACCAAAGGAATTGACCTAGAGGTTGGGTGGTTGCCTACTTGCCTTTGTAAAAAAGAAAAAGAAATTTGAACAACAAATGTGAGTTACTTGATTATTAAATTTATGACTCTTCTATTATTTCTGGATGAGGTTTTTGGCTTTTTGCAATAAATAAATAATAGTAAATGATATTGCATGGTTTTAAGTACATTTACTTTGTTTTGTTTTGCATTTCTACATTGTTTATAATTTTGTTGAAAGTGTTTGACTGAAACCAGGGACGGTTATTTCTATGCGGGGACTAAGGCCAGCTTTTTTATAGTTGTATTCTTGATTGTTATCTTTTATAGTTTTGAAAGTCAATATATGTTCGCCTTATTTTATATTTATTGTGATTATTAATCTCACCTCCCAAATTATGGGAGAGTTTCTGGTTTTCAATTATCCGTTTATGTTCATTAAATTGCTGCATTTATCATTGTGAGTTAATTCAGGATTGAAATGGAAAGAGAAATTTCTACATCAGCAATTTGTGCTGTATCAGTTAATTTATCTATTAAATGTTGTTTTGATCTTAATGTTGTGTTATTAACTAACAAATTCAATAGAAGCTATGGATGTAAAGATTCTGATACTTTTATTATCTAATAAGAGCAGGCCCGATCAGGTCTTCGTTGTGGTTGAGGTTCATATTTGGTATGTCTGCCTAAGAGATGGTGTCGAAGAAGAGATTATGTTACGGAGGATTTGATGGTTTCCGTGCCCCTGTGGTACCTAAAGCTCCCAGGTCCGTAAGGGTAAGTAACGTATATACGATTGAGTTTGATAAAAAAAAATTACTTCACATGATTTTTGCAGACTTTTAATGACATGATTTTTTGTTGATTTTAGAGGAATTCACATAAGAAATCATCAGCAGAGAACGAAATTTGCCCGTTTGAGTTATTGGCAGCTGTAGCTGGCAAGTTATTGCAGGAGAGCGAAAGTTCTGCTTCTGCTTCTAGCACAGGTCCAGAAGGAAAAGAACAGATTAAGATTCCTAAAAGCGGTGTCAAGCAGGAACCACTAGAAGCCAAAGTCGAACCTTTAAGGTTAAATTATCTTGATCAAGGATGCTGCGCTGAGAGCAAGTTTGTTCCTGAACCCCCTAATTTAGAGTTAAAGCTAGAACCACCATTAAAGGATTTGCAACAGTCTGATAACGAATCTGGTTTGGTACATGCTTCTATAGTTACCACTTCAGATTTCTTAAAAGAAGTTAGTACTAATGTGAAGTTGGAATCATCTGGTGGCAAGAATGGAGTTAGCAGTAGTTATAGCAAATCAGAGGAAGGCTCTCCTAGTCATGGGGGTTTATATGATGTTAACATGGTTACTAATAAAGCCAAGGTACAGACAGAGGCTGTAGAAAAACTAAGTGATGATTTGACTGCAGTCAAAGCATGTGTGAATCACCGTGTATTAAATAAATCATATAGCTGTGTACATCTACCCTTGTATAGGGATCCTGCTCCCCGTGCTTGTTTTCCAAGGCACGGGAGCAATGTAAAAATAGGAATTAGAGATGATGACGAAAATTCTTTTAGTTGCAATCACCATGGCACCAAAATGAAGGCCTTTAGGATGCAGTCACATGCTGGATATCGAAGAATAAGGAAGATGTTGACTAGTAAATACTGGAAAGCAGCTCCAAAGCTGAAAGATCATGAACCCTTTAACACTACCTGTAAGTGGAAAACTCTAACACTACTTTGAAGTTTGTCATGTGATCTTTTTCTTATTATCTCATGATATTGCTTCTTTTAGGTCGCGGAGTCAAAACCTTTGACCCTAGCAGGAAAAATATATACAAGCAACAACGTTGTCAAGCAGATATTGGATCTAAGAGAAGGAAGCTGTTTCATCATAGCTCAAAACCTGATTATATTCAGGAGACGAGTAGTGAAAGTATATCTAATATACCTGAGAGGAGTGTCAGTGGAGATAAGAGGCGTCCCCGTGCTGCTGTGAAAAATAAAGGTCCTTATGGGTTTCTTTTGAAATTATCTCTTTGATCTAAAATATTTAGGTAACTAACTGTTTTTTGGCGTTACTGCAAAAGCAGTGACGTCTTCAGCTCTCAGCCATAAAAATAAATTTCCATCCAAGGATGGTCACTGTACACTTTCAATCACTCATGTATTCACTGTCGTATGTTTCATTTGACAAGTTTCTCACATGCGTGGTGTTTCTTTGCTCAGTGAGGTTTAGCATAAAGTCCTTTAAAGTGCCAGAACTATATGTTGAGATGCCAGAGACATCAACAGTAGGTTCTTTGAAGGTATACATCTCGAGCCTGCTCTCTTTGCCAAAATCAAGCACCCTTTGATCGTCTATGATAAGTATAGACGATAACCTGTATTGAAATTCTTTTTCCACAGAGAACCATTATGGAAGCTGTGACAGCTATTCTAGGAGGTGAACTGGATGTAGGGGTACTTCTTGAAGGCGAGAAGATTAGAGATGACGACAGAACGCTACAACAAACCGGCATTTCTGTAAACAGTGACACTTTGGGATTTATATTGGAGCCTAGTCTCCGTCAACCTTCCCAGTGTCTGGATGAGAATGAACCTCCATTGTTGCTGCCATGTGACAATAATCAATCACTATCTAGGTAATATATATTTTCGCTGAAGGTTGCATGCTACCAGTTAGATAACTTTTTCGTTAATATGATATTTATATTGTGGTATTTATGTATATCAGTTCTCCGGATAGTCCCATTATGGATGTTGGTTTCTTAAACCCTTCAGTGGGTACTCTTCAATCAACTAACTTGGACAATCAAGTAAAAAAAAATCAAGAAACTAAACCACTAACAACTGAAGTATTAACAGAAGAAATTGGGGCAAATACCAAAGCTGTTGTGCCAACTACACCCCTGAACCCAGAGACACTCTCAATGGTCCCAATGAACCATAAACTAAGCAAAAGATCTGAACTTTCACAACGTAGAATTAGGAGGCCGTTCTCTGTTTCTGAAGTAGAAGCACTTGTGGAAGCAGTCGAAACACTTGGAACCGGAAGGTGTGAATCCCACAATTTTTCAATAATATCTTGTTCAATGGAAATACGCTATCAGTGAACAATATTTTAATGGTTCTTTTTTATAATCTATGCAGATGGCGTGATGTTAAAATCCGTGCGTTTGATGATGCAAACCACCGAACTTATGTTGACTTGAAGGTGAGATATCTACATTCTGTTTTCATGTCCATATTTCAAGTGTACTAGAATAACCACAAATGTTTATTGTGAATTGGTTTATATATTATATAGGATAAATGGAAAACATTGGTTCACACGGCGAGTATCTCTCCTCAGCAAAGAAGAGGAGAGCCTGTACCACAAAATCTTTTGGATCGGGTTTTGGCAGCACATTCTTTCTGGTCTCAGCATCAATCTAAGCAACACGGGAAGCATCAGATCGAGCCCATTCAAACTCCAGTTAAAGTTTGTTTGGAATTTGAACGCTGAAATGGGCCGTGGATGGTGTGTACAAAGTTTAAAGGAAAAGGGTAAAGAAGTTTTAATTTGTTTACATTACCTATAATGTCACATTTTTACAGATTTTTTTTTTTTTACTTTGAATTTATTTGGCCCTAAAGAGTCTTTTCTCGTATCCTGGAGAGGAAGCTAAGGGTCATTTGGTAAATTGAGTTGGAAGGGAAATAAATGTTTAATTTGGCTCATAACATTCTTTTGCACATTATCTTTGTATGCAATTTGTAATTTTTAACCAACGTAATTGTTCTTGTCTTTATACTTCTTGTCTAGATCCCTTTTGATCTTTTCTGTCTCGATTCCTTTTCTTTTATCTCTACTGTTTCTGATGTAAAATATACAGTAAATCCCAATAATTGCATTCTTTTATCGGTATTTATTCATTCTTTTTGAGGAAGTGTTGACATGGCGCTGAGGTGAAACGAAAGACGGAAGAAAGACCGGTCATCGGATGAGAGTGGTCTTATTGTATGAAAGGGTTTATTGGTTTCCCTTTAGTTACAATGCAAGTGTTCTTGGACCATAGAGAAATAAGTAATGATAATTCCAGGGGTACCCATTTTTAATTCATTTTTAAAGAGCAAAATAAATTGGTTTGCACAACTGATACAAGTAGTGCCAAGATATGGTGAATAATTTGAACTTCAATTTGGATAGTTTTATGGTGTCAATTAATTTCATTGATTTGTGAGTTAACGGTGAAGACCTAAATCTTTATTTTAGCATAGTTGTAGTTTCAACTAAAGTTGGCAATTTTGACCCATTTACTTGCGAGTGGTTCAATTTGTGTTAATTTCTATGTATATCCCAAAAGTTCAACAAGATGGACAATGATATCATCTATTTTGACTTATCCAGTTTTGATTTTGTATCCCAAAATAGCTTTTATCCGATTCTTTTATTAGAAGGTTAGTGTGCCAATTTGATTGGATAGGTTATATGATGTCGATGAACTTCCTTTTGATTATTTTTGAGGTTTTTATTAAGGTTCTATTGTGTATTAGTGTCACCCATCCATCCAATGCAACATAACAATGTAATGAAAATATATTTATGTTTTATTGTAGCCAATATATACATTTATTAAGCTAATCACTTTCTGTTGGACTTACTATAGTGATAATATTTATTAGGAATTTGGGAAGCAGTAACATGGACAACCTTGTATTTAGTGTCGAAGAACAGGAACAGAAGGGTGTTTTGCCCATCAGGTATGCATATTACAGTATTAGTCCAGAAAATACAGTTAAGGTAATTTAATCTTAAAAAGGGTACTTAATTAAAGTAAATAGAGGTTTTAGTTATTAAACTAGGGCCTTAAATGAATTCAAACATATAAATTTAGCACATAAGAGTGGTTGTTACTGCAATGGTAAGTAAGGTTTCATTAGCAATTTTCCTTTCTTGATCACTAACTAAGATGAGTTTTGATGCAGGTAGAAAGTCTTGAATTTCTTAACAAGGTAAAGGGCTAAACCTACATTCCAACCTCAAACAAGAACAGCAGGGCTTTCGGGTCGAGTGAGAAGAATGTAAAAGGGATTTATAAATTCAAGAGTAGATTTCATATCTTGTATTATGCTGTAGGAAATTGGAAACAAAAACTTCAGCCACAGGAGTGTCAATTTTCAAGTAGAAACAGTGTGGTATGGAAGGAAAATACAAGGGTGTAGGTCCGTCTGATGATGTTTTGCAGGACCCAGAGCAATAGTGAGGTTAAATTATACCAAGGGATAGGCTCATAGGAATGTAATTTTCTTAGTTATGTTATGTATATAGTTGTGGCTACAGTTGGGCCATCTACATTCCTTTTTTATTTTATTTTCTTTCTCAATAATATAATATATATATATATATATATTGATATAAAACTTGCGTTACATGTGAGATAGGAAAGACATGTTTTCTACATCATGTAGTTGTGGCTACAGTTGGGCCATCTATATTTTATAATGGTTGGCGAAATTGTAGTTAAGGTAACATACTGTTAGAATCATTCGTCTGGTTTGAATGTTGTAATATCAGTAAAACATTCAAAAATACATGATGTAAAAAATGATTTAAGAGTAAGCATGTTTGAAATTGATGAGAATAAGCCAGTTTCTCGATAGATTAATAAATAATATGAATATTGGTGGTTCAAGAATTTAACTAGTAAATGTATCGTAAACATTTATATTATGATAACCCTTAATGCTTTTATGTTTGAATTTAGCTTCTACATTATACCTAATGAATTATATTATATGGTAGAGTTTCAATAAGAACACTTTAAAAATAAGAACAGATAAGAATGTTTTATATTCGCAAATGTATCTCATATTCGCAAATGTATCCCATAAATCAATAGATTTACATTCATACATCTCAAATATGGTTTATTTAAAAGAATTACATATGGTTAAATGGAGTGACACTTCTCAAAAGGACAAGAAATGGAGGAAGTATAAAAAGACATTTCTAAAAACAATATCTCAAGCGTATAATTATTATAAAGGCTAATCTTATAAAATGTACTATAGTAAAATTCATATATACTCCCGTTGAAGCAATTGTTGTTGCGGAGGTAGTTAAATTGCCTATCTGCTATAGATGAAAAAGACATGCTGTGACGAACTTAAATAAATCTTAATTGAAAAAAAGTTCATAAGTTAATAAACTAGTAAGTATAATAACTGTAGATAGTGAGGAAAACATACTAAGATAATAAGTAATAACGAGAGCTTCTTAAAAAAGCTTACCTAAATAATTCAAGGCTACGATAATAATAATTATTATTATTTTTATTAAATAATAAGTAAATATGAGGACGATAAATAGAGTGGTGGAGTATTCGTCACGTAGATCCCGTATAGTGGGAGGACCATGCGGATTCGTTCCTTTCTAAAAATAAAATAAGATAAATAAATTGAATGCATCAGAATTTAGATTCTTCTAACGATTTCTATAAAAGTTTGTTAAAATGAAGCGAATATAATAAGATATACAAGTAGACAGCTAAACGTAGTACGATCTTTACCCAAACTGCATCACCTAATCGTTCAAAAAGTATTAACGACTACTCGTTGAGCGATTGATTCCCGATCTACCTTTTCTAGTTTTAAAAAACTAGTTAAAACAATAAAATGTTTAACACATACTTATAAATTATATCAAACAATTAAAAGGTATTTGTTCTAGCTGTATATGAGAAATACATATGATAAAATGCATAAGAATTTGATAAATATGATATTACAAAATAAAGTATATGAAAATGAGTATAGTATTATTTTATTTTGGAAGTCTAATATGTTTTTAAATGTTATCCATATGCAAACTATCTACATCCACTCACATATTGTTTTTATAGGAAAAGTATAAACAAAGATTAAGGTTTGATATTAGATTTATTCTATGATAATAAAAACATAAACCAATTTGTATTGCAGTATTTTGGTGTATGTTATCTAATAAGGAATATTTGCTTGTATTGTGCTGACATCTTACAAGAGGTTTCATAATTATGTGTCATGTTTGATATTTAACCAAATTAATATACAAAACTGAGTTTTATTTCTACATATGCTTCAAGAAGTTTATAACGCTATAAGAGTTGATACTTTACAAAAGACAAAAATGTTTTTGTTTTATATCATGTTATCTGAGAATGTAACCTATGTTTTAACGATCATTTTTATGTACTTTTTTAAGTTTTATATAATACGATAAGAAAACGCAGAAAAAATTAGCCTAAAATTGAAAAAATGAAATTATTGACTAAGAAATATATATTTGATCGTGTGGGCCCGGAAAAACTAGGCCGGGCTTTCGTTTGGTTTCAAGGGGCCCAACTTTCAATACGGGGATTAACATTATCTACTGTTATTCGCTTTACTGTATTACCAAGTTGTGTATTTCCTATATGTGCATGTGCTACATTACATGTAAAGACTCGTATAACCAAAAGAAATGCCAAAAGATGCAATTCAAATATTTTGTAACTTCAGTTAGTGAGAAATTTGAAACAAAGGTATGAGATACGAAAATACCTTACATTACGAACCTCAATTTCAGAACGATAAGATGTTTACACCTATTACGGGAAATCTTTATTGATTAGTATACTGTCGTTGACAATACGAAACAACTAATAATGGAAAACTTTCAAATAATCCAAAACACGTCGATAAAGATGTTAATAATTATTGTATCATTAGATTAATACACTATTACGAAGCCAGTTTCCAACATTTGAGTGTAATCTATTTTTCATGAAAGTTGCATTTTCAGGATTGTTTGGTTAAAGATATAAAGTAAAGGATTGTTTGGTAACATATATAAAGTAAATAAATAACTTAAGTCTGCTGATATATAGAAATATTCACAGCAAAAGCTCCATCATTTGGAATTTAATTTTCATACGCACATATTAAAATTGCAGATCAACGGCCATTAGATCAGAAAGATGGGCCTAAAGTAAAGCAAGCAGTCTGAACTAAACACGGATATGGTAGGGGCCACTGAACGTCGACAGGAAAAAAGGTATGGGCCCAAATGACTGAATATAGGTCCACAATGGTTGCATAGGCTAAACTCTAAAGTGTCACTTTGGTTCCTCCGAAAGTTGACGTGGACCTTTTTGTTTTACCTTTTCTCAAGTATTCCGATTCCAATTTCAATTAAACATTAAACAATAAAATATTCTATCATCACTAACTAGAAATAAATGATCGGACTATTTTACATATTTATGTTATCCGATTAATGTGAGCCTTTAAATTTTTCTTAAATCAGATGTTCGAGTTCTAATCAGAGTATCATGTGATTGTTTTTATCTTTTCTTAATGACCTTCAATATATTTACATAATGAGATTTGATCGAAATAATTCTTATGAAAATGTTATGATGTCTTATCGCTATATTGTTTTGATAATTTTAATATTAAATGTAAATAAGAAAATATATGAATCAACAATTAATTGCTTTTCAATGTCAATAGACACACTGTTAATTCTAATGAGATTAGTGTTTGGTAATGTATCTAATTTCATTTTAGACTATTGTATGTACTGAACTTTCGTGAATAACTATTGTATGCATTCAACCTTTTAAAATTTATAATCGATAACGTGGCACATGTTTAATAAAATAGATAGTGGATTTGTTTCTGTTTTTTGTTGAATCTTTTTCACAGCTCAATAGATAAATTTAAAAACTGAAAATTTGATACATTCAATAAATTAAAATAAAGTTGAATACACAAAATAAAATTTAGATTATAATTTAGTACATTTTCAAATACTAATTTTCTACTTTCTATCGTAATTTACCATTATGACATAAAAATTTCATATTCTTATAAAACTAATAATTCTCGAATATCTATATTACCTTGTCAACGTAGCAAAATTGACCATTTAAATTGAACTAGTCCAATTCATATCAATGAATTATTTTATGGACCCTGCGAATTATAAAGACTAACATGTAAGACGCAAGTTTTTTTTTCTTCAGAAAGGCAGTAAACGCAAGTACCTTACTTATACGTATACAAAACCGATATTGTTTATTTGTTACTTAATGTTGAAAGAAAATCAGCATAAATCATTTATTTATGAAATGTTTTACTTGGAGATAAGCCCACCTCAAATAACTACATAAGCAAAACCGCGTGACCAATACTTTCAACCTAATTAAGTCGCTAACTTTAATTTAAATATTTGCTACAATAAATTCAGTATATTTATTAATAATTTCATGTCACTTTCAGTAAGAGTAAAAACCTATAGACTTGGATAAAGATATACCATATATAAAAAAGGGTTATTGACTTTTCGGGGCTCTCGTCAATCGGCGCACGGTTAATATAAATGTTATACCCGCAAAAAGTTGTACGACCATTTTTTAATAAAATGATGTGTCATTTTATTATAACAAAAATGAATAAAAAAAATAAAAATCCAATAAAACTAGTAAACTTCACATGCCATATAACTTTCTCGTTAGTATAGTTGTACAAATAGCAATGTGTTTCTTTAGACTTATTTATAACTTGATCGTCAATGTCGTTTTCCTTTTACTTAGAAAATCTCTTTTATTTATTTACACATAATAAATGTAAAAAAAAAGGATCCTATAAAATTATTATTGATATTGATGCATTATATTATACATACATACAAAAATTAAAAGGACGCACGTTAACAAACACTGGTTTGAATTTTGATTCAAAGTTCAAAGGGTTCTAGATTTATACTTATCAAAACCAAATTGTGCTGAAATAAATGGTTTGGCTCCACATAAAATGGAACTAACATAGGAAGATGTTTTACAAATAGTATTAGACTAGTAAGATATTATTTTTAATATTCAAATCTTAAGTTTAACTCGTCATGTCTTATATTTATGTGTCGATTCTCATTGATTATTTATGGCCTTTGTACATTTGCTTTTCATGATCGTAATTCGTTAAATATATAACTTTATTGACATATATCGGATAATACATGTTACCTAGCATATTATTTTTTATCTTGTTGTTTGTAGCTTCAGTAATTTCAAACATTGTCTTGTCGATCATTGTACATGTATATTCTATACAGAGTAATATAGTATGGATAAATCATGCATTTAGTTTGTGTAGTAGTAACTAGATTTTTTTTTTTAAGTAATAAAATAATAATTTACTATACAAGATACAAATATTCAATGTCTCGACAAAACTTCCATATTTTATGTTAACTATTAGGGATATTAAAGTAACTTCTCATCTTCCAAACTTAAAAAACTAGGGGTTAAAGCCAATTAGATAAGTAATTATACTATTATACATATTAGATACATATTTTACGTGCAACAAGATGTAAAAACTTCTAGAGGTAAAAGATATCAAACATTTAGCTTTGGAGATAATAAGTGAAAAAAATGTAAAAGTGTAATTTTAATCATTTTATATTATGACAGTTATTATATTTAAAACATTGGTTAAGCACTCAAACATCCCAAATGGTACAACTTCAAACCCTAAAATGACTTTTAACACTTTGAATGACATATGATTATTCCTTTGGTTTAAAGTTATTTTATATCATATTGTTACTTTCAAAAAGCATATCAACTCCAAAATAAAATATAAAAGAATATCAGATTGAGGGGAAAATAAATTGAGTTCCACTTATAGATAAGTCCTAACTTTTTGAATATTGGAAACAAAGTAATGTCCACATACATGTTTCCTCTTTATCGCTTGGCACCTCATTGACCACTTCTGCAGTTGATTTTTCTTTTTTTGAAATAAAATACATTTTAGTGGGCACATGGTAGTGTCACATATTTTCTCATGCATATGATTTATTAATCATCAAAAATCAGTTAAATCACTAAAATCAACGTGTCCAATGGTCAAAAGTTTGATCTATTTGTGGTAAGTATTGATGGTTTGCGAATTGTGTATTGTACAAAACCATACCGATAATTTGATCTATATGTGGTAAGTATTGGTGATATGAAAATGTTAAAAATAGACATACAATTATACGTACAAAGAAAATGAAACTAGTTTTGCGTATTGTATGACAATAGAAGCCATTTAAGAAAAAGTTGAAGCATAAATTAATATTATATCCATTTCAATTTAGACGTCCATTGCAGACAAGTTAAAAAATTTTGCAATGATTATATCCTTAATCACTAATTCTTTTTATTTTTATATTAAATTTTATTCTCATCGGTCGAAAGTGAAACAAACACTTATTTTTAAATATTTTAAAATAAAAAGATAAATTAATGAAATTAAAGAGATATAATAATAGACAATCATTAATAAAAAGGTGGTTATTTGTACACTATCAATTTTGATCTATACACCATCAAACATGTTTTGCAGTATTGTACTGTAAACTATCGTAAAACATTTTTAATGTACAGACAAAAATTAACGTTAAGAATAGCCCTTCTTATAAAAATAATAAAGTTAATCCTATAATTGCATATTATATTTAGCTCTCTACTTATCCTTCACATTTGAGATCCAATCATACTTTCTTGCGAATTCATAAATCGTGCAACGTAACCTATATTCTAGTACTGCAAACTTTATCTATTTTATATTATCATTTTTGTAATTTAATAAGGTCGTCATTGTTAGAAGAGTATAATATTTTATATTTTATTGTCAATTTAATAATAAATAAAAACTTTCTGACGATTTGAGTATCCGAACCGAAGCCTGAAGCTAATATATAATCGGTATTTCTTGTCTTTATTAATAAGTACTTCATATAATAGCTTTAAAACAGGTAATTATTAATTGTTATTGTTATTGTTAATTGTTAGAATATTAAAATAGAATAATTGAAAGTAGATGACAACATTTTTTGTATCGTACATTTATAAATATCTGTATTGCGTGGTTTTCAGTAAACAAATGAATATATAATTAAACCGAATCAACAAAATTTAAAAAATTGACGATATTTTATTCTGAGGTCGATTAGACAGTATTCTAATTTCTATCGATCTTTTGTTTGAACAGATTATTTGTTCCATATGTTATTAAAATGAATCGTTATGTTATAAGCACATTGTCTGCCTAATGTAACAGTAACTCATTTATCAATTTATTATACACGTGATAATATGTTTGTTGAATGACATGTCATCTTTAAATAATATTTCGTAATATTTTTTTTTATTTTTATAAACAATATATATATTAATATGTTAAATTAATAACTCATTTTTTTTAATTTTTTATGTGCGATGGTAACTTTAAATGATTATTTTTCAAAAATATAAGATAGATTAGATTTAAAATTATTAACTTCATTATGACAATATCAAATGTAAAAAGAAATAATTTTAATATAATAATTTTTCTATTTTAAATTAATTTTATATGTATTTTAACAGAAGTAAATGAGTAATTTTAATTTTATTTCAAAAGTTTAAAGGTCAAAATAAATTATTAATAGTATTAAATATTAGATATGCATAGATAGTATTGATTGTTATCAAACAAATAGTATTTAAACATGTCATAATAAGTGATTACGAGTGACTGTCATATTTATAAATTGCACTTTTTAAGATACAGTTATTTTCTTATAATTTAATACAACATTCTAAAACACTGACTTTGAAGTATATGCCTCATACATAAAGTTTGATCTAAATAGTCTAGATTAACAGTTAATCATGAGCAATAATTAATAAATAGGTCTATTATTAATAGTATTATCATTATGATTATTTATTTATTTTATAGGTTTATATCAAGTGTTTTAAGAAAAGATGGAACTATCAACTACTTTCTATAAATCTAAACAACGAATCAAATAATCATATCATATTTATAGAATCTGAGTTACTAAACCACTAAAACATATCTAGATTCTATCAATTTCTTTTTGAAATAACCCATAAAGTTGATTGCTATTGAAACTGAATTTTGATGTTTTATGTCTCATGGTAACATAGTTGCAAGCTGGAAGCTTCAAGGTGTGATTCATCATTATTTATAAAGTGCTTAACTAACTTATTTTTTAAGGGCCCAGGAGCAGCAATAGTAGTGATAGTAGTTTTTAGTATAGCGAGAAGAATAATGAAACTGAAAATTAAAGTAGCGGATAACACTGAATTTTCAGTCTTTTTTATTATTGATTTATTGTTTTAGCTATTGAAAAAAAAAGAGAACAAAAATTTAAACTCAGCGTCCGATTCCAAGTGTCGAGCCAGAACATCGACCGGGAATGATGAACATCGAACTCCTGACATTCTAGAGGTTGAACAGCGAAAAAAACATTCCTTGTGCTCCAAGTTAAAAGATGATTAAATGCAATCAAAATTTTCAATTAAATTAAAAATATTCATTCAACAGACTTTTTAATTTTCTTTTATAATTATGTTTTAGTTATAATTTTTAATATTTATAGGATTTTTACTTCATGTGATTTAGTTTTAAATAGCAAAATTTCCCAAATATTATACAACATCAAATATAATTTCCCTCTTTTTTAAGTCGACGATAAGTTTTTTATTTTTATAATTTATTTTTGCAAATTTTTCTACGAAAAAGAAATAATATTAGCATTTTTAATACTACTACTACTACTATTTATCGAGCATAGGTCTATCTTGTTTTTATAGTAATCTAACGGTCAAGATTTTGCCTCTGATACCTTTAAAATTGTCAACACCCTTTTTTCTCTGGTCATAGTCTTTGCTTCTTAGTTTTCTACATAAATAAATCTCTCTCTTTCGTTCCATTTCTAGGGTTTTTGCTCAGGTACATCCCTTCCTTCCTAATTTATCTATCTATACATTTAATTGTATCTATATGATATGTATATGTATAATTATATTCAACAATCACTACTGTTTTATGAAATATTCATACTTGCTCTTGGCATATGATCAACTCAGCTCTTTTATGGCTTTCTTGTTGACTTAAAATTGTTAATTTCCTTTTTATTGTTGTCAAATGTGTTCATATCTATTACATGACTGCATGTTGATTTGTATAATTACTGCTAAATCACCTAATTAGGATACGTAATTCCCTTTCAATTGTTTTCCAATCCTATTATAAATTCAGTCGGCTATTATATGAAAAATTGAAACTTATTTATATCTAGAGCACATGATTGATTGATCTAAATGTTGAGGGAATTAGGTTGCACACCTTTTATTGAATTTTTTTATTTTTGTAGATAGATGGTCATGGATGGGAGATGGAAGGTGGATTACGGCGTATTGAATATGAACGCTGTAAAAGTTAATGAATCTCCACCGCCTATATCAGATCCGAAGTTTCTTAACGCCATGAATTTAAAGGAAACGTTTTTAGAGCGAAATTCGACAACTCATACTCCAGAGTTGCATGATTCGAGCCGTACAACTGTTAGTCCATCTTCAAGCTCAAATCATGAAGATTTTGATCTTAGTGATGTAGTTTTCAAGTACATAAATCAGATGTTAATGGAAGAAGATATTGAGGAAAAGACTTGCATTTTTCACGAGTCTGCTGCTCTCCAAGCAGCAGAAAAATCATTTTATGATGCTCTTATGGTAAATAAGCCTCCTTTCTGTAGCTCACATCCATCTGTACCTTTGTATGATAATGATGAGATTACCACAGGGGACTACAATTGTTTTAACACATTTGGAAGTGGTACAAGTCTTAGTTGTGATGTTAGTGATTACGATACTTTCCTTGTTCCAAGTGTTTCCGTCAATCCTGATTCACAGTCCAGATCTCAGTCTTCTTATTACTCTTCTAGCAGTAATAGTTGTGTTATAGATTGTTTTGCTGATTCACCTGTGAGTATTCAAAGTGTATCTGCTATGCAGTTTCAAAGAGGTATAGGAGAATCAGGTCAGTTGGACCAACTTGGGGCTAAAGAGGCTAATATGGTGGTTGTTAAGGCTGAGAAGAAACATGAAAGGAATTCTATCACGGAAGAGTCAAGAGGGAAAAAGAATTCTTATTCCATAGATCCTGTTGAAGATGGGAGGATTTCTAAACAGTCTGCGATTTACACCGAGCCAACTGTGAGGTCCAAGATGTTTGATGACGTTCTGCTCTGTGGTGAAGGAAAAAACCTTCCTCAAGGTAATTTTGTTCCCAATGGGGTAAGTAGAGTACAACCAAAGGCTAACACAGGTAAAGAACGTGGTAAAAAAGGGGCAAAAAAGGATGTTGTGGATTTGAGAACAATGTTGAGCCTCTGTGCACAAGCTGTTGCAGCTAATGACCAAAGGAGTGCATTCGATCTACTGAAACAGATACGGGAACATGCTTCATCCACAGGTGATGGAATGCAAAGATTGGCCCATTACTTCTCTGCTGGTCTGGAAGCACGAATGGCCGGTTCGGGAACTGAAATATACAAAGCTCTTCTTTCCCGGCCTATTGCGGCTGCAGATGTATTGAAAGCTTACCATTTATATCTTAGTTGCTGCCCATTCATGAAAATATCCAATTTTTTCTCTAATAAGACTATTTTGCATACTGCTCAGAACAAGAAGAAGCTACATATAATAGATTTTGGTATTCTTTATGGCTTCCAATGGCCATGCTTCATACAACGTCTCTCAAAGAGGCCTGGTGGTCCACCAGAACTTCGCATCACTGGCATTGACTATCCTTGTCCTGGTTTTAAACCATCTCAAAGGGTTGAAGAGACAGGACGTCGACTAGCAAATTATGCAGAAACTTTTAATGTTCCCTTTAAGTTCAAAGCCATAGCTCAAACATGGGAAACAGTCACACTGGAGGATCTTGAGCTTGATAATGATGAAACATTAATTGTGAATTGTGCGTATAGGTTCAGATACTTGCTTGATGAGACAGTCATGGTGGATAGTCCAAGGAATAAAGTTTTGAACCTTATTAAGAAAATGAAACCCGACATGTTCATACAGGGTGTTGTTAATGGCTCCTACAATGCACCTTTCTTTATCACTAGGTTTAGGGAAGCTTTGTTTTTCTTCTCTTCTATGTTTGATATGATTGAGGCAAATGTGACCCGTGACAGTCAAGATAGGCTGTTGCTTGAGAAAAACTTATGGGGACGAGAGGCAATGAATGTCATTGCTTGTGAAGGTGGCGAGAGGATTGAGAGACCCGAAACATACAAACAGTGGCAGGTTCGTAATGTAAGGGCTGGATTTCGCCAGCTCCCACTCAATCAAGAAATCTTGAAAATGGCTAAAGAGAGAGCAAAATCATGCTACCACAGAGACTTTGGGATCGATGAAGATGGTCATTGGATGTTGCAAGGGTGGAAAGGACGCATCATATGTGCATTATCTTCTTGGAAGCCTGCTTAGTAGACATATGCTCATTTGGGCGATCATCGAATGCGTCTACATCATGCATTTGAATTTGTCAAGAAGTCATAGTTTAGAAAGTATGGTAATTTTTATCATTTGGTTATATGTTTAAGTTCACTTTTATTATTTGAACTCAATTCAGACTGTGTAAGATGTTATATAAGTAATGCCTATATGTTGTACTATGTTTGGCAAATAGGCTAAGTAGAAGGAAGTCGGCTGCTCCTGAGTGTCCTACTGGCAATACTGAAATTGTTTGAACTGCGACAAATGAAGCATCCATGTTTGTTCCTCAAGGAGAGCCATCATAGTTTCTAGGGTATGTATATTACATTTTTAGTTGTCTATTTCTCATATTAAATCGATACCTTGGTTTGTGAAATTGGGAAAAATATGTCCATGAGAATAATGGTTGTTGTTCATAGGGTCTTGTAGTTTACCTAGCTCATTAGAAATAGAGTAACATAGGCTCAGTATTGTAAATTTGCTATTTGTGTTTAATGGAATGCAATTCATTATTCATACATGTAGCTGAACTCTTTCATCTGTATCTTATTCACTGGTTTGATTTTCAAACCAGGATTATACAGTTCACGAAATTTTACTTGCTCTACATATTGATTTAGTTTCTCTTGCATATCGGCACTTTGTACAACTGTGTCTTTAGCAGCCGTAGGGGAATTAGAAATCTCTTAGAGGCGCTGCATAATTTTGAAATTGAGTATTATCTTTATATTTTTGGTGGAGAAAGTCGTGATAACTGAAAAAGTTTACATTACATCTTCTTGCCCTCAAACTTATATACATCTACATAGGTTCGTCCTTTTACTCTTGACTGCACCCATCATATGTGCTGAAGACTATTCCACCTGTGCCCCTCCAGGTTATTTTCAACTGCTTAGCAGGTAAACAGCTGAGGTATGCAATTTGAAATCTGGAACAGTGAACGGGGTGCATGGAAACTTCTTGAGTGTTTACAAATGCATATAATAAAGTTTAGTAATATCACATGGGGGTGATTCGTACAGTATGTAACGTCATTGATTACAACATATAGGTTTAAGTTGAACGTGTCTGCAAATTAAAAAGATACCAATGGGTCTTGGAAAAGAAGTTAATATTATAGTCAATCTCTAGCATATAATAATATTATGAGATACCCTTTCGAGTTTTGACAGACAATATCATATAGACAACAATATACTATTAAAATGGCTGTAAGATTTTATTGTCATCCTACTTGTCTCCAGGACTAAAAACTGCTTCCAACCTCCTTGAATCGATCATATGAGTAAATTTTGGGAGTTTAGCTTTTTTTTTTTTTTTTTGGCGGCTGCATATTTCATGTTACATTGATGATATCCTGAAACTGTTAACCACATAGACATTACTTCTTTCTTCTACCGTAGTAACAAGAAATGAGGGGGAGCGAATAAATTTTCGAAGTTATCAGCACTGCACATCAGGATAAATTTGCGTAGTTATCAACACTGCACATCAGTGTATCATATGTGCTAACAAATAAATGCTTCGAATTTAAAACAATGACAAGATAATTTCGTGTAATCAGACTCATGTTCATGTATCATATCATTTTCTTTTTCTGTGGGAAGGATATAGGATAAAGTATTAAATTGAACTATTGATAAAAGAGCAATTATTGGGTCCAAGTAATTTATGAGTTTCCTAATGTATCTATCCTATTGAGTACTTGTAGTCAATGGTTTAACATCTCATCTGTTTAGTTGGATTACTTTTGCCGTTGTTATTCGTCGAGTTTTATACAACATCTGTGTTTATGCACTTCGTCTATTAAAGCTTCTATCAACCAATATAAATGGACAAGTAAAGCATTAAACTTTGCATAAAAATTCTTGTAAATAAGTCCGTGTTACCCTAATCTAAAGGAGCTACATATATTATATATTTTTCTTTTTATCAAACAGACAATGAAGTATAGAATCGTATATCCCTCGCAACCTCAAAGCTATTGACCTATAGTCATGATTCATGGATCGAAAATGGCAGCAACAAACTGTAAATGTTTTCACTCAAATTATTGTGATTCATAAAAATACTTTGGAAAACTAGTAGAAATCTATATATTAGAGAACTCTAATTTGTAAAAAAGAAAAAAGAAAAAAAAAGAGTATAAATAACTCAAAAATTTAATCCTACTTGGTAGTTACAAATATTTCTAGAATATTCACTGTTCACAGTGATATAATAGTCTGCTCGTGTCGTATAATTTAACTTTTTAACATTTATATAAACTACTCGTATCTAATATATTAAACAAAGTACTAATACGATTTAAGCTAATTAAATGATACTCTTCATTTTAGGAACCAAAACATGCGGCCCAAAAAATATAAGATGGTCCATTAAAGGCCCAATAATGAAATCCTCCCCAGTTCTCACATTAACAAAAACAAATACAGAAAATGAGAAACAATTTTAGGGTTGAAGAAAGGGTTTATGATTTTAGCGATTTGCTGCTTGCCATCAATTAATCAATCGATGATGGATGAATGAATGACAGTTTGAAAATGAGCACAGCAGATTTCTTCTATAGAGAGGCTCAGCGCCTTGGTTACGTTGCCCGTTCTGCCTTCAAGGTCTTTATTTATTAACTACGTATATAATGCATAAATGTGTTTATAATAATTTGATTAATTAATATTGATTTGATTATGTTTGGGGAGTATGTTATGTATCAGCTTCTTCAGATTCAGAAACAACACAAATTGATAACACCTGGTTCTTCTGTTCTTGACCTTGGTTGTGCTCCTGGTGCTTGGCTTCAGGTTCCTTCTTCTTTCTTTGTTTTGCTTTTTAATTTTTAATTATTATTGTGTTTCAACTATTTACTATATGAAACATTAATTAAAATGAAATATCAACTTTACCAAAATGAGATTTCTCATTGCGTGGCATATGATTAATGATGGAGTTATTGATTAATGAATGGGAATGTACAACCCAACTCTGATGCTTTATACACAAAATAATATATATAGATATATATATTACTATAAGTTTGGTCTCATTTCTGTGGAACGATTCATTAGTAGCATCATATGGACAAGTCCCCTGACATTACTCCAATCCCAAAGTCAGTCGTGGGGATTGTAGGCTTTGAGGTAAGGCACATGAAATTAGAAATATAAGTATCTAAATTACGTTAACCAAGTCGCATTAGCTCAAATGGTCTTGTTGTCTGGGTATGTGTTGGTGCTGGCAATAACTATGGTATATTATAAGCCTGTTATAGTTTTTGACAAGTTCTTTTTAAGACCCTTGTTTACATGCTAGCTTATTTCACCTTCAGCCGACACACTATTAGGCGCATTTGGACATTAATTCATGTATTTCAACCAAGGTTTCTTTATTGTATGTATACCCTAATTTTGGAAGAAAGCAGTGTACTTTAAATAGATGCATATTCGTATGCAAAAGACTTACTGTAATTAATGGATGATTTTGTTCACGAAATATCAGGTTGCTTGTCAAAGTCTTGGTCCGTTGAAAAATGGTGGGGTGGTAGTTGGCGTTGATCTTAAGGTGATTACATTTCTTATATTTGACTCAGTAATCACTAGCACATTTGTGATGGAAGAGTAATTTGACCTCTATTTTTTGGGGCGTTATATCTAAAGAACAGAAGGTGAAAGTTCCTTCAACTCACTGCGATTCTAGGGTTTCAACTGTTTGTGCAGATGTCATGAACCTCCCTAAACATGAAGTTCTAAACCTCTCCCCTCAGGTGTTCTGCTCCTTAATGAAATCCTTAGATTAGTTTGCATAATCCCAACTTTAAATTAAATTCGTTGCACATTATCTTAGTTACATAAAACAAACTTTGCGGTTTCCTCATGTTTTGTATGCGGAACTTTGTCAGGGAAAAGGGTTTTCGGTTCTGTTATCAGATATGTGTCCACTTGTTTCCGGTATCACAACAAGAGATGCAGCTTTATCCATGGAGTTAGGAATGCGGGCACTTGATTTAGCACTTGGTAGAGCTAAATTACCCGATCACCCCTTAGAAGACGGTCAAGCAGAAAATCAACCCGGCAAAGAAGATGATGTTGGTGTACTTAAAACTGGAGGACACCTTATTGTGAAGCTTCTAGAGAGTGAGGATACCAAAGGTACCCTGAAAAGAAAATGTTATGGAGTTATAGTGTTATATATATATGTAAAATTTGTATAAAGTTTGGATGTTTGTTAATGTTGAATGTATGGTGGTTGTAGATTTGATCAAGATCTGCAAGCCTTTGTTTAGGAAGTCATCCTGGTTGAGGCCTAAAGCTACAAGATCGAACTCCAGGGAGATTTATTTGATTTGCCAGGATTTGCATTAACTACACTCTGTAGTCAGGTTATTTTTAAATACTTCACATAAATTAAATTGTTTATTGTAGTATAATGATGATAACATGTAACAGTTGTAAGCGATATTTCTCCTAAATCTTACCTCAATTTGTTGTCTAATCCATAAGAGAAAATGATTACATAAGCGTTGTTACCAGTTACACTAGTCTGCATGAGTTTTTGGTATGTAACCAAGTTATGCTTGGTATTTTATTTCACTTATCTGACCCGTTAACTTGTGAAATAGGTGGATTTGGTACCTCCACTTATTTGATAGGAAAGTATTCCTATAGAATGAATAGGGCTTGTCTAATTCTACCGGATTATGTCTCACAAAAGATAAATGTCACCCTTTTTATACTTTTTGTTGCCCATGTTTGTAATAAACAGGTCTGTCAATAATTCAACAGATTTTATTATGATTTGAATTCACAAGGTCACCTTAATATCAATAGGGTAAATACCCTCTGACTAGGGGGTTTTCCCGCCCTTCGCAGCGAGATTTCAAAACATATACCTTAAATAAAATTAAAATTTCTAATCGATCTTAATCTAGCTAAACGAAAAACCTTATCACATAAGTGAAATTGATATCATTCTTTAATACTTATTGGTTATCTTGCTCTATAATTAATAATTAATCTAATAAGAGAATACACAAACATAAAATTGATTTCGTTCAATAATATTTTTAAGTTATATTGATAATTAATGTAATTATTGAATACAAAAAATTAACAACGAATATAAAAGGAGAAAAGAAAATAATAATGATAATAGGTATGAACCCAAACATTGTTTCAAAAATAATTAAAGAGAAAAAAACTTACTACATGAACAAAGTTGCTACTATTCAAACTATCAAGATTGTAATATGTATAAATACACTTTAAACTCTATAAATTAATACACATGGGACCATTTAGATTTATTAATTAAAAGAATTATCAAATAATTGAGTATTAATTTAGCACCCTATTCTTAATATTATTTTAGAGAGTTTATTAATTAATTGAGTATCAATTTATTGAGTTTTAATGTAATAGGTAAATTATAAGAATAGTAGTATTAATAAAGGAATACAAATAAAATTAATTATCTATATATTTATTTATTTTCGATGTACGTATATGTGAGACACTGATATAAGTTATAAAGTTGCAAAATAAAAATATGATATATTTACTTTCGAATTGTATATGTTATTTAATTTATTTAAGATAATTAGCAGTTACTACGTATTATTTTATATTGTGTACTATAAGATAGAAACACTTGAGCAGCCTTCTAAGCCACTCACTAATTCACCTACTAGACCATTATTGTATCTCTTTATTAATATTTAAATACCTACTAATTAATATTTATATTTTTAATCATTACAATACAACTTTATAATAATTATTCTTATATATAAATCAAAAAGAATATAATAGAGTAATTTGAACCGTATATTATTTTTGTTCCTTACGATTTAACGATCTTAATTTCTTTCGTATAATTACACTTTTATCCCCTTAAATATTTGATATATTTATTTAAATTAAAATAAAAAACTAAATATTTTATTTATTTATAAAAATTTAAAAAAAAACTTAATATTTTATTCATTTATAAAAATTAAAGAGTTTATAAACTATACAAAAAAATCGACTAAATATTCTATTCATTTTATTAAAATTAAATTCGTTGCTCCTTATCGCTAGTCTATAAACTATATAAAAAAATCAACCAAAACAAAATTACAATATTTTATTTATTTATAAAAATTAGATTCGTCAATTACACTTTCGGCGCTTGAATATTTGATGTATTTGTTTAAATTAAAAAAGTCGGTTACAATATAATAAAACGATTAAATATTTTATTTATTTATAAAAGTTAAATTCGTCGCGTCTTACCGCGAGTCTATAAACTATATGGAAAAGTCGATTACAAATCAACCGTAATATTTTATTTATTTATAAAAATTAAATTCATCTTGCTTTATTGTGAGTTTATAGCCTAATTTCTTTAATACTTCGATATTCTGATGTGTATTTTCAAAAAATTTTAATATTTACAAAATAAAAGTATTTTCTGTAATACTTGCAATGTGTAATCATTCCTCCTTTTTTAAGTATAATATATGAGAATACTCATTTTAAAAATCTTAAATGTAAATTATAAAGAATAGTGGATTCACCTCCCAAATCTAGATGATATCTCCTTAATTTGTCCTCGTTGAATATTAAAATACTAGCAGTACCGAATTTTTAAACATCAGAAGACAACGATTCATGATTTAAATAATTTACTCCATTATATTAACTCGTACTAACTGAATTTTTTAAATCCTTCATATATATGTATATTACTTTCTAAACCCGTATACACACGTTAATATAAAAAAATATGTATTTTTTCATTTTAAAATAAATATATAAATCTCTATTTTTACACATCGAGTCATGTATATTTTAAATCACAATAATTATATTTATTTAATTATATCATATTTGGTTAATTAACTCTAAAAAGTACAAAAAGATAAACTCTTTGAAAAAATCAGTTATATATATTATGTTTACAAAACGTATATATAGATAATAGATAAATGGTCAGGAGACAATATAATAATTAAAATAAATATTAAATATAAATATATAATATAATTCATTAAGTATATAGGAATTAAAACATATATTAAATTTGAATTATAATAAAAATTGAAGATTTTGATTGTTAGATTTTGTATATTATAGCTAATCATCTATTATTTAATTATCAATTATCTTTTAATAATTTAAAATATGAGGTTTTATTTTTGAAATGAAATGAAATAAATAGACTTAATTGATCAATTAAACTTTCATTTTAAAAGATGATGTCATTGTGTGCTAAATTCTATCCAATTAGATAAAAATGAAGAATTTTATTGGATAATTAAATATTTGACGATATCATCAGTCGATTCTTATATCATATTTAAGATTGTATGTCTTTGTCCATAAATTATATATGATAACAATTACAAACTATCATAAACAACAACCAGTTCATCTATTTCTCTATTTTGTCTTTTAGTTTAAAAAAAATCTCAATTGTACGAGCTAACAATTACGAACTATCATAAACATTAACTACTTCATCTATTTCCTATTTTATCTTTTAGCGAAACTTTTTTTTCTTTCTCAATTGTGTGAACTATTCTGCTGCATATATGTACAATAAAAAATAATAAATGATAACAATTACAAACTATCATACAATTAGATAAAAATGAAGAATTTTATTGGATAATTAAATATTTGATGATGTCATCAGTCGATTCTTATATCATATTTAAGATTGTATGTCTTTTTCCATAAATTATATATGCTAACAATTACAAACTATCATCAACAACAATCAGTTCATATGTTTTTCTATTTTGTCTTTTGGTTAAATCTTATTTTTCTCTCAATTATACGAGCTAACAATTACGAACTATCATAAACAGTAACTACTTCATCCATTTCCTATTCTATCTTTTAGCGAAACTTTTTTTTAGCGAAATATTAAGTGATTTTTATTAATATTTCTTGATTGTTTTGTCTATTTAGGCTATTCTACAACATACTTCATATATACATATGATTCAAAGTGAATAAATGATATATTCATGATATATTATTAGTTTTATTTATATTTCTTGATTTTTTCTTTTAGCCAGTTATGCGACATATATTACACATATGGACAATCTAAAATAGATAAGTTATATGAATGACAGGTGATTGGTTTTATTTATATTTTTTAAGATTGTTATCATTATAGTTTGCCTATTTTTATCATTTAGATGTATTTGCATTGAGGCTTTTGATATGGGAAAGTGGCAGTGTGAATGAGGGGAAATGATTTAAGATGTTTGTTTTTTCAACTATGTCAACACAATTGTGTAGATATTTAATGTAACGTTATTTATTATTTAATTTTGTGTCTAATTTGATGTAAAAATATTCAAATAGAAGTTAACTCGAAAATTATATTATCTAGTATTACTATCGTTATAGTTTGCTTATTATTAATATCGTTTATAGTGTATTTGGATTAAGGATTTTGGTATGTGGGAATAGCAATAGGAAGTGATTAACTTTATTTATATTATTTAGTATTGCTATTTTCATAGTTTGCTTATTATTTATATCGTTTATGGTGTATTAGAATTAAGGATTTTGATACGTGGAAATGACAATGGGAACGAAGAGAAATAATAGAATGTGTTTGTTTAAGGGATGTGAATTTTGAAAACCCTCAAAATTAGAGTTTTTCAAACCAGATAAAGATATGGATTTCAAAATGATTCTGATTCTCATTCCACTTCACTATTGTGTTTGAATTAACGATTTTTCAGGCAGTTCCACAATGTATCGCACATACATGTACAATCTAAACTAGGTAAATGATATATAACTGAAAAGTAATAATTTTATTTATATTTTTTTGATATTATTACCATTATAGTTAACTTATTACTCTTTCTTGCTAATGAATTACTATACAAATAGATAAATGACAATTATTGAAATGTTTGAGTTGATTAAAAAAATTATTCAATTAATAATAATTATAATATTCAACTCAAATAAAAAAAAAAATTATTATTTTAAATAAATTAATAAATAAAAGAGTAGCACGAGTTAAATATCATCCAACTATATGAATCAAAGATCGAAGCCGCAGCCAGCCTCGAATTTTCCCCCTCGTGGAAACCCGGAGAAATAAAAAATGCACCAACTAAATCTATTTAGGGAGTATTTATTAGTACAAATTATAAAGGTGGATAAATAAATGTCATAATTCCCAGCATTATCTGAACCGACGGGCACAAAAAGATAAGCTAAACAAGGCTACAGTAACCATCCAGGGACGCAAACCATACAATATAATGGGCCACACACGAATAGGCATCAAATTATCGAATAAATAAAAGCAACTTTCTTTTTTCCTTAACAAAAAGTCTGAGGTCTCAAATGTTATTTATTACGGTAGTTACTCGTTAAAATGAAGTACTTTTAAAACGGGATTTCAATTCGCAAATTATAATAGTAGTTGTAATTTTAGAGGGAAATCCATATAAGTGAACCGTGTAATTATTAGACTATATTATAAAAGACAGTTTAAAAATGTCATCGAAGATAACACACAATCAGAACGATCACCATAGTCACTTTTATAAATTCATGCTCGCCTCACTTTTTAAATAAATAATTGATTATTGCCCTTCAAGTTAATTCATAATCGCCCTTCCAATTAATTTATGATCGCACTTGGCGATTACTTATTTCCTTTTGCAATTGCAATCATTATTAAAAAGGGAATTTGATTTTAGTGGAAATAAGTGTGAGGCGAGCATGAGGAGTAAGTGATCACCATTTATTTTATAATTTAATAATGGTTGCAAAGGAAAATTAGTGATCGTCAAGTGTGATTATGAACTTTTTATAAAAAAGGAAAATAGAAGATAAGTGATCGCCTCTAAAAGATTCTTGATCACTTTTAACATTTTTTTTAATAGTATATAATAATAATATAATATTTAAAGAACAATTATTATTTAATTTAAAAGACGATCATAAATTATTTATTTTAAAAATGAGGTGAGTATGAATTTATAAAAGGTATTAAGGGTGATCGCTCACGGTTACTGCACGTTTCATATGTTATTCATTTATTTGAACGGTGATCGTTTGGACCTCACGTTTGATCTTCATCTTTTTTAATAACGATACTAATTTACTTTGTATTTAATGCTAGTAACAATCATATTTAATTGGTCATCGTTCAACTCGATTATATAGGTGCAAAAACATAGATTATTTTGTTAAAACTTCAAGTGAAAAGATTAGCTTGTTAAATACACTTGTTCAATGGAAGCGATTAATAGTTTTTTATTTTTTATTTTATGTAAAGTAAATATGGAATTATAACTTAGGGTATGGTATTGGAGGGATTTGAAAGATTGAGTGGGAGAATGATGTGACAATCGATAACTTAAGAAATGGAGATCTTACTGCTGATGCTTTTAGTGAATATCGTTCAAAACACAATTATTGACATCTTCATATTTTATAAACGAGAAGGGATAACATTCGGAAAGTTACTATAAGCTGTGGGTGGATGTAAAAGCGGGCAAGAGCAGCAGTAGTTGTTCTCTAAAAGAAAATTAAATTATATAATTTTTCAATTAAATTTATTAATAAATAATATTTTATAAATTTTGTTCATTTAAAAAATGAAAAAATAATAATTTCTAGCTCCTTAATAAATATATCCTAACACTGCCTATACTATTAAGCACGGTTAAAAATAAGCACAGTTTATTAATTTTTAATGTTTAAAATTCACTATTCGTTTTGCATTTACTGTGTGTAACTATCACTTGGTAAAAGAACTCGAGTGAAAAGGTCGTTCAATATCGCTTATAAATCGCTTGTGTAATTAAAAATAGGAAGGATAGGTATGCATCAACTTATCTTTCTTTAAGTATCTTTTTCTCTAGATTAAATAAAGAGACAGCTGTGAAAAAATAATCAAATACACTGTAATTCATATGCTGTAAAGATAAATACGGACTACTAACAAACTTTTAAATAAGTGATTAAGTTCCCAAATTACACCGTAAAACTTGTTTAACAAGGTACGCGGGTTTAATCCAAAAAGGGATGAATCGTTTTATTTCTATAAAAAGGAAAAAGAAGCGGGAAAAGAAACGTGTGGCCCAGATTCGAATAAATTCGCTCATCATCCCAGAACCTACCCTTTTTTAAATAACACGACACATGTCCAAATTCTTACCTTTTTTAATTGTCAGCTAGGATCCACGTAGGATCATATAACCCAAAATCATCCCATTCTTTCACTTCATTCAAATAATAAGAGCTTCCGGAACAAGCCTTAAAATCGCCCATAAAAACCCACCATATCCCCTTTCTTTGCTTCTACTCCCAATATTCATAAATAATTAATCTCTCCCGTTATTAAATAAACTTATTATTGAATTTTTTGAATAAGAATGGAGGTTGATGGTGGTTATTTGTCGACGGAAGATGGTTGTCGGACACCGAAACGAAGTGAGTATCGGGGCCCGATGAAATGTCCGGCAGCGCCGAAGAAAAAAAAGGCGGCTCATTTGAAGCAAAATAAACCGCCGGCGAATGGGTATTTTCAGTCGCCGGATATTGAGATATTTTTTGCAATGGCACGTAGAAGAGAAGCTTATGTATAATAACTCTGTTTGTTTATTTGTTACAAATAGAGGTATTGTTATGTAATAATGATGAATGATTTCTACCATATTATTTTGTGATTTGTATAGATTTTTCAGTTACTGTTTTCTTCATAAATTCCTTGTATCTTTGTTTTATTTTGTTATTCTCGGACATGTTCTGTTCCATTGTGTTTCACTCTGGACTTCAAATATATATTTTAGGTGAAATAAATGAATTTGTTTTTAATCTAAAGTTTCTTTTTTTTTTTTAGAACAGCAAATTTTATAAGGCCACCAGGTGCAAACCGAAACAAAAATGAAGACAACAAGCTCTCAGGAAGAGAGGCAAAAAAGTACAAACAGAACCTGGAAGCACTAAACAATAGCCAAGACAAGCATTAACCAACCCCACACGAGTTCAACAAAGAAAGACCTAACGGATTTATAATCCACATCTCTCAATTAAACGACAATTTCCTGCATCTGTTGGAGATCCATAAAGATTGAATTTTGCAAAAAATATCTTGATTTGCAATCTCTTGTTTTATCTTCAAATTTAGCACGCACAATAGGTTCCTCCAATTCGAAAGGCTCCACAAAGCAATATAAACCACACTTTAGAAAATCTTCTTATATTGACAGAAGAAAGATTCAAATTTGAGCTGTTAATTAGATCACACCAGCTCAAAACAGGAGAATCAACTAAAAATCTTACGCCGAATACCTGTAAACCTTTGAGCACTCAAGAGGCACAAGATCTCGGGTGTCGATAGAAGAGCAACAAAAGCGGACAGATAGTAGAATCAACAGCATTTTTTACATTATACGTATTGATGATCATTAAATCATTTGTTTTAGTATTGTCTAGTGTTTGATATGTATTTATAAATTCACAATTATGTTTCTAACAATTAGAACTACTCCGTATATCACTAAATGTTGCTGTTTTTTTTATGTAGTTGAAAGTTTTGAGGTTGGTTAATGTCATCGAATAGAATTAACTTGAACACTTTGGTAGCGAAATTTGGTAATAGTGAATGTGTAAACAATAACCTACCAATCAGATTTCTTTTTTTCTTTTTTTAAATGTATATTATTATTATTATTTTAGTAGAACCCACAAGTGTTAATAATTATTTTTACCCGAAACCTCTTAAAGTTATTTGCAAAATAGCTTTTTTTAATGTAGTCCATTTATCTTTTATTTTAAAACCGAACTACTTTTCATATAATGTTTTTATTTATTTTTATTTTTATGTTTTTGAAATGAACAAAGTAAGAAAGATTCATAAAATTTTACTTTTTTCCTTTTTTATAAAACAAACTATAAAAAGTCAATTACATTTGAAAATCAAAACCCATTAAATAGAAAAAAGTAAATTAAATCATATCAATTACAATCAGAGCATCTTCAATGATAAATTCTTTTATTTTTTATGTCAAAAATAGTATTCGAAAGGTTTTTACGAATACATTAGAGGTTCGAGTTATTGTTGAAATTTTTTTTAATAAGTTTGAGAATTTGTAAATATAGTTGAAGAATACGTTGAAAGACTAGGCTTTCTTTTAATGATTAATTTAGGTTTTGAAGGTATATGTAATGTTAAAAATGTGGACTTGTTAAAGGAAAAGGAAAAACAATTTCGTAGAAGGTCTTTCTATAAGTATAGATGCTTTTTTCCCTTTAATTTTCCTTTTGAAATCCAGAAAAAATAAAGTAAACGAGAGTAACCTGTAAAGGATGGTTTTGAGGAAAGCTCTTTCATTAATCACATTATTCTTTCTATGAGGAAAAAAAAAGGAAAGGGGGAAAATAGTTTTTATTCTAAAACCAACACTTTATTAAAAAGGGATGACAACTCCCACCTCTTTAGTTACATTTTCTTACTATTTTTTAACAATATAGTAAAGTAATAGTAATAGTATGATTTATATAGTCATGATATCTAGTACGGAGTAGTTCTTATAATCTTGTAACTTTTTATGATATTGAAAAAATATGATACGTTGCTAAATAAGTATTAAAATGAAACCCTATGATTAAAGACTTTTATGGTAGACATGGCGGGATATATACTCTTTTTAACCTTTAAGAAATGAATAAAAATATTAAAAGAAACATACGCTTTTCGAAGGTGTCTAATTGAAGTCCTGTACAATAAGCAGAGTTTGAAGTTTTGAACCATATAGATTACAGACTTCGTATAAGGCCAGAGATTATTTGGTTTAACTATCATTATCCTTGTTTGTTATGCAAAGTCTAACTAATATTTCATATATGGCCGTAGCGGCGTAGCCTATTAGCGTAGCTATGCATCAAGTATTCAAGTTTATAATTTGTTCATGGCCCATTGTAAACTTAGAAGCCCATTCGATTACCATGACAATGTAGCTCACTAGCATTAACTAAACATCAAGTTTTAATTTCAACATAATGTACTGCCTAGGCCTAGGCCCGTAAAGGAATCAAATATCTAGCGAACAATTGACGAACTGTTTGATTAGAAGTTCGTTTATTTTCGTTCATTTATTATATGAATGAATATTAATAAAAACTTTTGTTAGTTTAATTATACGAAAATAGATGAACATAGTCTCGTTTATTCATTTACGTTCGTGAACGCTTGATGACATATTCATTAACGTTCGTTTATGTTCATTTACCCTTGTTTGGTAAAAATTAATTAAATTTATACATATTTTCATGTCTCATTTTTACCTAATTTAAATCTAAATCTCTTAAATATAAAAGCTAATTATAGTAGTTTAATTTTCAAAAGTTTATCTTTTCAGTAAACTTCTTTATTTTTATTAAATAAACAAAACTCATAATTTAAACTTGTGAAAAAATAAATTTAAACTCTAATAAACTCCGACAAGCTAAATTGACAAACACACTGTATGTATACCTGTACCCCTTTCTCATAGTTTTTCAACAGAACCCTTACAAAATATCTTCCTAAAATACTATCCTATATTAGTATTAGTAATTTAGTATTTAATTTAAATCCCCATATATACTTTAATCAACATGCATTAATAGTTATCTTTATCCTGTATCTCAATTTCTTTTTTCGAATTTATTTTTTTCCATAATCTTATTGTTGATCAAAAGTTATTCCTTTTTGTCCTTTCTCCTCACTTGTTTTCCTATAACTATATATATATTAGGGTTCCCTTTCTTCTGATTTTTTTCATCAAGGAATGAATTAAAAGATCTCAAGAAAAAGTCTTACAGTCACTTGTTGCTGTTGGAGCATCTTCAAGATCCACGAAAGCTTCATCGTTGGGTGATCTACCGATATCTCTTTACACTAAATCTTTAATGTTGAATCAATTCACCTAATTGTTTCTACCGATATAAAGACTCCATCAATTTGTTGATCTTTTGAGAATCTTGATGATGCTGCAGGGGCAATTAGTGGGTAATCATCCATATTAATATTGTTGGTTGGATTGTTTATCGTCCAACTTGATGATGGTAAGTAAAGCTATTACTTTGATAATTATTTTACAAAAAAATAAATCTTTAGGCCATATATTATATATTTGTTGATCACTTGTTTAATGGTATCTTTATTAGTTTTGTTGCTTTAATTTAGTGTAAACTTGGTTTATTCTAATTATTAGTAGTCTTTATATATATAATTAAATTAAATTAATGTTGATTAATATAATTAATATTGTTATGAAGATAAGTGCGCCCAGATATGTTTAGGGTTTTCCTCACAAAACAATAACTAATGTTGTTAAAATCATTGTTTATTAACATCAACTTTCTTTTAAATCTGTTGCTTAATTGTTTTGTTTTTCAGGTTTGACTCTCTTTCTCTCTCTCTTACAAAGACAAACACATACACAAAATCTTTAGGTGTTTAGATCCGTACTACAGATGTACACGATGATGATATATATACATATGATGTAATGAAGTGGATGGATGAACAAGCTGTATATATTGTACAACTTAATTAATTCATCATATTGATGTATCTAGCTAGAATTGAAGTTCCTGGTCACTTTGTACTGTGATCCAATATTCAGAACCAGGTCATATATGTACTTTTTGATTAATAAGTTGACTTCAATTTAGTCTAGGTGGTACAACTAGCTAGATATGTTAATGTTTCTGTAGTTACAAAGCAACACACATAGGTCATAGGTGCTAGAATTTTATTTTTCAGTTCCTTCTCTGATTTATATTTACGTTTACTATAGGATATACATATACTACATAAAGGCTCGTAGCCCCGAAAAAGGTTTATAAATGTACAGATGATGCCCAATAGACGTTAGTTAAAAACTTTGTAGAGCTAGGTGAGTTTGAGGAAAACTAGAAAAGACAACATCGATCGATTTTATCCCAAGTTCTTCTAGAGTTTCCGCGATATAACTCCACGAAATAATGGAGTTCAAGTCAATATGCATCAAACTATTCGTTAACTATAAATAATGTATCATATGTACGCCATTCCACCATAATCATACTAAGGAAGTCAAAATTATATATATTCTCTGGTACGAACGGACGAAAAAAATTATCATTTATAATTTTAACAAAGTTGAATGATAAGTTACATATTCCGCACAACCATGATATCAAATTATAAGTATTTCTCTTTCATAAAACGATTGTATTTGAAGATCATTATGTTCGATCTACTTAATTTTTGTTGCTTAAAAGAGTTTCTTTATTTTCTGATAGCACTTAATATATTCATTTGTTTAAAAATAATAAATTTTGGGATGTGGGGAGTAAGATTTAAGAATGTGAGAGTAAAATGGACCGGGCTGCCAATAATGGCTTCATACATATAATGGGTCTTTAAATGGGTGCTAACCGGACTTTAAAATTCATCTAATATCAGCTGAGGTTTAATTTTGGACCCAACTTCAGTCCTCTAAATAAGAATGTAATATGACCCATTAATTCGTAGAAGGCACCTATCACTGGCCACTAGGTACGCAGACAAAAATATTTGATCAAGGTTTTATCAGATTAAAATTTGAACCATATATATAGCATAACTAAAACGTTGATATATAGACTAGTAAAAGGTGTACACCTTATTACATTATGATAATCATTAACCCATAAGATAAAACAAATGATGAAAGGAAATTTAATACACTATGTACTCTCTAAAAGGGTGAAATACCGGAAATCTCAATTTGTACATCGCAGATAGTCTTAGACTCTCGGATACTGTTGGGTACAAACCCGTATCTCCCTCTTGGCTTATATACTGGATTTTGAACTAGTTGGGCCAAAAAAATCGTGACAAGACAAGTGCAAAGATAAGTGAAGCTCGCCTATATCAGATGATGATACAACCAACTGATGAACATTCACCGGTTAATTTTTTTCAATAAACATATACTTATTCAAACTGTACGTTGGAGAATGAAGGAATTTAATTTTCTCTAATTCCCCATTTCACTTGTTAACATACATGAGGATGAATTAAAGAATTTTAATAACTAAAATAAACAGAATCAGAAGTGTTTTTAGAGGGATAGCATTGGCATGCATGATCCCATTTGCAAATTGCATGTTATGGTTCTACACCATCAATCTGGGTCAAACATCTAGCAATAAAACTAAAAAACAACTTGAAAAGTAGAGATTTTTCTGTTTATGTGTTTATATAAACTCATAGTTAATTCTTTCATTATGTACTAGTCAAATTAACTGTATTGATAAACTAATCAATCATGTTAACCGTGGCACATGGCTTTCTCTCACGTACATAAAATCAAAACTTGGGAGAAAAGGTTGTGTTGATACTTTAAACAAGTTTGGAATAATTACTTGTATAGAAAATTACAAGGAATCCAATCCTACGATAAAGGTTGGTTCGATGATTAGTTTTGCGTGCATGTGCAATATTTCACATTGTTATATTGTGCGTGTGGGTATCGATTTATTGACCAGTCAAACACGATGGGCAGATTTCACACACAAATCACAAATGCATGTTTCATGGGACATGTTTTCAAAGGAATCGAGTAACCAACAACGGTTGGTGTGTATGAGCCATTTAATGTGTTTTGTTATATTAAAAAATTACCAAATGGCGACAATATTGAAAACCACCAAGTTTATTTCTTTCGGCAAAGTTAGTTGGGGGACACAAAAAATTTCAGTTGATTAAACATGGGTTGGTTATGGATTCATTCATATTGTAATGCAAATTATGAGGGAAAATAAAAATGCTAAGTGTATAATCTATAGTTATATTCATTTATATTTGAGAACATGTCAACCTTATTTGTAGACAGAAGTCTGAACACCTATAAAATAGTTGCAAATCTCTTGTTAGGGTTTGGATGTTTCAGTTGATGAGACAATTTGAACATGGGAACTTGTATATATAAGGATGGATTTCAATTTAGTAAAAAAACATATTATTAAATTAAAAAGGTTGGTTGATTGAAATTGAAATAAACTATAAATAAATATGGCAAAGAAAGTCAAATTGTTAGATAGGTGGCCGACTTATACTCTTAAAAGGGTTGCTACAACTATATTCCAAAATCTTTAGATAGAAACAAAACGCACTATCACGTATATGACAAGATTTACGGAAGTGGTTTGTAAATTCACTGATTAGTGATTTCGTTAACCGTTCTGTCTATCAAATATGGAGAGAAATGTTACGCTTATGAGAAGAATTATATTAAATCTTTACGTGCCACAATATTAATATGGACTGATCAATAAGCTATTCTTTTTTTACATTGAAGAGATAGCTTTTCCAATTGAAAATGAGATGGAATGCATAAGAATCATTAAAAGTTTTTCCTCATTGATGATTATTTAAGAAGTTAATGGTCAGTATTTAAATTTGATTAGTTAACACTTTAATGACGATTAACACTGTTATCATGTAATTTGACAGATTATTTAACAAAATTGGTTTTTTAGTAATAACTTTTTGAACTACATTTAACAAACCTCTATTATGTAACATTTCTCAAACAAAATGTAGGTTTAAGTATTCTATCTTGAAAAAGCTAGAAAAGTGCTCAAGTTATACTCGAATTTTAGCATTTAATTATCACAAAGCCACTGAAACATCGTTGGTTTTCAACGGTTTTTGATATTAAAGTGTTTTCATATAATGAATAAATACTAGTATTGTCATGGTTACTCATTTATTTGGGTCAATGTTAATGGTCGTCTTTTTCAGATATTTTTGATGCGTCTTTAAAAGATATCGTTGGCACGACTGCGTCGTCTTTCACCCTCCATCTTTCCTTTTCGTTCTATCCAAGAAGCTCAAAGACACTTCAATGCACGGCCACATGTAGAATTATTTTTTTCAAACAACAATCAAAGAAAAAGATTAAAACGGTCAAATATTAATAACCTTTTTTTCTTTTTACATATATAAATACAACTTAAGTGTCTTATTATACAAATACAACTACAAATCTTATAACCTCTATACAACTACAACTACAATTATCTCTAACTCCAATTACAACTACAATTATCTATAACCTCTATTGCAACAAATGGAGATTAATACACCACGTGAAAAGGATTAGATATTCCCCATCAGAAAGGAGTAGACTAGCTTCTTGTTTATTACTCCTATTTTTGTCATTTTGTGTTAATTTGTATAATTTATATTTTAATAACCTTTTTTAGTTTTTTATTACGTGATTACTTGGATAGTATTGCTATCACGATATTGTTTAACTTCGGGACCATAGCATATTACGCTAGAATCCATCAGGTTTTAAATCTGAGCTAAGCATCATTTCACTGTATAGATATAAAATATGATATGATTTATGGACATAAATGTGTAATTTATTTGATAATTTATACAAATTTTGAATAATCTGAATTTATTCTAATCTTTATATATCGAATTTGTTATATGTCTTGTACAAAAGAAATCAATTTTATTGTGTCATAGTAATAATAACAATAATAATAATATAGTTTTTATAGTTCAAAGTTTAGCCGTATTGAATTAATATATTGACGTTTGATTTATGATTTTCCATAAAACAATAAGTAGCATCAAATAACATGGGTTGATTCTAAAGGATGGAACAAATAATTGTAAAATCAATATTGGAATTTGTTATGTAGATCGAATCGGGTAAAGAATTTTTAGGATAGTGGTGGACGTCATTCATGTATGCCAAATCCGTTGATGTTAAGAAGTAGGATCCAAAATCTTTAAATGATGGATGGATCAACTGTTTTAGCAACATGTACAAGTAACCACTGCACCATCCACAGACTTTATCATCGCCATCGCCCACAACAGGCCTACGCCCCTATGCTCATGCTGCCACTCCCCTTCATTAATACTAAATTTAATTATACAATTATTGAATTTATTATCCGAAGTGTGTAGCATTTTATATATTTTTAACTAATGTATCGAGTTTATTTTCAAAGGTTTTTTTTGTCTTTTAATGTTAATTATGTAATTATGTAAATTGTATTTACAGTTTTTTTTTTTCTTTCTATTGTATGTTTTCTCAAACATACAATAGATTTTATCAAACATACAATAGACCGTTAAAAAATGATAGTATACATACAATATACAGAGTTGACAGGCTGAATACATACAATAAATTAAAATTTTGTATATGGAGTGCTTCATTGAACAATGTCTCAATTTCATATTTTTTATGCTCGATGTGTAAGTGTGAAAAACAAAGCTTATCACATTGCATTTTCAAATGTTCATTCTCCTTTTCAATTTGGAGTTGGTGGAGATGCATTTCTCCTACCGATCTTGAGATAAGCTTGGAGCTAGATAAGCTTGATTGCTTCTTGCTCGTTATCCTTAAGCAGTAATAAATGGTTTTAAAAGTCATTCATGGTGTTTTTTACATTCTTCTTTGGCTTATCGGGAAGAGGAGAAATCGGTTGGTTGTACTCCTAATGAGCTCAAGTTGAAAGTGTTAGTGGTAGATGTCTTCTCTCAGTTGCAACGTATATCTCTTCTTTGGATTTCTAATCGATCTCATCTTGTCTTGCGCGACTGGTGATCCTGGATATCCAATCTTGGGGGATGTAGAGCTCCAACGGACCCATCGTAATTAAGGTTTTTTAGTTGAGATTTTTGGGCATTACTTTATTAGTTCTAGTTTGTTTTGTATATGTTAGGAATTGAGGATCCAAACAAGGCTTACAATTGAACACAACTGCACACACTAATCAATAAACGAATAAAGTAACTTCATAAATGTAAATCGACACCATGAAATTAAGTGGTTATATCCAATCAGGATAATTGATTTAGTCCAAGGCCAATTGAATGGTATTTTGTATTAATTTCATAGCTATTAGGGTTTATACAATGATAGTTACATTATATAGAATAAACAAATAGAAGAAATAGGTCACGCATGAATTATTGCTTACCTAAACTTCCCGTCGGGTACACATGAATATCCTCCGGGAACCTTGTGTTCCACCCGGGTAAACCATGCATCAGCCCAGTACTTCGTCACATAGATTTTCCAAATCATTTATACCTGATGGGTAAGGTTACTACTAGCTGAGTACTTCACCAGACTCCAGAAGAACTTCAAATTGAGACCTTTTTCGTTTTTCACGTATATTCAACGCTTACATCTTTTTTCTTATGTTTATTCGGTTATTGTTAGACTCTTTCTTAGAGGCATGTAGATTCTCTGTTGTTCTTGCTAATCGTTTCCCGTTTTCCAATAGAAAACATCCAACTATCAATGTTATTTGTAAAATAACAACCAATACCACATTTGACTAATTGACCAAAGCTTAAATGAACTCAATTGATAACTTTCGTCTTTTGACAATTAAAGAAAAACAAGTAAAGTAAATCGAGCACATCAATCTCTAACATTATAGGAATCAACAACTTTCTTTATATTATTAAAAAAGTTGCATTTGATGAGATAAATGATGGGCATAAAATTGAGATCGAAAAGATGGAAAGGTAAACCGTAAAAGTTAGTTTTGAAAGAAAGGTAGGAAGAGAAGAGTAATTAGCATCCGTCAGATTGGACACAAAGGTGGGGCCCGAGTTTGATATTGTCCGACGCATCGCCGTGTCATCGGGCTCTTTCATCGCGTTGTCACCATATAACTTCACTCCACTTCACTGCCCCCCCACTCCCCACCTTATAATCGCGATTCCCACTTCCTTTTGTTTTTCTTTTTACTGATCCCTCATTATTTTCATTATAATTATTTGTTTATGGAATATTTGTATTATTAGTCGTAAATCGCGTATATTAATATGACAATATTAATGGGTATATATTGGTCAAGTGGTTTACGTAATAACAAGGTGCATTGATAGTAACTAAGCTTTGAAATTTATTATATTATTACTAATAAAATTTACATTTTAATTGAAATTACTAACGGAAAGTAAAGAATTTTTAACATGTTGATAATCAATAACAAAAAACAAAATACCTACACAATGCATCCCGACCTATGATGAAACAAAAGAAAATAATAAATAAATATATAATGCCAAAGACGTTATTGCCAATGTTTGTTTTTGTTTCTATATGATCCCAAAAGAAAATATAAAAAACGGGTAAGAAGGCGACAGTGGGTAACGTAAGAGTGGGAATTTGGTAACGTTAAATACTTCTCGTAAACCACATAGAAAAGCTTCACCGTGACGTTTGCATCGGGAACCAACTATTTCATCGTATTATATGTTTTTGTTTTTTTCTGCTGCAGCTGCAATAAACCATATAGTATTCGCGTTTTATATTTAATATTTAATAATTATTAATTATAAACCTCCAAAAATAATCTCTAATTTATTGGTACAATTTGTTCTTCTTTTCTAAATTGTAAGTTGATTGATTGATAAGAGGATAATATAAACGTATTAAGTTGACTATTATGTAGTTGTCAAAATGTATAGTAGTTGGAGTTGGATTAAAACAAATTTATTCTAATTTGCGTCAAGAACGCTGATCACTAGCTATCCAAAGCCTTGTGCACAAGAAATAATATTTAAATAAAGTATGAAGTTGTTCAAATAGATGCATCATAACTAACATCACTATTAAACTTTACTATGCATTTGTTTAATCACGTTCGAAATGATTAGATTCATTGAAGATACTAGTACCAAACATTAAGTATGTGTAAAACAAGTATTTAGATGTACCACATAACCTGAAGTTTAAGTTCATACGATAAATGGGACACATTTACTTTATTACTAGATTATTACCCGTGCATCACTGATTCATTCTTAGTAAATTAAATTCACAATCATTATCCGTACAACTTTAACTAAATGAGAAACGTTATTAACATTGACATGATCCATTCATCAACTATAGGTTTGACACGGTCCTTCATATTCGCTAATGCGAATAAACAGAGTTTGAGTTTGGTAATCATTTGGTGGATAGAATTACACCTTTAAAATGATATAACTTGATTGTTAGTTTTTCATATGCAATTCTTAGAACATTCTTAATTACTTTTCAAATTTGTTTAGAAATTCAAATGATTTTATTTAAGATATTTAACATATGGTTCAAAAACTTTAAATTTACGGTATTATTTACTTTATTTGCTTAATTAAATAAAGCGAGTCAATTTTCTAATAAGTTTAGAGTTTATATTTGTGTTGCATATCATTTTAAATATATTAACAACAAGCCAATATATTTACTAACATAATGTTATAGAGTAACTTTAAAACTTTCCGTTGCATTAGAAAATTCGCAATTTACTACTTGCGAGCGAGAGCAATCCGAACACTTTATCTATCACGACACACAGATTGCAATGGACGTTCACAGGTCGCAATTTGCGAATTGAAAAGAGAGGGGATATTTTGGATAAAAATAAATCCTTTAAACGTATAATCAAATTTGACCACTAATAAACAAACACTTAACTAAAAAATAAATAGAAAAATCGTTAGGATATCATGTAAAATCAATATAACGAATATATAATTCAAATAAATGAAAGTTGTAAGTCATTCGATAGGATAGAAAGAAGACGAAAAAAATATGATCTTTTGGTATATCGTGTTTGACCACTAATAAATTAACAAATTGTAAAAGATCACATGGGCTAATCTTCACTAATTAATTATCCTTCTTTTTGTTTATTGTATAAATATAATTTTGGAGATATAGAATGGAGATAGCCACGTAAATTGAGAGTGGGCTAAAGGTCTTAGGACTTGTACTTTTAAGAGAAAGGGGCGTGCATGTGCTGAGCGGATACAAATTTAATTATCAGTGTATAATTTACAGAGTAAAGACCGAGTGGATCATAAAATTAGGTAATAAATAATGCAAAATGTTTATTTATATCTTTGCTGATAACTAACTATCTATTCCCCAATAAGGTAATAGGCTATTGGCTAAGGAGGGACGCACAAAAATTGAAATTATACCATCAAAGCCTAACTAAATGACGAGAATAGTCAATGGACATAAGTTGTGGGTTTTAGGGCGGTCCATCAAAAATAAATATCATATCCGATCCAATCCCAGTCTATTACCAAATTTACTTTTTCTGGTTCCATTTGATTAATCCATACCCAATATTAACCAACCTAACTAATTACTTGGTTTCGTTTGATCAAGTCAATAAAAGTTGTTACTAATTATTACTTTTACTTCAAAAAAAAAAAAAAAAACAATAATGGAGTATAATCTATGATTAACAATTTTCGACATGACCCAAAATCTCTTACGAAACTGTGTAGAAAAATTAGTCAAAAATAAGTAGGTTTAAATCGAGTGTTTTGATTTTTCGTCAGCTTCTGATTACCCGATAAGTTTTTGAGTCAACTTGATAATCCGAATAAATTTTAATATCAGTTTAAATTTTATTTTAATTTATTCATGACAAAAGTTTTGAACATTTTTATTTTGTATAATGTAATTGAATTCTTAAAATTTCTATTTATAAGTGTTTGATACATTTAAATTTTGATAGAAGTTTAACTCGCATCAATTAGCACTGGTTTGATGTGAACCTTTGAGTAATTCATTAATTTGGTTAACTAATAATGATGTTGTATTAAATTTAAATTTACATAATAGAAATTATGATTATTTTTGAAATTTTATTAGTATTTTTATACTTTAAAAGATTGATTAATTTGATCCGAAACTAGTATGCTAATTTCAAATTGACCCGTCAACTTATTGACATTAAAATGAGTTTAAGTTGACTAATTCAGTCAATTTAAACCCACCTATATGATCCGATTCAAATTGGCATCCCTGATATAAACTAGTTTCTCGATAAGTAAATAAATGTTAACATAAACATGGAAGTAAACACATCCTAATTATATTTTTAAAAACTAAATTAGAACAAAGGGTGGGGAGTCTGTGAAGGATAGAGCCAGGTGATACCCACTGCCACACCTCCTGCCACTCCTTACTCACTTCCCCCATTATAAATAATCACCCCCTGTTTTCCCTCACCCTTCAGTACCACTTTTTCTTCAAAACCCATCTTAATTTCATCTCCCACAAAAACAAACATTCAACAATGTCGTCGTCTACAACAACATTAACGACAGCCATTCCACAACATTTCACTTACTTAGACGAAAATTTTAAGCTTTCAAAAAACAAAAGCAGTAATAGCATCTCAAGAAGCCGTTCTTCATTCATCAAAAACTCTACTTCCGACACACATCGAAGGTGCGCTTTCACTAGAAAATGTGCTCGTCTTGTTAAAGAACAAAGAGCCAGATTCTACATCATGCGACGTTGTGTTACAATGCTCGTTTGTTGGCGTGATTACGGAGATTATTAAACAGTTTTAGTACTACTACTACTACTACTACTACTCTGTTTTGCCAGATGGAACTTGTACAGTAAATTTCGTATATAGATTTTTTTTTGGTTAGATTTATATTTTAATGGTTGTTGGCTCATACTACTCCGATCTTCTCAAGTTACTTGTCGATTAGATAATTGCACACAATTTAAAAATGTACAATAATTAAACTGTTAATCAATCAAATTTTATTACCAACCAATTAAATTATTTTTGATTAGTTAAAATTAAAAATGAATAATTAATTTCAGCGTAACTGATTTGATTGAAATGAGAAACAACTTGAGAAACTGAGCTGATTTAATTTTCTGTTTATAGCTGTTTTTATTGAATTCTGTTCTTGCTGTTGATGATTGAAGTGATGGGGTGGTCTTTTAAAGAGAGAAAAATGTGTTATTATGTGTTGTATGTGAGAGAGAAACGTAGATTCCGTTCAACTATAGCAGTTGCAGCACTGTGGATCTGCTGGCTGACACACCTTTTTTTTTTTCTTTTTCTTTCAAACTAAAATTATCATCTTTCAAATATATATATTGGAATGTAAATATTGAAAAATATTTTATTTAATTTTTTTTTATTTGTAGAATTTTACGGAATAAATAGTTAGATGACCGTTTTTGTGTGCTCAGACGACTACGTTTCTCTCCCCACCGTTTTTCTCCTATTTTTTAATGTAAAAATCAGTTTATTTTTACGTTCACTGCTATGAAACACGATATTCATTTTATAATAAGTATTTATAATCGAATTAAACAATTTAGAAAAAGATATAATCAATATATCTTATAAGAGTTAAATGACAGTTTTAACTTTATTTTCTACATAATTTTTTATAAATTAATTTTGGGAAAAATAAATTATAAATTAATTACTAAAATTAGTATATCAGATTTGAAAGTGAAATTAGTCTCGTGAAAAGTAAACTTTATATTACTTCAATACCACATTAACGGTTAGCAACTTGGTGGTCGAAGTAATTCCTAACGGGATATCTTTGACTAAAAAATGGACCACTTTGACTTTTAGTTAGTGGTTTTTACCCATGCGGTAAATGAGTTTACCCCTTAACGCTATAGGAAAGTTGTTACGAGTAATTCAGCTTCTATGGCTAAAATACGACGGCCCATATTCCACCTTCCGTTCCTCTATTTACTTAACGGCTCATATTTCACCTTCCCTTCCTCTATTTACTTAATTTACACTTCTGGAAAAACAAGCTTCTCTTTTTCTCTACCAAATTTCATCTTTACGTTTTCTGGGGCAACAACTTGTTGCATTTTGTGTTTTGCACATTGTTTTCTGTTTTTCAAAATTTAATTTTTATTTCGTTTTATTCTTAAATAATAATAATAATAATTGGATAAATATATATAATACTATTCGATTGTAAAATGAGTGACAATTACGAAATTACGTGAATTGAAATATACTCCATAATTATTATATAAGAAAAAAAAAGAATTACTTGTGAAAGTTAGAATGACGTAATTATTATAAAATTTTGAGATGTTATGGTAATTTCGTTAGCTCGGGTTGTTAAATGATTAAAGCGTAACTAGTCAACACAAAACTTGATGAAGGAATTTGATGTATAAATGATGGTAAAACACAAGGACCCAAAGTGGATAGAAATGAATATAGTAGGGTCTTGATGTAATTAGCGTCTGTCCTTGTGTGTGAATTATTGTCCAAAGGGTTGTTCCAGCTGGATTGTTACAGTTTTGTAGGAGTTCGAGTGGATCTGACCTTTTTGCTGATAACCACAATGTTTTTGGAAAATGAAAATAGTACGATATTTAATGTTAGTAGTTATTTTTGGTTTAAAACGGATCAGAATGTTTCTTTATGTCAAATTTTCACTCTAATCCCCAAAGATTTAGCGGTCATTAAAAAATAATATATTTTCGATATATACGTAAGTATGAAAGAATTATACCTTTTTAATATTGAGTCGTACATCATTGCTTATTAAGAAAATTTAAGTCTTTACTTCACTTAATCCAAGCAATGATCAAAAAGTTCCATATCTTTCTTGATCGGATCAAATCAACTTGTGATTTTCAACAAGTCTTTTCTAAATTTTAGAATATATATTTTACACTTAGCTTTTTCTTTTCCTTCTTAAACGGTGAAAAAAGACGTTTGTACAAAATCCTGACGTGCAAAATCACCTCCATATGCTATATACTACGTATTATATACTTAACATATAGTCGATTAATAAGCTGAGAGTTTTACGTAATCAAGGTTTATTTTACTAATAACTAATTACAATCTCTAACTAATACGGAGTAGTTACCGTTGATTGGTCTTTTGTCTTATATGTATCTACATATTTGTTTTTTTATTGTTGAAATTAGAAAAAGGTATGTCATATATGTATATGTTTGTTTTTACAACTTAGCACATGTTCATTGTAGCAATCACTATTCGATGCAAACCAACGAGTCTTATACAAGATAGATATAGAATCAAAAATGTCCTGTATCTTTCCGTTTTTACCTCATTTTCAAACAGCATAGGTATTTGCTACTTTTTTCGTACATAACTTTAGTGTTTATTGCATAGTTTTTTTGTTTGGTCTAGAAATTAAAGAACGTTTATTATAGGAAATAAGGCATGACATTCAACAAAAATTGATAGCACAAAAAACGACGAACTTAAATTTCCCATGACTATTGTTACTGTTATTTGTTGAACTAGCTTAAGACGATTTTGTTATCTTTGACAAATGGTTAAATTTGTTGGTGCTTAATTAACCTTTGTTTCTTATTAAATGATTTTGTTTGACATATTGTTTTCTTTAGGAACACATTACCATTGTCAATAATGAGGAGATCTAAGAATCATAATCATAATGATGGTCATTAGATTTGATAAGATTAAAAGTGATCCCAAAGTAAGAAAGAGGCCTAATCAATTGGGTTCAAAATTAAGTGGAGGCATAGGGATGCTTTGTGACACTAAACTAATCCTTTTCAACATAAAGTGAAATCATGCTATTTTAATCTCTGGTGTGCATTTTCAATATGATAATTAATACGTAGTAATTAGTAGTAGTAAAAATGCCAATTTGTCATATTTGATTTAGGTCCGTGTGAGGTAACTGTATCCCAAAGTCATGGAGTGAGGAACAAATATATAGACACCATTGATGTTATAACACTTACCATTAAACTTTTGCTTCTGAAAAGTTAATGGTATCGGAAAAAATATATTTAAGAAATGAAAGTATCTTTCCTAAAAGTCTAAAACACTATGAATGATAAATGAGATGATATCGGTGGACAAATCTTCGAGGGATGAATGTGAACTTAGAGAGAATATGTAGGTGCGATCACCTATTTAGGACTTCTTTAATCGATTGATAACATTATCCATCATAGAGAATATGTAGGTGCAATCAAAGTTTGTTTTTACCACTTTTCAATCGATTAAAAATATTATCCATCTCTATATATTGATTATAGTACTTTTGAGTTTTGATTTGCATGAGATATGAGTATGTTAACTATCAGATTTTCTGTAAGGATAGACTATTTATGGGGTATAAAAAATTAAAGATACGTTAATGGGTCTTAAATTCACAATCGAGTTTAGACCATAATATATTTATCATTTAATACTCTTACGTGTTCGACGACAAAATTGCGAAAGTCTGAAATTGGGGTACAAATCTAAATATTAAAAAGTACTAATTTTCAATTAAAGACATCTTGCGGAGAAGTCTTCACAATGCTTGTTGAGAACCTTCATTTGGAGTTGCCGAAGAAAATTGATTGGATGTGCTTGAGATACTAGATCTGAAGCGACGTACAGAAATAAAGAAGAAAATGATATTTGGAAAGGATATTCAAGATTAGAGAATTAAAAAAGAAAATTTATTTTTAGAAGGAATTAAAATCTCCTGAAACTATAAAATTGCTTAGAAATAAAATAAACGGGTTGTTATTTTCTCTTTAAATGCTAAATTGATAATATGTGTGTGAGTAGATAATATATGTTATGAATAAATTGTAGATAAATAACTATTATTTATTTTATATGAGGTAGCTAAATAATAGTTATGTCAAGTATTTAAAAATATATAACTTAGTATAAAAATTTACATTTGTATGATTTAAATTATTAAGACATGTCTAGTCTATTAAGTCCATAACAAACACGTATAAATAACCTACTTAATTAGGATTTATATTCATTAAATTTCATTAAGTTAAAAACAAAACAGGGCAGAGGGTACGAGATCAAAACTTACTAGGTCTTGTTTAATGTGTAAGAATTAGTTAAATACTCCTAATGTCTGTAACATTTGATACATGAGAGTAGCGATGACAATAGATCGAATTTGAATCGAATTGAGTAGATATCTATATTCATATCTATATATTTTTCAAATCTATATCTATTTATTTTTTAAATCATACATCTATTTTCATATCCAATGAATTGAGTAGGTAAATGAAGATCCATTGGATATTTAGAAATTTTTAACAAAAAAATTACTTTAAAAAGAAATTAAAATATTTGTGACGAATAATAATTTTGTATAACTTTATAATAAAAATACATAAATATTGTAGTAATTATAACATAACTTGTTATAAATATAGACAGGTATATATTTTTGAAAATTTTCTAAACCTATTTAATTGATTGTTTGTTTAGCTATAAATATTTTGATCGTTATTTAGCACTTTTTACTGACTTTCACTGTACGGTGTAAATAATTGAAATTTAGATTGTTAGTGTTTAGTATAAGTAGAGATTTAAGCTTTTCGATTTTCTTAAATATTATAAATAAAATGATAATAGAAAATCAAATATTTGTTGAAAATTTAAGATGTAAAAACCTTACGATCTATTAAAATAAGTACTTGTTAACATTTCATATAGTGTATATATATGTAGGGGAATGATCCATAGGGAAGCTCCAAATTTTGAGAAAGGAGGGAAACAAATTTTAGCCCTTGATTTTTTCATAAAAAAACGTTTTTAACATTCATGTGTGATGAATGTTAAATTTTGATTAACATTCATCACAAATGAATGTTAACAACATTCATTTATGATGAAATCAATGGTTGAGATTTGCTTCCCTCCTTCCCTAATTTTGTTGCCTCCCTCTTGATCCCTCCCCTATATATGTATATGTATATTTGTCCTCATATATATGTATTTCGGATAATAATGGATCGAGTTATAGATGATAAGTTATCATTCATATCATCATTTATATTCGATTCATTGATTATATACACACATATTCATATTCACTCTACATCTGTTTTAATTATCCATGTTTATTGTTAATAGATCAAATTGGGTAGATACCTATTAGATCGGGAACGATTGTCATCTTACTTGAGAGTGATACTAGAACAGTATCAAGACAAAATTCGCGTCGCATGTTATCTCTAAAATTTTTATTATTATCAAGTAATTATCAACTCATAAAATAAATAGGTAGGGTCCAGCTATAGATGGTCAAACGTCATGTCAACAATCTCCAAGTTTACGAATAAGAAACTTCATCATAGCAGACATGCTTTTAAACTTGAGTATTAACATCCAAAGGTGATTTTCATAGGGGAATTTATTAATCCATGATAGTAACGTTTTCCATTTATACTGGTATAATAATAATAATAACTAGTGTCTTTTATTTATTTTAAATAAATATCATTACACCAGCAAATTATTAGAAGGTCTATTATCAATGATGTAACCATGTTATAATTTATAATGAACTGAATAATTTCTTAAACCTATGTTGATTGGGTCTATTAGTAATTATACTTACATGATTATATTTTGGTTTCCAAATATATCAAAAGGTGCATAAAACTGTTGGTTTAGTATTATATGGACTCAAAAGTGTAAGTAGACCGATGCATAGACAAAACAAGCTAAAAATAAAGTAAAGTTATAAGAATGATTGTGGAGGGGGTCCAATTGGGCTCTGAACTTGGCTCAAGGTTGATCATATCTTCTTTAAAATAATAGGCAATTGATTCTTTGTACTCAATGTCATTAAACGGCTATTATTGAATTATGTCATTATTATATACAATTTTAGATATTAGTTTTCTAGATTCAAACATTGCATAATACAATAGGAGAACAAGTTTGTATTAAGAAGAGCATTCGACATGTACAGTTGTAGTAAAAAGCTGATAACCGTAAACTCAGACTGACTCACAATTGGTTACCTATCTATAATGTGATGACATATCTGACTCACTTAGCGGTTGTTGATTTGTGGCTATGGGGGGGGGGGGGGGTGTCAACTAGCCTGTTAGAGCTCGAACATGTGACCTTGTTCTATTTCTAGCAAGTATATCCTCATCGGTTTCCAACTGAGTTACACGTTATCGACCATTCAACATGAACATGTACCAATATCTTATCTTATAATCTATATGTTTAATGGATACTTATCTAATCAACCATATCATTATATATTAACAATTCTTCCTTTCGGAATAAGCTTTAAGTTGAAGATACCGATTTGAGGATACGATAATTTGGAATTAGTTATGCTTTCTTGTCTTGTTTAGTTTGAAGTTTGAGGTCTATATAAACGACCTGACCGGATAAGATGCGTTTGTTCATCTTGTCTCTTAAGCACTTATAATGTTTGTACCATTGGTGATCACATGTCATTGTCTTAAGTTGGTCCATCCATCTACAACTTTTGATTTTTCAATCTTTTTATCTCTGTGATGGACACAATAATTGTCATAACTTATGTTAGTGTTACTTATTAATCAATAGGCATATGTTGATGGGTCTCACTTAAATTGTCCATATCAATTTATCCATTTTTCAACTTGGACTTATTAAGTAATTGAAGTAACAATAGGGGTGAAGAATACATGTACAATTAAAGTTAAAAATCGTGTTATATGCATGGTGAGTTCACATAAGAACGTAGAATATAACAGACTCCGCTTAGGAGATAATGGAAATATAATTTAACTAGCAACAATATAATAAGAATGTAAATCTTATTCCGTAAATAACTAATGTTTGGATGATGAATCCCGGCGTTTTTCAGGAAGAAAAATTGTCCCCATCAATAATTACAACAATGATTTTCTTCAGGACATGGACATGACTTTGTGTGATCCCGTGACTCCGTGAGGCCTTGTTGTTGGACAAGATGGGCCTTCTTTCTGCACTTTTTCTATAGAGTACTATTGGGTCTCTTTTTGTTGGGCCTGCTAATTTGTCATGCATAAAACCCCCCACTTAAAAACTATTGTACACTCGCTTAAATATTGTCTTTATCTTGTTAAAATGATAGTACAAAACATGAACACGTTGTTGTAGACTTGTATATAACAAGATGACAAAACCTATTGTTGTTGTATAAGTCATGTTGCGTGTGAACGAAAGTGATTGATGCTCTTGTGCTCCAACACGATTGATTACTTGTGATACATGATGTCATTTACTAACATTATGCTATTAACCTAAACAAAATATTACGAACGACATCAGTAAACACGAATGTCCATACAAGAATCTAGTTTCTACAAACACCAAGCGAATGCCAACCTTCTAGAGTTACATTATGATGATTACTATCACTATGTAAGCAACAAGAACACACATATTGACTACCACAAATAGTAAATACTACAGTAGCATGTTGAATAAATAAAGCATTTTATTTAACCTACGAGATAGCTCATTAAAATCAAATCTGCTTATCCTTATTGTTTGTTATACAAAAGTTGATAACGTTGCAAGACAAAATTATTAATTTTTTTGGGGTTTATTTTTATTTTTATTTTTATTTTTAATATCCCTTTGATTGAATCTTGTACAGAGCTGATGTATGCTGAAAACATTTTGAGTACGCATTTCCAAACATTTGAAACCAATAAAACTTTGGGACAAGATTGTAATATTTAAAAAACCAGAGGGGCTAGTTAGGCTACAGACAAAGACTTCGTGTTTAACACGCGCGCGTGATGGTGATCAATTGATTCTAGATTCTGATGCCGCATATAAAACAAGCTAAGCGACAAGTTATTTAAACAGCAAAATAAGATACAAGCCGGAAGGGTATGGCCATCGATTTTCCGGTCCAATCGTCGCTCCAATTTCATACATTTTCGCCGCTGCTTTTTTTACATAACGCTTCTTCTATTATTTCCAGCAACTGGTATTTATGTTCTTTTTCATCTCAATCTTAATATTATATATATATATATATATTTATATTCATTAATTTTTTTCACTTAATTCGGGTTTGTATTGTACTCCGTATATGTTATGTATATTCGATGTGTTTAATCTTTTATCCAGTAGTGAGTGATTAGGATTTGTTATTGGTTATTGCTATGTGTGTGTGTGAAAGTTAGTTTTGAAGTGACCTAGGGTTTTTTAATTGGGGATAGGGTTTTAAATTGTTACTGTACTATGAAATATAAAATACTAACTTTTAATTTTACTGAAGCGGCATCTGATTTTAAATGTTTATTCGTTATCAATATTTATGTATGCCTCTATAAATCAGGCAAGTGATAATATAGTTAAGAGATATGGCTGCTGCTGCTGAAGCAATTGATTTGAGTGGAGATGGAGGTGTGATAAAAACAATTGTCAAGAGAGCCAGACCTGATGCAATTGCTCCTTCTGAAAACCTTCCTCTCGTTGATGGTGATTATAATTTACAATGATTTGCTCATAAATGATCTTTTTTCTTGTGATTGGAACAAACTTTTTGATTATCACTCATGTTAACTATCATAATCCAGTTATGTCATGGAATTGTTATTAATATAATTTAATAAATTATATGAATAATAATGCCATACGTGGACCTTAGGAACAGAAAGAATGAAAATTTCAGCAATTCAATGTAGTTTTGTGACTTTTAGACATTCATGAGAGCATATGGATTACCAATTAGTATATTTCTGGAGCTATATATGCGTAGATGGGTTCTAACAGTGTCTGTGTTGACTGTTGGGCAGTGCATTATGAAGGGACTTTGGCTGAAACAGGTGAAGTTTTCGATACTACACATGAAGACAATTCGATATTCAGCTTTGAACTAGGCAAGGGCTCTGTCATAAAGGCTTGGGATGTTGCTCTAAGAACCATGAAGGTTGACCCGTTTTTATATTTAAAATAGGAAACACAACTCCATATGTGTTCTATTGATGATGATGTTATTTCAGGTTGGCGAGGTTGCCAAAATAACTTGCAAGCCAGATTATGCGTATGGAAGTGCAGGTTCTCCACCTGAGATTCCACCAGAGTAATTACTTCATAGCCTTTATCTAATCTTTTTGGGAATACAATTGTGGTACACTATGGCTAATCTAGGTATATTGTGTTAATTTGGAATTTGAACTTGAATTGGTTCATTTGTGTTCCATCTCAAAAAAATGTAACCACCATTGATGATAAATTGTTATTACTGACATAGTTTGATATGTGGTATTGATTTGGCATTTTAAATCTGCAGTGCAACTCTGATCTTTGAGGTGGAGCTGGTTGCCTGCAGGCCTAGGAAAGGTTCAAGCTTGGCTAGCGCCTCAGATGAACGGGCTAGACTAGAGTATGTTGTGCATCTTATTCAATTTTTCTCATCTCTTTCTTATTGTCCAACTAAACTTATTCAGACGGGCATTCATTGTATGTTTATCTTGTTTAAATTAACATGAATGTACAGTGAGCTGAAGAGGCAAAGGGAATTGGTAGCTGCACAGAAGGAAGAAGAGAAGAACAAACGAGAAGAAGCCAAGGCAGCAGCTGCGGCTCGTATTCAAGCCAAGATGGACTCCAAGAAAGGCGGAAAAGGAAAGGGCAAGGGAAAGTAGCCAGTGGCATAGTTCCATCCCTCGATTCCATGATAACTTAAGCGTAACAATTGGCTTTAATACATGCATCAACTTTTAACCTTACTTGAAGTCGTTTAGGAAAAAAAACTGCACGTGTATGATCGTCAAGCCTCTGGACCATATTTTGAATAATTGAAGATACAAAACTGAGCTGCTACACTTGCTCATAAATGAACACGACTCACTTGGTTCTCATATATGGATCATTTCTCCTTTTATTTTCTTAGTACAGAGTGATGGTCTTTTATGGCTTTATGCTAGCCAATCTGTTGATCTATTTAGGTCTTGCATTAACCGGAATTTATATGTGTAAGAAAGCAGAATAAATAGTGATAGTTTAGTTGCTACGGAGTATATATTTTTTTAAAGAATGAGGAGATGTGTGAGACCAGAAAGTGTTCAAGCATACTTCTGATCTTTCTTGCCATCATAGTATAGGATTGAAGTTGGCATAATTCATATGTAAATTAGGCCTCTTATAATGGGGTAAAAAGAGCATTTTTAGTAAGTACTATTCTTAAACAAATAAAGGTTCACTGTAAGTACTTCTATGCAAGTGCATTAGATTTAACAGAACTCAATGAAAGATGACTCAAAAATGAAGGATAATGTGGGTTCTACACCTGTCCAGGACCATTTGTAGTTCTGTCATAATTGTCAAGTGAACAATGGTTTGTGAGTTGTGACTATATGCCAGCTGAAATAGCAAAATACGTACTTTTTAAATAAATGTTGAATGGTTAAAATCGGCAACATACTCCTTAAAACATCTATAAACACTTCAAACAGTTGCACGGATCTGATGACCAGAACAATACCCACCTCCACCACCATCTACTGTAACAACCATATCCGGCCAGTAGACACCATCGATCCGTTCTCCCGTACCTTGCACCGGCGACCGCCCATATCCGACCTATTGTAACCACTATATCCGGCTAGAGCCACCACCTATTCATTCAGCCATGTCACCGCTGACTTGATTTTTTCACATTTATTTAGATATGCTCGATTTGTTTCATGTGTTTGGATCTGGTGTATTCATCATATGTAGGTAGATGTGTTTGAATTTCTTTCAAAGTTGTTCAATGGGTTTGTAAGGTGGGTATCTAAATCGGTGACAATGGTTGTTGGTGAAAGTGGGTGGTGGTGTTTAGAGCACATTAGTACATCGTTTGCCCCTGTTATTAAAATGGCCATTACCAATTTTGAACAGAGTGGTGGTCAGTATCACGTCTTGTTTCTTATTTTTTATTTTGATTAAAAAGTGAAATTACAAAAGAAAACAAAATAAAATAATACAGTGATCAAGACAAAATGATGATAATCAGGTGTTGCTGCTGTTTTGCTTGTTTGAGGAGTTTAAGCCAATTGAAAAATAAAATAAAAATCAAAATGCATTTTTTGATTAAATGGTGTGGATGCCGAGTGTACATATCACGCAGCAAAAATTGTCCACTTGTACCATTAGATGTATGAGTAGTCAGCAATTTTATTGTGTAAAAGGTGAAAAATGACTTTATAAATATATCGATATGAAATTAACCGGTAGATGCTTACCAGAACAATAAAAATAAAATGGGTAATTTATACATGAAACATTTTGAAGTAGTCGATTTTAACGATTTACCGTTATCAAAACACTGATTCAAATTAATGGCAGATTGTAATGGGGAACAATCAAATATAAGAAAGGTAATAAGAATTTCAATAAGGAGATTCTTAGAGAAAAACAAAACTTTATTTTTTTATTCGATATCATTGTCTAAACTCTAAACGAATAAGGGTATTTAAACAAAAAGATAGCTTGAAAAGAAAGCTTTGAAAATAATAATTGAATCAAAATAAACTCTAAACTTCAAAATGGTATATTAATTTCAACCAAAACTATATCATCCTCCCCTTCTTAAAAAAAATTCAACCTCTAGTCTTGTTTCAACTTCACTCTTTACTTGCCTTTTAGCACTCAAATCTTTACTCCTTGCATCATATTACCTTTCTCGTAAAAACTCTTCCACATGTCATGATTTTCTTCATATCCAATTTGTTACCCTTATGTGTAGAGACTATATTCTCAACTAGATAATTTCATCGATAAAGAAAAATAACCAAACCATATTTACTTATCTTGATCATATCATATTTTTCCAACCAAATCAACACGTACGAATCTTGATATATAAAGTTTGGCAAGTCAATGCTTGACGAGCTGTGTATCACGACATACCATACAAAATTTTTTCAATCTCTACACCAGTCTTCTTCATTGGTATCAATATCATAATTAGGATATGATTCTTCCTCAATAGCATTTTCTTTTTCCTCATTATTAGTATCATAAACTGTCAACGATTCTTCTTCTACCAACATGTCTTATTCCACCAACATGTTCAAAATAGGGTTATCCTCGTATCCTTCCTTCTCTCCCATTTGAAAAAAACTCTCGAGTCTTTGTCATTATGAGAACACTAATAATTGTTGACAAAAAGATGCTCCTCTTCCTCCTCCCCTATGTCCTAAAGGATATGTTCATATTCCGTTTCTTCCATCTCGGAAGGATCGTAATGTGTAAAATATGTGAGGGTAATATAGTCTTTACCCTCTTTTTTCTTCTTCTTCTACCAAAATCGTCACAGTTGAGTTCACGGAATGACTACATCTTCCAAACCTATAACTAACATACAAGTAAAAGGTAAAAGTAAAAGTAGTAAAAAGGTATCAGGCTTTTCACAATTTACCGAGGCAACCTATCGCATAGGATTGAGTACATCTTTAACTGTGTAAACTGACAATAACTTCATTTCATTTATTGTAAAAGACACGGAGTAATTAGAAGGTGTTGTTGGGAGTACCCCTCTCTCAACACGTTTACACATACTCATACATAGAGGTACATTGATTATGCGTAATTTAGAATATAATGAATAGAGATAAAAGTAGAAAACACTATTTTCTAATACCATTTCAAGAATATTAAGTATAAATGTATCAATTCCTTTTCTTATTATAGATATAGTGGCTGCTGTTGTTATTCCACCAAAAGTTGAAAACACGAAAAGACTAAACTATACGACAACTCACAGTTTTAAGAGCATTGGTAATCCATAGAACTTTAAAAGTTGTATACAGCACCACGTCACTACTTTATCATTCTATACGACTTTGAGTTTTTTTCGTGTAGTATGTACAACTATATGAAGTTTGATGAATTGGTCCCATTTTATATTCTCCTACTATTATATTTATCAACTAAATATTGTTTTATATATTTGTGTAGTACACATAAATAAATTAAACATTTCTATTATAACAAATTTTTAAAACTTACATGAAAAAAAGATACGCTAAAAATCATAAATAAAATAAAATGTTTATCTATATAAGGTACTATGGAACTACCGAACTAGCGATCGGTTAAATTATTGTTAATGCAATATGTGTAGTAATCAATTAAAGTAAAATATAATAACTTAAATATTTTAATTTCAAAATATAAAATAAAATTTGTCTAACTTTTAATAAGCTTATATCACATTCAATAAAACCTACAGTCACTCTCTTTTGTTTATTTAGAAAAACAAGTAAAGCCCACCAAACATCTACACCACATGTTCATGAGATGAACCCATATCATAGAAAACGTACCAGCTCACAGTTTTGTAGTGGAAGATTGTATAGATACAACGCCATGTCATTGACTTTTTCCATGTACAACTTTGCCATATAGAAGAACCACAAATGCTCTAACTCTCTAAGTATTGATATAAATATTACTGTATATCTTCTGCGTATCTAACTAGACATATTTATACATATATTAACTAATACCTTTTCAAGCCCAGGCTATATACATTAGGCCCACGAACCCAAACCCACCGATATAAAATCAAGTCAATTCTGTATTAAATAGTAAATGCGGGATACAAAATTAAAATGTACGCATGCTTATAAATGTACATGGCTCACATGGTACTCATATATGGATCATTTATCTTGTTAGTGTTTAACAAGTATAGTTTTGATAGAGTGGTGGTGTTTTTTGTTAGCAAACCAATTCATCTATTTTGTGTCGCATTAAACCTGAATTTCTGTATCTCAGAAAACCGAATAAATAGTCATAGTCAATTGGTAATTAAAGTTTAGTTGCTAGATATTTACTCTTCAAGAATAAGGAGGTGTGCGAGCCCAGAACAAAGTGTTCAAGCATATCAAAGGAAACTGTAACATTATGCAGTATGTAGCAAATGCCTAACATAGCTCTTAAACAATCGAAACTTACGACAACTGTGGGCCTTAATGAATCTTTCCAGGAAAATAAATCTTGGACTACAGAAAACAGGGAGTCACATAATTAAGAAAGAACCAGTAACATGTTCATCTGTATGGCTATTTCCGCCAAGGACAGTAGTTATATAAGACAAGTCGAGACATCAATTTTGGGTAAATTCTCTTCAACCTTGTGTTCCACATAGGTGATCACATGTAGACAAAACCTATAAAGCTATACACATATATGAATGTACCATTTTCAGCACATCTACTACAAAACAGAAACAGATAAGAATCAACATATCAAAGTAACATCTTCCTCACTCATTGAATTGGAATTGAACTAACTTATATTAAGCCTCTTATGATGGAATTGAACTAACTTTAGTAAATACTTCTATTCTTAAACAAATAAAGCTTCACAGTGACTCAATCAGCTAGGTCACGGAGTATAAGTTTTTGTACTATGTTAGTACTTGCTATCTCATAAGGTTTAACTGAACTTAATGAAACATGACTCGGAAAATGATGGATCGTGTGGGTTCAAGTACACCAACCAAGGAACTGCTAATATAATACTAAAATAACCAACTGGGCTAGCTCAGTTGGTCACCAAGGGTCTCCTTGGGGAGGTTGTTTCCTCATGCGAGAGGTCTCAGGTTCGAGCTTCTCCATGGGGGTTTTACTTCTTGGTGGAAATTTGTGAGGTTCTGTCCCATAAATGCGTCGATTCGAGGCTGCCGGGGACTACCTTCTGGGTAAATACTATGGAATCGAATCACTAACTATAGTCGTATACTAACTCACCGTTCAAAAAAATATATATAATACTAAAATAATAGAAACTAGATAAATATTAGCTAAAGATAAATACCCACTAATCTAAATAATAGTATTATCACTAAATATTAAATTCTACTATTTTAACCTTATTTCAAGTCGTTTAGGTAAGAAAACTGCACGTATTTGGTCTGCTTAAAAATTAAAATTCTGAATATACAAAACTCAGCGGCTACACTTGCTCTTGAATGAAAATGGTTCACTTGGTTCCTAATTATGGATCATTTATCTTGTTAATTTCCTAGTGTTTAACAGGTGTTTTTTTAGCGTCTATTTTGTCACGCATCAACCTGAGTTTGTATGTGTCAGAAAGCAGAGGAAAAACAGGTATTTCAAGATTAAACCTGAGTTTGGTGTGCTGACCTTAAACCTCAGAAGTAACTTGTAGCGATCACTGATAAGCAGATACATAATTCTGGAAATGAATCTTTGCAGAAAGTAGATCTCTTGGACAACAGGAAACCGGATTTGACATTATTATATAAAACCCATGAACATGTTCACTGGTATGGCTATATACGCAATACAACACTAGTAAGTTGTACAAGACAGTCAGCACACCAAATTTTGGGTGAACTCTTTCAACATTATATTGGGGATATGTGATCACTTGTAAACAACAACAACAATACCCAATCTCGTCATTGGCGGGGTACGGGGAGGTCAGATGTAGACAGTCATAACTCTATACGAGGGTAGAGGGTAGAGAGACTGTTTCTAGGGAGATCTCCGGCACAAGGCCGGTCCTGAGGGTGTACGATCGCACAGGGCCCCGAAAAAAATAGGGCCCGAAATTTAGTCACTATATAGTATATGTTAATAAATGTTAATATATATCACTTAATGTAAAATGAAACATAAACTTTGAGCAGATTTATTGTACTATCGTTCATTTGTTTTGATTATCTTTATAACAATTATCAACTTATCTTAGTTTTAATCGATTTTGTTTATGTAGAAAAACAATTTAGGGGCCCAGTTATATTTTTCGCACAGGACCCTCAAAATTAACGGATCGGCCCTACTCCGGCATACATGAAGGAATATGTAGTATTGCAAAATGAGTATAAGTAAGAAAACAAATACATGTCAATAAATGCTTTTGTGTACTATGGTATAAATAAATAGGTATATAATGTGTAGCTATGTGATCACTTGTAGACAACACCTGTAAAACAGGGCACATATGCGAATAACCAATTTCAGCGCATCTACTACGAAAAAAAGAAGAGAAGAAGCCAACTATAAGCATATCAGAGTAAATTTGAACTCTAACTTAGCTTTTGGAGTTGGCAACCTTGTACTTGAGAATAAGAATAGATGACAGTTACATCTTCCTCAATGAATTTGGCAGTTTGAAAATTTGTAGAAAAAATCAGTTATTTGATGAGGATGGGATATTTCAGAAGCATTGATCACGATCACATTCAAAAGGATGGAGACATTCTGTATATCATAACTTGAAAACATTTAATCATTTTTCTTGACAACAAATAAATTAAGGTTCAGACTGACTCAATCAGGTAGGTCATGAAATAAGTTTTTGGTACTATATTAGTACTTGCTATTTCATAACATTTTAATTGAACTTAATGAAACATGACTCACAATTGAAGGATCATGTGGGTTCAAGTACACCACCTATCGAGTACCCGGACCATTGTAGTTCTGTCATAATTATCAAGTGAACCATTGTCTGTGAGACTGTGACTATGTGCCAGCTTAGATAGAAAAACACTCTTTAAATACTGTATCATTCACCTATCAAAACACTGACATAGAATGCAATCAGATAATATGATCAAAGCTAAAAAAAACCGCTTCAAATAATTTAAAAGTAACAGAATACACAAGTTCAACAATAAAATTTGCAAAAAGCTAACAAGGTAGCAAAGAGCTAGACTGTAAATGGAATTTAACTTGGCCACTATTTCTGTCTATCTCTGTATAATATGATTCATGTCCTCCTAAACTTATTATATTCAAGAAATTTTACTTGTGTTACATTATTTCTTCAGATTGTCTGTTAAATAATACAATCTTAGCCTGTGCTTATTATGTTTTACGATCTCATTCAAGCCTATGTAAGTGCAGGATATGTATTTGCTAAAGTGTGGAAAGTTTGAGGTGCTGTTTGTAGATAAAGAAAGAAGAGGGTGCTACTTGTGCAAGTTTAAAAGAAGAAAATATATAAACCATATTTTGATTTTATTCTTTATTATTAATCATAAAATCAATATAAAGATCTGCTCTCGCTCTCTGCGTCTTGCGATTCATCGTCTCTCTTTCTCATCTTATATTTGAGTCATCATCTTGGTGGTTCTATTTTGTATTCTGAGTCAATCATTCAGTCTCTAGTTACTGTATTCATTCTGTATGTTCTTGTGAGGAGAGGTTATTCATGATTTGTTGTATTCGGACATTATATTCTTTCTGAGTAATAAGCATTGGGTTAAGTTCTTGATATGTAGATCTTGTTCTTGTATTATTCTATAATTCTCACATGGTCGAATTGAAAATTTACATGAATCAAATGGCCAAATAAGTTAAAGCCATCTAAAATATAGTCAAATTTTTACACTCTTCAACTATTAGTTGTGATCATACAGGCTTTTGATTTATCATTTTAGAGTTTAGTGATGATGTATAAGCCTAAAAAGGAAGTTCAATTGGCCTAATGTTATTTTGCATTAATCAATAAGGTTATGAGATTGTGGGACCTTTCTTTACGATTAAGGCCGCTTTTGGTTCACAAATATCTTCATGAAATTCGGTGACTTCCCACTTAATTCATGTTTGAACTAACACCCTTAAAGTTGCGTTTGGTTCACAAAATTCAATTGAATTTGATGGAAGTAAAATTTGAATTTCACTCCATAATAATGTTTGGTTCAAGAATGAATTGAAAGTCACAAAATTCTTTCACTTTAACTTTAAGGAATTCACGTTGTTTTGGAATCCCAATTCCTTTGATGAATTCCAATTCCATCAAAAACATTATGCAAACTAAACGTATAAGTGAAATAAAAATGGAAATGAGATTTCAATTCCATCAAATTTAATGAAATTTTATGAACCAACCTGAGATAAATGTCAGATGTTATTAGCTAGGTCAATTTTTCATAACCAGTTATTCGGCCGATTAATCATTCTCTTCATCTTATATATACTTTTCTTCCCAGAAAACTATGAATGCGTTGAAGGGTCCATTCGGTATCAGCTGAACACATATTATAAATTCGTTTTAGCCTGTTATAGACATATAGAAGTTGTTATCCACCAAAATGAAACAAAAAAAGGAGTATGACTATGCGACAACTCACTTTTAACTTTTTAAGTAAATATAACATACTATTTCCTCTGTTTATCTACGTAGACATATATCTATCTATACATACATATTAACGTATTGTAAGTTCAAGTACTTAGGATTAGAATTGCTTTAACATATCGATCAAGTATTATTATATGTATTGGCAATTCCCCTTTACTTTTACATTTTTTTTCTTTATAAGTTTCTTTCTAAAATCTTTTAGAAAGTAACATGGTCCATCAACAATAATTTGATTGCACATGAATTGCCGTAAAGAGATTAGATTCATATAGATGGTAGTAGCAAACATTCCATCATTTGCTTCTTTTCTTAGTTTCATGTATATTTATAGGGTGGCGTTCAATATATCAATTGATTTACTCAATCTACTAAGTTAAGTACTCACATAATAAAGTTTCCAATGTAATATTATAATTTTTAATGTGATATTTATTTTATTAAATTGGTACGTTTAATAATACCGATATTTATATTATAATATAATTATATTTTCATAAAGGTGCAAGGTTTTCATCTTTTTATTTATTTTTATCTTTAGTCACATCAATCATTCATGTTTGTCATCCGAAAAATCATTTCTACAAAAGATATATTTCAAATGCACTCAACAACCTATCAAGAATAACTACTTAATTTTTAGAACAAAACGTTTTACCAACTCAACACAATAGCAACCTTTTACATAATGTACTTATTGATAAAAATAACCATCGAAGTATATATGAACAGTGATATATCTATTATTTTTCTTGCGTTATTTATATATATTACAAACTTTAAATCTATAATTTTAATAGATTTATTAAAGATTTATTAAAAATGAAATTATCACCACCCTTTGAAGTATATATATATATATACTCATATTAAAAAGAGATAATGCTGAACTATGGAAAAAATTATGTGAGTGATTATGAACAAGTTATCCAAAATCAATACCGTACCCGACATCTGTTCACAAGTCTTACACTGTTGCACATAAATTTAACGTCTATTAATATTTGACGAATAGCAAACAAGAGGTGATAAATACTCTAAATATTTAATAAGTACACTAAAAGTACGCATTAAAGATAAGTCATATATACAAACATACATGCATACACACGTAGGATTGTCAGATTGTCCTTCTCTATGGTTCTGCATTATTCAATACATTATTGTACCCAAAAGCATCTATCTATCCTATCTTTATATAAGAGAGAATCGTTATAGGCTTTATCGTACCAACATTAATCTTTTGAAAATAAAATCATTAATTCCGTTAAATAAAATAATTCTCATTGTTTAACCGATTTTTATTAGGAAGTTTGACCCAATAAATAGTAAAAATGCATTAAATTTCAAACATTTTTAGCAATGAGGTATGTGCATATAGGTATTCTCTTAATTCTTTTATTTTATTTATAGAGTACGTTATCGTATTTGAACACTGTAAAAGCATACAAATGGAGTATAAGACAACATATTTTATATTTACAATAACGAATTTAAAGAAATTGGTGAGTAAGAATTGCATCACATGGGATGACAAAGGAAAACAGCTCAAACAATGCATAAGTCAGTGGACTGTGCTTAATCGAATTTTGTCAGAAAATTAAGATATTTTGTTGGGTCCCATTTCTTACCAAACAATTGTTCTAACTCCTGAACCCTCTCTTTCGTCACCCACCTCAACCAACAACCAAAATACACTCGTTTCTAAAAATGAATAATAATTCCCAATATATATATATATTTATATATATAATGCGACCATCAAATCCAATACTACATACATCATATACTTTTAGTTCTAAACTGAATCAAATTAATAAATCTTTGTCTAAGAATTTTTTCACGAGTCAATTCCAAGTTTTTGACCAGCCGAATCGCACCTAACTTCAGCAAACCCGACCCGGTTATTCACAAGATCAAATTCCATCCACATATCTTGTTGATGATGATGTCCGATCACATAAGCTTCAATCCCCAACAAATCTGAATTCCCAAACGTAAAGCAATATACGTCATCACTTCCTTTCGTTAAACCTTCAACTTTAAACAATAATTTCTGACCCGAAACTACCATTTCGGATCCCCGAAACATCAAACTCACATTAGGTAAAACGGGTAATCCGACCCGACTTCTTTCAACCCGGTAACAAAGATCCAGTGCACCTTGAAACACAAAGTTCGAGTCCTCGTAAACACGTAACACATTCTTGGTTTGTTTCAAAAACTCGTTTTTCAAAGCGGTGTAAACCGGTCCAAGAAGGAATGTAAACTGTGTACCCGAATCAATCATGGTTTGACCCGCTCCGGTATGGTCAGGTTCGTATATGGATTTGGGTAAAGGTAAAACCGTACCCGCAACTTTGATTCCTTCGAGCTGAACCGTATATGCAACCCGGTCGAAATACGGTAACGGCGTTGAGATGTTTACCATTGGTGTGTAAGTTAACGGTTTCAGCCACGTGACATTGAATTCCCCGAACATTAACACCCCCGTTGAGTTTTGACCCGAAATGCAATACGACAATTTCGAGTAACCCATTTGGGTTACGAACGATAACGAGCCCCGGTTTAATCCCATCAACCCGGTTGATTTAGAATCCTCTTCTTGGTTACTACTTGAACCCGTATCCATGCATCCGAATATTACTCCGGGTAGGACCGAATCTGTGAACCGGAATGTGTCATAGACGAGATTACCTTCGACTGAAGTGGCATCGACGTAGGAAAGGATGACGTGGCACAACTTATTCTGGTCGCAAGAAACGGGTAATGTAAAATCACGGGTTCGGGTCATGCAAACGGGTGAAGCACATGAAATAGGAGTGTACGACGTAGAATGTAATGGGTCGTACGATAAAGGCGTTGTTGGTGTTTTGTTACAGTGGAGATACGATAGTTCGCTACCGGTGTCGAGAACCATGATGACCGGCTGCGGCGGTGAACCGACGGTGAGTGTGATGGTTAAAGAAACATTGTGGTTAAACGATAGTTTTTTTGAAGGTTTTGTGAGGGACCCGGATGGGATTGATTGAATCTTGAGGGGTAAGATTGCATTTTTTGGTAAAAGTAAGGATCTTGATTGAAAAAAGAAAGAAAATATGAAGATGAAGAACAAGTTTGAAAGAAGAAGAAGAGGATGGATGGAGGACATGTTTAAAACATTTGATTTTGTATTATGGGGGTTTTGTGTGGGTTTAATGGAAGAGGTAAATTTATTTTCGTTAGTCGGTTTTGCTATTTTTGTTGATTCTCTTTCACATAGAGACACGTTAAGTGTGTGTGTAACGTTGGATATGTTTTGAGTTATACAGTGGGATGTTAGGAAGGGGACACCATACTATGTACTACGTGTGTGTGTGTGTGTGTTGATTTAAGCATTTTATGGGTTGTGAAGACCCTACTAAAAAAAGGCACATAGCAGAGGTCTTCGTTGTTTTTGGAGTAGCTAGGTTAATTAGTGTGGTCACTTTTTGTTTCGATTTGAAATTTGGTTACAAGAAGTGTACTAGCTTTTGATTGTTATTTGTCATGGTAATTGTAGTGTAATCGATATGGAATCCAATTGTGATTAGGCTTATCAAAGCGTATTTGGGGATACGAAGGTAACAATTACATTGATCATAATTTATAAGTATGATACAAATGTAACATAGTTTCGATGTTTTGATATTTGTCTTTATTTACTTAATTTCTACATTGAAGACATGCCAAAAGAATTGACGTTTGGTAACCGAAAATATTGAGTTTTGAACTATACGACATCTTGTAAATGACACATATATGTTTTATAAATAATAAAATCTATCGATCATTATCCATCTAAGATAGTAAAAACGCATCACAGTCATGACCCGCTGAACGTTTGTAGATCATATTATAATGGTTGTAATCATATATTGGATTTTTGAAACGTAAGCAAAATTGTTAAGCACCACTTTCAAATACAAATAGCTTTCATTTTGGTAATACCATTATTATGTAATTTTAATTTAATTTCAGTGGTCTAATCTTAATCATATAATTTTAAAGAAGTTGAAACTTAGTTCCGGTGCTTTTTCTACTCATAGTTTATTAAATAAATGTTTTATTGGTTTTGAATGGACAGTTTCTTTTGTGTCCACCCAACAAAACTTGAAAAGATAGTATAGCTCATGTTTAGTAAATACAAAGTTTACAAATAACAACGTAAATCATAATGATTAAGATCGAGTTAGTGTCTTAATCATAGTGAGAATTGTCGGTAACTCGTTGAGGGCACCAAAATTTAAAATTACCTAAAAATTAAGGGTGTGTTTAATTACGAAAAAAAATTTTTATTTTATTTTTTATTTTTTTAGAGAATAGGAAGTAATCCACTTTTCTAGGAAAACAATAAAAATTTTAAAAATACGTTTAGATGTGAGTGATGGAGTTTTTGTTTTTCAAAAATGAAAATTAGAAAATCGTAGAAAACTTTGAAAATGAGTTTCCTAATTTGTAGTTATGGAAAAGAAAACAAGAATTTTTATTTTCTAAAAAAACTTTTTAAAAAATTCAGATTTGAAATGTTTCTTAATATTTTTAATTTTTTTAAAATTTCTTTTAAAAAAATAAAAGGAATTTTCTGTAACTAAACGCGCCCTAAAGGTTTTAAGAGTCAAGACTTGTTAAGCATAAAATGAAGACGCACCATAGTCGTAATTGAGGATGGATTGTCAAAATTAGATCAAAATTTAGGTTTCAAAAGAAGTTAATTGTGTTTATGATGATACCATTCAAAACATAAAAATTGAGCTAAGATTCTTTACTAATATTGTAATGGTGTTTATTAATTATTAAAGAGAAATTCGTTGTAAATTAAAGAGAAATCAATTAGAAAGGAAAAATACGAATAGTAGCAATTTCTTACCATATGGACTTATTTGAAATAACTTTGTTTATATATATATTTTTTATTAGCAGCTCATTTAGTTGTAAGAGTCTTTATTAAAAATTATTATAACCGAAGAAAAATTATATAGAAATGCAATATGAAATAGTTAATGGAGAAAATGATAATTATTTCATATCAGTGACGTTTTATATCAAATACGTTGGTCATATTAGCTACACAATCTAATTGACTTGGTTATAATAACACCTACTACTCACTTAATATAATTGTGATTACTTTTTGATACATTTAGCTTTCATGACCATGCAAACGTACTACTATATAACTTAACTATAACTAACTAAAATAAATTAAGCCAATTAAGTCGTTTATCATCTAGATATTAAAGTGAAAAAAAAAATCAAATTAGATAGCCGACTGTTTTACATTAATGTATCACCTCATGTTATATTATATGTCATACTTACCAACATCGATAAAGTATGAGACTACATTTGGCATTTGAATACAAATGGCTCTTCCATTTCGAAAGGTTGCCAAATTGTTTGTTACGTTTATTAATTAATTATGATTATGATAATGCGATGAAATCTAATCGGGCTCGTGCTTTATGAGAGAGATAAGGCACAACGTGTAGACATTGAAGTCGGCTTAAAAGTAAGTGTCATACAAAGAACAAACGACGAAAGAAATGCATATTAATCTTGGATGACTATCTTACTCGAATTTTAAGCAGCATTGTTTGAAAGATTTCCATGATATATAACGCATAAAATATAGTCAACAAGCTACAAACAAATGTATTAGGTATTATAGTTTCTTACACATACATATTTAGTACGTACGTGTGTGAATGACTGAATGTTGTACATACGTACATATATTAAATAGGAATAATTTTATAGAAAAGTTATCGCCGTTGTCAAACTGTTTAATTCAAAGGTATAAGCAAAATAGTACTAGTACTGGTTTTTCTAATTGGGGACGTTTAATTAATCAACAATTGATATCGTGGAAATATTTTATTTAGATGCGATCATATCATAAGTGACAAAATGTGGTAACTTTTTGTTAGAATATGATCGGGTTGTGTTCATCTCAAAGCTTTTGGACAATATTTATTGCCAATCAAAGACGTAATTTATGTAACAGATTTTGGAAAAGAAAAATATATATCAATTTTGTGGAATATATAAAACCTAACAATAATGGCTTTTTCGCATAAAAACGCTTAAACACATTTTATTGAAATTTGGCAACAGTAGCTATAAATACTTGGATAATATTTATTAATTTACGGATCCTTTACATTAAGTGTGTGTTCATGAGTGGGCTTCGATTAGGATAATTGACTAATGACAAATGTTGATAGTTTATATAACAACTAATTGTACGTCGAAGTTGTTACCTACTCATATTAATCATCGTCGACCTAAATGTTTCTATAGAAAATATCTATTTTCGCTAGAACTTTGGTTTTAAGTTACTCAAGACTTTTATTTATGAAATTTTTTTAACAACTAAAATTATATTAAAAGAAATTAGTAAATAGCTAACAAAGAATTACAAAGAAATAACTAAGAGTAGGATTTTGAATTCATACAACCAAGAAACTTTAATCTTACTATTTCTATGAACGAACCAAGAAAAAGATAAATTAATAATAGAGTCAGTTAAATTGTCTCCTCTAAACTTTTTTTCATCAAACAACATAACAGTTCTGAATTTTCAAATCACCCGGCATGTGGTCATAACAATAACCCGAAGCACCAATCTCTTCAAAATCGCAATATGAATGTTTTTCGACCAACAAACCAAATCAACAAAATTAAAATTGGGAATTACCGAATTATACCATTTACCAATATAGGACCATATGTCGAAGGGAATACTACATGAAGTTAAAATATGATCGATAGTTTCTGCTACGATATCACAGATGATACAAAAATAGAAGGAATGTCAATACCTCGGTGATCTAATTTTGAGTGAGTAGGAAGTCTATCTAGTCTAGGTCTCCAAAATAAAATATTGACTTTCCGAGGGACAAATTTATCTCAGATTGTGGGCATAGAACTGTTAGACAGCAAATGATGGTCTATGATCCGTCTAGCATGGTGAACTGAAAACGACATGTCTTCTCCTACGGACCAAATCCATTTCAAATACCATTGGTCCTATTGCTCGAATTAGAACACCAATTAAGACATGCCTCTTCTCCACAACAAGATTTGATTATCTTTAGCCACAACCTGTTATTATCGTTACAATAACAAGTTATGTTGAGCCAAAAATGAGATTGAATATGAAATGTCATTAGAACGTTGTTAGGTACTTATTCAAGTGAACCCAACTTACGATTTCGATCATCTATGTACAACCAACTCAAATATTAGGTGTAAAAGTTAAAATAAAATGCATCTTTTTATAGAGGCTATGATGTTCATGATATGTTTATTTTAAAGAACCCAAAGTTCAAAGGTTAAAGGATCTTAAAAGTTGTCCTAAATTTGTTAAAATCTATGATTTATAAGGTTATACACTTATACTGGTATTAATGTAAGATTCAATTCAAATCTACTTTTTAACCACCATTTTTATGAAGTGTTTGAATCTACGTACGAAGTGTACGACTTCATCATTGCGAACTCTGAACCTTATCTTCCTTACATGCAATAATTTATCGTTGGGCATGATAAATATATTGGCTGTTTTCTTTACTCGGCTTATTTAGTTCAAACTTAACATATTTGGCAAAATAATTATTTATATTTATGCACATTTAACTCTTAACATGCCTTGCTTGGAGTTTATCACTTATGTGATCATACGAAAAACACAATAAATGTCACAACCAGATGTCGTTTTATTTCTACAGATACTTTTTGTTAGTCTTTGTTGACTAGTCAAGTAGCCCTAAATGCATCGGCAAGTAGTCGTTCGACTCGCGACTAGGAGTGTAACAATAAACCTTCGTCAACTAGTCTATATGATTTGTCTAGTAGCTTCTCTAATCATATGAAACAAAATCAAAGGATTTTAGACAAACGGTTTCATTTGTTTCTAATAAAAACATAGACCTTACATATAGTCTTTTACTAGTATTAAGTTTATATGATTCTATGATTCTAATCAATTTTAGCAAGACCCAAATACACTTTAAATCAATATTTTAACGATGATTAATAAGATACGACATGGCCTCCTTAACGTATCCACAAAAGCCCAAAGGGCGTTTATAAACCATACCGACATGCCCAAAAGTTTAGTATAAAAAGGTTGCTATCAACAAAGCAGTCAATGTGGACCATTATTAGTCAACTTTGGTTCCATCTTTGGCCTTTTCATTATATGTCGATACGCCGTGACCAATTTCCACATATATCCACTACCTTCCTTGTGTTGATTTTATTTAGGTCAAGTTTTTTGTCTACATAACCCAACTAGTAATGCAAAATTACAAACTGTTCACAGTTTGAGTGAAATACAAAATTTACACATATGAGTAACAAGTTTCAGATTTTAGTCATCATTTCAATGTCTCTATTTAATTATGTATAACAGAAAGTTATAAAAAGCACGCGCATATTGCTGGTTATATGGTAAACAGAGGATTTTGCTTTTTACACGGATCCTATAAACCTTCTAACATCACATCAGTGATGTTGATTATATTCTGAGAAGACTATAAAATCTACCTTTTATTGGTTTTTTTAATTAAAATGATGTATAAGTTAACTTAATGGTCAACACTAATACAAACATACCATATAAGTTCACGCATTAAAGAAGTTTTCTATCATTGCTATCATCCCGATATTACATTAGAGTTGGTCATCTTTATATATTATCGTATCTTTAATTAAAAATTCTTTAATTATCATGTATAAAAGGTTGTAAAAAATTAAATATTAGTAAGTATTTGTCTATATATGTTGAATAATAAAAATGTCTATTTATTAGTGATTAGTCTTCTAATTGGATGAATTTTATCGACACTCATATTATATTATACCTAAATTTCAATTTTTTATATACTCACAAATTATCCGCTAAAATGATTTTTAGTTTTAGTAAGGTTATAAAATTGAGTTTTAGAATCATTTAATAAAATGAGATATATACTTAATTCTCATAAACTATTAAACATCATTTATCTAGTAAAATAATTTTAGTTTCTTACACAATTGAAAGTTGTTCATATAGATTGTAAAATAAACACTTGTGACTTGTGTGATACACATATTATTATATTTTTTATTTTATTTATTTATATTCTTTTACACAGTCACGTAACTCTGATATAATAAAACAAACGAAAAAAAATATAAGTAATTAAAGCACTTATTTTTTTCTATCAAGCTATATTACAACTATATAGTTATGATTTCTACACTTTTAATTACCATCATAGTGATAAATCTTCTAATTACCATGTTTCAAAATCCACACAAAACAAAATATATATATATATATATAAATCACTAAAACTAACTGAATTTTATCATACTACCATAAATACACATCAAATTATTGTTCCAGACAACATAAAGTAATTCAATAACATACAAAAATGAAACATTATAAAACATACATAATGTTTGTAGTACGCTTCCAAAATAATCAAAGAAGTATTGTCATTAGAAATCACCATTGTATTTTGTCACCATTTCATCTCTTAATTATTTTACGTGTAATAATGGCCAACTACATAAATTAAATAGAAAAACTAAACTTAAAATTATAAACACGAACAATTATTGATTATAACACAATGCCACAAAACTTGATAATGGAATCCACATAAAACACGCAGAAGTCGATCCAGCCAAAAGTCAAGCAATCTAGTAATCTCAAAACATGAATTAATAAAAAATATAAACTTGAAACAGTTTTTTGTACTTCTTAAATCGATAAACAAATATTGGAGATCAAAAGGAAACTATATAGAAAAAGTAGTTGAAAGGTTACATGACTTAATAATCAAACATGACTAGAACTTAATTGTTAGTCATTTTGGATATTCAACACTATTTGTTACGAAAAAATAAGTTATTTGTGATATTGATTCGAGAGTTCCTTTTAACTGCTCACATTAACTAAAAAACACCTAATATTGTTTGAAGAGTTCTAGATGCTTATATTAATCGTGAAATATCTGTCATATTGCGATTAATATTGAAAGCAAATTTATGATCATTTATTTTGAAATGAAATATTATTATCATAATTATTTATTCATTTACTTGCTCACATAATCACATCGTGTCGAATTATAAATAATACTAAATCTCTGAATACGATAATCTTATATAGATTTCAAAGTGAATTTATCACTGTGATTTATTTAGAAGAAGACTTGCATATTTAATCAAATTCGTTATTATCACTATTGTTTGAAGTCACTAATCAATCAAATCATTAATTCTAACAAAACTCGAACCCAAAAATAATACTATTCAAAGTCATTAATCAAATCATTAATCCCACATATCAAATCAAGATAACAGCCTGTTTCCAGCAACCTTTTATTGTGACTGAAAATTCTAACAAAATGTGCCAAAAATATCCCCTTTTTGTTCTTTTACGCAGGCAATCTCACAACCACATAATCTCATTATCTACCCAGTTCTTATTCCAACAAGACGTTGCACAATATCATCACTTGCCTAAATGTTCTCTATTTTGGTTGTGCACCCAAACGAAAATACTAACTCATTAGTTGAATTCAATTTTATAAATTCTCCAAATAACAAAACAATAACTAAGCAAAAAAACAAGATACCCTGAAAAAAATATTCATATGTTGTAACCTCAGCATGTTTAGCTATTTACATTAAGCCTTGACCAACTCATTAGCCAACTTCACCGTCTCCGCGGCTCCGCAGCCGCGCTATGTTCATCCAATGTGACCGTCCTTCGTCTACGCGATGAACCACTAACCACAGACGACAAGGACCGACTTCTATGACTGACTCGATCATCAGAACTAGAACTTGAACTCGAGCCCAAAGCCCGTCTTCCATTTCTTAAAATCCCTCCTCCAAAACACGAAAACAAGTTCCTCAAAACCCGGGCCAACCCGTTTCTTTCTCTAGTAACATTCCCTCTAGAAGCCCATGAAATCCTTCTTGGAACCCCATTGTTATTAAACCCTCCATCCATTTCCGTAAAAACAACGGGCAACTCCCTCTCACCGCCTTGTCTTCCGCCCGAAAACCTACCCACAGCGAACCCACCACCAGGCAATCGCCATATCGTCAACCCTACCGCTTCCTCTTCGTTACCCGATTGGCTATTCGTATCGTTATGAGGCCGGTTTGTATCCGACGAATCCACAGCTTCCGATGGTAATTCGTGGCGACAAACCGGGCAAGAATTACGCAAAGCGAGCCACGGGAGAATGCAATCTGAATGATATAAATGTTGGCAAGGCATTTCTTTAGCTTCTAATCCTAAATCAAATGGTTCTTTACAAACAGCACAATATGATTCAATTAAAACATGGTTTTCTTGAATTTCAATTGTTGGCATTGCTTCAATTGCTGCTTTTGATGCAGGTGGATTATTATCAATTCTTCCTAACCCATTTCCTTCTATTTGAGATAACTGATCCAATAACCTATCAAAACCCGACCCGAGTAAAAACTCTGACATACTAGCCGGTAACGGTCTTAGACCCGACCCGGCTCCATCATCATAATACAATTCAAACCCACCACCGGTACCGGATTCCTCGGTACTAGGTTCTTCCGGTGTGCTTGTGGGTCCCCGGAGAACGATGACGGGATTAAACGGTGAACGTTCACCAGTGTTTCTTCTAGCTCGTCGGAGCAACGGCGGGCTAGGGCTCGGTCCCGGACTTTGTTGACCGTTTCCGGAAAGATACATAGCGGCTGCCGGAAACCGATTTAATCTGTTGGGACTGTTAATTTCTTCTATAAATCCGCCGTTGCAATCGGGACAAATTAACGATGAATCTTGAACGTGGGTTTGAACCCTAATGGATCGGTTGCATCTGTAGCACCAGTACGATGATGATGAAGACCCTACTGTTGACATCTATAAATATGAATATTGATATTTATAATACTGAAACACAAACCTCAGATCGCTTTACCTGATTTTTCTTCAAGATAACCTGAAAAATCGAAACTTTTAAATGAAAGGATGAATCTTTGTGAGAAATGAAGGAACCCCAGATCGATTTAGATGATTTTTCTTCGAGAAATTCAAAGATCGAAACTTTTGATTGAAATAATGAGTCTTCGTAAAAAATGAAGCCCCAAATCAATTTTAGGTGGTTTATCTTCAAGAATAGTCGAAAGATCGAATCGTTTTTCCTGAAATGATGAATATTGGTATGAAATAAAAGAACTCTAGATACAGTGAATAGGACCAACAAATTGTATAAATTGAGAAAAAGAATCTTCAATCAAGAACTTGATGGAATAAACCATGGAATATGAAATTGAAATTTAAAATAGTGAAAAAGGACGAAAGAGGAGTGTATATCGGTGGGAAAATGGAATCTCTCCGGCGAGGAGAGAGATGATATAGAGAAAGAGCGAGTGTGGGTTTGATAGAGAGAGAAATAGAGAATGGGAGAAATTATATGAAAAGAAAAGAAAGTGAACGCGTGAGAGAGATTGGCGTGACATTAACGCTTGAGATGACCAAAACACGTTGGACGACTTTAAGTGGATCGAGTCAAGTCTTATGATTTCATATTTTTATTTACATTTTTATCCGTTCATTTACCATGTGAATTTTACGTTTTTACCCTGAAAAACTTGTGACAAAAATGTATTTACCATAACTTTTTTTACATCATTTCTAGAGAATTATGAATTGGGGTTGCCTTAAGAGTTGTCCCCTAATCACACCAAACATATTTGTGCTAATCAAGGTATTATGTCAAAATTAAGGCTTTAAATGTTGAGAAATGTTACACTTACTAAAAATCTACAAGACACTTTGCGTAAGTAGTAGCATTCACCTTAAATGTAAGTGTGGGATCTAAGTAGTAGTACACATATTTTTGTTGACTAACGATTTTACTCAGTTTTGAATGGAAGGTTAAGATTTGGATCTTTAATTGGTTACGTTTAACATTTCGACTGCTCAAAGTAGTGTGTTTTCTCGAAGTCATTAGGAATGGTGCAATGTCAAGATCTCGACAACGATATATGGTGTTGTGATTTGTGTTCATCATTAGTCTCTCAATCATATGTGTGTAGTTTTTTTGTTTTTTTTTTTTATCTTTTTAAGATATCATTAGTTTAGATGAGTCATTGTTGTTTTGTTTCATACATCTATTATTGTACATAACTTTGTAATTGTGTATCATTCGATGCTTTCACCTACGTTTGGTTGCTTTGTTAGTGGCTTGGTGTTTCCAATAAATATCATTTTTCCCTGCATAAGAATAAAAAGGAAAAGGATTATACGATATTTCACCATCGTGTTTTTTATTAGTTATCTATGTATTAGAACATTAAATAATTAATTATGGAAATCTTTGACATTTAGAAAATATGAAGGACTACCATATACATTAGTAGTAGTTCAGGGATCATTATGGTAATCCACCCATTGCTTTTGTACTCGAGTCTCCTTTTGGCTTTGATCTACTTTTTGAACGGTCAAATTGATTATTTTTGTTTATATTTTTCCTTTTCGTGCTACCCAAACCACGGTCATTAACCAAGTGAGCTATTACGTTACGTATTTTTTGAGTTGGACATAGATATTTTTTTATAGTTACTTATATGAATATGAATAATTGCAAGGAAAAAAAATAGTATTTTGGTTTAACAAAGAAACCTTAAATAAATTACAATCCACAAACTTTGTTCGACAAATAAACCCTTAAATAAAAAGCATTCTGAAATAACATTTGAATAGAAGTCCCGGCTCTAACTTCGACAACAAATTTCAACTCCAGCTTCGGCTTCGGTTTATTGTTGGCAAACACACCCTATCACTTGTTATATATGCTTAGTTAACTTCCTAGTTTCTAACAAATTCAAGAAAATGATAAATGGGATCTAGGTAGATATTACTTCTAAAAATATATTGTACATACAAATTGGCGCAGCGGACTCGGTGCATTTAAGTTCAAGAGTTTAAGATGCTTCCGAGATCCAATTATACGTACTTAAAAACTGGTTAAGAAACCTTAAATATTACTGTAGTAGAAATACAAATATGCGAAACTAGTCGACATGTAGAGTTTGTGCGATGTGTGGTCCACGTTTAAAAGTGTCCGATGTTGATTTTTCTATTGTTATATGTATATTATATTTAACTGATATTTGATAAAATCATATATAGGAGTGGGTTTAAGGGTTCAAGAGAGAAAGAAAAATTGGTGGATAAAGGGAAGAAAGGTTCCTTTAACCTTTTGATTTAGCAAATTAACTCTTTGATTCATCAAATTAACCATTTAATTTAAGAAAAATATTTATTAGTGAAAATGTTTTTTGAAAGATGAACTATGATGTATATATAGATGAACCATAAAATCATACTTGATGAACTATGATGTATATATAGAAAGAAACATTATTAGTTTAAACCTTACACATATAAATAACAAAATAATGTAATGAAAATTACTAGAATGTGATGTAAATTTTAAAAGCATTAAGTGTCACAGTTTTGGTTACCATGAATTTTTGTATACCTTATAAGAAATAAATGATTTATATCTTAGTGTGATAATCACAATGAGTTTCTCGTTTTAATTTGTTTTCTAAATGAGACATTATTTTATATTTTTTCAATGTAGACATGAAAATCTATACAGTACCTCATATTCTTACATATATTTTAAGACTCTTTTATTTGTACTAGGAGGCTTTGCTTCCCAAGTTGGTCAAACAACCACGGACATTAAAATTAGTTTATCCTGAAAGTCAAATTTTGGCTCACCATATAACCTATTTTACAAGAAGGAATTAATCAATTATTATACGATTGCTCTCTAGATGATCGTAACATAAAATAAATTTATTATTAGTTCTATGATTCTAGATATTTGACTGTTTGATATTTTAAGCATTTGAAACTTTGACATTGAATCAATAATTAATTTCTGATCGGGTCGAGGTTTATATAGTTGCTGATTTGATTTTTTTATCATATCTAAATTGAGTTCCCTGGAATTACTATTATACCACTTCCAACGGAACAATTTTTAAACTTCTTTTGTATCACATCAGTGTCACGTTAACACTTTTTCAGAAATACTAAAAAAATATTGAACCCTGCCAACAGAAGAATCTTTTTCAGAAACATTTGATCCCACCATTTATTTAATTACAATAAGTACAATTATAATTATAATTTTAAAACATAAATATAAATAAAACATTACATTAAATAATTTTAAAAATAACACTGCATTAAAAATTATAACACGATTACAATTACAGTAGTTATTAAATAAAACACATTAATTGACTAAAAAATAAAAATTCAATTACATTAATTAGTTCGAACACGAACATTTGATGGGAGATTCCAAATGTGTTTGATAAGAGCATTTTGAAGTTGATGATCCACCATCGAATCTCATAATTCTCTGTCCAAACGAAGTTGCACTTCAACCCTCTCCTACCACGATCGCCGCTGACGATTACTTGGGTCTACAGGGTAGTCCTCCTCAAGTTGACATATATTGCATCCGTTGTCTTCGGTTATCATGTTGTGTAAAATCACACAAGTGTACATAATTCTTCGTATCTTATTGATGATATGCTCTTGTCGGATTTTTGATGATTGTCCAACGACTTTGAAGCACACCAAATGCTCGTTCGACATCTTTTCTTGCAGATTCTTTGAATCTCTTTAATTTCATAGACTTTTCCTCAATAAGATATTTAAACGACTTCACAAGAGCCACCCATTCTAGATAAATTCCGTAAACGAGGTAATATCATTTCTCGAATTGAACCCCATTCACATTATACACTACCTCAGGAGCTCTATCTTGGAGTAAATCATCGAACAAAATTGATTGATTAAGAACATTGATGTCGTTGTTCGAACTCGCAGGACCAAAATAAGCGTGCCAAATCCACATATCGTAGGAGACTACCACTTCAAGCATGCTTGTAGGATAACCTTGATCACCTCGTGTGTATGACTTTTCCACGCTACTGGACAACTTTTCCAAGGCCAATGCATACAATCGATACTTCCGATCGTACCCGAAAAACCATGCAATTGTTGATGTTTTGCATGTAAACGTTCGATATCTTGGACTGTTGGTTTTCTCAACTACTCAGTCGAGTATATAAATACACATTTACAAAAGTTGTCCAAACAATTGTATGACGTTTGCTGACCCATGTGTAAGTATTAATCAAACGCATCGGCGGCACAATTGTATGCCAATTGTCGTATAACTGAAATCACCTTTTGATAAACGTTAAAACTAAGTTTATCGGCTACATCAAGCCGTTGATGAAAATAACTAAAATACGGAGATATCAGTAGTTGAGAGTATGACGTTATACCTTGAAAAAAAAATATATCATAAAAATAGATCTGAGAAGTAGATCTATGGACCCCAAACCCACCATTTTTCTGAAACTACGATATGAAAAACCTGACAGCCGTCATTAGACTTCTATTGGATTTTGACGTTCTACTGGAGCATTACCGAATTTCGGCTGGTCAGTGGCGACGGTGGTCGTACTAAGATAATAGTGGTGGCGATGTTAGGATAATTATGTTAATGGTGTTAGATAATGGTGGAGGTGATGGTTTGGTTGAAGATGGTGGTGGTTGTTAGATGATAATGGTGGTGGTGGCAAGACCTGGTCAATGGTGGTTAGGATGATAACATTGGTGGTTGTTGGATGATGATGATGGTGGTGGGGGAATTTGTAGAGAGAAGGGGAAGAGTGTTGGGGTAGCGAGAGAAAAATGAATGAAATAATGAGTTAAAATTTTAGAAAAGTGTTTATATATTTATTGTTTTAATTTTCAACTTTTTTCCCATTTACACATAGAAAATTAAAGGTACATCATGAATCTAAACGGTGAAACCCAATATCCCTATTTCCGTCTCAATTAAAGTGTCAACTTTGGCTATGCAAATAGTTGTAGAAATGTTTGATAACAAAACTCTTCAGCAATCAAATAACATCTCTACCCCGTAAAATCTTTTTCGATTGGTCGTAATATGAAAGTGGACACTTATTTGAGACAATCCAAAATAGCAAAATGGACACTTGTAGTGAGACGGAGACAGTAACAACTTTCACAAACTTAGGAAGGGTTATGTTAAAAAACAAGATGATGAGTACTTCATATGAACATTTTCGAATACTAAATTTCCAAATATCAGGATAATAAAAAATATTAATTGATAGTTTATTTTTGATTAGACCTTTGTGTGTATTAACCCTTTTAAAACTTTAAAAGATGGAAGATCGAAACAAGTCTTTGTATGTTTGTATTAGTTGTGAGACGCAAAGGCTCTCTCGTATTGAAATTTACAAAAAAAAAATTCGTTATGTACGAGCTTCGTATTTTCTATTTATTAAGCCAAAGATTTTCTCTTCACTGTTTCCATTTCGGGTTTACTTGATTTCGGTTATGGCCTATAAAACATATTTATAACTTACAAACCACAGCACTCTACTTTGAAGCCAAAAATCTAAATAAATTACAAATTTGCAAAACCACCGATTTGGAGGATTGTAACGGTCATCGGCCGACTACCGGTCGATATAGCTAGTGTTAACCGTTTCCGGTTCAAAATAATATGCAAGGCAACCCGAAAGATTCGGGTTCACTTATACAAAAACAAAACCGTCCATTTAACGGAAGTACGACTTTTGAGTTTTGACCACCTACTTGGACCGCAATACCGGGTAAAATATTAAAACCCGATCTATTACAAAACCACCCGCAACCGGTCTATCCGGTCCATCGACTTATCTTCCGACTACATTAACCCTAACCCCCATAACTCGGTCTCGCCTGATTTCCGTCGAAGAAATTTAAAAATTTCAAGTAAGTTTCTATTCAATTAACCTTCTAATCTATAAATCCATATTTCATTTTCTCCAATTATAGTTTGTTGTGATTTATACACATACATCTGCGTACATATATATGTATGCGTATAATTGTTTGAAGATATAATTTGTATTTGGCAATGGTTGAAATATGTAGCTACTAAAAATGCTGCAAAACAAATAGTGCTTATATATTTTTACATATTCGTATACTATAGCGATAGAAATGGCTTCAGATTTAGAACCGGTACCAGTAAATTCACAAAAACATGATCCAGCATGGAAGCATGTTCAAATGTATAAAAGTGGTGATAAGGTTCAACTTAAATGCATATATTGTGGTAAAATGTTTAAAGGTGGTGGGATTCATAGGATTAAAGAGCATTTAGCAGGTCAAAAAGGTAACGCATCTAGTTGTTTAAGAGTACAGCCCGATGTTCGGTTGTCTATGCAAGAGAGCTTAAATGGTGTTGTAGTGAAAAAGAGAAAAAAACAGAAATTAGCTGAAGATATTACTAATTTTAATTCTGGTGAGACCGATTCGTTTGGGAATCAATGTGGTTTAAATACTGAAGTTGTTATGGTTCCTGTTGTTGATGTTATTCAACCGAGTTCTAGTTTGTTAGTGAATCAAGCAGACGAGAATAATAATAGCAATAAGAAAGGTGGAGGTAGGAGAAAGAAAGGATTAAAAGTGAGAAAAGGTTCGAATGCAGTAGTAGTTAATGATAATGTGTATGATGATTCGAAAAGGGTTAACCAGCAAGTTAGTTTAGCAATTGGGCGGTTTTTGTTTGATGCTGGTGTGTCTTTAGATGTTGTGAACTCTGCATATTTCCAACCTATGATTGATGTGATTGCTTCACAAGGGTCGGGAGTTTTGGGGCCCTCTTATCATGATCTTAGAAGTTGGATTTTGAAGAATACGGTTCAAGAAGTGAAAGGTGATGTTGACCGATCTATGGGTAGTTGGGGAAAGAGTGGTTGTTCTATTTTAGTTGAGGAATCTACGTTAGAAAATGGTAAATTGCTTCTGAATTTCTCTGTGTATTGTCCTGAAGGGCTAATGTTTTTAAGGTCTGTTGATGCAACCAATGTTGTGAGTTCCACGGAAGCTTTATTTGGGTTGTTCAAGGAAGTTGTTGAAGAAGTTGGAGTAAGAAATGTGTTGCAGATTGTTACTATTAATGAAGCACGTTATGTTGAAGTAGGGAAACGAATTGCTGATAGTTTCCCTAATGTTTTCTGGACTCCATGTGCAACACATTGTGTGGATTTAGTTTTAGAGGATTTTAGAGAACTTGAATGGATAAGTACTATACTTGAACAAGCGAGATCAATATCAAGATTTATTTACAATCATAGCGTCATTTTGAATATGATGAGAAGGTATACTTTTGGAGTTGACACCGTGGTAGTGGGTCCCACACATTCGTCAACGGATTTCTTAACGTTGAAACGGATGGTAAGTGTAAAGCACAACCTCCAATCCATGGTAACATCTGAGGAATGGATGGAGTGTTCATACTCCAAGAAAGACGAGGGATATACTGCTTTGGATTACATCAGCAATCCTTCTTTTTGGTCCATGTGTACGGTGATTACCCATTTAACGGAACCGCTACTGAGACTTTTGAGAATTGTTAGTGATAAAAGGAAACCTGGAATGGGTTATGTTTACGCAGGGGTGTATAGGGCAAAAGAAGCAATTAAGAAAGAACTTATTGATAAGAAAGATTATATGGTTTATTGGAACATAATAGATCGTAGGTTGGAACAACTTCATCGTCATCCTCTTCATACTGCAGGGTTTTATCTTAATCCAAAGTTCTTTTACAGCACTGATGACGATATACATCTTCAGATTAGATCCTCAGTCTATGATTGTGTGGAAAGGCTGGTTCCTGACACTGCAATCCAAGATAAAATTGTTAAAGAAACGTCATCTTATCGTGAAGCTGCTGGTGATTTTGGGAGGAAAATCGCCATAAGAGGCAGAGATACCTTATTTCCTGGTACGTTGAACAAGTTGTTATTTTTTCCTCCATAATAATTTGGTGTTTTAAGCTATAATTAGTCTAATCGTATTCCATCCATTGATTGTCATAGCTGAGTGGTGGTCGACATACGGAGGGGCTTGTCCAAACTTGGCTCGTTTAGCCATTCGTATTCTCAGTCAGACTTGCAGTTTGGTTGGATGTAAGTCAAACAAGATCTCTTTTCAACAGATTCATGAAACAAAGAATCATGTAGAACACCAGAGACTCAGTGACATTGTCTTTGTTCAATACAACATGAGATTAAAGCAAATGTAAGTTCCAAAATTTTGTGATTATTTTCAAATAAAAACCGTCGTTTTCAACAGGAAAAAGATTAACAGAAATGCAAATGATTTTCTAGGTTTCTAGACAAAGAGCAGGATAACCATGATCCTATTTCATATGACAACATCTATTCTGTCGAGCCTTGGGTAACAGACGGGGTGATTCAAGCAGATGACATTGGTAGGTCCGATTGGATGACAGTTGATCCACCATTAGCTAACGTCATGGTTTTAGGACCTCAAGTTGATGATATTGAAGCACTTGGTGAAGGTACAAGATAAAACTTCATTGTTGATAGCATATGGCTTCTTATAGAAAAAACATTAATTTCATGAGCCGGAATTCACAGTCTTCTCTTTGCAGGGTTTAATGATCATGAGATTTTTGACGGGTTGAAAGATAGCGAAGATGAAAATGGTGAACCCAATGTACAGCAAGTAGGTAAGCTTTGTTAGTTTCTTTTGTTCCGTTTCATTCTTAGTTTTGGACATCATTGAAGAAATTGATTATCTATATTTTTCTGTATTGTAAATGTTGTGCTAATGCCACGTTCTATGCTTTTACTAAAAGTAACTGTTTTCTTCTTCACGGAACACGTAATTAGACTAGATACACATCTGTGATTCTAAGTTCTTAATAACAAAAAATAATCAACGAGTTACAGGGAGCAATCTACATAACTAAAAACTAGAAAAAAAAAAAAAAAAAAACAAGCCCAATAATGAGAAAATTTAATTTCTTAATTTGTTCTCCATTTCTCCTCCTTGCTGGAGAAAGAGAGCGGTGAAGTCGAATCCGCTTCAACATCAACATACTCTTCCTCAACTCCCGTTGACCAGTTGCTTACGTTATCTAAAATAGATGGAGATGGATAAGAATGCACATAATCCTCAAACTCCCACCCTTGACTCCCCTTTTGACCGCCGTCACATGGCGGAGCTAATCTTTCCAGCAATGGAACCTCCCTTTCGAGGTACCTAACGATCTGCCTCATAGTAGGACGCGCTGAAGGTGCATTGCTAGAACATAGTAATCCCAGCTTTATAACCATCAAAGCATCCACTTCATCAAACTCTCCTTTTAGCTTTGAATCAACCACCTCAAGAACCGCCTCGTTTGTCCACTTATCGCACACCCAATCTACCAAAATGAGCTCCTCAGGTAACGCCTTTGGCTCAGTAGGTCTCCTTCCACACACTACTTCTAACAACAAAGCTCCGAAAGCAAACACGTCCGAGTTTGTGGTGGGCTTACCCGTTCGAGTCAACTCAGGTGCCAAATAACCTAATGTACCCACCACTTTAGTGGTGCTCGAATTTGATCCATGTTCGCATAACTTAGCCAACCCGAAATCACCTAACCGTCCATTTAATTCTGAATCTAACAACACATTCCCTGCTTTGATATCTCTATGAAGCACGGTTTGATCCCATTCTTCATGTAAATACAATAATCCGCGAGCTACATCCTTTGTAATCTTAAATCGTTGTTCCCATGTTAGAATAAGTTTAGGATCATCATAAATATACTTATCTAAGCTACCATTAGCCATGAAATCATATACAAGCAATAAATCTCCTCTCTTTCTACACCAACCTAACAATTGAACTAAGTTTCTATGCCGGAGTCTACCAATAGTCGAGATCTCAGACATAAAGGTTCTTTTACCCTCTTGTGATTCATTTGAAATTCGCTTAACTGCAACTACGGTTCTAGAACTAGGCAAAACCCCTTTGTAAACACTCCCAAATCCACCAAACCCGAGTAATTCCTCTTTTCTAAACCCTTTTGTAGCCTTCTTTAACTCCTCGTAGGAATATCTATGCGGGCCTATATCAAGCTCCCATTTCTCAATCTCATCCACATTCTTCAATTTCTTGATCACAGAAACAACACCAACTATGGCTATGATTGCAACAGTTATAAAGACAGCAACCGAAACACCAATTATGAAACCTTTGTGATTCTTTCTTGCTCCTGGTACTGATGGGAGTTTATTAAGATCAAAAGATTGAGCTTCCCCACTCATATTGAAGGTCCAACCGAAGATATAATGCGAGCTGGCGAGCACGCCTGTTGAGGCTGAAAACCCGATGTACATGAAACTTTGAAAAACCGATGACAGGTCCACAGGAACAGACAAAATGGACGTATTGGGTTTCTCTGAAGACATAGAAATAGTGATATTTAGTTGGGGTTTTAGAGCATCATAATCTATCCAAGCTTGAATCTTTTTCCCACTTTTTAAGTTAAGATCCTGTTTAGTTGAATTCCCATCAATAAAAAAGCCTGCTTTGGTCGAATTTATCGATAACATGCTATTGATGTTAATGCCAACATGATTGTCATTAATATCAGAGAATTCTAAATCTTTAACAGTATCAAACTCAATGGCAACCAAGTGGTTGGTTAGTTTGCCATTATTGGTAACATTAAGTAGTCCAAGATACTGATTGGGTAGAGCTCCAGGGAGCTCTTTTGTGGGAGAGATGGTGAAAGCCAAGCCATGGCCACCGTGTATTTTGGTACCCGGCTTGATGGCGAATACAAAAGAGGTAGAAAATGATAGGGGTGTTTTAGTGTTCGGGTTCTTGAAACGGACAGGATTCAGGTAAAACCCGTGGCCGATCAAGCTAGGACTCCTAGGAGTGTAGTTCGTGAGTTTGAGAATACCATTTGTAGTGATGTCCGCGACTCCGTTCACGGTTATGTTGTCCGAGTTTAAGTCTTTGAAACCATTGAAGATGAAGGAGAATGATGAAGATGGTGTAAATAGAGCAATAAAAAGTAAAAGAAGGCTTGTGAGGTGAGGAAAGAACATCTTATTGTTTTGTATAGTGAATTTATGTTTATGACATTATATTATGTATGTACATATAGTGTTTAGATCAATTTTAGCATGTGTCTCATTCAATTGGCTGAAGAAGAAAGAAGAGAAATAAAGGAGGGATGGCTGTGTAAAGTGGAGGAAATTTGGTGGGTGAAGTGCTCTGAAGTTTCAGTGTTTATGATGTATTTGGGGTTAGGCAATGAAAGGGCAGGATATTTTGTATTTTTCTCTTTTAAGTTTTTTTTGTTGTCATTATATTATCATCTGATATCAATTATCAAACAAATATAGCAAGTCGTTGGGACTTTTATGCACTAGGTATAAATTCAATATAAAAAAACTATTTAATAAAAGTTATTAAAGAAAGGTTGGCCCAAGTATTAGAGTTGTTGCTATTTTGTTCAAGAACATTTAAGTTCAAATATTAGGATCTTCAGTATCTATATACTTAATTTTGCTTCATATTCATGTTTATTATTATTATTATTATTACATTATGATTGTTGTTATTATCAATTAGTAGGTTAAATATTACACTAATTCAAGAACATATGTTCATTACAACAATAACAATATTTAATTCTGCCAAGAATGATGTATGGAGTGGTAATATATAAAAATCCATACTATTACTTTTAGTAGGGTACTAAAGTTTTGCTGGACTATTTTTGTAAGCATGATACTAAGTTTTTTTAGAGAGTAAGTAATAGTTAATTTAAGTCATCAATATCTATCATCTATTTCACGTGATTGAATCATTTATCTGTAGTAGTGTAATGAGGTTGAAATCGTTGCAAAGAAAATATCATATCCGAAACTATGCTATCCGAACTTTCGGGTTTGAGTATTAAATAGTAATTTTTAAAATTCTAGGTAGTTCGAATATTTGAATATTGAAAAAATATATTTTATAATTTTTAATTTTTAGATTTTGCATTACTTATATTTTATTTAATTTGAGTACTATTATCTAAATTTTTAATTAGTTAGTTCAATACGTAAAGAAATGGTTATATGAGTTTTATTTATATATTTAAAAACAAATTTATTATGTATTCAGAAGGTGTTTCTAGTATTTTCGATCAACCAAATCGAGATTTATATACATATACATATATTTTATACTTATATCATGTTAAAAACATTATTTAAATAGTTACAAAAATTTTTAACCTCGATTTAAAAATTGATAATAAAAATTGAAAAAAAAATTATTTTTTTTATTTGGGTATTCGAATAAATCGAAATTTGTATCCAAAATTTTGAATATCTAAGATTCGGACATTCGAAATTTTGAATACCTAATCCACCCGAAGGTGGTAGCAAGGCTACCTATGAGGGCTATTTCAAAATTCTGAATATTCGAAAATAAACACTACTATTTTATAGTGTACACTCCACAAAATCTAAAAAAAAGTTATATTATTGAAAGCATAAAATATATGTTTAAATAACGTTGTATAATTTACATTGTTAACTCTCAAATTTTTATATATATATATAGCTAACAATATGATTACTGGTTAGCGATTCATGCTGTTCAAATCAAACAGTTTTACTATGGTTATTATTCAACGTTTGCAATATAATATAGGGTGGCTAATATTTGGCAGATTTACACTAGCTTACATGGATGTTGACCTTTTCATTTATGTATGTTTTCACATGCATTGACGGACTTAAAAAATCATTAGTCGCATAAAAGTTTTTGTAGTTTTTATTCGATAGTTATTTAAATTTATTTAAACAGATAGGTGTATCGTTTAAATTATAAATATGAGCCGTAACACTTTTAAAAAAGCTTATTATTTTTTAACTAATTTCATACAAAATTGGTTTAATTGACTGGTGTTACGTGTCGCGCTGACTATAACGTAGTTCCGCGCATGATTAGCTGGATAGTGTTAATAAATTTACGTTGCTTCTTCAGTACTATAGTACTTGCAGTTAAATATACTATTTGGCAACTTAATAGTATAATACTGGTAATCTAGTTACTCAACTTTTAGCAAATTAAATGTTTAATATCAATGAACATCTAAAAACTTCATATGGCCTTATCACAACACGTACAATTATTGCAAATTGAAAGATCCATATATTTCGTGGCCTCAGAACGTTACCTAATAAAGTAACCGACGGATGGGTGACACGTCATCGTAATGACCTCTTCGATTTACCATAGTGGACGTCCCAAGTCCTAACAGAGTACAGCAACACCTGTCCATGTGGATTAAAACATGGTTCATGTTTTTCTAAAATTAGAATGATCACTTTACAATATTCAAAACCCTTATATGTGCACATGATATTCTTTAAGGCATGTTTTAAAAATCTATTTGATTTGATTGATACATAAGTGTTTGATGTGAGACAAATAGGGTGTTATTTAAGGGTATAAGATATATTAATTATAGGTATTATCGTTATGAAAAGTTAAATATATTAAAATATCTTAGAGGATATCAAACTCGATTTTTGTATCTCAATCTGATAATAACAATCATTATCATGCTCACGCATCGCGTCTGGGTCGTCAATAATATCTTCATATAGTAATAGAAGTGTTTGTAAAATTATGTTAAACAATTGCATCATTAAAAACATTTTTGTAAAGCGTTCGAAATGAATCTGATATTAATCTTTTAAATAGCTTATAATATTTTTATTTTTCTATTCATATCAACACATATTACGTATTTACAATTAAATAACTACTACCAAATAAATATAAGTAATACTCTTTTATAAGATTAATTTCTCATTTATTATATTTAGTAAATCCTATACATTGTTACCCCGTTCGTGTTATAACAGCTAGACCACTTTTATATATTCTTTCTAAATTGTTACCCTAACTTCAACTTATTGCAAGTGAAATAACCCGTTTAACTAGTATTGAAGAAAATAGCATGACTTTTAAAACTAATGCTAGGACTTGAACCAACGACCAAGAGATCATATGTTAACTCCTTTACTATCAAAATAAATGACTTTTGTTGTATAATTGAACTCATTAGTGTATTTATTAAGAATTAAATACAACTTCTCATAAAAATTGTGCAACAACTTTTAGGTATGAAAAGCTATGTTTTTGTTTTCTCCCAACAGCTTTGATGTAATGCGCATACTTACTTATAACTATTATTATACGTTGTATTATATGTTCCCTTTATTATACGTTATATTATATGCTCCCTAATATATTATAGAGCAAGGGAGTGTAATATATTTATGGTTAAAATAGTTGGTTGATTTAAAAAGTTACTGGAATTTGAGAATTATGATTCATTTGAATCCTTATATCGAATAATGAATCATTTAGGCTGATGATATAAAGAAATATGTGTTTCTCAGATCCCGCAATGAGACCAACCTAGTAACATCATCTTCATGAACAAAGTGTTTTGGAACTTTTGAGGCTGTTTCTTTTTTAAAGATGTAATGTAATACGGGTCTAATGGGCCTGGCCCAATTAGCTAAACTCTGTATGACTTAAGTGCCACGAGTTACCAGAATTTCAAGTTTAAGGTTTTGACGTAAAAATTAAATTTGATTTTCACTTTAACGTATACATCAAATATTTACATATAATTAATTCCCACTGAATATTTTACATGAATTAATTTAATTTTCCTTTTTATTTCAAACATTTAATATTCAAGTGACTATTGATATGTCATAGAAATTAAAAGCAGAAAAGGGTTGAAGGATGTAGTCCATTCATTGATGTTGATAATAATAATAATAAAGATAATGTATGGATCATAAATAAATATTTCAAACTTGTCACTGTCCCTTTAGTATTTTGATTGATAGCTTTGTTTCCTTACGGCCCGATAACAGTAATACTGCTCTTACTCTACACTCTAGAGTCCAATTTCTTACTCACTCTCAAACAAAAAGCATCGTTGGTCTGACGGTCTATTGAGAATTAAACGTTAAGAATTAAAGATATGTTGTCTAAAGATTCTTATGAAAGAAAACTATGAATAGTTCGATTCATTTTGTTAAATATTCATAAAGTAAACTTTTTTATTTTAAGAAATATTGACAAGTCAAGAATATAAATAAAATTACTTTGCAATAGCCAATGCCCAGTCCATATAAAATGGGCTTAACAAAAATAAATGTACTGGACTCGTACTGTGGATACGTAGCCCATATATTAACTTGCAGATAATTAACGTTTCAAAATCATGCGATGATTGTTGCTTCGTTGAATTCGTTAAAGTTTTTATATAATGGTGAAAATTACGAGAAACAAAACTTTGCTAAAACATCACTAACCCAGCATTAACTTTCACAAAAGTATTTTACTAGCTAATCCAACACTTAGTCCTCTGAGTTTTTTTAATGAAAATTAATGGCACTTGTTACTTTCTTAGATAACATAAATGAAATGAAATCGACCGACTGTTAAAGAAAGTATACCTAATTAATAATAAAATTTTATATAAAATAAGAAATGTTTATATAAAATATGTAAACAGTTAGAAGCTGATCAATTCCAAAGCCATATCTGCGAGAAATGAGTAGCTGGATGTTCAAAAATCAAAACTGAATGTTCTCCGTAAGTTGTAGCACTATCGATCCTATATAGAAAATATAAGATAGAATAATTGTAAGGTTAAGCGATGGAAACAAATCAAGAGTGTGTGGTGACAGAAAGATTGAAGGCTAACCCCTCAAAAAGCCCGTCTTCCCATCCAATTGTATTATTGTTTTAAGCCTATACAATCAATATGCGAATGCCACGTGTCATTTATTTCAATCTTGATTATGTGGCCGTTATGGTTTTAAAAGCCAATCCTCTTCCTCCTTACAATTGTGGTACACTCGTTACTACTATAAGTCACCAAAACTATCCCTCCAACTGATCCTCACTCTTTCACTACATACTCATCTTCTCACATCGTTAGCCGGAGATCCACCATGGCCACCGCCGTCTCAACCGTCGGAGCCACCATCAACCGTGCCCCGGTACTCCTTTCTAGCTTCATCTATTACTTAATTATTGTATCATCATCATATCATAGGGTAGATCTTAATTTCTTGGATTTTTCATAGATCTCCAAAATGGTATATTCTTTTTAGGTGAAGTGCCCGATAACAAGATACTATTTAAAATATAATATATATTAGTTTCTAGTATAGTTGGCCCAGCCCGATAATATAACTTCCTACCGTTTCTCCGGTTCAATTCGTATTGTACAAATCAATATAATTAGGTACCATAATATCTTCGCTCTTCAAAAAAATATGATTAGGTACCATAATACATACTATACGTATGCTTTTATTATTATATCGATAACTAATAATTTGTACGATACAAACACTAACGTTGGAGACTTTATCTAATTATCTTATCAAGAACATATAGCGATGTAATTTGAAAATACTTAAATCGAATCGCAACTAAGTCTTGGTCAGTGATAACCAAACATAGCAAAGCATATAGTGATTAGTAAAACAAACTTAATTATGTTGATACGATTGGTAAAATTGTTGAAGTATATCGGTATGATATATTAATTTAAGATATAAAATCTGCCCTTACAATTGGTAACTACAAAATGTAAGTACATTATATTGATAATTTTCGTATCGTTGTACACCCTTTTACAATTGGTGAAACATGTAAATATATTGCTATTTTAAAAATTAACCTTTATTTAAGGTTACTAACTTTTAACTCATATCTGTTTATTGTTATGACATGCAGTTGAGCTTGAATGGAAGCAGCGGTGTTGCTGCAGTCCCAAGCTCAAACTTCTTGGGCACCAGTTTGAAAAAGATTGTGAACTCAAGACTCGCGATCAACAACAACAAGTTATCGACCTTCAAAATCATGGCAGCCGAGAAAGAAATCGAGGAAACCCAACAGACCGACAAAGACAAATGGAAGGGACTCGCATACGATATGTCTGATGATCAACAAGATATCACCAGAGGTAAGGGTATGGTTGATTCACTCTTCCAGGCCCCACAAGATTCCGGAACCCACTTCGCTGTTATGAGTTCATACGAGTACATCAGTACCGGGCTCCGCACGTAATCAACTAGCCCTCGCTTATATATTGAACTTCCTTAAAAATTGTTATACGATTCTATTGAATATTAATTGTGGGATTATTTATGTGTAGATATAACTTGGATAACACCATGGGTGGATTCTACATTGCACCTGCTTTCATGGACAAACTTGTTGTTCACGTCACCAAAAACTTCATGACTTTGCCAAACATCAAGGTTTCTAGATATGCAAAATATTAGTATTTTGTTACCAGAATTTAAAGTAAATAAATTCTCTAACTTTTTTTGTTTGTTTGTTTAGATTCCTCTAATTCTTGGTGTCTGGGGAGGAAAAGGTCAAGGAAAGTCTTTCCAATGTGAACTTGTGTTTGCCAAGATGGGAATCACGTAAGTTTTGTTACCAAAATTCAAAAATAAAGAAGTTGACCTTTTAGTCAAACTTTGACTTTATAAAGTCAAATATCACAGTTTCATGATTTTGACTTGTGGGTGTGTTTGACCAGACCTATCATGATGAGTGCCGGAGAACTGGAAAGTGGAAACGCCGGAGAGCCAGCTAAGCTCATCAGACAACGGTACCGTGAGGCGGCGGATATCATCAAGAAAGGGAAAATGTGTTGTTTGTTCATCAACGATCTTGATGCAGGTGCAGGAAGAATGGGGGGAACAACACAATACACAGTCAACAACCAGATGGTCAACGCTACACTGATGAACATCGCTGACAACCCAACCAATGTGCAACTCCCTGGAATGTACAACAAGGAAGAGAACCCACGTGTCCCAATCATCGTCACAGGAAACGATTTCTCGACATTGTATGCTCCCCTTATCCGTGATGGACGTATGGAGAAGTTTTACTGGGCTCCTACCAGAGAAGACCGTATTGGAGTGTGTATCGGTATTTTCAAGACTGACAATATCGCTGATGAGGCCATTGTTAGACTGGTCGACACTTTCCCTGGCCAATCCATTGGTAAGTTTCCACAATCACTTGAAACTTTTACAACACATCTTGTTACAACTGATTATCTTACTCCCTGACACGTTATAACATGACTCATTTATAACCATTCTTTTTTTTATATTATTATTATTTACAAAAAACATAGATTTCTTTGGTGCGTTGAGGGCAAGAGTGTACGATGATGAAGTAAGGAAGTGGATCGGAGAAGTTGGAGTTGAAGCTATTGGAAAGAAGCTTGTGAACTCGAGGGAAGGACCCCCAACATTCGAGCAACCCAAGATGACAATCGAGAAGCTCCTAGAATACGGAAACATGCTTGTTCAAGAACAAGATAATGTCAAGAGAGTCCAATTGGCTGACACCTATTTGGCGTCAGCAGCTCTTGGAGATGCTAACAAGGACGCCATCGAAAGCGGATCATTCTTTGGTTAGCCAACTTGGTCTTAATTGAAAATTCTCATTTTTCGCGTTCTTATCAATCATAAAGAATGACTTATAAAAACTACTTGTTTGGTGCAGGTGCAGGCAAAGGCAAAGGCAAGAAAGAATAGAAAGCTGGTGCAAGAAGTTTGCACTATTGTTGTTTGAAACACTTGATGATGGAGGCTGCATTGTTAAATTTCTAAGGCCTTTTTAAGGGAAGAATAGTGTTTTTTGTGTCCTAAGGATGTGAGGATGTCAAATATTATGTGTTTGATTAACATCTATTTCCATGGATTTTTTTACCGTCTTTCTGTAAATTTTGTTTGTTGTAGAAAAAAGTCACTTTGTTTTCACCTTGTTTACTTTCTTCACTAACATGGGCTTTGAAATGCAATTACAATATATTGTACAACTTGGGTTTCTTAATATAGACTATATAAAAGATGTAACCCAATAGAGGCTCAAATTAAACTAGACCTTGAAAGCAGACTTAGGCTTAAAGCCCACTAATATCTAAAAGTCAGGTATGCCTAAAAAAATGTTTCTTATATATGCACGAGATTTATACAATATTAATTAATGTGCTTATAGATCTCTTGTTCTTGAAAACTAAATACCTTTATACAAGTTGTATATCATTAGATTAAAAAAAAAACACTGGAGTCACAAGGAGTTAAATTAAGTCTACTAATGGGTCCAAATAGGTTAATATCGTTAATTAAATACATAAATATTGTAATGGGTCAAATGACTAAGATTATTTTCAACTTGTAAATTTTTGTCCTCCAGCCTTCCCTTTTCAGCTTCACTGGTTCACTCTAACGTCCACACACCCATTGATCGCTTTCCTATCATCTCACGCTAATCACGCATCCATTAATTTAACTACTAGGTAATGTTAAACCTATATTTGTTGTTACATTTAAAACGTCTCCACATGGTTGGTCCTATTGTACCCTGGAACCAGACGTATAGTAGTCTCTTTAAGGCTTATATCGTCTAAAAAATGGTCCCACTGTAGGTCTTTTCTACTCTAATTATTGATATAGGAAGAATTTGCAAATCTTTCTTGTGTAGACATATTGAGATAAACGCTAAAATTCAAAGACTTAAATGTGATAAACTCAAAGAGTTAAATGTTAAAATTTAAGACATAAGAACAAATACAAATAATTCAATAACTATAAATATATATGTGATAAATCATACAAATATACTCACGGGTAATTGTAATGAGTTTCGTGAAAATGCGGGTCAGACTTACCCTCAAGTAAAAGTGCATACCCTTCACCCGCATGCAACCTACCAATGGGTACTATTTTCCACCCACATCCATATCTGCTGGTAAAATTTTGCGAGTTTACCCACTCACAATAAACAATACTCACATGTCGTGTTTTTTTTTCTGGCCATTACCATTCCTATTTGAAAATGTCAAAAAAAATAAGGGTCGGATAATTCATGATTTAATACTTCAGTTAAAAGGGAAAAAAGATATAAAGGAAACATTCTTAGGTTCAACAATTTCTCCCTCATATACGCAAGAACTATTCGAACCTTAATGTTTACTCCGTATAACTTATACCATACATATGTGATAATACAATATTTATTAAATCTTTGACCGCTTTGTTTTTAGAAGTGAACACGAAAAACGTCTAAATATTGTATTCCTTAAAGAAAATACGACACTAAGTATTTGTCGCAACTCAAATCCACTCTCAATATCATATATATTATATTAATATTAATATTAATATCAATTAAAATATTCATCTTTCAATGTTTAGAGGAAAAGTTAATTCACTACATGAAAAGGCAACTTGATCATTTACCGGCTGTCGTTTAACAAACAAACAAATACTTTGGAACGATCTTCTCCCGTTTAATATCAATTGTTATATGTATATACATTTTAAATATAAACCAACAAATATCAGTCTTATATAATGTTTCATTATATTGACTTTGAAATTTAACATGATATTGAGAGATGCATCAGACGATTCGGAAGTCCGATCCATACGAATAGGTACACACAAAAAGATAAACGTCTCAACTAACTTTCATTTAATTATTTGAATTAAACTTGACCATTAATCAAGAGACTGCACATAGCTACAAAATTAAAATTTATTTCAATATAATTATAATCACTATTGACAAAATTAAATTATTTTTAAAGTGACCATTATAATCCGATCGATTTAAAACTGGACGACACCATGTCCCACGATGATACTTAGATAAAGTCATTATTTACAACGAGTTAGAGTAGGTAGATTAAAATGTTTCAAATTATAATCGAAAATTCATCTTGTGTATTAAACTTTTAAAATATTTATTTGTGTATTTAATTCTCGATTTTTATTATATATCTGTAATTTGTTTGACGTGATTTGTATAAGTCAATTACCACATATTGTCATGTCAAAAATTTACACATAAAGCGAATATCGAAATTGAATATACATGACATAAGTTTTTAAAGTTTAATACATGTGCACACAGTAAATTTTTATTAATAATTTTATTACATTTCAAAACACTTGGTCATGTTTAGTATATACATGGCTAAGCAATTTAAAACAACTTTTCACCGGTTTAGATTCACTATAATACAAATATGTTTAATTATGTCTAGGTAAAAGAATCAAAACTAGCATCTAGAAAGTGAACATGATCACCAACTTTAATGATGGTAAATATAAATATTTTGTAAAAATTCTTAGTTAGATTCTAGGGGGACTAATTGTACTTCTTTTTGGGGGAGATTCTCGATCTGTTGTAAATGAACCTTAGTATTATCTTCCATGAATTTGGAATATATGATAGCTAGTTCCATGAGATGACTATAATATAATATAAATTAATGTGTATAAAGAGGATGCAATTAATTAAGCCTATGATATGATATGTAGGGGCAAAGGTTTTTAGTTGGAGGACAGTGACTGTTTATCAACCCTTTTAACTAAAGAAACTCAAGTACCGTCCATTGAAACAGCCAACAAAAAACCAACGTATTATGGCCTTTCCATCTAACCCTTATTCTTTTCCTTTTAGATTCTCTTGTACCTTTCATGCATTCAATTCAATTTTATATCGACCGAACTAATATTAACTAAATCACCTCAATCAATATATATACCAACATATTGACCAGTCTATATATGTCTCTTTCTCTCTAGCTTAAAAAGTTTGAAATGGAGCAATATTCACAATACTTGATGTTGGCTAAGAGCAACAATAGCATCCTAATGAATCCATATTCAAGCCACTCATGGGAAGAACAAGCGTTCGCGGAAGATGCTCGAGGTCCACTTGGAGGTTTCGTATGGCCACCGAGGTCTTATTCTTGTAGCTTTTGTAGAAGAGAGTTTAGGTCAGCTCAAGCACTAGGTGGTCATATGAATGTTCACAGGAGAGAAAAGGCCAAGCTCAAACAAACTGTTAATGGTACTAGTTGTAGTACTATTACAGTTTCATCACAAAACCATAATAAGAAGAGTGTTTGTAAAGAGTCTTTGGAACCTTCTAGGGTTTCTTTAACAACAGTTGCATTAGGTCAAGAAAGTCTTGATAGTATTTCTGAAACAAAGAGTTGTGTGTATGATGAAGAGTTTGTAGTAGCTCACGCTAATGGTGATATTGAAACAAATTTGGGTTTAGGGTTTCATTTGGATTTTTGTTCGAATACAAGTTCTAGTTGTAAGAGGCGCAAGATGGGCGTTACGCAACCGATGATCACGGATGAGTTAGATCTTGAGTTGAGGTTGGCTGGCTAATTTGCATGGGGAATTATCTAATAAGCTAAGGAAGTAGGGTTACGATGTTAGTGAAAGTTTTCTAATTACTTAAAATTAGTGAAGTAGAAAGTTGACTGTCTTTGATTAAACCTTTGCTATTAAATGACTTTCTATGTTAACCATATTTGATCTTTTGAGAATTCAAAACAAGTTAATGAATTGAATCACTTTTGTTCATCGAGTTTTATAATTTGTTCCTCATGGTTTATGAGTTGTTCGGTCCTCAACTTAACATTGATTTTTTGACTTTATATATTTGCATATTTTTAGAGTATTTAAATTATATTACGTTAGTTTCATTTTCAAGTTATAGTTCTTAATTGGAAATACGGGAATTTTACGACGATTGTGAAAGCATGTACCTGGCAATCTTGCTATTCGTTTTACAGATGAAGGCGTTAACGTTTCATTCAAATTTATTATAATAACAAATATATAAACTGAAGGTCATATATTTCAAAATGCGAAAGCTTAATCGTTGAGTGGGTTTCAGTTCTGTTGTTACATGTCAACGTTAGTAAAATAAATAAGAAAAAGTTCATATTAGTAAAAGCCGGAGATTGAATTGAAATTAAAGTTAAAAGAGTCACTCTTCGTCTCTTCCCCCGTGAAAGAGTGTAAATATACTCGTAGAAATTTGTTCATGTTTACAACTCTTTGAGATAATATATATCGACTAGTAATTTTCTTGTAGTCGTATATTGAAAGAAAAGCTATATACATATAAAGATTTAGATTTAAATTTTATCATGTTTTTAATTTAATATATATAGGAGAATGATCCATAGGGAAGCTTCAAATTCTGAGAAATGAGGGAAATAAATCTTAGCCCTTGATTTCATCATCTATAACATTCATTCCAGATGAATGTTAACTCATATTTTGTTATTATACATCCATGAATATTACTTAATATCATTTCTTGATGAATTTTTAGTGATAACATTCACTCATAAATGGTATAATCGGTGTATAATAACATATATGAGTCAATATTTATCATAAATAAATGTTTTAAGAATATTAAGTTGAAATTTTGACTAACATTCATCACAAATGAATGATAAATGTCAATTTTGAGAGTTTTTTGTTTAAAGCGTAAAATTATAACAAAATTGTTTGATTAAATGATGTATATAATCGATTCATTTATATTTCAAGTTTTAATTTGATAAATTTTGCTTGAAAATCATCTTTTGATGCTAAATGAGTATTTGTTTCCTTACTCTTTTTTTTTTCTTCCCTCTTAATTTCCACCCTATAAATATTTATATAATAAAGAAGATATCCACTTTAATTGTTTCTTTAATGTATATCATATCTAGCTTCATTTTCTTTAGCAAAGAAAAAAGAAAATAAACAATATGGCGCCATACGAAACTTGTTTTGGAAGTGTGGTTTTCTCGGTAACATGCCATTTTGGTGTTATAATTAAGATCCCCTTTTATTTAGGGCAATATAAATATTAAATACAACCAAGAAGCCACAGGTTTTATCAGAGAGATAGACAAAAGATCGATATATGGACTGATAAAAGTTTAATTTGACGGTTTGGTGATCGAATCGAGCTACATCCCATGGACTTCTGGTAATATGCACATAATTATCTATGTAATAATTAACCACTATTCAACCTTCATTCCTGTTCATCTTTATATTTCATGTCCAACGGGTTTCAACCATAATACCTCCTAGTATTTAATTAACACACACATACATATATATATATATATATATATATGTAGCTTAACAAATATATTTTAAATCGACATTAACAACAGATATAAATTTTGGAATCATGAACTATAACATACATGTCAAACAACGATACTTTTTCTGTTTATTTTTGTTAGACAACAACAAAAGAGACAATGATTTTCTATTTACAAATCTCTCAATACATCCAAAAACATCCACCATCCACCTACTTACAGTATATGCATGATCAATGCCATCAAACATACTTTTTCTTTACAGGTTTTGCCAATAACAGATCTTAGAGCTGTCGTTAAGAATGAATATAATGCATCAATAACGTTACATTCAGTCATTAACGACTAACCGTCAACAATTCAAAATTTATAATCATAAAGTACAACTATGTTAAAAATTAAATCTAATTAGTTTTTGTTAGGCGTGTCGTTATACTTTTCTTTTCATTTTTTATAATCTCGGTATATATATTTATTGCACTCCCTATATATATATTCACCTATAATGTCCTAGAGAAAACCTAACTTAATATGGGTAAGCTATGTTATTACCGAAGGTTCTTACAGATATTGTGTCATGATACCATTTCTAGTTTGTTGATCAGTTCAGTACGTTCCGCCAAATTAGAAATTAAAATTGAAGTACACATACATGTAGTTGTTAATGGGTATTGCAGAGGAGCTGAGAATATGTCTATTTATGGTGGGAATTTAATAATGTAAAGTGACCCATCTAACTTATTCCATTCTTCGACCTGCAAACCAATCTTTTCTACATGGGTTTTTAGGGATCTGTGGTCTAGCTTCAGTTCTTATTATGTCTTCATAGGAGATAACGAGATGTGCATTGGGCAACTCATTTGCTTGTAATTATTTAATTATAGCTTTATTTTAAAGCACATCAACTGAAATAGGTACACTTTCTATCGTTTAAGATGTATCTATCTCATTTAGGTTTAAATTATAGATATAGATGTCCTAGTAGTTGTAAAGTATGAATTTTGAGTTGGTAGTTCTACATAATGGAGTATGTGAACTTTTTTAACACTAGCACTTGGGATTATAAGGCCACTCACAACCTTGTCTTCATTTCCGTCTTTCACTTCTCGGGTTGGCATCAACTCTTCTTTGGAGTGTCCTTCGTAAAGAAGCTTTAAGATGGAGAATTTTTATTTTTTTTTGGTAAACGGTAGAATCTAATATTTATGAATAAGCTTCTTAGATTGACAACATTCAGTCTTTATGAAAAAATACTGACGTGACATTGAGGTAAATTTAAGAAAGCTATTCAAGAAATATTACTTTTTATTTTTATTACGATGTTACATACTGATACTCTACTCGTACTATTTTTAATGTATATTTTGAAAAGACGGGCTTAAAGTAAAAGTTATTGATAACGAATATGATGTATATGAAACCAGAACCAGTTTTCAAGTTTGCTGACTTTCCGCTAAGTTGTATAGGGGTGGCATACAATTTATGACATGGGCCAAACCATACCATGGGCCATGTATAAAAGTTTCTTGGCCCATTTATGACATCCAACGTTCTCTATGCATAGGACAATATAACAAACATATAACACCTACAACTTATACTCCTAATAACCGTATTAGTCCATCTAACACTACTCAATTCCGCTGAAGATGAATATAAGAAAGTTAAAATGTAAACAATCATATTCTTACTCAAAGTTATAGAGATTGCTTTCAAGAAGACCTCCGACAGACCTATAAGTATAAATAATAATAATAATAATAATAATAATAATAATATTAATAATATAATATTAATATTACTAGTAGTAGTAAATACAAATTATAGAAATGATATAATAAATATAGATATAAAAATATATATAATATGTAAGTATATAATCAAATTAAATAAATATATATTATATATGCATATAAATATAAATGTATAAATACATGTATCAATAGATAGATGAATAAATAAATATATATCTAGCTATCATACCTAACTATCTTAAAATGACCTAAATCACATTCTTAAATAAATAAACGTCTATTTATATATAACACTCTAAAATATATAAAATATATATCGACTTAAATTTTTCAAATCATCTATTATATATCTTCAGTAACAACCTTATATCTATAAATATCCATCTAATTAAAACACCATACCCATCTATATATATCTAGTTCTAATTGTATCTTTATGTAACATAAATCTCTTGAAAACATAAACATGGTTTATTTACCTAGGGAAGATTACACTGCTATGTAGCTTGATGAACCATAGTCACGCAAGCCAGTATTATTTACACTCAAGAATTCATCGCTACTCGTAACTTATAGTTGATACAATCCAACAACACAGTGGCAAATGATCATTAATGATGTGATCAAATTGTTAGAGAATTGTCCATTTCAGGACTATTCACGTTACAATCCAACAACACAGTGGCAAATGATCATTAATGATGTGATCAAATTGTTAGAGAATTGTCCATTTCAGGACTATTTACGTAACCTTCAAATTATAAGGACTACATTTCCAATTATACAAAACTACAAGGCCAATTTCGTTAAGGAATCCAAGTTGGTTGAGTACGTGTCCTCGTTTGGTTCCGTCAAGCTTTCGTTTTCTACTTTTAACGGAAGTCGTTAGGTCGGAGACAGGTGAGTGTGAAGTTTACTTTTTCAATTTTGAAGCATCAGTCACGTGTGGTGTTCCGTCACGCAGTATAGGGATGAATAGTAACTAAGTTTAAGAAAGGAAAAAATAATAATAAATAAAAAGTTGGGTGGACAGCACACACCAAAAGTATCAACGTGTCACCTAGCAGATGATGGTGTTACCTAAATTTGGTGGGTAAAGGTAGGGTCCGATCGCTTGTTAAACCTACAAGTGCATGTTTCTTTTCTTTAATCAATCATTAATTATTAATTTAGTATACAAAACAAAAACCATGACCCCCTTTCCCCCTTCCATATTCTCACTTTAATTATCAAAATCTAAGTGTACGATTTTTTATAATAACCTTGAGAGTCTTAAGATTTTATATGTAAGGTTATAAATAATTGTTATACGATAAAGAAAACTATAAATAATTGTTATATTTTCGAGTGTAAAAGAGGATCAAATGATTTTCTTATATTCAAAATCGTTTTGGCTGTTAAAGATAGTTGGCAAGAAACTAACAGATACAGCATCTTGCGAACAGCTGTAATGTTTAATGAACAGAGACAATGTCTATTCATTTTGATGAAAAAAATGGTAAAAGGATTAATGTGTAACATATTTAATAGACAGTAAGGGGCGAAGCCATTGACTATCGTCATTTATGGACGGTCCGAGCTAATTCGAATGATTGTGACTACGTATTTATCGACTCATTCTACGATTCAATCTAAAATATCTTTAGACCCAAAGAAATTCCAACATCATTAGCATTACCAACATAAAATCCTTTTCATGTCCATATGAAAAGAATAATATAATGATATATTCATATTGCATTACACATTCCTGGCTAATTGTAAATGTAAATGAATAGAACATAGATTATTCGATTTGCTAACATTTCTTCCACACAAATGTCTGCTAGATGTTCGAATGCATATATGATATTATCGATAGTTATATTCTTCGATACCCGATTTTAATCAATATTATAGGGATAGTCTAAGTCAAGACAACAACAAACAATATCGACATTAAAATAACATAAGCGAACAATGAGTCTAAACATGACACATGTAACGTTGTGATGTAACTAATGATGACATTGCTTACATGGATTAAGCTAATAATATCCCATTATGACTAATCACGTACACAATTAAAATATTGAACGGCCATGGCCGGATCGGAATCATTATCTTCATTTATTCGCATTTATATTATCATTATAATAGTACAGTATCTGCTCACCTTACACTTAAATAATGGTATTGATTAGTTTATGTTGATGAATAATAAATGTTATTTTATACGTACATTTGAAGGCCAATATATCTTATACATATAAAAGTAGTGAGTATTGAGATATTGGTTGTAGTTACATATAAATTCAGAATTACGATGGATTCGGAGTAATCGAGTGGTTTGATTTACACTCATATGATGTATGATGTGAGTATTTGAAACGAATACTTTAGATGACGTTAGTAATGAAATTATATGATTAATAATTACAATTAACATTGTGTTGAGTAAATAATCTGAATTTATAGTTAATTTATGAATTTATTGATTACTGGTCTATCGAATTTAAAATTGAAATGGTGAGTTTTGATATTGATAATTGATTTTTTATTGTCAATCTTATTTATGATAAGTCTTGATGACAGTTAATTGATTTTATGCACATTTATGAATATGCTAATTCATTAATCGATCTATTATTATTTTCAGAAATGCGTTGTAATTTTCAATGGTGTAATATCAAACATTAACACGAAAATTTAAGTGAATAAAGACACATAATAGTCAAATCCGATATTCAAATTGTAAATGAGTAAGAAATGAGTGAAAATGTTATATAAGAGTTTAAGATTAACTTTTTTATAAATAAAATCTATAATTTTGATTTTAAAAGACTAACTAACTACATTTTTTATATATTCGAGGTTTAAGAGAGAGTTTATAGTATCATATAGATATGGATATGACGTAATATTATGCATAACACTTGAATATGTAAATGATGAACAACTATAAACATGTATCATATCAATATATAGATATATTATAGATGTCGTGTTTATATGTTGTGTGAGTGGTATAGCTTTTAGGATGGAAAATTCCCACCTAGTAATATACTTTATTGTATATTAGAATTATATGTTATTTGTAAAAGCTTGTAGCTGAATATATAATTTTTATAATTAAATCTTAAAATTTTAAAATATAGAAAGCTAGATATTCTATACATAGGGGAGGGTTCAAATAAAAAACATAAATATCGTGAGAACGTGAGAATGACTTTGAAATCACTTTTTAAATATCGAAAACACATTTTTCTTTAAAATTTTTTCAATGATTAATATTAAAATAGCTTTTGCAAGCTATGATAAAATTTAAATAAAAAATATTAATTTTTTTTTCGAACTTTTTTTACAGTCGTTACTGTTGTGATTATTCATTATAATCACAAAATATAACATGATAATCACATTTGATTATTATATAATATAATGTGATAATTATGTGTTCGAGATAATCACAAAATAGGGTTTTGATAATCACATATTATTAATGTGATTATCTAGTTAAAAAATGTGATTATTATGAATAAAAAAATTAATAAAAATAATTAAAAAATTAAAAAAAAAGTCGAATTTTTTTTTATTTGAAAAATAGTTTCTAAAAGTTATTTGAATAATGAGTTATGAATTTTTTTTTATAAAATAACGTGTTTTGAATATTTAAAATTGACTTTGAAGTCGTTTTCTACGTTCCTACAATATTTATGTTTCTTATTTGAACCTAGATCTCTATATATAAATGTAAATTTATGATTTATAATTATACCGATCATACTCAAAAGAATAATTTGGTATTACTTCTATAATTTTATTGAAGATAAACTCCTATATATCCGTGATGGTAATTATAACCAATTAGCAAGGCATCAAGTGCAAGTTACAATAAGCTAGAAATGGTATGTGGAGTCTAATTATATAGTAATAACGTGACACATATGCCGTGCAGCAATAAAATCGATGGTAGTAGATGGTTGGTGGCCGTATAGTGATAGAGATGGAGAGATTTATTGTATACATTTTTCAGTATTATTTCATTTATTTATATGTTACTATGGAGTAATATAATAAAGAGATAAGTTAATTTATAAATAGTAAATCAGCAGTAATTATAGATTGTTAATATGGAATAGGTTTAGTAAGTAAGAGCTTAATAAGGCGTCCAAGTAAATATATACGATCAAATAAAGATATCTGAGTTGTTAACTATATATAATTTGAATATTAATCAACTGATCGATTGATAATTGATTAGGCGTATAACTTATAAAAAGGAATAGCATGACGTGTGGGATTGTGATTGGAGTGGGGTCCCACGGACCTTATTTTAGGTTGAACAAAAACGATGAAAATAAAAGGTAAGACTTAATATATACACTTTTAATTCCATTAGCACTAATATAATAATCAAAAGACCAATCATGCAATTCATGCGAAAATATGTCCTAGTCATATGATTTGTTTTTCATTTTATATCATCAATAGTAACGCTCTTATATTAAAAAATAGTTAAAGTATGTAGCTATCATTTGTTGTTATTGTAAAAGTATTATATGTATAGTGTATGAGACTATGAGCGAGCCAAAACCAATCAAGTAGAAATTAAGTATAAAAAAACATAAAATAAAGGACTGTGGTTTGTTTTATTTTAAAGATAACATATGTGTGCCTACAATAGTACAAATATTAGGTGCTGTTACATATTAAATTCTTATAAATATTTATCTGTTTGATCCTCTACGTTTGATATTTATATTTTTAGTTCATTCATTTTAGTCTGATTATAAGGTTTATATTATGGGTATGTTTTGTGAGGTAGCTGTAGGCTATAGGCTGTAACTGTAATTTTAGGTTTGGAGCTGTTCGCGAAAAGCTACTTCTAGTAATTTTGAGAATTTGAGCTTTTCGTTGGATTCTAAAGTTACAGTCTGTACATGACAAACAAGACTTTTATTTTCATAAGAGGTTTTAGTTCAAAACTAAAAGCTAAAGCTCCGAAAAACTTCTAAAAATTCCATACCAAATTGGCCCTATATACAAATTGATCCATTAAAAAATTACTATTCTATAAGGAGTAGTACAAAACATATTTATCAAAGGTTCAATGATTTAATGGTACTAGTATAATCTTTGAATCACAAGTTTGGGGATTTAATTTCTGAAATAAAATATATATTTATAAATTAATGTATATACGTGAAGTTACAGTGTGGTTACTCGCATTTAAAAAGAGTAGAGAACTTATTTATTTATGAATTGAGAAAATAAAAATAAAACTAAAAAAAGTTAAGATGCACGTATGTATGGTGTGTTTTTCTGTGTCTTTGAAATTTGGACGGCAGAATTAAAATAATTGAAAAGAAAAGAATATTAATAGTAATAGTAATGAAAGTGGAAACGTGTAGGGAGGAAGATGAAGCGAGATCCACGTCAGTAGATAAAGCACGTGTCGTGTTGCATTGCACAGACCCTTTTAAAGGCTTCTGATATTATCAGAGTCCCTCAATCAACCTTGACAAATGGTCCCACATGTGTCCCCACCTTCCAACTTGTTCAATTCTTATACACTACTTGCTCCTGTTTTTCTTGTTTTATATTCGCCAATATTTTAATATATAATTTAATCAATTAATCAAAACGTAAATGCTAAAATACTCCTTAATGGATAAAAGCCACTTATCGAGATAAAAGATTTAATACGACTATATTTTTTCTGATAGACTTTTTTCATTCGTAGTTGAAATTGACTGATTAGTTTTTGTCAAATCAATATTACATTAATTCTTTTAAATATTAATTGATACTGATTAATAACTGACTGATCACTGCCATCATTCACTAGTTAGTTTTTATTTTTAGACTCCACACTTATTTAATTTACATATTTAAAATATAACAATTAAAATAAAAACATTACATTTCCTAAAAAGAAACATTATATTTTCTATAAAAAAACATTAGAATAATAAAAAATTTGTAAAAAAAAAATTTCAATTTTTTTTACTGTTGTTATTCAGAGATAAAGAAAGAGAAAAAGAAACTGACGGAGCGTCGAAAAATCAAAGAAGGAAACTGACGGATCGAACTGACGCTCCGTTGTGACTGCCCTTAAAACATATATTATTTTTTTTCTTTTAAAAGTGCAATTTTCTTCATTGAGTAACTTTCTCATCAAATCAAACTAAACATTTAAATGATGATTGATTTCAACGTTAGTTGAATAGAGTAATGCAAAATAGTTACACGTAATTTCCTATTTTACACTTGCATGTAAATCTCATGAGTCGTCTAAGTCTGTTAGTTTATTCAAATTATTAAGAGTACAACTGTAATTTAATTAAGACCCGTGTACATTGTTCTCTTATTTTATGAACAATGACAGTTAAAATGAAAGGGGTTTATGAATGAAAGTCCTTAGAAAATATTAGATACGTGTAAATCATTGTATGTTTAATCACAATTTAAAAGCTCAAGATATAAATATAAGAAGAGACATAAAATTTGTTATAATTTTAATATAAATTTATATGTATAATATATACATTTATAAACATTAATGTAAATTTCAAAAGTATCGTTATCAATTTTTAAAAACGAAAACGAGAAATATCTTCAGTATGAAATAATGACTTCGAAAATTGGAGATGAAATACTATGACTTCAGAAATTAGAGACTTGGATGATAGCCAAAAATCCAGCATTATAATTATTGAGAACAAGAGACCTACTATTTGGACACTCTTGTCTCATCTTTTATCTCATTCAATCATCAAATCTCAGATTTAATCATTAACTTATATTCTTACAAATCATTATCTTTTTGTCTTTTATTGAAATTCCTAATTGTACACCCTCTCTAGTTATCAAATCAACTTTTATTTTTGTATTTTTTGTCTTTTATTTTTTTTTCAAATACTTTTGAAAATTTCATTTTCATATAAATAAATTTTTAAAAATATCCATTTTATAAAAAATATGTTATATATATATATATAAAAAAAATGATATGGGATTTCTATAAAATACGTTTTTTATATAAAAAATAAAAAATGTTTTTTTACTTTTTATTAAAAACTTTTTTTTATTTTATTAAAATAAGTTTTTATTTTATTTTATAAAAAATACCCATTTTTATATTAACTCTATTTGATGATCAACTTTTCTTTTTTGTATTTTTGTGTTTTATTTTTTATTTTCTACTATATTTGAAAGATTCATTTTTATATAAATTTTTTTTATAAAAAATATGTTTTTTATACAAAGAAATATATATATACAAAAGATATGATTTTTATAAAATACACTTTTTATATAAAAAATAAAATATGTCTTTATATTAAAAAATTCTTTTTTAAATTTTATAGAAAAATATCCGTTATACACTAAATGACAACTTAGATAAAAAAAAATCATAGATTAAAAGATGATTTTATAAAAAAAATACTCATTATACACTAAATGATAAACTAAATAAAAAATATTATACATTAAAAAATAAAATAAACAAAAAATAAATTAAAAAATGATTTGATTGAATGGTTAGAGTGTACATTTAGAAATTTTAGGGTCTAAATAGAATAACACGAAAATAAGAGGGGGTAGAAAATCGGTTCGAGAGTTGATAGTGTAGGCCCACATCCGTATAATTAAAAGGGAAGATTTTTCATTTCCAGAAATCGTGGTGTAATAGTCACAGGCAAACTATCCACGTGGTAGCCTTAAGATTACAACACCTTGTAGATTTTAATTAAAAAGCAACGGTTGAGATTCGATCACGGTGTTGAGATTTCTACGTCATACCAACTATACATGTCGGATGAGTCTTCCCGTGACGGTGACGGGCAGCTGTCCGTCCCCACCTCTCTTTCCAACAGGTATAATATGGTCTCTTCCCCATCTCCCTTCTCACAAAAAAATATTATTTTCATTTTTTAATTAAATATCTCTCTCGTGTTGAGGATTTCTCGTATCTCATTTCTTCAATTCTGCTCTGAGGAATTAATTGGATTTATTGAAAACTGTCGAAGTAACATAATTAATAAATTGATTAATTAATATGGCTGGTATGTGCTGTGGTGTTGTCGGAGAAACAAAAACACAATCAACGGTTGAACCTAGCGGTGGTCGTCAAGTTAGACGACCTCGTATGGATATACAACAACTTAAATTCCTCGCCGCTGCTGCTTCTGACGTTGTCATGCCTTTATCTGAAACCACACCAACAAAACGTCGAAAAATTGAAACGATTCAAACCGAAGAAACACCGAAAGTTTGCGAAAACGAAGTTAGTACTTCATCACAGGCTGTAGAAAAAGAAGATTCTAGATTCGGTTTAACCGTTGTGTGTGGAAGAAGACGAGATTTAGAAGATGCCGTTGCTGTTAAACCGTCGTTTTGTAACGATCTACACTTTTACGGTGTTTACGATGGCCATGGATGCTCACATGTAATTAATCAGCAAATTAATTTGAATTTTGAAGTAATTAATCTAGTTGTTAAATATATATATGTAATGAGTTATATTTTGTTGTTAATAGGTAGCGATGAAGTGTAAGGACAGAATGCATGAGATAGTGAAAGAAGAAATTGAGAAGAATAACGAGAAATCGGTTGAATGGAACGAAACGATGGTAACGAGTTTTTCGCGTATGGATAAAGACGTAACGGAATGGAGTAACGGCGCTTCGAGCTCCGATTGTAGATGTGAGCTTCAAACTCCACAGTGTGATGCCGTTGGATCTACTGCCGTTGTTTCTGTCGTCACTCCAGATAAAATCGTTGTTTCAAATTGCGGTGATTCGCGCGCAGTTCTTTGCAGGAACGGCGTTGCTATTCCTCTCTCCACCGATCACAAGGTACTAATCGATTTAAAATTAGTTATTATGCTTACGAGTTCTGACGTTACTTATCAATAGTTATATTCATTTGTAATTATTAATTTGCTGACAAAATCGTTTTGCATGTAGCCTGATCGACCTGATGAGCTTGAACGAATCGAAAAAGCCGGTGGCCGAGTTATATATTGGGATGGCGCTCGAGTTCTCGGCGTGCTAGCTATGTCTCGAGCTATCGGTATATTTTTTTCTAATAATATTCACGTTTTTTTTAATTTTAATCTTACGAGATCTGAATATTAAGGTACTAAATGTCGTGTTAATTATTTTTCAGGTGATAATTATTTGAAACCGTACGTAATACCGGAACCGGAAGTAACCGTAACGGAACGGACGGCGGAGGACGAGTGCCTAATCCTCGCTAGCGACGGTCTTTGGGACGTTGTATCAAATGACGTCGCATGTAGTGTCGCGCACATGTGTTTGCGTTCACAACAGGTTCCGTCGCCACCGAGATCTCCCGGGAGCGAACTAAATGTCGCTCGTGGTGAGAGCTCAGATAAGGCGTGTTCTGATGCGTCGATTCTGTTAACGAAATTAGCGTTGGCTAGACGGAGTACGGATAACGTTAGTGTTGTGGTGGTTGATTTAAGAAGAAATATATAACTATTTTACGACATTCTTTTTTATTTTATTATTATATATATTTAATTTAGACTGTCTAATAAGGCTTTGCTTAACATTGGTTCATCAAAGATAATGGGTTTGATGTATTATTATCAACGATGTTATAATTGTATAGTTGGGGAAATTAATATACTACACTTTTTAGTACTTTTAGATCTATTTCTAATTGAATTTGTATGTTTCTGGTATTAGCAATTATGTTTTCGAACAAGTCTTAAGAGAGACGTGATTCATGGCAAGTGTGACAGTGACATGAATAGAATCGAATCGAATCGAATGGAAAGATATTTGGAGGACCACGTAGATTTGCTTATAGAGGAGTCTTTATGAAACTTGTTCGTATATTGAATGAATTATTATTATTTTAAATAAATAAATTATTATTATATGAGGAAATAAAATTATTATATGGAGAATCAAGTGAAGTTGTATACGGAAGTTTGTTCTATAATATAAGTGGTCTTGGTTATGTACACAAGTTCTCATATTTTATAGAGTAAATTTAAATACACAAAAGGGTGTATTATATAACTTTTTTCAATTTCAGTCATTAATTTTTAAATACTTTAGTTATTTCATGGGATGAGAAATTAATTGTCTAATAAAATATATTTTTTAAGCACTGTAAAATATCATTTTTATTAAACTGAAATTAGAAAAAGCTAATATTATAGAAGGAGAATATTGTAATTTACTCTAATTTATATTTGTCACTAATCTTTAGATATTTCAAATTTATGTTAAATCTACGTTGGGCTTTGCCTGTATCACCAAAATCATTAATTTTGACTTTGAGAGTTTGCAAGCAAGATTAGGAAAAGTAGGTAGACGGAAAGTGAGACTAGACTTCCGTTAATCGGTTCCAAGTGTCAAGAAGCCAACGGCGGTAGTAGTTAAGTAAGGTGGTCGTTAATAATGTAAACAGCTTAATTTGATATTTTATGCATGCAACAACATATACTCCCTATATATATACACACATATACAACAATAAACAGAATAATTAATACTCCGTAAATAATATAGTAAATGTTAAGCAATCGTTCGTTTTTAAGTTTTCAAGGTTAGGCATATCAACTTATGAAGTTATGGTCCTTATTCTACTCTTTCCCTAACTTTGATCCCTCTTTATTTTTATTCTTTAATTAATAATTAATGCCTAAGAGTGTGACAACATGAATACCTAAATATATACAAGAGTTAATTTAACACGGACGACTTTAGGTCTTTACGTTATTTATAAATACTACGTATATATAAACGACAAGGGTAGATCCAAATCGATCTAAAAGTGGGAATTAAAAGTACAATTAATTATTTTTTATCAAATAATAATGTAAATTAACAATGTTCGTTTAGGTAATAACGAAAAAGGAAGATTAAAGGGTGAGGGAGATGGTGATTACATTCACATACGTACGTCAGGTGGTCCATGAAGACGGCTGACGTGGTGAGAGAGTGCATATGTGGATGGATAACGGTGAACTCGTAATCAGGTTAAAGGCACAAGTCAGCATCAGATTAAGCCACGTTTACATTAAATATAACCCCACGGCGTCAGTCTCTGTGTGCTGGATTCCAATTTAATTATATCCATCTGGACTTCCCAAGTCAATGTTTTTTAATATATTTACCAAAACCATCCTACACTACGCATCTTGTTGCATTTTTAGTCCTCCATTAATCTTTGTTGTTACTCTTATGTTATAACTTTAGTGGTCTTTTGATTTCTTTTTAGCAAAACAAAACAGAATCAAATTATCTTGAATATACATATTTCATTCTTACCTATACACAGTAAAACAGTTTAAACATATGAATTGCAGCTCAATATAGGCATTGTACTGTATAATCAAGATCTGAATTCTTACACGTAGTATGATGCCATTTGAACATATCTTGCTGGAGAATAAAATTTCCATTCCTTTCGATTCTTACCACAAAATCATATTCCAAGATAAAATGGTCCTCAATGAAAGTTGACAAGTCTTTTTGCAATGTCAAAGACTTTGACATCTATAGAATCTCTCGCTATTAATGATGCTACAACAAAAGAAAATGTTTTCCCCTAACATATATACGATATGTCGGGTTTGAAGATAGAAGAAACAACATTATCTTCTCCGAAGATAATATCCGGTAATTTCGACTAGTTCCATCAGACCAAAGACTACTTTTTGAATCATATGGGATATGTTACGCTTTAACTTTTATGCTCTGTCGCACCATACAAATAGAAGTTCGACAACTGAATGTCTATTGATCTTCGGATAAAGTATTCTGTTTTTCACAAATATAGTGAAGTGAAATTGGTTATTGCTCTATAAACTAATACAAAGTGCTAACAAACAATTCTTCATGCTCTTATCTTTCACAAAGAACAGAAGTAGAGACATCATGTGTCATAAAAGGTTTAACGAAAAGAAAAATAAAACTTACAAAACTTGCATCAAATGTTTTCAACAGAGAATACTGCACATAATGTAATCATACATAACCAGTAAAGACAAAATGACTATGATATACAAGAAATGATTTACCTACAACTATAGAACTCTAAATTAAAACCCTGGACTTTGTCCTGTGTAATTTTCTTTGGAATATTAGGAACGTGGAGCAGTTTACTTTTGAAGAATACAAAAAATTGAAATATGCATCATGATGAGTTGACTATGGGAGTCTTTTGTCACATGTCAAAACTCGGTAACTTGCATGAGGTCCTTCAGCTGTATCCCGAACTGCCACACGCCACCCAATTGCCCTCCCAATCTCTTCAAGTTCATCCATCACCGAAATGGAATCGCGAATGTACACACGTCCCCCAGGTCTCAGAATTCTATCCATCTCAAGCATGATGCTAGTAATGTTGCATCTAATAATACAACATTCACCAAAACAAGATATTCAGAAACGCAAAGAATAAAGCAGATATTCAGGACTACCACTGGGCTTCTAACATTCAGAATTACCTTTTCTGCTCAATTGAAAACAGACCAGCTGCATGCAAGAGATCATAGGTTCTTGGGTACGTATCAAATGGCTCACACCTGTAATTTGAAGTGTCAAGATGGGATATAAATATAATATATAATATATGAAATAGGAAATTATAATTATTATTGCATTAGATAAAAGTAGTTTATACCAATCATGCATAACTCCGAGAAGTCCACGATCATAGATGACAGGCAAGGTGTTTGGACCACTAACAGGAACAACATTCATAACCCAACAATCTAGTTGATTCCCAATTAAGGCTGCTGCAAAACTGCCAAAGTAAAAAAAGAAAATAATATTGGTGTTGTGGAGAACTGCACAAAAATCCTACAACAGATGGGGAAAGACAAATATACCCTCCATAGCCGGCTCTCATGTCAAGCACATTTCTAAGCTTGTAACTGCCCCAACGCAAAGCTCGTACATAGCTATCTATAATTTCTTTCCAGTATTTAGATTCTGCTTTGAAGAGATCCTTTCTGGATACATAGGCGTCAAGTTTTATGCTTTGGAGCCTCTCTGGAGGATTATCCATTCGTTCAGGCCATGTGCTAATATTTGCTCCAGATCTGTCCTCAGGCAGTCGAGATATACATGGCTTCAAATCAACATACCTGAAGTCAAAAAAACTTTATTTGATTAACTTCTCTTTCTATCAAGAAAAAGGAACAAAAATAGGTCTACTGAGTATGAAGGATAGCAAAGAACTACTCAACAGAACCTAGAGAGCACTCTACATGTCTTAAGTTGCTAAATTCAGTTTTAGAACAATCGTAAAATCAGTTTTTGTCCGAACTCTGTAAGCATAACTAATCCATATATCCATCTCAATACTCTGTTGAACTATTGTCATTCTTAGTTCAGATTGCGTCATCTCCCTCTGGATCTGGTAGTAAGTCTGTATACTGGCTCGATGTTCTTCCATTATGTTGGACCTTATGTACGCCATTGATTCAAGTAATAAAAATAAAAAATTCCGGATGAACTGTAACTTGCATGAATAGTAATCCGATGTGAATAGTATTTTGTGAACAATAATTTCGTTTTTTTTTTGTTTTTTTTAATAGATGAGCAAATATTCAATGGCCCATAAACGATGTTCTGATGCTACTTGATTGGCATCAAATACGAATTAATCAAATACGAATCTATCTTGATTGGCATTCGTAATGGGCGTTCGTAAACGAAATTAAATATTTTCTCATCGATTAAATATTAGGGCAAATATTCTGATGCTACCTAAGACACCATACCGTATTCGTATTTGATTAATTCGTAATGCCCATCAGACCTAATACAAAAGCGAGAGCGGCCGAGGCAGGCAAAAGCAAGGTTGTGAATAAGGTATTGGGTTTAGGAGCAACTAGCGGTTTTGGGATCTTGCTCTCGTTATAGGTAACACTACTGTTATAACTATTTTTGTTAATTTGGTAGATCATAGGAATGCCCATTAGTCGATTGGTTGAGTATGGTGTCTTAAAGACCGGTGTATTTATATAGTTGTTCACCGTCTAATAGTCAGCTTTTTATCGTATGTTAACAGCATGTTTAAAGTTTTCAAGTTTTGCTAAGAAACTTATTATCTGGTAGCGATAGAAGTATGACCACATTTTAATTTGGATTAAGAAGTTGTGATGGCGAAAACTTTAGATTAATGAGTCCTGGTTATGATGGTGGGTAAACTTACGTTTAAATGGGGAAGATGGCCATTATGAAATAATTTATTTAGAAACTTACATGTAGCTAGATTCTTGCATGTGAATTAATGGATTATTTTTATATAAAAAAAAAATAAAGAAAGATGGGGCTGCACATGTTGTTTGGTTAATTAGTTCATTTTATTAAAGAAAAGAGCGAAACGAAGGTCATGACTTCTGTTAGATTTAATTGAATTATATGAAATGATGTTGACTAAGCTACTTGCTAATGTTGTAATGTTTTACATAGTTTAGTGACCAACTGCAAGTTAACTGGTGACTTGCAGGATATTAATACAAGAGGTTCAAGAACAAACAAAGTTAGTAATCAATTATTCTTGTTAAAATACAGATTATAAAGAGGAGTAATAAATTGTTAAAAGACACTCAACCAATCAACTAGGGATCCTATATAGAAGTTAGCAATTGGCCTTGTATAAAAGTTGGTAGACTTTACTGAACGTGTAGGAGGCTAGTTACTGGGTCGAGAAGAGCTTAGTCATAGTTTAAGAGTTTGAGCTATTTATCCGGTGAGTTTTCATGAGATTTTCCCAACTGGGGTACATGCTAGTAGAGAGAGTTGTATTCGTGTTTTACATGTTTGTTTATCATGCTTTTTGTTTTAAAATAATTGTTTTACGCATGCTAGAGTTTAAATAATAATTCTATTTATTATAATATGAACTGTGAGAGTTTATCTGGTACCATGATAAAAGAGCAAAGGTCGTTATTAGACGACAATTGACGCAATTGCAAAAGAGTTATTGTTGCATGCTATTTATTTATTTCATTTAATGTTATTAGAGTTAGAGTATTTAAAAACTGCATGATATTACGTATGTTAGGAAAGAGTATTTTGTGTAGAGATAAACCATGAACTCACCAGCGTTAGCTGATCCTTTACCATGTATCTCAGGAAAGTATAAGGCTTCAACCTCTAAGGGAAAAGGGAAGGCTTAGAAGATGACAAAGATCTCTTATTTAGTTTGATTCTTTGAATAATTACTCATTGCAAACAATGGTTGTTTAGTTTGAATTTATTTTTAGACTTTGTGAGACTTCCGCCGCTTAGTTGACATTCGTGATGAATGGTTTCTATTAATTTATTTAAGGAATTATTAGAAGTTACATGCCTGGATTTTTGGGGTGTGACAGAGTTGGACTATAGAAACATACCAAACATCATCAGGATCATCCCTCTCGTCACACAATGGTGGTAGGGTCCCAACTTCACGATTTAAATAGCAACTGTTGTCAAGGGGTTTCTGCCATATTGCAATGTATCCCTCTTTTTTCACAAGATTCCAGCAAAGACGAGTAGTAAGGTTCATCATCTCTGAGAGAGAGAGAGAGAGAGTGAGAGATGGCACTTAGGTTAAGAGATGTACATGTTGGCAAAGATAAAACAAATAAATAGAAAAAGCTAGCAAGAAATTTGAATTTCACAACGTTACCTTCCCATTGTTCTTCCAGAAGTGGTTCGTGCTTATAAACTGGTTGAGCTGCCCAAGCAAAATATCCTCCTGCTCTTAGCAATCTGTTGACCTCAAGTAGCAAAATCCCATCTTTATCATAATACATGTAAACAGAGTGAAAGAAAATTAAGTTCTACCCAATTGGGGATTTAAGAGTGATGTAGACCACACAAGCCAAACTACGGAGCTATCAATATGCATGATAAGTATACAGTAAAATAACATGGGACTTACCATCACGAGTCCAGTTGACCCTACATCTTGAGCAATGAATTAATTCAAAAGCCTGGCTCGGGTATAAAAGTCGTCTTGTTGCAAAAGCTGCCACCATTGCAGGCACACCACGTTCTAGGGCAAATTGGATCTGGTTCTCATGTACATCTTTTGGAGCTACAGACATAGTAAGTACATTCCTTGAAAACAGATAGGCACCAAAACTAGCCACACCACATCCAACATCTAATGCAACCCGGGTATGATTTCCAAATGCAATCTCAGGGATCATCTACCAAGAGGAATCAAGCATCATGAGAAAAATTGTACCTGATACCAGGCTCTTAACTACTTCCAAAAGAAAGTCAATTTTGTAGCAGAAATGCATTACTAGGATTCTTCAAAAATTATACCTGTGAAATCTGATCTATGTACTGGTCTGCCCCATGAATGAACTGTGTACCACCTCCAGGAAATTTAAACTTATCCTTGTCTACAGTAATCCAATTTTGACCACCCTTATATTCAGCAAGTTGTGCATGTGGAACATTACTGTACCACACCTGTATTAAAATGCAAAACAAACAAATTTCACAATGAACATCTAAAATTCGCCTATGATTTCCAAGACACAATCAGCCACCACAGTATAAATCAGATTTTTTAAGAGTTCAGTCACCAACTGTAGAACAAGAGTTACAAGACTCAAAAATCCGAGCGTATTGGCCCAAATTTGAATACAACTATAACTTGTTTTTGTATGTGTGAGCCACAATAGTGGAAAGCCCAATTGATCTAGTCCACATTGATCGATTTGTAATATAAGCTTGGCTCTAAACCTATTTAATGTTCTTGTAAGATGTCTATACAACAGGAATCTATAAACAATTGGCACATTGTTCATTAAAACTAACTACTATAGAAATTCACAGAATATGCAAATCTGAAAAACTAAGATAAAAGATTACCTCATCTCGACTTTGTGGCCAGGGAATTGGGGCTTTGTAACCTTTAGGAGCTGGCAGTAAACAATTCAATCCCTTATCTTTCTCCGGACAATGTCGTTCGAACTGCTCTCCTTTCTCAGTAGATATCAACTTCTTAATCACCTCCTCATTGTCCAAACACGGTATATACTCCCTCATACTCAATGGACAAATCTCAAACTTTGAAACCCTAACCCGAACAACTGTATCACTTTCCACCGCTTTCGTTTCATTATTTTGATATTCAACAACATCAGGATCATACTCCCCTACCTCAAACTCATCCTTCATTACTCCATTCTCATCCACCACCCCTAACCTCTGCACCGCCGCCGGCGGTGGTGGTGGTGGCGGCGGAGGAAGTAATGCCGCCGGCGGAATTGCTAATGTTTGATCCGATACTGTTTCTACTTCGTGTGTATCGTTAATTAATGACTTGACATCAAATGTTCTGTTAAAATTAGGTGAAATTGAAACTGTAGGGGTTTTGGAATTTAGGTCTGAATTAGAACTGAAAAAGATTAATTGCTGATAAGTATCATCAGACCAATGCTTACCTAAATAGAAAAAAGCTAGGGCTACGAATGCAAATCCGGCGAATTTAATAAAAATTGGCGATTTTAATGAGCCTATTGCCTTCATATTGGCAAGCATTGTTATCACCAGATCTGATCTGATTTCTGTGAATTATAAGTATATGTAGACTAAAAGGTGAAGAATCTCACGCATTATTGTTCACTGTAATCGAGAGCTTCAACTGTGGCAGCAATTCAGTCTAAGTGTAATAAATTATGTGCCTATTGCCCAACGAAGTGCCTTACACGACAACTTGAATGTACCAAGTATATATATGTATATAAATATATATATGTGACTGTGGAGTGTATGTACGTAATTCTTGTGTATAATAGCTCACTCGAACGGATCAGTTTGTTTGTTGCATTGAAATTGTGAAGATCAGAGCTACAGATTGGGTTAATAACAAACAAATCATGATCCTTGATTACTAACCGGATATTTACATTTGGTACCCTGTAAGCTTGATCTTAGTAATTTCAGGCCCTCTTGTTATATGAGATTTATAGTGCTAGTAATTTTTTTCGAGGTATATTTACTTATGGACTTTTACTAACTTTGAATTTGGGTAATTAGAGACTCGGAGTTGAACAAAATTGAATCGGAATTTTTCAATAATGATTTCAAGTTATATTTTAATAGGATGACTTAAATTAAGTTGTTTATTTTCTCAGAAAAAAGTAAAGGGATTTCTTTTCTATACATTATTTATTTTATTTATCTATTTTTATTATTGGTCACATTTAAATCACATAATTTATCAAGTTAGTTGAGAGAATTCGAATCCAATGAAAGAACATTTTTAATATAAACAAACAAAACTCATGTTGGTAAAACTTGACCGACCTATAACAACCTAGTAGTATTTAATTAGCTTATTACTCATGCAATATACGATTGTTCTATAAAAGATTTGTAAGTCAGAAGTACTAGGAAATTACATTTTTTGTCACAAACTAATTTTGAAATGTTAGATTATTTGCTATTTTGACAACTCTATTTAATAGAAAAGTAAAGACTCATCAAAACACAAGGTGCATCAAACCTATAAATTATTTACAAAATATTTGTCATATCTATACCCGTAACCTTGTGTCTTTTTTTACATAGTTGAACACAAATACGTGAGTCATTCCAGATTCTGTAGTTTACCCGCATTTGCTTAACTACCCAATTATTGACCAACATATAGTTACATATCATCTTTTAGCACGATTCAAATTACACCATCAAGGTCATTGCTACCTGAGATACCAATATTTATTTTCATAATTGATCCATAATACCACTCACAGTAAGTTAGTTCCCAACTTCTCATAATTACTATGCATGTCAATAGTATGTCAGTGGGTATGTGAGTCACTGTTGCCACAATATCGTTCCTTTGCATTTTCCTTGTAATCCAATCATAGCCCCCCTATTGAATATGATGAAATATGCTTGATATCATTTGTGACAATAGCTTGTGTTTTAACATCATACTACACTAGTAGAAAAGAAAGCATTAAAATATCTCATTTGCTTTTCAATAAAAATTATTTACACTTGAAATTTTATAATTTTGAAAAAGAACATTGTTTATCAACTATTTAATGAATAGTGGTATTTAGTATTCTTAATTCTTAAATATTAATATATAGAAATACAATTGCAATTTAAGCCCAATGGGCTGGTGGACTAAAACACAATAACTGACAATGAGCAGCTTATGTTTCATTTATATTCTTGAATTATACCATATATCAATATTTATATTAAATATATGTTGTTAACAGGTGAGACTTATGTTTTAAGAGAGTACTTTCGATATCAGATTATTAAGATTGGATGATAACGAATAAAAGTATAATTATATACATTAAAATACCAAAAAGTGAGCAGCTTTCGGTAATATGAGAAAAAGTTGTACCAACATCCGTTGTAGAAGGGGATAGTTCCTATACAGGTTTTGTATATGTGAATTATACACGTTTTTAATGGGATGTGCCTGATAAGAACTACCTCGTATGTGCTGATATAGGACCGAATTCCACAACTTGGATTACGTTGCTTGAGATGGAAGTTGTTGTCGAAGATATGAAAACACGGCTTTTTGTCTTCGAGAAAGAGGGTTCATTGATGTTAGTTTACAGTTCGAGTACACTGTTGATGTATACAATCTTATTAATATGGAAAGGAAGTTTGAGAATACAGTAAACACGTACGAATATTGGTTCAAGAGTTTCATAACCCAGACTAGGTATCCGTTTGTTACTAGAGTGGTATATGTAACTGATTTCTCCTATGCAAAAGAGGTATCTCACCAGTGGTATAAATTCTGGAAAGATGAAACGAATGGACAACCTCGGGTTTCATGCTTCTGACAATCTTGTTGAGCATAGGTTAGCACCACACACAAGTAAGTAGTAAGTAGCATTGAAGTTGTTTACATATTCAGACTCGGATAAGATCTTTTATGCGACATGGATTAACACCTATAGATTTCACTATCATTTGGATTTATTCTTTTATGCTCAGATTTACAAGTATGTTGACAATATGCATTTTATATGTATGTTTTGAGAACCAGACCAATTCTTACCAGTTTACTGGTTCAATCGGTCTGACCGATTCTGCCATATATGCTGGAATATGTAAACCTAACTTCAACACAACTTTTACATGTGGGTGGGTGCTAACCTATCGTCAACATATGCAACATTCCAGAGACTAGGGAAGAGATACTGGTCGGGGATATGAATGTCTATAAGATATGCTTGTTGCACCTGACTTTACATGTATCTTTTATGTTATAATATAGGGAATGAGATTCTCTCAAGTAACATGATGAATCATGTTACTTGAATGTGAGAGATGAAACTAATAAATAAAATAAATAAAAGTTATAATAATGGGTCCTCTAAATTTCTTCCTCACAAAATACATAACTTGACATGTCATGTAATAAAATTATTACTTGAGAGAATCCTAATCCATAATATAGTAGCAATTCTTAGTGGATTAAAGTGTAAATTCGTGAAGTATATGGATTTAATTGTACTTTGTAAATAGAGTTAGGATTAGACTTAAACTAGGTTTGTATTCATAAACGGAAATAAATATTTTCAACTTCAAAACTGATAAAAGAAGAGAAAGAAAACGTTCCTGCTGCTGTAGAAATCAATAGGTCCTCCACTGGTTTCATGTTTCCGTTATGAAGATCAAATGTCCATATTAATGGCGAGATTCTTTTTGTTTTGCATAAAAAAAATCACTTACACATAACCGAGGTTGTTACAAATGGATACCGACTTTGAGATTTGTAGCTCTTGCACCAAATTAGTATTAAATTAAAAAATAGTTACCTTATATAATCAATTGCATTCAAAATAGCATATTTCTAATGATATATTAAACAAAATATCATCGACTTTTGTTGAATAAAGCTAAATGGGATTTATCTTGAGAAAGTATATAATGGAGTAAAACAGACACAATGTATATGCAATCAAAAATCAAGCACTAAATAAAAAACAAAATCTAAGTGGATCTACGACAACGTTGTGGTGGTGAACATGATGCAGTGGCCGGGCTTGATGATGCATGTGGTGGGACAAGGTTGGCGGTAGCAAGAGGAGACGAAGGAGGGGGCGACATTGATTACATACAACACATAAAAGATATACATATATTTGTGTTTGAGATTATGCTTGAAATTTAATGCTAATGCTATGTAAAAATTGGTTAACCACAACGAGCTTCTTTTATATTGCAATTCACTAGACATGAGTTTATCCAAATTATAGAAGTTAGTCTAAGGTAAGATTTTGCAGGAGTTGTGTTAACTTATGTCGGTGTTACGGTATCTTTAAATAAGTTTAATAAGTAAAACTTGATCACTTATGTAACATATGGTAACTCCTTTATCAAAAGTATATGAAAATGTAATTATTTATGTCTGACATTTATAATATATATCAAATTATTAAGATTTTCATTATGTGAATGAACTTGTTATTCAATGCTAGTGTATATAATTTTTGATACTTTTATTTGTGTATTAGCTGTATAAGGTAAAATATGATATCATTATAAATTGACATGTCACTAAAGTATATACAATAGTAACAACTTAAAAATTAATTACACACAATATAACTATTATACTTATTACATATTATATATATTACAATATAGATAATTACAAATTACATGTATTTAAACATTTTATAAATGAATATTCTGATTATTCACTTTGTGATTACAAAATGAACCGAGTGAATGAACACAAGTGCATGATTTAATTAAGAAGATCAGATTTTTATCGCAAATTATGCCTATTTTGTATCACTATAGGTAAGAAATATAATAAAAACATAAATTAATTATTCTAATGACAATGATAAATTTACCAGAATTATTTATTATATGTGTTAAGAGCACAAGTTCTTAATTTTATTTTCCAATTCGAAAATATAAAAATTCTTATTTCTTCTTTTATTTTCTACCATTTTATATCTTTCTTCTATTTTATTATTTTCTTACGATAATAAATAATGCCCTGAATGTAGACTCTGTAATTGTACGTAATCGTTAATGGATTAGAAAAAATTTGCTGGATTGGCCGATTGGATATATATACTCAAAATTTAACTTTCAGTTTATTTCTCCTCCAGCTCGTATATAGAATTTAGAAAGGCTGGTAGAATGGATGGGCTTGACTTTCTAACGGCCCAGTCCCAGAATAGCACATCCGGAGTACATCACAGGAACAGAAGTGACAGGACACGTGCCTCACCGTCTAACCAGTCTCACAATTCACGTTAATATAACTGAATATATACGTGTCAGTAAATAAACGGGACACACCAACTAACCACTCTCATCATGAGCTCTAGACCGACCTTCGAGAAACTTCTCCTGAACTCGTGGCTCAGAATAAACCTAGCCAATCCTCCGGCTCACATTACGCCACGTGGATAGACACCAAAGTGATCATCCGACGTGGCACCCCTCCCCCCCTGAAATTGATACGCCCCCTCTTCTTATTCGATTTAGGGCACTTTCTAGAAATTAACTTCCACGACATCAATCAAAGAACATTCTTTTGTTGATTTTAGGGTCTACTTAGGTTTAGGGTTGGGTGAAAACTAGAAATGAATGGTGAAGGTGATGAAGATATGAAATTGGAAATGAAGAGTGACGAGAAGTCAGTTTATATGTGGGGGTATTTACCTGGAGCGTTACCTCAACGGTCGCCGTTACTCTCTCCGGTGGAAGTTAGGCTGCCGGCGTCAATTGACGCCGGTAGGTTTTGGACGGATGTTTGTGGCGGCGGTTGCGGATTTGCTATGGCTATATCAGGTCATTGGTTCTTTATATTCATTATATTTATTCGTAACTTTAATTTCTTGGTAACTTATGTGAAGTTTAAAGTTCCATCTAATCTTGCATTTTTACTTACAATCAAAAGTCAAAATGCAGGTTCTCTTGATTTTAGAGGGTGTTTGGGATTGCATTTTTCAAGTGTTTAGATTTTATTGCGTTTTTAAATGAGTACTTTTATTAAGAAACTGTTTGGATACTTGCTGCGTTTTAAGCTTATTTTGGAGGAAAAACGCATTTTTTCTAAAAGCTGGTGAGACTGGTGCTTATTTTGAACACACTTTTGAGTTTTCAAGCCATAAGTACTTGAAGAGATGCAATTTTGTCTTGGTTTTTGTCTCTTTTATTTTGTGACACATTCTTGACATAGAAATGTGAGTGTCAATTAAAAGTTAAGATCCAAATTTCCCCTCCATTGAAAAAACAATATTATTATTTCCTGGGCTTATCTTGAGAGTTAAGAACTTGATTGGTTCATTTGGTTGGACGGGTTTAACCCTTCAAAGCAGATCATGGACTTGGAAAAAAGGTTTGATTGAATTGTTGGATTGTAATTTAGCTCTCAAAGCAAAGCATTTGCTTGATAAAACAAACAAGTTCTTTGAGAATCAATCTTACACACATTAGTGTTCACTCTCATTTGGCTTTGAGTGGCCTTTCACTGGTTCAAAATGTCAGCATTCTTTGTATTGCTAATTGTTGCTTCTTGGGTTGAATCTTATGGGTGTTTTTGTAATCTTGACTACAGTTCTTCTTAGTATCATGTCAAAAGGGAGTTTGGACGCCTTCATAATGCACATTAATTAAAGTTTGATGATTCCTATGTACCTTTAGTCATCCTCTACCTTACCTTCTTTTCTTCAAGCAGACACAGGGAAGCTAATTACATGGGGTTCAACAGATGATCTTGGTCAAAGCTACTTGACATCAGGGAAACATGGGGTATTGAAATACATCTTGATATCTATTACTCTATACATTGCGTTTCTTCTAAAAGAAGCTAATGTGCAGTTTCTTTACTTGCTTATGTTAAGGAAACACCAGAACCTTTCCCTCTCCCAAAAGAAGTTTCATTAGTTAGAGCTGCAGCAGGTTGGGCACATTGTGTGTGTGTAACAGGTAGTACTTTTATACTTTATCTATATTTGAATTAGTTATGACGGTACTATATTCATTTGATACCTTGCAAATAAACCAGAATTTTTGTCTGTAGTGGCAGGAGAGGTTTATACATGGGGATGGAAAGAATGTGTCCCCTCTGGGAAAGTCATTGGAGACCCAAACACAGCTCAAAGTCAAGAAAAAGACGTCTATGAGAGGCAGAATCCATTTTTAACAGAGGAAGGTAATGTCATTTCGACTTTATACTGATCATTTACCATGTGCGAATCGTTTACTAACCAGTATTTCAAATTCATTACAGTAAGCCCTCGGTCCCAGGGATCAAGATCCTCTGGTGGGGTAGCCACTGGTGTAGATGGTAAAGCAGTTGGGGATGAAAGTACAAAGAGGAGACGTGTATCGTCAACTAAGCAAGCGGTTGAAAGCTCATCATCGGGTGATGAATCTCTCTCAGCTTTGCCTTGTTTGGTAGCATTGAATCCAGGAGTACGGATTGCCACTGTTGCGGCTGGTGGGCGGCATACATTGGCATTATCAGGTACTTCCGGACAGCGCTATTGACGTGACACTCGTAAGTTTTTATTTCTAAATGTATTCTAACTTCAACTTTCAGATTTAGGGCAGGTGTGGGGTTGGGGCTATGGAGGTGAAGGGCAGCTAGGTTTAGGCTCACGTATACGAATGGTATCTTCCCCACATCCTATATCTTGCATTGCTACTTCATCAGTAGGAAAAGATAGATCTGCAGGCCTTCCGAGAGGTAATATGGTCTCAGAAGGGCAGGGTTATAGAGTCCCTGGAAGTTATATTAAAGCGATTGCTTGTGGAGGACGTCACAGTGCTGTCATTACTGGTAATGTTTTTTAATTGAACATTTTAGTGGAGTTTATATAGTTACTCTGGTCAATGAGATAGTTGGAACTATCCTATGTATTTTAACATTGTATATATACATGTACAGATGCAGGGGCGTTAATGACTTTTGGTTGGGGACTCTATGGACAGGTGACGTTCCCTTGTTCTGAAACTGTTTGCTCATCTTGTATTTGTGTTTACAGCTCCATAAAATACATGTATGATATAATGATATAGTACCTATTATAATCTTCTGTTTCTTGATTTTCCGAAATGGTGGAGATCGCTAGTGGTATGGATTTTGTCATATGTAACAGTATTGTGAAAATGATGATGGTACCGGATCCACATTGTTTGTTTTGTCCATGTTGATTATATTTTCTGATCTTAAGTTGATGCCAAACTAGTAGAGATTCCATGATATTGACTTGCTGTGCACAATCGACATGTAGGTAAGGTAGAAATGATGGAGAAAAAGCAGACTGAATGTTCAAGATGAAGTTCTAATGTGAAAGGCGATAAAACATAATATTTGTCCATCTATATCTATGTTCTTCAGTTTCCGTTTTTGTTACATGTAGAGATTCTAAGTTGTGGACGTATTATGTGATGTAGTGTGGGCAAGGAAGTACTGACGATGAGCTAAGCCCGACGTGTGTATCATCATTGCTTGGCATCCAGATACACGGCGTTGCTGCAGGTCTCTGGCATACAATCTGCATTTCAGGTGATGGCGATGTGTATGCTTTTGGTGGCAACCAATTTGGCCAATTGGGTACTGGTACTGATCAAGCTGAGGTAACTAATTTCCATATTAAAAAGTTCACATAATTTTTTCAGATTTTAAATTATGAGCTAACTACTGTCATATGCATTGGTTTCTTGTCAGACCTTGCCAAGGCTTTTGGAGGCCCCTAGTCTGGAAAATGAACATGCAAGAGTTGTATCTTGTGGGGCCCGGCATAGTGCTGTTATTACGGGTATGTGTGGCATTTTTTAATATAAGCTTTTTATACAGTATTAAATAAATGGAATGTTAGATGGCCTAAATTGTTTTCTTTACTTTTAATTACTGAAGATGGGAAGGTGTTCTGTTGGGGATGGAACAAGTATGGTCAGCTTGGTCTGGGAGACGTAATAGACCGGAACATTCCATCTCAAGTTGAGTTAGAAGGTTCTGTTCCGAGAGTTGTTGCATGTGGTTGGTGGCACACGCTTCTTCTCGCTGAATCCATTACCTGAGGGGTTCCCTCTTTGGTGCTTTCAGACAGCCAGAAAAGTTTTGTTAGGTCAGTAGTTGCTCTTTCATTGAAGAGAAGAGTACATGTATATGCATATGTACATACAATAGTCAATGTATGCATGTGATCATCATTCTTTAAAGCTTTTAACGTTTTGATTGTAGAAGTGAAAACGATTCTTACATTATTGTACATATGTCAATAAAACTTGTTGCAACGTATTTTGAAGACTATTTGTTTTGGTTTTAGCTTTCAGAAACTATCTTGGTTACAAATATTGTTAGAAAACATCCTAGTTGTACACTTCAAATTGTTATAACTATTTAATCTGGATTTAAGTTCTAGAAGACCATTATAATAGCGTTTTGGTGATTCCTTCAGCTACGGTGCTTGTCTTGAACGTAGAATCCAAATACTATATGTTAATCACTTCTCATTACTAAAATACTTAAAATTCTCAAGAATATGTATGCCGTGATTTTTTAATACAGTTCTCAGGGGACGTGGGTGGTCATGAAACATGGTTAAGAAAAGCCCCTTTTTATGACTTAGGGGGGATGCTATAGAAATTGTTAGAAACCACTATACATAGAGATTGGTCCTGGCTGTTATGGGATTGGAACGGCATTCATCCCTAAATTACTAATTGGTGTTTTCAATCCTAAATTTTGATCCCGAGAAGGACATCATTCAATTTCTTTGGACCTGCGTCCATTGTACAAACCATTTTTGTTATGGGGGACGAGAATGAGTAAACATGAAGGATAGCTCAAAAAACAATATAAAAGTGCGTTGACAATTGGATTTTATCAAACACTTAAGGTTATGATTGATAACAACGTACACAGCGACACAATGGACAAAACAGATTTAACCATAAACACAAGTAATGTACATAAAGCCTTTGTAGAGTAATTAAGTTTATAAATCGATTAATTATGATTTATGGAGGTGAGTAAACAAGTACCAAAACTTGGGTGATTTATGGTAACGATTTTATACACGAGCTTCTAAATATTTATACGATCTACAAAACTTGGATCTACCGGCCTTCACTATTTCTGTAATCAACGCAGAACCCTTTAGTTATTGGCTACTTGGTGCTTTGAGATTGCTCCTAATTGTTATGGTAGATGTATAAAGTAAAATGTATCGTAAGCTACAATTCTATCTTGACTAGGCCATGCATCCATCGTAAATATCATTTTATGTGAGGAGACAAGTGTGAGTACCAATGACGTTAAATTAAATAGCCAACCTACACAAACTCGAATGATTTGTCTTTACATCTTATTACCTCCATCCAAATGACGTTAAATTTGCCGGTGAGAATGTTGGTACTTGGGGGCAGCTCTAGTGGTGCACATCATTTATGCAGGTGCTATCCGCTACCCGAATTGTGGGACAGTATCTGTCCCGTATCCGTTCAGCACTGGACCCACATGCAGTCACCAGTCATACAAAATCCGGTGTGACATGGGCGTGTTGAAGTTTGACACGCTCAATAAAACTTATCCAATCATATCAATCTCGCCAAAAAATCAACGGTTAGTATTATTCAAGCATCCTTTTTACCAAACACGTGTCACGGCTGATCTTCCAAAACAAGGCATACAACTCAACACTTCTTTGCCCTTCACCATAAGCTAGCTTACGCAACACAATATTGTTCTTCAATTGTACGGATACAATGCAATCACTTGCTTTAGATTGTACACCTACAAGCCCTTGTCACGCGTACAAAACGGATTACCTCAAAATATCCGTATGCCGGCAAACTCGACGTTGTTGTACTTATCAAAAGGGAAGCCCAACAAACATTTATGCCGTTCGGCTTCTTCTGGACGAATGTACCGCTTACAAAAGCTTCTTGAATTTAGTTGACACGTTACCAAATAGTAATTGGCCAAATCTTGCCGTGGAGTTGATGTGGGGTCTACCACCCGAGCGACCATGTATGACCAGGGTCACTGTGACTCCACCTCCACTTGTAGGGACGCTCATGATGGCACACGGAGGTGTTTATGTAAGTCTAAATTTCGCTGGGATGCAGCAGCCGGACAATGTCTTAAGGGTAATCAATGATTGAATTTTTACTAATTTACTTTTGTAGAGACAATTTTGTTTTTCGTAGTAAAATTGAATAGCGACTCAACATGTTGCAGATCTAAAAAAGGACAGATCAAAACGAATCGTACTTGTTGCAACTATAATTTATATGCACCGGTGGGGTATTTTTTGTAACACTTGTATCTGTGATTATTAGAAGCATTCGGCGCCAAAAAATCAAAGCAGAACGAAAACAGCTTGCTCGTAAGGGTGAAATGATTATAGGGGAGAGTCTTATCGGGCAAGCAGCCACGATATTCACCAGCAAAGAGATTAAAAGGGCAACAAACAACTTCTCATCAAGCGGCCTTCTTGGTGTCGGAGGTTTTGGGGAAGTATATAAAGGTGTGATGGATGATGGCACCACGGTAGTGGTTAAATGTGCTAAACTCTGAAACACAAAAAGCATTGACCAAGTCTTGAACGAGGTTCAGATCCTATGCCAAGTCAACCACAAGAATCTCGTATACCTTCTTGGTTGTTGTGTAGAACTCGAACAACCATTTTTGGTGCACGAGTACATTATAAACAACCTTTAACATGGAGTCAACGACTAGCTATTGCTTGTGGCGATGCCGAGGGTCTCTCTTACCTCCATTACTCTGCATCTCCCCAAATCTATCACCGTGATATTAAGTCTAGCAATATTTTACTCGACAACAACATGAAAGCAGAAGTTGCAGATTTTGGTCTGTCAAGACTAGCTGAAACGACATCACCTGTGACGACTCGTGCCGAAGGTACGTTAGGGTACTTGAATCCTGATTATTATTGGAACTATCAGTTAACGGATAAAACTGAAGTTTATAGCTTTGGAGTACTGTTATTAGAAATACTAACATGTCAAAAAGCTGTAGACTTTGTTAGGCCAACAGATGATGTAAATTTGGTAGCGTACATTAAGAGAGTTGTAGATGAAGAAAAGTTAGTAGATGCCATTGACCCAATGCTTAAGAAAAATGCAAGTTCATTGGATATTGATGCTATGAAAGCATTTGGGTTCCTTGCAATGAGTTGTTTAGAGGAACACAGCGAAAACCGGCCTTCTATGAATGAAGTATCCGAGGAGATCGAGTACATCATGGGTATAGTTGCAGTCACCGAAGATACTTTTCGGGGTAGCTAGCTATCACAATTTGTATACATGCATTAAATGTTGTTTATTACGTATTTAACGTTGTATGCCATGACTCGTATCCCTAAAACAAATGTATATTTTGTTCGAGATTCGTACAAATGCGTAAAAATAGTAATAAATAATAATTATTAGATTGATTCACGAGTCACGTTCAGGAAATATCTCGATCAATGTAGTTTGATTCATGATTTTGCACGATATTCTTGATACTATAAATAAAATATGTCAAAGGTATGATCTATATATAAAAGTTAAATATTTATATCTTCGAGATATTATACATTATATTCAAGGTTCGTATGTATTGATTATATAACTTTTATGGAAGTGAGGAAACAAACTCTTTAGGTTGCGATGTTAAACAAAAACTATTACCCGTAATAAATAATTATGCACACTTACTTTCATATATATATATATATCGGCCCCTCCCTATTTGTGTGGCCGAGGTCATGCCCTTTTTTGGCTACTTGTGTAGTTGGTCATGGAGATTGGTCTCAATTGTCAAAGGGCGTCCATCCTCAAATCACTTTTTGAGGTTTTCATAATTTTGTCGTAAGCTTCTATCTAAAAAACGACATGATGCGTTTTCTTTGACCGTGCGTCCATCGTAAAAACCATCATCGGTATGTTGGGCAGACAAATATGAGTGAAGATGAAGCATATGTACTAATGTACTATCGAACAACAAACCGTAATTCCTAAGCTAGCAACTTGTCGGATCTGACAAATCACCAACATATAATATATACTCGAATGATTTGTGTTTAAGTAATCTTGATTATTACCTATGACACTAAACATACTAGTGAGAATGTTGGTACTCATAGTGGTTTTGGTAGCCCAAGCCATTTGTGCAACGAGTATCACATGCCCGAATTGTGGGACAACTCCAGTCCCATATCCACTCAGCACTACACCTAATTGCGGCCACCAATCTTATAAGATCCGGTGTGATGCGGGTGCCTTGAAGTTTGACACGCTCAATAACACTTATCCAATCATATCAATCTCGCCAAAGAATCAACGGCTAGTTATTAGTCAATCACCCTTTTTACCAAACACATGTGTCACGGCTGATCTTCCCACCCAAGGCATACAACTAAACTCTTCTTCACCATTCACCATCACCCTTAGCAACACTATATTTTTCTTCAACTGTACAGAGACAATGTCTTCTTACTCGATGGATTGCACACCTACTAGTTCTTGCCGGGCCTATGAGAACGGCTTGCCTCAAATGGCCGTGTGCAAGAGAGATCCGCGTTGTTGTTCTTACTATAATGGCAGCTCTACAAGTCTATATGCACTTCGGCTCACCATGGAACGATGCAGGGCTTACAAAAGCTTTGTGAATCTAAACACCTCATTGCCATTCAGTAGATGGCCGGATCCTTCTGTGGAGTTGCTATGGGCCCTACCACCAGAGCCACCCTGTACAACACAGATTCATTGTGACTTGACCTCCACTTGTAAAGATGCTCATGATGGCACAAAAAGGTGTTTCTGTAAGTCTAAATACCGTTGGGATGCAGCAGCTGGACAATGTACTAAAGGTAATTATTATTACACTAAAGGGCCTTATTAGCTAGCTGTACGAGAGTAACGTCCAATTAATTAACTAGTTGTGGGTTCAAGTCTACTTGAAACGGTGTGCATGTAATATGTGTAGTTATACACAATAGCACTCACGTATAGTTGTTTTTGTTGTTCTAAAATATAAAAATGACCTTTTAACACTGAAGAATGTATATATTGTTAATTTCTTACTATTTTGTAACAGATCTTAAGAAGGCCAGATCAAAAAGAATTTTACTTGTTTCAACTACAGTATGCAGCAGTGGGATGATGTTAATAGCGACTATATTAGGCATGACAATGTTCATTCGCCACCGAAAAGACGAAGCAGCACGACAAAAACTTGCTCGTGAGCGCGAAAAGATTTTGGGGGCAAGCGGTACTGGGAAATCTGCCACGCTTTTCACAAGCAAAGAGATTAAAAGGGCAACAAACAACTTCTCAACAACCGGACTTCTTGGTGTTGGAGGTTTTGGAGAAGTATATAAAGGTGTGATGGATGATGGTACCACTGTGGCAGTTAAATGTGCTAAACTCGGAAGCACCAAAGGTATAGAACAAGTCCTAAACGAGGTTCGTATCCTATGTCAAGTCAACCACAAGAACCTTGTAAACCTTCTTGGTTGTTGTGTTGAACTTGAACAACCATTTTTGGTATATGAGTACATTCCAAATGGAAGTCTTTTTGATCACTTGCATGATCGAAATAAACAACCTTTAACATGGAGTCAGCGGTTAGGTATTTCTCATGACACTGCTGAAGGACTTGAGTACCTTCATTTCTCTGCCTCTCCCCCAATCTATCATCGTGATATAAAGTCTAGTAACATTTTTCTTGACAACAAAATGAAAGCAAAAGTCGCGGATTTTGGTTTATCAAGGCTAGCTGAAACAGATGTCACACATGTGACAACTTGTGCACAAGGTACGTTGGGGTACCTCGATCCTGATTATTATTGGAACTATCAGTTGACTGATAAGAGCGACGTATATAGCTTCGGAGTACTTCTGTTAGAAATACTAACATGTCAAAAAGCTATAGACTTTTGTAGACCAGCAGATGATGTAAATTTAGCAGCTTACATCAAGCGAATGGTGAGCGAGGAAAGATTAGTGGATGTCATTGACCCGATGCTTAAAAAGGATGCAACTATATTAGAAATTGATGCTATGAAAGCATTTGGGTTTCTTGCGATGAGTTGCTTGGAGGAACGAAGAGAAAACCGACCTTCAATGAAGGAGGTATCTGAAGAGATCGAGTATATCATGGGTATCGTAGCAGCAACTTCGGAAGATCATGTTCGAGATAGTTAGTTATCATCCGGTGTCATCACAATATTACTGTTTATACATCATATATTAATAGTTGTAAACAGTATGTCATGCATCAAGAGTTGTTATGCACTATGAATTTTAGTATTATTGTACTAAAAGACACTCGTAAACAAGTTTAATAATTAGAAAAAAAAAAAAAAAAAAAGAAGAGACAAACTTCATTAAATTTGATGAACAAAAGACCTAACTCAAGACAACTGCTTGATGAAAATCATATGTTCAAACTGATAATGTCAAAAATGATGTCAAACTAACACAAAGCCAACTATTAAAATTAAACGTTTCGACTGAACTTTTAAAACAAAATCGGATTACCTTGCTTGTAGATGCAGTTGTGATTTAGTATATAAACTTTGCAATAAACATGTATACCATTCTAGAAAGTAGAAATCATGAACATTATCCGCAGACATCTCGCACTAAATTCCAATAGAAGTAGTTGAGAAGATGGAGGTAATTTCTTTGACCAGCAAATTGTCAAAGTCAACCTCATATTGTGGTACAATAAGTCAACAAAACGACCGCAATGAACCCACAAGAGTCTATAACTAATGGATAGCCGACTTTTTCAGAAAAATTATTGTATATATATTCTTTTCGTCTCTCTATTAGATGTACTAAATTTGTAACAAATACAATTGTATGTATCGCATCAACTATAGCAGGAAATTTCAAATTTTTAATCGGTTACCATATTCTCGGGTCATCTTCTCTAGTAAAATTTTGGCTAAAACCAAATCGCAAACTTCTAGCCAGATCTGAAACTCAGAGTGGTGGTGGATTTGGAGGAAGATGAAAAGGGGTTGGTGGTGGTTCGACTTGAGTACATTTAATAAACCTGTAACAAGCACTATCAAACGCACCATATTTTGAGATAGTTGAATTAAATAGGCGATACCAAACGCACCATATTAAACAGATCTGGAACATTGTTCGACCTTCGTTTCGAATTTTGCGAGTGATTAAATAAAGATTAAGTTTTTGATGGATTTAATGAATACGAATGCCGAAGAAAAGTTTAGTTGTGTTTATGCGTGCATAAGTACTAAACCAATATAAATCGTTAGCTTTTGTAGTTTTAGGCTATGGGGTGTGGACAGTAACAGATTAATAAAATGTTTTTATAGGGGTCATTAATCTGTCAAACAGTGTAGTTACTGAGTGATTTTAGAGATGGTGTACACGTCGGATGCACGCATGTTTTCTAATTAATAAATCTATTATTTGTGGACTGAGGTCTGAGGGCATAGTCTTACATAAGCTTGAAAACATTCAGTAACTATGAGTAGACATCACTTTCTATATTTTGGTCGTTGGGGTCATTGTTTCCTCTTGTTTTTAAGTGGATCCGCCCCTGAGTGTGGATGTAGCACTGGAAACCGTTGTTTGCAAGTGGAACACTTACTGAGTTACCGTGATGGCGTCAAATATTTTTTTACTACTAGTATTTTTACTTTTTACAGACGGCAAAAACCAAAAAAACCACGGAGCAAAGCACTCAAATTGATGAGGCTTTAGGGTTGGTACTGGAGCCCAGTTTTCTATCAATGGGCTGGGTGCTTACTTATGGTCAGCCCCGTGATTTGTTATCCTGGCCCTACTTTTTCCATGCCCGTCCCCCAGGGCCCGGAGGATGCCCATTTTAAGAAAGATTTTAGATTATGTACCACGAGAATTAACAATTTAACATTACGCCAGGTCGACTTTCCTGTTAATCTACACATACTGTTGGACTTCAATAATACTGCTATCAAGTTTTGGTTTTGCATATGTCGATTATTAATATTAATACCTATATAGTGATTATCAAGTATTTCATTACAAGTAAAAATTTGTTTTTGGTGTAACATTTTGTAAACATTTGATTGTTTAGGCTTGACCTCTGGCCTCGGATCAGCACTTGTGGCAGCCGTGATCGGATTACTACTCAACGCACGTCACCTTTGCCAAAAAGAAGCGCGAGCACGGCTTGCTGGTGAGCATGAAGCTAGAAATACTAAACTCGGGCGGTGGAAACACCGCTAAAGTATTTACCGGAAAACAAATAAAAAAGGCTACAAACAACTTCTCCAAAGACTGCTTCCTAGGCACCGAGGATTTGGAGAAGTCTATAAAAGGCATTCTTGAAGATTCCACACTTGTCGCTGTCAAATGTGCGAAAGTTGGTAACACAAATGGAACTGATCAGGTCCTCAATGAGGTCCGAATCCTTTGCCAAGTTAACCACAAAGGATTTGTTCGCCTCTTGGGCTGTTGTGTTGAGCTCGAGCAACCATTGCTGGTTTACGAGTACATCTCAAATGGCACCCTTTTGGACCATTTAAAAAGTCAATGTAACGGAGGTTTGACAGGCTATACATTGCTCGTGATACGGCCGAAGGGCTAGCCTACCTACATTTCTCAGCCATTCCACCGATCTAACATGGTGACGTCAAATCTAGTAAAATTTTACTAGATGAGAAATTAAATGCAAAAGTTGTGTTGTCACGTTTGGCTGAAGCGGATTTGAGTCACATGACAATGTGTGCTCAAGGTACGTTAGGGTATCTAGATCCTGAATATTATAGAAACTACAGTTGACAAATAAAAGTGACGTTTGTAGTTTTGGAGTTGTGTTGTTGGAGTTATTAACATCTCAGAGGGCAATAGAATTTAGTAGACCAACGGATGATGTGAACTTGGCGATTTATGTGAAAAGGGTTGTTGACGAGGAGAGGTTGGTGGATGCCGTTGACCCGAACCTAACGAAAGGGGCTAGTAAATTGGAGTCGGAGACGATGAAAGCATTAGGGTTTCTAGCGATCGAGTGTTTAGAGGAACGTCGACAAAATCAACCTTTGATGAAAGAAGTAACCGAGGAAATCAGAGTATAGCATTAGCATTGCAACACGTAAAAACATCAATAGAAAATTAGACCTAGAGATGCAATAATATTGAATGTACCAGAAGAGTAGAAATAAGGATATTAGGTGTACCATAAGTTCCCATAGTTAAAATGCATGTGTTTTTTGGATCATGGCTATTGCATGTATCTTTCGTTCATACTTTTTAAGATTACTTTTGTCTGGACATATAACTATCATTTGGTCAATAGGTTGTTAATAAAAAATGGTAAACTGTATCATTTATTATTATTATTATTATTAAATTTTCTATTGAAGAGCAAAATTATAAATATATTGACATAGCAATATTATAGATTAATTTTGAGAAGTTTTTAGCTGAAATGATGGGAAGAAAAAATATGTTTCTCAATATGGTGCTATTTTAATAGTATTTATTATTTATTAATAAAGTATTTTGTTTAATAAAAATGGTATTCTTTTTTCCTTTTTAAAAGTAAACAAAATAAATAAATAAGTTTTTTTTTTCTAATAAGATGTTAGTTTCTTATTAACCAATAAAAATTAATAAATTTTAATTTTTTATCAACTAATAATAATATTTTAATTTCTTATTAACCAATAGTAATTAGAAAAGTTTCTTTAATGTTGAAAATGTTGAAAGGTCTTACAATATTTAATTGATAAGTTCAAACTTTAAATAGTTAAGATAAGAAATAAAAATAAAGTTTTAAAAAATTTTAAGAAACCGTAATCATATTATTTGTTGCTAATAATTAAAAGTTGAAAATCTTTATGATTGTATTTGTTATGATATTAAAGTTGCTTGTCGCTAATAATTTACTTAGTAATTAGTATTTTTGAAACCACTGTATGTGAAACCCAATCTTATGATTTGAAATAGTTGATAAAAATATATATTTTATATGCACCCTGGTATTAAATATATATATATATATATATATGTCACCATGCCATCATATATATTTTTAAAATTGATAATATGTATTTGTTTCGAATGTTAGAAACATGATATGATTTATCGATTTCTTTTAGTTCATATGAAATTTGATTTACCTAAAAGAATGTATATTTCAAATATATATATATATATATATAAGATTAGAATAAGTTGAAATCTTAGAAGAGTGAACAAAATTTTAATTGGTTAGTAAATAGTTTAGTTAAATAAAATTTTTTGATTGATTAATAATAAATTAAAATTTTATTAGAAAAGAAATCCTTATATTAAGAAAAATTCTATTTTTCGATAGATTACCTTATTAGCTAATAGTTTTAAGATAATATCAGATTAAAAAATATATTTTTGTTCCCTATCATTTTTACTAAAAACTCTAAATTTGATACCCCAACTGTCTTATTAAGTCATGATTACCAACATTGTATGTGAAATCTGAAATGGACGACTTTGTCCATTGGGTTTGATTTTGTAAATGTTTGTATAAAATAACGTACTCTTATTTGCATCCTTACGCAATTTTTTTGTTTCTCAATGTACTGAAACCATGATGTTATCAATTTATCATTTTAGGCCACAAGAATTTGATAAAATTAGTCCTTGACACTTGGTCAACTTTTACCAAAGATAACGTTTAATAAACATTTTTTATAATCGATCATTTTTCACAAATGATATGATTTTGCATAACCTACACAATCTGAATTATTAAAGAAGAATATTCCCTCCAAAAAAAGGAAAGAAACCTCATCCAGGAGACTTTGTGTTATTATATCTGTTTGAAAAATTATATCAAGGGTGGGTTGAAACATCAAAGCATTGACTAAATCAAGGGGATACGTACGTCTGAGGATGCGTAGACAGTTGACCACTTGATGATTTATATTTTCTCTAAAACATGCCAGAACAACAATCATCAGTTTAAGAAAAAATATAATCGAACGGTTGACCTTTAATAGACCAAAATCAAAATTAAGTTAATCAAGATTTATTGTTTCATTATAAGTTACTTATTATATTATTGTATGGAGTATATTTTCGTTTCGTCTATGGGTAACATATACGGAGTAATAGAAAAGCAAAAATTGAAAATGTACATATAATAAATGGAATTGATAAATTCAATATATACAATAAGAATTCTGAAAGTACGCTTCATACAATAATAAAAGATGTAACGTATTTTTAAAACAATAAACTCACTAATTAAGTTAATACGAATACAATTAAGTCTAGGCCTAAGCTTCTTAAGGATTGCAACCCAGAGACTAACTAAAGCCTAATTAAATACAACTAATTCGTTAATTAATGGTTGAGGGCATATACATTATTTTTCATGTTATCTTATATACTCTGGAAATTAAGTCTCGGTATATTATTTTGTACGTATATCCTAAAGTTTTTAATTTATCAACAAAAGGAATATGAACATATATTATGCTTTTAGAAAATTGCATTTACTTTGTCAATGCATGCATATATATCAGCTTCTTAGAAGGTTGGAAGAATTAACAACGACGATCAACTAATTTGCTAAGAAAGTCCCTTCATTACCAACTTTTCCGACCCAACACCTAACAAATATTATAACTCCATCTTTAACTTTTAAGAATTTATAATTTTAAACTAATTAAAAGGTTGAATCTGATTTACCTCTCTGGATATTAATTAGTAAACAATACTTGTAATCAATAATTATATTAGTTTGTGGATAACATAATTAATCTATGTGTATCATGGTAAGGTATGTACGTTAAAACTATAATATTTGAAACTTTATGTTATATTAAATAAAGGTTTAAAGTATCGACTATATATGTGTTTTTTAGGATCTTTAATCGTTAGAATATGATCAGTCATTAATTGCGCTATAAAGTTATTTGTTTGGTTTATGCTTTATGTTGCTACTATTTTGCTCAAACTGGTTTTGATGACCGACAAAATGATTCGGCTGGTTTTTATATTCTAAATGTCTTTGTCCAAACTGATATTTAACTTCAATTTTAAACCAATAGTTGCAATTTTTTTAGCCGTAGGTACGATGTGAATTCTTTTACTTGGTATTGTGTCTTAATTAACAAACAATTTAAACATAAACTTGTTACTATGGTAGATAGTATTAGATTATATTATCATGCCTCATATAATCATAGAAATCGTCACCCCTTTATACATTATAATATCGAACAATATTATACTGTACAAAACATGAATAGACTAAATATAGAAGGTTTGCGCGTTTTTCTTGGTGATCTCATACGACCTATCTCTACCAAAAAAAACACAGCTCTTTTATTTTTTTATATATATATCTAGCCACTCATGAGTATCATTAATGACGAATTTTAATTAGTAGTATTTTCTAAAACAAATTAACATTAAGTTTTTATGTGATTCGGCAATCTCATATCGTCTTTTAAATTAATGTGATTTGTAATCGTCAAAGGAGCTAGAACTATATTTATCAGACTGTATATATATATATTTATATATATTGTCATTGTTCAATACTACCATTACATTATTAAATTAATAGAGATCAACTAAATCATTTTATAGAGTTACATTAGTACGATCACATATTAGAAAATCATTCTAAGGACATATTAAAAAAAAAAAAAAAAAAAAAACCAAAAAGTTTGCAAGTAAAGGTTGATCTTTCTTGAGTTAGAATACCGTATTAAAAAACGCACAATAGATTATCAAAGGGTGTCACTAAACGAACGGCATAATGCATATATTATAAAACATTGACCACAAGTATTTAACTAATACCCACTTGGTTCTTGTAACTTAACCACTCATTAATCTAGTCATATTTTCATTTTTTCTCCTTTCACAAGTGACAAAGACTTTATTTGTTATAAAGACTTGGCCTAAGATACTTTCCTACCCTATATCATACTCTTTAACTCGAGTAGAAGTCAAAAACATGTACATTTACATTTTTGTATATATAATATTTCATCTCTAGCTTCTATCCATCTTAATTGGCTTTCTCAAATACTTATAACTTGTTCAAAACGTATAGTATGAGTTTGGATACGATACCTTATTTATATAATGTCCCATAAATCACTAATTTTTGTCTATACATACATGCCAAAAGTTTTATCTGTTTATAAACTAAAACTCATGGAGTGTAGTTGTGTATATCAATGTCACCATCAAGCGATGTCCCAACCACCTTCGTTTGGGTTTCAACAACACAATCCTAAATCTCATTTAAATACAACACTCTTACTTTCATTCCTCTTCATTAAACATAAAATAGATTTCCAAAGATGACCATATTATCCCCTTTCCACGTATTCACCATTATTGTCCTCCTTTCTTTCTTCACAACCCTTTCTCATCAAGCACCATCTCCCCCAAACCCTAGGCTCCAAAATGCCTATTTTGCCCTCCAAGCATGGAAACATTCGATAACCTCGGACCCTCGAGGCTTCACTTCCAACTGGTATGGCTATAACGTTTGTAACTATACCGGGGTGTTTTGTGCACCTTCTTTAGACGATAAACACATCACCACAGTCGCTGGTATTGACCTCAATCATGGAAACATAGCAGGGTCACTACCAGAAGACCTAGGGTTACTGACTGACCTTGCACTGTTCCACATCAACTCTAACAAGTTTTGTGGAACTGTGCCAAAGTCTTTTGAAAAACTAGGTCTTCTGTATGAGCTTGATATAAGTAACAACCAGTTTTCCGGTAGTTTCCCCTCGGTGGTACTTTCACTTCCTTCACTTAAATTTCTAGATATTCGCTTTAACCAGTTTAAAGGCGACGTTCCTTCAAAACTATATGATCTTAAACTCGATGCAATTTTCATCAACAACAACCTATTCAATTCTAGTATTCCAGAAAACCTAGGGAACTCTCCCATTTCGGTCTTGGTGTTTGCTAATAACAACATCAAAGGGTGTTTGCCTTCGAGTATAAAGAAAATGGGTGAGACGTTGAACGAGATTATTCTATCAAATGCGGGATTAAGTGGTTGCTTAACACCCGATATAGGGTCATTAAAGAAGTTAACCGTTTTTGACGTGAGTTATAACTCACTTGTCGGAATGTTACCCGATAGTATAGGAGAAATGAAGAGCTTGGAGCAATTAAATGTGGCCCACAACAAGTTTTCCGGCGAGATTCCGTCTAGTATTTGCTCGTTGCCGAAATTGGAGAACTTTACGTACTCGGATAATTACTTTTGTAGTGAGCCCAACATTTGTTTGAAGTTAGCGGACAAAGATGATCGACAAAATTGTATTCCGGATAGGCCGGCACAACGTAAGGTGCCGGAGTGCAAAGCGTTTTATTCTCGTCCGGTGGATTGTGGCGGTTGTGGAGCTCCGCCGCCACCTACTAAGGGATGGCTGCCACCGCATGGTCATCACCCATACACCCCACCAGTGAAATATTGAATTGAATACAATAGTGAAAAGAAAAATAAAAGGAAGAAAAAAAGAGAGAATTTTGAATTGTTTATTGGAACATATATATAGATAAATAAATAAATTTGGAATTAATGTCGTGTGAGATATGTTGATGTTGATCTTTTACTTCTTTTAATTGTTTTAACATTTAATTAAATTTTCAGATTTATCTTCTAATTAATTTAATTTCAATTCGACGGTGATTATTTAATTTCGTTTGGATATATAAAGTACATAGACAATGAGTCTTGAAACAACTTTTGTGACTTCATCTTTTATGGCTGAATTAAGGGTTAGTAGGTTTGAATTCTTAGACTTTCTATATAATGTGATGGTTTAATCATTTAATTATTTTTCTTAAAAAAATTAAATAAATAAATGTTAAGAATAAACCAAATATTCACCTAAATACTAGTGGTAAACAGGCTAGAAGAATGAGTCAGAATGTTAAATGGATTATGTCAATTCTTATTGCTTTTGGTTATTTTTGAGGACGATTGAAAAACTATATAATATAATTAAATAGATATAATAAAATAATTTTTCATTTTAAACAATATAGAGGGTTTTAAACATTCAATTGGTGTAGAAGACGTTTGAGATGAACTCAAGAAACCAACATCCGTCATATATCATTTCAATTATTAAATAATAACAAAAGTTCTTAACTATATACAGTAATTATTTATATATATACACGAGGTTCCGTTAGTGTACGTAAGAGGAACGCACAACTAGGTAAAGTTCCATATTTAGTAAGATACTACTAATAATAATACTCAGACAAACATAAATAGTTGTCATCCATGAATATGCCAATTTTACATAGGCCAACACACGAATGGAACTTAAAATCATTCCATCCACGATTACAAGTTCATATGTACGTGATGGAAGATGAGGTCAAAGATGAACAATTGATTGTTTGGCGTTGACTGATATTAATTATTTGGATATTTACATGGCCTAATACAAAATTGGTCAACAAAAAAGATGTTTCGGATCTAATACTCTTTAGATGGTACTTTGGGTCAAATTTCGGGGCTTTCCGTTTAGATTTAAACATTCAATATTGACTTGTTTTCAATACAAAGCTTTTTTCAATTGTTCTTGCAAAAGGTTTTCATGTCTAGGGGAATTTACAAGTGGGCTCCTATACATATGTGAAAGGTGGGCTTATATATAAGACCCATTTTATTCTTTCATACAGAATATACTAGCAAGATAAATGGGTCAAAATGAATCTAAAATTGTAGGTTCTTGTTTACATATATAAAATGGTCCATGTTGTTGGTCACTTGGTTTGCATAAAAGCTTTATGTACCATGTGAGTGAAAGGCAAAAGAGATCATTATATATGTTTGTGAAAAAAGTGTAAGGGGAATTTATTGAAATGTGTGATTTTTTAATGAAGTTTTGACATATAAGTTTATATGTATATCTCGTATATAGCTGCATTGGTTTATGTATTTGTGTACTTCTTAATAAGAGTTTCATAACGTGATAAGATGTGTTCAAATCAGAGCTGATGAGAATGAAATATCAATTCTTAAAGTAAGGCGTTTGATGTATGATCTGGTAAGTTTAAGTTTTGTCCCATATTAATAGGAGAGCAAAACCTAAATAGACAAACCAAGTAATAATTCGATGTGTCTAGACTCCATTCAAGAATACACATCAACACAACCTTTTTTGTTGAAGGAGATACAAATATTCTTCAATGAAATATTGGACAGTGTTTGTCAAGTCCGACAATACAAGTTGCTTAGACTGTTGTACCCTGATAAACAGACGGCGAATCTCCTTATTATATATCTAAATTTTTTAAATATACAAACAATTTATATATGTTAAAAAAAATTCAGTATAACTCTTAGGACTATATTTATCATTTTCTTTATTTTATTCTGCGTATTGTAGTTTATTTTGCTTTGATTTCAGCTTTGACTTTATTCCTGTGCAATGAGTGTCAAGTTATCTGATTTGGTACTTTGATTTGGTAACTTGGATCCGAGAAAAGTAAAGTCAACGCGTAATGTTAGGCTCCTCGCTCCTCTTATGAGGCCTCCCATATTTGACTTCTATGTTTTCGTTACATGGATTGAAAGTTTCAAACTTTTGGCCAAATCCACATTTGCTATTCAATAAATTAAAGACTCACCTTTTGGTTCCATTGTTCAATTAGTTAATCGGATGATCAAAATATGAGTGCGGCTTTTATATTATTTATAAGTAGTACACTTAACGTTCAAGATTTATTTTCTTTATTTAATTAACTAGTAAGTATTGTTGTTTAATAAAAGACTCACCTTTTGTTGATTATTTTGACTCTTTTTGTGTTTACGTATCATCTGTTGTTTAAGCCTTAAGCGTCTTTGTTCTTGTTTTTATTTATCGTGTTTCTAAGGCAAATTGTTGAGCAGAAAAAGATTCACCATTTTACTACGCTTCCCTTATTATTTGTCTAACGTAGGAAAACTTAACTTTTACTTATAACTTTATATAGCTGGTTTCTATTTCTATTTGGTTAATTTTGAATAAATTGATCTTTTTTTTGCAATACAAGATATAATCGATAAACATTTTGAGTATGCATTTCATCATACCCAAAAAAATGGGCACCCCTGCTATAAAAGAGTCTTCGCTTTAGCGATATTTGAGGAGTTTATCAATCAAAACGTTTTGATCTTTAATGGTGTGGGAGACATGTATATATATATATATATGTAGTATATTCTACATGAGTTAAGTTACTGGTTTTGAAAAGTAATGCACTTCTGCTATTTTATCTTTACATGTCAGATGGATTGAATTACATATTTTCCTCTTTGCAAAATTGAATGGATAAAAATGAAATCAAGTCACTTATGTCTTGAATTGTTAGAGATTCTTCCACAATACTTATAAAACCTTTTTATCTTTGTTCCGATTTTGGCTATAGATTTTTGTAAAAAGAGTTTACTCCAATTGCAAAAGCTTTTCAAAGATCAAAAGCACTTTAAATAAATTATAGTGACAGAAGAGATAATGTTTACTTTAGACTCGATACATTTGAATAAAATAAAAATAATCGTACTTTTTCTCATACAAATATAATATAAATAATAAATATAATGTATTACAGCAAATTCATATTTTTACTCTTTAGTAGTTGTTAGAGAGATTTATCGTGACGTTTAAAATTTTCACTTCAATGTGTATTTTAATCATTTATATAATAAAATGTGTATTTTTAATCAAATATTTGATAATTAATTAAAAAAATTATTATTTATATCTTAAATGTTGCATTTTAAGGCATTGTGGTTTTATGGTTTTACAGTATCACGTATTCATCGATCTTAGATCTATTGTAGACATATTGAGATCAGATTCAAGTTCTCTATAGTTTCATAAATTTATATTCTTCATCAATCTTTATTAAGAGTTAACGGCGTCAATCTTGCCTCATTAACACATTTCAGCAACGAAAATAACCATAAACCCGAGATTAGGTCTCTGATAGTTATTTTAATTTTGTAAAGTTGACAACTCGTACATAAATTAAATGACATGAATATTTTATTGTCACTCCATAGAAATGCTTTTTAACATGCCTACCTTAATTAATATTATTATTATTATTACATCTCGTACGTTTGATTAGCACCAGCCATTAGTTTCTTTATAATATACTGGTAGTAACCTACGGAAAGCAACAATGTACTTATAAATAAAATATAAATAATTATATATGAAATAAATTTAATCTTAATTTTAAATGTACGCTTATTTATTTATAAACTAAATTATATTTCATTTAATATACAATTATTTCTCAAATATTTATATTGTTTCTAAAATTAGTTGAGGGTATATTGGTCTATTTTGTTGAAGAAAATGGTATTTATGTCATTTTCATTTTTTAAACATATAAGTTATTAAAGAAGTCGGTTAAATCCTTTATTAGGATTTAAAATTTAAGATATATATACATTGATGGCAAGTTTAACTCTGGTATTCGACAAATAAGCAATAAAACTTCACTACATATGCCCTTCTAAGAAAATGAGTTCGCTACATAAAATTGTTGTCATCTTCTGTCGTTTTTAAAATTCATATTCTAATTCTAAACTAATGTAGTAATAGTCTTTCTAATATGTATTTGGATTGTAGATTCACAACTAATTATAATTAAATTCAATACGATATTGATAGAAAATGTATTATAATGTCGGGAATTAATTAAGATTGCAAGTTGTCATATGTGGAACATGGGTTTGATGATGCTGAAATTGTTCGCATCTATGTGTTACAAGTTACAACCGACAATCCTTTCACACAACTTTCCTCTTTTTAAGTACTCTTACTCTTATATTATTTCATCCATTTTTAATTCAAGGTAATTAAAAATATAATTGTTCTAAAAGCCAGAACTTGCGGGTCCCGCTATTCTACGAGTATGTCTGACTATGAAGCAACTCTTTTTAATTCGTAGGAATGAAACAACCCCTAACCTTTTACCCGATAAACGTCAAACAAATCTATGTTCCCGGTTGCCTACCTACGTACAAATACACCACCTGTTTTCTAAATAAATCCAAATAAAGTAACTAAATATTGAAGACACGTACCAACTTTAGTAAGTTCACGAATATCTTTTATTACCAGTTTTTATGGCTAATATTGCCCTAAAACATATATGCTTACGCTTATCATATATGTACCACAATTAATACGTAACAACCATTTCATAAGTATCATTATTTTCATATACATAGAGGAAGTCCGGAAACATAACATCACGTGCCATTTGGGTCCAAATTGATTTGCGTAGTTCTAATAGAATTAAAAAAAGGGATAAATTTGCGTAATTCTAATAAAATTAAAAAATATATATATATATATATATATATGTTGTATTCCTCGTCAAGTTTGAGTAGCTACATAAAATTCATATTCCATTCCATTATATATGTAGACTGGATATAAGATATGAAACTGAAATCCGTCAAATTTCATCAATAGGATAAAATATCATATTCTCTGCATTTCGAATACCATATATAAATTCTACTGAAATTCACGTTGTGAAAAATATAAGGTTAAATTATATAAATTCTCTGCATTTCAAATACCATATAGAGCTTCACGTCCTCCGTTATCATCCGACTTGGAACCGTTCTCCCAAGACCACCATAAGCACGGCCCGTTCTGAGTAACCATCTTGCATTCTTCGTTCTCTATCGGATGGAGGAGGCGGGGTCCACTTGACCAATGATACGTACTAATGGGCAGTATATAAATAAATACATAAAAGATAATTTTTTAATAGTTTTTTCCAATAATACAATTATTACTACTTTCCAAACACAATTCTTACAATCTCTACTTATTTTACAGATAAATTATATCAAACAATTACCACTCTTTTATTATTATTGTAACATACATTTTTTAAATTAATATTGTTTTATTACTAGTGTAACGTACTTTTTTTAATTAATTTGATTTTTATTATTAGTGTAACATATATTTATTACTATTATTGTTGTGTTTTTAGAAATATAAATGTATTTGTATTAATAGTTAAAAAATGATGTGGCGCTAAAAAGTTCAGTTGTAGTTCAATTCTTTAGTACTTGTGCAGATGTGACTTTGAGGTGACAGTTAATTCTACAGTTCTATAATGCAATATAGGGAGTGGTCCAACTAGCGAAGGCCACCACCTCCATCATCGTCAACGAGCAACACCACCATTACCTATTCCACCAAAATCATACCACCTCCATTCTGTCACATACAAGTTCAGCACTAAACCCCCCACCACCGATTCAAAGTTTTTGAAGCATCACTGTCGAAGCTTATCGTCGTAGTTGGTATTACAACCCTAAAACTTAGAGGTGTATTCCAGTCTAGTCAAGTCAACACGGTATCAAGCTTGAGCTCGAGCTCGACTCGACTCAAATCTAAAACTCGAGGCTTGAAACTCTACTCAAGCTCAATCGAGATCCATGTTTCAAGCTCAAGCTCATTGATGTATCGACACCTTTAAGCTCGGCTCGGCTCGATTCAATTAGCTATTACAATATGCTTAACAAAACAAACATGATCTACTTAATTACTTAACCTGGCACTTGGATTTGCATTACAAACCAAATGTGGTTTTCACTTTGGTTTGGTAGTGTCATCGAAATCAAATTTACAATTACAAAATGGGGGTTGTGTTTCAATTTGGTTTCTTATGGTTTTGATGGTAGTGTTCATCGCCAGATCTGTCCCAAAAAGATCGAGTTTAGCCGGATTGTTATTATTTTGCAGGTGGCTGGAACAAGAGGGCAAAAGAGGAGAGTATTTGTGGTTGGGTTTTTAGTTTAGGGATGGAGGGTCTTGCAAATGCTTTGAATTTGTTTCGGTTTGTTCAAGATCTGATGGTCATGGATTTGAATATGTTCCAGCAACGTGAATAGAGGTGGCTGGAAATGATGACGGTTAGAAATAGTGTGCAAGTGGGGTTTACATAGACACATGGAAGCTAGTTATTGGATAATTACAAAAGAAATACGAAGTTTATCTATTAAATTTAAAGAAAATAAGATATAGAAAAGCAATTAAAATTGAAAAGAAAATTGACTAATCAATTTAAAAATCAAACAAAAGATATTGTGATCATTTTAGGTGATGAAAGACGAATTTGAGACAAAATTGTCAACTATAAGGACGGATTATCGAAGTTTATAGATGATTTCTGATAAAATAACAACTCCAAAAATAATTTTTGTAATTTACCTAAAACATGAATATGTTATAATTACTTAATAATATCATTACGAATAGCATTATTATCTATTATTAGTGGTATTATCATAACATGTACACAATTCTTTTTATCTGTTATATCATATATTTACATAATACAATCTACTTAATTCATTATTTTTTATATTATACAATTATTTTCGGTATATCATATTTTTCTCTTATATTATCTAATAATAAATAATAATAGTAATAATAATAATAACAACAATGTGTAATAATATTTATCTATCATTATAACATTAGCTTACCATTTAATTGATTAATTAATTACTTATTAATAATAGTAATAATTTAATAATAGTAATAATTGAAAATTTGATATATACGTTATAAACTTTAAAAACTAGATACATAAAATAAAATATCAATTAAGTTTGATACATATCGTAACATTTAGCCCTAATACTGATATTACATTGATGCCGTGAAAAAAATAAAATATTGATTAGTGACCTCATTAATTGATTAATTATTATTATTATTATTATTGTTGTTGTTGTTGTTGTTGTTGAAACCTTTGTTATTTGTAATACAATTCACAAAACTTTAATATCTCATTTATCGTGAAGCAAACTCAAAATCGTGGTGTTAATGTCTACTGGCTATAAGTTTCTCATCTTACTCTAACTCTAACTCGTGTACGACTTGTTTATCAAAGTTGCTTAGTAACTAATTAATTATTAATTAGCAATTAAATATTAATAGTACATATGGATGCTTTGAATAAATGAAAAGAAGAATCATTGGTATCATATATGCGTTATTTATTATTATTATTCTTTTATTAATTAAACGTATAATTATTATTTATAATATAACTCATAAACTTATAATCCTTTTTTGTTGTGACAAAACTTAAAAGTTATCATAGTATTGATATTGACGAATGAATAATGAACTTATCATCTTACTCTAGCTCTCATTGTATAGAAGTATAAACAGATTGAGTTGTAATTTATTCATTAATAATTATTATCGATGAAACTATTGCAATTTACTGCGTATATTACTATGAATGGCTAATAAGGTTCTTTTAGTTTAATTGTTGTACCATCTCATGTCAAGTTATTGATTAACTAACTGATGATTAATTGATTTGTAATTAATAGTTAATACTAAAATGATGTACATAAAAAGATTTTTAGTGGACTTCTTTATTTAATATTTATTTATTATTATTGATAAGTCATTGTTATTCATAATGGAATTAACAAATCTATTATCAACATGATAAAGACAAAACTTAAAAAGTATTATATTTTTATTATAAAGATTATGGATTGTTGACGTATACGATCTAATATAGTTACTTTATATTTTTTTTCTTTTTATATTTTATGATGTATGTATATGATGTATAAAGTACACCGATAATCTTCGTGCATAGAAAAATGAGTTGGATTTTTCTATAATGACCTAACTAAATACAGTTTTTTTTAATCTTACGTAAAATAGTAAAATTTTATCAATCTTGATAAATGATAACTAACGTTTCAATTTTAATAAAGCGACTGATTGAACCTTTTCACTATAAAAGATCAACTAAGACAGCGTGATCACTAAACCACCCTCGTAATCATGGTTGTGATCATCATGTTTTTATCAACAACGTCTTCACCCCTTTTCATTTTAAGTATATTGCAAAAGAAAGAATGTAATTTTATATAATATAGCTTTTCTAAATTAAAATAAGAGTTTTAGTAAAATAATGAAATTTAATTGGTTGATAAAATATTGAGTGAAATAAAATGATTTCATTGGTTAATTTAAAGTTCGATCAATGGTAAAAAAACATATATATATATATATATTTTTATTAATATAAAGAGATAAGAGATATATCCTATCGTTATTATTGTAATAGTATATTTAAGGTAATATTATTACTATTTTTAAATATATGAGATAAAATTCTTTCAAATAAATATAAATGTGGTATTTGAAATAAGATGTCATTGCACATTAAATTTTCCATTAAAAATACAATAATCCAGCTAAAATCATTTGTATATATTGGATTTTGGCAAATCTTATTATATTGCGAATATACCGTACGCATATACAGGCTAGTATATATATATATGTGTATATGGAAAGATAAAGATACTACAAGGCGCTTTTTCTGTACACATCAATCATCGGAGAAGCTTCTTGTTGATAAATTAAAATTATAAATAACTGCCTGTAAAAACCCCTGACGACCAATCGTTTGGGGTTCTCTTTTATAATCTATCTATCTCTATATACAAGAAAAAAAGCGAGGGAAATTAGGGTTCAATTTGGGTTCCGAAACAGAGTAATTATCAAAGTTCAGATCTTTTTCCCCCAAGGTAATTGATGTCTTTTCATTTCTCGATTTTGATGATGAATTGAAATGTATAATTAAAAGTGTCGGTTGTTTCTTTGGTTTCTTTTTATGGGAATTGAGCAATGTAGGTTTAATCAATGCAAATCAGGTTTATAGTAAGTTGTAGATCCTTGATTTTAATTGCAAAGTTCAATGCTTTTTGTTTCAATTATGTGAAATTGATAAGTTTTTCGTTAAATTTAGGAACAGATCTGGTGAATTGTTGATTTGGTTATGTTATTACGTTATCTGTTCAATGGGATCAAATCTTTTTTAGGTTTAATCATCTAATTAGGTTTGTCATTTTTTGTTTCTTGCTTCCCAAATCGTATTATTTTTGCTAATAGAATGGATCACATAATTAAGATCATCTGGATAAGATATAAGATGACAACAAGAAACATTTTGTGTGAAACTCAATTATATAGGGTATGAGTTATTTGAGTGAGTTACCATCTGTCTGACTTGAATCGGGACTAAGTTCTTTAGCAAAATAGAACCATATATTTTTTCTTGTGAAACTAAAAAATATGGCTCGACCTTTGCAATGTGGTATTAAAGTAATACACATAGTTAGTAGACAGTTTGAGCATTTGTTTGGCACTTAAAGCGAAGATCTACAATGTAAAAACGTCACAGTTAAAACAATAGTAATATACAGAAGTAAAATAATGCCACCTAAATGAGGTCTGCATTAAAGCACAAGAAAATCGATGTTTATGTCGTTATGGTTAACAGCTTCAGGATGTAGTATATTCGGAATTTGATGATACGGGTGTCTGAAGATTTCTTCTATAAGCTGTCCGATAATGATATCAACTTGTTATCCTCTTGTTCTTTGAATGTGATGAATGTGTGTCAATCTAGGATAGCACCTACAAATTTGTTCCTGTAGCTGAATATAGCACTTTTTATCATATCTTAGTTGTTTTCTGTTCAGTTCGATCAAATTTTGAGGTGGTGATTATAAATTACATTAGTGGAATTAGTATAGTGTGCATAGTACAGCCTCAGAAAATATATATATAGGCTCACTACATAAAATCTTTAGGTTGTTTAAAACATATTAGGGTATAGGGCATTATGTAGTTCCTTTTTTTTTTGGTGATTTAATTTTTATTTGTATAGATTTTAACCTGGCATAAAAGTGAGACACATCAGTAGCGATTGCACAGTTTAGATGATTAGTTGGCTCTTGAAAGCCATGATCTATAATGTGTCAATGTTACAGTTAAAATGATAGTAATGCATAACAAATGTAAAGAATCATGTTTCTTCCCACCTATATGAGGTCTGCATTTACGCCATAAGGAACTTGATGATTATGTAATTCCCATTGAAAATTTGAGACTGTAGTATATTTGTACTTTGATTTCTTATGTTGCGAATTTGGTTTATTGCCATGTTATTATGCGTGTTGGAAGGTTTCTTTCCTGACCGCATTCAAAAATGATACCCACTCGTTATTCTCTTTTTCTGTGAATGTGATGATTGATGAATGTGTGTCAATTATAATATAGCACCAACATATTTGTCCCTTTAGCTGTATATAGCACTTATTTATCGTAGTTGATGATCTAGAAAACGTGAACCGAAAGCTCCGTAGTTATTCATCTTTCTAAGTTTATCACTTTAAATTATTGAAGTTGAAATACATTTCCATGGATGTCCTCCGATTTCATTCTCTCTGTTAGCTTCTGATAGTTCTTGTTCTACAGCAAAATTGTCCAAAAATGAAGGCACTTATTCTTGTTGGAGGATTTGGAACTCGTTTGAGACCATTAACTCTCAGCGTCCCAAAACCACTTGTCGATTTCGGCAACAAACCCATGATCCTTCACCAGGTATAATCTCATAAGCACCCTCTGTTTTCTTGTAAATCGAACTTAGTTCAAAGAACTTTAGTAATTAAATCTAGTTTTTTTTTTTTGGGAAAATTAATTCTTGTATGATTATGATTTGTATCAGATTGAGGCTCTGAAGGCTATAGGAGTTACTGAAGTAGTTCTGGCTATCAATTACCAACCAGAGGTAAAGTTTCAAACTTATTGTTCTTTTATGTCAAAGTTGATACATTTAATTTTGTAAGTTTGCAACAAATATTGATATTTTCCTTATTATGCAGGTAATGCTCAATTTCTTAAAGGATTTTGAGGCTAAGCTCGGGATAACGATCACTTGCTCACAAGAGACTGAGCCGCTTGGAACTGCAGGCCCCCTGGCCCTAGCCAGAGACAAGCTCATAGATGATTCTGGAGAGCCTTTTTTTGTTCTTAACAGTGATGTGATCAGTGAATATCCACTGAAACAGATGATTGCATTCCACAAGTCTCATGGTGGTGAAGCTTCCATAATGGTGACCAAGGTATAATTTGTAAATTAATCAATTTCGGATCATTTTGACAAATTCCATTGATGTTGATGGTTTTGATGGAATTAAATGAATAGGTGGATGAACCTTCAAAGTATGGTGTGGTGGTTATGGAAGAATCAACAGGGCAAGTTGAAAAATTTGTTGAAAAACCAAAAATGTTTGTGGGTAACAAGATCAATGCTGGGATTTATCTGCTGAATCCATCTGTTCTTGACCGAATTGAACTGAAGCCCACTTCAATCGAGAAAGAAACGTTCCCAAAAATTGCTTCTGAGAAGCTATTGTATGCAATGGTTCTACCAGGGTTCTGGATGGACATTGGTCAACCAAAAGATTACATCACAGGATTAAGGCTCTACCTAGATTCTTTAAGAAAAAACGCACCATCTAAACTGGCTACCGGTGCACACATTTTGGGAAATGTCCTGGTTGATGAAAGTGCCAAGATCGGTGAAGGATGTTTGATCGGGCCCGATGTTGCAATTGGGCCGGGCTGCGTGGTGGAGTCGGGTGTCCGCCTCTCCAGGTGCACCGTGATGCGGGGTGTTCGTATCAAGAAACATGCTTGCATCTCAAGCAGTATCATAGGCTGGCATTCGACTGTTGGGCAGTGGGCCCGGGTTGAGAACATGACGATTCTTGGAGAAGATGTGCATGTCTGTGACGAGGTGTACAGCAATGGTGGTGTGGTTCTGCCCCATAAGGAGATCAAAGCTAGCATCTTGAAGCCAGAGATAGTGATGTGAAGATTGTGTCTATATATATAGTTTGATTGTTTTCTGTGGGTTAGTTTCTATACTTGGTTTCTATTTATGTTTCTTTGGTATGTTTATCTTTTTTCTTATGTTTTTCATTTTTGTTATGTAAGGTGTAAAAGTTTAAAGGATCTCATTAGACATTTGAAAGTGCAAAGATTATTTAAATGGTAAAAGGCTTTGTGATTTATGTTGTGGGTACATTTTATTTTTTATGTGTTCTTTGATACTATCATTTAAATTTTAAGCAAGCACAAAAAGAACTGTCATGTTAAATGTATATTAATTAATCTCTAAAAGATTTGAAAACCATAAAAACGTGAGAAGTAGGGAATCAATCAAGACTTTTCGTTAAAAGTAATTAAAGCATCAAGATTGTCTATCTACATGTGACTAGAATAATAAAGATGTACATCTAGGCATGAATACATTCACATGCGCTTACTTTATATTTTGGCTTTCAATTTTTATCTAAAAACCTCACATTAGTTCTATAATTGGTATGATGAAATAGCTTTAAATGTATTTCTAACCTAAAACTATATATTTAAATTCACTTCAAGTGGTATGAAAATTGGATAATTTATAAGTTGAGAAGGGCCCTAGTCACCCATAGCCCATAGATCACAGTAACATCGGTGGCCCAAGTGAGGTGGCTTTGATTGATTGAAGACCCAACGAAAATCATTTTTCCTTCACATGCCCACTTGAATTAATTAGTCAAGAATAAATTTAAAACATGAGATAAATTTTCATCACAATAACTATTTTACTTTAATACCTTTATTACCCATTTAACGTCGTTTTAAACTTATAAAAATAGACATCGTCACGGTTTCAGTAATTTATGCAAAGCGTCAATTTCATATAAATCGGGTAAATTTCCCCTTTAAGGAAAACAAACCTTATATCAGATAACCATATGCCAAACCATTTTTATACAATGATAGTGGTAAAGTAAGACATTTTGGATCAAGAAAGAAACCCATATAGTTAATAATAATTTTCGTAAAATGATAATTGGAACGGCCCTCGTGGATTACAAAATCTGGTAGAAGACACAATAACGTTGGTGCCCAAGTCCTATTAGGTAGCTTTGATCACTTTTTCAGATTTATTTTCATGTATTATATATTTTTTGATGACCTGAAAATACAATATTAGTTGTATTTTATGGGGTGACATTTTACAAAGGGCTTTAATAATACGTATCTTCGATGTAGATGATGAGGTAAATTCAGTAAACTCATTTGCAAAATTAGAGAGAGAATAGGAGAGAAGATACTATACAAAATAAGGGAATCCAACCATTTCCTTGGGTTGGGGTCCGTGGGTTTTCAAACCTGATTTCCATTCGCAATAAGGTAAACCAACTATGTGTATTTAGCAATCATTCCATTGCCTTCATTCCAAACCCACAAAACAAATGGACCCCACATCATATTTAAATTTTTTAGGAAACGTCGAGTACATTGAATATATCTTTATCATATGCCTCAACGACGCATATTAACAAAACCCACTTATGACATGTCAAAACTAGGTAGTAACAAAGAGCACGTGCATTTAAAAAAACATCTTGTAGCAAATGGTGGCCAACAACTCAAATTTACAGTAGAAAATATGGTAGTTTACTCTAGAGGAAAATATTTACAGTCAAGGAAACTTGCACATTTGAAATCAAATGGTGGCCAACAACCAAAACATGACATACGAAGAAATGGCAAGAAGAAACCATGCTACAAAAGCCAAAGCTATGGAGATTTGGAATGTATTACACGCCAATGAGTTATGTGATCTGCAGATATCTGTGTCTTTTATGAAAACAACCATCACTCCTGCTGACGAGCAAGCAGCTCCAAGTGATAGAATTGCTGTCACCTGTGTCATGTATTCTTACAAATTACGTACATAAAATGTTATTGATCATATAAGCATTAAACTTCAGAACTATAAATCAACTCTAACATAGATCAGAAACCTTTATTATGTTTACATGATCAGTAAATACCATATATGCAGTATTCAGAAATCATGGCACAATGCAAAATTAAAGGCACGTATGACATATCCATATAAGTAAAGAAGGATTTTTCTAAACATACGAAATAAAAACTCGTCAAGTATAAGCAATTAACATCCTCTAAAAACTAGGTAAAATATGATTTAATTCTAAGACAGTGATAAGAGTTATTTAAAAGCTTGAATAGTGTAAATAGTAAATACTGACCCAGTCACCAACTACAAGAAGGCTCAAGAAGATATGATTGTGCAGATCTTTGTTTAACCGTATAGCGTGAAGATCAAGGCAGGCAAGTCCAAAACTCCACAATGCTTGAAGTCCCATTGCTGCAATTAGATAGCTGAAATCAACCAACAAGAAGTTAAAGCATTTACACCTACAAAGATGAGCAACGGTAGCACCAATGTAGAGGTTGAAATTTCAATCATTTACATACAAATGACTCAATTTGGGTTATGAATATCCGAACTTAGTCAAATAAAAAATTTAGCCAAGGTCAAACAAGTCGAAAACTGCCTGAAGCTTATTTCTAACACGTACAACCTTCTTAACTGGTTTATTCAAACGGGTCAACCAAAAAGAAATAAAAATTGCTAATTGGGGAAGGGTCGAACAAATCCGAAGTTGCCTAAAGTGTATGTCTAATATGTACAACCTCCAAAACCGCTTTATTAAAAAATCTACATTATTGCTGTAACTATATAGTTTTTTCTGACCACATTTAATGTATTAATTAGTTACAGAAAAAAATTGGACGAAGAAGTGAATGTGGGTCAATCTGACCCGACCCGTACTAAAATCCTAGTCATTTGACCCGTTACTCAACCCATCTTGGCATCTTGCCCCCTGCATTTTGTTTTGACCTAAAAGGTGTGAAGCTACAAAAATCGATTAGATATAGTGTATTCAATAAATCGAAAGAACTCCATAACTTTATACTGAAATCAGAATAAGGAAAACCAAAAGGGCACAGAAGCATGATATAAACACAATCTGTCTTGTACATTAGTTTGGTTAGCAATTGGGCAAATAACGCTCCTATACAACTCCTTTTTTACTGTCAAAACCCTATAATTATGCATCATCTTTTGATATCCAAAGCAAAATCTATCAACCTAGAAAACAAAATAGATATGAACCCCAATTAGAAATTTTAATTTTGAGAAAGATAGAGAGACCAGAAGGAAGTAGCAATAGCGAAACCGGAAGCAGTAGCCATGACAGAAAGAGAAGCAGCTGCAAATAAACACTGGCCCATCCTCAACACAGCCCCACTCGCCTTCCCTGGACTCCCCAACAATGCTTTCATCTCGATCTCCCAATTTCACTTTCAGTCTCTCTTTTGATCGTTGTAAAATTGGTACAACGTTCCCCTAATAATAAATTCTACACCCCCAAGGCGTCACCATCTTTACAACTGAGTTTATGCAATAGCACTTGATGTCTTTCCTCGGTTAATTAATTGAGGCCGGATATGATTAACATATATACTCTATAGATTATTTTAGCAGTGATAATTATATTTTATTAAATTGTATATTTTTTATTCATCAACAATAAGTTCGAAACGGAGTACATAATTTTTTATACACATAATGGGTTTAATGAAAGTCACCACTTATATAAAAGTTGTCAAGTGTCGCTTTTTAAAACCTCCTTAAACGATTTAATCATCAATCAAGTATCAAGTATTCAATTTATAACAAAGGAATTAAAAGATTGATGGTTGGTGGTTTCGGTATATTTTGACTTCTTTCACAAACTCGTGTCGTCTTCTGTGAGACTGACAACAAATACAAAACACTACCAGAGAAAATATGCCATTTCTTTTTCATGCTCAAAAGTCGAAACCAACATATTCACAAAAATTATCGATTTTGAAACATGATGCAAGATCACAGATTTTAAACCTCTTACTTGCAGAGCTTTTGGGGTATAGTAAGGCGGATGATGATAAACAAAGAGCTGATGGTGAAATTTTCAACATCTGTCTACAGCTTAAAGCTCCAAGTTTAAGCGATTAACATGATTTTATATCGTCAGAAAATGATTTTCACAAGGATAAACTTAATTTTTTTTGGAGTAAATATTAAAGATACTTTAAATATAATTTTTTATTTTATTTTTAACAGATGAAGTTTTAAGAGATCGTTATAAATAAATTTTTTACATTATATAAATTTTTAGTGTAAGCGGCTACCCACACTATCCCGCCCTGTTTCCCGCCCCCGGTCACTTACATTGGCAACATATCAGAGAAATCGTTTTACTAGTAAGTTGGCATTTTAAATTCAAAACTCAGATACGAAGTAAAAGAAAACCATAATAACTCTTTAAGTTACTTCATCACGAAATGAAATGGAGACGCTACGACAGAATAATAATGTATTAGTACTCCTAACATGAATAGCTAAAAAGCCATTAGAACCGAACTATCTAAATAAACTGTTTGTTCCCACCCCAATAATAAATTACCAACGAATATTTAGGTTCTCAGCCCGGTCCGCTTAAGCCACGAACGCATTAGAAGCTGTTAAATACTAGGTACAACACTCAGTAGCACAATAACGATGTTCTTAGCTTCTCTGCTTTTTCCTTTTTAGGGAAAATATGTTACTAGCTTAAACTCCTTTCAGTTCCCACTTGGTTGACCGTTCCTCAACTCACCGCTCAAGCAAAGAACTTAAGCTTGGTGGGTGAGGTCTCGGTGAGTATAGATGACCCCTTTATCATTATCCACCACTTCTCCATTTCCTCTGGCAATCCTGAAATCAAAATTCATGAGATTAAATAAAGATTCCAGTTAGCTTTAAAAAGGCCACAGGTGAGGCATGGCTTCTTAACAAATGAGAGTTTTCAGATTACATAAAGAAAAAGTCAAATATGAACATACCACCGTGTTGTAAGCAATCCTTCAACTCCTACTGGGCCACGAGCATGGATCCTGCTGGTACTTATACCAACCTATTGAGTGATTGAGCCATTAGTGTGTTTAATCGACTAATGAGGAAAAGAGAAATGACTAGCACATAAGTGATTCCAGATGAAACACCATATGTATGATACCTCTGCGCCAAGACCAAAGCGAAATCCATCACTGAATCTTGTGCTTGCATTATGAAAGACAGCAGCACTGCAAATAGAACCAACCACAGAATGCTTTAATTATGCATTTAGCAGACCAATATAAAATAAGTATTCACTTTCCCAGTCTGGTGAGCTTCATTATACAGCAGCATGTAAATATGTAGTGAAGTCTACGTACTTGAGATATTTAACCATAATGAAATGCATCAAAAAAGTAGCTAGAGAAAGACAAGAACCTATCAACTTGACGTAGAAAGATGTCTGCAACTTCACGGTCTTGGGTAACAATACAATCAGTATGTGCACTGCATATAAATCAACCATCATGGAGCTCTATCAGCATCAAAAAAGAATAAAAGAAGCAGAATACATGTACAAAAAAATCGCAATTTATATAGAGTTCAACTAGAGAAGATAGCTTGCCTTCCATAACTGTGTATATGATCAACGGCAGCATACACATCATCCACAATTTCAATAGTGCAAGTCAGTGAACCATACTCGTGATGAAATGAAGGTGCTGCGGGAAGATTCAGCACAGAGCTCGCCTTTGGACCACCATTTATGCTAACACCTGAAACAAAAATATTCATATAAATTTCAGATCCAACTTCTTGCTGAACAGCAAGCAAAAAAAGAAGATAAATTTTAGGTAAGTTTTTTAAATCTGAGCTTCAGTTCCACTGTCGAAAAAATAACATAGAAATGTTTGTATGTGTGCATAGAAGAATACAGAGTTATAGACTAACGAAAAGATCTTCTGAATATTTGGTCTTTATGGTTAGGGAGTTTCATACCCTTAGTTTGAAGTTCAATGAGAAGCTCGTTAACACCACCATTCTCCATAAGATCCTTATGAACAAGAAGTGTTTCCTGAACAAGCCATATATCAATCGACTGGTTATGTATGACATTCCATTATGTAAATGTAAACCATAATTTCAAAGGAGAGTAATACCATCGCGTTACATGCAGCAGGGTAATCTGCTTTTGCATCAACCACTATGTTCTTTGCCATTCCCATATCAGCAGATTTGTCAACATAGACATGACAAACACCATCTGGAAAGTTAAATAAAGGTGATTTATTAGATCATAATGCCTACATGATACATAGTAGACCTATTATTAGATAGAGATCAAAACATATGTTTTTATCAATTCTAACTGAGACCATCTTACCAGCATGCCCTAGAACAGGAATTTTTGTTGAAGACTTGATTTGGGAGACAAGTTGATTGCTGCCTCTTGGAATCACAAGATCAATAACATCATCAAGCTGCAACAGAATAACAAGTAAATATTATCAATACTTATTATGGAGTAGGGGATAGATGCATATCCAGCTTTACAAAACCAACCAACCTTAAGCAACTCAGGAATCTCATCTCTAGAAGTCACGAGTCCAATTAGTCCTCCACCAACATTCTCTGGTATGGCTGAAGTAATAATCTAAAAGGTTCGGGAAGAAAAGAAAAAAAAGACCAACTTTATGTCAATAAAATGGAGCGTTAAGACAATATCATTTAAACATATACTGATCAATAAGTGACCTTGTGTAATACTGCATTGGACCGTCTTGCTTCCTTTCCGCCTTTCAATAGGAGCCCATTCCCAGTTCTTATAGCCAATGATGCTATCTGTTCACGTTGTGAGAGAATGTGATACTTAGATCAATTGGAACAATATAGTAGCGACTGAAATGTATAATTAGAAATATTATTGAACGTAATTGAGATAATTAGCAACAGGGAGATGCCATGTATATACCTGAACTAGTGCATCGGGCCGAGACTCAAAGATTACAAGAAGGACTCCCAAAGGAGACGATGTCTTATCTAAGATAAATCCATCTGAAAGCTGGATTCAGCAATTGTTACAAGAGAGCAGAAGAAACCACAAACAAAAAAATACTATGAACACAAAGTTCTTCTTTCCAAAGTATTTTGTTCATAGTAAATATCAAAAATCATGGGAAGACATATCACTACTGGCCAAGCTTAATTCATCACTGAACCTGGTAAACATTCTTCTTATAAACCACAAAAAGAGCATGTACTTGAGGTAAATAATATACTTCATAAGCTTCCTAATTTACTACAACGAAGACCAGCAATTAGGGGTGATCATGGGTCGGTTCGGTTCGGTTCGGTTTTTGGCTAAAACCGAAAACCAAACCAAAATTTCTGTTTTTGGATTTTTAAAAACCAAACCGTTCGGTTATTTCGGTTTCGGTTTTCCCAATTAAGCTTATGTGTCAAATACTTTTATAAATATACATTTTATATGCATATATTTATATATATTATCCACATATATTCTATAGATATTAAAAATGACTCCAAAATTTTACTTTAAAGAGTTAAATTTACATACATATACATGTTCTATATATATATATATGTATAGGGGAAGGATCTACAGGGAAACTTCAAATTCTGGGGAAGGAGGGAAGCAAATCTCAGCCATTGATTTCATCATTTATAACATTCATTCCGGATGAATATTAACTCATATTTTGTTATTATACATTCATGAATGTTATTTAACATCATTTCTTGATGAATTTTTAGTGATAACATTTACCCATGAATGATAATCGGTGTATAATAACATATATGAGTTAATATTTATCATAAATTAATGTTTTAGGAATATTAAGTTGAAATTTTAACTAACATTCATCAAAAATGAATGATAAATGTCGATTTTGAGAGTTTTTTGTTTAAAACGTAAAATTATAACAACATTGTTTGATTAAATGATGTATATAATCGATTCATTTATATTTCAAACTTTAATTTGATGAATCTTGCTTGAAAATAATGTTTTGATGCTAAATGGGTATTTGCTTCCCTACTTCCCTTTTTTTTTTTTGCTTCCCTCTTGATCCCTACCCAATATGTATATATGTATTTATACATATGACATTTAAATAGTTCGGTTCGGTTCGGTTTTTTTGGTCGGTTTTTAGAGCGAAAACCATAACCAAACCGATCGGTTCGGTTTTTAGAATGTCAAAAACCAAACCGTCGGTTTTTGAATTGGTTCGGTTTTTTCGGTTTGGATTTTTCGGTTTTTGGTTTGGTTTTTGCCCACCACTACCAGCAATGTAACTTCTATATAAGAAAGCTAACTTCTTACCTCTGTTTTCTTTAATACTTGGCCAATTGGTTCCTCCATATTTGCAAGCACACGTATGGCTTTTGCTAGACTTGAGACCTATAAAATAGAAAAGTAGTTATATTGTGTGCAGTGTGCACAATGAAAAAGAAAAAAGAAACTACAAAGAAAAGTATGAGCATGACTTGCCTTCCCAGGCTTCAGAGCCAACCGCGAGACTAATGATGTTTCATATCCAGCATCTTTTGCACTAGCCAGATCAGCTTCGTTTTCATGTAGGATCAATTTCTCATTTGCTTCTAGGGCATCAGCTACATCAAGCAAAATCTTACTTCTTTCTTTAGCAGAAATAGCCTGCATTACAAATGTATCGATGTATCAACATTCTGGTGGTGATTGGTGAACATGACTAGACCCATTTATGATGATACCTGAAGGCGCCTGGAACTTTCTCTTGCGGCTACTGCCATCTCACGTGCATTTAACTCTCCATTTGAGACCCATAGGTGAGCATCCTGATGGAATAGTGTACCTATGTGCTGTCCTTGGAGAACTTTGATGATATTGTCACCGGCAAACCCACTTCAAATATTTTAATGTTAGTTATGGAAACAATAAGATGACGGTACAAAACATAATAAATAGGATCTTGCCTGGTTATAACGACAGGGATGCCAGCCTGTGAAGCATAAACAGCAGCTTTTACTTTAGCAGTCATTCCACCTCTTCCTAGCCTTGACTTGTCACCGAAAGTGATTGTGTTCTCGAGCTTCTCTTTAATGTACGTATTTATTAGCTTTGATTGAGGATCACTAGGAGGCCCACTGTAGAGACCATCTACATCACTTAACAGAACAAGAAGGTCCGCTTTTAGCTCCAAAGCTAATAAAGCTGCCAAACTGTCATTATCCCAGAAAATACCAGAAGAATCCTACAATACGTATCAATAAGATAAGATATAAGTATGTTTTAAGAGTATAATTGCAGGTACTAGACATTAGAAACTTTCATTTAAATATTTATTTGTATTCAATCTATAATTAATATGTACAGAAAAATAAAAAATCGAAACATTAAAGGAAACATACCTCGTATGGAGCTCGACGGGTACTAACAGCATCATTTTCATTAAAGACGGGAATAACCTTATAAGACAATAATGAATCCACTGTTTCAGTAAGTTGTTTTCTAAATTCAGGACTCCTGAAGTCATTATCGGTCACAAGAAGCTGAGCTGATGTCACGTCCAGCTGCAAACAAAAAAGAAAGTATCTCAATTTAGCATTGCATTTGCAACGTAAGATTAAAAATAAAAGATATGTTGAGAAGTATATTAAATAACTCCAAAGCACGTAGAAATAGGAGAAATAAAATGAACCTGACTGAATAATGTATCATAAAGTGCCATGAGACCATTTTGTCCAACAGCTGCACATGCCTTACCATCAAGCTCAACTTGTGGTTTCTGGAGGTCGGCAAAGCTTCAAGAAATAAACATTCGTTAGTCACTTATATACTCGACCAAATGAAAACCATGAAACACCGGCACCACAAAACAAATTTACAACTGATGGTGTGATGCTTATCAGAACATGTTTGGAATAGACAAATTTCCAATTTTGCTAAGATATATTTCATGTTAACACTTCTCGTTCAAATGCATCCTTCGAACTGAAGTAAATTCCAGTATTAACTTCTCGGGTTCACTATACAACTGAAGTAAGTAACTTGTAGCTTACTAAGTTATATATAGCATTAGAGCATTACCATATAACTTGTATGTTTTTTTAAAACAAGGTAGGGAGGTAACATGTCTTCCACGTGTTAACAGCTCTTAAAGTTTTATTGAACAGAAAGAACGTTATCATTCATCAGAGTCAAAAAATACAAATGAGTAAATCAGTTACAAAAACCATTGTAACTAGAAGATACTCAGTGATAACCATTTCCATGCAAATTGGAGTTTATGTTGCAGTTATATAAGGTGAGTACCTGCTGTGGACTAATTTCCTGTACCGAAGCCGCTGTCGACCAGCACCAACAGCACCTGATGAGACCAAGATAACCTCAAATCCTTGAGAATTTAGTATTTGAATCTGCACTTAGAAAAGAAGTTAATAATAAGCAGAACACATGACATGATGTAGTTACTTTTTATAAAAACCAAAACAAAAACTGGGAAGGTATAATCTAATAGGGGAAAAACAAATATGATAACATTTTACCTGCTCACAAAGAGCTCCTAGTCTTCCAAGCGCGAGTCTTCCATCATCTCGGGTGACGACAGCCGTCCCAACCTTTAAATAAAATAGACAACTTCATTAATCTATGAAATACCAACTGTATGATCATGCTGCCACTCAATAATCTCTTTCCGTTCAATGATTTAGTTGCAGATAAGAGTTTATATGTCATAAAGCTTCCATATAAATAGTACTCTATATTTCAAAGGACAGAATGCAACCTGAATAAGGGATATATTAATGTAATAAAACGAACATGACAGAGTCAATTCTTTTAGCCCTGTATGTGCATTTATATCAACTACACTAAATACAGAAATCTGTATTTTATGTTTGCTTTATCATGATACAACACATTATCCTAGTTGTCGACAAATCTTGCGTGTAGCAATCAACATCCCAGTCAAAAAAATCAACTAGCTCATATTCAAGCTCACAGTGCACTTACGTATATATATCTTGACAAGAGATGTGGACCTACTGTATGCATACATTACTTTAATTGTCAGCCCAGACATCAAACTTAAACAATGCAAATTATTACTCTTTAATGACATTCCATAATTACTATGAACATATCCGGAAATATACATGCACGTGGCAGCCACTTTCCATAAAACATATTGAGTTCAAATTGCCAGATGATAATTGTCATTACAGTACATTTCCCCTTTGCTCAAATATCACAAACCACAACAAATAGGATCCCATTCATACTTCCCATTTTTAGACAGAACAACAGAAAGAGTAAATGCTATATTCTCCAGTCATCCTCTCAGAATCTCCCAAAGACTCTTGGCAGCATCATCTGGTATTTTAACCTTTAGGGATGAATCAAATGGCTTTGAATTTATGCCAAATACCATTGATAAAAATTCTTAATTGATTGATAGAACTATATAACAAAAATCAACAGTAATTTATATAAATTCTATTCCATTTTTATCCTTGAAAATTATTCAACATTTAATAATCATCCACAAGTAAAACACGGCAAAATTTCTCCATCAATAAAAAGGCTAACACGGCTATAAGAAAACAGAACACGGTGAAAACCCACACGAATTGAAATTAACACACTGAAAATGATAAACATTACATGATTACTCAATTAACACAGAAACAATTCTTCTAATAATTAATTAAACAAGACAGGAAGCAATTTCCACAAATGCAATCTGATACATACACATCATACGATTTAGGGAAAAACACGTCGATACGATTATACGATTCCACTGACAAAAAAAATCAGAAATCATCAGTTACCTTAATTACGACACGCTTAACATCTTTTAAAAATCCACGAGTTGGATCAATCGAAGCCATTGATAATTGATAATAAATTATTAAGGCCTGTGTGTATGTGATGATGATTTGGCACCAGAAAGCAGAGAGAAAATGAGGAAACTCGCAAGCGTTTGTAGGGTTTCACTATCAGGACATCCAATAACTGGAGAGATATATATACGGCCGCTATATGTATTGTATGGTAGTCATCACGAGACCCTCTGGGGAGGATTGACTAGCAAATATCAGGGCTCTATCTGACGTATACGGTATACTTGAGAGATAGGGCCAAACTATTATTGGTTTGATGGACACATATTTCAATATCGTGTCTCTTTGTATACAGATCGTGACACGTTTGATTATTTTATGTATTGATGGAACTCATACGAGGGTCTATGTAGGCGGGCGGAGTACCGGAACACCGCCTTTTGGAGGACAATAGGATTTTTTTCATTAATTTTTCTAACATTATAAAATGTTGTCGAAATTAAATGCACCGATTAATGGTTTTGTATTGTTATTGATATTTTTTAATTTTAACTTTAATTTATATAAGCTGTGTTTTTAATATAAGTTGCTACTTATTTCTTGAAATAGTTTTTTTCTTCACATATTATATTATTATATAAATATAAATGTTATTAAAAAGATAAATTTGAACTAGTGACTTTTTGATTAATTGATTACTTTGATTAATTTATTCACTTACATCAATTACGTTTTTGGTCAAGGATTTATTCATATTGTATGTATTATTTTGTTTTCTTCGTTCATGTTGAATATAATTCATAAAAATAATAATGCCTAGAATATAAAAGCTATATGTAACATATGATATAAGTTAATAAATATTGTGAATATACCTTTTTAAATTATAACTTCAAAATCAGTAATATTTGTACCAACTATAATAGTTGCGTTCCGATTGTTTTTTAGCTTCATTAGTGATCCATAAAACTGATATACAAAAATATTTTCAAACTATACATAATTATTCACAAAAACATCATGTCATATATGATATGGACAAATCATATTTCGATCTAATAAGAAAATAGCTTATTGATTAGTAAATACATCAATCGCATTAGCTACTTCAAATCTTATACGGGTTTATGCAAATACTTTCTTTCATGTTTATTAAACCAAAAAGTAGTTTTCATGTGAATTCATGTTTATAACACCAAAATGTAGGTTTCATGTGGAGAAGATTCAAACAACGTTACGTTGTTACGTACATTAATGGTGCAAAGAAATTATCGATTTCAATTTACATTTTGCTAAAGAAGAAAGATTAACGATAAAAGTAAATTATTAATGATTACCGAACATCATATTAGTTACGAAAATGCCACACCTCGTCATAAGTTAAATTTTTTACGAAAATGCCACACCGCGTCATAAATTCAATTTATTTATGAAAATGCCACACCGCGTCATAAGTTCAAATTATCGACTTCGTATCTCACAAGTTGATTTCGTAAGAAGCAAGACAAATCATACATTGAACTATACTCTTCTTTTGTTTCTATAAATAGGTACAATGGGAAACTAATTAAAGGACACAAACTCTCCCATATCTTCTTTACTACAAGACCTTATTCTTGTTGGTGTTTTTAAACAATTATACGTACTCATCTTCATGAGATCACCCACCATTCACAACTCTCTAGTTTTAATCATGTAACTTAATACATGATTGAGAAACAATACCATCAATATAATCGATTTACTCAGCTCCATGTCGGATATGTGGCCTTAAACCGATTACACTCAAGTGTAATGTGAGTTATCAAATAGGAAATCGCCGCCCGAGACAATAAACCCTTTCCATCCCTTATTCACTTTAACACTAAATCTCTACTGTCTTGAGTGGTACGAGAATACACAAGTTTAGGTTTGTAAGTTTTTGTTAAGATCTTGATTGTGTCTTTCAATGTTGCAATATGTTTGTTAAATCTATTTCAACAGATGTTGCAATCAATATATTAACTCTTTTGCAACAAATCATTATACATTAGTGTTTTGATGAGATTTACTAGAATATATTTACTTTCTCTAGGAACCGGTGGCCATAAACCATTATTATAAAGCTTTGGAGCGGACCAATTTGATGAGGATAATTTGAAAGAACGAAAAGGAAAGACGTCAAATTTTAACTGCATTGTGTTGGCGTATGTGGATGATAAATTTGGTGGTGGAACGAGAAACCTAATTCTTAATATTACTATGTTCACAACCATCGGTATATTCTATTTGGGAAAGCCTATTTATGAATACCGTGTGCCCCAAGGGCCCGTTAACACCACCACTACAAGTGATTATTGGAGCAATAATCAAGAGAAAGCTACCTTATCCTTCAAGACTTGATTCTAACTATGAATCAGGTGGCCCTCAAATAAGATCACTACCTCATACCGATAAACTTAAATTTCTTTACAAATGATTCATCACTGCAGATAACAAGATATCAGAAGGGAGGAAACCATCTCCTTGGAAACTAGCAACTCTGACCAAAGTTGAAGAAACAAAACTCATAGTAAACATGGTCCCTGTATGGTTAACTCCTTTACTATTTGGTGTATTTGTTGCACAAGGTAGTACTTTCTTTGTTAATCAGAGCAGTACAATGCACAGAAAGATGGGTATGAGTTTCGTGATCCGCCCAGCAAGTATTCACTCCTTTTCAGCCATTGCAATGGACTGAAAAAATAATTGTTAATCAAATAAACTACAACGAGTTCCACCTGCTCTCAAACATCAGCGTCACTCGAAGTTTTAATAAGTGAAAGAAAAGATGGCACAACTTGAAGGACCACTCGGGTCTTTGATTAATTATAAAAGATTTATCAATTTATACCGATATTGATGTGACTCACTAAAAAACATTATACATTTAAAATCAAATTGTAGAAAACTGACCTGCACAGCTAACTCATCAACAATGAGGGTGTCTCTTTTTCTTCAAATTATGTTCTCTCATACGAGTTCTTACGGGATCTCTCCTGAACCTGATCCAGAACGCTTTCATGTGGCCCCTAGCAATTTATAATCAATAACTTTACATTCTTAAACCAATCTTATGTCACGGGTTGCATACATTTTATGTAATATTAATTAAAATAAAACATTAAAAAAGCTCATTAAATTTTGAAAACTGGACCGCTCCGAACCTAAGTTTTACGATATCACCAAACAGTTTACGATACCTTCGTTTATCACCATATTTACCAAATTAAAAACAAGCTCCCGCATTGCCAAAAACCCAATGGGATATATACTTTTACTGTCAAGGTATATATCTACTTCGTCTTCTACTTTAAGGTTGCCCTGAATGGTCACTCCTATCAAGTTACCTTCATTACGGTCCCCACCTAGTAAGTTATCTTGAATATCAGCTATCATACTTTCATAGTTATCAAGGGCATCAAGATTGAAAACTATATTGATAACAATATTTAAGTCTTGTTTCATGTTAGAATGATTGTCTAAAAGCCTACCGCCTCGGGAACCTCTACCGCTACTATTACCTCTACCTCTACCTCTACCTCTAAGTTTTAATAAGTGATATAAAAGATGGCACAACTTGAAGGACCACTCGGGTCTGTTCGGATGTCCCCAAATTCAAAGCTCAAGTTACCTCAAAATAGATACAATACATATGAAACATATATATTATTAGAGTACCATATCATATTATTCTGCATATTAATCATAGTCAAAATGTCACCTGTAATTGGAGGAGATCGTGTCTTTCAAGGAGCTCAACAAGCCGAGGAACAACTCCATATTGCATAACAGGTTCAATAGGAGGGATAGGTAGTGATGACAGTCTACAAAAGTCAATAGTAGCCTCAAGCTAATGGTTGTTGTCATATTCAAGAACTCGCTTATTCATTACATCTAGATCTCCAAACTGCAAATTTCCATGAAATTTCTATTCGAATAAGTTCTTTGATTAATTATAAAAGATTTATCAGTTTATACCGATATTGATGTGACTCACTAAAAAAACATTATACATTTAAAATCAAATTGTAGAAAACTGACCTGCACAGCTAACTCATCAACAATGAGGTGTCTCTTTTTCTTCAAATTATGTTCTCTCATACGAGTTCTTACGTGATCTCTCCTGAACCTGATCCAGAACGCTTTCATGTGGCCCCTAACAATTTATAAACAATAACTTTACATTCTTAAACCAATCTTATGTCACGGGTTGCATACATTTTATGTAATATTAATTAAAATAAAACATTAAAATAGCTCACTAAATTTTGAAAACTGGACCGCTCCGAACCCAAGTTTTACGATATCACCAGAAAGTTTACGATGCCTGCGTTTATCACTATGTTTACCAAATTCAAAACAAGCTCCCGCATTGCCGAAAACCCAATGGGATATATACTTTTACTGTCAAGGTATATCTCTACTTCGTCTTATAATGGTCACTCCTATGAATTTACCTTCATTACGGTTCCCACCTAGTAAGTTATCTTGAATATCAGCTATCATACTCTCATAGTTATCAAGGGCATCAAGATTGAAAACTATATTGATAACAATATTTAAGTCTTATTTCATGTTAGAATGATTGTCTGAAAGCCTACCGCCTCGGGAACCTCTACCGCTACTATTACCTCTACCTCTACCTCTAAGTTTTAATAAGTGATAGAAAAGATAGCACAACTTGAAGGACCACTCGGGTTTGTTCAGATGTCCCCAAATTCAAAGCTCAAGCTGCCTCAAACTAGATACAATACATATGAAACATATATATTATTAGAGTATTGTATCATATTATTCTGCATATTAATCATAGTCAAAATGTCACTTGTAATTGGAGGAGGTCGTGTCTTTCAAGGAGCTCAACAAGCCGATGAACAACTCCATATTGTATAACAGGTTCAATATGAGGGATAGGTAGTGATGACAGTCTACAAAAGTCAATAGTAGCCTAAAGCTAATGGTTGTTGTCATCTTCAAGAACTCGCTTATTCATTACACCTAAATCTCCAAATTGCAAATTTCCATGAAATTTCTATTCGAATAAGTTATTTGATAATTATAAAAGATTTATCAATTTATACCGATATTGATGTGACTCACTAAAAAAACATTATACATTTAAAATCAAATTGTAGAAAACTGACCTGCACAGCTAACTCATCAACAATGAGGTGTCTCTTTTTCTTCAAATTTTGTTCTCTCATACGAGTTCTTACGTGCTCTCTCCTGAACCTGATCCAGAACACTTTCATGTGGCCTCTAGCAATTTATAATCAATAACTTTACATTCTTAAACCAATCTTATGTCACGAGTTGCATACATTTTATGTAATATTAATTAAAATAAAACATTAAAATAGCTCACTAAATTTTGAAAACTGGACCGCTCCGAACCCAAGTTTTACGATATCACCAGAAAGTTTACGATGCCTGCGTTTATCACTATGTTTACCAAATTCAAAACAAGCTCCCGCATTGCCAAAAACTCAATGTGATATATACTTTTACTGTCAAGGTATATCTCTACTTCGTCTTCTACTTTAAGGTTGCCCTGAATGGTCACTCCTATCAAGTTACCTTCATTACGATCCCCACCTAGTAAGTTATCTTGAATAACAGTTATCATACTTTCATAGTTATCAATGACATCAAGATTTAAAACCATATTGAGAACAACATTTAAGTCTTACTCCATGTTACATTGATGGTCTGAAAGCCTACCGCCTCGGGCTTACTTTTTAACAAATTTAATCTTGAAGAAGAAATAACTCATTAAAAAAAGAACAAAAAACAACCATTAGATGAATTTACAGTATATAAAAGTTGGGAAGGAAAAGAAGAACATTGTGGCAATTTCAAACCATTCACATAGACAAGTCAATTTGGATGGTGATTATTATTAATAACATATCAAATGTAAAAAAAAAAAAAAAAAAAAAAATAGGCTATAAGGAAACAAGGTATGTGGATCAAACGTTGTCTAAAGTGTATTGAAATGTATATAATGTTTCTTTTAGAGACAATATCATATTATTCATTAATAATCCTTATATATGGTTTTTGTAAACAAGTTTAATGAATTAATTGTTTACACAAATATGAACAAATGTGTTATGAGGTCGGCTAACCCCGCCTGTTTAAATCACATATCAATTATCCATTTTGACCTATTACCCAACCTGTCTGACTTGCTTGTTTTGTCAATCCTAAAAGTCACAATTGAAAGATTTACACATTTTAACAAATATAACAGTTTATTGTAACAAATATTGGTGAACTTTGACAATCTTAAATTGTGAATGCGATCTAGGCTATGCACTTTCTTCCAATTTTTACTCTTTTTTTTAAGTGATAAAAGATCACTAATGAAAATAGTCTAAATATATTATAATGATTTTAAGCCAACACCACTTAAAAGTTGTATATGATACTTACCCAAGTGTTGAACATAGAACAAGAAAATGATAATCATCTTGACTATGTTATCACAACACGGACATAATGTGGAATGCATCCAAACTAATGGGTGACCTTAATGTCTTACATGACCATATGTGTTGCCATCATTTTGACAAGTAAACGTAGAAATAAATATAAAAGAAAAAAGATACATATGGCTATTTAGATAAACTTAAAAACATGACTAAGTATATATTGGTGTTTGTGTTAAAATATTTGATGGAGAAAATTAAATGAATAAGTGCAAAACAAGTTTCAATGATATATTGTTAGATTTGTTTCTAAATTTATGTAATTAGACACATATAATATTTTCAAATATAAAACTAATACCATTTTAACTTTAAATATAAATAAATATTTACTCTCTTATAAATTATTCTCATGTTTTAACTTAAAAAGAATATCGAGAATACTTAAATTACTTATATATCCCTTTGTCCTATAAACATGTGTAACAACTTTTCTATACAATGTCCAACAAACATTCAAACATTTTATATCTCCATTTAAATCTTAATTTTATTATTATTATATATTTTTTTAAATGGACACAACCAATTTATACTTTTATCGAACTTCAAAATCACTTTATTCAAATTCAGTATGCTCTCACTGAAATATTATCTATAAATAATGAAAAATAATTATATTGCTATTCAAGGATAATTTGTTTTTAACGAATATACAGTTATATGAAAATAACATATTTAATTCGATGATCTCCGTCGCATTGCACGAACAGAATGCTAATATAATATAATAAGCAAGTTGATGATGTACATCTATTATAAAATGTTCAGTTAATGAATTAAGTCCCTTAATTTAAAAAATAGAAAGCCCTTAAATTCGTCAATTTTAATACAACCCTAGATCGTTTCCTATTTGCCGTATCATGTTTTCCCAGAAAAGTTTTGTACCAATTGCATTTTGTTTTGTAAGTAGCATACTGTCTTTCGTGCTCAGTAGCTTTTCTAGAGATTTACAAGGTTAAAGTCGCAAGCATTACTCCTATTCCAACAATTTTTGTTTATCACATTCATTCATTTTGCGTCCCCCTAGACTAATGTAACACAACATAAAAGATAATACTCATCAACAATTGCAAATTTAAAGATTAATAATTTTGACCTCGTAACTTATCATGTACCTCAATGTAGTTTAATTATTGAAGACCAAATTATTATTCTCGTGTTAGTTTAATTATATTTGAATTAAATATTATTTATATTCGATTACAGTTGTGTATAAACGGTTTAAAAAGTCACTAGATTTATAACGAATTGAAAACCAAATTAACAATACTTGTTACAGCCATTTTCACAAGTAAATGTAGAAATAAATAAAGAAATTCAGTACCATAGGTTTAATAATTAATTAAAACTAAATCCAAATCTTACATCATGATGAACAAAATCAAAGAATCAACAAGCTAACAATCCATGTAAACAGCAAAACTTATTAGCCTATACATTTATCATCATAATAATCGGTAACTCTTCCCTGTAAATGCTTTAAATCCTTCATATTTTTCCTCGGCATTCACTTGATCATTCGACCGATTCTTCTCCACGTCCTCCTCATCCTTCTCATTCGCTTTCACCAACGATCGTCCATCAACTAGCGTAGCCACTCCCCCAAACGCCTTAAACTCTGCCCACTCTTTGTCTTTACTTTTTCAAAAACCACAATATTTGAATCTGATATCTTCAATGCTCAATCAACGGACTGACAACTTTTATCATCTTTTGGCACTTGCATTCCATCCAATCGTCTCCCAACGCCAGGAAACCTTTTTGCGTTTTGATCATCTTTATAAGTAGTCTGATCTTCTGTGTTTGTACACTTTCGCTTAACATCCTTCCTTTTCTTTTCAGGCTCTTTATAGTTCAACGGTGGTGCAAAATCCACTTCACAATCAGTTTCATACAACGATATCCCCACTGACGGTTTAGTCTCCAATATATCAATCATAAACTTCTCATCCCCATGGTTAACAACAATAGTATCGCCCGTCGTAAGACAAGCAAAATCCCTAAACGCTTTCTCAAGCAACGTTATATGATCCGAAAGCATTATAAATTTTGTAACATGTGGTTGTATCTTTATATACTATCCTTTAGGAAGGAACGTGTTTTTAAGGTTTAGTAACTCACCTTCTTGTAACTTCATGTTGTACATCATCCATGAAGCCATGTAAGCAAGAACACGAGCCCCTCGTCTATCGTGAACTCTATGACACCACAATGCGAGTAGAGGCCCCTTATGGTGTTTTTAATACGAAATATCATTGGGTAAGAAACATTAATGGAAGTAAGGTGTTCAAGGGTGGATGTGGCAAGATGATTTTGTTTCCAGATTCGAGATGGATTTTGGAGATATGGGAAAGGGGTAAGAGATGTAGTAATGATCGAAATCGTTGGTGTATGTTTGATCGATGGCGTAACCCATGTCGTTATTCCAGTCCATGAATGAATTAATACGAGCGATTGTAGGTATCAAGAAGTCAAGAAGTGATGTGCAAGTGTTTAATTTGTGATCGGGGTGATATATATATGTCGATTGTGAGGGGTTAAGCCGTTATAAGCGTGGAGTGGAAGAAAATAATCGGTGTTGGATTTGGTTTCCTTTTATCGCGTGTGTGTATCTTTAGTAAAATGATTATAATTAGGTTGTTTTATGGAGTAATGAAAGATAACGAAATAAGAGAGATTTAGTTGAGAAATAGAGGTTCTTAATTGGTTGGCTGGTTATGGATTTCCTTTTTATTGTTTGTTTTTTACAGAGTATTATCTCCCGAAAATTATAATAAATGATATAATTTTTTTTAATTTGATATTCACGTTTAGCATCCAATGTCTATTTGAACTTTTCTTTTTACGATTAACCCAAACAAATGTTTTAACAATCGTCTTAATTTTTTATTGTTTCATGATTAAGAGTAGGGTTTGTAGTTTCCTTATTTCATTCGGTTAACTGCATAAAAAAAGAAAGATATATGATACATCTTTATTCCCAGACAAGACTTCTTTATCGAGTCTTATTAATCTTAAGGGAAAAAAAATCCACTAAGCCAAAGATTAAGGTGTTGAAAGATTCTACTTAATCTTGTATTTGTATTATTATATACGTCAACTAACTAGTAAATATTATATTTCTATTTATCATTCACATCACATGGAAAGATACGATCCAAAAAGACCATGGATAGTTACAAAGGCTGCAGCCCAAGTTATACATCTGTAGGCTTTTAATATTAGATGACGCCATGACGGCCACCGGTGACCGGCCCACCACAGATAAAGTTTGAAACTTTAACCGAATGTTTCTTAAATTACCAAGGTTAATCATACAAACTTTGTAACACACCAACACTTGCAGTATTATATAGTCCTAACAATATGTTTGTAAGACTTTAGACATTCCCTGTAATCTTGTTCCATTTTTGAAGAAACTTTAAAGCATAGGACAGAATTAAAAGCTGTATAACCTAACAATATCCGATTTACTGGATGATCTATTCGTAAAAAATTGTAAATTCAAAGCTTAACTAATTACGATAATTGATGTGATTATTTGTCTTAGGGTGTGCGGTTTAGGACTTAACGGTGCCTCGTTGGTTACTCTAAACAGGGGGAAAATGACCAAAAAAGAAAAATCTCTTTTTGTCCATTATGTTCGAGTACAAGAAACAAAAGCTGTCTATTTTCCGTAATACTTACATAGATAAAAAAAAGATGTTATGATTTCATTATATATATATATATATATAGATAGATATATTAACGAATGATTACAAGAGATTTCAGTTATAAAACACAATTGTGTGAGTGTGTGTGGTAGAAATATATATCCTGTATTTGAATTTGTCATTAATTTCTTTCGATTTTGGTATTAGTGCTATAAATATTAAATATGTAACAAATAAATATAAATAAAAGTAATATAATATAATACAACGAGAAAAATGAAAATATCGTTGTTTTTAGATGTCACCATCTTCTGAAACTTCAATGGAAACGACTTTATATATTTTTCAATAATTGAGCTACCAAGTGTTTATTATTTAAGTATTAATTGCATTTTATACATAAAGCCATCATCAATTATTACAAAAATGCTCATAGCCAATGCAATTTTTTTACACTCTTAGTCTTCGAGTAAATAACATCCTAGCATAATGTAATAAATAAAATCCACGGTGAACTATATATTAAAACCACAATAAACTCCCATTTGCAAAAAAGTTAAAAATTTTCATAATAATATACTCCATAAAAAATAAAATAATAAATAAAATAATTTAAGAATGAGAGGATATAACAACATTCCCCTTTGGAACCTACCACATTCATCATCTAATTTATTCACACTTTGGTACCACCTAGTCACCCGACCCTCATGGCTGCCTTTTCCTCCATTTTCTTCCTCATTACTCTACTCACCTTCGCCGGCGATGTCATCTCCGACCATCCCACCACCACCCTCTACCTCTCTCCACCCACTACCTTCTTATCCAACTACAACAATATGCTCCACTCTTTCAAAATCTTCATCTATCCACCACAACCACCATCCTTAACCACCACCACCACCAATCTCTTCACCACCCCACAACAATCCCAATTCTACAAATCACTCCTCACTAGCCCATTCATCACCCAAGACCCAAACCAAGCCGACCTCTTCTTCATCCCTTTTCCTTCCTCCATCACCACGCGCTCTATGGCGCGTGTCATTAAAACCATCCGTCTCACTTTCCCCTTTTGGGACCGCACACTCGGCGCCGATCACTTTTACCTCTCAGCCGCCGGCGTTGACTCTTCGTCTGACCGTAACATCGTTGAGTTGAAAAAGAACTCCATCCAAATCTCAAATTTCCCGACCACTTCCGGTCTTTTCATCCCACATAAAGACATAACACTTCCACCGCCTCTGATCAACGCCACGTCATCATTGACCATGTCCGTGTTGGAACGAATTCCGTTACGTTTAGTTAATGAAATTCAGAATGATAATGAGTTTAAGATTGAATTGCTTAATAATGAAAAGGTGATCAAGTTCATTAAAAATGGTAAGTTTTGTATATCTGTGTATGGTTACGAGATGACGTGGATGGTGGAAGCGATGACGTCAGGGTGTGTGCCAGTGGTGATCACTGACCGTCCGATTCAAGATCTGCCGATGATGGATGTGATCAAGTGGGATGAGGTGGCGGTGTTTGTGGGTCCAAGTGGTGGTGTGGAAGGGTTAAAAAGGGTGTTGAATGGAATTGAGAAAAGTAAGTATCAGATGATGGTGGAATCTGGTGTGGTGGCAGCACGGCATTTACTGTGGAATGCGGAACCACAGGCGTACGATGCGTTCAATATGATTGTTTACCAATTGTGGCTTAAACGGCATACCATTAGATATGCCAGATGGGTTCAACGCTAGTTATATTTCACTTATTATTGATTTCTATTTTTAGATGGCGTTTGTGGTGAAATAAAACGTTGTTTATCACTTGAGACGTGAATGAGTAGGTTTCTCTAAATTATTTAGTTTAAGACTTTTAGTTGTATTTTAAGATGTATATTTAATTTATTTTATTGTTTGTTTAAAACAAAAATATATATGGAAATACAAGTGTTAATTCAATGAATTGAATTCGTGTTTAAAATCTTATATTTTTAGTCTTGTAATAGTACTTTATTCAAGTTAATCAACATCTATTGGATCTTCTAGAATATGCATTAGAAAACAGAGAGTGGGCTGAGGGTCAAGGTCGATAATACGTTAGGTTCGGGGCCTAGATCTAAATCTAGTTGACAATTTACTGATTGTTCATTAAGACGACTTGTTTGGGCAACTATTTATAAATAAGGAACCAATTCTGATGAAAAGGGCCACTTTCCCCCAGAGACCAGAACCGATATTTAATTGCACGACATCGTTGTCTTAAAAAGTTAAAATTTAATATGAGAGGAGTTAAACATGCTATAAATATCTGGGCTTGACAATTTGGCATAACACATTTATTTAAAAAATATCTGTGACACAATGGCCCTCCATGATATTGCACTCATAACCTATGTTTGTTCTATTGTTTACCGCCCAGGCGCCCAGTTTGGTTACCATCCTCATATGTGGCCTGGCCCGGCCCGGCCCATCCATTATACCCTTCAGAATTTAAGGCTGTTAATCCGTCGAACAATTAATAAACTATGTGAGTTGAAGCTCGTTTAACGTCAGTTCGAACATGGCATTTTTCAAACTTGGAGTCGAACTCGAACAAAAATTACTACTTATTAATTAATCGAGCGAAGCTTTACAAACTAACAATTCGACTCAATTCTTCGAAAACTTGTTTAATTATTTCGAGTCGAATAACTTATTGAATTTAACGAGTCGAACAAGCTATACGCCTACTTTATATACAAAATTATATTTATAAATTTTATACTTATAGGTACATGATAGTATTTAGAAATTCAAAGTCTAACTAGCAAAAATTTAGATAGTAGATATTGATTTGAGCTTTGTATTTATAATCACCTTCTTTTATCCATTTTCTTTTCCTCATCCAATGTGAGATGTCTTCCCTTTACCTTTGTAATTTTTCTTCAAACACATAATGCCACAAAGATTTAAATGAAAACAAACTCACATACTGTATATGAATATATAAAAAGTAATCATAAATTATATATTTCAACATGTCGTGATAAAATACAAATAATATTAATATTGAAGTCAATATATTTTATAAAAAGATAACAAAATGATACTACTTATTTATATTAAGTTTTTATATCTCTTTGTTCGATCATTATCACAATAATATAAGAATGTATACATTAATGTGCATATATTGTACACATATTCAAATACAAACTCGATCGATGTATAAGAAATATATAAACACATACATACATACATACATAATATATTACACATCTCATTAGCTTATACATACAGTACACATACTATTACACATAAATGCACAACCGTTTTACGATACAAATAAACGTATATTACATTTAAAGATCTTTAAAAAATAGTTATAAACAAATTTGCTTAACTAGAAGATCAAAAATAAGTAAATTAAATTAAATATACATATATATATATAGGGTGGGGATCAAGAGGGAAGTAAAAAAATTAGAGAAAAAAGAAAGCGAATCTTAACCATTGATTTCATCATAAATGAATTTTGAAAATCACAAATAATTTTAAAAACATTCATCACAAATGAATATTAAAAACATTTATTTATGAAAAAATCAAGGGCTAAGATTTGTTTCTCTCCTTCTTTAAGATTTGAAGCTTCCTTATGAATTATTTCTCTATATATATCAGTAATCATGTTACTATTTGTTATTTAATGGAGTGACATTGTGGAAAATATATCAAAATTAGTTTATTAATACTTTAAGTTTATTCAATTACTACAATTATATCATATTTAAATTTGAGCATAAGATTATATTTATACATTGTCATCCATTTTTGAAGTATTATTAAATTACTTATATATTTAAAAAAATACAAAAGAAAAGGAGGTGCATCTCACATTGAATGGATGAAGCAAATAGTATATATTGACATAGGTGCTTTGTTGATTCAACCAACCATACATTTTGAATTAGTTTATCATATAAAGCTTACATAATGAACTAAAAAATATAATTTTTATGATTATAAATGAGTTTATTCGAGTTAAGAGACGAGTCAATTGAACTCGAGCTTGTATACGAACAACTTAAATTTTTATTTAGTTTTTTATAATAAATATTAAATAATCAAATGAGCATTGAGCACTTACTCAAACAACGATAACATATTCGAATCGAGCATAAATTCATATTATTGAACTCGATTTTGTTCGTTAACAACTCTACATCCTAATTACCCAGCTTCCACCATCTCACATTCCCATGGAATTGTGGATGCCCAACCCCTGCTTTCATGCTTAGTTGTTAATTTTTTAATGTAATAGTTGTAAATTTTTGATATTTTATATAGTTTTGAAGTGAACATTTAAATTAAAATAAATGAAACATGATCAAAATTTCAAACAAAAACAAACTAAATTTGAACGATATAACGTATTATTATGTTAACAACATGTGTATAGTATTTGCTGCTAGCTAATCAATGAGGTTTCATACTAGTCATTTTGTTTTACTTTTGTCCCCTTTCAAATTTCTCATTTTGTACACATTTAGCCCCTTTTAACCTAACAATGGATAAGTTCAATTTCGATGCTGTTAGCTGTATTTAGTTATTAAGTATACATGTTGAATCATCGTATTGTTTCTTGATGAAGCTTGTGTATTTTAGTTTTTAGATTCTCTTGACAAAGGTTAATAACACATTGAGATCGCTAAAAAGGCTATAATTCTATTACTTTTTCATTCTTTACTATCGATTTTCCTTGTAAACATGTATGATTCTTTTCACATCAACTAAACGAATAAAAATATGAAATGCCAAAACTTTAATCCCTACAAAGAACATGTTCACGGCTTCACATAGAATAATGAAACATGAGTTTGTTCTTGCACCACTTTGGATGAAATCGGTCAAGACGCATGTTAGTACAACTAAAAAGTTATTTTCAAATCATATATATGTTACAGTACGAATGAGCACATTACCCAAATGCCATTTCTTTCGTGGGTAAATGTACAATCCACTTTGATGCTTGAAAATTTAGGTGACGTTTAGTTTCTATCATATAAAGGTATGTTTGTAAAAGGCACGTATAAATTAAATGTACAATCCACGTTTAGTTTCTATCATATCATGTCAAATAAATGATATGATTATTACTTAGTTTATCTCATTCGTTTATGACAAGTTGACAACGTACTATATCATTATTCTGTTTCTTGTTAAGTAAATCAAGTCTCATAGTCAAATGATTGTATTTAGAAAAACTTATTATTATTAATATTTTTACAGATGAAACTAGAGACACATAATTTGAAAACAGACAATTTATAAAGAGGAGAATATATAATAATTGGTATTATGGTTATGAGTCTATTTGATATGGAGCTTTTAGAAACTTTAACTTTTAATATTGGAACAAAAACTTTCATGAAACTAAAAGTTATGTTTGTCATGTACAAGTTGTAGCTTTAGAATCTAATGAAAAATTCAAATCTCAAAGGTATTGAGAGTAGTTTTTTATGAAAAACTCAAAACCTAAAGATACAACTTACAATTTACAGTCTCAACTATAGCTACCGTCTACGTTAGCTAAAACTTATTGTTCTTCCTATCAAGCAGGGAATAGGGATGGAGTCGCAAAACCCAAACGGTCCATAGTTATATCTGATTATGTAGCTACTTAGTGTAAGAGGTAAGAAATTGGAAAAATATTAATATGTAATAGTAATAGAATAGAGTTGGTTTAAGATTTAGCATGAGTTGAATCTCTAAATGGAAGAAATGAAACATATTAAGGTGTGTTAAGTAAATTGGATAATAAGACAAATTGGGAAAGAAGGGAGAAGTGGCCGCCATGGCGCCATCTGCCCATTTGTGTAACATATTAATGGATACAAATGTCATTTGCGACTGTGATTAATATAAATATCGGTAAATTCAAATATTATTTTCAAATTAAAGTTATCTTCCATACCAATATATAAAATATTTGACACAAAATTTTAAAATCCTACTAAACAGATACTTGAAATTTATTCATCACACTTTTAATTATGCTATTCAATATTTAAACACTTAAGTTAATTCAAGTACTGCATTATTACAACCATTTCAAGTAATGTTTGATTATCTTTTTATAATCATTATTTAATTATTGATCTCAAATAATAGCTAAATTAAATATTTGTAACTTAACTTTAAAATTGTCATAAGCATTATATATAATCTAAAAATGTAATATATATATATATATATATTCAATTAGATGGTAAGGATTAATTCGGTTCATCCATACATTTAGTATCTAAAATTTTTAAAAGAATTTTACCCAGTCAATCTCTAATATTAAAAAAAAAAAAAAAGTTTCAAGTGGTCGAATATAGAAAAAGAAAATTTTTTCATTTTTTTTCAAAAAAAAAGCGAGGAATGAGGATTTTCTTGCGACGGTCCCCAAATAACCATTTTACGCCTTTGAACGGGCATAGATCCTTTGATTACGGTTCGACGGAAATCAGGTTCTCCGGAATAACTTATAAACTCAAACTCTCTATTAAATTTTCTATAAAGATTAAAATTCTTGAACTGATACGGATAAACCAAATTAATCCTTACCATCTAATTGACTAAAAAATATATACTTAATTTTATAACTGACACAATATAAATGACACATGATATGTAACCGATTACACTTAAACTTTATAACCTATTACGTCTAATATAAACAACACTAACAAATTGACTGATAAATGAAAATTTTGATTGTGGAATTCGAAGTTGTAAAACATCTTGACATAAACCTATTTTCTTAATCTTTAGCATTCATCACGTTCTTTCTTTTGTAGTTTTGCATCAAACAAATTTAAATAATGATTGATTTTAGATAATGTAAAAAAAATATTGTTCATCGATTATACAAGTATTCTTTTAATAATAATAAAATTCACATTATATGGACGCATTTCTTAAAGAATAGTGAAAGATAGAAATAAATCTACAACAAAATGCGAGTAACCACCCTTGTTTTGATTATGCATCACCTATTAGTTAAGAACTTAGAATGCTACATCGGTGATCAGGCATCTGAAAGCCGTAAAGCCAACTGCCTTGATTTTTGTCACATGTTGTTCCGTAACGAAATTCCAGAGTGGAAAAATGCATTTGCTCATTATTATAACAACAATTTGTTGACATTTGTCTATTATAACTACCGTGTGGATATACGTTCAGAATCAAATAATTAGATAATTTGACATTTGATTTTATATACAATAATAATAATAGGAATACATACTTATCCAGATTTAGGAAGTGTTTGATATTTCTTATTTATTAATTATCCATTTATTATTTGTTTTAACGGTAAATAAATAAATACAGACACTTTTGTGAAAACTGTTTATATATTTATTTTATAAAAAATAAATACTTATAAATAAATTGCCATGTCACATATTCTTCATTTTGAATCAAATAAATATTTTTATAAATAAGCAAAAAAATACACCACCTTAAATATATTGACTGTAAAGGAATAGAAAAATAATAGAAGCTTTTATCAAACTCTATATAATCATTGAAAGTGTGGTAGATCCGATCAATCACTGTCTTTCTCACATGCTATTAATTATATGGAGAAAATAGTCAAAAATTGACATATAGCACAAAATCTTATAATTTGGGATGTCTAAAAGAATTTCACTTTTGAAATTTACAGTATTAAATATGCACATTTTAGGAACTGTTTACTACAAAAATTACAATAATAGTTAACACAATATATCCACTTCCCAAAAAATATAACATAAAACATCAATTTTAAATACGTCGGATATGCAAAATCGTATTAGGCTTTTTTTTAACGACAAAAGACCTTTTATTAAAAAAAGTCTAGCAAGTAACTCGACAAAGAAAAGAACAAACAGAGCAATTACATAATAGTTAAATTGAGGTTTTGAAGTCAACATACCTAATTTTTATCTAGTCTCCTATTCTTAGTATTGTATTATAATAAAAGGCTTATCTTGAATGCATTCTCTATAAGTGCATACGAGAACTCGTGTTGAGAGGGAAACGAGAGTTCACTTTGTAATTGAGTAACAATCTTATCTAATAACGCTCCTTTGATCCTTTCTTTAAGAAAGACATCACCAAAAATTACTTTTTAATATGTATTTCCCTAAATGTGAGAAACTAAATCTCACGGAATGTGAAATTTTTAAAACGTTTTTTCCACCATTTGAAACATGTTGAAAAACAATTCAGTGAACCTATAATTTTCTTTCATAATAAAAATACATTTAATAAATATTATATTTTGGAAAATTTGAGTTGATTAAAAACATTTTTATCTATAAAAATAAATTTGCATTTCACTAAATGCTTTTATAGATGTACCATGTCAACAACACTCAAGTTTAAATACCTCACATTATCAAATATTATATCATATAAATGTTAAATGTTGTATTGATCCCTAAATTCGTATCAGAATTGAAAGTCTTCAATTTTGTAACCCCACAACTCAAATAAAGAATTAAGCTTAATCATTGATATCCATATATATGACATTAACTCTCGATCACTAACTCACTCTACAAAGTACAACATTAATACTCAGCTAAGACGCTCTTCAAAACTTCATACAACAGAATCATTCTTTTGTGAGTCTTTTGTGTTATCTTTAATTCGAACTGCAAATGGCGTTAGAGGTAGATGTGGCTCAAAAGAACATGGTTGATAATGATGGAGACGCTAATAAGATGAAGTGGGTTTGCGATTCATCGTTAGATTATAAAGGGAGAGTTCCTCTGCGATCTTCTACCGGTACTTGGAAAACGTCGTTCTTCATAATTGGTGAGCTAGCTCTTTTTAAGTCATATTCGAGTAATGAATGGCGTTTAGGTTTGAATGTAGATTGTACTGTGCATATACTTTGTTGTGCTTTTCTAGTAACGAGTGAATGTTTTAATCAAGTAACAAGTTTTTTAGTTCATATTTATATTGATTTGAAATCTCACATGTTATTTTATTAATACCGCCGAATTAGTTATATTTGTACAAGAAAAAAGCTAGGACCAGCTCCAAAACTCAAAAACTGCCACAAACACCAAGAAAAATATATGCTTACAGGTTCCATCTTAATTTAATTGCTATAAATGTCTACTTCAGAAAGTATATTTTAAATTTTCCCATTATACCCTTCGTTAAACATTACAAACAATAAAAATCTAAAAGTAAGGGTAATATGACCATAAAAAGGTAAAAAAGTTGACTATATCTAAACTGCGTGTTAATTGTGTAATGTACAACTGTACTTTAAATTGGGAAAGATGGAATAGTAAACTAGATCAACCTCGAACACACACCTGACCACCAAAACAGAATGGATATAATTTAAGCATATCAAGTTCAGAAGATGACATGCATTACACTAAAATATATACCAGTAGTTAATTTTGCAAGATTTTAAGAAATTGATTGTGTTTGTTTCCTTGAAGCAATTGAGTTCAGTGAGAGGCTAAGCTACTTTGCAATATCAGCAAATCTCATAATTTACCTAACAAAAGTGATGCATGAAGACCTAAAAACTGCAGCCAAAAATGTCAACTCCTGGACTGGTATTACAACCATCATGCCTTTGCTTGGTGGCTTCATTGCTGATGCTTATGTTGGCAAATTCCTCATGATCTTACTTTCATCCCCCATCAATCTCATGGTAGACTTTCTACCCCTAACTTTCACATTTTTCACAATTCATAAACATTAACAAGTTTTCTAACTTTTCTTATGAGTGTATAGGGTTTGGTATTACTTACCATGTCTCAGTACATACCAACTTTGAGGCCATGTGGAGTCAGCAAGGATAGCTGTGTAAATCCAACAAAGATTCATGAAGTGGCATTCTTCACTGGAATATATTTCATCTCTTTAGGAAGCGGTGGCCATAAACCGTCACTAGAAAGCTTTGGAGCGGACCAATTTGATGATGATAATTTCAAAGAACGAAAAGGAAAGGTGTCGTTTTTTAATTGGTGGAATGCAGCATTGTGTTGTGGACTAATTCTAGGAGTAACCGTGTTGGCGTATGTGGAGGATAACTTAGGATGGGGAACTGCAAACCTCATTCTTAGTATTACTATGTTTACAACCATCATTATATTCTATTTGGGGAAGCCATTTTATAGGTACCGTGTGTCCCAAGGTAGCCCATTAACACCAATTTTACAAGTACTAGTTGCAGCCGCTATGAAAAGAAAGTTACCTTATCCTTCAAACCCTGATTCATTCTATGAATCAGGAAGCTCGCAAACAAGGTTTCTGTCTCGTACTAATAACCTTAGATTTCTTGATAAAGCGTGTATCGTTGAAGATAATGAGATATCTGAAGGGAAGAAACCATCTCCTTGGAAACTAGTAACTCTAACCAAAGTCGAAGAAACAAAACTCATAGTAAACATGGTTCCCATATGGTTAACTTCTTTACTATTTGGTGTATTTGTTTCACAAGCTAATACTTTCTTTGTGAAACAAAGTAACTTAATGAACAGAAAAATAGGTAAGAGTTTTGTGATCCCAGCAGCAAGTATACACGCCTTTAGAGCCGTTGCAATGTTAATATTTGTGATTATCTACGATAAATTAATAACGCAGATACTAAAGAAAATAACAGGGAACGAAAGAGGTATTTCGATCCTCCAAAGGGTCGGAAGTGGAATGTTCCTTTCCATTATATCAATGGCGGTTGCAGCATTAGTTGAGAAACAGAGATTATTAATAGTCGAGAACAAGGGAAATCAGGTTGTTTCGATGAGCGTTTTTTGGCTAGCTCCACAGTACTTGATAATGGGAATAGCAGACGGGTTTACACATGTAGGTTTGCAAGAATATTTTTATGATCAAGTTCCAGACTCGATGAGAAGCATAGGCATAGCTTTGTATTTAAGTGTGTTTGGCACTGGAAGCTTTTTAAGCAGTTTGTTAATAACTGTTGCAGATCATGTTACGGGTAAAACTGGGACAAGTTGGTTCGGGAAGAATCTAAACAGCAGTCGTTTAGACAAGTTCTACTGGCTGTTAACAGTTCTAAACGGATTGAACTTTTGCATTTTTGTGCTACTGGCGAAAAGGTATTCTTACAAGAATGTGCAAAAAAATTGCAGTTGTAACTAGCAAGTGATGATTGATTTGTAAGTGATGAATAACACAGCTGTATCAGTGGAGACATACGTTGTGTATATAATAATTGCGTTAGACATGGTAGTATGTCTTTGTAAAAATAATAACAATAATAATTAAGTAAATAAAATGCAGATTGATTCAACAATATTCTAAGTTTAAAATTTGTATCGATTATTCAACATTAGTGTTGTAGAGCAAAAATATATACATATTCATTCCAAGACGTAGCTGTTAGAACCGATATTTAACCCATCCAACATGTTCAATATATAAGCCTTGAACTTATTAATTATATCTTATTTCGTAACAATATATCAAAGTGGAATCATTTATTTGTTCATCTTTACAGCAAAAATTAATTCTAAGTTGTCTGTTACTATACATAGTATTCACTATACAATTTATTGCTATTAATAGTAGTTCGTATTTACTGAGCATTTAGGAGGTGCTTTGATATATCTCTAAGAAAATACAATTCCATATTCAAGTCACGATTAATTATCTTTTATTTCTAATACTAAATTGATGAATTAGTACAATGTTAGTCCTTTACGGTGGACGTGAGTCTATGACCATCATCTTTAAGATAGATCTTTTACCTATTGATTTTGCATCGTAAATAGTTACCGTAAAAGTTTAAAATAAATATACCTTTATAATGTTATTATACATCTATATATATACTAAAGAAGAATAGAAGCTTGCTTTAGAATTTGCCACGTAGGCAAAATACCACGTGACGACCTCTCATAATTTTAATATAAATTGTTATTATTATTTAAATTTAAAAGATAAACCTAAAAAATAGATTTAGATAGAGGTAGATAATATTTGAATATAATATTAATAATTAAAAAATCTATAAATCACACTCAAACACTAATTGAAAAATAATATTAAACAATTAAACTTATAAAAATTAGATAACTTATATTGCTGTGCATCGCACGGGTTTAAACCTAGTTATTTTATATACCAATATATGTCAATAAATTTTAGTGTGGGATGAGTAGGTCAATTTTATCTTGAGGGGAATAAGAAATAGACGATTTCAGCCGTTGATTTTGTGATCAACAGTCTAGATTCGTATTGTTAAGATGCAGCGAATCTCGACCATTGATCATAGAAATCAACCACTGAGATGATTTGTCCCTCCTTTTCATCAAAATGCAATTGACCCTCATAACTTTATTCATAAACCCATTATAAAAATAATAAGACCACTCACTATGATGTAACCCAAGACTGAAGAACTAACTGTCACATCACCGTCACATCAGCACAAAAACTAAAGAACTGAACCATACATATAATGACAAAGAATTAAACTTTTCAGCGCCACATCACTTTTTTAAACTATTAATGAAAATACATTTATATTTTTAAAATACAATAATAATAATAATAATAATAATAATAGTAATAATAAAAAGTAAGTTACATTAATAATAAAATTATATTAAATAAAAAAATATATTACATTAATAATACATAAAAAAAAATATCATGGCATCCCGTCAAAAGCTGTCATTCTTGAGCCCTGGGACGGAGTACAAAACTGACATAACGACCGGTTTGACTTCGTCTTTTCTTTCTCTCACATGCTATATGTACGTAGTACAAGTAAATTTTTTCATATTTTATTTTATTGAGAAGCCTTTAATGTTAACCTCATAACTCCCGTAATTATCAAGGATCATTCACTTTTATAATCATTCATATTCACTCTTTAGTCCTCTCAAAAGTCCATGTTTTAAAATCAATTGTTTTGCGTACTTGTCTGAATTGAGAATGGCGTTAGAGGTAAATGTGGATGGGCAAAAGAAGATACTTGAAAATGGGGGAGATGAGATTGAATGAAATGGGTTTGTGATTCATCATTGGATTATAAAGGTAGACTTCCTCTTAGATCTTCTACCGGTACTTGGAAAACTTCCTTTTTCATTATTGGTGAGCATTTTTAATTACGTTTTCCAATTACTCCATAATATTTTATTGTAACCATTAATTAGTCAGTTATACTTTAATTTTGTTATAAGCTAGTTGTCGTAACTCATTACTTTACTGTATTATTCATTTGACAGAGTAAATCGAAAGTTTCGGGTAGCCATTTATTTTCTTAAAGCAATTGAGTTCAGTGAGAGGCTAAGCTACTTTGCGATAGCAACAAATCTCTTCACATACCTAACGAAAGTGATCCATGAAGACCTTAAAACTGCAGCCAAGAATGTCAACTCCTGGACTGGAGTTACAACCATCAGGCCTTTGCTTGGTGCCTTCATGCTGATGCTTATGATGGCAGATTCCGCATGGTCTTACTTACATCCTTCATCTCTCATTGTACATTTTCTACCCTAAACTTCACAATTTCACAATTCACAAACTTTAACAACTTTATTGTATGATGATTGTAGGGTTTGGTATTACTTACCATGTCTCAATTCACAAACTTTCTTTGTAAAACAAAGCAGCACAATGGACCGAAAATTGGGTAAGAGTTTCGTGATCCCACCAGCAAGTATTCCCGCCTTTTGCAATGTTGTCATTTGTGATTATCTATGATACAATGATAACTCCGATACTAAGGAGATTTACGGGGAATGCAAGAGGTATTTCAATTCTCCAAAGAGTCGGAAGCGGAATATTCCTATCCATTGTAGCTATGTCAGTAGCAGCATTAGTTTAAAAACAGAGGTTAAAGGTTGCAGAGAAAGAAAAAAGTAGATTTCTTTCAATGACGTTTTTCAGCTAGCCCCACAGTTTTTGATTATGGGAATAGGAGAGGGGTTTACACTTGTGGGTTTGCAGGAGTATTTTTATGACCAAGTACCCGACTCCATGAGATGTATAGTCATAGCTTTGTATTTAAGCGTGCTTGGTACTGGAAGCTTTTAAGCAGTTTCCTAATAACTGTTGTAGACCATGTTACAGGGAAAACTGGGACAAGTTGGTTTGGAAAGGATCTAAATTGCAGTCGTTTAGACAAGTTCTACTGGCTATTGGCTGCTCTAAACGAATTAAACTTTTGCAATTTTGTGCTACTCGCAAAATAATATTCTTACAAGAATGTTCAAAAAAACACAGTTGTAACTGATAAGTGATAAATGGTTTGTAAGTGATGAATAGTGCACCTGGATTCTGTGTCATATTAATAACAGACTCATGACCCAACAATTTCCTGAGTTTAATATCATATTGATCGGCATACATGTCTTAGAACAGAAAAACAGTTTTGGGTGCTTTGACTACTAGATTTACCAAGCTATATATACAGATTCATTCCAAGAGCCTTTAGAAATAGGCAACAACGAGGGAAAATTTTCTTTCAAGTCCATATTCTTTGGCTGCTGAGGTTGTTGAATATGCAGTACCAAAAAAAACAACAAAACATCCCCGCGGTTCCATAACCTAACTTTTCTTACCTGGAATATAAGAACAAGAAGAAAATGAGTGTACTCACATCATCACTTTCTTTCATAAGTCTGGTTTTCAATCGTGTATGCGTAAAAATAATAATGATTTATGTCACAAAGAGTTTACAATGCAAGTTTGTGAACTTAACAGAAATGCCATGTTCGTAACTGTCCAGTTTTTTTTACTTAAGTTCACATCTATTAATATTATACTCTGTATAGAAGTTCATATAAGACCCCATGTTTTGGTTGGCACATAGATGTTTGATGAGGAATATAACAGCCAAAATTTATATGTACAAAGTGCTTAATATTTTACATCATGCGTACTAGGACCATGTTTTAAAACTACAATTGGCATTTGTATTGTTAAATTTTTACGAAAATAATAATTAAAATGAATAATGGATTCTGTGTATCTAAAATCAAGTAAAGACTGCTAGAGTGACTAAAAACTTAATGAGTCACATTTAAAACCCCATGTTTTGGTTGATCAGGCAGTCTACTTTTGTGGGTCACAATTATATGAGATAAAACTTTAACTCGTGGATCCCATTTATTGTCAAAAGAACAGACTGGTAATGGGTATGTCGGAACCTACACAATACACAGCAATGCAAACGATGAAAACTAATGCACAAAAATGTTTTAAAATGAATAACTAGGAACGACGTATCTTCCAAACACACAAGACAACACAAAGTAACAAACCATTTTTCTACATAAAGACCTACAAACCAAATCTAAGGGGTCGAAACTTTTCATTGTGCCCCTATCTATGCAGGTTGGTTTGAACATAAACTATGTTAATTTTGTGTGTGTGATACATGATGCTGAAATGTAACTTTTTTATGCGAATATGGTAAAAATCTTTGTACTGTACTGGCACAAATATAATCATCTCGACATTAAAGTAAAATGATTAGTTCGACTAACCTGACCTTGAGACGCTATGCAGTCAAAATACTACCCCCATTACATTTTGGTTGACACCAAGAACTTATTTTTTTTCTCAACTGGTTTCAAGATTTGGAATGAACACATCAGATTCTCATTGACACTCATCATTGCACCAGCATTATCAAATTCACCACAGTAATTTGGAGCCGAGAATATAGTTACAAGTTGCCTGTCTGCAAAGAACTCATAACCATCTTCCACAACCTGCAAACCAAAAAAGTACGATTCCAATTACCACAATGAGATGCATTAACAAGCTTCTTATTACATAAACATGTATCAACAGACAGTGAATAATAAACCTGATGAGCACGGCAAACAAGGTCAAGATCATGCTTTGTTAGAAACTCAGAAACCTTATCAGCACCGAAAGTGAAAGAAACACCACGATCATTCATCCCCCATCCTTTAACATCTTTACTAGGATCCGACCACAACAAATCACAAAGTAATCCCGTATCAGGAATAACAGTCGGGCGAGGCAAGTTCCTAATTTGATCCAAATTAGTAAGATCAGGGGACAGCCCACCATGCATACACAATATCTTGTCATCAACAAGTGCCGCAACGGGCAAACAATTAAAACATTCTGTAAAAACTTTCCATAGCTTCACGTTATACCGACGTTTACATTCATCATAAAACCCGTATATCCTGTTTATTGAAGCACATTCATGGTTTCCTCTAAGAAGGAAAAAATTCTCTGGATACTTGATTTTATAAGCAAGCAAGAGACATATTGTTTCCAAACTTTGCTTGCCTCGATCGACATAATCACCGAGAAACAAGTAATTGGATTGAGGAGGAAAACCTCCATATTCGAAAAGCCTTAAAAGATCACTAAATTGTCCATGAATATCACCTAAAACCACCAAAAGTACCATTATTAACGTCACATTACAGAAGTTCTTCAAGTTCAGGGTACAACACAACTTAACAATATACACACATACACATACATAAATATAAATATATACACTAAATAAAATTGATTATAATATTAAAAAAATGGATTAATGAATTTACCGCAAATTTTGATCGGGGCTTCGAGTTCAAGAAGAATAGGTTGTTTGATGAAGATATCTCGAGACAATAAACAGAGCTGTTTGATTTCAGGTTCTGTGAGTTGAACCAGCTTGCTTGATTTGTTAGTTGTGGATCGAACTTCAGTTAATCGTTCGATTATCTTGTCAAGAGCTATCGGATCCATATCAATCAATAATCGAATCAAAACCCTAATTATTTAATTTGGGGATAGAAAGGGGATTTTGATTAGCAATTTTTGTGTTTGATTTGTAGAAAATACTATATTTTAGGGCGCCGTAGTAAAATGCTGCGTTTTGCAATTGCGAATCAAAATAAAAGAAGGTGCAACCTCGATTGAACGAACGACCGCCAACCTAATTTGGATGCGCCACGTCTTGCTTTTATTTATGTGTTAATTGCATAAATGGTTTATGTAGTTTACATGTAATTATACCGTTAGTTTACTAACATTACCTTTTATATTGTTAGTTTAAAACATTTTAATTTGTTGCAGTCCCTTCTCTAAATAAAATACTCAAATATTCTCATCCTAACTTTTTACTCCTTTTCTTAATTATTAATTTAATAATTCATTTAATTTAATATATCGGAAAATACATATATCTACATTTACATATCATCAAATATATATTTCCAGATTTGCGTATTTTTCCATTGTAATTACATGTCTTCTCATATCTCATTTTCATTATTCATTGACGCTCACAAGATCCAATTAAATCACTCATACAAACACACTATCTTCTTAATTCTTCATAAAAAAACCTAATTTGTTTGAACCTTAAAAGATTTAAAGATCAAATATAAATTGAAATCCAAAGTAGATTTAAAACCCCAACAATGAACATCAAATCTACCGAAGGAGATATGAAAGAAATACAAACATATATACCACCATCGATTCCCACGATTCCGAACACGCATACGGCACAAACACGCATATATGAATCTGTTCTTAGTGGTGGTCCGAGATGTTAGAGGTCGTCGGAGATGGTGGCGGCGGCGGCCAGTATATCTGGCGAACGGATTAGACATCTCGATTTACAGATCTGGATGATGAAGATGGTTGGACTCCATCTCCGACGGTGAAAACCTTCTGATTCTTTTTACTTTTTCTGAAGTGTCCTCAAAGCAAGCTCCTAACAAAACCATTATTTTCTGGTTTAATCGAATGATAATTGCACTTTCTAAGTAAAATTCTTACACAGGTTATTGTGTACTGCTCCTTTTATTCGGTGGTGGATTTTTCATCCGTACTTAGAATTTGTTAGACCATTCTCATTAGCGTGTCAGTTATATCATTTCTGCAAAATTAAGAGATCAATTCTCAAACCGACACATATCTATGCTAATTATGAATGTGTCATTTTAATATCTGGAATTCGTACATATATAAATAAAACAATTTCATTAAAAATAAAAGTTTTACATTAATTAATTAAATTAAACATTACATAAAATAAAATAAGAAACTAAATGTAAAATACTATAAATTACAACGACATAAATTTGGAGGGAGATGTCAAATGTGTTCAATAAGACGTTGCGAAGGTGATGATGAACCCTCAAGTCGCGTAATTCCTTGTTCATACGCAGTTGTGTTTCAACCCTCTTTGTTCATAAACGTCTTGGAATATTTGCCGTGTTTGACATATAGTGTTCCTCAAGTTGACATATATTGCATCTGTTATCTTCGGTTATCATGTTGTGTAAAATAACACATTTACATGATTGGCGTATTTTGTTAATGCTATATGGTCTTGTGGGGTTTTTAATAATTGCCCAACGTCCTTGAAGAACTTCGAATACTCGTTCTTTATCCTTTCTTGCAAATTCTGGTTAAGTCTTGAACTTCATATTCCTTTTCTCAATCGGACATTTTAACGACTTCACAAGAGTCGCCCATTTGAATAAATTTTATCGGCGAGATAATATCCTTTTGTAAATTGAGTCCCCACAATATTATACGCTCTGAAGGGAGCCCTATCTTGTAGTAAATCGTTGAACAAATATGATTCATTAAGGACGTTGATGTCGTTGTTGGAACCTGTCGGACTAAAGTAAGCGTGCCAAATCCACATATCGTAAGAGGCAGCCGCTTCGAGCATGATTGTTGGACACCCTTGATCACCTCGTGTGTATTGACCTTTCCATCCTACTGGACAATTCTCCAACGCTAATGCATACAATCGATAGTACTGAGCATACCCGGAAACCCATGCAACTCTTGATGTTTAGAATGTAAACGTTGAACATCTTGGAGTGTTGGTTTTGTAAGGTACTTGGTGGAATATAAATGAGATAAACACTTGGTAAAGTTGTCCAAATAAACATATGATGTTTGTTGATCCATGTGTAAGTAGTCATCAAACGCATCGGGTGCGATACTTTACGCCAATTGGCGTATGGCGGAAATGCACTTTTGATCCAACTTTATCAGTAGCAATTCGTTAATGGAAATAATCAAAATACGGTGGTAGAGGACTAGAGGTTGTTGAGCGTAAGATGTTATATCTTCACATATACGGAAAAACAATGTCCGACTTATCCGAAATCATATTCGAAAGTACTCTCGCGGGAATGTTGGGTTTGGAGAAAAGTAGCCTTGCCACAATCGTTCGCCGGCACTGACCAGATTTCTCGGTAAGTATCTTCTTGGTGCTTTTGGTAGTCGGCTTGAACTTTCGGCTTCATCCTCTTCATCTTCTTGGTCCAATCTATTAACAATATCTAGCATTGTGACCGGATCAAAACATGTCGTGACCGCTAAAAAATTGGATTCATACTTGCAATCGAAGCTTGAAGACGAGTTTGGATCAATTTACGATACGATAATGAAATGGGTTATATTATATAGATTATTTGGGTGGAATAATGTTTTTGAATGTAGATAAATAATCTAAAAAGTGTGTTTCAATTATATAGAATAGTTGGGTGGAATATAATGTATTTGAATGTAGAGATTTGAATGTAAAAGTGTGTGTGAATTATATATAATAGTTTGTTGGAAAATGTATTTGAATGTAATAAAAAGATGATGAAAGTTGTGTGTGAATTATAGTTTGGTTGTATGTGTATTTTGAGTGTGTCTGGAAAATGTTTAAGAGGTTTAAAAAGTAAAAATAAAATTATTTAAGAAAAAAAAACATATATATATCGGTTATTTAACATAATTATTATTTATTATTTTTCAAATTGTTTTTTTAAAAGACAGATACATATTCGTCATTTATAATTAGTCTTTTTGGCACGGAGCTTTTAACAACTTTTAAGAGTTTTAGTTTTTAGTTTTTGAAGAAAAAGCTCTTATGAAAATAAAAGTCTTGTTTGTCATGTAAAAACTGTAGCTTTAAAATCAAATGAAAATATCAAAATCTCAAAAATATTGAAAGTAATTTTTCGTGAAAAGTTTTAAATTTAAAACTACAACTATAACCTACAACTATACTTATAATCTATAGCTATTTAACCAAATAACCGTTAGACTGTTAGTGAGGAACACAAATACATGCAATTGATAGATTTGTTAATTACAATCATCGTTAATCGTAAATTCGATATAAGCGTGATTAGGGAAAAGGAAGATTATGAGGTCACAAGCACATGTGAGATGCGGGTGTTTACGCCCACCATGAACACATGCGCACACAACCCAAAAGGTGCTCAATTTTTACTTTTAAGAATCTAATATCGGACAATGGTCCACTTTATCGCATTATTTTCATTAATTAAACGAAACATCAATTTTCTTTGCATGTCAGCATATTCCTAATCAACTAATTTGTTCAATGCAATTTTTCTTAAGGATCAAAACCTTAACAACGCCAAAAAATTTCAAAGTAAAATTTGTGTTATTTTAAATAAGTTTTAGGATAAGCTAATAACATATATCTGACAACAGTTTTTTGAGCAGTACCAACACGTTAAGGTACAACAAGACTCTTTTGGTAATTTTACAATAAGGATATGTATAACTTTTATTTTATGGCATGATTGGATTAAGGTCTATGTGACTTTGGAGTAACAAACTAGAATTATAGCCTTTTCTTTTTTGTGACTTTGGACCTTGTACGTTCATTTTATGCTTTCCCGTATATGACTTTAACTAACTATTTTTTAGAATAACTTCGTGGAATAAAATAGGAAAACAAACTCCATGTTACAGCACAAGGAGTTGTTCATTGAGTAAACATTCAATTCAATACCGACAATTAAACTTAAAGGAAGTAATTGATGTTGAAACAATATGAAGATGGCCCACGATGTGTTGTGTTGGACCGATAAGAAGGAAGAACAAAAAAAGAAAAAAAGGAAATTTGCTCAACGCAGCTTTAAGCCGTTAACACTAACCATCAACATCGATAGAGGGTTGTCCACCCGGCATTGATGTTCAACGGCGAGAAATGTGAAACTGCTCTGCATACCGCAATGGAGTATATTTTAAAAACAAATACAAAACCCCTTTGAAAGCTAAAATTTGAAATGGAAGAAAACATTAAAATAAATAAAATTATACTAATACCTCGGATCAAGCATAGTAGATGAATACGTATAAAATAAAGCAGGAAATGACAGCTATAAAAAAGAAGAGTAGACTTTTATTGGGAATTAATTCCAAGAACACCAAACGAGTAGATCTTAGCTTTTTGTGAGCATAAAATCTCATAAGATCATTCAAACCAAACTAAAAAGTGAGCCACAAACGTAAGGTCTTGACATGGTTTTTAGACCACTTTCATCAAAAGTATTTTATCTTGTTTAATTTTTTATTATTATTATTATAATTATAATTATAATTATAAAAGTGAAATAGTTATCTTTCTTTAAAGAAAAGTACTAGCTTTTCATTTTTTATGACATTAATTTTATCTGACCACTTAAATTTATAAATCAATTATAAAATGTAGACTATTTACTTAAGCAAACAATTAAATTAAAGATCTAAGCAGAAAACAAGATAGAATACTTGTTGATCAACTGACAAATGATATTAGTCAAGGCGTCACTAAGCCTCACTTAAATTTCTAACATGCGTTGTCAAGTCTACGTAGAAATTTACACATAATTAAATCGATATTCTATAACTCCTTATGAGAAGCAATAACATCCAAATCAATTTAAAAGTCATGTTAAACATGTTTAGTAATAAACAATTATTCTATACCCTAAATTTTGTAAGTACTCACATACTCAGATCATACGAAATCAAACATGGTCACTATTAATGGATTTTTGTTCTGTGCTAATGCAGGCACTGTGATAGAAATACATATTTTGTTCTGTGGATATGCTTGTGTATACTTTTGAATAATACACCGATTGTTGTAGGCGAAGTCTTTTTCAAGACAAGTTTCGTATGTCGGCTTGCATCATTTCACTATCCAAATAGTTATTGGGAATTATGATCTATATGCATATAGAATAAACCACAAAGCTTGTCATTTTACGCATTTAGACACTTTGTGGATCGATACTTTACCAACGTGGTGACCTACTTCGCAAAATACGTATTTGGCCCCTTTGGAGGGAGTCAGCCTAATGATATATATCGTCCCCAATTTTATTTTTTAAGCCACATGAAGAGGTTGGTTTGTAGATAATCAGTCGGTTATGTTATTAAGAATACGTTCAGCAATAATTAACTGAATTTTTATTATTTTTAAATTTATTAACTTTTTTATTATTATTTCAAGAGCTTTTAAGGATTTATTTTTCTAACAAATCTATTATTTTTATTGCGAACAGAGCTTATTTATTTAGAGTCGCCGGAGTTTATTAATATTAGATTATTTAGTTTACACATTGAAAATGTCCTAAATAATTTTCATATCTCTAAATAAATTTTATAACGCTCTTGTCCCTTCTCTTTTCTATCTCTTTCATATATGCACTCTCCTTCTTTTAGAAAAAAATCCTAAATCTATTTTTCCGCCTTGAATGCATGTGTTTTACGTCCTAAACAAATTAGGGCACAACCCTAACATCTCGCTTGAATGCAGGTGTTTTATGTCATTTTTATTTCTTTTTGAAAATATTACCCTTGTTTTTTAGCAGATCGCTCTTTCAACTAGACCTTCTAAATGTGTTGATTCTTTATCCCTTTATCTTTCCTACATCCCATGAACCAGCACCCAATTCTAATTGCATCGTTGTCTCTGGTCTCGGGACTCGACTCCCGCATTTGCTCTTGTAAGGTCCTCTTGATCAAGTTGGTTCGTTTTCTTCTACGTTGACTCCTTAGGCTCTGGTGAACCTGTTTTCTCCTTATGGTTTTCGGCAGTTTCGATTTCCAGTGTAGAAGGTTCGAGTTTATCGGGTTTGTTGAGGTTTGGGTTTCCTCGGGTTGTTTCAATGTCTTCGTGTTGGGTGTTCGCCTAATTTTGTGGTGTAAGTGTTGGTGGGTTCGATTATTGTAGTTTGTGGCTTCACAATTGTTTATATAAGTCGTTTATTCGGTTTCATCAGGTTGTTTCTTGTTGTCGATATCAATTGCAAGTTGGTTTTAGCTCTTTCTAATGAAGCCTTTTGTGTTGGTTTGTTTGAAGCTGAGAGTTCTATTGTCTAGTTAGGTTTAATTTTAAAAATTGTTAACATGTTCTCAATGTGATTAGGGTCTCATTTCAATGAAATTCTAATTGGGTGTCATCTTGCAACCTTCACATATAATTCAAATAGAATGTTGGAATAATCAATTTAATTTTTATTTTCGCTAAAAGAAAAAGAAATTAGTTTTAAAATTTAAAAAGAAAATAACTTTTGTAATTTTTTAATTCATTTTTATTTTGTTGATGATACAAACTTTTTATGTTATTTAATTCTTTGATTTAACTAACTATTTTGTAAAGACTATAAACAAAATCTCGAATGTTTGACCCCATACAAAAAACATTTTAAAATGTTCAAAAACTATATTATCACATTTAAAAGGGAAAAGATTCGTTATTTTTAACTTTTTTAGCATGAGACTTAATGAGCCGTTGACATGAGCAGCAATAAAAAGTTAAAGTAGGGGTAAAATACGTTCATCATCAAAAGTTTAAGGACCTGTAGGATTTTAATAGTTCCTTTTTACCGGCAAAACTATCTTTCAAAAATTAGTTTAATACTGTACTATTTTTCATATTGATGATGAAGATGCTAAGCTTCAAGCTCAATCCTCTTTCTATTTCTATTTGCTGGATTTGTTATGTGGAGGTGACCAATAACCGTTAACTTTCTTGAAATCAAGATTCCATGGTTATCTTTCTTGTTCCGATCTCTCACACTTTTCGTTCGTTGCTTTCTGAAGCGAAGAATCATTTCTATATTTCAATCGCTATCGCTTTCCTTTCTCTATCAGAGATTCCCTAATTTTCTTCTTTACTTTTTCAAAAACATTAACTTTATCTGCAATGATGCCATTATTGTTCTTCTTCTACTTGTTCTGCCTGACTGCCTATTGATCTATTTCTCTGAAACCCTTCTTTTTTCTTTCTTCGAGAACGCTTTTTCTCTCTATCTCTCTCTTAGTCCTTTTCATTTACGCCTTTTCTTTTTTCCCTTCATTCAACTCCGGTGCCACGCCTATACATACTTCCCCAAACCCTACCAATTATGTCTTCTTCAGGCAACGTTAACCAACTCTCTCAGCCCTGTATTTACGGTAATTCTTTTTGGGTTTTATAAATAGCAACCGGTAACTGTTTGATGAAATGTCTGAATGAATCTTAACTGCAAATTTCCATAAAGATTGCATCTTTCTCTATCTCTCTCTCGGGTTCTCAAATATGAGACTATTGTTTGTATACGTGGGTGTTTCCATGTTGGTTTGGTTACCTTTATTTTCTTTCACATTTGCGGCGAAAAGTTAGCATACAAAATATCATCTTTAAGGGCTTAACCTTTGTTTCCTTACACGCAGAGAAGAAATCGTGGTTTATGAGATTGCTGAGTAAGCTTTTGAAAGGTGGTTCTAATCGCAGGCCGGTCGGTGGTACACACCGTTCCCCACATTTTATTGGAGACGAAAGCATGGTTTTGCGAGCTCCTATTAGATCCTTGGTAAATAACGTCTTCTTTATTCCATCGTGATTATGTAATATATTGATGGAAAAAACATCAAAAATAAACTTTGCGTGAAATCTAATGTTAATTGGTAGTAAAAAAGTAGAAAAGTATGTTTTGTATCATAGTGCTAAAAAGCATGCACTTTTCTTGTTTTGTGTAATTACTTTACTTTTGGTGTTCATCTTGATTTGAAAATCCCACCTTTTATCTTTTAATCATCTTCTTGATTAGTTTTTCTTCTTCTTTCAAACTGCTCCTGATTAGTATTCTGAGTTACTAATTAGCAAGAAATCGTATTAATAGCTCTCAAATCTCATTAGGACAATTGCTCAAGAACTGATAGAGAGAAGGAAGAATTAGATCGAGCAATTGCACTTTCTTTGGCCGAAGGTTTAAAGAAACCAAATGGTAAGTTGTCATTAATTGAAATTCTTTGTTGTTAATTAATTGCAGATAAACATTATAGTTTGCTTTTATTTGTTCAGGATACGGGTGGCGAGCTAACAATGATGAAGATCTTGCAAAAGCAGTTAAGGACGATCGTCATTCTCCGTATTCTCCATATGTTCCTAGAGAATATCAGCCAATTGGATATAGGTACTTCTGATTTCTGTTTCTTTTATATCATTTTTTCATTAATCAATATGCATTTTCCCAACCCATAATGCCAATATTGCAGAATTTGTGGTGGCTGCAACCGCGACATTGGTTATGGAAATTACTTGGGATGCATGGGGACTTTTTTCCACCCCGAGTGTTTTTGTTGTCGTGCGTGTCGCTACCCAATCACAGAACATGAGGTACTTTTTGTTATTTGATCTATGATTTGTTCTTCTTTTTTTTTTTATGTGAAATGATGATGTTGAATGTTTTCTTATTAGCTTTATTTTTCTGTTGATTCAAGTTCTCTTTATCAGGGAAGGATGCATATCATAAGTCTTGTTTCAAAGAGCTGACACATCCCAAGTGTGAAGTCTGCTTTCAATTTGTAATGAATTATGAACCCCCTTCTGTTCATTAAACTAAGTTCAGATACCTTGACATTTAAAGTTGATCTGAAATTGCTAACATGCGAATCTAACTTTTCTTAAAGATTCCTACAAATGGAGCTGGATTGATCGAGTATCGATGCCATCCGTTCTGGTCCCAGAAATATTGCCCAGCACATGAGCTTGATAACACAGCACGATGCTGTAGTTGTGAACGATTAGAGGTATGATTCCTTTCTGCAACTTTTTATGTCTCATCAATCTGATTAAGTATTGAATCATACTAATTGGCGTATTCTTAATATATTTTTGTTCTTTTAAAGTCTGTTAATGCAAGATATATATCTTTGGGAGATGGAAGGAGTTTATGTCTGGAGTGCATGGAATCTGCAATAATGGATACCGGTGACTGCCAACCACTTTACCACACTATTAGGGACTACTATGAAGGAATGAACATGAGACTTGATCAGCAAATTCCCATGTTACTTGTTGAAAGACAAGCGCTTAATGAAGCTATTGTAGGGGAGAAACATGTAAAACATCGTTTCTTTTTCGTGTTATTACTTTTTGCATCTTCAAGTTTCCTGATCCGCAGTTATTGTTTATTTTCAGGGCTTCCATCACATGCCTGAGACACGTGGTCTTTGCCTTTCCGAGGAGCAGACTGTTGCAAGTGTAAGTTTTTTCATGTTCTTTTTTGTGAAATTAATCTCTCTTTCTTTTGCCATTTCCGTATCCATCTGATTTTGTCAATTTCAGATACTGAAAAGGCCTAAAATTGGGGGTCATGCATTGATAGGAATGAGAACCCAACCTCAGAAATTGACTCGAAGATGTGAAGTTACAGCCATTCTTGTTCTTTATGGTCTCCCGAGGTAAAGTTTCATGGATTTTTTCTTTTCTGTGAATCTTGGAGGCTACTTTCTGAAACGGATGTCACAAAACCATGTTGCAGACTACTAACAGGTGCCATTCTTGCTCACGAGTTGATGCATGGCTGGTTACGTCTTAAAGGTAACTAAAAAGCACTTAACTGAAACTGAAAAATATTTACCTTCATGCACATGTTAATGTTTTGTGAAATGAATAGGCTACCGAAACCTAAATCCTGAGGTTGAAGAAGGTATCTGTCAAGTGCTTTCATATATGTGGCTTGAATCGGAGATCATGCCCGGATCAACTTCAGAAGCTCCATCCTCATCTTCTTCAGTTTCTAAGAAAGGTGGAAAGTCAAGGGTCGAGAATAAATTGGGTGAGTTTTTTATGCATCAAATTGCTCATGACGCTTCACCTGCATATGGAGGAGGATTTCGAGCTGCGAATGCAGCTGTGAATGCATACGGTCTGCGTCGTACACTTGATCACATTCGTCTAACTGGAAGCTTTCCCCTGTGATATTCTTCAAGATTCGTTCCTCTGCTTTATTCGAGTACTAATATTTCTTCCAGGGAGTTGATCATTGAAGCTTAACAAAGGAACCAAAGTTTTTGTGGGGACATTATCGGGAATACATGAAAAAAATAGGACTGATGAGTTCTTGAGAAATAAGTCTCTATCAATAAACTTAAAAGTGTTGTTTTTCTATGATTGGTATTGGGGTATTGTATTAGGAGATTAACATATACAAAAAGAAAAGATGGACCGTAGTATACATCTGAGCAATACTCGGAAGTGTAATACTATAGAGTGTAGCATACATATTGATATTGATTTATTAAAGAAAGAAAGAAACAATTGCCGAATTGAGCCTTTTCCACTCGTATGCTACTTATTTTGCATACTTGTTTAGGCAATTATTTACTGTGATGCAAAAAACTGATTCAAACAACACTTTAAACTATTGCCATTGTGTAACAGATCCGAGTTATCATCAGCTACTAGGAACAAATGTTTCTTTGTATATATTATCCTTCGACCAGAGATCAAGTGAGGGGTTGCAAATTCAATATATAACAGGATTTGTAAATCAATGGATAGAGAATAAGTAATTAATGGGTTGTTTCCCGTTTCCCTTCTAATCTGTACAAGGGAATAATATTTTTACAGATACAATCATAGCCGTAAATGGTTTACAGTCATATATGTTTAAAACAGTGCGTACCGACACTTTTTCGTTGTAAACCTCCAATTGTGTAGTAAGCAGCTGCCTGAACACCACGGCCATTACGAAGCATCTACATCTGAATATCTGACAATACTTGCTTAAGTTTCTCACAGGTCATAAACACGATATTCGGGTAATATTCCTCTGTATAAGCCACGTAGGCCTTCAGCTTGTAGTATGTGTCTAAACCAACCGAAAACACCCGTCTTATAAACTCGAGCCCTGCCACCGGCTCCTTCCAACTGCATACATCGCCTCACAAGATCCAAAGGGAATGATACTGCAAGATATAGCTCATAGTTTAAGTAAAGGATTTGACCACTAGTCATATACCGAAATAACCGAATATACGCTCCATTAAAGACAACAACACCTACATACGTGTAACAACTCAGAGACAGGTGGGCCAATACATAATTGTCCTCTTTCAGGTGCAATAGTGCTAGTTCATATTTGGTAACAAATTGGTGAAGGGAGCCACAGTGAGAAGCATACCTCAGACAAAAGAGTAGCACCTCTCAAAGGTTTGACTCCATAAACAAAGTTGGCTAGCCTGTAGTCACCTCTCACGCAGTATATATCTTAAATTAGTTAGAGTAATTCTTGTTGGTGATTTATCACCAATATAATTTAAGTGTAATGGGATTAAACTTATTGACCAATTTGATCTTAATGAATATTAAACAAGTTTGATTGGTGTGAGGTGTACGCTTGTTTTAATTTGTTTTGGTCTGACGGGGGTCTGGGGGCAGCGCCCCCAGTAGCGGGGTCCAAGGTCAGCTTGGAAATTTTTTATTCGGGTTAATGTTCCTTTAAGGAAAATGCAACGAAAATCCAAATTTGGAAGAAAACCCTTTGACCCGCCCATTTGAAAACTGGTTGAACTGTTTGAAAAACGGTTTTAATAACCGTATTTGGTCAGTTTTTTCATATGAATTTCGGTACAGGAAATCATGACATTCTAACATATTCGTTTATGGAAATATTGAATTTTATCCGATTGAATGAACTTTCGATTGTACCATCGAAATACTTCAATCTGAAAGTGTTTCACAACTTTCAATAACATTCAAGTAATCGATAACCCAAATTTCTAACAATTCTAGGAGTCAATGTATATCCTAGTCTCATAACTATCTCTTGTATCCTTGTATATATTGATCATAATGAATGACAGAGGGCAACACGTTTATAATTTACATATACGAAAATAACATAAACAACAGCAATCAATTTAAGGATCTTTCTTTTCCTTCCTATCCTGAATGTTTTTTTCCTTATATAATTTTCATATAAAAACAAAATTGTAACAAGCTAACCAATCCGAAGAAACAGAACAACCGAATGAACAGGACTTCTGAACGGAGAAAACAATCAGAAAAACATGAAATTATTTCACTTGAGAATTTTCATTTGCACCCTCTGAACTATGTTCGAACCATAGAAGAGACACAAACTTTAAAGAGTTTTGTAGATGAATTTATTAAGATCAAACAAACTTGTATATTATTAACATCTGATATACCCCTAAGTATTGATTAATTAAAGAATCTCATATGTTAAAAAGATCTTATAGAAAATTTGGTGTTTAAATGTAGAGTATTACTACAACAACTAACATAAAAGAACATTTCATTGTATATCTATAAATGTAAGTTTCAAATGATTAAAGTCCCTCTCCAAAATATAGCTGGCACTATGTGTTTGCCTAAGAGAAATAGACTTTTTGGAACTTGCCTTAGAGAGAAAAGACATGTCTTTGAACAACATACAACGATTTCAACGACACTGTCTAAATTTTGAGAAAACAATGAGGTTTGTTTCCTTAAAAAGCATGTCTTATATTCGTTGGCAATTATATAGAAATCAGTTAATTAACTGATTCAGCTTAATGGCATCTCCATTATGGCCGCTGTTCTTAGTCACTGTCACATATTCTCTTATCCTTAGTGACAATCAGCAGCTGATGCCATAGCCAATGATCTCAGGGCATTTCTCTAATTGAGATATAATCAACAACACAAATATTGCTAACAATTGTTTGTTTAAAATTTTTGATCAGATTCTGTAAACACAATATAAATGATCATTTTTATAATTAAAATATACTAACTAGTAGCCACTATAGCATCGTTTGTGCTTTCTCTTCCAGTTTTATGTTAACATCTAGCTGTGTTCTTTGTTTTGCAGACATAAATTGTGTACATGGGTGACCTTCCAAAGAGTGATTTGTCCATGGTGTCATTCCACTCTCGCATACTACAAGAAGTCGTTGGCAGGTAACTGTTTTTTATTTTTATTATAAATTGTGACTACTTGTATGTCTCCAAAACGTCGTATTTGTGGAGTATTTCGCACTTAACAATTATGCAACAGATACTTTTTTCTGCAAAAAATCACTGACAACTAAATGGAATTGTGCAGCCCGGGCCTCAACATCTCTACTCAGAAGCTATAATAGAAGCTTTAACCAGTTCGTCGCCATGCTAACAGAAGATGAAAAAAACCAAATAGCTCATGAGTGAATTTTTAACTAAATTAAAGAAAATTAGATTAACGACATCATAACAAATTGATATGATCACCTTGGTTATGATTTTTAAGAACTTTTAAGGTAGGTAAGAAGTTACGATAATATCTTCATTTAAATTTTTATATAGGTATGGAGGGAGTAGTGTCTGTATTTGAAAACAAATTGAAGAAACTACATACCACAAGGTCTTGGGACTTCATGACCTTATCTCAAGATGAGAGCGCCTTTTGAAAGTGACGTTATTGTTGGAATGTTAGACACTGGTGCTTGGCCAGAATCCGATTGCTTAAATGACGAAGGATTTGGTCCTCCACCAGTGTTATAATGTATAGGTCAAACAAGAACAAGAACAAGATTACTAAGAACTTTTTTTCATTTACTGCATACAACCAAGACCGATATTAACATCCAAATCAGGACCAAAGAATTAATATCATCACAAAAAAAAAATACTCTATAATTCGTCACCAACAGGTGAGGATCATGTACACTCAACCACAACCAACCTTTTACTTTGAACGATTACAACAAACAAATGGAGCCTCTCTGGACCCGTAAACCTAACCCCTAATTTGATGATTAAAAATTTAAAGCTGAATAGTTCATATAATACAGAAATAAAACGCTTATATATAAAAACTATTGTAAAATGACACAGAAGCCCTCCAAGTTTGTCTCTTTATTCTTTAGCCACAACAACCTGCACAAAACTTTCCTTTTTTCCATATTTGACACAAAACATATACATTTTCACATAATTGGATTGATATATTTAACAACTAGCCAAATGGGAGCGCTCATCTGCATCCACCAATTTTGCCTGCAACAAGTACTTTATAAATTCACTTTGTGATAATATTGGATAAGGAAAATTACTTATTTACAAACATTACCTTATAGTTAATTAACTTAGGATGTCATAACTTATACTGTCTAAAACAATAAAATAAAAATTAGTATTTGATCTCAAAAAATCATGAGTTGGAATTAAGTTATGTTCATTCTTATAGTTAATTATCTTGTTATTAACATGCCATATTTTCAGCAAACTCGTCGGAGCAAGATACTACAAGACCGGCCAGAGTGAAGACGGGGACAAACAATCAGCAAGAGATACTGAGGGGCATGGGACCCACACTGCATCAACTGTGGCTGGACGTTCAGTGAACAACTCAAGCTTAATAGGTCTAGCTAACGGGATGGCTAGAGGTGGTGTTCCATCAGCACGAATAGCCGTGTATAAAGTACGTTTTCCAGGGTTTCAGAAGCAGATATTTTTGCAGCTTTTGACGATGAAATAGCTGATGGAGTTGACATCATTTCTGTTTCCATCGGAAGCCCATTTCCTTTGGACTATTTTGAGGATTCTATTGCGATTGGAGCTTTTCATTGGATGAAAAATGGAATTCTTAGGTCCAATTCTGCTGGAAATGAAGGTCCTATTGCTGGATCAGTTGCTAATTATTCACCTTGGTCACCAACGGTTGCTGCGAGTACCACTGATCGCAAGTTTCTAACTCAAATCGTGTTGGGTACAATATGACTTATGAGGTGAGCTAATCGTACATTTTGTTCCTTAGATTCCAAGATCACAACGAATTGGTATTCTGTTTGAAAATACCTTGTGTAGGGGCTGGCTGTAAACACATTCGATGGTGCAGTTCATCCGATAGTTTATGGTGCATCAGTGCCCAATACGAAGAAAGGATATACCCCAAATGACTCTAGGTAATTAAACAATGAGTCACAAAATTCTGTTGCAAAATTTATAAATAAAACTAATCATTAATGACGAAATGCAGAAATTGCTTTCCTGATTCCCTGGACCCAACTTTGGTACAAAATAAAATTGTGGTATGTGATAGTCCTGAAGGGCTAGCAACTGCGTTACAATTAAAGTCAGTTATTAAACAAAATTCCACATATTAAATTTGGATATATTACGTCATTAATTTCTTGTATTACCTGTAAGAATGGATATTTGGACTTCCAGATATATATTCCTTTGGGTTTACACTATCATTCGATCGGTTTACTCTTTTTTAAGGCTTAACTAAAATTAGTTGTATTAATATCGACACGAAATATCAACCGAATTTGTGTTGCTTGTATCGTTGGGCTGATAAAAAATTCGACTTTTATAGGGCAAAAATAATATTGATGATGTTAAACCGACAATAAAGCCAACTTCACAAATGATTAAAGGTTGTTGTACATCAATACTTGAACAAAATAGAAGTATCTAACATCCGTTAACAAAACTGATACAAAAAGTGTGGCTTAACTATGCATAAGACGGTTTTTGACCAAATTATGGCATATCCTTGACTCGATGTTGAGATAAAAAGTATCTTTCGATGAACACATCATACAACGTGTAAATTCTAAAATATAACATTGTCAAACTCGCCTTTAAGACGGCTTCTGTACGTCCTCCGACGATATCAACAACATAATTGAGAACCACTGAGGTTTGAGTTTGCTATATATATAATAATAAAATAATAATATATCTCATTTCTATCTATCCGTATAATATAATCATCTTCAAATCATATCATAATTAATACTAATACGAATGGCATCTCCACTATGGCTACTCTTTTTACTCACCCTCACATATTCTCTTATCTTTACCCATACTCTAGCAGCTGAATCCAATAATCTCAAGGCATTTGTTAATTTATTTTAATCTTTTGTACAAAATTTATTTAAAAACACAATCAAGTTTTCCATTTTATGTGGTTAATGTAGATTTGTGTATTGCAGACATACATTGTGTATATGGGTGATGTTCCAAAGGGTGGTCTCTCTGCTTCATCAGTTCACGCCAACATGTTACAACAAGTCCTTGGCAGGTTAGTTATTTTTCAAAATTTTGTTTTGTTACCGCGAGTTAAAATTATATTTATCTTGACTTTAAACTATATAATATATATATATAGTCGAAAACTATTATTCTCTTGTATTCTAAATGACACAATATATGGTCACTAACATCTTCTATGCATTTCGAGCAGCCGGGCATCAAAATCTTTACTTCGGAGCTACGAGAGGAGCTTTAACGGCTTCGTTGCCAGGCTAACTGAAGATGAAAAAAACCAAATAGCTCGTGAGTTTTAATTGTAATTTAATTTTATCGTTACGAACTTAGTTATTTGATCGACTTCGTTCTTAGATTAAGCTATGCCATAATCACAAATCACATGAAATAACGAAGTCAAAAATAGTAACGGTGGTTTTAGTAAAAGATAATATTGTCAATATCCTTCAAAGCATATTATTATAAATTTGTTATTTACGTTTGCATGCAGAAATGGAGGGTGTAGTGTCTGTATTCCAAAGCCAAATGAAGCAACCTCATACAACAAGGTCTTGGGATTTCTTGGGCTTCCCTCAAGACGTTAAACGATCACCTCTTGAAAGTGACATCATCGTCGCTATGCTTGACACTGGTGTCTGGCCCGAATCCGATAGTTTTAAGGACGATGGATTCGGTCCACCACCAGCCAAATGGAAGGGTTCATGTGATTCCGCCAATTTCACATGCAACAAGTAACTATATACAATCTTTTTCTTGATATTTTCATTAAGGGATGTGATATTTACACTAAATATATAAATTTAAGGTGCCAGGTACTGAAATTTATGCATCAGTAATAATATTCTGGTGTACAAATTAAATAACTTTGATCCAGTTCACACAAATATTATTTATCACGTTATTAATATTATGATCATACAATATTAACAGCAAACTAATTGGAGCAAAATTCTACACTACCGAGTTTCCTGAGGAGCAATCAGCAAGAGATACGGAGGGGCACGGGACTCACACTGCATCGACCGTGGCTGGACGTGCGGTGAACAATGCAAGTTTATTAGGTCTAGCTAATGGGACGGCTAGAGGTGGTGTTCCATCAGCACGTATAGCCGTGTACAAGATTTGTTTTACGGGAGGTTGTTCAGATGCCAATATCTTAGCAGCTTTTGATGATGCAATTGCTGATGGAGTTGATATCATTTCTCTTTCGGTTGGGGGTTCTTTCCCTTTGGACTACTTTGACGATTCTATTGCCATTGGAGCTTTTCATTCTATGAAGAATGGGATTCTTACATCCAACTCAGCCGGAAATAGCGGTCCTGGTTATGGATCGATTAGTAATATTTCACCTTGGTCGTTGTCTGTTGCAGCTAGCTCCATTGATCGAAAGTTTTTAACTCAAGTTGTTTTGGGTAACAATATGACTTATGAGGTAACAACTAATACCATTTTGCTTTTGAGATATCGCGACTGCGTGACAAATACTATAACTAAATCTTATGTAGGGACCAACGGTAAACACATTCGATGGAGCAATTCATCCAATAGTTTCTGGTGTATCAGTGCCTAATAGAAAGCAAGGATTTACATCTGATGAATCTAGGTAATGAAAGTAACAGATCATGTCGCTAAATAAGTACACTTTGTATGTGACATTGTGAGAATTACTTTCATGGAATAATGTTGGTCACAAAAACTAATAATTTGTGACGAAATGTAGATATTGCGAACCGGATTCCTTGGACCCAACTTCAGTGAAAGATAAAATTGTTGTATGCGAGGATATCAGTGCGCCAGAGAGCGCGCTACGAGCGGGTGCAAGTGGTGTGGTGATCGAAGGTGATTTTGGCTATGAAGATTTGGCTTTCGTTTGGCCTCTACCAACAACATATTTGAGCAGCACAGATGGCGATGCAGTTCTAAAATACGTAAACTCCACAACGTAAGTCTAAAACGCACTTTGCTTAATTGTAATGTACAAGTGTGGACTGCACAACTGGATACATAATTAACCATCTATTATTATTATTATGATTGTATTTAACAGAACACCAACTGCCAGCATTCTGAAGAGCATTGAACCTGTGGATAAAGCAGCTCCAACTGTGGTTTCATTTTCATCAAGAGGCCCCAACCTAATCACACACGACGTTCTTAAGGTACATTTCATATATAAGGCCCATTTTTATAATATAATTCGAGATAAAATCCATGTAGCTAACTGCACGAAGTTTAGATGTTGCATCTGACACTTTCCGTAAAAGTATTATGACCTTATAAACTTGTAATTTTTTGTAGCCCGATATAACCGCACCTGGAGTAGACATTCTAGCCGCGTGGTCATTGGGTACAACCGCCACCGGAGAACATGGAGACACACGTGTTGTTCCGTACAATATTATATCTGGAACTTCCATGTCTTGCCCTCACGCCACTGGCGCTGCTGCTTACGTTAAATCGTTCCACCCTACGTGGTCCCCAGCCGCCATAAAGTCTGCCCTGATGACCACAGGTATGATCATAACACTTACGCTAGGTCTTAAATATATAAATGATTGCAAGCTATTGTGTTCTTGTTGAGGTAATAGATTCCAACAAGTGGTATCAGAGCAAGGTTCTTAGAAAGGAATCATACAATTCGGAGGAAGCCAATACGCGAGACGAAAAATTATTTTTTTCCAGTTCATCACTTTCTGCGCAGTGTAAGGAAAATTGAAGATCTAAGCTCATTAACCGTTGTGATATTTGGACCGTAGCTGCCTAACACAAATATACAAAGTTTCATCGTTCGGATTTTCGATTGAAAATATAGTTTGGGGGATATCAATTGTAAAAGTTAGCTGTCGGATGTCCGTCAGTTTTTGGCGCAGCTTGGGAGAAACGAACGTTGTGGGTTCGTTAACCGTTAGATCATTGTCATTTTTGGAAAGTGGGTTCAAGACACATAGATATACATACTGACCAGAGTAATTTGGGATCGGATTCTTCTAGAAAGAGTTATCAGTTGTTGAAGTTTCTGGACAGATTCTGCGTTATGGTGAGTTATTATTCGTTTCGAGGAAAGGCAAGGCACACATCGCTTTCTTCTTCAATCTCTCATCGGGATAGAGGCCTATTCCTCGCAATTATTTTGTTGGTTTTTATTGCTCTAAAGTTTTTTTGTTGTAAAAAGATGGCTAGCGATACGTCAAAGTTCTTGATTCTCGTAATCGATGGGAAGATGGATTTCAAGGTTTGAAAGATGACAATTGAAGATGTATTGGTTCAACAAGGTATTGATGAAGCTTTATTAGAGACACGACTGGAAGCGAAAAAAGAAGAGGTTTGGAAGACGATGTTGAAGAAGGCTTCGAATATAATTAGGTTGGCACTTGCTCTCGAAATCCAATATAGTGTTTTGAAGGAGAACACACCGAAAGTATATGGGATAAGCTCATGAGTCTTTATGCATCCAAGTCAATGACGAATCGAGTATATATGAAAATGGATTTGTATTCGTTGAAACTCAAAGAAGGAGGTAATGTGCTTGATCATATTAATTCTTTTAGTCAGTTGGTATGTCGGTTATCTAACGTGGATGAGGTTGTGAAGGATGAAGAACAAGTCTTATTGTTGATGTCGTTATTACCTAAGTCATACAAACCCTTTGTGTAGACTATGTTTACATGGATGACCACTTTGACACTTGAAGAGGTGCTTATAGCATTGCGGGATAATGAGAGAATGACTGGGAATGGTAGTTTCTTGAGTTGGGAGAAAGTATTAGTCACAAAGGATCGCAGTAGAGGGAGAAGTTTCAGTCGTGTAGTTCAGTAGAGAGTTGAAGTCTCAAGTGAGAGGAGATCGAGACATGAGCGATGTAGATCGTTACTATTGCGGGGAGAAAGGTCACATGCAACTTCATTGTCCTGAATTTTGTAAATATTTGACAAATGCTGAATATTAGTTCATGTTGGTAGAAACTTCAAGTGGTAGAATTTTGAAAGAAGAAAAACCAAAGTAGGTGTAAGACTCTGCGACTTCGGTACACATTTAATGACCGAGCTATGTTTGAGATGTTAAACGGGAAGGGGAAATTAAGTGAGATCAAAGCAAGGAGAAGATGAAAGTTGAAGGTATTGGACGTATACGCTTCAAGCTTCATGATGGTAGTGTGAGAACCCCTTTCAATGTGAAGTATGTTCCGGGTGTGAAAACGAAAATACTTTCACTTGGAGTTTTGACGTCTCGTGGGTAACGTGATGTTGGAAGAAGAGATACTTGCAAGGTTTACAAAGGAAATAGACTAGTTTCTTCGAGGGAGGAAAAATTGGAAGAACTTGTGCTATTTAGATGGGGAATCTTTGCAATGGAAGAGTTATTGCCAAAGCAATAACGAGAGGAAGACCGAGAAGAGAGTGCATTTCTCGGGTAAATACTAGATTTTAGGGAATTTGAGTCAAAGGGGATTTATTAGTATTTGACTCAATTTCTTAAAATTTTATGTTGCTTATTTCATAGGATTAATTAGGATTATGTATTCCAATATAAATAGAGGTGTTATGGTTACATAATTTTAGGGATGAGAGATAAAATTTTAAGAGAAAACTTGTGAGGGTATTCAAGATAGTTGAGAGTTGAGCGTCTCCATTCTTGTAATTGCAAAGTTTGGAGTTTTTGTTGTGGATAAACCACCTAAATCATTGTGTTTTTTTCTTTTTTTAGTTTCGTTTATTTATTGGCTATATTAGTTGTGTGATTTCTTGTTGAGGTAATTGATCCCAACATGAATCTTTGTAAACTAATTGCCAGTTGTTTCCTCTGTGGCAGCTACACGAATGAGTCCAACCAAAAATACGGAGGCTGAATTTGCATATGGTTCTGGCCAAATCAACCCGATAAAGGCCACTGACCCTGGTTTAGTCTATGACGCTGGAGAATCGGATTTCGTGGCTTTTTTATGTGGTCAAGGTTACAACGCGACGACTTTGAAAACTGTGACTGGTGATTCAAGTGCTTGTTCTGGGGCCAATAACGCAACCGTTTGGGACCTAAACTATCCTTCATTTGCTCTCTCGGCTCAACAAGCAGGTATTCTGGTTCGAACCTTTAACAGAACGGTTACAAATGTGGGTGCAGCAGAGTCCACATACCAGGCTAAAGTGGTTGCGCCAGCAGGGCTCGTGGTGAAGGTTGACCCAAGTAGTCTTGCGTTCAGGAGTGTTGCGGAGAAGCAATCTTTTGTGATGACAGTTAATGCGGCAATTGGGTCACATGATCTTTCAGGTTCGTTGGTGTGGAGTGATGGAGTGCACGATGTTACCAGCCCGATTGTTGCGTTTTTTTCTTTTTCCTAAATTGTATTTTATTTCATTTCATTTCTTTCCCTCAAATAATTAGTCTGAGTTGAGAGTATTGAGTCAATTGCATTTCATTATATTTCTTATTTATAGTTTATAAATAAGAATATTGTATTTAGAAAGATCGATCGACTGTACGGTTGTATTTTCAATTCAAAGTAACTTTGAAATAATTATTTTATGATGTCTTAATTAAAGCATAACTTACATATCAATTTTTATAGAAAAATGCTTTGCAAATCTTAATATAAAGACCTAAATCTAGGCCTAAAAATGCGATTGATTGAAGCGAAAAAAGTGATTGATGAATAAAAAAAGAAAGAATTAGTGGATTACATGTGATATTAATCGTATAGTTTAAATTTAGATTTAGATCTATATTTTGAAATTATTTAGCAAAATTCATTTTTATGCATACACCTCGAAATTTATCTAAATTAAAAATAACATTTGTCTGAAGACCTACAAATGTGAGAAATTCCTAGTAATAAACCGATTATTAGTTGAGACTTTAGCGGGACTACAGTTGTAGGTTGGTGGTTTAAAAAGATAAAAAGAACACCTCAAAGGTGTCGAGAAAATATATTAGCGACAATTGTTGATAAACGTGATAGCTAGGTATGTACTCGTATTTATATCAAACTTGTTGGTACAAACACTAAGATATCATTTCATCTCTCGGTATATATATATAGTACAATACTTAAATTTTAATATATGATCATGATATATGCATCAAAATGTTTGACGTAAAAAATACCTCTGTTTACCAAATTAAAACAAAATTATTTACTATTCTAAGATTAAGAACGATATACTTCAAACCAGAATAACATTAGGTTGGCTTTAAACGGAGATATAAATTTATGTCTTAGTTAAAATGAAGAAATGATAGTGAATAGAAAGCGAGAGAATTATTGAATTTTATGTGACATCAATGGTATGATTTAAATATAAGTTTAATTAAATCAATATTTTACACTTATTTAGCAAAACTCTTCTCAACGGTACTTGTTTTTTCTATCTGTTGGTTACCACTAGTTGTTATCCTTCTGAAGAATCTCTATAGACAAAAATATTATCCTAGCCCCGAGTACGATGACATCTTTTAATAGTTGCATATAGATAAACTTTTATATTAATCGCCCTACACAGCTTGTATTTAACAATCTTGGCCCCCTAGTGGTTGTTTGTTTATATTTCCTTACTTATATTTTAATTGTTTGTTTAACATGTTCTTTACTATATTGGCTATAATAGAGATACCTAGACCATTTGAAATATCGCAATTATTGATATTTAAAGAGTCGCATAGATAAACACATACGTATATATAACACATGCAAAGATATTATAATGTGCATTGGTAAAAAATAGTATCATAAAAGAAAAACATCTTGTCAATTTCAAAAGATAAAAGTAGTTGAAAGTAGCATCAATTATTATGTAGAGTTTGAATGACTACTGCTTAAACAGTGTAATGGGTCAAACATTACTATAGAAATTTTATATATATATTGAAATATTCGTTCTCTAAATGATATTCCAAATACATGGTTTTTATCAATATAAAACACTAAAGTGACTAACCTGCAATCCATGAGAACTTTAATGGGGCCAAATAATTTATTTTCTATCTTAGGGGGTGAAAGATGCACGGGAACAAAATCATTATGAGACATTATAATAGATATTTATGGACCCCAAGGTATTGGGAAATACACTAAAAGGTCCTTGAACTTGAACGTTATACAAATATCACCCATTTGTGACTATTACTTTGTGTCACTTCGATACCCTATAAGGGCATGTATGCTTTCTGAAGATATAGTTTGCCAAATCGCCACTTAAGAAGATAAACTTTTATATTGCCCTTCAAACTTTCTCCTAAACTTGATTTAAAACGTTATCATGAATTATCCTATTTTCTTTGGATTATGGCCTTTTTACTTGTCGGAAAAGCCTATATTGTGGATAACGATGAAAAGTACGTATCTTTATATCCTAGTTATTTTGATATAAATATGTCAAAATATTAAATACTTGTGGTAATTTGATTATTTCAAATGTTTTGTACAGTCAAGTGAGTTTGGTTTAAATGGATGAGTTATATGTTAATAAGGTTTTGTATGGTACATTTGATACTTTGATGTTATAAAACTTACCTAAAGAGAAAACGAAGGTTGTATCATGGACTAACTTAGGGATTGTCCATATTCCACTTAATGCAAATAATTTTTAAAGGTCATGTCAATCTTTTTAAAGAAAATTTTATTTGAATCAGATCTGTATGACAGGGGGTTTGATTTCGTGAAATAGTGGCCCACCAAAGGTGTTGTCAAAACAACGGACAAAAAAATTTGTGGATTGTAATAAGTTGGGTTTATACTTTCGTAATGTATCTAACTATACACATTTTAGTATTGTACGTGTCCACTTTTCAAACTTCCTATTGTATATAGTCAACCTACAAAAACAACGGTTATATATATTTGATAACTTGCTCAACAGGTAACTAGTTTTCTTTTGGTTTTTCACAATTTTTTTCGATTGAAAAATCTGTGTAAAACCACCACACCAACAATCTTGTTACAACATATTGCCATGTCATGTTGACCGGTGTCACATAAGCATCGAATATGTTTCGAGTCACCCGATACATACAATAGCACATTTGAAAGGTTGAAGCATACAATAATAAAACGTGTATAGTTAAATACATCACAAAACTATAAAATTTAATTAGTTAGATTAGACTGCGGATTTCTAATAAACAACTTAGTTGATAGTACTAAGAGTCGATATCAATCAGTTAAGTTGAGGATATTTTAGCAAACATTATAACATGTTTGGATGTTTTTCTGGTAACAATAACCTTGAAAGTGCCGTATGAATTGACAAATGGTATGTCCATGGCCACACAACTATATTCTTTGTCCAAATAATATCTCAACAGCATTCTACAATGAATAGATTGATGTAAAAGATGTCCCACAAAGAATCAGATACACAATTGTTAGATTTTAACTTTTTGGTAGACCAAATCTTTCCGTTGTAGTATAATTCATGATAATTAAGTTCGAAAGGAGCTTGCACGATACCAGCAAATTACATAGTAATTTGACCATGAAATGAAATCAACAAAATTTACGAAGTATATCTGATGTGTTTGCTGATTTATAAAGTTTACGAACATTTTGCCGAATACAAAACCAAAAAACATGTTCTTAACATTGTGGTTTTGTAGTAATTGGTTGACCATTTTACATACGAGGAAAACATTTGACGTGGTTCTAGATATGCTATTCACGAAATACTAAATTCAATGATGTCACCTTAATTTATTCGGTTTTCATTCAAGGACTATTAATTAGCATATGTATGGTCCAAACACGAACGATAAAACCAATATTTGAACTGGTTTCAGTTGAATACATCGAACCAAAACCACTTTAACCAAATCTGGTGAATTCAACTTCGAATGGTTTAGATAAATGTAGTACAACACGAATAATGAATACAAGTGTTTTTGTCACTTAAAAAACGTACATACTTGTAATGATAATAATATGATAAAGGTAACAACAACATATTCGAAGGTAAATTCATACGCATCGAACGAATGTTCTATTTACTTTAAAAGAAATAGAATATTGGTAATAAAGGTGAGGGGTCAACATTCAACTGTTGTTTAGGTGGCGGCCATGCATTATCCGAATCTAACTCCCCAACTTGGGTAGAAGCGGAACAATGCGACAACGACATTTTATCTTTGCCGATTTTCAGTTATGGGGCCCAAATCATCTCACCCTACCGACTACCCGTGATCAGCAATGGGTGGATATATGCCAAATTACGAGATTAGAAAATATATTCGAGATTTGGTTAATTAAAAGCAAAGCACTTTGATCTTAATTTACTTATACGGGAAGTCTCTTTATGGTTTCGGTAACTATTAAAGTTTTAAGCAAATTATTTGATCACTAGCTGTGACATATAATTGATGGCAGCTAGCTTTTTCTTAGACAATTACCTCTAGGTTTAGCGCGCTTTCGAAACATATTGTAAGAATCAAACATGCATATATACTTTTGAAAGTCCACTAGTAAAAATTAATAAAAATATTAATTTATATAAAAACAGAGACAATTGTATTAAGCACTGATGATGTTTAATGTTAGCTTAAAACATATCTTAATTGATACTCTCCAAATAATGTACCGATATTAAAATTTGAACACTTTAAGTTTGAGTACAAATGAGATATTGACCCTTCGTTTGTTTTATATCAATCTAGGCTAGATCATCCATGACTCCATGTGAAACCGAATCGTAATTAAAGTTATAATTGAATCTTATATAAATTATATTTTTAATCTTAATTAAGTTTTTACTACAACTTATGTTACCCGCATAAACGTGCAACACATAATGTATTTGAATTTTATATGTTTTAAATCAACAAAATTATCGACGAATATTTTAATATCGCTTATGAACTATTCAAATTTAAATTAATGACCATTAATTCATGTGAAAGATATAAGACATTGTCTCTATTTTGTAATTAGCAAGGTAGTTTATCGTGTATTATTTATGAATACTATTTGAGTTACATCGAGTATTAGATTAAATAAAAGTAAAGATGTTAACAAATAAACATGTGTTTCATTGCGATTTTAAAAAATATTAGCGTTTTCTAATGTGTCAAGTCATTGATGTATAAAATTTGGATTGTAAAGACTTCTGATAGTTGTTCATTAACAAAATTCTTTGATTTAACAAACAAACATATGACAAAACTCTTTGATTTCTTCTTACACTAATATCATATTATAGTTTGGCTAATATGAGTATCAACTATTCATTCTATTGCTTAAATTGATTCGTGTAAAGAAAAAATCGTGATAAACTTATTTGAATGTAAACTTTAAATAAATTTTTTAATTAATTGAGAAAAGAAAATTTTCAAAGTTCAGAAAATATATTAAGGTATCAAACATAAAAGTGTGTTTTGTAAATGTATAAGGTATCAGACTTATAAAGATAAGCATGTATTTTATGAATTGTACATATGAGTGTTAAAAACTTAATGGTGTGAGATTAGAAGTACCGTTGCATTTTGAGGGAAAAGAGGGCAGACGATCTCAGCCATTAATTTCTGTGATCAACGGTTTAAATTCGCAGCATCAGAGGGGGCATTGTATTTTAAGCGGAAAAAGGGGCAGACGATCTCATCCGTTGATTTATGTGATCAATGATCCAGATTCACAACATTGCATATTACGTAAAATACAGGGTTGTTAAGATGTTGTGAATTTGAGCCGTAAAGAACATAAATCAACCGCTAAAATCACATACATCTCTTTCCTCTCAAAATACAACTTCCCCAGAACTTTACCTAATAAATATCATCGAACTTTAATCTCAAGATGATAAGATTGACGCTAAACATCAAAGACAATCACCATATACACGAACAACAAATAACTAACTGAGAGAGAACTCCAAATTCAAAACCATACAACTCTTTTATATTAATAGCAAACATTATTATAAATTAAAAATAATTAAAATGTGAAACTGAAAAGGAAAAATCGAAATCTAAGACTGATGAACAGATTTATTGATCGCGTTATACTAAAATGGTTTTAAGCCTTCTCAATCGCAATAGAAAAAATAACAGCAATGTTAAAAGAAAGTTGGTAGTACAAATAAATCTATACAATATATGGTTCAAAATCACTATAAATACCTCAATAAATAATGATGTATACATCTTAGAAAACACACACTTGTAACAATCGAAAATTTGCTTTGGAAAACGTAATGAAGTTTTTCAGATATCGCACGCAATTGACCAAATTGAATTCCATAGATATATTAATGCTAACTTTAAATATATGTTGTAGATGTAAATTGTAGATCATATGTATCTTCATTATCTTTTAAATATACATAATGTTTAAAGAATAAATACCTTATCAAAGTATTATTAATTTATTTAAATTGCAGAAGTGAGTTAATTAAAGTATATATTTTTCTTAAAGAATAGGTGTACTAATAGGAATGTGCTATTTTACAAAAAATTATTTTCCACTTTTCTTAAATTTAAATATCTCAAAAACGGTAAGTAAAAAAATAATAAAAATTACACCATAAAAATCATCATTTTTTTCTCTTCTATTAGACATCTCACAAGATATACTTTCAGCGAATTTTGTTTTTATTTTTTCATTTTTTGTATGTTAACAAATGTGTTATGATTGACTAACAAAAATGTTAACTACAGCTATCACATATGTTATCATGGACTATCACATGTGTTACAAGCGATAGTCGGTACTAATACATGTGTTACCAATTTTCAAAACTCACCAAAAAGTGGAAAAGAAAATCGTCGAAAGTATGTAATGTGGGATCTCAAATCGAAGAGGAAAAAAGTTGATTTTTATGGTTCAATTTTTATAATTTTTTTACTAACAGTTTTTGAGATTTTTAATTTTTAAGAATGTAGGAGTTTTATTATTTTGATTAAGATGGACGGTTGAGATTTATACTCTCATACTTTTAAAAAATTTCATACTTAAATGAACCTTCATCTTAAATTGTATTCACGTTATGTTCAAAGTATATCTCTTATTTATGAAGATACATACAAATGGTTATTAAACATATTGTCGACCTTTTAGTTTTTTGATATATAATTACAATTTAATTTGTTAATTAAAAAAATTAAGAGCTTGTCATATGTTATTACTTACTTACGTATTAAAATTTAAAATTTTTATTTATACTCTAATAGTATATATATATATATATATAGATATAGATAGGTAGGTATCTCCTATATAACGTGAGTCATCTGAAATTTAATGTTTTTAAAGACGTCGACACTCAAAAGCGATGTTCGCATGAACGTATACTTTAACAAATCAATTAAAATCTCTGTCCTTTTATTTTTCAATATAAAATCGAAAACATTGATTTTGAAAATATTAGTGAGAGTTGATTTCAACACACGTACTATTTTGACTAATTTTACAAAGTATTAAAAAACAATAATTGGACAAGCTTTGAACCTAGCCTAGGAATACGCGAGTTCGGGGGTCAGCGAGGGGCACATATTTTATGGGTCGAGTGTCGTTTGCCTTCAAATATTCAATAAATAATTGTTCATTTTCACTGAATAATGATATATTTGTGGCCCCTATAAATAACCGCCCATCCCCCTTTCATTTTCTCCATCAAACCAACCACTAACGTCTTCTTCCTTCCCCATTTACAACTCCTCTTGCAACTACTACTTTCACCTTCTCAACACTAGTTTTCGTTCATCATCCAATCGATCAAAATATCGTTTTGTAACGTAATTTTTGTTACGTTGTAATCTCTAAGTGCTAATGGATCGCAGGAAGCAGCAATCTTCATTTACTGAGAATTTGTTTGGCCCTACTAAGGATGCATCGTCATCATCATCCTCAGCTGGCCTTTTCAGCTCTGTTTTTGGTCCCTCCTCTACGGTATCCTACCTTTTACCTCTTTTTTAGCTCTGTTTTTATCATTTTGAAACGAACACTTGGTGCATTTAGTTGCAGAAAGATATATCATAATGGTTTCTAGAAAATATTTCATGAAAAAACAGAAAACATGTTCAAAATGACTTTTTCATAAAGCATTTGTATTCATTAACAGAAAACTCATTAGTCTAATTTATTGCCGGAAGTCTTTTTGAAAATAATTTTTCTATTCTTAGGTAGAGGTGTGACTCACTGACTGACTGTCTACATTTTACTACCTCGTATCCACCCACGTGAAAACGTATTTGATTTATGTCATATTGACAAAAATAAAGTGCTTAGTGGAGCCATGTTGAATTATCTTTACTTCCAATTGCTATTATTGTATTACTTTTAATCCGTGGATTCCATTTATTTGTTACTAGTTGTATGAGTGATTATGAATCCTAAAAAGTTGGAGATATGGATACAAAAATGAATGAACAGCATTGCTTCTTTATTGTTTATCTGTGTGCAGTGTGTGACATCAACATGAATTCATTAGTCTAATCTTTTACTATTACTACTTTTCAGGGTCTAGGAAGAGATTCATCCCACGCTGCTAAGAACACGGTCGGATCATCAAGAAATCAGGAATTTGGAGGTCCATATGGAAGTGGCAAAGCTTCAACACCAGGTGCATAACTTGTGAATATTATCTTTCACAGCTTTCTCCATATTGATGTTAATTAGCTTATATCTTTTTCGGCTTTTTGGTTATAGATTACAGTACACAGAGAAATATGGGTCAAAAGGAGGGAAATCCCATTTACCAAAATGAAACAGCAGAACCAAGCTATCTCAGTTCATCTATCTATTATGGTGGCCAAGAAGTTTATTCTCCAAATACGCAAACCAGTCGCCCTCATCACACCGTGAGCAAATATATCTTCACCTTTTTGTTATCTAGTAACGATCAATTTTTTTTTGTTAAAACTAAAAAATGTATTCGTCTGTATTTAATTAGTTCAAAAAAGATGGAGGTGATGAGGATAGCAGTGCTTCGAGGGGAAACTGGTGGCAAGGTAAGAACTTTATGCAAAATTTCAATTTTGATGCATAAAATTCACTACAATATTGGCTTGTTTTGACTCAAATAATGATATTGTTTATGTCCTTACACAGGATCTCTCTACTACTAAAAGGCCTTTATATATCTATATATGAAGAATTAGGGAATGGCAAACTGGCAAGGCAGTAAATAATCTAAAGTTTGGCCAGAGCTTGCAGTTGTTAGACTTTTATTTGTGGGCTAGTTCATTAGCTAATGCTGTTGTGCTCAGTTTGTTTGTCTAAAGGCTTTTTTTGTTAGTCTTAACATGTCTTCATAGTTGAATGTATCTCCTATGGAGTATGTAACTTGTAACTGCATTTATTTATTTTACTTAATTTAGTTGGGTCTTTGACTTGTGATATACCTCTCTTATGTGCCAAATAACATTTAGTTATTTACATAATTCTGTTCGAGATAATATTCATTTTCTTATGTCCATTTCACTCAATTATCCAGAATGATGCTTCTTCTTTTAGATAACGATGTAATATGCTCAGATCATACAAGAGTCTCTTCTTACATGAATATGCACTTTGATATGTGTATTTATTGTGTGCTGACTTTCTTTTTAGATGATAGATATTATATGTAGAAGTCAAGCAACTGAAAATGTAAATAATGCTTATGATACCATTCTGAACATGTCTTTTACAAAACTTTCTCTGAACAGGTGTTTGCTTAGCATGATCCGTTTCGGCGTGCTAAATCAGTTGACCGTTTGACATGCTTTAGTCATTAACCGGTATTTTATCTGTTTGAAAATTTTGCCATGTTCGGTTAAAACCAGGAATCACAAATAGAACTGGCTTTGAATAGAACAATGTCCCGAAGGTTGGTCGGTCGTCATTGACATTCCAAGGAGCCTCTTTATGCCTTCTGGATCCTTAATGGACCCCACTTCGAGTTCAATACTTTTTATTTAATCTCTTATCTCTATATCCAACCATGTTGCAATATAGAACAGTGGCATGTCTGTGCCTTAAGATGAACTAGCATGGTATCTTTAACTCAAAGTAGCCTACTTCATCCAAGAAATTGCTATCAAGAACCAGATTCTACATCTTATTGTAGCAAAACATGTCAAATCCAAAAAGCATATTGCATTCCTCTTTTAAGTTGCATTGATGTTGACCCTTGTAAAAGTCAACACAAGAGAAATAACGACAACCCATGAAGAAAAGACACCAAACAACATGGAAGTTATTTATAATTTATTTACTAAACACATGTGGAACACCATTCCACTAGCAAGAAAGAAACAGCCAAGATACACTTCAAAGTCACTGGTACTTTGCAGACATCACATAACTTCCATGAAAACTAGCAGCCTTCAAGGCAATGTATAAGCTGCAAAACAAAATGTACAACTATGTCAGCTTAACGAGAGATCAGTTATGTTTTAGAACCAGTAAAAGTAATGAAATTTAACGAACCTCCACATTGGTAACCAACAGGACGATCAGCTATGTTGCATCGTTTTGGAATAGTCATTGCAATTTCGGGCTTCACCCCAGAACTTTTAGCAGTATTGGACAGCATAACTGCACACAAGCATTTCGGGTTTTGACCCAACTTCTTCACCGCAGCACAACAACTGGAGGAAACTGAAGCATTCGGATCTTGTGCAGCCGATGCACAAGGAGCGAGCTTGAAAGCTTCCATATCGGGATTCGCTTTCCCACATTCACCAGCTCCATTCACTTCACTGAATCCAGCAATCACAAGAACCACAAGAAACCCAAAAAGAAATATGTTTTTCATTGAACCTTTCATTTTCTTTTAGTTTTGTTTGTTTCCTTAATACAATACAATGAATCACTTGCACATACGCATAGGGTTTTATACTAGTTTAGGTAGTACCAAAGTTGCTTACACGTAGTTTACACTATCTTCAATGGTGGAAACACCATCAAGAACTTGCACCACTAACACTATTTATATTGAACTAAATATTAGAGCTCATTATGCTCATCAATCATTACAATTTTTAACTAAACAGATGTCATCCTAAACAAAAAAGTGGACATTTTTTCTCTACAAAACCTTAACTTACTAAACCCATTATACTTATAAACTTGTGTACATATAGGGTATGTTTGGCAAAATTAGCTGATAGTTGTAGCTGTTAGCTGTAAGCTGAAGCTTGTGGCTGTAACTGCAAGCTGGAGCTTTATTTGTAAATTGTGTTTGGTAAAGTAGCTATAGCTGTAATATCAAAGTGTAAAATGATCAAAAAGCTCCTAAGAGCTAGTTGGAGTAGCTTTTAAATTAGGAGCTTAATCTTCAAACTAAAAGCTTTAAGCTTGTGTATCCAAACAAAGCTTTAATTTTTATAGAAGCTTAATTTTCAAAACAAAAAGCTTTAAGCTTCAAAAAGCTCCTAAAAGTTCTATGCCAAACAGGCCCATAAGCAAACACATAACACTCCCTATTTCGCAAAAACAATTCTGAACTAAATATTCGAGCTTGCACCACTAACACGATTATAATTGACCTTAATGTTAAAGTTTTGTTATCCAACAACCCCAACTAGCCTACACGGGAAAGCCTCGGTCTATCACGTGAGAGGCAAAGCAAGCTTATTTCGCAGCTGTTCGATAGTGGGGCCCAACCAACTGATCTACAACAAGAACTTAAATGTACACAAGCTTATAAGTATAGTGGTTAATTTCAAATATCCTGAATCAACTGGGCTACACGCTACAGCCACTAAATTTAAAGTTAATTATGCTACAACAATCATAATTTTTTTGGCTAAACAAGTCACTGTAAGGAAGAAAGTGGACATTCTTTAGCTACAATACCAAAACTCACCAACCCCATTATATATAAAACCTTGCATATATAATAGGAGTATCATAAACATCAATAATTTGTCACCGAAAGCAAACACTAAATGCTAGATGTTGTAATGGTGACAAAGCATGATCTCAAAGCTAGATTAGAATTATAACATAAATACACTTATTTAATTTAACGAGTGAAAGCATACAAAACAAAGAAAACATAAGTCAAAAGACCCAAAGGAACAAAAGTCAACAAAGGAATAACAGCACCATAAGTATGTGAACTGCCACAACTCAAAGTCCCAAGCTTGATCTGAGCCACATTCACAAGAGCCATCATCAAGAACCCACACCCACAAACCGAACCCACTGCAGAAATCAAATAACCGACCCGAAGAGAATTCTTGTTAATATGACACATGTCAAATGTAAAGATCATGAGACGGCGTGTCTCGCATGATGTTTTAGCGATCCGGATGGCTTGTTTGAGACTTAAAGCAATAAGGCTGGAAAATAGAAAGGAACTGAAAGAGTACACGTGGAAGCAGATGAGATCCTCAGCAATCTTTTGGCTAGCGACACATTTTGGATCGTTGACTAGACTGTTGGTGGGGTCAGTGGGTTGCCAGGCGAGACCGATGAAGACGGCTAGAGTGAATAGTGAGTTGACGTTGACTATACCATCGAGAGCTGTGATGTGGATTGTGGTGCCGAATCTGTTGTGGCCACCGCCGTCGACGTTCATTGTTGTTGCTTTTTTCAGGCGTGAATTTAGATTTAGGGAAAGACAGTCAGTGTAGCGTGTGTTTCTTGATGTCTGATGTCGGTGAACAATTAGGCTGAAAGTTAAGCCCATCATCGGCAGGTTGTTGGGCTTTCTAATGCGTCCAATTTAGGCCCATAGTTATAAATTTAGGGAATGATGTGCATTTAAGTTTTTAAAAAATTCGATATGGGTCTAAATAAGTCGTAAGCTAATGTTTATAAGTTAATGAGCCATTAAAAGTACACTTAGCAGTCTATTCTGAATTCTAATAAGCTCGTACGCTCAGGAAATTAAGTTTACAAAAACACCCTTAAATAAGAAAAATTGATTTAAATGATTAACAAATGTTGATACTGAGTTTTCATCGGTGGTTCGTAAGTATGTAAGTTATATTCATAAACTTACTGTCCGTACTATAATTATAATTATAATAATTATATTATATGTATGTTATAGTCATAATGTTACTATTATATGTACGTTATATTCATAAAGTTAGTGTTGGTATTATGGTTATTATATTATAACTCTATTGACCAGCAGATCTCGAACGTTCAATGTCGCACAAAAATCATTGATTGTAAATCTTTTCCATATAAAGTCAATGATTGTAGGATGACATTATCATCTCGTGTGTATTGACATTTTTATGTTATTAGATAATTTTTTCAAGGTCATGCATACAATCAATACTTATGATCATTCCTGAAAAACTATGCAATTCTTGATGTTTTTGCATGTAAATGTTTGATATTTTGGAGTGTTGATTGTCTCAGGTACTCGGTCGAGTATAAATGGAATACACATTTACAATAATTGTCCAAACAATCGTATGACGTTTGTTGACTCGTGTGTAAGTATTCACCAAACTCATCAGTGGCACAACCGTATGCCAATTGTTATATGGCGGAAGTGCACTTTTAATAAACGTTAAAACTAAGTTTACATGCCGAATCACACCTTTGATGAAAATAACTAAAGATACCTAGGTATCGGTAGTTAAAAATAAGATGTTTTACCTTAACATATACACGGAAACAATGATTTGCTCATTCAAAATGGTTTTCAAATTATATAGATAGAGATCATATATGAAATAAAGTATAAAATATGGTGAGATTTGTCTGTGAATTTGAAAAGGAAAAAAGAAAATAAGATAATTGTAATTTTAGTTAAGAGAATGGCAATTGTAATTGTGAAAGAAACAATTACATATATATATATATGTAGAAAAAGGAAAAAATTATATAAAATTTTAAAATTATTATTATTTGTATTTTATTTTTTTCTATTGACAGTGTGAAGATAGAAATAAAAGAAACTTTTTTATTGGGATTATATACTATGAGACCACCCAAATATATCATTTTATTTTTGTAGGTCATTCATATTTGAAAATGATTTTGTAGGTCACCCAAATATATCATTTTGTTTTTGTAGGCCACCAATATTTGAAAACGATTTTGTAGGCCACTCAAATTTGTATATTGTTTCATGTATATCAAATTCAACTAAAAACTCATCAAAAAATATGAAGGGACACAAATACTCCTATATTTGTTAATTAACATTATTTATATTATTTTAGTTTTATTCGAATACATGAGTATTCGTGTCATTTTACACTTTTTCAATGATTTTTTAGCCGAATTTGATATATATAGAACAACATACAAATTTAGGTAGCCTATAAAAATAAAATGATATATTTTGATGGTCTACAAAATTATTTTTAAATATAAGTGATATACGGTAATAAAATGATATATTTAAATGTACATCAAATATATAGTAGTATTCTCGCGCATAGCTACGGGACAAATGGTCAATTTAACATTCACATATTTTATTGTTTACATTATATTATATTGTTAAAAGTTTAATATGAGAATACGTAAAGTTTAAAACTTAAAGGTTGCAATTTATAAATTAATGATTTATTTAAAAATTAATTAATGATTTTTAAAGGTAATTAGGACATTAATTATCATTGAATCTAATTTTTAAAAAATAGATGGAGACCGTTTTATATATAGTTAAGACAAGATAAACTTTTTTCTATTTGTTTTCTGTGGAGGGGCTCCAACGCTTGACCCGTCTTTGGCTACGAAGCAAACCGAAGGGTGTTTGGCTTTGCTTGGCTCGTCTTCTCCCTTCTTAGCTACGAAGCAAACGGAAAACAGATGGAGAAAGATGCCTTGATCCCAACGGTTGCAAGCGGAAGACGGCCCAAAACGATTGCAAGACGCAACCATTAGCACGAGGCTAATTATTTTCCCAAACCACAACCGTCTTTGATCTTCAATAATACTATATTGTTTGAGTTTTGATTTTTATCGATTAAGAAACAATCTTTCTAGAATTTATGTAGATGAACTTATTAATTCGTAAGCTCTTCTCATTTTAAGATTATACCTCAATTCAATTTCTCATACAAAACGTCCTCCCCATCTCTACTTTCCAAAATAAATAATCAACATTTCATGATTGGAGTTAAAGATGGTTCAGATTTCGATCTTCAACCCGTATGTTTCTACCCACCAGGTATTCGATGAAACGTTAAAGAAGCCGTTCTTTTGATTGGTAGAATAATACTTAAAGTTATGTTCTCTGGTTATCGACGAGAAGAAATTGCTGTGATTATTCAAAGTAAGATGTTTCATGATTGGTCTAATTTCATTTTCAGTTGCTCGATCGGTATGTAGCTTTCATGGAACTGATTTTGTTCCTGATGTAATTTAAAAGATAACTAATTGATTCATATTCTTTGCAGATATAGGGAAGAAAGGGAGTGAATTGTTTTCGATTGTATTTGGTAATGAATGTTTATGTCAGTTAATCGTTCCTTTCAACGAGTATCTTAATTTAGTCAGTTAACCGTGTCGTATTTTTAATTTATGAATCATATTATAGACGTTATCATACCATAGTTCATATCATATTAATCGCAATGTGAATATTAAACCCAGGCACAAAATTTTTTGTTTGATTTTGATGTGAAGCTTCTCTATGGTGTGTATGAGGTGATCTAACTTAAAAATGGACTACTTAATGGGGTAAGTTTCTAAGTATCCTTTATTGTTTTTTTTCTCTTCGTTACCACTAGGACCCACCCAGTGTCCCATCTCAAGTATGATCTTTTTCACTAATGAGCATGTCCGTTGGTCAAGTTGGGTACTTCTTTGATATGGGTGGGTTAGGTTGACTCGAAACACTTTATGTCCAAAACATTCTATATATAGGTATGTGTTAAATATGATTTCGTTTGTCATTGACTGAATTACTTACCCTTTAAAAAGCCTATGACTTTTTAATGACTCTGTCATACAAATAGATACATTTCTGTTAATTATTGATAGCATCACTAATTCTGTATATTTTCAGTACATTGATCACAAAAATTATTAAGCCTCTCTAGAATATGTATCTTATTCACATTGATCGTTGTTATGTTAATAAATGGGTTCCACTGCTACAGCAAGCTACTTATAAGAATCTCCAACGACTATATCTTTCGAAACAGGTACGTTAAGCTTCTGTTAAAAAAATAATAAGCTCGTAAGTGTGATTTTTTATTCATTAATTTGATGTCAACTTTCATGTAAATTTCTGTTTTTTGGGTGGAACTGAGTAGTTTATCTTTCATACAATGAACAGAGATTCGAGGTTTTAGTGGTTTTTGCCATCTTCTCAGTGTCTGTGACGTTTGTTCCTCCCTTTCTCAGATAAGATGATTTTGCAAATTAATGCATTTTCAATTAACTTTAGCATATTGGTTGCATCACTAACAGGAGTGTTGGCATCAAAGTTTGAGCACATTTTTGGGGTTAATTTGATCCGTACAGGGTATGTATCCACTGGATTAGTAATAAGTTGCGATTCCATGTTCAAATCAAAATGCATTTCCAGGTAAACCATTTAGGGCTATACACTTTATTATCATATAAATCTGAATTAAAGGTAGCACATGTATCTACCGTCTAAACAAAGCATGATCAATGTGCGCTCATCACTATGCGTTCGACCTTTGATATATAAACAGTTTGTGATATGATTCTTTCCAGTCCTTGCCATAGTCATAAACATGCACAATACACATATAGTTGATGGAAATGCATACCATGGAAAATAAAATGGTTTGCAAAAGATAATAAAATTGTTTTTGTACTGCTGCAAAACATATTTGTGTTGTTTCATAGGGAGATCAAAAACCTTGGATATTGCCAACCCTGTTTGATATAACAAGTATTTAAATTTAAATATCGTTGCCAACATATGTTGAATTCGTAGTGGTGGGAATACGGGTCAGGTTGGCTGGATGAAATTACCAACCCGAACTGGTTTGATTAATATGCTGGCGGGTCGAATGTATAAACCATTTGGGTTAACAGGTCAAACAGTCTTTGGGTTGGCGGGTAGGTTCTGGATGGTGAGTTGCTTTTGGGTCAAATTGATCAAATTTGACGGTTTGATTTCAGGTTGGTGGGTCAAACCGTTAACCCAAACCTGCTGAAATTTAAACGAGCTAGCGGGTTGAGAATGCCAACTCTAACCCGTTATCCCAGTCGATTTCTTGTCTGGTTTCTGGCGTGTCGAGAATTGTCACCTCGCTATTGTATATCAACCTTATTGATATAACAAGTTGCTAATTTTCAATTCACACGCATAGATACTTCATAGTTCCCAGAATTCCAAATGGTGTAGTTGAAGCGTATTTCAGCAGTGATAACTCTAATGAGTCATGGGCAGTAGTTACAGTGATAACTCCTCAATTCCCGAAGATTTATTTAATAAAAACTGAGCTGAGGAGCAGCAAATGAGATTGACTCCGCTCAAAGTGTCCTTAGTAACCTCCATCGAGCATCTAATGATATGGTATCTTCTAGTATGGTATTTAATTTACAATATTTTCTGTGAATGATGTGGATAAAAACTCAGGCCTGTCCAATATGCTGGTATGGGTGTTGATTTTATGTGTATTTACTTATTCGCCAACAAAAACCACACAACATCAAATATCTCACATATATTAGAATAATAGAATAGAATGGGTGTTCCCGGACAGCGGACACCGCTCGGGTATTACAATGAGTTTGAAAATAACCTTTGTTAATGATCAAATAAATTCAACACCTAACTACTTTTTATAACGACAGTTGTTTAAAGTTATAACATAACAGGTTTATGACGTTAATGTTTTTACATCTATTCGGCAGAAAATTTCAAAACCTAGCTACTATCATAACGAAGACTTTTGTTATCAATCATGTTCGGTTTATGACACTAAGTCATTTAAAAATTCAACTATATACTAGTACAAGGTTCCATCAACACAAAATAGTATATGGGCACAACTTTATAGCTTTACTAATATTGTTACTTCACTTCAAAAGTAAAACAGTCAACTAGTAATTCATTGAACTTTTAGCATCATTCCATTCATATAGACAACAAAAAGTATTAACTGGAAAACAGAAAACCTGTAACTATATTAAGATCATCCATTCTTCAGATTGTACCTCAGCGATCGTGTCTTGGCACCCTAGCCGGTGTTCGGTTCTCCTTTTGGCACGGTGGACCGTCCAGGCTACTCCTAGAAGTTGGCATATCTGCAACTCTTGTAGTTAGACAGCCAGGACCTTCTATACTTTTGACCCTTGGTTCACCAACAAGATAGCTTGTTAAAGCTCGTCTTACCCCACAACCACGGCTAGATGTTTTGTTACCATTTCCACTGTTAGTCAAGAAAGGAGTACTGTCTCCCCTTATAGGGCTCACTAGCGGTCCTGGTGAAAACTTTGGAGCCCCAAAAGGTCTTTGGGGTGAGCCACTAGTGGTAGACACCGAGACCCTTTTGAGACTACTGGTACTCATTCTAGATGCTCGATTTTCTGATTGTTTAGACAAGTTGTCTACATATAATAAGTCATCAATGCGTGCCACAATGTTGTATGCTAAACTTTCCAAAACTCTCGAGTAGCTCTCCAGAATCGCTTTTCCTACATCCTGAAAATAAAATAAACAACCAAACTTTATTTTACAGAATGCTATTCTACAGTTCCATAAGAAACCATGAATGAACATGAAACTATGAATGTACCTTGTTACACTGAATCTTGCTGGTATCTAATGAGGTTTGAGTTAGTCCAGGAAACCGGTGTTTCAAGCAAAGCAAGAGGCTTTCTGCTCGTTCAGATAGTAGATCGTGCTTATGCCCATCAGCCATTAGGTCCTTGAACGTGTCCCATGATGTTTTAGGTAATGGTCTAGAGTGAGGTCTTTTACGCCAAATGTAAATTGCTGCTTCCAAGCGGTTTGCAATTTCTAATGCAGCATGTTCAGATGAAAGATCAAGGCAATCTAGCAAGATTTCTGATGAGAAATGCTCGGACGTTATATACTGATAGATCACGTCTCCTAGACAGGCTCTTCCATTCTAGAAATCACATACAAAATCCTTTGTGAGAAGTGAGTACCACTGATCAAAAAGAAAACTTGAGGGTGTGTTTGATTGTAGAACAGTGGCAGCATTGTCCAGAAAAAAGTTCATGAAAAACAGAAAACGTGTTCAAATTTGACTTTTGAAGAACCATTTTCATTGAAGATAGAAAACTCAGTTTTCTGATTTATAACTATACTTGCTAAAACTTCACTATGTAGTTTTCAACTATTTTCCATTCCAGATATAGAAAATTTGTGTTTTCTAAACTAGAAATTGAAGACTTTTGAACACATTTTCAAAATTAACTAGTTTCCAAGAGAAATGTAGATGAAAAATTATAATTGAAAAAATAATCTGCAACTACCGCATAATGTATTTTACTTGTACCTTTGGAAGGGAATCCAAATATGATTCGGGAACTTCCATTTCAGAAAGAGTTACACTATTGATTGATATGGAAGCTTTTAAAATCTGATTAGCAGATTCACGCTTATGGTTTAGTTTTTTCCGTGTATTTTCTTGTAGACCGCCAGCGGGGACACGAGGCACCGGTAGCCACCACTTATCTTCTTGGCGTTGTAATGGTTTATGAGATGAGGCTAAACACTCAGGTTCTGGTGTTGTTATCCCCTTATCAACGTACCAGAACTCTGTGTTAGTGAAACTATCAAGTATTTCCTGTGATATCAGTATATAAACAGAAAAAGATCAGATCTGTACATTCAATAATGATTGATTTGAAGATCGAATGCTAACCAGAAGCATGTTGTCTAATTTCCGAAGAGCTGGGAGGTTGACAAAAATATCTGATCTTGGTCTGCATGTCATGATCTAAGGTAGCATGATTTTAAACACGTGTTAATATAATGATATGCATCTGTAACCGAACTTCAACACAAGTAGTCTGCACGGTTTTTAACAATCATAGAGGTTGCAAGATCAATGGGTCGTGTGACGGGTCAAAGTGGGTTGACATTGAAACAATGGAATTGGTCAGTTGGGTTAAGACGTTAAGTTACCCTACAAACCCTTGTTAGTCCAAAATTTTTTAGTAATTAATGAATTTATAATCCTGTACTAAAAAAAATATTATTACAATGATAATCTCAATCTTTATATGCATTAATAATACATTTTGGGCAACTCTAAACTTGTGTGACCAGTTCCGTTTTAGCTATTGGTTTGATTGACCCATTTGATTTTATATTAGATAAATTGGGCAAAATTTGCACCTCTATGTAACAACCTTGAACTACAAAAGCGAATGAAGAATTACCTCAAGCTTACTCCCATTGGCTAAAGTTTGCCAAGAGGGTTTAAATTCAACAATGTGATCGCTGACACAAAGAAGACATTCCATTTCTCTTTGCCACATGTGTTTCTTCTCAGAAGGCAAGGGTTCCAATCTCCACAATTGACCAAATGCAGTGGCTGAACCAATAACATTGCACAAACCCAAATTTCTATCAAATTAAACATTAAAAAACAATGACCACAGAGAGTCTTAGATGGAGACAACTATAATTACCACAAAGATTTGTGATGGCATTTGAGATTGCCAAAGCTGTACAAACCCCTTTGCCACTTCCAGACATATCTTCACCAAGCAGTAATTTGCTAAATCTTTCTTTCATCATCTCCATTTCTACTCAAAGTTAATTGCAGAACAGTGTATACATGCATTAAAGAGAGGAAACAATAAAGTAAATGGAATCAATAAAGTGATAAAGCTTGAACTTTTTACTAATACATAAATCTTGAAGGCATCCCTAATCCATTCGACAAGTCTCAAAATTCAAATAACTAAAACACTCACACAGAAATTTGATCAAAGGTAAAGTAACAAAATTCAGTCTTTCCCACCTAATCAAGTTAAATTTTACATTTTTCCCAAAATTTTGATTTCTATTTTCTTTTAAATGCCATGAAAGACTATATTCTAAATGAGACAGAAAAGTACAACATACCTGATACTTTTGTACCTAATTTCTTAAAATTGGATTCACCATTAATATGGGTTTTTGTTTTTAATTTGTCTTCAGAAACATCACCACATTTGTTCATCAGCTGAGCCTTTCTAATAGGCCAACCAAGATGAGTAGGCGAAGAACAAGATTCTTTCAATAAAGTGACTGAATTGCTTGAATTTGAACTTGTTATTTTGCTTTCAAACGATTCAAATTCAAACCCATCTTTTTTTACACTTTTATCATCAGAATTTTCCATCAAAATCCCAAATTGTCAGATATTTTTAATCTCTTTCACCTTAAAGATTTCGGTACTCTGTTTCTTTTTTCTTGATATGGTAATTATTGATCAATACCCATTATGACTGAGATAAAATAAAATATGGGTTTACTGTGGTCTTCAATTTAACTCCTGAAAGGCCTCACAGTTTCCGAAATTACAAAGAAAAAGATGAAATGTTTACTTTAAAATATAAAATAACAGGGTTTGTGAAAAGTGAAAACAGAGGTGTGTTTTATCAATGTTTTGAAGTTTGATTTTGAAAGAAAGAAGAAAAAAGGCAAAAGCTTTGATCCCAAGGCGGTCTGTGTGTTTGATTCAAAATAATGATAATGTGAAAATAGCAAAAGATATAGCCGTAGGGAAGAGTGATAGGGGTCTCAAAATTCAACCCAGAGCCTGTTACTTTTGGAGTAAAGGGCAAATTACTTTTCTTTTCTCCTGTTTTTCTACTTCTTTTGTTTTGTAAGATTTAAAATTGAGTTCCTTCTTTTACCCCAAGAGTACAATTTAAAGTAAATGTCATCATATATTCGTTTTAAACTTTAAAGGTCAGTTTAATGACTTTAGATGGTTTTAATGTTTTTTGTTATTCTAGTTAGGTATTTGATTACAATGTGTTTTTTAGGTACACGACACATGTTATATAATCTGTGTTTTAATGAGTTTGGATGGTTATTGTTATCGTACAAAGTATTTAATAATGACTTGATGAGTTTTTACAATCTAGACGTTGAAAAACTTATTAAATTTATTCAAGGGTGATCAGTATACAAATGAATCATTTTATAAAATACATCATGAAGTCCATATATAAAAACAGTAATATTAAAAATAAATCTAAATTCTTTAAGGAAAATAAAACGAAATATTAAAGAAAATATGTGTTTGAATTAGGATTTAGATTTGGAAAGTTGGTTTGTTAAGTATGGGTTTAAAAATTATTCTATCCGTTTTAATTTAAATGTCTATTTTGTTATTTTTATTTTATCTTAATAAAATTGTTCACTTACAAAAAAATAAGTGTAAAAAATTATTAAACTATTAAATTTATTTTCATTTATTACACATAATAACTCATTACTTAAGTATTTAAACTTGAACTCCATTTATCCTGCGACATAGTCTACACATAGGTGATGAAAATTCAATGTTTTCTAATTCGATGTGTAAACTATGTTGCAGGATAATTTTTGTCAGTAAACTTAAATTTTATATGAAAAACATGAAATATTTTGAATGAGATTATTATTATTTAATTAATAATACAGGGTCATCTTTAAGTTTTCAAAAATTCTGGATAAAAGGTAATTAATTGTCAAAATCAGACTTTATATTTAATTATTGACTCAATCAACTTTTAAACAACTAAAATATACTTTTTTCTTATAATTAACAATTATATTATATATATACATAAAGACAAATATTTTAAAACCCCTATAATTCAAAGATCATGAGCGATAAATTACCTCCGCAAAAACGGTCCTGACAATGACAATAGATGATTAACGAATTAACGAGTATGTTAGGTAGATAATCAGGGGAACTGAAAAGCTTTTATATAAGTGGGCCGGCCTATCGTCCATATTTTGAATATAGTGGGCCTATTTGCTTGGCCACCTTTTTAATGAACGTAAAAGTATAAACTATTTAAATAAACATGTTATATAGACCCTCCACCTTTAGTCGAAGTGTTTATATCGCCCTATCATTTTTAGATATGGCGATGGCCGTTACATGATAATTACGAGTTACTACATGCTACACATATATAGTAAAATTCTTCTATAAAATAAAAATTGAAGAAATTGGTTTGACAACCATTTACTTATTATATTTGTATCAAACCTTGAAAATGTCTTGTGTTATAAAAATCTTTGAAGTAGAATTGATGGTTCGAGAACTATATAGTAGTATATTGTTATTTTAATTTTAATATTAACCATTTTGATTTTTATTGCTACTGTCAGATATTAGATTAATGAAATTGGTAGCCTCCCCTCCAGCTGGTTTTATCTATATTTGTTGTATCCAATCAACCTTTTAAAAAGCCTTATCCCCATAACTTAACATTTTATTCATATTTCGCAGTTGGTTTTAACACTTGTGGCTCTGCTAAATAAACAAGCACTTTATACTATTGCACACAATGATAGACAGAGTACTAACCATCAAATAGAGGCGAACGCTTTAACTAAAGTTCTAAAGCCATCGGCCCACTGCATTATGCGAATACCATTCTTCTAAATCAAATTCAAAGTTAATAAACTAATTTACGTAGTCCTCTATATTTCTATGCGTGATCTATGTAAGCAACATACTTAAGGCTCGTTACCTATTTTTGGTCATAAAATTCCAAATTTAATGCGACATATTTCTTCTAAACCAAATGGGTTAATATTTGAACAAATCGGACAAATTTAGTAGATTGGGCCTTTGGTTTATTTGGCCCTTAGCGGTCAACCCAACACTTGATTTGACCAGATAAGCGGACAGTCATGTCATGTCATCCACATTACGCCGTGGATTAAAATCAAATAAAACTATCCGAAAAAAATATATATTCTATTTGACTAGTTTCTTCACGTTATTTAATCATACCAAACGCGAAAACTCAGGAGGGTTTACTGCTTCCAGAAGAAATTGGATGAATAAAAAGGTGGAATTAAACATCAAACCCTTTTCAGATCCATATTCGGTTTCCGGTTTCCACCCTTTAACAGGTATTTGACCCTCTCTTTATCGCTTCAATTTTCATGTTTAATCATTTATAGTCATATAAAAATTATTTCAACTCTTTTTTTATTTCCTTAAATTCTAATCAGCCAATCGAATTTTGATTTCTGTTGTATCGTATTTGAGCTGTTTAGGTTTGCTTTAATTTCACGTTTGATTAGGGTTTCTTGTCATTGATGATTTTTATCTTATTTTAATCTAGTAGAACTGTATTTAAGTTTAAGTTATATGATAATTTATGAATGCACTATGCATCGATTACTTGTAGTTTAATCACAAACAGATAGTTTAGTATTTACATGTTGCATGCTCATGAATTTTCTGTTGGTATTGATTTAGTACTTAATTGCAATTCATTAATGATGCAGGAAATACTCCATATTTTATTCTGAAAACAGTTCATGGGAGTATAAAACAAAGATTAGTTGTATATAATATCGATAGATTGATTATAGATGTGGCCTATTCATATTCTATTAAACAAGCTACTAAAAGCCGAAAGACTTGATGTTCGTGAAGAGGAACATGATACAAAATTGGCTGAATCTTATAATTTCGAACCGTCACTGAGAAATGCGATTGTAAACGGCCACTCACATTTTGTTGATGTAAGTTCATTTAATTGTTTGTAAGCTATATTAGTTGGCATGTGATGTTCATGACTTCAAGATCATCCGTTGAACAGAAACTTGAGTTCTCTATATGTTTGTTTAAGCCTTTAAGGTAGTTTTTGTTGTTGGTGTTAATAGTTAAATTAAGTTTTTCTGTGCGGTGTAGGTCCCACATATAAAACAATTACGCTCATGGGATTGTGGTCTTGCTTGTGTTATGATGGTTTTGAGAACGCTTGGTCTTAACCATTATGATCTTCAGGATTTGGAAGAGATGTGTCGTACAACCAGGTATCTTCTTCTTCTTTGCATTGTCTGCGTTCTTATCACTTAATTTACTAAAAAGTATAAGATTCTAATAAAGTTCTTCTGTTTTTGGTTTTGTAGCATTTGGACAGTGGATCTGGCATATTTGTTGCAAAAGCTTTCAGTTAGTTTCTCATACTTCACCGTAACTCTAGGTGCTAATCCAGATTTTTCAGTGGAGAATTTTTACAAGGTATTTTTCTCGTCTTGCAAAAGTAATCAGTATCTGAATCTTTTTCGAGTCTGCGTATTGGAGAAATCAATTGGACATCTAGATGCTAAAGGTCTATGTTTTCCATTCCGCTGTGTTACTTCATAACAATAATTCAATACTACTTTTGGGATTCATATAACGTGTTACTATTGTCTCACCATAAATGTATCGAGTTTTCAGGTGGTATTGAAGTAACATACGAAGTAAACCACTTATCATAGTCATTTTGATTTATGCAGGAGCAATTGGCGAATGATATAGTGAGAGTAGATATGCTATTTCAAAGATCTGTAGAAGAGGGAATAAAGATAGAGGTACAACATCTTGGTACTTACTGGATATTGAAATTGCATTATACACTCGAAAAGACTAAACACAATTCTCTTGTTAACAGCGCAGATCAATTAAAGGAGAAGAAATTGTAATTTTGATCCTATCCAGAAATTATATTGTGATTGCGTTAGTCGACCAGTGCATTTTGAGGTGGGATGCTAAAATTTAAAATAAAGTTCGTCATTGTCTTTTCTAATAAAATGTGTCCCTTCTCCTTCTATGTATATGGAAAATCAATTACTTTTGTAGATGGGTAATATGTTGTGAAATCAAGAAGCTTACTTTCTTTAATTAATTTTAACTTTTTAGTCAGCCTTGGAAAGAGGATGTTCGTATGCCACGATATTATACTGGCACGGCCGCATATACTGGTAAGAAGTGACCTTTGTACTCTTGCAAGAGGAAATGTTGAAGACGGTTATTAACTGGTTGAATGACTTTATAGGCCATTATGTTGTTATATGTGGTTATGATGCTCATACAGACGAATTTGAGATCCGAGATCCAGCTAGCTCTAGGTACAAATATCATTTACATTACCTCATATACATCCCTAGCCTTTGATTATCTGTTGAAAAAAATTTGTGCAAATCCTTCTTTTTTTGTGGCAATATTTAGTCCATACTTTTCCAGTGGCCAAATCAAGTTGTACATAGTTCTGGGTTTGGCCATTTGTGTATTGGGAAATGGTTATTAAAAACTGACAATGGAGGTAATTCTGATGCATTACTAAATTTTAACCAGGAAAAGTGTTAGGATCTCGTCAAAATGTTTGGAAGAAGCTCGGAAATCGTATGGCACAGATGAAGATATCCTCCTAGTAATTGATTCTTTTTAAATGCAACTAGTTTCCTGTATCATTTTAAACCTCTTTGCTTATTAACGGCTAGATTCTTTTCTAGCGGGTCAAACAGGTAAAATCAACACAATTTGCTAATGAGGAAACGGGTCAGATGTTCCAAAGTGTGTTTTCAACACATAAAACCTTGTAAATCATTTTCTTCAAAAGATTAGATTAGATTGTTGGTTTAATATAATATTTTTAAATATATATGACACTAGTGTTTATTATAAAAGATATTTTTAGACAGAGTTTAGGGTCAACCTTAACATGTTTTCACCTGTTTCAAAAAAGTTCTCGTTTTAGCCAACTCAGCTTTGACCCATTTCCCAACCCGTATGGTACACTTGTTTTTCTACCTCGACACATGAAAGTGGACGATAAACGTTAAACCGAAACCAAAACAAATCCAAAAAAGAAAAACAAAACCAATCTGATCTGTGACAATAACAGAACCAAACCAAGATACTCTTTATCTGTTACATAAATTGTTCCATCTTCATGACATGCAACAGTTACCATAGCCTACAAATACAAAAGTGAGCTGCTAATTACCATAGCCCATAAATGAAAAAATGTATCAAAAATTTCATTCGACCTTAAATGCTAATTTGCAGGTATCATTGGTGAATGACGACAATTAAAACAAGACTTCAATGCATATTCTTTTTTCACGGATCATAAGTCTGTCCATATTCTCTCTACTACTGCACAGAGTACAATTTCTCGTTTGCTAGTCAATTGTTTGAATACGGTTATGCAATTGGCCATGTATACTATACAGCATACTCCATTTGCACATTGTAAAATACGGGCAAGAGTTTTTTATGATTGTTTATATGAACATTTAGTGCAACTTGTGAATGTAACAGTCGTATCTGATTGACAGTGCCACAAATTACTTAAATTTTAAATGTTGTGTTTATCTTTATTGTGTTTGAATCATGTGTTGCAATACAACAGTTGGAAACAGATACTGATTTATTTACACAAGTATCCTGATATTTTCGTAAAGCTACATATTATAAGGACTGTTGTGTAATCATTGGAAAATAAGTTAAGATTTTGTTAATTATGAGTTATATTGAGACAACTAAAACAACAAACTTTGTCTTGTTCTGGGGAGTGAGTATTTGCTAAAAGTGGTAAATATTTTAGTGGCAAAAAAGGCAAATGGGAAATTGGGAAATGGGACTGGGGAGTGAAACATGGAATGGAACAACACCAAGAAGAAACAATGTCGTCAAAGTGGTGGTGTGAACGAGAGATTCCGGATGTACCCGACAGCTTTTATGCCGCACATATTTCCATTCTTCTATGTTTTATTTTATTTTCTATTCTAATTCTAATGCGGACTGTTATTTTTTAGGATGATAATTAGTATATTATTAATTAATTTTTTGTGACTGAATAGTATATTTTATGATGTTATATGATATAATGTTGTTAATAATAGTTAGTGGTGTACGGAAAAAAAAAGTGATAGCAAATAAATAACTCTCCTATTTTTTAAATAATCTTTTTCATTACTATTGCCTTTTCTTTTTTAAGAAGCGGTTCACAAGATTTAAAATTTTAAATGTGTAGAGGAATATGTTACATGCAAAAGATAAACTTGCATAGAAATTCAAGTACCATTTCTCGATGGGATATATAATTGAGGGCAAGTATCTCACTTTTGGTGTGATGGCTGAGTAACTAATTGTTCTGGCCTGCAGTGCAGTGACGGAGTAGGAATCTAAAAAAATTTAGTAATTTACCTCGATTAAATCTATGAATATTTGTTTCAAATTCTCTGTAAAATGTTTGACTTTTTCATCCATGAAAAAGGGTGTTTGACTTTTTCTCAAACTTTTTATGTATGATTGTATGATATTGTCTAAGGAGGAGTTTGGATTGTTCAAAGGATTGGTAACGAATATAACCATGATAGAAAATAAATAAGTGAGGTATAATAGTTCGAATTTTCTATTAGTGGTTTAATTGAGAGTATTTGTGTGAACCATCTTTTCTGTTGATTTTGAATCATATTACTAGGTAATACTTTAATTTTCCTAAACTATCAACTATTTTGAGGAACATATTTCAAGTTTAGTGAATCGGTGTTCATTAAATCTAAATCAGTGTAAGAATTTTTTTGAATCTATACTTTTGTGAATCATATCTATACCTTCGTGAATCAAAGTTATTTTCTGAACTCAACATATACTTTGTGAATCAAACTTATACTTTTGTGAATCAAAAGTATCATTTGGTTTTTCTAATAATCAAAAGCACATAGAAGAAGCTGAGATCTTGGATCATAAATTACTATGATACAAAACACAAACTTGAAACTAAATCAGAAAAAAATGCATATTATAAATCACAACAAATGCATAGGAATGTTCGTTTATCAGTGTGTTGTCAACCATAGATACAAATTATCTATTTTAAGAGCGTCATTGAAATCCCCGTTCCAACATCGGCACGACAATGAAACCGGTACCAATTAGACTCGCCACCGCCTTCACTGTCATACGCCTCTTGTCAGTTCTTATGATATTGCGTTGTGCTGTCGACCATAGATACAAACGATCTATTTTAAGAGCGTCACTGAAATCCTCATTCGAATATCAACACAACAGTGAAATCGCTGGTTAGACTTGCCACCACCTTCATTGTCTAACCTCTATCATCGGTTATTGTGATACTGTTGAGTAGGAATTGATGGATGAACTTTTGTTATTGATTAATTTTAAAGAAGAAGCAGAAGAAGAAAGTCCATTAGTTTAAAGAGGATTTTGGGGGAAGATTATTATGCTGTGTTCTCGAGATTTTTTATAACGGAAAAGAATGAGATGAAAATTAAAAGAGAAGAAAATGATGAAAAGAAAAATAATATAAAATAGCTCGCATGCCTTTTTTAGTTAGAAGGAAAATTTTCATTCTTTATTCTTGTACAGATTTATACATTTATGTTATGGTGCTAGGGTCATCCAAATTCCTAACTATGACCGTCGCTATTTTCTATAAGAGTTAATGTTTATAAAAACGAAAAGGTTATACTTTCATAAACTCTTGTAAATTCAATAAACTATCAAACGCTTAATGTATTTTATAATTTAATAAGTATTACTATATATTGCTATCATGTAGATAATTAAGTCGCATTTAATTACTGCAAACCCTTTTATTTTTTCAGAAAACTTTTTAAAGAACACCAAAAATTAGAAAAGACCTTAAAATTTAAATTTTCCAAAAAGCACTTCTAAGAAAATAAAAAATTATATATTATTTTTATAACTAAAAAGTTAAAAATTATTTCTTATGATTTTTTAATTTCTGTATCATTACTTTTTTCGAAAAATGCATACTTCACATTTGAACGTGATTTTTAAATTTTAATTATTTTTCAGAGATGTAAAATACTTTTCATTATCTAAAAAATGAAAAAGAAAAAAGAAAAAAAAGAAAACGCTTTTATAATTAGACGCATCCATAATGCGTCGTTCCCATGATTATTGTAAATGGAAGGTATAAATAAATTAATGGCAGAAACCGAACCCAATTACATGAGATTATGGGTAGATGAGAGTTGAATGCATGTGCAACCATTGTTGCCGTGGCCACTCTTATTTCATAGCGCATACAAACAAAATAATTATTTTTTGTACCTGAAAACATTATTGCTCCATATCGCTCTTCATGGGATCCACATTAATTAAATCAATTAATTAATTAATAATACTCAATGTTCAAAACTTAATGTAAAGAATACAGGAAATAGATTGTAGAGTTCAGATTAACACAAATACTAACCCAAAGACCGATTAATACTCAGAAGAATAACTAGAACAAGAACTCAGAAATCAGAGAAAGTCAAACAATCACTCTCACAATAAGAACAAGAACTAAAACATTCATGATCAAAGATGACTAACTAAACAACTCAGGAATCATTAAGTTAAGGATCCTGAGGCTAGCATGAACAAATCCTAGAACGATCGCCAGGAGACAAGAAAGAGAGTGAATATTTTGTGCTAAAATAATTTACTCACTATTTATTTTTTCTTGTTTGTGAATCTTGCATTCTGCACCGTTGGCTTTCCACAACAACAAGAAGACCCCTTCTAGATCTTCAATTATGCATATAAGTCCCTAAGCTTTTGCCCTGCTACAATAACTCCCTTAAATCAACAAATCTTTAACAAAATCAATCCTACAAATAACCAACACACAATAAGATAAAACTAGAACACAAATCCAAAATTAGATTGCTTATTTCAACACTTAATTTTCTTTTTCATAATAACTTAGTTGTTATTCACATTGATTTAGACATTACATTCGAAATTAGGGATATCACTTGCCGGCACGGATACTCCAGACCCGTCATCTGAACATGTAGATTTTTTTTACCTGACAGTTTGTGAATACCCCTGTAAAGTAAAATATTGTACCCGAATCCGTCTGTGACAGGTATCCCTACACACATGTAAACCCGCAGATTTTTAAATTATGAACAAGATATGCAACACAACGAAAATTAGAGGCTATAATAAATCAGGTGATATTTACAAGCAGGTGAGTCCTAATTCACATTCAATGCCAATTGATAAAAAGCATTATGCTGAGAATGAGAGTTTGAGATTTAGAATGAGTTGAGCACCGAGAGTCGGATGGACCTTTAATTAGCTTTGGTGAATGGTGATTATGATTTTGTTTTTCCCGATTCTCAATCTCCATGCCTTTCCTTGTTCCTGTTTTTTCCTCATCCTATATAACCAATAATAAATTTCATCAGATCCAATAATATACATTACAATGTGAAATACAAGTGAAGGACGGACGGGTTCACGGGTTTTTGAGAATTAGATTAATTTTCCAAACACATTAAAAGAGGCCAAGAATATTTTATTATTGCTACTATTATTTACTTCAAACCAACTCTGTAAATTTGTTAGGATATGATGTTCACAATCATTTCGAATGAATATAGAAAGACAAAGAGGTTTAAACGATGAAATTATTCATTTGATTAAATGTTCTAGTTTAAAAGTACTAATTGAACCGATAAATAATCCTTAAAACAATTGATATAGACAGCGCAAAAAAAGACATGTCCCTACAAGAATGTCTTTGGTCCTTCTTAGCCATGGTCTATCAATGACACTATAGACATCGCCGAGTCTTAGGGTGCGTTTTTGATTCAATTTTCGTGTGAGAAACGGAAGGGCTGGGCTAGTTTTTTTTTTAAGGTATATAATACGTAAATGTATTTATTGGTAAATGTGAGGGCCTATAAAAATTCACTCTTTTATTTTATCATAGGTAGTGTGCAGTCTTTTTAAGAACTAGCTGACATTACAGTAAAATTATTTAGTCTTTTATGTCATGATAAGGAGTGGTCTAATCACTCTCACGTCTTTAATGAAAACATTCAACATAAGTCAATATATTGCAAGTGGTGAACAAAAATAATGGTTGGTGAAATTTTTATCATTTTTTATATAAATTCATCAAATGTATATTGTACACGTAAATTTTTTATTGTTTTAATGAACTTATAAAAAATAATGATAAAAGTATGATCACCCAATAATATACACAGTGTATTGAAAATGAAACTGATACAAACCAAATCAAATACTCAAAAGGAATAATGTTTGCTTCCCGAATAACAAGTCCATCAGGCCACCGCCACCACAACATCATACAACTATCAAGCACTAACCATGTTTAAATGTCTAATGAATGTATTGATTTATATTTACTATAACTGTGGCAAAATATTAATGGAGATCCCTATGTGGATAATGAAGGACATACGACTAGGATATCATGTTATTAGTTCAGTACTTTCAAAAAGTACCTTGGACCCTTGACCACGTCCTTAAACATGACATCGAGCTAATTCAGGGTTCACATTTCTATAAAAGCACCTCAAAAACACGATAAATTTAACAATTAGCGAAAGGTATCCGATGTTGGTAAAAGAACAAAAGGGTATATATTCATTTTACCCTCTTCTATATTTTTTCTAAGTTCTAACATTAAATGTAAGGGTAAATTTCTTCATCAAACTACAAGGACGGTAAAGGACGGTAAGTGGCAAACTAGTTCTGGTGACGTGATCCACTGATATTTGACTATGTGTCGCTCAGATTCGTAAAAAAAGAAAAACAATCAAACTACAAAAATGTTATCTAGATTAAAAGCTACGAGTAGCAAATATGTTTATGCAAAAAGTCAGAAAATTTAAACAAAATCTTTTCATTGTTGTTATATGCAACATTCCTACAGTTTGTTACCAAGATCATTACCCCCCCAAAAAAAAGTAAAAAAAAAACTCTGTTTTTAACTTATTTCAACCATTAAAGTTTATTTTTTAAGTGTTAACTGATCATTTTTCTCAAAGCTGATCCGTGTTTTAAAAAAATAAAATTGTACCTATGACAACACAAGAAAGTTATATTTGAACTTCAAGGGAAGAAAAACAGAAGTCATGTTAGGGCATGTGTGTACATGAGTAAAAATTGACTGAGTTGGGGCCTATGGTTGGTTGCATGTTTCTAAGTAAATTACTGTAAGATGCAACTACCAAAAGAAAAGAAAAAAAAAAGATGGTTTACACTATGTTGATTGATCACCCATCATCACAGCTCACATGCAAGAGGGTCTCATTTTGTAGGTGTAGAAGGTTCACCCATCATCCTCAACTTATGATGTGAATGGATTTCAGAAAATAATAAAAAGCAAATCTATTGTAGTTTCTTAGTTTTTTTTTAGGTTTCTTCAACGATTTTTCCTGATACAAATAAATAAATTTAAGCAAGAACTTTGATCGTTAAAGTTCACTAATTTCTACTATATCTGTATATCGACAGTCCCTTCCATTCTCTTCAAAAAGATTGATGTATGAGCTATCCCAACCATTCTACATTAGACCGTATGATTTCTATAACATATAAGTTAAATTAAACTCATCTAACGGTTGGATCACATAACAAATTTACAAACTGATTAATTTTCGATTATAAATCAGATTTTTCATTGACGCTGCTGCAAATCAAACCTGGATTATACTTTCCAATAACCCCGTTAACAGAAGTACCTAGACTGCATGTTAAAGGCCCTTTCGGTTTTTAATATGTTACCAGTATTTTAGCTTTTAATTATACGATAAAGATTGTAGATGTTATTTAGTTACAGTTATATTGATATTTACTAAATAGAGTGTAAAGATTTATGTTGAAAGTGGATAGTCTAGCACTTGAAAAAATGTATTATTAAAGTATAGTTTTCGGTTTAAATTACACTCATAAATCGATTTAATTGTGATTTACGGTAAGATTTCTCGTGCACAGATGATGATCTTCTGTACAAGTAGGTACTTTTTAAAATATGAGATTGTTAAAGAAAACATGTACTGTGGTTTGAATTTTAAAAACATGATGTTTGACCTTTTGATAACAAATGGATTAGAAAATGTTTATTTCCCTTTTTGTTTGTTTGACAGAAACAGGTGAAGACGAAAGACTCAAAGCCAGACCCCACTTGTTCACATCTGGAACCACGAGCCGCACAAATATATACATCTGATAACGACCGTTGACTATGGCGGGAAACCCTAACCCCATCTTAATTTATTTTGGAGCCAAAATTGAAAATATAAAAATATTATTTTTGTGATAGAAGCTAAATGAGTGACTATTTGAACCATCTCATAATCAAGTTTTTTTTTTATAATATTTAGAATATATTTAACTTACTTAGTGGTTATGACTATAAGAATAGTAGAGTTTGAATTCGTAATATTACCTTTTTTTTTACAAAATGACTCAACCTAATAATAATTGAGTTACGTTCTATTTGACAACATAAAAATATTATACATTAGTATAACATGTCACTTATTATTCACATCCTATAGTTTAATTAATGAAAATTATTGTTTAAACTATATTAACATTATATCTCAATTTTAGTAATTTTAAGGACATTATTATTAATGGTAACAAAAAATAAATAAGTCAAGTTTCGATTTTAAAAACACCTTTGCATATGTACTATATCGAATTTCGTACAAGACACCTTAAAATATACATATATATATACATCATGCATTTGAAGGTTTGTTTTATACATTTTTGAATCCGTGCAAAGCATAAAACGCAATTAAAGTATACAACCAAGTATTTTGTATATTCAGAAATACAAGTTTCTACCAAAATTCAAATAAAAAATGCAAAAAGTTACCGCTATTTTGACTATATTCAAATTTACGTCCTTTTCGATTCAAATTTATGACTTCAGCAACTTTTTATTTAATCCTGTAAACATGACAAAAAAGGTTGTTGCGTTATCTCTTGAGTTTTCCTACTTGCTTGAAATGAACAAGATTATAATAAATGATATATTAAAAACGATGTGTATATTTGCAATTCGAGGGATCTATTTCTAGTGTTATGTCGTCTTAAATCTAGTTTAACTGCCCTCTCCAAGCTCCGATGTCATTACTCAAGATTATAGATCATTAGAAGCAGATCCCTCGAATTAAACTAGACTTGCGACGATGCCTTAAACCAAATATATTGGGAGGATAAATCTTACTAAAACAATGTCGAATATAAATATAAATATTAAAAATAAAACTTAAATTCAATACACATTAACAGTTAGAGTTTCTTCCGCCGTTCAAAAAACAGAACAGTTAGGGTCTCTAACGTAGGGCTACTCCAAGAGTTTCTGTTCATACCAAAACCTATTGTTTTAGTGTGAGAATTAAAACCATTCACCATAGAACTACCCAACCATCGTATGGTTACCCCAGCCAACTATCTAATTTCAAACAATTTTCAAATTTAATCGTTACTTAACAAGTTTTTCAGAATCTCATTGGTCTATAAACAAGTTGACTACTCCTTATTTTGTTCAGTCGGTCCGTCTCTGCCCCCAATCAGTTCCACACACACAAAAATATATGGCCTTTAACTCTAATTTTTTACTCCCCCTTATTCTACACCATTTACTTGCACGATGATCTTTCATACGCATTGTTATTCTTTATCAAATGTTTTATACTTTTTATCTTTTTGGACGTCTATATTATAGGTTTAATATTGTTTTAAGTTTATTTGGCTTAAGCGTTAGATCGTCTTTCTTCTCTTCTCAACCTACGAAACATGGAATTCATGGAATTCCTATTTTCAGAACTTTATAAATGTCAGTACGAAGTAGAGTCGATTAATCACACTTTCTTTTATTGTGAGCCTATTAAGGAAGACCGAAAGTTGATGGTACGTGAGTATTCTACCACATTACTACATATGCGTCTTCCATATATATTAAGTGGTTCGTTTGTTTACTTTGAAAATAGATTGGTTTTTAGGGCGTTCAAAGATATTCTTATGGTGTTTATTTGGATTGTTTGGAAATGGAGGAACAAGGGTTTGCATGCTCCCTCCTATTTAATGCTTTTTGTTTTGGCCAAATATCTTTTTTGCCATCGTTAAAATTTTGCCCTTTTATAGATTTCGAATAGATGTAAGGAGATTGGGCTAAATTGGTCGGCATGGATAAGGGCTCCTACAAAACCCTTTAACAACATCGTCGATAATGGTTGATTTGTATATATTTTATTTTGAGACTTGTATTGGGCTTGGTGCTTTTTGGTGTTTTCCACTTTTTTGTCGTGTACAGTCGTAAAAGTTACCACTGCAATTAGTCATCCAACGATAAGTAGTATAAACTGACGTGACTCGCAATATTGTCACAATTGCCGGATACTGCTGCAATGGTAATATGAGACCGTTAAACAACGTGCTTTTTTATACCTCAAGCTATTTATTTTTATTTTTTGTTAGATCTATTAGACCATTTCCTTTTCTTTGAGTTTGCACTTTCAAGGAAGAAATGCTAATTGCTCTACTTCAAGATAAGTATGTGAATGAAGGGTTAGTCGAAACTCCAATCATTGTACAATTTGTGACAATGAGAGGGAAATGATAACACGTTGTCTGCTCAAAATACCTCACTTGAAGGTATTATTTTCGGAAAAATGGTGGTAAAGGAACACAAATGGGTTGCAAAAGTCTTGAATAGAGTATTTTTTGTTATAATATGGAGAATTTGGAAGTGGAGAAATATTATACTTTACACATCGGAGGATGAAAGAAGTAAAATTTAACATGAAGATATCATACAATCTATTCAAAGGTGCTCATTAATATGGTTGGAAAATAGAAGCAATGGAACGACTATAAATTGGAGAAACTGAATTTTCAATCCGCAAAATTTATTCCCAACTAGAATTATCAAAATCGTTTATAATTCCTTATAATCCTTAGTTGCTTAAACTTTGTTGGAGTAAATCATATATATACTGAAAGATAATATAATCTTTACTTCTCAAAAAGAAAAGATAAGTATGTGAAATTAAAGAATGTTCTAGATCTACTAATTTTAAGTACTTAATAGTTCTTGTTTGTTTGTACAACGTATAAACAAAAATAAACATTAATTGGAGAATGTTTATCTCCTTATGTTTCTTAAACATAATAACTCACAGATAAACATGTTGATATATGCTGTTTTTGAAACAAAAAGGCATTTAAAACAATATTTATAAATAAGATAACCAAAACACCTACTTAGAAAATAAGAACTTCAAGATTTAAGACTTTTAAGTTGTATTCTATCGTTATTTAGTTTTGGCGGGAAAAATAATAAACGGAATTGAAGCACCCAGGTTGAGGTCCGTCCATTTGAGACGTTGATCAATATTTGTACGAATTCTCTTTCAATTTTTGGATAGACACCAACCGTTTAACCTCGGCACAGACCGGATGCGCCGTCACTAATTTCGTGTAAAACACACCACGTCACCACAGTGAAGATTCAGGATTACAATAAAAAAAATAACTCAATAACCCCAATCTATTGTGTGTTTCTTAGATTGTGATACAAAATGTAATCGCTGCACTTATATAAGTGACTAGTGTAAGCATGTATGATATGAGATAATCATATCACTAGTGAAGAAGTAACATTGAGATTGATAATAGGGAAAACAATAAATGTTTAATAAAAAACATGTTAACAGAAAAATACTCCCTACAAAAATATAAAAAGCACAAATGAAAAGGACATGAAGCTTATTTGACTACTAAGGTAACAATTAATAAAACCGTGATTCACATTACACAACTCCTAAATTAACGTCTAACGTAATATAGCCAAATTTACATATCAAATGATGAAGTAACGTGGACGTCAAAGAGCTACTACTAAAGCTATCTAAAAAACTTGCTCTTGGACTTTTATATCACACACGATTACTTATTGATCAAACTCTCTTTATTGTGAGCCGAGTACCGTTTTTTACCGTAACGTTTTGTGTAGTATATTCATACAATTATCTACACCCTACGTTTGTACACGGTTAGTACGTAAATAAATAGATAGGTATGATTTACTATTGTCATAAACTTAATTTTCAAGAGCAATTTTCGAAATTTGGATCGGAACTAGTGGAGTTAAGCGTTTTATTTAAGTAAACTTTTCTCTACACATTTAAAACGCACATTAATAAATGCAAACACTTCATCATTGCTATTTATTGCTAATAATAATAATAATGACTCTCTAGTGATGATTACAATAATCCCATGTCATGGCTTGAAAATTGTTCCAAAGGTTACATCTATCGTTTAATACAGGTTCGAAATTCAGAATAGATGAAATTCAAACAATCAAAAAAACTATTTTCTTGTTCTTCTCGTTACTAATGTAATCACTTTTTTAATTGAATCGGATGAAGAGGCAGTTATGATCGGAGTGGTTAAACCGGCTGATTCAATCAATTTTCGTTTCATACAATATATTCATTCCCTACGGTATCAAAGGATACAAAATTACATATAAATACTTCTGATGTATTCAAAAGGTATAAAAAAATAAGGAAATATTAACACATACACTTCAGTTTAGTGTATGTATGTTTTTTTGGTTCTAAATAGGCAAATACATTATATACATACACTAAGATTATGATGGTTCTTTACTGATGGTCGACTTTCTTTTACCCAAATAAATACATAAAACACTTCACCAAATTTGTTAAAAAAAATTGTACATACTATGAACGTATTGAATATTAACATGTTATTCTTTAATAAGACGAAAACCAATTACGGTTCTCGATTCAATTCAATTCCAAAAATAACCAAATACGATTATAAAGAATAGATGACCTTGATTTTTCTAATTCAACTGGTAGGACCGGACTTAATTTAAACATTGCTCACGACAAATGAACTTGGTAAAGGGCAGTTGTTTCCGAATAATGACTCTTTTCTTTAGTACGAAAAACAATTGAAGTGCGTACAATATGATTTAATCACTAATATAGCGGGGTACTGACTTTAAACGATCAAAATATACGGAATTTGGGACAGCATGTCCATTTTGGAGTCATTGTGAATTAACTCCCATATTTAGTAACCGAGCCGTTTAACTAAAACTTTTATAAAGTGTCTTCCGTAATGTGTGTTAAAACTTAAAATACATTTAGCCATAACTAGTGGTCAGTTAAATGTTTTCAACACGTTAAGCAAAATTAGTAACATTATATTTTTCCAAATTACTAAGTTCACATATTTATCCAACTTTTGTGTACACTAAAATCGACGCATTTACTAGACTAGATGCGTTAGACCAAATTTGGATGACTTGCAAACAATTTGGATTGATACATTTCACAAATTTATTAATCGATTAATCCGTGTCTAAGGCAAAATTTTAATAAATCTAAAAGAATTTCCATCGCGAAACTTTGATCAATCACTCATCGAATCCAGCATATGCACCACATTATTGGGTTTACTTTTGATATACGCTACGGAGTACAAATCAATAGTTGTTAGCATAATGTAGCCTCCATACTTCAAACAATATTGTTTACGCATAAATCCTGGCGATAGAGATTTGTAGTTGATAAAGATTAAGAAAAAAATACAAGTCAAGACTTAGTTTTCAGTTATAAACACTATGGATACTAATTTGTTGATCCAAATCTACAGTATAACCTGATCCAATACAAACCTTGTTTAAGGAATCTTCTTTTACAACACAATGATTTTAGATCCAAATTTATGATTTCATTTCACTAATAATAATTAAATAATTAATTACTAGTAATTAGTAATAATTATTAATTATTTATGTTAAAAATACAACAAGCAAGCAAGGGAAGGGAAAAACCCTGGATTCCTTGATATAAAGGAAAGCTGTGTCATGAACATTCCCTCCACTCTTTTCCCTTTCTTTAATCACCGGTTTTGTTGGGTCCCAAATCCCCCCTTCTTTTTTCTTTCATTATATCTTCTCTCCCCAAAATCACTCTCACTCGCTCATTCACTCACTTCATTCTCCCAAAATGTCTGACTCACTTGCCGACCTTTCTTCTTGGCTCCCGTCCGAGTTTCTCTCCGGCGACATTGACGACAAAACCCTATTCCACAACAACCATCTTTTCCCGTACGACTTCACCTCCTCATCTTCCACTGAGTCGGAAAGCGACGACGATGACGTCACTGGGTTAACTCGTCACTTCACTCGCTCTCTTTCCCTTCAAGAACGCCTCAATACCCCTTTTCATCCTCACCTCCAGGTACTTTTTTTATTCAATATTATTGGGTCTTGCAATTTCTGTTTTATATTTCTGATTTTTAAATATTTTTTTATGAAAATAGAAGAAGAGGGTTTTCTCCGGCTCTTATCCAACGACGCCGTTTGGTCAAGCCGAAGAAGACGCTTTAGAGCGGATTTATGCAGCGGCAGGGCACGTGGCTAGGATGAAAATGAAGATGATGTTGATGAACAACGTGAATGACGACGTTTATGCAACCAGAGGTCTACTGGGATCTCCATTTCCTGTCGGCCACGGACCTACTCTCTCTCATCACCAACATCATCCAAACTGTGCGGTGTGGACGAACGAAAACGAAGAGCTCATTCGTCAGCAACATCTTCACCGGACAGTTTCCCTTGGCCGAAACTACGGCGGCCGGCCTGTAGGGTTTCGGCAGTCTGCATGGCCTCCACTCCCTGTTGAAAACCAACGCCGTGAACGACACAACAGCGGTTTCGTTGTCAAACCTGTTGTGAACGGATCTGGCCACCGTGGAAACGTTCCCGTGAAGAAAGATTGTGCCGGCACCGGCGTGTTTTTACCCCGGAGTTATTCTAATACTCTACCAGAAATCAAGAAAAAACCAGGTATATGTTTTTAATTTTGTTGTTGAAAAATAATTTCAAAATTTAAATCTGGGTGTTCTGTTTTTGTGTGGACCTATTTATGTCATTTTCGGTACTAATTTTTAATGTCTTTTGGTTCTCTTTTAAAATCATTAATCTGGAGTATTTTATAATTTTCGTTTGACTTTATTGCTGTTAAACACTCCCATTGTGTTACTAATTTGTTTTTAATCTTGAAATGATTATATTTGTTACAGCATGTTCGCCTGCTCATTTGCCAGCTAGAGTGGTTCAGTCATTCAACAAAAACATGGGGCCCATTGAACCACAGCAACCAAACATCCATGCTGGATTTCCTCCACACTATCAATTTCTGAGACGTGATGAGCTGGCAGAAATTGTAATGGCACGTCGGAACGCCGTTATGGTAGCACAACAGCAACGCAGGAGCATCCCTGAAACACAAATGGGCCCCCCGGAAGTTGTTCTTCCTCAAGAATGGACGTATTAAAAGGGTAGATAGAAGAAGGCAGAACACATAAGTAGGAATTTAAGTATTAGTAGAGTAGTGGTAGTAGTAGTATAGAGGAAGGAAATAAAGAAAGGGGAATTTTAGGGGTGAAATTTGGAAAAACTTTTGTTGGGGGTATGTTTTGTAAGAAAGGATAAAGTATTAGGAGTGTTTTAAGTAAAGAATAAGTAAATGTTGAAGCGTGGGTATTTTGGTAAATGGAATGGGGTTGTAAACGTTGTCTCTTTTATTCAAATTCAAATTTCAATAAAAGGGCAAGCCAAATTTTTGGTTGGTTTTTGGTGATTTCTGATGTTGTCATTGATTTGATTTTTCTTGCTTCTTCCTTGTCATTTTTGACTTCTTTTTCTATTATTATTAATTAAATAATAAAAAGTTATTATCTGGAGTATTATATAGGTAGTTTGATTTTATTTGATTAATTAAATGCGTAATGTTATAAAGTAATTGTGAAGTTAAATTGTATTAGGTACCAATGTGATTAAAGGCTATATGTTATTATTTTATTGTAATAAAATGTTAGGTTCAGTACAAAAAAAAGGTCAAGTATGGTCATTCATATTAAATCAACTGTTCGAGTTTCCTCCCATGCTTTGGTTTGGTGAGAATATATTTTTCGTGTTGTTTTTGGGTTACGTTCAAACGCATTTCCGTATCCAACGTCATCTTTTTCTTGCTTATTGTTAAAATAACGAGGGACCTACGTCTAGGTGTTGCGCTAGGATCAAGTATTACATTACAATATTATTTATTTATTGAATAACGAAATCAGGACATTTTAATAGTGTGAATGTGCGTGCTCATATATTACTCTGTAGAAATCAAAACATAAAACTCTAAATAATTTAAAAAATCAAAATAGAATACAGGAAATATTATCATAATATTATTTTAGAATCTTACACTTTTAATTTCATGTAAACTTTGAGTTAGCTTAAACTTTATATAAATTTTAAATTAACTAGTATTTGAATATTATAATATCAAATTGAGTACAAAATAAGATAATAAATAATGCTACATTATATATTGTTAGCATTTAGGATAATAAATAATGTTAAAATGATATCAATATTAATAAATATAAATAAAACTATTTACTTATTATTTATATATTATTTATATATTATTTATCTACTTTGAATTATACATATATGTACGAAAACTTGTAGAATTAACAAAAAAATAAAAATTTATGTGAGATAAGTTGCATGACAAACTACAATGATAACGATATTAATAAATATAAATAAAACTGTTCATTTATTATCTATATATCATTTATCTATTTTAGATTGTATATATATTTTATATTATTGTTATCATTTATTTGTTTATATAATAATTTGAGATAGGTTGTAAGATAAACTATAATGATAGTAATATAAAAAAGATATATAAAATTAATCTTTATACATTATTTATTTATTCTGAATTGTACATTTATGTATGATATATTGTATAAAAAAATATTTTTATAAGTTATAGGACAAATTAAAATGACAATAATAACAAAAATATACGTAAACCTTAATAATTTCTTATCTACATATTTTTTAGCTACTTTTATATCATACATAGTGTATACAAGCAGTAAGAAAGAAAAAAGAATAAAAACAACACAAAAGGATAAAGTAAGTTGCCATTTACGGAGTTCGTAATTGTATGTATGAGTTCTTCTAGATGTTATGTGCTGTGAATTGAAAGGGATATCTTTCAACGCACTAGATACTTAAAATTAGTAAAATTTAAAATAAAAAGCAGTCAATTCAAACCTGTTCTATCCATGGTGAAAATTAACCGATTAGTTTCTATCAATTTTACGTCACATTAATTTTTTCACAAGTATTAAAATTTTTATTTATTATTATTATTATTATTTTTATAGCAGTCAAATAAAAAAATTAAAATAAAAAACCTCGCTAACACTGAAGTTCTGTCGGAAAATTGACAGATCAAATTTACGAACTCATGTTATCGGTGTCAGTTTTATCAGTTAAAATTAACGGTTAACTGACGCCACCTTTAAAAGTGCCTTCATACAAAAATTATAGTACAAAAATTCCATTAACTTTAAAAAATTGAATTGATAATTTCTGTCAGAGTGTGAGAAGTGACTGAAGCTTTTGTTGGTGTTTTTGCTCTTTAACGTCGAAAGATTTGTGTTGACTACTTCCAGTCGAAGTTATGACATAATTGTTTGAAGTTAAGCCTCAAAGTTGAAATTCAAATGTTGATTTTTCAACATTTTTTTTATCTTATACTTTTACTTGATTAGTTAAAAATATTTTATGTAGTTTTTTTTTTCTTTTAATTTCGAATTTAACATTAAATCAGTTTTTATAAAATTGTATTTAATATTAAATTTAACATCAAATTTAACACTAAATCACCCCTCATACAATAAAGATGTACTAACAATGTTCTATACAACGTACATTCGTGGAAGATAGGTAATCAAAGTTAAATTGAAGGAGGAATATGATAGGATTCTAATCTCTCCATCTTTTTAACGTTTTGCTGGATATAGATAAACTATTGTCGCTTAAAAAAAAGTTAAATGATGTTTATCTACTTAATCATTTAACTTGTAGAACATTGTAAAAAAGTTACAACAGTGAAGATGTTTATCTACCCATATTTGTCAATTTTTTGTTCTAAGTAATTATAATTTTTAAGAAGGGTTTATTGTAATTAAGTTTTTTATGATTATAATAGTAATAATAAATATTTTTATTGTAATTTTTTGACAAATTTATATTCTTTTATAAAAAAGATAACACCGTTCTTTATAATATGAAATCGATTTAAAAAAAATAAAATAATAATACACAACTTAATTTGTGATACAAGCTAAATTTTTTTTATAGTGTGTATCACATATATTCTAATATTTTATTAATCTCATATTAAAGAGAATAAGATTTTAATAATTTTAATATAATTTTTATAATAAAAAATTTTAAAATTAAAAATAAGAATACATATTTTTTTTATTATTATCGTAGAGGGAAGTTCAAATGAGAATGAAAATTTTAGTGAGAATGAAGGAATGAATCCTGGCCATCCATTTTGCAAAACCCAATTTTCCCCTAAAGTTAAATATCTCACAAACGGCTAATCAAAAAATTATAAAAATTGCACCATTGCAATCAGCGTTCTTTTCTCTACGATTAGAGATCACTCATGACATATTTTCGGTAAATTTTTTTTTTTTTTTTTTTTTGGGTTGAAAACCAGTAACACATGTGTTAGTGGTTGGTAACACATGTGCTAGTTTCGGTAACACATGTGTTAGTGGCATATGTTACTAACTACTAACACATGTGTTACCGCAACTAACACATGTGTTACCGCACCTAACACATGTGTTACCAATTTCGAAACCCACCAAAATATGAAGAAAAAAAAATTCGTCGAAAGTATACCTTGTGAGATGTCTAATCGAAGAGAAAAAAATGCTGATTTTTATGGTGCAATTTTTATATTTTTTTGACTAACCGTTTGTGAGATATTCACTTTTTAAAAATGTTGGGGGTATTATTTTTTTGATGAGATGGATGGTTGAGATTGATTCCTCCATTCTCACAAATAATATCCATTCTCATTTGAACGTAACTCTACTATCGTAACAAGCTTTATTATTTAAACTATTCTATAATCTTTTAACATTTTGTTGAGAACTGTCAGGAGAAATTCTTCTATCAAAAATATTGGTAACGGGAAAACAAAATCAAATAAAGTGATCGTGAAAGATCACGGCAATACAGCGAATCATGGAGTATCACAACGTATTACGTCCAGTCATCATTTGGTGATAGCGTGCCGTCTCCAATCACACACATCTTGTACGTGTGCCTGGGTCTTCTGGTTTTGATGATGCCCCACTCAAGACTTTCCTTTTCTTTTTCTTTAATTTATTATACGAAAGAGTGATAATTATGCATCAAAACAATAGCATGTTTAGTGATTTTTTTTTAACATCCATATATGACGTTTGGTACCATGCTAACGTATTTGTTGTAAAATTTAACCTTTACACATATAACAGATGGTAGAAATCTGGTTGTTTACAGAACAAATGAAAAATTAATTACCTGTTTTCTTCTGGTTTTGATGATGCCCCACTCTAAAAGATTTGGGTCCCTATTGGTCTATCACGAGTGCATTTGATGAATAAAGCCCAACCCCTGAATAGAGGATTAACTGTCCAACAACAAATATATATTCAACATCATCTTTGAAACAGCAAATGAATTACTTAGTATTGTACTTGGCCCAAATAAAATGTGTACACGCACAGATAATGATCACCATGATATTGTTCCAAAAGGTTGATTAACATCCCTTGAAAATAGATGAACATCATCTAGTGGCACGCACAGATAATGATCCATCTAACTACATAAACCAAGAAATTTATGGTTTTAATGATTCAAAAGTGTTCAAATCAAGGGTTCCGGCCGTTTCAAAAAAATTAGTTGTTAGAAAGTAGAAATTATCGATTTTCAAAGGGTAATAAGTTGGTAGGAATAAGCAATCCTCATATGAAGCCTAAATTAACCATTTTAATTTTCAATAATAGATAATAGATTCGGACGGCTGAGGTCCTTTTAATGGGTATACAACACTAACAAGAAACAAAAACGACGTGGTAGCTGATGTCAAAATTAGCTATAAGTATTATAACCAAATATCCCATAAACAATTACTAACAGTCTAACATAAATTTGCCAATTTCCATGGAGACCCAAATAAGAACCAACGTTAGCCGAAACCGGAGAATTATATTGTTTCCGTTGCCATATCAAGGTCACATTAACCCAATGCTTCAGCTTGCAAATATACTCTACTCTAAAGGCTTCAATTTCACCATCCTTCATACCAACTTTAACGCACCTAAAATATCCAATTACCCTCACTTCACTTTTCGATCAATCCTAGATAACGATCCAGAAGACAAACGCTTTTCCAATATATCATCACATGGTATTGGTTCTTTTTCTAGAATTTTATTAGTCAATCAATACTGTGGAGATGAATTACGTGAAGAATTGAAACTATTGTTAGAGTCGGGAAAAGATGAACTAGTATCGTGTATGATCACTGATGCACTTTGGCACTTCACACAATCGGTCGCTGATAGTCTTAACCTCCCACGTCTCGTTTTGAGGACAATTAGTTTGTTCTGTTTTCTTATTTTTGCTTCAATGCCTCTTTTTGATGATCGTGGTTATTTCAATCTTGATCATAACCGTAAGTTCATTCGCTCATAAGTATCCTTACAAGACAGTGTTTTTCCATTTTAACTTGTTAGCCTTAATCATAATGTTGGATTTCATGTAGGGATTCAAGATTTGGAAGAACAAGTGGTTGACTTTCCATGGCTCAAAGTTAAACGCATTTTAAAGTTGGGTTTTAAGAACAAGAATGATCCTGGTGTGGAGTTGTTGGGTAATATGGTGAAACAAACAAAAGTATCTTCAGGAATCATATGGAATTCATTCAAGGAACTTGAAAACCTGAACTTGAAAAGGTTCTCCATGACTTTCCGGTTCCAAGTTTCTTGATACCGTTTCCCAAGCATTTCACATCCTCGTCTAGCAGCTTATTAGAACAAGATCGAACATTTTTCCCATGGTTGGAAGAACAACCACCCAATTCTGTATTGTATGTTAGTTTTGGTAGCGTTTGTCAAGTGGAAGAGAGAGATTTCTTGGAAATAGCTCATGGGTTGGCGGATAGCAAACAGTTGTTTATATGGGTGGTTTGACCTGGGTTTGTTAAGGGTTCGACTGGGCTTGAATCGTTGCCTGATGGGTTGTTGGGTGAAAATGGGCGAGTTGTGAAATGGGTTCCTCAACAAGAAGTGGTAGCTCATAAAGCGATTGGCTCATTTTGGACTCATAGCGGATGGAACTCGACACTGGAGAGTCTTTGTGAAGGTGTACCTATGATTTGCTCGCCTTTTTGGGGCGATCAACCTTTGAATGCGAAATACATGAGCGATGTTTCAAAGGTGGGGGTGTGTTTGGAGAATGGGTGGCAAAGAGAAGAGATATCAAGTGCAATAAGAAGGGTGGATCAACAAGGAGGAGAAATTAGAGGAAGAGCGAGAGCTTTGAAACAAAAGTTAGATGCTTCTTTGATCAAGGGTGGCTCTTCCTCTGAATCATTGGAATCTTTAGTTGGTTATATTTCTTCATTCTAAATTGGAATCATTTTTCTTGTAATTTTCTATAAAATCTTTTGATTATTTTCACCTCAGGAATAAGAAAGAGATCAGTGGGCCCGTTCTGAAAGGAGTGTGGGTATAATTTAGGTCGCATAGTTTGATTTTGACCCATGCAAGGACCGTAATTGATATAGGCTAATCACTTTAGGAATAAGAAAGAGGTCAATGGGCCCACTGTGAAAGGATAGTCGGAAGCGAGTATAATGGGCCAAGGTCCATAAATTATTAAGTTAGGTCATATAAATTGATTTTGGCCCATGCAGATATTCTTGTGCACCTTGGGGTTTATTGATTCGTGATTTGTTTAACTTTTATGTATTTATATTGTATAGAGTTAACTTTCAAAATCTTTATTGTACGAGGTAAATTTTCAAAACCTCTCTATTGTATGTTAACTTACCGTTTTTGGCCTAGACAAAAAGAGAAACTTTTCTTTTTTGGAATGACCAAAAAAGAAAATATTACATACAATTGAAAATTTCAAAGTTAACCTAATGCGATATAAAAACATGAAAATTAAACACATCACGAATCAATTAACCCATATACATATATAGACAGAGTGTTGTTATATATGCTTAAATTTGTAAATCTAAACCAATTAGTGATATTTGAATTTCATTTGTTATCTTTTTTCATATTAACAATTATTTTTTCATTTTCACCGATGATCTTTTTATGCATGTTTTTAACCTTATGAAATTAGCCATACTTAATATTTTTCTTTAGACCACAATAAATTGATAATAAAAGAGATAAATATATATTTTAAGAAAATATATATATTGACAACCTGGGTGAAACGTGAAAGGGTCGTGGATCAGTGACTTTCACGTGATCATACAGCTGTATAAGAAAAACAAAATAAAACAAACGTGCTATTTTATTTAATTATTGTCCAACTTATTTCCTTATAATATCGTAACTAGGTCAAAAAGTCACGATACCGCAATACAAATTTAGTTTTATAAATTAAAGAATATTGTGATCATTTTTTTCTATAATTTATAGAAACGCGATAATGCGAGACGAATTTAATTTTTATAACTGAATAAAATATTTGGTCATTTTTTTATTTAGTTTATAGGCTTGCGATAACGTCGGACAAATTTAATTTTGATAGATTTATAAAATATTGTGACCGATTTTCTTATGTAGTTTATAAACCCACGATGACTAGCGTCGAATTTAATTTTTATTTCATCGAACTTTTTATAGTTTATAGTCCCACCGTAACGCAGGACGAATTTAATTTTAATCAAATAAAATAAATTATTGTAATCGATATTTTTATATAGTTTATAGAGTCTTTAATTTTTATAAATAAATAAAATATTTCGTTTATTCTATAATTTAAATAAATACATCAAATATTTAAGGGGTCAAAGGTGTAATTATAAGAAAAAAATTAAAATGTTTGAATCGTAAAAGATAAAAAACAATAAATAATTTATATTCGTCCGTTGTATCCTATTTTAATATAAAAGATAATCATAAAGAATTGATTGGTGGATGCCTTAATATATCTTTGCAATAGAAATATAACAGTACAACACAACACCAATCAACTAGTCTATCAGAAACATAACCATCGACCCATGGCGGACGAAACAAGAACCACGGTTAGCCGGAACCGGAGAATTATATTGTTCCCATTACCATATGCAGGCCACATTAATCCAATGCTTCAGCTTGCAAATATACTCTATTCTAAAGGCTTTAGTGTCACCATTTTTCACACCAACTTCAACGCACCAAAAACATCCAATTACCCTCACTTCACTTTCAAATTCATCCTTGATAATGACCCAAACGACGAACGCTTTTGCAATTTACCCTTAACTGGTATGGCCGCTTTTAATCGTATTTTTGTGTTCAATGACCACGGTGCAGATCCATTACGCCACGAACTGAAACTCGAAATGTCGAAAACAGATGAACCCCCTGTGTCGTGTTTGATCACTGATGCAATTTGGAACTTCACGCAATCGGTCGCTAATAGTCTTAACCTCCCACGTCTCGTTCTGAGGACAAGTAGTTTGTTCTGTTTTCTTATTTATGCTTCAATGCCTCTTTTTGATGATCGTGGTTATTTTAATCTTGATCATAGCCGTAAGTTCATTCGCTCATAAGTATCCTTACAAGACAGTGTTTTTCCCATTTTAACTTGTTAGCCTTAATCATAATTGTTGGATTTCATGTAGGGATTCAAGATTTGGAAGAAGAAGTGGTTGACTTTCCATTGCTCAAAGTTAAACGCATTTTAAAGTTGGGTTTTAAGAACAAGAATGATCCTGGTGGGGAGTTGTTGGGTGATATGGTGAAACAAACAAAAGCATCTTCAGGAATCATATGGAATTCATTCAAGGAACTTGAAAGACCCGAACTTGAAAAGGTACTCCATGACTTTCCGGTTCCAAGTTTCTTGATACCGTTTCCCAAGCATTTCACATCCTCGTCTAGCAGCTTATTAGAACAAGATCGAACATTTTTCCCATGGTTGGACGAACAACCACCCAATTCTGTATTGTATGTTAGTTTTGGTAGCGTTAGTCAAGTGGAAGAGAGGGATTTCTTGGAAATAGCTCATGGGTTGGCGGATAGCAAACTGTCGTTTATATGGGTGGTTCGACCTGGGTTTGTTAAGGGTTCGACTGGGCTTGAATCGTTGCCTGATGGGTTGTTGGGTGAAAATGGGCGAGTCGTGAAATGGGTTCCTCAACAAGAAGTGCTAGCTCATAAAGCGATTGGCTCATTTTGGACTCATAGCGGATGGAACTCAACACTGGAGAGTCTTTGTGAAGGTGTACCTATGATTTGTTCGCCTTTTGGGGGCGATCAACCTTTGAATGCGAAATACATGAGCGATGTTTCAAAGGTGGGGGTGTGTTTAGAGAATGGGTGGCAAAGAGAAGAGATATCAAGTGCAATAAGAAGAGTAATGGTGGATCAACAAGGAGGAGAAATTAGAGAAAGAGCTAGAGCTTTGAAACAAAAGTTAGATGCTTCTTTGATCAAGGGTGGCTCTTCCTCTGAATCATTGGAATCTTTAGTTGGTTATATTTCCTCATTCTAAATTGGAATAATCTTTCTTGTAATTTTCTATAAAATCTTTTGATTATTTTCACTTCAGGAATAAGGAAGGGATCAGTGGGCCCGTTCTGAAAGGAGTGTGGATATAATGGGCCAGGGCTCATATACATATTAATTTAGGTCGCATAGTTTGATTTTGACCCATGCAAGGACCATAATTGATGTAGGCTAATCACTTTAGGAATAAGAAAGGATAGTCCGTAGTCGGAAGCGAGTATAATGGGCCAAGGTCCATAAATTATTAAGTTAGGTCATATAAATTGATTTTGTCCCACGTAGATATTCTTGAGCACGATATATTTATACTAACTTTTAAATTCGTATGTATATATGGGCTATTTAATTTTTTAAAAATATGACCTTAAATTATACTTTTTGATACATAGTGATAAATATATTATATATAAAGTTTAATTATGCTAATGAATTATTGCATTGATTAAAATGTTATATAATTTAAAAAGTTTAGGACTATAATTTTGAATAGACCGAAATAAAATGACTTAATTGTCAAAAAGTTTAAATTAAATAATGATGTCATCACATCCATAATTTTAATCAATTTAACAATATTAAAGAATCTTATTGGCCAATTGAAAATTTGATAATATCATTATCCGCTTGTTATATTATATTTAAGATACAAAGTCTTGTTATGTATGCTTAAATTTGTAAATCTAAACAATTAGTGATATTTGAATTTCATTTATTATCCTTTTTCTTATTAATAATTATTTTTTCATTTTCACCAATTATCTTTTATGCATGTTTTTAACCTTATGAATAGATCACAATACATTAATAATTAAACAGATATATATATATATATAATATTTATAGAGGTGAGAATCAAGAGGAAAGTTAAAAAAGTAGGGAAGGAGAGAAACAAATACTCATTTACCATCAAGACATGATTTTCAAACAAGATTCATTAAATTAAAGCTTGAAATATAAATAAATTGATTATATACATCATTTAATCAAACAATATTGTTATAATTTTATGTTTTAAACAAAAAACTCTTAAAATCGACATTTATCATTCATTTGTGATGAATGTTAGTCAAAATTTCAACTTAATATTCTTAAAACATTAATTTATAATAAATATTAAGTCATATATGTTATTATACACTTATTATACTATTTATGGGTGAATGTTATCACTAAAAATTCGTCAAGAAATGATGTTAAGTAACATTCATGGATGTATAATAACAAAATATGAGTTAACATTCATCTGGAATGAATATTATAAATGATGTAATCAAGGGGTGAAATTTGCTTTCTTCATTTTCAACAATTTAAAGCTTCTTTATGAATTCTTTCCCTATTTATATATATATATATATATTGACAACTTGGGTGAAAGGGTCGTGGATCAGTGACTTTCACGTGATCATACAGCTGCATAAGAAAAACAAAATAAGATAAACGTGCTACTTTATTTAATTATTATCCTTCTTATTTCCTTTATATCATAATCATAATAATTTGAACAAGATGGATGCGTTATATCTTTGCAATAGAAATATAACAGTACAACACCACACCAATCAACTAATCTACCAGAAACATAACCATCGACCCATGGCGGACGAAACAAGAACCACGGTTAGCCGGAACCGGAGAATTATATTGTTCCCATTACCATATCAAGGCCACATTAACCCAATGCTTCAGCTTGCAAATATACTCTACTCTAAAGGCTTTAGTATCACCATTTTTCACACCAACTTCAACGCTCCAAAAGCATCCAATTACCCTCACTTCACTTTCAAATCCATCCTTGATAACGACCCAAACGACGAACGCTATTGCAACTTACCCTTAACTGGTATGGCCGCTTTTAATCGTATTTTTGTGTTCAATGACCACGGTGCAGATCCATTACGCCACGAACTGGAACTCGAAATGTCGAAAACAGATGAACCCCCTGTGTCGTGTTTGATCACTGATGCACTCTGGTACTTCACGCAATCGGTTGCTGAAAGCGTTAACCTCCCACGACTTGTTTTGAGGACAAGTAGCTTGTTTTGTTTTCTTGTTTATGCTTCAATGCCACTTCTTCATGATCGTGGTTACCTCGGTCTTTCTGATGACAATAACACCGTCAGTAAGTCATTATTACTCCATCCGTCCCAAATTAATTATTTACATATTAATTTCAACTTGTCCAGAAATAATTGTCCGCAGTTATGATTTACTAAATTCTCCATAAAGCCTTAGTTACATTCATCATTAAATGTGACAAAATTTAGAAGTCGATTAACTAAATTGTCGTGTTTTTTTGTTCGTGGACAATTATTCTGTCACAAAGGGAGTAATTAATTATTTTTTCGTTGTTAATAAACTTGTTAATTATAGTAATTGAAGTATTTTGTTTTAATTACTTCAAGATCTTGAAGAACATGTGCTGGTAGAGTTTCCTGTGCTAAAAGTGAAAGACATTATGAAGATGGCTTTCAAGAGTAGTACTGATGCCATAGGAGGGGTTCTAAGAAATATGGTGAAACAAACAAAAGCATCTTCAGGAATTATTTGGAACTCGTTTAAGGAACTGGAAGAACCTGAATTTGAAATGGTTGTTCGTGACATTCAGGCACCAAGTTTCCTGATTCCATTCCCCAAGCATTTCACAGCATCATCAAGTAGCTTAATTGAATAAGATCGAACCTTTTTCCCATGGTTAGACCAACAACTACCTAATTCTGTAGTTTATGTTAGTTTTGGTAGCACTACTGACGTGAACGAGAAAGATTTCTTGGAAATAGCTCATGGGTTGGTAGATAGCGAGCAGTCGTTTTTATGGGTAGTTCGACCAGGGTATGTTGAGGGTTCGACATGGATTGAAACGTTGCCTGATGGGTTGGTGGGTGATAGGGGGCGAATTGTGAAATGGGCTCCTCAACAAGAAGTGTTAGCTCATGAAGCAATTGGTGCATTTTGGACCCATAATGGATGGAACTCGACATTGGAAAGTGTCTGTGAAGGTGTTCCTATGATTTTATCGCCTTTTTACGGCGATCAAGCTTTAAATGTGAGATACATGAGTGATCTTTCAAAGGTGGGGGTGTATTTGGGGAATGTGTGGCACAGAGAAGAGATAGCAAATTCGATTAGGAGAGTGATGGTGAATAAAGAAGGAGAAGAAATTAGAGAGAGTGCAAAAGTTATTAAACAAAACTTAGATGTTTCCTTAATGAAGGGTGGCTCTTCTTATGAATCATTAGAGTCTCTGGTTTCTTATGTTTCTTCCTTGTAACTTGTAAGTTGTTGAATTCATAAATACATTTTAGTATGTGGTGTTTGATCTTTTCTCTTAATTGAATGATAATAACACAAAACCTACAAATGAAATCCCTTTTCTTTTAGAAGATTTTGTACTCATATTTGAGTGCTACTTCTTTATTAATCAAAATCCTGCAACTGACATGACTAACAGATTAAGAAAGATAATTGATACCCTATCTTAATCAATCTTGGAAATCAGCTATAAAACCAAACCCAATAATATGCTGTCAAAATTGGCATCTAACATTTAACATTATTATATGATCCAACTGTATGTCTTTAACATTATACTATCTAGCAAAGTTGCAACCTTTTGTTTTTTGTGTGTTTGTACCTAGTACAATCCAATAACAGCATAACATTTTTTCTTTCGAATACAACTCATGAATAATGCTATCTCTGAAATCCCACATGATATAATATATTGATATGTTAGGAAATCAATAAATAACTGATGGACATATATAATATAATATACCATCAATTAAAACAATGCAGATCATCATCACGGCCGAAAGACTGAAGAAGCCATATTCTGCTACTATAAGAATACAATCACATATACCATAAACATCTGTCAATTCAATTCCCATCCATGGCGGACCAAACAAGAACTTCTGTTAACCGAAACCAGAGAATAATACTATTTCCGTTACCATTTCAAGGCCACATTAACCCAATGCTTCAGCTTGCAAATATTCTCTACTCTAAAGGCTTCAATATCACCATCCTTCACACCAACTTTAACGCTCCCAAAACATCCAATTATCCTCACTTCACTTTTCGATCCATCCTTGACAATGATCCTGAAAACAAATCATCGTTGTCACATGATATATACACATTTGCTCAGAATTTATTGTTCAAACAAGACGCATCAGATGAATTACGTGAAGAACTGGAATTGCTGTTAGCCTCAGGAAAATATGAACCTGTTTTGTGTTTGATAACTGATGCACTTTGGCACTTCACGCAATCAGTCGCTGATAGCCTTAACCTCCCACGTCTTGTTTTGAGAACAAGTAGCCTCTTCTGTACTATTATTTATGCTTCTATACCTGTTTTAGATGATCTTGGTTACTTCAAACTTTCTGATAATAACCGTAAGTTTGTCCATAAATATCATTGATTACAAGAAATAATTTGTCCTTCTAAACTAGTTAATCACAATCTATATTATAACCAATTGTTTAATATTTTTCAGAGTTTCAAGATTTGGAAGAACAAGTGCCAGAGTTTCCTGTGCTAAAAGTGAAGGACATCTTTAAGATGGGTCTCAACGGCAAGAAAGATCCTATTGCGGAGCTGATAGGTAATATGGTGAAAAAAATGAAAGCATCTGCAGGGATCATTTGGAACTCGTTCAAGGAACTTGAAGAACCCGAGATGGAAACTATTCACCATGACTTCCCGGTTCCAAATTTCCTTCTACCATTTCCCAAGTATTTAACAGCCTCATCGAGCAGCCTACTAGAACAAGATCGAACATGTTTTCCATGGTTAGACCAGCAACCACCCAATTCTGTGTTGTATATTAGTTTTGGAAGCATAGGTCAAGTTGAGGAGAAAGATTTCTTGGAAATAGCTCATGGGTTGGTTGATAGCAAGCAACCTTTTTTATGGGTGGTTCGACCTGGGTTTGTTATTGGCTCAACATGGCTTGAAGCGTTGCCTGATGGCTTGATGGTTGAAAGGGGGCGAGTTGTGAAATGGGTTCCTCAGCAAGAAGTGCTAGCTCATAAAGCAATTGCGGCATTTTGGACTCATAGTGGATGGAACTCAACATTGGAGAGTGTTTGTGAAGGTGTACCTATGATTTGTTCTCCTTTTCGGTCAGATCAACCGCTGGATGCAAGATACATGAGTGATGTTTCGAAGGTGGCGGTGTATTTGGAGAATGGGTGGCAAAGAGAAGAGATAGCAAGTGCAATCAGAAAAATAATGGGGGATAAAGAAGGGGAAGAAATTAGAGAAAGAGCGAAAGCTCTGAAACAAAAGCTAGATGCTTCTTTAATCAAGGGTGGCTCTTCCTATGAATCATTGAAGTCTCTAGTTACTTATATTTCCTCACTGTAACCTGGTGTATTTCAAATCCTTATAAGTTGAAAAAGTAAAAGAAATTACTACATTTATTGAAAAAGTATCTTACATATTTTCTCAAGAACGGAGTAAGCTATAGAGACCATAACCAGTAAGTCATTTTTAATTAATCCATCAAAAGCAGATGTCATGTAATAGCAACATATATTTATAAGTATTTGGATTTAATTAATGTATTATTTTTTATTGTACACTCTAAAAGGTTATTATATTTGAAATCGGGTTATATTTTCTTGTCAGCATGTTTACAAATATCTTATGCTCTTAACAATTAGATAGAAGACAAATACAACTTAAAAAGATTCCTCTTGGAGTTGGTGGGTGAAAGGAACATATTGTCACATGTATTGGCCGGATGTGCAGTCCAACATTGCTCCTGGTCAATATTTGATGTAGACTGAAATTGAGATAAATTGGTCCTGTTGATTCAAATGAATACTAGGAACAATTCTTCTAATAGTCGTTGATTAAAAAAGAATACCGAAAATTAGGGCAAATTCAACTCAAAATTGAGAGAAAATTGAAATTTCATAAAAATCAAAAGTAGCTGCTCCACAATGTTTTCCAAACCCTACGGCAGTTAGTCACGACGTTGGGCTCGGCCCAAGCTTTCTTTCGCCTGGTCATGGGCCTCAAACGGACACTCCTAGCTCAAGTTACGGCCTTTTTCGTGAGCCCCTTTTGATACGCGATCCTGGGCCTCAAGAAACACAAGAGCCCGATCCTCCACACTTGGGCCCGCATCAATATTTAACTCTTAAAATATTCAAATATCACTATTTAAACATTACCAAGAACAGAACTTGATTTGAGGATTAAGGGAAGTTAATTACCTGTATGAAGAACCGAGTAGAGAGTGGTAGTTTCCGGCGACTGAGGGTGGTCCTTTTCCCGTTACCATTTCAAGGCCACATAAACCCAATGCTTCAACTCGCAAATATACTTTATTCCAAAGGCTTCTCAATCACTATCATTCACACTAACTTCAACTCTTTTTACACCTCAAAGTATCCTCACTTTACCTTTCGACCTGTTCTTGATAATGACCCAAAAAACAACAATCTTGCCATGTTATCTTCCAAAGGAATTGGCGATCTTCTCTCAGGTATCATGATGTTGAATCAGTGTAGTGCACACAACCTGCGCCAAGAGCTGGAACATATGTTAATGGCTTCAATGGAACAACAAGAGCGTATTGTGTGTTTGATTACAGATGCACTTTGGTACTTCACTCAATCAGTGGCAGATAGTCTTAAGCTTCCAAGAATAGTTTTGAGAACAAGTAGCTTGTTTTGTGTTAATGTTTATGCGTCCATACCTGTTCTTGATGAGCGTGGTTACTTCAACCATGTTGACAGTGGTACGTTCTTCTGTAATTTATTTTTATTATCTCCATAAAATAAAAGCTATAATGATTTCCAAATATTGGAACTTTATAATTCGTTTGGAATCTTATTCTACAGTTTATTACGAAGAGAATATAGATTCGGATGTAGACAATAGAAATAACTTCAAGAGAGCTGAAAGCAATGACTTGGTTCTAAGTAAGCAAATTCTCAATCTTTAATCTTTACCCTCCTTAGACTGTCTATTTTATTTTCTTTTTTTCCCATTAATTATAGATTTGGAAGAAAGAGTGGCAGAGATCCCTATTCTCAAACTGAAAGATATACTGAAGATGAGAATTAAGGGCCAGGTAGACCCCACAGCAAATTTATTAGCTAACATGTTGAAACAAACAAAGGCATCATCAGGAATCATTTGGAACTCTTTCAAGGAACTTGAAGAACCCGAACTCAAAAAGATTCTTAAAGATTTTCCTGTTCCATGTTTTCTGATCGGCCCGTTTCACAAATACTTCCCCGCCTCGCTGAGCAGCTTAATGGAACCAGACAGAAGTTTTATGTCATGGCTAGAGTGCCAATCACCTAACTCTGTACTATACATAAGTTTTGGCAGTACTGCTCAACTGGAAGAAGAAGATTTCTTGGAAATGGCTCATGGTATAGCCGATAGCAAGCAGCCATTCTTGTGGGTGATGCGGCCAGCGTTCGTTAAAGGTTCTGAATGGATGAAAAGTTTACCTAATGGGTTCATGGACATGATAGGGGATAGGGGGCGTATTGTGAAATGGGCTCCTCAACAAGAAGTACTAGCTCATGAAGCGGTTGGAGCATTTTGGACTCATAACGGGTGGAACTCGACACTGGAAAGCATTTGTGAAGGTGTTCCAATGATTTGTTCTCCTTTTTGGGGTGATCAACCGTTAGATGCAAGATACGTGACTGATGTTCTCAAAGTTGGAGTTTACTTGGAAAATGGGTGGTCAAGAGAAGAGATAGCGAGTGTTATAAGGCGAATAATGGTGGAGGAAGAAAGTAAAGATATTAGAAAGAGTGCAACGTGTTTGAAAGAAAAAGTAAATGCTAGCCTAATCGAGGGTGGCTCGTCATATGAATCGTTAGAGTCTCTTGTTCGTTACATCTCCTTGTTCTAATAGCGACATGCTCTACATTTGGCTGTCGGAATCTGTAAATTTTTCGATTTTTTTAAGTCTAATAACTGCAAGCAATAGCCTGAATGCGTGATTGGCTATAGTACACTAAGTTTCTACAATTTTCCCTTTCAAACAATTGTGTGTATATGAATCATGTACTATATTAAAATTAAGCATAATGATATTTGAATTCCTATTTAGTCAATATTGTGTGGATGAAAGTCCAAACGTGAAATAAATTAAATGTTTATATATAGGAATATACGAGTAGTTTGTTAAAGGAACTCTTTAGTCATGCCAATGTTTTAAAATCCGGTTTTTTGACTGACCCGGAAGGGCATTCGGTTCCGGTTGGACCGATCAAACCGACCGATTCAACCGGAACTATAACTTGCAAATTTCGAACGTCAGGCGGTTAGGAGTCCAGGACAATTGCAAAGGCTTTTAATGTTTTTGGCCCATTATAATGTTTAATGTTTTGGCCCATTAACATCTTTTTGGTGTAACACTAAAAATATGTGGCAAACCTAAACAAACACATACACACGCATTTGTATCTTTATGACTTTCTCTCTATATTCATCTTTTTCACCTCATTTCATTTCAAAACCCTAAAATAGATACCGAATTAAATTGCGTCAATGTCATCAACCTTGCATCCAAGAAACATTCTTTTCCGATGGCCACCGTTTATGACTCGAATCACCACCTTTAGAATCAGAAATGGCATACCGTTGAACTTTGAAGAGTGTGCGAACAGTGAGGTTCCGATCTCGTTTAGATCGGTTTGTAATGACAAGTTTCTTGACGCACCTCTAATATATCAGCATCTTCATTCCTTACAGGTGTTGTATACAATTTATGGAGTTGGCCCAATTTGAATATATGAGGATTTAGGGTTTCGGATTTGGAGAAGGAAGGATTTGGTTGAGGTGTCCTAGTTATTTATAAAAGAAGTAACGAACGAATTTATTAAAAGAAAAGGATTTGATCGGATCTAGTTCCGAGTCAATCCCGGTCCGGGTCACCGGGTCAATCGGGTCTGACCGGAAAACCGGTCGAGTTTGACCGAGTTTGACTTCAAGGTTAACCCGCTAACAATCCGTGCGGTTTGGGTCTCGGTCCGACCAACTGAGTCAACCCGGGTTTCAAGACACCGATCATACAAAGGTAGGTCTATACTTATAAAAGTCTAATATAGTAAATGGTGCATGCCATTTAATGAGAACACAATGTTAAAATGAGAACCGTAAGTATACAATTAAAATCTCATTTTTTTGTAAGTTTATGTGAAATCAAAAAATAATGAAGATTCACAATAATTTTTTTTATGTGTGAAATCAAAAGATAATAAAGATTTACAATTAAAAAAACTTGTGAAACTAAGTAAAATAAAAGTACAGTTAAAAATTTATGTGAAGCAAAAAATATAAGACTTTACTTTTTTGTAAATTTCCGTAAAGTCAAAAAGTAACGAAGATTCACAATTTTTTTTTTGTAAAGTTAAAAAATAATAAAGATTCGCAACTAAAATTTTTGTAAAGAAAAAAGAAAGAAAGTAAAATTCATAAATATAAATAAATTGTGAATGAAAGTTGAAAGTATTCTTACCGTTTTCATTTTAACATTATGTTTTTACTTAAACTGAACACATATTGAACATATATATATACAGATCTATGTTCTAATAAAAAACCTAAATATCATAGGAACGTACAAAATAACTTCAAAATCAATTTCAACTTTTTTTTCTTTTTTTAATTATTTTTTTATTCATAATAATCACGTTTTATAACAAGATAATAACATGAATAATATGTGATTATCAAAACACTATTTTGTGATTATCTCGAACACATAGTAATCACATTATATTAGAGAATAATCACATGTGATTATCATGTTATATTTTGTGATTATCTTGAATAATCACAACAGTATCGACTGTACAAAAATTCGTAGAAAATAGTTAAAAAAAATTTTATTAAATTTTTTATCATAGCTTGCAAAAGTTATTTTAATAATAATCATTAAAAGAAAAATGTGTTTTGGATATTTAAAAAGTGATTTCAAAGTCATTCTCACGTTCTCACGATATTTATATTTTTTAGTTGAACCCTTCCCTATATGTATACTATAATATATATACTATATAGGGTGGGGATTAAAAGGGAAGCAAAAAAAATTAGGGAAGAAGGGAAACAAATCTGAACCCTTTATTTCATCATAAATAAATTTTAAAAATTATAAATAATTTCAAAATTTAACATTCATCACAAATGAATGTTAAAAACATATATTTATGAAAAATTCAAGGGCTAAAATTTGATTCCCCCTTCCGCAGGATTTGGAGCTTCCCTATGAATCATTTCCCTATATATATGACTTACGGGAAAATACAAACAAATATATTCCAAAGCATTGATACTTATTTAACCAGTTTTTCCCCCAAAGATTTGGAGCTTCTCTATGGATCTTTTCCCTAAATATATATATATATATATATATATATATGTTCAGGTTCAAATGAGAACTAAATAAAAGGTGAGAACTACTAAATTACATATTTTTTTCACATGTGAACATTCATGTACATTTGATTGATAAAGAAAAAGAAGCTAAAAATTCAAAAATTACGTATTAAAACACATTTTACCGATTTGTTCACATTATGGTTCACCTGTGAACATGTATTTCTTATTTTGTGTTTTGAGATATAATTTTAGAGTTTTTTTAGAAAAACTTCTTTATAAATCAAATGTACATGAATGTTCACATATAAATGAAGTCAATCACATGTGAAAAATATGTAATTTAGCAGTTTTCGCAGTTCTCACATTTTATTTGATTCTCATTTGAACCTAACCCTATATATATATATATATATATATGACTTACGGGAAAACACAAACAAATATATTCCAAAGCACTTACGGGAAAACACAAACAAATATATTCCAAAGCATTAATACTTATTTAACCAGTTTTCTTGTTTAGTTAGATGACCCCTTGATGATTGAACACTACACGAATTCAGCTACTTTTAAGTAAGTCAGAGGAAATTATCATCTTTAATTACAACTACAATATATAAATTTAACTAAAAAGTGATTTATATAGGATGACAAAATTAATTATTATAATTTCCAGGAAGACGGACATATTCTAGTAATCAAATACAATTTGGATAGGACTAGATCCAACAAGAAAAAACCAAAAAGTCAGGTTATACTATTGAAAAGCAGAAAAAGACCCTTCACTAATTCTAGTTGTTACTTGGCCTCTCATTTGAATCTGCAGGCTGTTCATGGATATCCATGGAAGCCTTACCACTCTCCGTTTAGCACAACCGTTGGCAATTCGCCAGAGAGTAATATTATTTCCGTTACCTTTCCAGGGTCATATAAATCCCATGCTACAATTAGCAAGCATTCTTCACTCCCGTGGTGGTTTTAATATAACTATCATACACGCAGAATACAACTCTCCTAATGGTTCCAACTATCCTCACTTCACCTTCAAGTCCATCAAGGATCGTTTCTCAGAAATTGCAGACCAGATTGCTTCGAACAATGATGTAACCTATTACCTAAAGTACCTAAATAGAAGTTGTGTAGATCCGTTTAGGGAGTGTCTGGCAGAATTGATGGCTGAATCCAACGAGGAAGATGTTGCTTGTTTGATCACAGATGCTGCATTCTACTTTACGCAGGTGGTGTCAGATGATCTGAAGCTCCCTCGGATGGTGCTCCGGACAAGCAGTCTTGGTTGCACCCTTGCTTATGGCGCTTTACCTTATTACTCAAAAAATAGTTGCTTTAACCTTACGAAAGAAGGTTAGTTTCATATCATTATATCTCACATCCTTCATCTTTTTTCTTGATTTCGCAAGTTATTATGATCTTGCATAAAGAAAAGAGTTAAGATATATTATTATTAGATTAGATATAGCATCCCTTTCCCCTAAATGATATTAAGTTATTAACTATTATTCTGTATTTTTCAAAATGATTCCAGATTCAGATTGTGAAGCACTAGTGCCCGAATATCCACTTTTGAAATTTAAAGATATTGGCAAGATCACAACTAACCCACATGGCATGGGGGACTTTGTCAACAACATGACTAATACGATGAAGGCATCCTCAGGGATCATCTGGAACACCTTTAAAGAACTCGAAGAACCTGAACTAAAAACCATTTCCCAAGATTTCCCAGTTCCGAGCTTTACTTTAGGCCCATTCCACAGGTACTTCCCGGCAACCTCAAGCAGCTTAATCCAGCAAGACCGAACAATTCTCTCATGGCTAGACACCCAACAGCCCAAATCTACCATATACATAAGTTTTGGAAGTTCCGCACATATAACTGAGTCAGAATTTCAAGTATTGGCTTATGGGTTGGCGAATATTGGTTTACCATTTTTGTGGGTGATTAGACCGGGGATGGTTCAAGGTTCGGAATGGATTGAGTCATTGCCTGAAAAATTCCTAGAAGGAGTGGGTGATAGGGGACGGATTGTGAAATGGTCTCCTCAACAAGAAGTTTTATCCCATCCATCAACAGGGTGTTTTTGGACTCATAATGGATGGAATTCAACATTAGAGAGCATATGCGAAGGAGTTCCTATGATTTGTTCACCTTATTTTACCGACCAGCCAATAAATGCAAGATACGTGTGTGATGTTTGGAAGATTGGCGTTTTGTTGGAGGATGGCTTTGAATGGGCAGGGATCGAGATAACAATCAAAAGAATAATGATGGATAAAGAAGGTGAAGAAATGCGTGAGAGAATAAGTTGTTTAAAGGAGAAGTTAAACATCTCTCTCAATGAAGGTGGCTCTTCTCATCAGTCATTAATGAAATTAGTTGATTATATTTCATTGTTCTAGAGTGAAAAAATCACTTGTAAATCACATTTTTAATAAAGAAAAAAGTTGCTTTTGATCTTGCAACCTTCATCGTTTCTATTTTTAATATAAAAAGGTATCAAGTGTGTTGTACTTTTTATACTTTAAGGTCTTATGAAACCTTGCTAGTTGTTTAAGTTCAGAGTATGAAAATACACTTATGTTGATATTACAGGTGCATATTGAGACTTAAGAGTCCTTAATATTCTCAATTCATATGATATGTATTCTATTTATTGAAAGACAATTAAGAAGACAATTAAGCTAGTATCATAAAGTTGATATGTCACATTTTAATGTAGGTTTTTAAGCTGAAGCCAACCTATGTATTTGTTGATGTTTTAATGATATCATAATTCTAAAATATAAAAGTATTAAGATTTGTTAAAAATTATTTCAATATTAATTCATTTTATGTGCTGTAGTTATAAATTGCGATTTCTTGAAAAGAGGTAGTTTATGAGAATGTATATTTTAACAAATTTTGTTTGTTGTGAAAAATATAAAATAACTTTAAAATGACTACAAAATGTAATTGATGTGTGGATGATCGGACCTTTATGTTTCTTGAGACTCAAGATCACGTAACAAAAGGGGCTTAACAAAAATTCTTTTTAGGGTTTGCTTGTGGTAATGGAGTAGTTAGTTGACAATTTTATGAAATTTGATTTTTCTCTCAAATTGTACGTGTTCATTTTGAGTTGAATTGATTCCTAGCCGCGGTATTCTTTGAATCAGCGTCTGTTAGAAGGATTGTTCCTGGTATTCGTGTGAATCAACATGTCCAATCTGTGTTTATTTCGTTTTAGTCTACATCATTAATAGTAAAAAAGTTAATACATAAAAAATTACGTCAAGTAATCTATTAAGATCATTCAACAAACTCGTATTATTATAGGTCATAAAACTAGTATTTAATTAAATCAAAATGATACTGATTATTTATTTAATTAATATTGATGAACAGGCATACAAAACTTGAAAATTAATAATGTGTATGAGTATTTTGTTAACGAAAATTCTTAGTCAATCTACGGTGGCCCATAAATCGATAATTTTACAGACAAATGGCAACCACGCATAAATTTGTTCCAAAGCGATACATACTGTTATTTCCAGGAAAGTGGACTTACTTTAGTTATCAAATTCAATTTGGATATAAAGACTTGAATGACTTGATACTTGAGGGACTACAAATAAAAATTCTGCTATAAATGAGAAGCAGTACATATATAGATCCTTCAATTCTGTCCTCAATTGAACCTGCCTGATCATGGAGACCCAAGGAGGCAATATTACTCTCCGGTCAGCTCAACCGACGAAAACGACCCGGAAAATAGTACTGTTTCCGCTACCTTTTCAAGGTCATATAAATCCCATGCTTCAGCTAGCAAACATTCTTCATACTCAAGGGTTTAAAATTACAATCATACACGCAGAATACAATTCTCCCAATCCTTCAAACTATCCTCATTTCACCTTCAAGTCCATCAAAGATCGTTTTTCCGAGATCGCAGAACAAATGGCTACAAACAAAGACCCAACCTACTTTCTTAGGTACTTGAATAGAAGTTGCATAGATCCATTTAAGGAGTGTCTGTCTAGGTTGTTGGCAGAGTCCGATACGGACTCGGTTGCTTGTGTGATCACAGATGCTGGATTCTACTTCACGCAGGCAGTGGCGGATGACCTGAAGATACCCCGGATGGTGCTCCGTACAAGCAGTCTTGGCTGTGTTCTTGCTTATGCCGCTTTACCGTATTACTTGAAAAACGGTTGCTTTTACCTTACAAAACAAGGTTGGTTTCATATCGTTCATCCCATGTCCTTAATTTTTCATACATAACTGAATCTATATATATGCTCCCTATATCATGTTTTCAAATGTTACTTTAGGTGAGGTGATAGTTAAGATAGACGTACATATTTCTTTATGGATCGTAATTTATACATGTTAAATTTTCATCACCACTCATATTTTACTTGTGTTGTAAATATTCTTTAATTTGTGTTATATATGTAGAAATATAAATCTAATGGTATATGATAAATTTAATAATGTACAAATGATCACCAACCATTATGTAATCAGCAAATTGTTGATAAATAAATGAGTTAAATTATAAAGGGGGTTCGTGTTGACTTGAAATCAAGACCGTGCATAATGTTTTTGGGGACCATCTACCCAAAACAAAAGAAGAAAAGAAACAATAAAAAACTAATGATGACCATTTAATGCATGTTAAGAAAAAGAGGGTCGGTGTTTTTTTTTTTTTTTTTTCGAACGGTGCACACTTCTTTTTCAGTTTTAGACGGCTAAATTTTATTAGACGATGAAAACTAAACGCTTTTGGGGATATACTAACAACTACTCCGTACTATACAATTTCTCATTTGTCCATTTTTAATTATGAAAATGTCATTGTTAGAATGATGATTGAGTTAATTAATAATGACAAATCATTTTGTAACGAATTTATGTATTAACTATAGCATTTCTCGCTAAATATTTCTTAATTCATCACTCTTTCCAGATTCAGATTATGAAGCACTAGTACCGGAATATCCACTTTTGAAATACAAAGACATGGTTCAGATTGCAACTAACCCACAAGGCATGGGGGACTTTGTCAACAACATGCTGAATACGATGAAGGCATCCTCGGGAATCATTTGGAACACCTTTAGAGAACTCGAAGAACCTGAACTAAAAACCATCTTCCAAGATTTCCCAGTTCCGAGCTTTACTTTAGGCCCATTCCACAAGTACTTCCCAGCATCCAAAAGCAGCTTGATCCAACAAGACCGAACCATTGTCTCTTGGCTAGACACCAAACCTCCTAAATCTACAATTTACGTAAGTTTTGGAAGTGTTGCACATATAACTGAATCAGAAATTCAACAAGTGGCTTATGTGTTGGCAAATATTGGTTTACCGTTTTTATGGGTTGTTAGACCAGGGATGGTTCGTGGTTCAGAATGGATTGAGTCATTACCTGAAAACTTTCTAGAAGGAGTGGGCGATAGGGGACGAATTGTGAAATGGGCCCCTCAACAAGAAGTTTTAGCCCATCCTGCAACAGGGTGTTTTTGGACTCATAACGGATGGAATTCAACATTGGAGAGCATATGTGAAGGAGTTCCTATGATTTGTTCGCCTAGTTTTGTTGACCAACCGATAAATGCAAGATACGTGAGCGACGTGTGGAAGATTGGCGTTATGTTGGAGGATGGGTTTGAAAGGGCGGAGATCGAGATGGCAATCAAAAGAATTTTTGAGAATAAAGAAGGTGAAGAAATGCGCGAGAGAATAAGTTGTCTAAAAGAGAAGGTAAACCTCTCTCTTGAAGAAGGTGGCTCTTCTCATGAGTCATTGAAGAGCTTAGTTGATTATATTTCATTGTTGTGAGTTGAAGGTGATCACTTAGATCACAGAATAAAGCTTCTTTAGGTCTCTACTTTGTAGAATTGAGTTGATACCATGAGCAAAGTATATGCCCAAATCTCATCAGTCATTAATAATACTTGTGGATTACTATAATTTTATCGTTCTTAAATTGATATATTTGATACTTTGTGAAAAATAATGTTGCATATGTGCGTGGTGAATATGAACAATTACTCGATTCAAAATTTGACAGTTTCATACTATTGAACTTTCTCCTTGAGTAAAATCAGATCCATATGTTACGTTAAATCGAAGTTAATATCTCTAAGAGCATCTCCAATGGATCGAGTTATTCAAAAGCCTTTTTTTGTGCCACATCAACTTGCACTTCTTTTTATAAATTACAAAGCTTTACAAAAGCTTTACATTTCAATGGATTAAGTCCTTGTAAAGCTTTTTCTTCAAAAAAGACAAAAAGGAATTACTCAATAGAGTCATTGAGCAAAAACTCTATTTTGGCAAACCTTTTGTCAAAAAAAGCTTTTGTTTTCAATGGAATTAAGCTTTCCAAAAGCTTTTTTTGTGAAAAAAACCTCACAAAGTCCCCCATTGGAGATGCTCTAAGTAACATACTGTATTAGAGTCTGATATGATTTTCATTTAATAAATTTTGTGTGAAGGGTTTTTCAATCTAAATATTTATTTTTCGTTAAAAAAAAAGAAAAAGAATATATTGAAAAAGGGTTACTCTATATAACTTTAAAAACTTATAAAATCAAACAGAAGTGGTTGCATAAATCCGTTCGTAGGCCGACAAATTACAACTCAAGTGTATCAGATAAAAATAGAGATATTTCTTTTCTACTTATTGTAAACTAGTTTAAGACTCGCAAATTTACCAAATTATAGAAGTAAAGTTGTGGTATTAGTGTAAAACAATCGAGTGATCTAAGAATAGTATTTCCCATGTAAATAAATGTTTGTTATTTACATGCGATAAAGATTAGTGTATATTTGTATTAACAACTTGAGTTTCTGAGTCGTCTAGGTCGTATGCGTTTGTGGCGCTTCTTGGCAGGAAGCTAGATCATAGAGGTCATGGAGTTTTATGGGCTATATATTATTAGTCTTATGTTTTGTTTTTGTTCGCCTTATTGTCATTCGTTCTGATCGTGTTGTTGTATATGATTGTAATATACAATATTTATATTATTTTGTAAAACAAATATCTTGTCATTAAATTGATTAGTATTGTTTGTGTATACGTCGATTATACCATCATATGTCTTAAGAAGAATTTAAACAATAATCGTGTTTACTGTGTGGGATTAAGAATTGTAACAAAAAGGATAATGTTGTTGGCCGGTGTGATTTTTTCTATTTTTATTTAGTTTTCTAAAAGAGAATTGATATATCCACACAAATTTTACAAAATAAGTTTTACAAAATGAGTTTTACCAATCACATTAAGTGAGAGAATTATTAGAGAGAGAAAGAAATGCATTTAATTAGTCCACATCTTACTCCACATCATTTTGTGAAAATATGTTTGTAAAATTTATGTGATCCAAGCATTTCTCTTTCTAAAAACTTCAAATCACTATCTATATCTGTGTTGAAAACAATAATTTGCCATTATAATAACTGAATATGTTTATACAGACATATGAGCTTAGTTTATGATGAAAATGGATGAATAAATAGCAAAAGTTATAATTACTACTAGCTCTTATGTAAGATTTAGATAACTTGTAAAAGCTTGGTACATGTATTCGTAGTAATATGGCAGAGGTAAATGTGCGTGCTTGATATTTATAGTTTGAAAAGCACATGTACGAGTTTTATTTATTACATCCTTAGTTTTTTGTAGGGAACTTACATAAAATCAAGAGATCGTTCTTCCAAATCATGTGTATATTAGACCTTAATAAAGTAAGTTACAAGGTTTTGTGAATGCTTTTCATTTGGACCATAATTATTTTTCTCTTTCGAGATACCTCTTAAGTAAAACGTGTTGTGATCACTTCTAACCCAAGTCACAAATTTAATTTCTAACTGTATGTATATATATCTCCAAACGGTTAACCTTGAGACATTACTTAAAATATGAATTAATAAATGTATTATTTAGTAGGACGATGGTACATGATAACTTAGGCGAATCTATATTCAACGGACTGCAAAAACTATTCTAATCATAGGTAACAATAAAGTAGCGAAATGGATAATTTAATACATATCGTACTACGAAAATAAGGAAAATTATATGCACTCAATATTTTGAATGTATACAAGACAAATTCCCATATTGCTGAGCCATGCTGCCATCTGTATGTTGTGCGGTGCAACCATGTCGTTGGAAGCACATCATGGCACCAGCAATTACGCCTTGTTCCCACAGATTGTAGCTAAAATTCTGGTGGGTTCACATCATCATAGATGCTATCAAGTGTAAGTTTGTCTATCCCTCCAGCCAGGAATACAAGAGATTAATACCATTCAATTTTGGTCCACAAATTATTCTACTTATTAGCTACTAAGGGATGTTCCATATATATGATCAATGGTCAGACACTCTTACTAAACTATTTATCTAGTCAATCATTACATCTATGGTGGGACATATAACCTACCAGTTTCCTTGCAGATGCAGTCCTTCCATTGTAACTTGGAGCAGTTACAAAGGCAAACTCCCTAGTGCATAACGGCTACTTTAGCATCTAGAACAGAAGTCACCTCGTGAAATCCCTAAGCCAAATGTATAAATTCATTTATAGATAAATAAATTTCATACGTCATTGTTTAATGATATATGCAATCAACAATATAAAAAAATTACAACATTGAGATGTATTTATAGTTATTAATAAGTAGCATGTATCTTTATGCAGGGTCAATTCAATGTCAATTTCTTACCTTTTATGACGACAGACCAACACATAATACAATGGGTCCTTGGAATTCTTCAGGTGAACACGTGAAGAACTGCATAAGGACATATCCCGATGACCCAAGGCTAAACGTTTATCCGAATGCAACAACTGAAAATGGAACACAAAAGCATATCCATGGCTAATTTGGCTAAATCTGAACACGCCTATACTATAGAGATTTCCAATAATGCAAGTATACGAATTTGATAATTAGTTTTAGGTCTTTATCATCAAGGTATATATCCTTTTTGAATTCGAACTTGAACATTCATCTCTATCAAATAAATAGAACTCCTATTAGATCAAACTGCAAGAAATGAATATTTATAATAAGGATCGAATACCACTTCTATAGATAGCAAAATAATTTAGATGTATCTAGGGTACTCACTTATTAATCTATGGTTTTCGATGTCAAACTCATGGCATCTAGAAGAATACATCACATGCCAGATATCTACATCTCACAACAAACCATTGTATATCTAACTAATTGAATTCTAAAATAAATGAATGATTTGCAATATTAGTCAACCCGTTTATTAGGATCTCCTCTAGCAGATCCATTGGGGCCCTTTACATATGCGTTCATAACTCCCGCTAACAATAATCATACAAATCATTTGTACCTTAAATGACAATAATCTGATATGATATGCTTACAGTTAACGTGAGGGAGAAAAAAGAACTATCCACTAACATACATCCTTCATGGAAACAACAATTTATCGGTAATTAAAGATAAACATTACCTCTCTATATCATTTAGGCATTTCTTGAGTGGCTCGTCAAACCTTAGGTCGCTGTTGTCCATAGTAGATCATTAACCGTTATTACTTGTCATGAACATTAATTAAGCAAACAATCAATCAAAAAAATAATAAAAGAAAACAAAAGGTTAAACAACAAAACCCATGTATATAGATCAAGCAATGGATTATGATAACAAGTTATCAAGTGGATTTATTTTGATTATTCAGCAGAGATGCCTAAATAAGTGTTAATCCACAATCCCATAGGATTTCCGAAAGATAAGCATTTGAGAAACAAGTGATTTTCAAGAGATTGCAAAAATCCCATTGGTCTCTGCAAGATGTAAGACATTTAAAGGTGGTGATTTCGACCCATTTACTTAAAAATGAGAATGCATGAGTTATGTTTTATTGCAGGGGGTCAAACGGGTCAAGCATAGAATCTCTTGTATGGTTTCATTTAACATGTTGGACTAATATGGAAATATTATAGCTTTTCCAATGCAAAATTAGCACACCAAAATATCTGCAGAAAATGTCCCGTGCTAACCCGGCTTGACCCATATCAAAAACTACCCCTTTTGACCCATTACCAACCCACCTGATCCACCCATTTTGCCATTTCTAGTAATTTGGCACAAATTAATTTCAAAATTCGTGTTCATACTTAACGACTAAGTAATTAAAAAAATGTCTCAGAGTCAAGGCAAACAAAGCTGTTTTTACGCAGCCCGCCCATTTTGACAACTCTACCAAACACCCCAAGGACGTCATCGCAGTCAATAAAAACAAATGCAACACTAAATGAAGCCTTACAAAATTAATGCAAACTTGGAGAGATCCAAATGGGAGGCGGTCATCGTCTTGTAAACTCATTATTGTAAACTTAACGTCGCATTAATCGTATAATCAGTTCCAAAATGCAACGTGTTTCTGTGTTTCTACACATAGGAAAAATTATAAAATTTGAATCGAACCTTTGTTGACCCAATATCCAACCCACCAACCCCAACCGTTTTGCCACTGCTATTTATAGGATGAGTCAAAAGGGAGGATAAATTGAAGTTCAAAAACCTGAATACACAAGGTGAGGAATGATCCCAACTATTGTTTTTAAGTTGTCACGTATAATACCATACATTTTCTCGACATTTGCCGTTAATTTCTTCTTGAAAAGCAATGCACAGTATATGTATCTAACAATCTAACCTGATGTACCTCAAGAGCTACCTCAAGAGCCTGCAGTTGCAACAAGGGTGACGATAAATAAGAATGGACGAAATCCCTGTACATAGTAGCAAATGAGCCAGCGCAGAATATGTTTAATTTTCAACGAATCAAAGGAAGGAAAACAAAGAATAGCTTAAGCATTAACAGGTCAAACGGGTTAAAAGTCTTGGAAAGTGTACCTTTCTGCATAAAATCCCCCAAATCAGCTCATTATCTAAGCAGATTATTATTGGAAAAATTACAATTGTAGTCACATTTGACATAATAATAATTTTAAATGTGGATGAAATATGTCAGGTCAACCGAACCCAACCATACCCATACCCATTCCAGACCTGCCTATGCTGCCAGATTTACAGAAAATCAATAATAAAATTAAGTACCATTTTCATTCTCCCGAACAGCGCAGTTGGAGGTGGAGGTTTATGAACTGAACTTTGACCTTCATATCTAATGCTCCTTTGGAGTAATAAAAAAACATTAAACTTACAGTATCATCACTTCTTCCTGTTAACTTGAGATATTTCAGTGTTACATGATCTACAGGGAAGCCCATGGTTGCAGCATAATCCGGTGACATATTTGCAGTAGTTGCCTTATCAGCCAAAGACAGTTCACGCATACCCTCACCTTCATGAATGACCCGCAACAACAAAGACAAATGCATCTCATTAGTAGTATGAATTTATAGTGATGTGAAACATAATTGAATGACCAACTAATAAAATTTTATTTGCTAGCTGCAGAGACATTACTAAAAAAACTCGACCAATTTGCCGAAAACACACCATGCTTTCTCATCATTTGGGTAACGGTTAACAAATCAGTGGCTGTAACACCATTTTGCAACTTTTCAAATAATCTGTGTCCAACAACACCAGGCAAAACCATAGGTGCAAGTCGGGGTGAGCATCCGTAATTGAAGCCATTGATTTGATTTGATTTTCTATTAAAAAAAAAAGAGAAAATTGATTCGAAAAGAAGGATAAAAGAATATTTGATTTGAACAGTGAATTAAAAAGGAGGAAATTAAACCCTAATCTCCCTGATAGTCTACCTTGTTTTGATCTGTTTTTTGACATTTAAAACGACGTTTGTTAATGGAATGGAGAAAAAATAAGGAAAGGTCTAAGAGTTGTAAATGATTACCTCAATTAGAAGAAGGGCACATGAGTCTTTTCACGTAGAATAAATAAGGATTATGTATGTCATTAGTGGTTACGACCGCTCGTATTGAAAAAATAAATAGGTGGATTGATGAATAAATGTCCCTATTTGGAGGTGTTTGATTTCTTTTTTTCCTTTCAACATTTACTTTGACCATGGATTCCCATGGGAGCCTTACCGCTCTCCATTCAACACAACCGTCGGCAACTCGCCGGAGAGTAATATTGTTTCCGTTACCTTTTCAGGGTCATATAAATCCGATGCTACAATTAGCAAGCATCCTTCACACCCACGGTGGTTTTCATATTATCATCATACACACCGAATTCAATTCTCCCAACCCTTCAAACTATCCTCACTTCACTTTCAAGTCAATCAAGGACGGTTTCACCGAGTACAAAAACAATATAACCACGGACACTGATGATCCTGTTTTTATCCTTAACTATCTTAATGAAAGCTGTGTGGATCCGTTTAAGGATTGTGTGGCTGGATTAATGGCAGAAGAACCGGTTGCGTGTGTAATCACAGATGCTGGATTCTTTTTCACGCAGGCCGTGGCGGATGAGTTGAAACTTCCGCGGTTGGTGCTTCGGACATCAAGTGTTGCTTGTGTCCTTGTTTACTGCAGCTTAACCTTGTTCTATGAAAAGGGTTACTTCAACTGTACAAAAGAAGGTCTGTTCATTTATTCTGATTTATTTGCAAAGGGTGTTTGATTTTGGTTATATGATACCTTATTTGCACTCGGATATATGTACGGTATAAACACCTGTCTGAAATTGATTGTCGGCTTATTTCATGTAAAATTAACGGAGAATCACAAAAGCCTATTTACTTCTTTGATTATGGCAATTGGTGGTGGGTCTAAAAAATTAAGACAACAACTAGAAAGCAGTTAGATCACAAGGAGTTAGAGGCACTTTTCGCTGTTTTCCGACCATCAATGCCGGGATTCCCACTCCCCGGTCTGCTTTGATGACTGAAGTTGAGGGCTGAATGGTGCTTTAAGCGATATTTGTTTTTTGTTTTTTTTGTCTTTTCTCCTATTGGTCCAAACACATCAATTGTGGGCACGTTTCCACATTACTTCAACATTGATCACTATCCCTAAATATCACACCCAGTGTTGTTCTCGGTATTGAACTCTAGAACGAGTTGAATACTGAACCACTGATTGTGCTCTTAGCCGGAAAGTGACACATGGTCTTTGACTCCACATGTCCATCAACTAAACTCTGGTGGGTCATAGCTGATGGGCACATGGAGTCGAAGCCAGATTTTGCTTTTCGGTTGTCTACATTTTGTTGCCCTATCTTTTTAAGGCCCAACAATGATTGGATGCTTCATGGTTAAAAGGGCATTTTTTTCTAATTGCATGCCTCAAGCATTCTTGTGATTTTCCCTAAAAATAAATGCGTTGGTTCTTACTAACAGTAAATTTTAAGCAGATAAGCACTTCAAAATAAGCAATTTCAAATACTGAAATACGTCAGCTTTCAAACAGAGTAAAATAGGTTGTGTCGAGTTTGCTTGAACCGGCTGAAAGGTCTGTTTTACGTTAGAAAAACTGTAAAAGTGCAGTTGATGTTTTGGCCAGAACCAACCAATATACTAACTCTTAGGGTACATTTTTCCAGATTTTGATTATGATGCACCAGTAAAGGAACATCCAATTATGAAAGTTAAAGACATAGTGAAGATCAGTACAAACCCACTAGGTCAACGGGACTTTGTCAACAAGATGTTTGAACACATGAAGCCATCATCAGGGATCATTTGGAACACCTTCAATGAACTCGAAAAACCCGAACTAGAAACTATCTCTCGTGATTTTCCAATTCCACACTTCACTTTAGGCCCATTTCATAGGTACTTCCCCGGATCTTCAAGCAGCTTGATAGATGAAGACCAAACAATTCTATCATGGCTAGACACCCAACCTCCCAAGTCAACAATATACGTAAGTTTTGGAAGTCTTGCATGTATCACTGAGTCAGAATTTCAACAAGTAGCTCATGGGTTGGAAAACATCGGTTTGCCATTCTTGTGGGTGGTTCGACCAGGGCTGATTACTGGTTCAGAATGGCTCGAGTCGTTGCCTGAAATGTTTCTTGAAAGAGTGGGTGACAGGGGACGTATTGTGAAATGGTGTTGTCAACGAGAAGTACTAGCACATCCAGCAACAGGATGTTTTTGGACTCATAATGGATGGAATTCGACAATGGAGAGTATATGTGAAGGAGTTCCTATGGTTTGTTCCCCTTGTAGTTATGACCAACCAATGAATGCAAGGTATGTGAGCGATGTTTGGAAGATTGGCGTTTTGTTGGAGGATGGATTTGAAAAGGTGGGGATCGAGAAGGCTATCAAAAGAGTAATGAAGGATAAAGAAGGCGAAGAAATACGTGAGAGAATAAGTCGTCTGAAAGAGAAGCTAGACCTTTCTCTCAAAGAAGGTGGCTCTTCTCATCAGTCATTGAAGAGCTTAGTTGATTATATTTCATCATTCTAACTTGAAGAAATCACTTGTAATAAGCATGTATCATAGTGCAAAAGAAGTTTTAGTGGCCTAGTGGAATTTTAATCTTTGAAGTATTTCTAGTATAACCTTCATGAATGAATTATAATAGAGCCATGGAGCTTGCCAAACGACCACTGCTAAAATGAGTTGACACCACTTATAAAAATAAATAAATGCAGAACATGATCTTATAGAAATTAAGAGTACAATATTTATTTACCCAAAGGTAACCACAATAGCTTTGTTTGCAAGTTAATATACCTTAATCTTCAGCATCTAGAAAGACAGAAAGTAGGTACTTTTCAATTACAAATTAAAATTTTTCATGTAACTTTCTGATATTTTATACACGGAAATAACGAGATGAATAGAAGATGACCAAATTGTACCACTCTACAAGTAACTATGTATTTTTAACTATGAATAGAAAACGAGACGACTGCTACTGGTTTTATGGCACATGAAAATTGTTTTATATGTACATCACTCTATTATTAAACCTAAATGTGATCCAAAAAGCATGAAGAAATTTCCAAGTTGGGTATTTTTGTTTCTAGGTCACGGAGACATGGTTTGGCTTAATTTACTGTTATTTTTAACTATGTACGAAAAGTGAAAGGGAGAAAGAGATGGTCACCACGGCCACAACTGTATCGATGGTTTTACCTTTGAACTTGCTAAATTTCTCAATGAATCCAGGAATGTGTTGATGAATATGACTGTGGTTCTGATGTCCATGTTAAAGTAGCTAGCATAACCCTATTCAAAGTTCAAGAAATACAAACAGCACGGTCTCAACCCACCATTTTCTGCATGTGATCCACTGTTTCTAATATCCACTCATTTTGCGACTTTGTGATGCCCTGTTGTCTGAAGTAGTTAGCACTGCAACCATAAAACCATAGGATTTACCTAGAAAAAAAAGCTAACATGACAGATATTGTCACCAGCCAGCATTAGTCCATTACATCTTTTCTGAACATTAACATTGGTATTTTAGTTTATATGTTACCTACAAGATACCCCACGCACAAAGTGCCAAATGACTTGAGGACTTGCGAACTATAAATTTCATCCATTCTAAGTAGTTGGTCCAGGCATGAGTCACCATAAGGATAGCCTGTCCTTTTGATCTTCTTGTTTTTCTCGCTTTTATAAATTCTATGTCTAATAAATTGAAAGCAAATGGAAATGTACGGCGATATAAATCAAATTGGACCATCTGTTTATTGAATCAATAAATAAAATCTGTAGTGTTTTATCAGAAGTTGGCCACTTTAGGACCATCGGACATTACTCATGTGGACTCCCCCAACTCTCATGTGGTAATACAAGTAAGTCTGTGTCTATAACTAACTCAAACAAAGGCAAATAACCTAAAAATAGTCTTATATAATCACCGACAAAGAGCCACTGTCATGTCGGCAGCACCAAAGCCTAACAACAGCAGACTGGTGCCTTCTCCGTTACCACTCCAAGGCCACATCAACCCTATGCTTCAGTTAGCTAACATTCTTCACACTGAAGGCTTCAAGATCACAATCATTCACACTGAATTCAACTCTCCCAATAAATCAAACTATCCACAATTTACCTTTTTATCAATCTCCGACGGCTTGTCAAAAAAGATGAGAGTTTGAATCTGGATACTAGCAATTCTGTCATCAACTTCATGAACAAAAGCTGCACTGACACATTCACACGTTGCTTGGCGAAGTTGTTAGAAAAGGAGCCAGTAGCATGCTTGATATCAGATTCATTATGGCACTTCACTCAGTCTGTTGCGGACAGTCTGACACTCAAGAATCGTTTTACGAACAAGCATCATGTCCTGCATCCCTGTTTATGCAGCCTTGCCTTTTGTTGCTGAAAAGGGCTACCTAAAAACTGTAATCAAAGATGAGGTTGTACTGATGACAAAAAAGGACATAGACAAGGTTTACAAAGGGGGGTCAGAAGAAGCCAGGCTGGATTTGATATCTAGCATGATCAGAGAAACAAAGGCAGCATCAGGAATTATAATGAACACCTTCAAAGAACTTGAAGAACCTGCATTCTTAGCCATATCGCATGATTTTCGCATTCCAATTTTCCCAATAGGCCCATTCCATAAGTATTTTCCAGCCTCCTCTAGCAGCTTACCTGAACAAGACCGAAGCTTTATGTCATGGTTGGACCTCCAATCGATCAACTCAGTAGTATATGTGAATTTCGGGAGTATTGCCCAGATGGGAAAAGCTGAGTTTAGTGAAATGGCTTGGGGGTTGGCAAACAGCAAGCAACGGTTTCTGTGTGGGTGGTTCGACCTGGTTCAGTCTCTGGCTCTGAATGCCTCGAGTCATTGCCAAAAGGGTTCCTAGAGGAAGTAGGTGAAAGAGGACATATTGTCAAGTGGGCTCCGCAACAAGAAGTGCTAGCTCATAAAGCAACGGGTGAATTTTGGACTCACAGTGGATGGAATTGACGCTCTAAAGCATTTGTGAAGGTGTTCCTATGATCTGCTCACCTTGTTCTTGTGATCAACCGATAAACGCAAGATGTGTAACGGATGTTTGGAGGATAGGAGTCATGTTGGATAATGGGATGCATTGGGATGAAATTGGAAGAGCAATAAAAATGTTAATCATCAACAAAGAAGGTGCTGAGATGAGACAACGATCTAAAGCTCTTCAAGAGAAGGTGAACCTATCTCTTGAGAAAGGTGGATCTGCAAACCAATCACTGAAGTATTTAGTTGGATATATCCTCTCTTTCTAGTTTATTTATATTCCAACGGAACATGATATTTCAGCATCAATCTCTTTATTATTAATTGCTTCAAATTCAGTTACAGAACTATAACAGTACAGATTGAACTTTATGTGTGCCTGGCTCAGACATCATGAATATATTGTTTACATAGCTTTAATGTCTTTAATTAAACGCTCTAAATTACAGTATGATGACCCGCCTTCCATTAAGCATTGTTTTGCAAGTTTTGCCATTTGATCTGCCGACGTCCTAAACTCATCTTTCCTACCATCCATCAATTCTCTCACCGTCTTCTCAATAATCACTCTGTCACAAGTATCCTTCATGTCCAGACCCAACTTCCACACTTCTCCCACAAATCTACTATTCACTTGTTGGTCCAAAAAATAAGGCCAACAAATCATTGGCACGCCTTCAATCACACTTTCTAAGGTCGAGTTCCACCCACTGTGCGTTAAAAACCCACTCACAGCGCTATGGGCCAAGACCTCCTCTTGTGGGGCCCACCCGACGATATAGCCTCTCTCCTCTGTGACTTTAGACAATTCAGGTGGGATCTCAGTTGAATCACTGGTCACCGAGTCTGGCCGTATGACCCACAAAAAACGAGACCCACTGTTCACGAGCCCATACCAGAACTCCATGTATTGCTCCTTTGTCATTACAGCAAGACTTCCAAAGCTAACATAGAGCACGGATTTTGGTGGTTGCGAGTCCAGCCATGTAATACAACTCATGTCTTCCTTCCACAGGCTATTTGAAGAAGTCAATGACGAAGATGATTCTCCTGTGAGCTTGTACTTGAGATGAGAATGCAGCGGGCCAATGGTGTACAGATTTGGACACACCGTGCGTATTTGGGAAAGTATCGGACCCTCTAAATCATCAAACGTGTTAATTATAAGGCCGTGAGCTCTCGGGTTTTCTGTACTTTCGGGGAGATAGAGGTTCAAACTTGGGTCCGACAAGTTTCCAGAACGACAAAACATTGGAAGATCACGACGCCTGAAGAACCTTTCCATCCCTGGTATGCTCTTTATTGGTGTATCCAAGTCATTACCTACCAGATTTATATAAACCAAATAAATACATACCTTCTACCTAAAATACGAATATCTGAACAGGATCAAAGAGATTACATAAGTAGATTACGCACCTGAGAATGGAAGTTCACCAGATTCAATGAGTTTAGGTAGACAGAAGAAAACCCATAGGCAACAAGCACTGATTGTACGAACGAATACAATAGGTATTCCTACCTCATTAGCTACATCACAAGTATACCCCATTATTCCATCTGCAATTATACAAGTTACCGGTCTACGTGAATCCGAATTTAGTCTGCCAGAAGTCAACAAATCCCTAAACAGGATCTTGTTTTTAGTTTTTAAAGAGTCAAACATTTCCATAAGCCCACTCCCAGAGCGAGGATGGTCTTCCGGAAGGCCATCAGATATGGTTTCTAAGTGAAAACCAGGGTAACCATCAAATCGAGACTGTATATTGGAATACTTGAGGAGTCGGGTATGGATATGATCAGTAACAAGGAAGGTAATATGGAAACCTGAGAGGCACAGAAGCTCGGCTAACTTAAACATGGAGTTCACAGGGCCTTGCAGCGGCAACGGGAATATCAGTACATGAGGTGGGAGTGTTACTTGATCCATCACAAAAAACGGTTTCCAGTTGCGTTCTATGCGACTCTGCTGTCTGCATATGGAAACATTCATAACTTGATTACATGTCACGCATCATAACTTTAATTATGAACACTAAATTACAATTGAATTCATATCAGTGTCCACCCAGAAGTACGAAATTGATTCCTTTCAAATGCAAAATTATGATCCCTTTTATAACTTAGAGAGATTCACATCTAGTACTTCGAAATTCATATTTTGCATTTGGGTTTACAGTGTTTTAGCTCAAAATGTTACTCCATTGACTCATTGAGGGAATTCTTTTACAACAAATATATATAGATTCTATCTCTATAAAAAAAAAAAATATCTGTCGATTTTACAGTTGGATACTACTAATAAACTAGATTCAGTTGGGTTATAGTTTGCCGCATATAGATCAGATCATAATCGTTGATTTAAAGGATCCAATAATTTAATTTTCATATGTTTAGCTTCTTGATAGTGATTTTAAAACTTTTACCCAAATTAAGAAGAATAAGTTGATTCAATTTAAACCTAAAAGATAACATATTCAATACTATGAGTACAAGGATCGTAATCGCCACAAGTAAAGTAGAGAACGAAAGAGTACCTGTGGGATTGAAGACACCCGGTTGACCAAATTTGCAAATCGAGTAGTCAAATAGAAATGATAATTCGATAACAGCACAAGGGCCAAGAGGTGTTGATTTTAGTTTTTTCTTTTCCTTTTTCTTTTTAACTTTTTCCCGAGTGATTTGGGGAAAAAAAGATGTTAGTAATATCAGTACTATTGTTATTTCTATTTCTAATTCTAAAGTATATTATAAGAAAAATAATTGATGGTTAATTTTTTTAGTTGGTTTATAATAATCAATCCGATTTTTAAATTGCGATACATCAGACGTGGCAAAAATTCCTTATCTATGTCTATGAATACACTACTAGTGAATTATCCCCGGGGAACGAAGCAGAATAGCATTAAAATATCAGTAAATAAAATATATTAATTGTTACAAGATTAATTTGTTTGACATGTTTATATTAAACATATAAAAATAAATATAAGATAATATTACTAACAACACTTGACATATACAAAGTTATCAACAATTATAAACATATTGTATGTCAATATATATAAGTATATGAATGTTTCCATATGAAAAGAACAATTAACTTTCGGTCCATAAAGAATATATAGAGAGGAAAATGGAATTATATTTATAATAGCAAAATTTAAACACACGTTAAGTCATAAGAAAATTAACTTGAGATTGTCGACAATGAAATCATCTGAGTATTATCATTTGTCATATTAAAAAATATGTAAATATAAGATATTATGTGTGGGTATTATCATTTGTCATATTAAAAAAATACATAAATATAGGATATCATGTGTTGATTTAATATAAAGTATTTTTTTTTATAACATTTCATGTTTGTTAGATTTTGCATAACTTCTCATATTCGTAATTTTACGTTTTAAATATATATATATATATATAATATTTTATCGGTAAATATGAATAAAAAAAAAAGTATGAGTGAGAAATTGAGCACTTCAAAGATTGGCAAATAGGACTTTTGAGTTATGTCTAAACTTTTGCATAAACAAAATATAAATTAAAATTGTTTAATTGGATTTGAAAGATTTTACAAGAAAGAGACTCCATATTTGGTCCGATCACAACTTTTATTACATGCATTTGCTAATCATAGTACTTAAGACTATGATTAAACTTTGAACATATAAATTATAAACTTACTTGAATGAAGCATAAAATGTGTACATTCATTATTAATATACTTCATTTTCTTACTTAACCGTGTTAAATTTTTTATGTATGAACATAAAATGCGTTTAGATTTTAAATTTTTTCAGACATATAAGGCTTAACCATAACCTTATATTAACATACAGGATGATACGTCTCAGGTATGAGGGAAAATCTATCTGATAACCTAAATTTGATTGATAATCTAAATTGATGGTAACGCGAACAACATAAATCTACTTATTTAATATTTTACTTGTAATATGTTACATAACGTCAAGTCAATGTCTCCGTGCGTAGTCCGCTCTCCACAGACCATCGAAAACGTTAATGTATCAATTTCATATTTCTAAAGGAGCTACTAAACATACTAATTTGATAAGAAATGATTAATTTGGAAATTGTGATTATGTGAGTGTTAACTAGTAAAATAAGTAGTAAAATTAGTAAAAATAAGTAGTACATTAAGCTTATGACTTTGTTAAATATGTATCCATTCAAAGTACAATCGGTTGTCGTGTAAGGTTATCGAAAATACGTTGGAATGTTACCGATTTATTCATAAGAGTATTAGGTTTCAGGTTTAATAATTCAATAAAAAGGGATGGCTAAAATTTGTAATCATCATATTAATATATTCAAACTTAATTTAGTAGAAGTTGCAAACAATAACAAGAATACAATGTCTATCTTGTGCAGCAAAACAATCAATAAATGGGCTGCCAAACTAAATTTGCATCTATGTTAATTTACACCTTTTTGTTCTAAAATTGCCAGCACATATAGTGGTGAAGATGAAATAACGCTTTTTTATAAACTTGTAATGCAATGATCTACTTATGATTAGATTGTAAGCTTAAGCCTCAAGTTAACATGTACATTCAATGCTTGGGAGACAAAGTAAGGATAAGTTTGGCTACTTAAACTTCTAAATGAATGATACTAATGTAAATACACATAACCATCTTTTTTCGAGGTTTTTATATCCTCGATTAAACGATTTAAGTTATTATAAGAACTTCCATCCCTAGCAACCGATCGTCGAGCCATTTTCATCATACGATCAACTGGTCTAGTTAGCTCATCCCTGTTTGCATCCATCAAATCCTTGATAATTTTCTCAACAACAACCCGGTCACAAATGTCTTTCATGTCAAACCCGAGCTTCCACACCTCTCCGACTAGCCTACTATTAACTTGTTGGTCCGCATAGTAAGGCCAACAAATCATAGGCACTGCGGCCACAATACTTTCCAATGTTGAATTCCATCCACTATGTGTCAAAAATCCACCAACTGCGGGATGAGCTAAAACCTCCTCTTGTGGGGCCCATCTCACCATATATCCTCTTTCCACGGTGCCCTCTAATAAGCGGGTAGGAATGGTTTGACCATCTCCTGCCACAGAGTTGGGTCTAACGACCCACAAAAAGTTTTTCTTAGAATTAACAAGCCCATACCAAAACTCTATAAGCTCATCTCTACTTAACATGGTCATGCTCCCAAAACTAACATAAATGACCGACTTATGCGCTTGCTCATCTAGCCACATCATGCAAGTACGATCTTCCTCCCATAGACTATTTGATGATCGTGTTGGTGATGTCATTCGGGGTCCAAGTCTAGATTTTAAGTGTCCATGAAGAGGCCCAATGGCATATAGGTTTGGAATGTGCTTGCGAATTTGTGTTAAGGCTGATTCTTCCAAGTCTTCAAAGGTATTGAGAATGAGCCCGTTTGCTCGATAGGTCTCTTGTGTCTCAGAGGTAACAACTTGAAAAGCTCGGTCTGATAAGTCACTAGCACGACAAAAACTAGGTAGATCACGAAGACGTAAGTACTTTTCCATTCCAGTAACACCAAGTAAAAGTCTGTCCATTTCATCATGTTCTGTATACCACAAACAATTTTCATTAACATAATAACCAAAACTAATGAACTTTTCAAAAACATTTTTGTAGGTTAGGGTGAAATTCACCTTTAATAGGAAGGTCTCCGGATTCAATGAGCTTAGGAATGCAATAAAAAGCCCAAAAACAACTAGCACTAACGGTACGAAATAGATAAATAGGAATCCCCATTTCTTTAGCAACATCAATAGTGAAACACATGATCCCATCAGCAATAACACTTGAAACAGGCGGCCTATTATTCCCATGATTCAAACAACCTCCAGGAAGAAGCATTTCCCTAAACATCGGTTTGGTTACCATTTTAATAGAATCAAAAATTTCCACAACTCTATTACCCGAACGAGGATGATCAGGAGGAAGCCCATCAGAAATGGTCTCAAATCTAAAACCAGAGTATCTAGAGAAACGAGACACGACATCAGTGTAACATAACAAACGACGGTGAATGATGTCGGAGTTGAGAAACGTGACATTGATTCCGGAGATGCAAAGGAGCTCAGCAAGTTTGAGCATGCAGCTGACGTGGCCTTGAACTGGAAATGGGAATATGAGTACGTGTGGAGAATTGGGTTGAGAATCCATTAGTGAAATGAGAATTGAAGGGCAAGTAAAGATTGAAATGGATTAAGGTTAGATATAATGAATTAAATTCCGGTTGATTTGCTTGTTTGATGAAAATGCAAATGACATGCGATCGATGTTGAATGGATCATCATCTTGGTTCTTGGACTTGATGTACGGAGGAATTTTTGTCCATGCTACATACGTTTGCTTGGTGTAATTTAAGGTGGGATGATTTAAAGTTTTATGTAATACACCATTTAATGCACAAGTATTATTTTTTGTTGATTATAAGTTAAAAGAAATTTCATATATACGCAACTTATATTGAATAATGTTATATATTATATATTTTCAAACTAGACTAGAGGATGATTTTTAAAAAATAATACTTTGCGGTTATAATAGACAAATAGTAGAGAATGGCTGAACATAATATTTTATTTTTGTAAATAAAAACCGTAAATTTGGAATAGTAATGTAAAATAACTGTTTTTGTATAATAGTCGATAATTTATTTATTTATTTATTTATTTTAAACAGTAACATATATGAAGGATAAATGTAGGATCGAGTGAGTAACTTTTATTAAGTCTTAATAAGCATACGGTTCACGTTTTCGAATTTCTAGTCTAGTTTAAACAATATCAAGCTCATACAATAGCAGTTTATTTGGAAACCCATGATTGATAGTTGTCATATATAAAGCCCAATTCGTGTGACCTAGGCGGGCCTAAAATTAAAAATCAATTGGGCCCATCAAGATAAACATCTATCAAATAACTGGATAAATCTTCTCACTATTTCCAGAAAGCCATAGAAACTCAGCGAAATTTCTGTATTTGCACAACTTCAAGAGAATCCTAGAAACTGCCACATCATTCTTTGTCTCTTATAAATACCACCTTTCACCTCTATTCTCTAGTACAAGCAAAAAAACATCTGAAGCTCAAAACAATCAACAAATTAAACACTCAAACATGTCGATCATTCCAAGCTTTTTAACCAACAGAAGGAGCAACGTATTCGACCCGTTCTCCTTAGATATCTGGGATCCATTCCAAGGCATCACAAGCTCCCTCACCAACCTCCCCGAATCATCTCGCGAAACCGCAGCCATCGCGAACGCCCGTATCGACTGGAAGGAAACACCTGAAGCGCACGTGTTCCAAGCGGACTTACCGGGGCTTAAAAAGGAAGAAGTGAAAGTTGAAGTTGAAGAAGGAAGGGTGTTGCAAATAAGCGGTGAAAGAAGCAGGGAAAATGAAGAGAAGAATGATAAGTGGCATAGAGTTGAAAGGAGTTCGGGCAAGTTTTTTAGGAGGTTTAGGCTGCCCGAGAATGCGAAAATGGAGGAAGTCAAAGCAACTATGGAGAATGGTGTGCTGACCGTGACCGTGCCTAAAGAAGAGGAGAAGAAGCCGGTGGTCAAGGCTATTGATATCTCCGGCTAGGTTGATATACAATGGTGTGGTTGCAGAGCTTAATGATAATGATAATGTAATATTATTGTACTATGTTTCTATGTTTTTGGTCATGCGAGTATTTTACGGTTGTTTGTATGTTTTGTGTTTTTGTTTGAATGAATAAATAAATAAAATACTCTATTATCGACTTATAGTTTTAAGCTATGTTTTCATTTTCATAATTTGGCTATCGGTCTTTTACATGTATCTTCAAATGGATGATGCCTTGATGGTGGTGAAATTTGATTCAAACTAGTTACTATGCGTCTGTATTTTAATTCATATTCATGATGTTATATTTTTGCAGAGCAACCAATTTTTTATACCATTTACGTCTACTATGACCACGGTTGCGTCATGTGAGTCTTTCCGTATGAATGGTAGTTCTGCGAAACAACGGAGTTGTTGGGTGCGGTGACGGGAAAAGGGTCGAAAGTGGGGAGTATGAGGGTTAGCGGAAAATGTACGGATCAATGACATTGTGCTGCGTGATTGTTACGCAACAGGGGTATTGGCCTATAGTGTGCAGGGCGGAGACAGAGTTAATGCACTGTAGGCAGTCGCCCATCGTAAAATTTATATAATGCAAAAAATATTATAATTATGAGCATTTTTAATATTTGCCTCCCAATGACAAAAAAAAGAAGATAGTAAAAGATATTTTCCCTTGAAGAAAAAACCAATCAGTGGTTTGTAATCTGATAATTAATCGAAGGGAGCTTTTGGTATCACACAAGACAACCTACTCATCATCTCAAATAAAAATAGCGACTGGACTTCCGAGAACAGAAAACCTCTACAATTGACCACTTAATGGTGGACAATTCAATAATTTTAACGTTTATTTTAAACCTTGAAATCATGCTCTCTATTTTGGTCTTGAAAATTTGCCACCATCAGGATGTTGATTTCCTAATTTATCGTTGTGTTTTGGTCTGGATTTATTTATTTCGTTAGTGGCCTTGTTTACAAAAATTTTAGTTCGTAATGTGGAGTAGTGGAACTTGGAGACGGTAAAGCTTAACAAATGCGTAGAAGGTTGATTTATTTACCTTAAATGTTAAGGTTTTTCTTAGGGTTCATTTTATTTTCTTTATGATTTATATGTATATGTATACATGTAACATATTTGTATCTGTATGTTCTTATGGAGTTATGGTGATAAGCTAAATGTTGAGACGCATTTGATTTCGGTACTTGTTATTATAAGCATGTTAGATTATTATTAATCAGCGAGATCTTGATCAATAAACACTGATATTTTGTTCCCTTCTATTCTTGAAGTAATTGGAACTATTCTTGAAAATAGTGTGAGCCTTGATCAAAAGGGAGAAGCAAAAAGATTGGTGGCGTGGTTGCTCTCTTTTTGACATGCAATCTGATATTCACTATGATGATCTTAATGGAGTTTGGATGTCTTGCTGCAAAGATGGTCAAAACAAAGAGAAGGCGATGTTTTTCCCTTGGTTTATCCCTTAATCAAATTGATTTTGGTATTATCTGTGTCAACAGATTCAGTTGAAAGGTCCTTTTCAGCAATGAAGATTGTGAAAGACTCGTAGAAATTATGGACCCCAACCAAGATAATAATCAACTAGATTATAAATTCACGACAATAGGCGAACAACTAAAGCAATAAAACACATAATATAAATGCGAGAATAATTAACGAACACGCGATATAACGTGGTTATACCCAATCTAGTTATTGGTTTAATCCACAGCCAACTAGAGAGAATTCATTATTAATTTTGTAGGTGTTAGGATCTACACAATAAGGGTTACAATATAGAGGTTACACATAAAAAGAAATAAAAGTCGCAACAGTTTTTTAGGCTGACCTAAACTACCAACCTGTTAGACTACCCTACAAGCCTGGTACATTTATTACCAGCCGAGTAACTCATCTTCAACCAGATAATCTTGCACCGAGAACTTACAACACAAACTTACCAACTTGGTAGGGATGTTACCGGCCTGGTACTTCTCAGACTAAGCCAACAAACTGAAAAACTATTGTTTGTTCTTCACAACTCAAACAAAATAGGAGATGATTGGTTAGATGATTCTTAGTTACCTACATCGAGAGAGAGTATTTGGAAGTGTAGACAATAAGTTAATAATGAAAAAGTTTCAATCTCAAACCACTCTTGGTGGTCAATTGCCAAAAAATGCTAAGTACAATTTATTGCATTTAATTGGTTTACTTCGACATTAAAGATTCAATAATGTATATTGAAACCTAAATTGTTTTTTGTCACACAAGAATTACAGGTCGTACTCACGAGATGGGATGCTGAAATACTGACGGAATATGAAATAGTTTTACGGGTGGGTTTTTCTGTTAGTGATCAACAACATAAACATTACGGTCAATTTACGGATCGGTTATTGTGTTATTGATTCACAACGTAAGCATTATGGTCGGTTTTTTAGCCTCCAACTTTATGTAATTGTTAGTAATTAATGATTTAACTATGTAAGTATAAAAGTCTATTTTTGGGTCTACAACTTTAGTGTATTTGTAACGTTACATCAATGATATTGAATCATGTTGAAAATGAATTATTTTTTTAAGTCCGCCCCTTGAGAATTATTTTTGGCTTCGCCCCTGATAATGTGGTGTATTGTGATCTGTTATTCTTTGGCCTGTAATGGAACCAAAAGAATATGAACGGACTATGTTCGTGTTCGTTTATTAAAATTTTATCGAATAAACGGATAAACGAACACAAATTTTGTTCATGTTTATTCACTAAAAAATATGTTTATTTATGAACACAGACGAACATAAATGAATATATATACATAACTTGAAGTTTTGTGATGCATATTTAACATTACAAAATGATCAAATGTGATGTTTGATTATGATAGAAGAACAAATTTTACAAGACACGCAAATATTTGAGGGTATTTTTTATTGTATTTAGATTTAGAGATTAGACGAGAATATGATTGGGTTTAATAGTAAGTTGGATCCAAAAGCCCACCAAGCCGATCAACGCCTTAAATGAGGCCAGGTTGAAATGTAGAAAAAAGTTATATTAATTGTGTAACCATGTTCTTCATTTGAATTAACCATGAACATCTTAAACCATCGGGTTATTTGGATCAGGGCTATTAACCCAAAAGTGTCCATTAGGCAGCCAAGTACACGGATCATTGATATATGAATCAACATCTGACCTTTTTTTAATTTTGTCTTAAAATAACAAATAACAAATAATAATCTGTTTATAGTTAAACTGTGGAAATCAGTCATCCTGTAGCAATTACAATTTAACCCGTAATCGATTGAGCAAGCATTGGTACTTCCTGATATGGTATAGAACAGAGCACCACGTACAATTGAGTTATGACTTAATGGTCTAAATTGTCATGATCAGATTAACTTAAAACTAGTTATAAACACATATGACAATCGTGTTTGTAACTTCTCAAATAGTTAAAATTTAAAGCATTCGTAATGGATGTCATAAGTGTGCCATAGTAACATGGATATTAGTTTCTGTATATCTTCACTATTTTAATAAGTCCATACAAATCAACAAAAGTGATATTTATCCCTGTAAACTTGAGAGTGAGAAAATTATAACTCACACTTTCTTTCTTTTAGGTTGAAAATAAATAAAAATAAAATATTATTTTAATATTAAAAAGTTAAGTGACTTAACTATAAATTTATTTAAATGTATAGGAGCAGAGTAAATTTATAAAAAGTAATTTATAAAAAGGTGATAAGCTGATCTAGCAGTGCATGACTCTTATACACAAGAACATAATATTCACCAAAATGTAGATAACATTTATAAAGTCAACCAAACATTACACATATTAACACCATAACATTCCCAAAACCATAACCAAACCGACCCGACTCTTTCAACCTAATCAAACCATACCAAACACATTATTATGCTTCTAATCGACTCAAACATAACACGAACATCAAAATAATACGAATCAAAATCAACCAGAGATCTGAATGGATTTCACATCAGGTTTCTTGACTTCAACTTTAGGCACAGTAACAGTCAACACACCATTCTCCATCGCAGCTTTGACCTGGTCAACCTTCGCATTCTCCGGCAACCTAAACCTCCTCATAAACTTTCCGCTACTCCTTTCAACCCTATGCCACGTGTCACCTTTCTCTTCACTCTCTTTATTCCTCTCTCCACTGATCTGCAACACGCGATCGTCTTCCACCTCAACTTTGACTTCTTCCTTTTTCAACCCTGGCACGTCAGCCTTGAACACGTGTGCATCAGCAGTTTCCTTCCAATCGATGTTAGCGTTGGCGAATGATGACGTTTCCGATGATCGGACGCGATTGGATAGAGAGCGGATGTCGTTGTTGTTGAATGGAAACCCTTCGAATGGGTCCCATATGTCTAAGGAGAACGGATCGAAAACGTTTGTTCGACGGCCACCGAGAAAATTTGGAATGATCGACATCTTTGTTTGATTGTTCTTGGTATACAAAAACTGAAGAAACGGATGTAAGAATTTGCTGATTGGATATTGAATTCTGTAGTGTGATTGAGCGTTTGTGGTTGGTTTTTATTACCGTTTTAAGTGATGTCTTGAACGTTCTGGAGATATCATTTGGGCAATTGGGCAGGAGGTTTCTAGAATATTCTTGTTATTTCCATGGTTAACGTATTGGGCTTACTCCTTAAACCCACTGTGCTACTATATTTTATTAGGCCCAAATTAAACTTCAAAATGTAATGAGCCCAATCCACCCAATGTGGAGCTGAAACCGAAAATGTCAAACATGAATAGGTCATGAAATTTTCAATATAGTTGCACTTTTGAGGTAACAAAATAAAACTAGTTGTAATATATGATGATGTAACATGATAAGTATGGTATCTAAGTAGATAAACATTTAAGTATGTGAAAAAATCTGACTAACATCCTCTATAAGATCGTCTAAGAGCATATACAAAGCTCAAACAATTCATGGCTATCTAAATATATTATACAGCTTGTACAACAATATATATATGTACATAAGATGACATTTGTTTAGACAATTATGTCACAAGTCTCCGAAACCATTTGAATCGATGGCCACAATCTTAGGAGTACCAAACCGCGAAGAATTTCCTCGGCTCTTGGAGGCCAACCTAGCACTTCCGATAAACTTGTCACCACTTTTAGTGTGAATGATTGGTTGTTCTTCCTCTTTCTTTAAGTCGCTTGGTGGTAAAAAACAATCCATTGAAAGACCCTTTATATTAAAATCGACTTCCTCAATTGTCCAAACTTCCTCCATTTTCGTGTGTGAATGGCTTTCTGAGTCCTCACCGAATCTAAACAATGAGACGGATGTTTGGCCACCGTGAGCTATGTTAACCCCGTCTATGGTTCGGTAATCTTGTACTAATGACTCCATGGTTGTTTCCCAAAATACACTATCGCTTCCATGGGATCTTATTCTTATGAGATGTGAGTCTTTTAGTTGGTACAGAAGACCAGTTCTTTGACTAAAATATCCCCAAATTGTGTGCTTCATAATTTCCACGTTGTTACTACTTCTTACTTTTAGAGCTGAAACCTCAGCTTCAAGCTTTAACACAAAGCAGTCTTCTCCATTAATAGTCTTCTCTCCAATACAAATTGAATTTGTGAACAAATTTGCCGTTGACTTTGCATCCAGTCCCTGTCAAAATCAAGAATTGACTTTTAGCATAAATTGACTTTCATTACACAAAAAACTTAAACAATTGGTATCCAAGACATTTCAAGACGTGCTCCACTCAAGATTATGGTTGGCTACTTGAAATAGCTACCAGGACCCACTTTTGAAAAAATTAGACTAATCGACTTTTGTACCAAATAGTTGCAACTTTCTCTACTTAAAAGTCAAACCAAACCAAACACAAAGTTGACTAATGGATTTATACCTGTAACGAACGACGAAGAGGTCTAGGAGGGCCTCTAGATGCATGTGAATGATGCCACGGTGTCTGTCGCCATGCTACCTTCCCGTCGCTACCAGCGCTGATCTTAAAACCCGAAACAACAAGTTCTAAAGACCAAAGGTCAGGCCTTTTTTGCCATAACACAAACCCGCCCATTTCACCACCACTGTTTTTCACGCTCTTGACTTTCATCGGCTTACCACCACCACAGCTCATGGATATTCCATCTCCATCAGTGAAGTCAGTCGCCACCATCTTAACCTTTCCTACGGCGTACATGCTGTCAACTTTATTCAAAGCCTTTTCTCCACCAGCTGCTGCTATATATTGTTGCACGATGTATTTAGCCATTGAAGATTCCTACATAAGTCAAATTCAATCAATTACTTCATTAACACCAATTAAAAACACTCAATAGTAAGTATTAGTTACAGCAAGTGCAGTATAGGCGATCTCACATAGAAACCGTTTTTTAAAGCCTCAATTTTCTAAGAATGTTCATTAACTTAATGAACTTCTAACAATTATGTCCCCACTATAAAATGAACTTTTTCCTATGCAGCTTATAGCAATTTATGTAATATCTAAAAAAGGAACACAAAGTTTTTTCACATATACTTTTTTTTATATACTTAAATAAAAAGTTTTTTGGTGAATTTCTGTTTTCTTTGCGTTGAAATCACAAAGTAGACGAGTTAAACATAAAGTTTATTTTATATATATTTAAAATTTATGTTTAAGTCGTCTACTTTGTGACTATGGCACATAGACACAGAATCCACAACTGCTTTTGAAAAAATAACAAATTTCATATCACCAAAGATTTCTTAAATTCAAGTAGTCTTATAAATTGACTTACAATAGGGTGATCTTGGATAGTTGGTTTAGTTATAGTTTGGTGGCCGGAAGTGATCGGAAGAGGGACAAGAGGAGCTCCAACGACTCCAAGCAAGAGCTGAATTTCAGCGTTTCGTCCACCAAAGTCCAAAAGCTGACGTTTTTGATCGGTCGAATGAGGTTTGATCCAAGACTTCATCGTTTGCCAAGAGGTTGTGTTATGGCTAACCTTGATGTCATGATCATAGGTTTCCTCAGGTATGGGAACTTCGAGTACGGTTTCAAGAGCATCTTCATTGTCTAAATTTGGACATAAAGTTCTCATTGTTAAGTTTAGAAAGAAAGTGAGAGAAATGTAATGAAAATGAGAGAAATGACTGAATGAAGTGAGAAATGAGTGTCTTGAATTCAAAGGGAAAGATAATAAAAAGGGAATGAATTGAAGAACCAACCGACCATGGGCCGTCTTATAACGTGCGGTCTCTTTGTGCAATGTCGTGTCCGCACGCTTACTCTCTTTATTTCTTTTGTCTTTGGTCCTTCTTTTATTTTTATAAACTTTCATGTAAAGTATATTAATGTTTTTGTATAAAATATTGACGTGGTCTATGATAGACAATAATATATGATTGCAAATTTCAAACCCCTGACTTTAGTGTGCTATGAGATAACAAATAATTATGATATTATACATTTGATATTAGCAGAATAAACGGGTAAACGAGAAAAAAAATTCATGTTCAGATTATTCATAAATGAAGAATTTTTTACTCAAATTTATGTGATTTAATAAGGGTGTGTCACGATCATTTTTAATTATTTTTTCGGGCCACTCATAAAATATTTATCTAGTTAAGTTTGTACTTGTGAAAAAATATGACGCCTTACCACTAAGTTATCCAATTATAATTTGATATTAACGGAATGTAAAATTTAAAAAATTGTGATTTGACTAGTAAATTTCAGATATACGCATTATTTGTAGATGTATCCATATAACATCTAGTTCAGATGTCTCATTAGATAATTAATAGTTGAAGTTTGAGATATAGTTATTATAAATAAGTTGTTGCATTAATGCATTGATTATAGTTATTAAGATTTGGTTCAAAAGTCTCACAACGATTTTATGAAGTATTGGTGTGAGGCCACTAATAGATGTGCTCGTATTGTAAGTGTAATGTGATTATGAAATTTAAGATATTATATTTGATCATTAAGTTCATGATATTTGTTTGTGCTTCATATACTATATACACTCTAGTTAACAATACTAGAAAGAATGTTGTTAATCAAACATATTTTATTTTAATATAAAATAGTAAAGTTTTATGGCTGATTAATTTTTGATTCTTTAATTAACGTACGAATTTGATTCGAGATTAAGCTCAATTGAAAGTGCCAAGAGATTTATCCTCTAAATTATACAGGGAGACAATTAAGAGCGTATAAGGTGCTTGTCTTAGAATGAGAGCAAATAATGGTATTTATAGTGTTTTTGGTTGCACCTTTTGTCTAACATATTACCTGTTTGGACTGTTAGTGAATTGCACGTTCCGTCGCCGGATTACCAGAGATGTGATCATTGACATATTTGTAGGTCTAAATCATAGGTTTGTTATAACACAATCATATGTGTCAAATCTTGTTAGGAAACATGCAGAATGTGTGCGTTACTGAGCTCAGGGATAGTGTCATTCGAGCTCGAGTGTCTCTAAGCAGATTCCACTTTTGAGAGAGGGACCGTGATGCTAATGGGAGCTTGTTTTGAAAGTGAAATATGAGGTCCGAGTCCCATCATGGTACGGGTGACCAACTCGCCTTAGTTCAAATGTGTTACTTGAACGACTTTAATGAATAGAAAATTATACACATCATTAGTTGTTGTAGTTCATACTAAAAATCGATAACGGTTATAAAATTGGTGACCAAGTACACAATTTGTTTCATAAAATGATATACGATCGACTCAACAATGGTGTAGCTTTTTTGAAAGTATCGTTTATCATCGTACTCTTACCTTTCAGTGTTGTAATATAGTTACGTTTGTATTTTAAGCGTGACAAATATCTACCATATTTTGTATGCATAACCGAAGATACATTTTCGATAACAAGAATAGTATTATTTTCAATATGCACGATTTCAAAACAATATCACGGAGTAGTAAATTACAAATATATATCATTTGATGATAACATATATGGAGTAATTGCACATATGTTAGGTGTTGTCAACTGTCAATGTATCTTTTTTTTTAAGTTATCATTTTAGCCATTCAAATAAATTTATTGATATTTACAAGATTGATTCCTTCTTTTGGTTATGTCTTATATAAGATAATTCCTCCATATTATTTTGTAGATCATTTAGCTAGATTTTTTCTTTTCTGTAGGATCCATATATACTGCTGATTAATCAACCCTAACAACCTAGTCCAATGTATGTGTTCATGTTACTCTTTGCTTAGCTAGCTTTTTTGTCCTAAATCTTATAGGAAATCAAGATAAATATCCCCTGATCTTACGCATATTAAAGAATGATGTGAGTTAATTAAAGCAATAATTAACAAAACGCTAAAACGATTGATGTGTTAGGAAGCAATATATTAGCAGCAAATAAACATTGTTTTCTGTAAAGAAGATTGCTCTTTTAATCCGGATTGTATTTTTGTGGTTGTTAGTGATGGTGCAACCGGCAATTGGTTTGGGGGTTTGCGGGGTTTAAATAATTAATCCGATCCGATTAATTATGCAATGCACGTTCTCCTGATTATAGTTTGTCGGTTCAACCCGGGTTTTTAAGCTTCCATCCACGACCAGGTGAACCGCTTCCCCAAACTCATTTTCAATTTTTAATCATATCATAAAATAACATACAAAAATACTATAAGTTAAATAAATGTATGATCACCTCAATTATTCTTTAATTAATTATTTATATCACAAATCTCAAATTAAAAATGAGTAAATCAAGTTATAGACATTTGTTATTGTTTGTAATTTGAAATTTATAACCGGTAATTATATTGTAATTAATTATAGTCTTATAGAATGAACGTGACAAAATATGCAAAAAAATTTAGTATCGTTAATTAATTATATAAATATTTAAGTTCAAATGAGAAATTTAAATATCGTAAAAACGTAAGAAATGACTTCAAAATTATTTTTAAATATCTAAAATATGTTATTTTACAAAATTTTCTTCGTAACTCCTTATTCAAATAACTTTTAGAAACTATTTTTCAAAAAAAAATAAAAAATAAAAATTCTTTTTTTAATTATTTGTTTAGAAAAAATTGATTCATAAAAACACTATTTTAGTGATTATCTCGAAAACATAATAATCACATCATAATAGAGAATAATCAAATGTGGTTATCATGTTATATTTTGTGATTATCTTGAATAATCACAACAGTAAAAACTATAAAAAAAGTTACTATTTTATGTTTAAAGTTTTATCATGGTTTGCAAAAGTTATTTTAATAATAATCATTGAAAAAGGTTTTAAAGAAAAATGTATTTTGAATATTTAAAAAATGTTTTCAAAGTCATTCTTACATTTTCACGATATTTATATTTTTATTTGAACTCTTTCATTATATAAATATAAATATAAATATATAAATATATATAAATCACAAATAAAGAAAAGTAATATATCAAAACTGTCATCTATGCCCGCAATATATGCATCCATACATTTATGTTCGAAGTAAAGTGCTTAACACTCACACAAAAGTATAACTTAGATCTTTGGGTTTTCTTTATAGAATGGATAATGGTCTTTCAAATTCTTGAGTTTAATAATCATATTTGTTATTACAATTGATATAAATATATAGAAATAATAACTCACCTTTGTGTTACACTGGTTTGGATAGAACGCATGAAATATATTACCCGCCGACCATATTCTTGGAGTCCAAACTACAAAATCAAAACGTAGTTAACTTGGAATTCATAAAAGCCAAACTTGTGGTGACAACTTATTTCCAAGCATCCAATTAATTACTCAATCTATTTAAACTAAATTAAACACGCAAACAAAACATAATAATAAATCGGGATTACTTGATATGTATACATAAATACGTGGAATATGTAGCATCAATTTAATAACAAGTATTTATTTAATAACAAATGGTTTGATTAAAAATTTATGAGCTTACATCCATGACAGTCAGTAGGCAAATAATTTCCTTGTGTAGGGATAATTTACTATTAAAAACCCGGAATATCATATAAGAATTAATTAAATATAATATACCAAATCTTGAATAGAATCGAATATAACAACGAATTGATCACCCTTAAACTTTTGGACGCTTACTGACTTTTATGTGTGTTGTTAAGTAAAGACCAAAAAATAAAACATATAACTTCGCTTTATAACTTCAATGGAATCATGCATCTAGCCATTCATTAAAAAGTTATTGTTTGACAGCTACAGGATCAAAGACTTGTAACCATATTACATTACCTAATCCCAAATAAGGAGTTTAACTATTTTAATATTAAGTATAATAAGTTTGATACAAAGTGCGTTTTGTTAGAAACAAATATGGACACGCACGTTTGGATGTCTGTTGCAACATGACAATATGACGTGACATGAGTTCGGATAAATTTGACCAAAAATACTCAGGTTCTAAATGTTCATATTTACTTATACTTGTTATATGCATAAATAAATACATAAATAAATGGATAAATAAATAAATAATTAAATAAGGAGAAAATTATCCATATAAACGATCAAAGGTGATCTTTTCATTATACGTGTGTATCGGAATTTTTTTAGTATAATGTTCATATTTTTTCCCTAAATTAAAAAGCGAACGCGGCAAAGTGCATTTAGACCGATGAATTCTTTCGAAAACTTGAATTCGTTCAAGGAGTCGAATTATTAATGGACGGCCAAATTATCATGTACATTAAGTGTGTCGGTTGAATTTTGCCGGCTTCACTTTCGCATTGAGGCTAAATATGTGATCATTTTGCTAAATAAAACACGGACACTTACTATAGTGAAACGTCTCTCATTGATCGTCTATATCAGCAATTTTCTCATGAATCATTGACAGCGATTGTTGATTAAACATGGAGTGATGGAACCACATTACTTGGTTAATTTGGAAGAAAATAATTTTAATTCCAAACATGGCATGATTCGTTATTTTGTCACCTATGATATAAGTGAGTCACCAATTATTATAAAAGGTTATTGAAAGGAATAAAGAGGACAAAGAGCAACAAGATGGAAAAATAGCACGTTTGAATGTCTGTTGCAGCATATATATACAGGCATGGCATTGGATTGGGTGAATCTTTGAAATCCTGAAAACGTAGTATTAAATGTTTCTCAACAAAATTAACATTAGATACATGACGTTTGTGGGTCTAAATTTTGATTCAATTGCCTAGTTGAGTTAAGTTTCTACTCGTATAGTTAGTTGTATAGGACGTGAATAAAATATAAAATATTATGAAGGAAAATAAATAAATAAAATAAAGAGTTGGATATATAAATGATGATGGAAGAAATGAAATAAAAAGTTGGGGGTTGATCCAAGTTGGACTGGCAGTATGAACATACGTCAGGACTTTGGAGGTAAACAAAGTCCAACTAAAACCTGAAAAAACAAATAAATAAAACCCAAAAAGTCTGCCAAATTTCAACTCCTTTGAACTTCAGGCAGTTAAACAAAAGTTTCATATTAGCTGTTCAGCTTTTTATTTTATTGCTGTATAATGTCACAGACTTGATCATTAGGAGGATCCGTAGTATTTTTTTCGTCTTATTTTTGAAGATTAATTTAATTAAATTTACTTGAACAAATACCACAATATACGGGGTAGCGATTAGATTTCTACGTCTTTTGTTGTTAACTCGTCGTGATTATTTTCTTTAAATATAAAAAATGCAGGTTTTTCTAATTAAAATAAAATGAGATGCTTTGTATTCATTTGGAAGACGATATATGTATCTAAAATATATCTGAAAATGCATGTCTAATGCATCTGATAATGAATACTATCTCTTTTGGTCCTTTTTTGCTTACCCTTTTCTCTAAACTATTTTATTTTATCATGCACCTCAATCTTCTCTGATTACTGTTACCCATCTGAAACAAAGGTGAGGTACACAGGTACAGTTGCCTATGGGAGATTTGCAATGGAAACGTTGGAAAAGCGTACCCCTTTTTGACCTGTGAAACCATTTAATATATAGAATTTTTGGTATTTTCGTTTGCAACGGCGTGAATGGCGAAAATAAACATTCTTCAACTTATGACTTTGGCCCCACATCTAATATAATATAATTATAATTATAATTAATAATTATTAAAAAGAAAGTATTGTATATATGACTATACATTGAACATTTAGTTCACATAATTCTTCTTGATTTTGTATACTTTATTAAATTAAAATCTCAATTGCATTTTATAGAGAAGTATATTTAAAATAATAAATTGAATTAAAACTCGCTCAATTTCTTCACTCAAAGGTATTCACATTTTTTAAAATTTTAATTTCTTCCATAAATATCGATCTTATCATAAATATGATTGGAGTCTCTCTTATTCAAGAATGTGGTTTCGAGACATGAGATGTACACAATTATTTTCTTAGCTGATTAATAATAACAGTAAATGATTTTTATTATAATCTTAGCACAAAAACATGCTGTATTATATTATATTACATTTACATGTAATCATAATGGTAGGTCAGTAATCACTATAAAGGCAAAGTTAAGTCTATGCACTTTATGATTCATCATTGTACAAGTGTAATTTGTCGTTATAGTGTATTTGTGAATAGAAAAATGTATTATTCCTTATTACTTGACATTATACGTACTACTGGAAGGTGATAAAAGTATAGCGTTGTTAGTTGTCTTTATGGTAGTGTGTACTGAGGTTGGATGATACAACTAAAGTAAATGGGAACCAAATATACAAGGTTTGGTAAAGTTGAGAGTGCATGTGTGTTTTTGGGATATAAAGAGCTCCCATAAAGGTTATTAAAGCATTAAAACCACTATCAATTTTCAAAATGTTTGAATTTGAGGAAAGAAAAAGACACCACAAATTGGAAATCAGATTCTGTCATCCAGATGTTCAAAGCAAACACAGGGGGGGTTTTAATACCAATCAACCATATTATTGGTATACTGATTTTATAGTGTTTTTTTAACAATCTTTGAGTAATATTTTAGTTGTTTAATACTTCAGAATTATTCTAATAGTCAAAATAAATACGGTGATAAGAGTATAATTTGTTTGTTACCTACCCTTGTTGACAACGAATTCTAGTCTCGCCATATCATAAATTTAAATACTATAATCTTCTATTCTATAGAAAGTATGGAACCAAAATGACAGAATTTCTAAATGTTAGTAATTTCTTATTAGCATCGCCAGTATACGCTTTTAAGATACTGTAAGTCGCAAACTAAATGTATCGTATGCAGTTTGACCATATTTCGTTCACAATAAAAAGTAAGATCAAAGGTTTAGAATAGTTGAATTCGATTGATGATCGCTTCAGAGACTAGAAGAATAGTTGAATTCGATTAATGATAGCTTCAGAGACTAGAACTGAAATTTTACTTTCGAAAGATTGAAATATGAAATGCCCAACCGGCTCACGCCATCTACCATATCCATCACGTGAGAGATAAGTCAAATTCATTTAGCGTTCGAATCATTTAGTGGCCAAATGAACATATCCACCTTCAACGATAGAATTTTCTGATAAATTAGATTTATACTTGATATGGGTGATGAATGAAGTTGTGATGCTTTTCATGTCTTCATATCCGAAACAAACTACCCATGCATCATATTTTACTTGGTATGATTAAGTTAAGCCTCAAATAAATAATTTATGCATATATCTAAATTCTTAACGATGTGTACAACAACTTTATTATAAGAATCCCAATATTTATAGCCCAAAACAGCCAAAGTTATAAGCCCAACTAAAGAAGACTCGATAAGAATTTTCAACAATGCCCTATGGCCTATGGAATTGACCTGAGTATCCAAAAGGACCAAAATATCCACTATCCACACAGAGGTGCAAGTGTGCAACAACTGCCAACAAGGTATAACAAACAAGAAAATGGTGCATGACCAACCTCTGAAATATAAGCTATGGGGATTCATTCCCGTAAGTCATCTAATTTTAGCTATTGATATGAAGCTGAGTACGTCTTAATTGGTTATAGCACTACATGTCTACATGAAACTCTTCATGAACAAAATCTAGTAAGAAGTGAGTCTAAATTGAAAAGAATAAAAAAAAAAAAAGAGGTTCATACATTATTACAGCATCACAAGTTAATATAAAACTTAGGTACTCATAAGATCAAGAAAAGTATTATCGCTAATCACTTTCCACTTTTAAGCTTATATCAAACAACATCTATAAAAAGTTACAAAATATAAATACGCAAGCGTATATTTGCATTATAGCCTCTAAGTTGTTCATAAACAAAAACTCAAGGGACATAACATTCCAATGAGAAGAACAAATCAAATCAAACTCAATTCATTCATTCAAAATCATTCATTCATTCCCAATCCTCAACCTCAATTTCATTCTGATCATCTTCTCTTGGTGGCCTAACAACAATAACAACAGTCCCTAAACACTTATCACACCCTTTTTCCTTCAATATTGACCCTCTTTCAACTTTCAATTCATCTTCACTCAAAACCAAATAGAACCCCTCATCAACCTCCACCTCTTTTCGACTTCTATCCGCGACAACCAATATCGCTTCTTCCTTATACCACCTATTGACCCTCCACGGTAAAGCCCGTGCATCCGAAAACGCCACAACCACTCCCCCTCTCTTCACCCTCATAACGGGCTCCCACGCGGGCAACGCGACCCATTTCCCCCATTGCTTTTCCGCTTCCACTATCCCAAATTCCCCTTTACTCCTACATTCCCAAGGCGCTTCCTCCACTTCCAAACCCCGGTTCCCAGCCCCACAAACGGGCAAAACCACCACAACCGTAGCTTCCGCTATCTCACCTAAATTTAACCTAACAACTGGAACTTTAGCACCGTCAACGACCCCACCTTCCCTACCCTGCCCTTCTCCATCACCGTCATTCCCATCCAACTCCTTCAAAATCCATGCTTTTGCCTTCTCCGAAACCGCCACATTCATCGCCTTCTCCAATGCTGTTGTTCTCAATTCGGCTTCTCGATACTCCCTTGCTTGTCGATAAAACATAAACGCTAAACAATCCGCCGGAAGTGCGTAATCGAACCAATCCCAACCACGATCACCGCGCCTACGCGGGAAATCCTTAATCGCACGCGCAAGTTCTTGTGCGTCCCCGGGTTCGAATCTGTTCTCGGTTAAGTACCGGGCCGCAGCGGCCCGTTGGGCAACACTCAACAATCTAATCTCATACAACAATTCGGCACCACCTTTATCGAAAAACTCGAGTGTTTGGGCATCAAGACCTGATTGAACTAACGATTCACGAACTTGGGCAGCAACGACTAATCGGTTTTGTTCGACACCACTGACACCGGTGATTTCCTCGATGGTGGGTGGGGCGAAACCGTCTTGGATCAAAGGTGGGATTAAAGGAGCGTATTCGTACCATAAACCGAGACGATTTGTTAAGACATCGAGACGGGCGGTGGTGTCGAGGTTACGGTATTGAGGTGGGATTGGTGATTGAGATGGTGGTGGTCGGAATGGTTGGTAGAGCTTTTGCTGTTGTGGTGGTTTTGAGGAGGGGATGATGGTGGCTGAGATGGGAATGAGTTTCCGGTGGTGGACGGGTTTGAGGTGGGAATGGGAATGGAGTGGGAATGGGGTGTAAAGGAATTGGGAATGGAGGAAAGTGGTGGTAGTGGGTTTTGAGGGATTTAATGTAGAAGAAAACATGGTGATCCAATTGGAATCGGAATTGAAATTGAATTTGGGAGGTTGAAGAAAACCTTATCTTGTGTGCAGTGTTTTGAGAATGTATGGATGGATATTTTATTTTGTACAAGTTGAAGGTGCGTATTGGTTCTGAAATGACATGAATGCCCTTTAGTTAAATTAATTCCAAAGCAAAAGTCAATTTATCAGATTATAAGACCATCCACAACGTGATCGTTGATTTGACAACCGATGCGTGTCGATCGACCAATGTCGTTAGCACGACTGCATTCGTGAGTTTGAGTCAATATACCGACGAGAGAGGCGATGCAATGGTGGGCCCAAGCACGTTTGTTTAATGTTAATATCTTTTTTCTAAACAACCCTAATTCGCGTTTCATAAATCTTGAATCGAATTGATTTGGGATTTGTGGGTGTTGGTGATTTGAATTTTATTTATGAAAATGATTGTCTAAGTGGTGACCGAAATGTTGTGGGGCTTGCACATAAAAGCAGAGAAAGAGTCACAGAAAAGAAAATAACTTAAAATTTGAAAGTGAAAAAGTAAAAAATAAAACTATTTTTTGTTAAGTTAATATCTCATTTAATATAATAAGTAGAGTTAAAACAAAATTATAAATATGTAAAATTAGTACGCATAAGTGTTTAACTTGTTATAGCCCGATTTTAAATTAGCTTAGTATGGTATTTTGAATTTACTTTATTATTTTAGTTATTGTAATGTTTTATTTTAATTAATTAATATAATATTTTTAATTTTAATGAGATTATTTTATTTAGATAAGGTGTGTAATCCAAAAATTAAAGTTACACATTAAAAATTGACATAGATGTGTTAGTTATATATCAATTTGGAAAATGAAAGTGACATTGAAGTGACATGACTCGAAGTTCGATGACACGCTTAAGGTTGAGAGTAGTGTAATCCCATGTGAGTAAGGTCCGATAAACCATTCGAAGAAATGGTGGTTTGTGACAAACCTTTACGACAGATCTAATACTTACTAATAATAATGAAATAAATATATTATTTAAACTATGCGTGATTTATTTAATACTACGTTATAAGTTCGTCTAGTAGACGGGTACGCAAGTGTAAAGTTTCTAATTTGCGGAACAAAGAGTGAATATCCTTTAATAGTATTATTGATTTTATTAGAAAATTTTCTTAAAAAAAACAAACAAGAACCATAAAATACAAGTATTAAATGTAGCTTTTATGAGAAATGTGACACCTTGATCTAGGTACGTAACAAGCAGGAAATCATAATTCACACTCAAGAAAACAAACATATGACGATATAAATATATCTTCATTAGTCTACATTTGATACTTATTTTAAACAGTTTCACTTTGATAGTTATCCTTCAATTTTATCATATATGTCAATCATATTTCCATTTTTTAGAACCTACTAATTACAACTAACATAATTTCTCAAGAAACTAAACAAAAACAACCGATAGAAGACTTACACAGGTCAGACACCAACTACCCTAAAAAATATATGGTCTATTGGTCGTTGTTACACCAGGTTTATTATCCACTTCAACAAGTGATAGCTCTCACTTCAAGCCCGGTCAACAAGAACGCTCACTGATCAACAGGATTGCGGAAATAACTTTGTGTTTGTTTCTTTCGGCGACTACTTAACAAACCACAGGAGGAATATGAATCCTAGCTGAATAACACATTTTCTAAAAGTAGAACAAGAAAGAGAGAACTAAACAAGAAACAACATTTCATACACATCTCAAGGTTACAATCAATACAAGCTCTAATGAAGCACATGAATGCTACACAATCAATGACACCAATGAAAAACAACAAGAAAGATTCATTAAATTTCTTCACACTACAAAGAGAGAGGCCTGCCGGTGGTAGCAAACAAGAAAGATTCATTTAATAGCTCATTGAATGTTTTTCCTTCGACAGTCAGTCATCTACTTGTTTTCACGAAGGGACATTGAAATGAAACAACCATGAGATGACAAAGGCAAATACCATACAAGCTAGCAAGAAATTGAGAAACCGATGACCTTGCCAGAAGTTTCGTGTATCCGATGTGGTGGTCATGGTCCCACCAGGTGCTGTAGCTGCTGACATGGCATCATTAGCTTCGTTCCACTGTTCCATTAGTTCAACCTCGTTTGCACCAGCAACATTCTGTGCAATCGATCCACATATCTCACATGTTCTGAGGTTTAGGTTGCACCAAGTCAAGTTAGTATCCCGTTTAACTCAAATTAACAGAGCAATTATATTTTGGATCATGGTATTTATCACTAACATTTTGACAATTACTTGCATTCAACTACTGCTATAGAAACTAAGACTTTGTTAAGTACAAGAGAATCAAGTAACTTAGAAATTATCCAAGACTTTGACGGACTTCATAGGTACCAACCCCAACATGTAGACGATCAGATAAAAACGATCTTTCCTGCCCTCTTTTTCTTTTGTCTCATTATGCACTTTGAACCAATCTACTTTAACTCAATAAGAAAGCAGTGACAAGAATGTAAAGCAAGAAAAGGAATAAGAAGAATGGACGTATGTGAAATAAACAACAAAAAGTGAAGAAAAGAAAGGCACTTGTGTATATAGTAACTAACAAATTGGGTACCATTCACCAACGATTGAATTTAATATGTGCTAGTGCTATATAGCACCTGATGCTAAGAAATTGTGTAAAAGCTTTCAAGTTTACAAGACAAACGAAACCAACCATCAAAAAGATCGATGTAGATGACTTTGTCCATGAAACTGGGATCCCAACACTACAAAAGATGTTATATTTAAGGATAAATACAAGAATCATGTGCCATATCATACAAACAAGCGTAATATGAAAGAGTGTGAGCTTTTAAAAGTGCTTATGTTGATTTGAGTCAAAAGGCCACTTGTAGATAACAAAAGAGAAAGCAAAATGAAAAGGAAATAAAAGCAAATTCCAACACGATTAAAAGATGAATAAACCGATTCAAAGTTTCCTATACTTAAGAACACACATAGGATTATTGGTTACCAACTTCTTTTTAGCAATTAGAATCTTTTCATGTCATATAATCTGCCTTTATCGACTTTATTTTTGCATTATTCCCTCCTTTCCTTCCCTAAAGTGTTGACTCCCTATCTGAAGTATTCAGTCTTCATTCTAAACCCTCTCACAGGTCTACTCGCGAGTCGCGAGTGTCTTCCTTCCACAAGTTATTTTTCACCAAAATTTGTTACCGTTGCTTGCTACATTGTACCTGGACTTCTCTTTTAGGTGCATACTATTGATAATTACAACCATTTACAGTAGTTCATAATTACCTCAATATTTGAAATGAAAATCAGGGCTGTCTAGAAGTAAAGTTTTTGGTGAACAAAGGTCAACTAATTTTTACAATCAAGAGACTCAAAATGGCGAGAATAGAACCAGCAATACACGGAAGAAAACATACTAGAAGCATATGGATATGTAGATTTTATAGTAGTACTTATTATTTTCACTGAAGACCATATTTTGAACATGACATGTGGAAAAATGTAAATGGATATGTAAACGAAGTGGTAAAATTGAATTTTGAGATGATTTTTCATTTTTGGTACCTTTCTCACATAAACACAAATTTTGATCATAAAAGATGGAAAAATGCAAATGCGTATGAGATTAAACTGATAAAAATTGAATCTTGGAACAATAGTTAGGTGGGTACTTACTTATTGCCCTTAATCTTGAACCAAGCTTCGGCACAATGTTTATGAGCAGCAGCTAAATCATCTTTACAAGAACAACCTAACTCAATAGGAATCCCATTTCCATTCTCAAAATCTTGATTATTACTATTACTATTGTTAGTTAAATCAAGACTCAAATGACAAATTCTACAATCCCTTTCAATTTTAGATAAATGCAGTTTACTACCCTCATCACCATCACCGCCATGGACCCCACCACCACCGCCACCGCCACTTTCCAGATCCACCACCGAAAACTCTGACATAGTGGATTCCCTCCTTTTGTCCACGTCATCAACCCCTACAATCTCGGAGGTAGCTATAGTACTAATTTCACTAGCATCAGATGACCGTGAACTCCCGTCACCACCGCTAGTGGCAGTTGATTGACGGTGGGTATGATGTCCACCGCCACCGCCGGATTCCAAATCAAGATGGGGTTCTTGAAAAGTTGCCATTTTTGGAGAAACAGATTTGAGAAATTGTTTTTCATATAATGAATTAGTGAAGCTGGTGAGACCATGAATGCTTGAAAGCACTCTTGATCTCTTTATTTTTGTGTTTCTGTAATTGATAAATTGTAAATAATGAATAACTAAAATAAAAATAAATTTAGGAGATAGCCATGGTTGGGAAGAGAGAAAGCTTGAAAAAACTGATGAATCTATATGTATAGAATTTAATAGTAGTAGCACATACAGCACAGGAACAGAGAGGGGGAAAAAGAGAGATATTTTATTTTATTTTCTTTTAAATTCACATCCAGTAGAATAAGATTGACTCTCTCAATTTCCAAAATATTTTAAGATATTTTTGAAATATTATTTAAAGAAAAAACAAATAATTATGAATATATGTTTGTAAAGAAAGAAAGAAATATAAGCAGACTAGAAAGTGAGAATTACAGTAAGATTTAATTAATTAAAGAAGAAACATAATATTTTGTTTTTAAGTTCAAAAACAAGTCTGAAGTTAAAATATATATTAAAGCATCTTTGATTTTTCATTATTAAAGATGTTTTTAGTGTTTGATAGAATAGATAATCAAGTATTTTTATCAACTTAAGTCTTAATCATGCATCTTGTTTTACCACAAAAAGTAAAGTAGTGTTCTGTTTTTTCATTAGAAAGGTGTAAAACATGTAACTTTACATATAAGTAGAGCAATTTACAAAAATAAACAAATATTTAATTGATAATTTTATCTTTTGCAAAAGATAAACAAATTTAAGCCTTGTGAATTATAATCACCAATGTTATCATAAAAAAATAAAATAAAAAATCATGACGATATTATTGGCATTTTCTGGAAAATGTCCTCTCCTATGGTGATGCCCCCACAGGCCAACAAGAATTTAAACATCCAGCTTGGGCTCAATCATATATAATTTAATCATTAACAATAATACATTTAACAAATATAAAATAAAATAAATGCATAACACAAGCAAATTGAAAAGGAACAAACAAAAATAAATAGAGTCGTTATCAAGAATAGCTTCATTATTTCCCGATAGTCAATAAAATATACTACATAGGTACAAAAATATGCATTAACATAAACGAACTATTAAAACCATACATGCTATTAATTTAATATTTAAAATTAAAATAATCATACAATATTTAAAGACCACAAACAAAATGACACCAACATTTCACATCCTTGCATCCTAGCAATTCAACAAACAACGCCTTAATTGGCGTCTTTATATCTACTAATTTAATATATTTTTATAAACACACGATTACGATAACTATTATCTGTAATCATTACTATTGAGTAAATGGTATTGCACTAATATTAATTAACATCTTCATAAGTTCATAAAGACGCGTATATTCTAAGGATAACGTGGAATAGAAATTGATATAAATCAAGCGATTAAAAGGCAAAACATGTACTTTATTTTTATTAATACAAGTGAATACTAACATCGGATATTTTGGCAGCTTATTCTTGTCACAATCTCATTAGTAATTAATGATTATTGATTGTAGACATATATAGGCTTCACATTTTCTTATTCTTCCGTTTGACCTTAAAAACATGGAAAATGTATGGACACTAGGACATAAACAAGTTTATTGGTTAGTATGGTCTATCATTGATATTTTTGCCCTAAAAGAAAAGACATCATATATAAATTAAGAAATGCATTAAAAACAACGGTGTTACGATCAAATAACTAATTTCAACGAAGGAAGTCGAAGGTTGATTCTATGTTTTTTTACTTGATTTTAAAAGTTGTGACGAAAATCAGTAACTCCGTAAAAGAGTACGTATCAGTTTAATGCATGAGTTGTATACGCTCATATCACGCTCATGTGACGTTGTTATCAGTCAAAAACAGGAAAACGTCATAGGTAGCAAGGCATTCTCCTTTTGTTATTTTTCGATTTTGTTCTTCATGGACGGTGGTGAACGAGAGAAATGAAAACTTTCTTATTTATTTAATTTTTCTACATGTTAAATGTATTATTGGTAAATATGTGAGCCTCGGAAAAATTTCAATTCTTATAGGCAGTGTTCAGTTCCTATAATTAATTATGCTGACGTGGAACTAAGATGATAGTCATCTCTTCTTTAGTGAATTGTCTAATACCATAATACTATAATATGAAAATATATTTTTGTTTGATCAAACATCGTTACTTGATTTATGCTAAATGTTTGATTTGATGTATCCCTCTCATGTGATCAAAACAGTCAATGATCGATCAGTGTTGTTACTTGTCAGTCTTTTATGTCAGTATATGTTGAAAGATTTATACTGCTTCATTCTCAGTTGAAAATTGAGAATTGGTTAATGATAAATTTGTGAACTATAGTGATGGTGATTTATCAATGTTGGTACTACTTTCTGAATAGTTTGGTATACGCTTATAATATGTTGGATAATGAGCTGTTTCATTTTGTCCATATATGATTATAAATTTACCATACAAACATCTAATTCCTAGGCAAAATTAGTTTGCTGTAAGGGATGCTTGACTATAATTATCAATAGTATTCATTATCAATAGTAGTCGCGATAGGAACATTTATAGTTGTCGCGTTTCTGGCAAGTGCAATGAATCAAAACATATGTATGCAAAACGATAACTTTGGATTCGGTATTATGATAAACACATAAGGTACTTGTTTTGCACCAATGAGGTTGATCAATTGATTGGTCTATGTAACTTTATACAACTTGTTCATACATAACACTCTTTAAACATAATTTTATAGGTTCAGTAGTATAAATCTGGTATTATGTAACAGAATGTGTATGGAAGTAATGGAACAAATGGAAATAAAAGGAATCAAAACATATAGTTAGAAATCTTGAGAAGTGACATAACACAAACACATGGGAATAGTCAGAAAAGCAGGACATATGAAGTTGAATAGTCCATTGCTATTATTGTAGACTTGTAGCATGTGAACCCTTTTCTTTTTTTATCTGTTTCTTGTTACCATTTTATTCCTGGTTTTCAACTAGTGTAACTTTCCTTTTTGTTCCGATTACATAAAAAATAAGTATACGATGATTTGGATATATTTGAAGCATTATATGCCAAAAGAAGCTCTTGGTGCTTTGCAAATTAGGTATCTATGAGCTTAAGTAAAATTATTATTCTTGCATGGCTACAAGCTAATATAACCGGACGTACACAAAATTCCAAAATATTTTCCTTAAAAGGTCGATGTGAACTCATTGCTTTGCACTTTTGCAGAACACAATAGTGTGTCTAATGAAAACCTTTTGGTTAGCATCCCAATGTACATTTTTTTCATAGCTTTACAACAAAGCTTTTTTTGAAAGCTTTTACTTTATTAAAAAAAAAGCTTTTCACAAGTAAAATACTATTAGAAAGTATAAAAATTATAACGAGCGAGATTATAAGAGTTTGAGATTTTTTAAAAGATTTTGCATTATATTTCTTAATTACTTTTGTATTTTATAATAATTTTATATACTTATATATGTGAAAAGTTTTTTTGTTGATGGAGCAAAGCTTTAAACTATTAAGAGTATTTGATAGAAATGGTAAATATGATATGTGTGTATATTTCTCACATACTAGATATGTTATGTACTATGACCATCAGTAATCACGAACATGAAAGTGAGTCCGCATAACTGTCACATCGTGCCACATCAATTTTCTATAAATTTCAACTTTCTATAGACTTACTCTTTCACTCCTATAAACCTAAACAAGTTCATAGTTCAGTTTCAGTTAACTTTTACTATCAAAACAATATTTTATTTTATACTATCCTCAAATATATATGTTTAAACACACATTCTGTATAAAATATTAAATATCATAAAAACATAAATTATAACATAGTCGATTATAAAAAAGGACTTAAATATCATACTTTTTAATCCATATACAAAATATAATTGATAATCAAATTCCATATTTTAACCATAATAAACTTATTTAACTTAAAAAAGTATCTAAACATATTTTTCATAGCATACTAACGAAAGAGAATTTACAACCGATGAGAATGGTAAACATTAATTTATTATATAGTTGTTTATCACAGTTATAAATTATTATAGATAAATATGATTTTTTATTCTATTATTTATTTATAAAATTGTTAAACTTGTGATGGGTCCACTATATTTTTTCTCCTTTAAGTTCATAGTCATGAACCTGATACCATTTTCATTATATGAACTTGAGACAATAATAGTAAGTTCATAAAATAAAGTCCACCTTGTATTCAAGTCACCATAAACTTGGCTATAAACCATCCATTATGTACGCTCTAACTACGTATACACAAATGAAAGAATGCCTAACTCCTAATAAGAAACTAACATAAATCCTAACAAATATACAAGTTTCATGATGTGGTTGGGGGCAGAAGAATCACATGAATGTATAGAATAAGAAGCTCAGATAAGATGGTGGAGTCCCGAACAAGCTTTTTATAAAAGAAATTACAAGAAAAACTTTAACAAAAAGTTATAAAAAATGTACATTGAAAATGCTCTTGTACATTCTTATCTTCTTATTTGAATTTAATTTTCGATTATTATAATTTATAAAGTGATCTAATGTATACTTTGATGGTCTATAGTTAAATTTATTAGTGCACATGATCAACCAATACAAAAGTGTAACATGGTTAGAATAGCAAATAGCAAGTTGAACTTGTTTGACCATCATCCTGATTAAACTGGTCAAAGTCAATCTAATATGGCCAATTTTAAATATTTTGTTTTAAACCAATCAGACAATATAGCCAGCCGTTAAAGATTTAGTTCAACGATTATATGTGAGGTTGCCTAATGTATGAAAATTTTCCTTGGTTTTGCAACTTCATCGGTTCATTAATTGACTTAGTTCACTTTTATAAAAAGTTGTTTGCTTTTTTATAGTTTATCAAGCTTGAAAAAGAACTATCAATTTTGTATGCGATCCATTGTTTTTTCCTTCTAAATCATCAAATTTGCCTGCTAGAGCTTGGCTTTGTATATGGTTGTTTGTTACCTTAATATGTTATAGCTTTTGATATAATTAATAATTCCTTAATTATTGATATCCTATCATGTTTAAAACACAATACCTAACACCCCCTAATCCAATAATCCATTTACTACATGTGCACCTAAATTTGTTAATGGACAAATCATCTCCTCAATATGTTATAGCTTTGATTATAAGTCCATTAGAATATCTGTGAAACTAAAACACCAATATTGTGATAATTTATTGGATCATGTCTAAGCAAAGTTCACGTGTTAGGTTAAAACTTTAAAGTTCGACTTTACTTGAAGAAGAAAAGATATCCCTTATAGTTGATCACCAAAAGATTCGAGCATTTCAGTTTCAGCAACAGTAATGTGACACTAGTATTCGGTAGTTGATCAATGAAGAAACTCCTCATATGATAGTGAATGAACAAAACTATAGCAACAGAATTAACCATCAAACTCATCATAATATCTTCTGATGAAATAAATAAATATGAGTTTGACGGTTTCCGAATAAAGCCAAACAAAGGCGATTTACTACGGTTACGCAATAATTAGATCCAGCCAATTTCAAAGTGTAAGGAGACCTATCCCTTTCTATCCTTCTACGAACATTACCTTTGATTCTGACCAATATGAACCATCCCAACAACCTTCTTTTTTTATATTAGTACTACTGGTACTACTAGTTGTAGCATCTTCAAGTCTCAGCAGAGATAGTTTAAGTAAAAAAAGAAAAAGCACAACCTCATAATACATGTTAAGATCTTCATAGGTTGACTACTTCAAATGCGTTCATACATCTCATATCATGTAACCAAAATGGACCATAAAAAACTCTATAGATCATTCATCAAGACTCAATTAAAAGATAAAACTTTGGATAGAAACTCCTTTAGCAATATAAGCGAAAACACCTAGACTCATACTATGTAAGCCTATAACTTGACTATATTATATATTCAGGAAATGCCAGAAACTTGAATTCATACTTGAACATTTCAACTCAGTCCTTCAACTGGGAGGGAGATATGAGGTTGTGTTTGGGTGGTTTCTCCAGGTTTTTCTAGCCCGCTTCTAATCCAAGCAATGGTGTTTAAATCTGCAGCAATGGTAGCTAATTCCTGGTTTGAGAGAGGAGAAAGCTCTTCATAATCAACAAACTCAGGCCCCAATAATGAAGTTTGAGAAACATGACCAGAACCTGAACAGCAACCGTGGCCACAATTTAATGGAATCACAGACTCAGAAGTATACCCTTGAAGAAATTTATATCCAACACTTTCTGGTTTACAAGCCTGTACTATAGGTCCCTTTGTGGGTAGAACCATCCTCGGTTGCGCATTTTGAATTCCATTTGGAGGGGTATAAACAGAAAAGGCTCCAATTTGTGGAATTGGACGAGACAAGGTCCAATGTCTCAATTGTGGATCTTCAGAGATGTGATAAGTTGTAACCTCCATTCCAGTGACATCTTCGAGTTCTTGAGGTAGTGGCGTATTGATGTTTTCATTTGATAAAGTGTCTTCAGAGGATGCCTTCGTTGTGTCAAGGTGGTTATAGTTGGGGCTAATGTCCATTTTAACATTGGATGGCAGCATGTACGCGTTAGGTTGGATGTACCTACGCCTCAGGGTGGAGTTCCAGTGATTCTTGATTGCATTATCTGTTCTACCTCGCAAGAGTTTTGCAATTGCTGCCCATTTGTTTCCATGGATTGCATGGGCTTCCACTATAATCCGGTCTTCTGTTTCTGCATAACAAAAGAAAAGACTCTTTGAGGATATCGTGTGTAAAACATAATTAAAAGAGTTGCAAAAAGAAACTTAGACATTAATTAATAACTGTTTAGTTCTCTGAGTGTATATTCTGAGTTAATTTGTATTTCATGTTTTACAACCTCTGTATAGATATTCTATCATGTAAATATATTTAGGACATATTCATAATAAATAGCTTCACCATCAACAAGTTGTAATACATACATAGAATAAAATAAAACAGAGACCGCCTTCAAATTAACTGAGACGAACCCAGCAACCATCAGCTACAATTACATTGGGCATAACTTTTAGATGTCAAAAGCCGCAAAATTCTTGGGAATGTTATTTCTATAATCTCACACTCTCCATACATAATCTGGTGAACAGTAATGATTGAGCCCCTATGACCTCATTTAGGATTTGCTTAACTTCTCAAATTAACAATTGTTTCCTTTTTTTATTCTATTTAAACTGCTTAACTATGCATCCATCACAAATGAATTGTTGTAGTTCCGCAATCACAGTTAATGCACCAAATATTAACTAAACAGGCAGAAGGGGGCTCAGTTAACAAGCAAGCGAGTGCAGATAAGACAAGCAACTTCCAGTAAATATCCACTAATGCTTTAGAAGGGTATGACTTGATATTAAAGTGCTGTCTACCATTTACAACAAGAGTAAATTAAGACAATTCCCTTTTATAACAGTGATGGTAAAGGGAATCATTCTTGCACAATTTCTGTTAAAAGAAATTCAACCATTCAGGTAAGTTTAGTAGTTCCGTACTTTTTCCCTTATAGCCTTTTAATCCTACAGATATACTATATGAAGCTGCAAACCAACAATATTTACCGAAAATTGAAGTCTTCACAAAATGATCTCATATCAAGATTTCTTTAATTCTAAGATTAGCAAACTGAGAATGCATTAATTTTCCTTCCATTCTAACTGAACTTAACAAAGCATTCATCCGATATAAAATTGGCTAGTTCCTTCTTTCCAGTTATTGCACAATATATATTGTTGGAACTAAACTAAGGTAGAATAGCTCAAAAGTAGCGAAAGACTGTAAGACGAACAAATTCCAAAAGGTAAGGGTTGAAGGCCCACTAATACTTTAGATCGACACAACCTAATAGTAAAAATATTAGTTTGTTTTCTACCATTTACACCAGAAGAAATGAGTATTTTATGGCAATTCCATGTAAAGACAGCATCAGTGCAAATGTAAGAGGGTGTGACATCAACTCTTGGCCATATTTCGTTAGAGGAAATTTCAGTAAGTTACTTTTGTTATATATTTTCCATGATAACAACGATCTAGCCTACTTTATACGAAAGCTATCCAGCATGAAGTTGCGACTCTACAATATGTTCCTAAACTGTGAAACTCCATGATTTCTTCCTTCCATTTTAACTCAACGAAACAAAACATTCATCCCAAATGGGATTTGATACTATTTCATTCCTGTTATTGAATGATATATAGCATAACAATTAAAGAGATGTAGGGGAACTCCGAGGTACCAATCAAGGAAGCAAAAACTAATTCCAAAAGGGAAAGGAAGAATACTCACTTTTGCTTTAAACTGACACCCACGTAATACTAGGAAATCACTCAATTACCATTTACACCGTGGGTAAATCAGGAATAAATTTTGGAGACTAAACGGGTGTGGAAAAATGTTACTAATATCAACACTCGTTGACGCTCTATCACAAATTAATATAGGTTTAGCAGTTCCCATGTATCAACCCTTCTAGCAACTATAACCTACTGATTCAACAGAAACATTGTGTAGAGCTACTTCTTGACAACACAGCCTGCATTTCTATCAACAATAATTGTTTACTGGCAAAAAAAAGTCACTTTTCTCCCTCAAGAAAATAACACACGCAAGCATTTACTGTTCTTATGTAGTAATGCAAGTTATTATATGGGATGATGAAGTGTTCTGCGAGCACAGAAGTAACTAAAACAAAAACAGCTAAAATCATGGAACAGATCCTGTGTTTTTCACACCCTACCATACGATGTCCATGTTAACAGAACACACAGCTCACTCAGAATCTCCCAGTAGCATCTATATGATCAATTTAGTTCTGTTTCCTAAATAGATCACCACATTAACAAACCATAGCAGTGATAGGACTATTAAAAAAACATCAAAGAAGACTACTAAAAATAAAAATTGCCCTTCACTAACCCCCTTTTACTCACCACTGCAAATGCTGTAATTATTTATATAACTTTAAGGTCTCTCCTTTTCTCATAATTTATGTTCTAAATCTAAGAAACTTCTAAATCACAGGAAGTATTCTGCAACTAACAAACTTCGAAATCATAAGAAGCAAGTACAAAAGATCAAAATTATATATACTAACTAAACTATCTAGAAATTTTAAGACTAAAGGAGCTTTGAAATCATATCGACTAATTGAAACAACAACTATACTCTTACCTACGAAACTTAAAATTGAACTCTGTCATATTGAGTAATCCCCTAAACATTAGTAAATTTCATAATTCTCCAATTAAAAAACTAAATCAACTTCAAAATCATCTTTGCTTCAATCCAACAACTTATGACCTAAATTATATACATATAAATACTCTATATAAGTAAATGATTAAACAACAGTCAGTAACCACTAGACTGTATAATCAACAAAAAACCCTACTGACAAACAGCATTTATATCCTCATCATCATTTTAAAACATGATCAATTAGCTAACATTAACTACCGCTGAAACCTAAACAAATGCAGATATAAAGAAAAAATATCTAAAACCGATAATCAATTACGACGTCGTGTAGTTTTTTTTTTTTTTTGGTTACCAGTAAAAGGCTTGCGTTCAAGGGCAGGGTCTAACTGATTGCACCACCGTAAACGGCACGATTTACCGGAACGTCCAGGGATGCCACGTGCGATCAAGCTCCAATTTCTCGCCCCAAATTTACTCACTAAATCCCCCAAAATCACGTCTTCTTCCGGCGACCACGGTCCCTTCACTTTACTCTTATTTTCTACACGATCGCCGTCTCCGCCGCCGCCTTCGACCATCTCCATGTCACCGCCTTCGACCATCGCCGCGTCTTTGGGACCGTTCGTGGCAGCTGCGGCGTTCATTTCGCCGACAACCACCGCGTCGCCTGAATCGTCGTTCATTTTCTCTTTCACTTTTTTCTAACTGTACCAACTGCAAAATTTTGTTTTCTTTGGGGTTTAAATATTTGGTTTTATGCCATTTTGACCCCCTATTCTAAGCGTTAACTACATGCACACCCCTATCTGAAAAACAATGTTTTACTACAAGTAACAAAACTAAAGATATACCTAATCTTAAGGTTTAATTGAACTTAAACTTTATTTAAATTAATTAATTTCATATAATGCCACTACATAATGCATATTAGTTTATACTTTATGTCATTTTAACGATCCACCAATTCATAAGCCAACGATTTTTATTTTGTTATGAATCAAAACCTTTGTATTCATATTTAAGTGTTAAACAAATGTCATGCATTTATTGCATATGTTTGTAATATAATCTATTTACAATTTTATACATGTATGCTATTTTATTGTTACATGTGTAGTGTATATTGTATATTAGTATAATATCTTAAGTTATTTGATTTTAATATCTTTGAAAGCATCAATCAATTATAATATTACAAAAAAGTTCTTATACATCGAATACAAGAGATTCGAATACAATTACTCATCGTGTAATAGTATAAATGATAAGAGTTTTACAGACAATGATATTAGACTTTGGAATTCAATGGAATAATTCCTCTTCCTTATCACTAGAATTGTTAGATAAGTTTTTAAGATAACTCAATTAGCAATATATTAACTGAATTACTAAATCTTTTAACAAAGCAAACATTAAGAAGTGGTTATGAAATAAGTTTTAGGATTGTACTATTATATAAAAAGTGGTTATAAAAAGAGTGTGTATGTGCAACTTGTAAGAACTACAGGGGACTCATCTATAATTTATGCTCATTAGGTAATTGCACCGATCGCCATCATTATGTAGTGCATTTGTTTGTTAAGGAGGTTTTATTTGATTGAATGTGGGCTCCATTTCACATATAACTTTGTCATTTAGTAGTTTGAATCAATCTTTTTATTTTATACAAAATTAACTGATACTAAAGTTTGTTGACTTTTACAATTTGTAACGGTTTATGTTTCGGTTGTCTTTGAGCAACTCAATAAGATTTTATTTTTGATAGATAAAAAGGGTTTAACTTTTTAAGGGCATAAGTTAAACTAAGGCTACTTTGTGTTTGATTTATATTAAAATGAAATTTTTATCAGATTACTTACGAGAGTTGTTATAACAGTTAATTATCACTTAATCAGTCTCGTTTTTATTTTTTATATTACTTTTTGTCTTGTCACAAAAAATATTATCTAATTACATAAAATAACTATCAAAAGTATTAGTTTCGTACCACCAACCTCATATTCTACCTTCTTTAGCTATTTTTTAATGATTAATTTATTAAATATTTTAAATCAAACTTAAAAACTTACCTCAAGTATAAATGAATAAATAACATTTTACTTTTTTGATCCGACTTATTTGCTTGATACATTATCATACCTATAACTAAGTGCTATAAAGATTTATTGCATGTTCTTTATCAGTTAGTGGATCATAAAACTCAACGAGTATCAGCAATTTTCAAGTTTTTGTTTAACATGTATATTCAAATTCAATGTGCGAACATGTGGACTCTTACAATATATATGGGCCATAAGTTATTAAATTTTATACTTCTACAAAGATATATCATAGGGTCGGTCGTATATGGTTTACAGCCCGCCCAATACATGGAATAAATAGGCTGATATAAATAAGCCCAAACAACGTCTCTTTTATTAGTATTCAACATATTTTTATCTTTTTATAATATACAAACATATAGACATATAGTCATTATTAAACTTCACAAAGATAAGTGTAGCATAACACATGAATTCACAAGGTTTTCAAACTTTATAGATGTGGTTTGCATGAATCAAACCCTTTTAATTTTCAAGTAGTATGAAAATGTAAATTAAGTATCACGATTGAAATTCCGTAGCGATCAACTTAACATGCTCTCTGGATTCTTGTTGGCACGTAAATTGATACAACCCATTCATCTTACAAACTGCAGCAGACCAACAACTGTAGATTGATATTAACCCCTTTAGATTATCTTCAAGTTTTGATTTGATAAGCCGTAAACATGTCCACACTTCAGTTGCCATATCTAGCTGTTTGAGGGACCATCTCCCACGGACTTTCGTCCTTAACCCAATTGCATTTCACACACGTACGTTACATTACCGTATATTACATTACATGTCTCTGTATCTATCCACATCCGTCTGGTTCTCAAATAATGGCTCCCGTTCATTATGATCACGAATTTAAAAGCTGACAAACTCAATTTTAATGGTTTATAAGCTCATAATCCATCAAAGTTAAATTTAGCAGGGTTTTTTTTTCAAATTTCAGTTAATTAACCCATCAGGCGTAAAAAATATGTGCAATTGTTTCTTTCTTTATTTGTCTTGAATTCATGTTATTTCATCTTTCGTAAACGACACATAAGCAAGTCATTTTCATCCATCTGTTTTTAGATTCCATTTTATAAGTTGTCTGATTACTGCTTCCTCTTAAATCTCCATCTAAATAGGTAATTTTCATACAAACTATCAACATCTTAAATAGGAAATATTCGGAATCATGTATTAATATTTTTCAACAAGTTTAAGTTTCGTGTCAAACGCTAGTTGATTAGAACATGGTATCAATTCGATTGATTAAGTGATCCCTTTTGTTGAAAGAGACACAAAAACTTGATAAACTAAGTGAAGCATTAGGGTTTATGATTGGATATATATAGATATGTATGGGTATATATTTATATTAAAAGAGATTTAATAATGGTAGATTAATGAAGAGTGGATATGATATTTCCTAAGAGAATGAAATAAAAAGTTAGAACCAGAAAACAGGAATGGGACTCTCTAGTGGTAGGCCAAAGTGAAACATTTAAACAGAATCTTGTGTCTTTTCTGTCTCTTAGAACATTTTATTTTTTTAGCTTTTACATTAAGTCCATATTTTCAATAGGGATGTGGGTTTGGATGTTTATTTCTGAATTTATATCTGTGTTTGTGTTTGAGCAACTTGAAAGTGCTTAGAACATGATTATAATTATTAGTAAAAAGTTAGGCTCTTCAGCATGTGGGGTATAAGTATTAACAAGCTTAACCATGAAGCTATTAGATGCTTTAGCTAGCTAATTGAATAAGATCCAACATGGTCTCATGTAATAGTAATTAAATCGACGATTAGAGATAATAAATAAATGTGAAGAGGTACAAACAAAAGATGATTAGCATATTCCTATTCATGCTAGCAATTGGAAGTGTCATCTGTGTTATGTCCTAATTTAAATCCTTGGCTCATAAACACAAAAATGATCATAAATAGTACAAAGACAGAACGTAAATGATATAAGAAGTAGACGAGTAGCATGAAAAGGAACTCATTAAAGACGACATCAATAATCAGTAAGGAGCAGGTCCAGCAACGTATAATTTCATTACCATAAATCTATTTTAATACCTTTCGTCGATTTATTAATCCTTAATGCCATCATTGTGTTACACACTGAATTATTAAATACAACCTGGGCAGCTAGTTAAACTCTGAAACCTAAATAAAGTGCTTGAAGCATGTATTTGCTGAAGAAATGTGTAGAATTGATTTATTGCATATTTCCACATGAGTTTTTCTGGTCCCTCTAGATGTTCCAACTCATCATTTCAGTTTAAGAATACAAGAAATTAAAGAAGAATTGTTTTTGCAGTAGAAAATGATGTTAGTGTAATTATGTATCCCACATAATCTTTATCTTATACCATCAAAATTCTAGTACTGGTATATGCCGATTTCAAGATCAAAATGCGATGTGTCTAGGCTTAAGTGACAAGAAGACAAAATAAAAGCTAAAAAATAGTCCTTTATAAGGCAATTGGATTGAACTCGAAAGACTTTTGAAAAATGGGAACTCCACTTTACGATTCGTAAAATATCAGGTTCTAAATGCAGATCACTTTCGAGAGTCACCATAAACTTGGAAAATGGGGAGCATATATCTAGAAGAAAAGCAATGGAATATAAGTATGGCTAACAAAGGAGAAGCAGTGATGAGACATGCTTTTTTATCCAACCTACAACAAGCTAGCTAGCCGACCCGAATGGACCATGGTTCTTTAATTCAACAAAATGACATATAAAATTTGATGATTATGCAAGCAAAAGAATTAGGACCACAACCAGACAAAATTAAGTGCACATTAAGTTCTAGGTATATCACTCTTATCCCCACTTCTCCATCTTCCAACTGCATACCTTTATTCGCATTAATCCATCGCATCAGGTCCACGTTAGACATCACTAATTAAGGTGCACAAATTCTTACATCGAGACTTTTGTATGTTTCGTGTTTCGGAAAGTGTAGTTTTTTAATTCTTTGAATCATTAACTCTTTTAATTATGATTCTCATGTAGCTTTTTCAAACTTTTAACTTTAATCATGAATATAAACCTATGGTGCATGACTCCTTAATTGCATACTATAAATTTTGTAACTGTGAAGTAAACTTTAGTTGTCATGTAGATCCCCATTTGTTCTTTATGATCCAATTGGTGGAAGTCAGTGAGTACTGCAGTTACACCTCATTGTACAGCTAGAGTCTCCATCATTATAAATAATCCAAAAAATGAAAAAATAAATAAGTAAATGTATCACTTGGTGATGCATGTATTATAATGACTCCACAAGGCCTAATGGCTGGTGACATGACTCAATGAGACAATCACTGAATAGCCAGAGTGAAAGCTATGGACTTTTATACCAATTGGAGGGAGGAGAGGGGAGGGGTAAGGAGTCCTTTGATTTGTGATGGCACTAATTGAATGGTACTTTCTGTAAGGCCTTTAAATTGTATCACATGGCATTAAAAGTTCATTTTCTAGCTATTGAGAAAACAACTGATGGGTTCTACTTGTTACTTGCTACTTTGTATAGTAGAAATCCAGTATTATAAGTCTTATCAACGGTGGGTTACAGTTTATTTATATAAGAAGTTACATAGCAAAGTATAATTTGTCCTACAAGGTGTGATTATCACATTGATAAGGTCTTAGAAAATGGTTGTTTTGCTCATTCTAACTTTCATAAAAAAGCATAATTGAGTAGCAAACTAACTTTTGACCCCTTTGAGACATGATTTAGACCATCTATGGGAAGCCCCTTGAAAAGACTTGAAGGAAAATATGACATAGTTGACTTTATAATCTATATATGCCTTTCTTTTTCTCTCTTTAACTTACTTTTGTAAGAACTATAAATTATTAAATAGACATTAATCCCACCAGGCTAATTGAAAATTTCCCAGTTGTGACAGGGATTTTTTTTGTTTTTCTAAAGGGGTGAAATGAAAACAAAAAAGGGTAGTTTTCTTGAACAGTAATAGTGCTGTAATAGATAGGTAACAGAACCTGGGTGGATGTAATACTCATGTACAATAAAGAAGAGACCAATTGTACCTTTGGTAGGGTGGTGCATTCTTGTGATGGCCATAAAACCATTACAAAACAAACCACCCTTATTTCTTTTTACAACAGACACTAGAACAGAACCACATTTTGGTGCCCCACCTAATTTGATTGTTTTTATATACATCTTTACAGTATTTATTTTTTTATTAATATATATCATTTGATTTATCTTTTTTGGAAATAATTGTGTGTTTTGAGTAAGGACCTACAGAGCACCATAGAAGCCTGCATAGTTGATGTGGTCCATTGATGTTTCATTGGTGTGGACAAAATCTAGCATCTTACACAATGATCATCATTAGAATGTCAACTAACTCTCATCCAGTGGCTCATATTGTTGTTTCTGTAGATGCTCGCCTACTCCCTACTCTTGCAAATTAGGATTTTTTTTTTCTTTCATTTTTATTCCTAATTTATATAAAACATTCGTGCTATTAACATTTGTGCTATCATTTGACACTTTTAATTTTCAACCTTCTCATATGTACATAACCAATCCCTCTATTTAGCCTAATAGAACGCCGGATTACATGTTGCTAGCTGCAAGAATGCCAAGAAATATGTTTCCTTGTTTCTTATAACTGGATATATATCAAATATCAATATCTACACCGAAAAAACACAGCTAGCAAGATGCTAGAAGTGAATATTTTCCCTTTATAAATTCATCAAAATAGTAACACTTTATGCGCTTGGGGAAAAGGGAAACTGGATGATACATTGGGTGGATTGTATATAATATCAAAGTTCTTAGCTATGGACTACCATATTAGGATGGATATAAACAAATTAAACACAATAGTTATATGGTTCAACAGTTCTCTTATATTCACTGTTGTTGTTAGGATTGGTATTAGCTAGTTTGGGTACTCCGTAATAAGTTTATTAAACTTCACATCTTATGTTTGACCATTTGGGTAGTCCTTTCTCGTTCTAAGTTGGTTCTTAAAATTGTTGAAGTTATTATGTTTCTTTTGAATAACACGGAGTAGTATGCTCTTTTCGCTTCTTATTTGTGAAGGTACATTTTTTTATCTTTTGTAGGATGAGGAGAGTTCCATAGCTCAGATCTGATCATGGGAATCTTCAGAAGCAAATCTTTTTAAGGGTATGCATATAGTCAAAAATTTATCACAGTTCAGGCTATATTTAAAGACTGTTAATTATGGTGAAGATCCCTTTAATGATTTATAGGTTCTTTATTTAGGTTTGTCACTTTCCAATATTCCAAATCCAGCAAATTCTGCTACAGTAACTTGTTGAGGTGACAGATTGGTTGGGCCCGACGGGTTGGATTCGGGCCAAAATACACTTTTTCTAATTACGGGACGGGTTGTTTTGACCTTAAACACTTTATTATTTCAATAATAACAAGACTTATTAGTTTAAAAGATTGTGAGGTTTTACACATTAAAAATAAATGACGTGCTACTTTCTACCCATTTGACCCGTTTCCTTTCAAGCTACTGTCATTGAGTTTACTCGTTTCACTTTTAGATATTAAACAAAACCTGAATCAAGACGTTAATAAGCAAATGAGTTTCAATTGTGAACTGTACTTGCATTTAGCAATGAAAAATGAAAACTTAGATTATGCTGAATTGGAAATTTTCAGGACAACATGCCAACATCTCTTACTGTTCCAGTAATTAGGTCAAGGGAAATAGTCATATAAAGAGTGGGAATTGGGACTTGTGTCAAATATGTAACTTTTTTCTCTTTTTCCCCTTAAATTAACATATTTATCTTGTGCGATATCATTTTACTCTAAAAGCAATGCAATATTCCTTGTTATCACAAACTACGGGTCTTGATGTAAAAAGCTTACTAATTTGATTCCAAAAGACAAAAACGGGTACTTGTTTCAGATAAAAAGTCTCAAGTCAACCTTTTCAGAGAAAAAGTCACAACTCACAAGTCAACAAAAACAATTTCCTCTAGAATTTACTCTTTTTTTATAGGTTGTCAAGTTTTGACTTCAAGTATAAACACAGTTACTGACTTACTTCTATAAATTTAAAGTTAAAAAAATATTAAAGTACGTACTATACTTATACTTATTAATTACTACAAGGTTTTTTTTCTTTTTGGAGGGATTAAAGATGTTATGGAAGGTGTTTACTGCAATAATACTGGCAGAAATTTTCAAAAGGTCTCCCCAGTCCCCACCACTATGACTTCCTGACCATCAACAATAATGTAATTGCCATTCAGTCCTTTAACTTTAATGACCTTCTCACTTGGGTCCCATCAACATAATCTACTACTATTTAATATCGTAACTTTGCTTCTAAACTACTACTACAAAAATAAAAAGGAAAATCATTTTGGTTCTCACCAACTAATAAAGATGTATAATTGGACCTTTTTTCAATTACATACTTGGATAATTCATCTAAGGGTAGAGTCACTTGTACAAACCTAATTGAAATTCAGGTTGATTCCCACTATAACAATGCATTTTCTGGGACACTTTTAACCACTAATTGGAGCTTATTAATTAGTTTTGTTACATGATAAAATCTAAAGTATGTTTTAGTTTTGCATAAAGCAACAGAAATATATCCCACGAAATGGAGAGATATATCACACGAAATGGACAACGACGATGCATCTTTCAACGTATTGTTTATCGACATGATTGTAAAAAGTGTAACTGCGTTTGTTAGTTATTTCGCCTGGTTTCTACTCTGCATAGTCTTAGCCTTTTAGGACCCCCTACACATTTAAATGGTCCATGTAGAAAAATTGTACTGCGTTTACTGTTTAGGTCCTTTAGGATCATACCTTCTTTTGATGCTTATTTGCTTTAAAAAAATATAAAATTAGTAAAATAAAACAATAATGGAATTGTATATTTTTCTTCATGTATAAGAACCTATGTTGCTTTTGGCTCGCAAGATTTTGTGAAATTCAATGGAACTAAAATTTTAATATCATTTTATAAGGGCGTTTGTTTCAAAAGTTAATTGAATTGAAACTCGTCAAACTATTTCCCTCAAAGGAACTTAAATTCTTTAAAATTTCAATTTATTTAATGAATTTTAATTCCATCAAAAATATTTTACAAACCAAACGCGTCTTTAGGACCCTTCTGCTGAAATTTAGTTTCACCTAACATTTTGACAAAACTAAATTTAAAAGGTATCAAGTATATGAAATAAGAGCAAATGTGCATCTCTGAAAACTATCTTCATGTTAGCTGATATGCCATATTATATCAACGTTCTAAATTTGTTATAACTCTTACACTTTTCTTTAAATGCCATATCATATATCATATCGACATAAAAAAGAAATCTAAGCAATTGCTAATCATACTAAAAATGTTAAAACATATTTTGCTAATGATTATATTATAAAATAAGGTGTATTTTTATTAATATGATAGTTGTAGGTTCTTGTTTGTGCTTCCCTCAAGGCCCCATTAACCCACTATAATCGCCACTCATGAGGTTTGACCTTCCTTAATTCTTCACCCAACTTTCAACCTCTAAATTTTTGACATAAATTTTAGAACTTTACAAAACTTGTTTTATTAACTCAATCCGTCAAGATTGTTCAAGATACTTCTCTATGCAATAATAAAAAGGAATACCATCAATTATGATCTAAAAGAAGTCTTCACTGTAGAAACAAAAAAGTATATTCATGTCATCAAGAACATTACACTTTGTTAAATGTTTCTTAGAATTACCAATATAGCTCAGATCATCAAACTTATAAATATAATATGTTCAAATATCAGGATAATCCACTCATGATTTTATCGAAAATCAAATTGATGATGAAGAATGCTACGGTTACAAGCAAATTATACAAACAAAAGTTACAAATTGAAATATCATGATTATATCGGTTTGTTTTTTCTCACTCATCCTTCTCTCTTCATATTTGATTGGTGAGACATTATTTTATATCTTAAATTTTGTAATTTGTTCATACCAATATCATTTCTCTTTAAATTTGTACCCCTTGCAAGTGCATTTAAACAGTAAAATCTAATGATATGATGATAAAAATTTAGAAACAAACAAATAAATAACTAATTGATAATGATTATTTGTGTTGGCCTAATGAAGACATGTGCCCAAGAAGAGCACCTTAAATCACGTATCTTTGACCATGAAGATCTGAATATATTTCTGGACTGATTTTGTTGGATTACATAATTATTAATCATATTTATTTTTTTATTAGATAAAAGAAAAACACTCACATGCTACACACTCAAATAAAAGGGTCCATTTTTTGCTTCCAAAACAAGCATATATATTTCAAGTTCATTTTCTGACTAAAATTATAAGTCACTTATTAGCTTTATACCGCATTATCACAAGCATAATTCAAGAAAAAACTCTAATTAAATAATAAATCTAATTTAACATATATTTACAGTTATAACTTTATCATGATAATAGAATAGTTATTTTAAATCCATCATTAAAGCTCTAACAAAAAGTTCCTATTATCAATCGAAAAGAATTTTTGTTATTTGTATAAATTTATATCCCTAAAAAAATCGAACATGGAAGGGGCCACCTCTATTGAATATAAAATATATGCTAATTATAATAATGAAAAAAAAAAACTTATAATATTATGCGCCCCAAATTGGTGGGAATTTCTAATGAAGAATAGTGTGGCCCACTATTTTGGTGAGACCTCAACATGTGCTTGGCTGTATAATCAATATGGGGTCTACTTGATTAACAAATGACCTTTTCCCACATAATCATCTTGGATTAACAAAATAAATTATTTTGTTTTGTTTCCCTTTTACAATTGCATATGGATAAAAAGGTCTACATCTGTAAATTTTTACTGTGTTAGACGAGTCAGTTATTGTGTTGATGGCACGTTTTTAAGATACACAAGTAGCATCAAAATCAAAAACAAATTCAAAAGGTAAAAATAAAAATAAATAAAGAGTTGTCTTTTATAGATACCCCTTTGACAAACTCTTATATTGAGCCTTCCTTCTTACATTTTCTCAAATCTTTCTTCATTCATTCACTCACTTACTCGATTCTTTCTTCTTCTTCTTCTTCCTATTTCTCTCTACCTCTTCGTTTTGTGTGTGTACATATGTGCATGAAGATCAAGACAGCGACCGAAGAAGGCATCCAAAGGGATCGCATTGATCCCAATATCTCATATGTAAAAAAATATTGGAGTGTACGTGGTGTATACATATGTACGAAGTTGGGATCATGCTATCTCTTTGGATTCATTCTTCGGTTGCTAGAAACGTTATAAAGATCACATATGCACCCCATGAAAAATCGAGGATGAAAGTGAACATGGCGTTTGTTTTTTCTTTTTTCCGAAAAATTGGGATCTCTCAATTGGAAGCTAAGTTTCAAACAAGTCCGAAGAGAATTACATTGATGTGGAAATTTTAATTCTCCAAGTACAAGTAAGTTTCATATCAAATTTCGATCTGTTAGGCAATCACTTCACCTTCACGGTAAGACCACAATGCCCTATATATAAACTCTATATATATACTCTAGATAAATCTTTAATTTATAACTGGTGACTCTTTATTTTATTTATTTTTATATATGAATTTCTATTCCTATGTGTTTCTTTATTTCAAGAACAGGCTATATATATTGTACGTACACCTAAGTTGTTTTTCATGTGATCCCCCAAAACTATCAGTATCAAATCTAGATATTTATGAACCTTTTAATCTTTTATGTAGCTTCAACTTATATAAGTTAACTGGAATGTTATTTATAAAAGTTATAACTTTCGGTTTATAATTGTGAATTGGAATTATATATACACATCTGAATTGAAATTAAGTATTTATTATTATAAATAAATAAATAATACCAATACATGCATCCAAGAAGCCTAATTGTGTTTATTCTAATAAAATAAAAGTATAATTACTAGTTTGAGTTTCTTTATTCATATTGATTACATTAACCAACAAAACAATCTTGGAGTCAAGAAAATCATAGAACTGTAATGACTTCAAACTTCAAAATACACTCTCAAATCTCAATACATTATCATATTTTCTAGCCGCATATTGATAAATCAGAAATGCTACGAGTTAAACAGCGAAGTAGTAATCAACACGCTTGGGCTAGGATGTTTATCGCTTCAAGATAAGACGTACGGATTCTTTTGCTTTAATGGATGTTGCCAAGTGATTGATACCCGTGTGAAAAACGATATATAGAGGATAATATCTTACTTAAAGCCTTTGTGTGGAGGCAGTTTGTGTTGGAAAAGTTAATAAGTTTAGTGAATCTTTTACTGTTTGTTTACATTTGTTAAGAAACTATATGTGTTATAAAATACTAAGTGAAAAGATAAGTTTTTACCCTTTCAGTATGGTTTTGTGAATTATGAACTTTTGTTAGTATGAAATATTTTGGAAGAAACGTCACATTAATTTAGGATTATTATACATAGCCAAACATTCTTAAAAAATGGTAGCATAGGGTTCACATAAATGGGCAATGAATGAACGAGGCCCTTCAGAAAAGGAAGTCCAAAACCACATGGGTTTAGGTACTTTATTTGGAATCTAAGTGATAAACTATGGGCTTCTTTTTAGCAACTTGGGAGCTCATTTTGAGTGTCTCGAAAAATAAAGGGAATCATAACATGTGTGGTGAGGTATTAATGGAAATAAATACATTCACACAATACTAACATTTCTTAAAAGTTTATCGTAATAGTGACTGTTAGAAATACTATAAACGATGAAAGGTTAGCGATAACCACTATTTATTTTATTAGTATAAATAAACTTAAACTATAAGTTTAGTAAAAAAGTATTAAAGATTGTCATTACCAAAAAGACATATTCTTGGAAGTAGTTCAAAAATGGATTTTAATAATTTCAGACAAGGTACTAGAATTGGTTCATTACCCATTAATGTCAATTGTTCAATTTGTAAAACCACCGTTTACATTGAAAAACGTTTCATTTGTCTAAAAATGTACCACTTAAATATAAGACATATTAAATATTTATGATAGAATGCTTAGTAAAAAAAATAAAAAATACCAACATAAAATAATTGAGATTCATATATTATTTAGTGTATAAATTACGTATATTTATTGTTACTAATACTAATTTGCATTATGAGATTGAAGGTACATATATAACGGCATTCTTCATAGTCTCATGAATGCAATTACTTTGACTAAACAATATACCAAAATTTCCATTAATAATAAGTTAATAACTCATTTTTTTCTATAACCGTCGACGGCGAAATTGACAAATAAGTAGTTCCAAGAACATAACATACAAAAGTTTACAATAAATTATTACATCCAACGTCTTTTAATTTCTTTTTTGTTCTTACGAAGGTTATTCGTCGAATAGGGGTACCCTATCCGTCGGATAGGTGCTCTCTGTCCGCAAACTATAAAGACAAATTACGTGTAAAATAATATTACTACAATTTTCGAGATGTTACATAAATATATATATATACTGTATTCCCGATTATATGACAAAAATAAAATAATACTAGCAATGAGTTACAGTAAAGTTATATTTATGCACTTTTTTTATATGCATATATTGCTTTCCTAAAAGATACATATATTTATATGGAGTATTCTTTAGGGCAATTATCTAAAAATATATTGAAGTTCTCTAGAATTTCTATTATAAACGTTCTATTTTCAAAATTTTAATTATGTGTATCAAACATACTAATTACTCATAATGTATGGTGTAATTAATTAGAAATACCGGTTACCACTCAAAAACATTTGACATGACTTGAATAGCTGATGTGACACTATCATGTCACTAAAAGTTTGATATATTTTTTTCACATCATCATCAACTTCATCTATTTCAATTTTTGACGACATCACCACAACCAATTTACATTACCATATCCAACATATTTTCATGCAACACTATTTTTCCCGATGATACCACCACAACTGATTTACATCATCTCGAATATCCCCTCCATCGCCATCTCAACGTGATCAATTATTTATAGAAGCTTTTAGAAAATAATGAAGGCATGGTGATGAGAATAGGTATGAAAGTTATGAGTTTTGAATAAGAAATGAAATATAAGTTTGATACATGTCGGAGGGCTTACGTGTCTCCTAACTAGACTTTGACATGGAAGAAAAATGATTAACCAACTCCACGTAAACAAACAACCAGTTTCAAGTTAACTACTAAATATATTAGAAGTGATTAGTAAATTCAATACACACAATAAAAATCATGCAAATATTATACATACGATAGAATTTTCATAAGATTTTAATGTACTTTCGGACAATTTACCGCATTCTTTATGATATTATTCTTTCACATGTAATCTTCTCCTTGCACATGGCTAGTTCTCACCTTTGAAAATTATTTACTCTTTGAGAACGGTAACCAAATAGGGTACATGCAAACGAGGTCAAAGAGTGAAAGACCGGAAATAGAAGCTACTTAGAGAATTAATGCTTAAAGTTAATATTTAAACTCATAGATTTTCTAGAGATTGATTTATAGCAAGTGTAAAAGAAGAAAAACGAAGTCGATTATTGAATTTCAACTTTCGAGAATACAAATGATAATTATATACATGCATGGGCTTTCGTGTTTTAGAGTTTTTAATGGTTCCGATCAAGACTACAATAATTTGTTTTAATGTTTTTTGTGTGTTTTTTCCAAGATTTCAAGAAGAAAATGAAGATGAACTAGAACAGAAAGATTTTACCCATCATGTGTAAAGCATGTGAGGAAGATTAGTGACAGATGTTAGTGACAGATCAATAAGTAATAAGTAGTGACTACAATGTAATTAATGGCAGTATTGACTTATTGTATATGAAATTCGTTTTGATATATAGTTGTAATTGTAATCTCCGTTCCAATTTGATTATTTTTTTTATTTGTCTGAAAAAATTACACTTTAATAAAAAATTATTAAAAATTATTAAACTTTCACATTTATCTTTATTTATTACTCTTTATAACTCATTTTTATTAAAAAACTTAAATCAAATTTACCTTAAATATAAAATATTGACATTTATATACCATATCTTAAACTGTAAAGAATTATTAGAGGACAATATATTTAAAACGAAAAGAGAAATATTCTTATCTTCTTCTGAGTAAGCAACTTCTCAATTAAATAATAATTATCAAACTTATAGTCATAGAGTGATTTATGTACATTACATACTTACATTGATACGATGGAAAAAAAAAATACACATATGCTATGAAAGTACTTAAAAAGATTATATAAACAAGGTCACGCAAAAATATCCGAATTAACGTTTAATTATAAGTCACTCTAACTCGAGTATCAATAAAGTTTTGTTTATTTCAATTGTAGAAGAATTCGTTGGATGAGAAAAATGGTCTTGTTTGGATCCGCTTATCTATTACTAATATATAATACATTTGAGTATTCTTTTTTAAAAATAGATTTTACTATTTTACCCTTATAATTAGTAAGAATGTTTTTAAAAAGTTATAGAAATGACTAACATACCCTTAATTATTAATTATTAAATCTTATTAATATAATATAAACATTATTAAACTATAAACTAATTAATTTATAATATTTAATTAACATACCCCTAATTATTAATTATTAAGTTTTCATTAATACAAACATTATTTAACTATAAACTAATTAATATATGACTTTTAATTTTAATTTAAACTTCTCTATATCTATAGACTATTATATTATATGATGCATTTGAGATGGTTTTTAAAATTACCATTTAATGTTGATAATTTTATCAAAATATATAGAAAAAAAAAACTAAAAATAATAACTTAGTGAAACTTAAACCTCTAGATTCAACAAACGACTCCACAATTCGCAACATGTCCATTAAGAACTTGAAACCCGACACTCGCAACTCGCAACCCGACCATCGAGTTTGTAATGACATATTATGATATATTTAATTTTTGATTATTTTGGTACAATTTTTTTTATTTTAAAAAATGTGTTAAAAAGTGATTTTCTCACTTACAAAACAATATTGTTCGTATATTGTAATGTGATTTTTAATTTTTAATACTACATATCGAATTAATGTGAAACTAAAAAACTTTTCCTCTGCATTGCGCAGGTCTTCTTCTAGTATCTATAATATAATATAATATAATCTAATCTTATTCTAATTACATTTAATTGTTAATTAATGTTAAACTACACATTTAACATCGTACGTGCCAATTTAACGTTAAACAAATTACTTGAGTCCATATTCTCGTAGTTACGTGAATGACGTTAACTATTTATTTAAATCGAGTAGTCTATTTTAATGATGATTTTATGATAATGAATCATTTGGATTCTAATGTCACGCTATAGCAATTTAGTACTCGATTTAAAAGGAAATAATTGATGATCTACGTGAAAAAGAATGTAAAATAATGGATTTAGCTTCCCAAAAAGCACGTATAACGAACACTAAAGAGAGTACACTTCTTGATGCAAAGAGTACAACATAAGACATCTTGTTTCTCCAAAATAAGAAACTCAATTGTTCTTGCACTTTACTCTTTCAAGAAGGAAAACAAAAACTAAAAATTCTTCTCAAAATCGCCATTAAGTTGATGATGAATTTGTTTTCAGCTTCAATCATCACTCTGTTAATTCTATCTCTATCTACAAAACTCACATTCTCAAACTCAATTCAATTTCCTGATCACAACTTCGCCGGAACTTCCCTCTTAGCCGACGCTCACCTCGCCGGCGGCGGTAATTCCGTTCAACTTAGCCGGAACGCGCCTTTAAGCTTCGGCATCATCTTACGCAATGGGCCTGTTAACTTCACTTCTGCGACGTCGTTTTCGTCAAACTTCACGTTCGAGATCGGTAATGGCGTTGCCCTGGTAATCGTTGCCTCTGATTCTCCTTCTAAATTCGCTCGAAATACTTCGTTTGAGATATTAGATACAAATCGATTCGCATCTGTAGAGTTTGATGTCAATGTATGTAAAATTTTATTTTCTAGGGGTAGGGTTAGCAATGTTTCGAAAATTAGTAATGTGATCAGTGAAGGTGTGAAATTAACATCGTGGATTGATTACCGTGCGATTTTACAACGCTTGGATGTTAGGTTAAGTAAATTAGGTGATCCGAAACCCGTTGAGCCGTTAATTTCATATCGAATTAATTTGGGGAAAATGTTGAAATCAGAAGAGGTTTTATTCGGTTTGTTATCAAGTAATAGAAACAATGAACAGAGTGATATTACAACTGTGTATTCATGGAGTACTGAGATTAAAGGAATTCCAAAATGGTTGCATTCAATTCCAATTATTCCGGAAGATTATGTGAAAAGTAATAAGAAAGAAGGTTGTGTTCTTTCGGGGTTCCTGATTGCTACGTGTTGTGGAGCATTGACAGCTTTGGTTGTGTTCTTTGTGTCGTTATATGTTACAGATAGGAAGAAAGTTCAAGGGAAGAATTCTGTGAGCCCGGTTGATTTCAAATATGAAAAGATTGGTGTACTTGAAGTGAAGAAATCAGAAACTGGTATCAAGTAGAGAGTTCATATGGTAAGTTAACCCATGTTTTGCTGTGAATCTTGAATTTGTGATTCGAAATTTTAGTTTCATGTGTTATGTATTGTGTTTTGCTCACTTGGGAATCGACAAACATGTTTCTAGTTATTTTTGAATTTGTAGGGATTTGTATGGCGCTAATGATCTATGTGTATCAGTTTAGTATCATGTGTTATGTGGAACATGTCTTTTAAATGTTAACAAAAGTTTGAATGCTTCCTCTTCGTTACTAGAAGAATGGCCATACATTGTTTCATTTGTTTGTGATTGAATGAGTGAATGCAGAAGAACCATTTGCTATATACACCTTCAGTTGAATGATCATAATATGTGTGTATCTTGTTTATGTATGTAAATTTAATGATATTTTCTTTATCTGTATATGAGGAAATTAAGCAGTTCTTGATGGATAAAGAATAGGATATGACAGTGTTACATTTATGATCCAGAACTTGAAGATGCATGTAGACTCGATTGATAGTGCTTTTTGGCGAAAAACTAGAGTTTAAGCATAAGAAGCATTTTTAATTTTAATTTGCGATGAAAACGTGCTGTGGGCCAAGTTCAACGCAAAATAATTGTTAGTTGTTTATTGCTTTTATTCAAAGAATTATTATCAATTAAATATACATGAATAACTAACAATATTTAATCATCTCAAAAATGGTCTTTAACCGGTGTTTAACTTGGTCTTTCTAAAATGGTATTACAGCTTTAGCTTAGTACTATATTCAAAATAATATATTTACTATTAATAATCTAAGAGGCCAGAGGATGTATTCATGTAAGATAACATAAAATAAAATATATTTACCTTTGAAAAGCTATCCGACAGACATTCAATTCATAATGTAAAATTAGCACATGCAGTTGAAGCGAATAAAACATTTTAGCTCTTTCCAATTTTAAGGCGCTCACTCTCTCAAGTTTGTTTCATTATTTCTCTCACATTTCTATCTCCAAAAACACTGTGATTACATACTATGATTATTATTATGCTCTAATTAACGAGTGTTCAATTTTGTCACGTATTTCGTACGTACATGCGGTAATCATATCTTTCTAAATCTCCATTTTGGTTCGTCTTTCTGTCCAGATCTTAATTTCAATCACATAAAGTTTTTGTTGTCAATCCAAGAAAATAAAAAGGAGATTTTTATATTAATAATATTAATATTAATGGACGTCGAAGGTGGTCCCTCGAAGATTCACAACGATGAACAATTAGCCATTGAAATTCCTGAAACAGCTCATAAGATCAGCAGTGGTATGCATGCATATTCTCTTATTCAGTTTTCGGTTACTTAAAATTAAAAAAGTATATTTGTTTTTGATCATTGTTTGTTATGACTATAACCATAGAATAGTGGTTTATGAATTATCCATTGTGTTGGTTGTGGTGCGTAAAGTTGAGTTAATGGAAGTTGTTTAAATGAGTATAGACTCGTGGTTTCAAGCGGAATTTGTACTTACAACTGGTATTAACAGTGTTTACGTGCTGGGCTATTCGGGCGCGGTTATGGTTCCTCTTGGTTGGGTAGGTGGAGTAGTGGGTTTGATTTTAGCTACACTCATATCATTATATGCAAATGCACTTATCACGAAGCTTCATGAATTTGGTGGCAAGAGGCATATCAGATACATAGACCTTGCAGGCTTTGTGTATGGTAAGTACTAATTAGTTATCTTGCAAGGTACTGAATAATTTATACCTTTTTCGCAACAGAAGTCGTAGATATGATTGTGGTTTTCAATAATATGCAGCTCCAAAAGCTTATTCTCTTACAGGGTGTTGCAATATGTGAATCTTTTCATGATTAACATTGGCTATATCATGTTGGCTGGTCAGGCTCTAAAGGTACTCTGATGTTATAAACAATTTTATGTACTTGCTACTTATTACATTACAGATTCTAAGAATATATATGGTATGATTAGATTTGGATTACCATGTATGAAACAGCAAGATCCCTTATTCATTTGAGATTGTGATTACTCAATGTTGTGCCCCACTGCTCCATGATCATTGTATTCGTTTTGATTTGTTAACCTTTTTGGTTTCATTTTGCAGGCTATTTATATTATTTTCAGGCATGACAATGTCATGAAGCTCCCATACTTCATTCCAATTGCAGGGTTCACTTGTGGTATTTTAGCAATATGTATCCCTCATCTTTCGGCTCTAAAAATATGGCTTGGATTTTCAACGTTCTTCAGCCTAGTGTACATTGTTACAGCAGTCGTTTTGTCTCTTCGTGATGGTATAATATCATGTTCTTTAATCTTATGTATTACTATTTGTGATTGGATGTTAAGATGAAGTGAGAAATATTGGAATCTTTGAATATTTCTTTATCAAAATTTGGTTGTTTGTTAAATTTATAGAAATTCAACCTGCACTGAGAGATCATAGCATTCCAGGAACACCCATAAGTAAGATCGTTACAATTCTTGGTGCTTCTGCAAGTCTCATGTTTGCTTTTAGCACAGGCATGCTCCCAGAGATACAGGTATAATCAAGAAATATATGACTCCAATATGAAGATCGATCAATGATGATTTCTGTACTAATACACGTTCTTATCTTGCAGGCAACAGTTCAACCACCAGTTGTTAGTAACATGATGAAGGCTCTCTACTTTCAGTTTTCAGTAGGTGTTTTGCCACTATATGCAGTTGTTTTCATAGGGTATTGGGCTTATGGCAATGGTGCATCTTCCTATTTGCTCAATAGCATTCATGGTCCAGTTTGGGTCAAGACATTTGCCAACATATCAGCCTTTCTCCAGTCCGTTATAGCTCTGCATGTAAAGTTCTACTTAATACTCTCCCTTTTATATTGTTTATTTATATCCTAGGCTAATTTGGTTTCTGATTTGTTGGCTCTAGATACTTGCAAGCCCGATGTACGAGTATTTGGACACAAAATATGTAATAAAAGGAAGTGCATTAGCCGTATGAAACTTGTCATTTTGAATCATGGTGAGAGGGGGTTACATTTTTATGACCACTTTCGTATCTGCTATCTTGCCGTTTCTTGGAGACGTCATGAGCCTAACAGGGGCAATTAGTACCTTCACGCTAACATTTATTCTTGCGAATCACATGTATCTAGTGGCAAAAAAGAGGAAGCTAAGTTGTTTACAGAAGTCATGGCATTGGCTCAATGTTTGTTTCTTTAGTCTTATGGCTGTTGCAGCAATTGCTGCTTTGAGGCTTACTGCTGTACACTCCAAAACATATCACATTTTTGCAGATATGTAGCTTTTGATAAACATCGTAGCTTTTAGTGGATTCTGTAGTTTATTTTTTTTTTATTTGTTTATAATTTCAACTGAAGCAAGCAATGGAAAATACAACATTGTTGAATTCTCTTGTAGTAAATAAAAATGAAATAGCACTACAAAACTAGATGAATCTACGTAACTAAAATATCATACGAAAGCTTAACGTTTATATTTAACAACCAAAGCAATTACATAACACAAGTTTTATTTCCCAGCTGAATCATCATCCATCAGCCTTCAATGACTTCTTGAGCTGATATGCAAAATAACAAAACATCACTCCAAATGAAATGAAGAAAACAGAATCAGAGAAATAATCAGACACTAGAAACCACAACAAAAAAAAACATGTCAAATATTTAACACCTGCATTTGTGCATTTTTATTATTCTTTCAAGCATATATTATTCTTTTCAATATTTTGACAGAAAACTCAAACATATCATAACTGAAGCAAAGACAAATCCATTTGACTTCAAAATAGTCAGACTGCAACTCTTGAAATGGAAGGATGGGTCTACAATGCTGATTACACAGATGAATAAAAAAACTATGAAAGGTAAAGCAAGTTGGATGAAATATGATTACTGAAACTGTGTTGAGTTATACAATGAGTTGCAAAACGACTTATGGAAAATCGTTATCCTGAAACCATCTTTATAACGATTGAAAGAGAGTTGAACATTATCAACAAAACTCTCAAGTATTGTGTTGCATAAATGAGACCGATTATCTGTCCTTTGAGGGAATTTCTCTTCACCCCTGAATACTCTTGAAAGCTCCATCCTCTAGGTGCAAGAAAACGGTCCTCGTTCAATATTGCTAGCGCATTTGCAATAAGCAGACACCCCTCCAGTAGTGTCCAAAGACCCATATCCTGGAATATGATATATCATCATGTATAAGTCGACCTTTATAATCATCTTGGATGACCCAAATCATATCTCTAGGTGATAACAATTTAATGTGTCTAAACATGAATCATAATAAAACTAAACACCTTAAAACTAATTTAATGACACATAGTGGCGTTTTACATAATTATCTTCATGCCTATATTCTTCACTAACCACACAGTAATTCAATCCCATTACAAATGTACACACTTCAATTAGTAAAGTCAGTGTATTACTGCATTTCATACCCACTTTAATTGGTGAACTGAACTATATGATTATTTTTACTTGACCTAAGTATCGAGAGTCTAAAGTACCCTACATTTACGCATTTACGCATTTACGCATTTAAGCATGACAATGAGAAGGTTTAGAGGCTAAATCTTTAACCTTTCAGGGCATTCTGTATTTTGGTATATAATGATACTCATAAGGCAAGTAATATGTATTTGATCAGAAACATTAATATCACATATTAGAAAATATTACTTATGTTAACCTACATCTCTTATATTGGATAATTATAAGGATATAAAAAGCATAGAATATTTAAGCATAATTTCATTAAGTCTAAAATTAAAGAAGGTTTATTGAGTAGCCAGATTTCTTCCTGTGAAAGAATTCATGATTTGTTGTATAGTAGTATTATGTAAAGCATAGGAGAATTTTTTATTAACACATTGCCTCTCGTCGTCCATTAATATAAACCCTAAGTTAATGATTCAATGAAAAATTGAACTTTGACATGAGGAAACATATAAAGCCTAAAACTAAAGGATCTGTGTATTGAAAATGATGATAATAAAAAGTTACCTGATTTAAAGAATCGAAAGATCAGAAGAGTTGGATCGGAGAGTTGAACGGAGATCGATTCAAGAATCGAATGGTTAAACGACGCCATGCTTACTTTATTAAAGGTTAATTGCATTTTAGTCCCCCATGTTTATAGTTTGGTTATCTGTATTCTGTAGTACTTTATAGTTTATACCGTTTTTATTTTCTGGTTTGAATAGAATACTTCTGGAATATAAATGCAAACTAAAACTACTTACCATTTTTTTGGCCAATAAAAAAGTTCAAAGCCTTTCATTTTTGTGTGTTTTATGAGATTTACTTATAACAAAATGATGAAATATTGTTGCAAGTACTGTAATCTAATGTAACTTGCATTTTTTTTTTCTTTTTTTTTCATCTTCCTAAGCTAATTTATTCAGTCCCATAACACTTTTGAGCCTCCTAAGTCCTAATCAGCCAGAGTTTTTATAGGTAAATATGTTACCACCTTGTAGCCAAAAAATGTACAAATATTAAGAGCTATTCTTTCCTTATAATATGTGTCAGTCGCGCCAATTACGTGTAGCTGAGTTGGTAATGGTCGGAGGCATATTTGTCATAAATAGCACAAAGTCACGGGTTAAAGCCTAAGCACCTTCATAGCCACAACTGCTAAGTGAATCAGGTTTACTCCTAACATTATGGATAGACAGCCATTTGTGAGCCCGTCTGAATTGTCGTTTATCAACCTTATTGACAAAAATAATATGTTTCAGTTCTCTGTTCTAATTTCCTAATTCTACTAGACTTCACAAATGAACCTTATAGTAGTTTATGTTCAATTTTTCAGTTGTTCGTTTCTATCATCTACTCCATGATTTATTCTCACATATGCAACCAGGGAATGGATTTGCATAGAAATTTTCCTCATGTTTCGGATTCACTCCAGCCACTCTTCGCCTAGGTCTGCTTGTTCTATTCGTGTGCAGTTTCTTAACGCGTGACGAGAACTTATCCCAACTCAAACAACCCTTATCTAGTTGATCCATCAAAGTCACAAAGTTCCTTCTGCACCAAACACCAAATGTATATATCAAGATTCACTTTCTTGATGTAGTAATAACAGCAAGAAAGAAATGGGCATCTTGATTTGAGTCAAAACCAGTAATAATTGATTGGGTTGACCAACAACATTACTGGGTTGACCAAAAAACTATTGATCGGAATAAATAATTTTTTTTTATTTAAGACATAAATTGGTTGAAACTTACTTATCAGGATAAATTGTTTTCAGAAATCCTCTAAACATCCGATGACCACGAATAGCCTTAGCCATGTTCCCATCGTACGTGTACACAAAAACATCGCTCGCAAGTGCAATTGTGTAATCCAATGCAGCAAGTTGATTTTGCAAGTTTTTAAATGGTTTCAGTTCATCCTCGTTTGCCAAAGTTGTGTGAATGTATACATTCGGATACTTTTCTTTAAATTCATCCATGTTGTCCATATATCTCACCTGCCACTATATAAACCTTTGTACTCGAAGAAAAGCCCAGTGCTTGGAGAAATATAGCTGACTCACGAGGCGTCAATGGGCAGTTCCCTTGTTGCCGTTGTTTCTTGCTTTTGATCCTTTTAACTTTCCAATGCTTTACACTGTACCTCAATGCTTTAATCTCATCGGCCTCCTTTAGTGAAAGTCCATGAGTGCAGCCGGTAAAAGCCAGAATATCCTTTTCAAATCTACAACATTTTAAAATCTTATTAATCAAAGAATTGTGAAGAAAAAAAATGATATATAAGTATTAGCGAACAGTGATCCAGTGATTTTATTGTTTTAGATACCTCAAATGGAGAGCAAGATAATGTTCATTGTTTTGTTTTAGTCTGTTAATTAGCTTTTTTGCAAGCTCATTAATCTGCTTTGTGTAATTTAGGGCCTCGTACATGGTTTGACATCTAAGCTTTTGGGTGGAATCCGGAATGCCATTGTTAGCTAGCCGTGAATCAGTGTGAAGAAACCGAACCACTTTATGTTCCCTCACCAGTGCAAGGATCTCACCTTGGTAATAACTGGGCTGCACGAAAACAATCGATTTATTGAGCCTGCCAAGTGAAAAACTTTTCAAGATATTACAATTTACATACATGCCTTTGACCATGAAATTGGATCCTTTTCGTGGGGTACCACTTTAGACATATGCGATGGAAGCGAGTCAATTATATCAATGTCATCTTGGAGAGTCATCTTGAACTGCTTGATGTCAAATATATCTTTAAAATCACTGGATGCATATTAGTTTCAGAAGAAAACAATGCCAAATGTTTTTGTTATTGTGTATATATTTATTGTGATATCAGATATGAGTGTTGTTTATCCTACCTTGGATCTGTCCAAAATGACTTGTGATCTAAAGATGGAAGAACCAATGTAGCATCCATTAGTTTCGCTATAGCAACCATGTCGCTTATCTATAATGATACAATATAATTAGTCAAGAATATAGGACATCATTATTTTTAGCAATAGTGTTGCTTGGGACGATACTAACCCCCATTTTCATTTGGTTTAACCCACCATTTGCTTGAAACAGGATGTAACCATTCATTGGAGCACTTTGATTTCCTAACGACAATGTAAAACTTGAAAATTTGAACGTAAGTGAATCGATTTTTATATTTCAAAAAAACATGTGATACAAGATTGGTTTGCATACTTATTTCGCTTCTGGAAGGAGCAACACAACCATGGTGGTTATCACTTGTAGGATTTCTCCAGATGCTAGAAGTCTGCCAAGTAAAAAAGACAAACATTTTGAATTTTGAGAGAACTGAAGTTTTTTATTTACCAAATTTGAGACAGAAAGACAAGATGAATTTCATGAAAAATTTGTACATAATCAAGGTTAGTCGCATCCACAGTTCCATGCCTAACAGTGATAGGTTCATCTTCATTAATCGTCTTGGCGTTAAACCTAATTACATGTAAATACTTTGTGAACATGATGGTAAACATTATTAACATGAACACCGTGACAATGCAATTAATCTTATTATTTCGTGGTTCCAAACATTTCAATAAGGAATCTATTTTCGATGCTGGCCATCGAAGCTGATGGTAACAATATTTTTTAAAATGACTGCTATCTTGACCAATTTCTTGTAATAATCCTGTTGAATCAATGGTCTTCTTTTTTCTTGCTGATATTGGCAAGGTGTTACCCTTGCCCATCTCCTTGCTAGATGACATAACATGATATCAAAATTATAATGTTATTGAATGTTGCCAAAGTTGTGTTTTCATGAGGATGAAGATGAAGATTAGTCGTGTACAAAATAACTGAAACCGAAACCGAAACCGAAACCGAAAAAAAAAATCGAAACCGAAACCGACCAAAACCGGTTTTTTTCAAAAACCGGTTTCGGTTATTAAAAACCGCCGGTTAGTAACCGGTTATGGTTTTAGCCGTTGGACCGGTTAACCGGTTCGGTTACAAAACCGGTTATTCCAAACCGGTTATTCCAAACCGGTTATTAAAAACCGGTTATTAACCGGTTTTTTTCCTATCCGTTATCTAGCCGTTTTTTTGCCCGTTTTTTTCAATTTTGACCCTTTTTCACTTTTTTTACCATTTTGCCATTCCAAAACACTTATAAATAGATACCTTGAGTTTTGTTTAATCACAACTCTCAAACTCTCTCAAAACGCTTACAAAGTTCACAAAACGCATATACAATTCACAAAACGTATACAAAGTTCTCATTTCTCACAACAATCAAACACTCTCAATTCTCAAATGGCAACTCAATGTTCTTCAACTTCCGCCGGTGTTGGTTCTTCAAATGCACCGACGATTGTTGAAATTTTAGAAACAAAACGAAATCAAGAAGTGTGGTGTAATTACGACAAAGTGTTGTTGTCGGATGGGTCGATTAAGGCTCATTGTAAACGTTGTGGAAAGTTTTTGAAAGCCGAATCTAACTCAACGTTGAGGCAACATAAAGATAAGTTTTGTGGTGCACTAAAATCAAATCCGGAAGTGGGTCAATCATCTATTTCACGAGATGGTAGTTTACTTACATACGAGGTGGAGCGATGTCGGGAACAATTTGCAAGCTATGTGATTCAAGAAGGTTTGCCGTTCAACCACTTCGACAACCCTCGGTTTACAAGGTTAGTTCAAAATACCCTTCAACCTAGATATAATCAAGTTAGTCGTGCTACTCTTAGACGTGATTGTATTAAACTATGGAAAAAGCTAAATTACAACTAATAAATGGTTTTGAAAACTTATCTACAAATGTAAACTTAACAACCGATGTTTGGTCGGCTCCTCATGGTTTGCCCGGTTCGTACCTTTGTGTTACCGCACATTGGCTTGATCCCGAAACGTGGCAAATGATGAAGCGTACGATTGCTTTTGAAAATTTTGAATATCCTCACACCGGTCAAAATTTATTTTATATGTTACGAGATGTATTAAAAGAGTTTAAATTAGAAAAAAACGTTTTTTCAATCTCATTTGATAATGCTAGTAATAATACAAACGCCGTAGGAAGACTAATCCTAAAATATCAACCATCTTTGAATGACGTTTTTTATCATAGTCGATGTGTTGCACACATAATAAATTTGGTTGTGCAAGATGGACTAGCGGTGCCACAAATAAGTTTTATAAAACAAGCTTTTAAAAATATGTTGGGAGATGTATTTTGTTAGGGTAAAATTAGATATAAACATTATATGAAATTGTGTAAGGATACGGATTCCATCTTTTTAACCCCTAATTGGGACATGCCTACAAGATGGAATTCGACTTATAAAATGTTTATATGTGGTTTACGTCAACACCAAACTTTACAAATTTTTCATGATGAACTTGTACGAAAGGGTAAAGCTAGCCCATTTTCGGTTGAATATTGGGATGTTATTTTAAAACTAACCGAATTTCTCAAAGTTTTTAAAGAAGCAACAACTTTATTATCCGGTGTTTATTATCCTACAATTCATTTGGTACTAAATCAAATTTATTTAATGTGTGAAAAACTAAGTGAATATGAATTTTATGGTGATTTATATGCAACCATGGTGATTCCCATGAAAGAAAAACTAAGGAAATATTTTCAAGAATTACCACCGGCAATTACTTGTGCCGCCGCATTGAACCCATCTTTGAACGTATCTGGGGTTGAACTACTTATTGACTCCATTAGTAATAATTTGGAGTTGAATGCCGCGAACCCATGGTTTGCAACAAATGCAAAAAAAGATTTTAAGAAAAGTTTTATCGATTTATTTAATGTGTATTTTCAAAAATATGGTGAAACAAATGTTTTTCAAACTTCGGCTAGCGGATCGTTTACTACATTTAGTTCAAGGGATCCGATGATTAACTTATATAATAATTTAAGACAAGAAAATACTAAACGGGCTAGGGGTGAGGGTGGCGGACCATCGACTACCGAATTTGGGAGGTATACGGGAACCGATTTTTTAGCCACTATGGGACCCCATGAATTCGTTGACTTTGATATTTTGGCTTGGTGGAAAGGACGGGGATCTCAGTTTCCCGTTCTAACCTCCGTGGCCCGAGATTTACTAACCGTCCAAGCTTCTACGGTAGCTTCGGAATCCGCTTTTTCTCTTAGTGGCAGGGTATTATCTGTACGAAGAACGAAACTCACACCGGCCTCATTAGAGATGTGCATTTGCTTGAAGGATCACTTAGACGCCGCAGAACGTATACAACACATTTCAAGTCTTGAAGGTGAACTCGAATACGAACAAGATTTACACGATGTCGAGGTGGAAACGGGAATCGCATTCTCACTTTCCGATGAAGAAATCGCAATTGATGAAGCTTCGCGCGAGGCTAGCTCCGAAGAAGATGTCAATGTCGACGAATTAACAAATTATACGAATTAACTTTTATGTTCGTATATTAATAAAAGTTGAAGTATGTTTAATTGATAAGTTTATGTTACCATTTCATAGTGTTTTCGAACAATGTAATGCGAAGTTGAAGTTTATGTTATCATAAGTTATTAATAAAAGTTGAAGTTTATGTTTTCATAAGTTATAACGCTCAAAATCAAAAAATGTTGAATTATATAGAAAAAATACTAATTATATAAAATGTTCGTATATTAATAAAAGTTGAACTTTAATGAGTTTATTAAGTTTATGTTTCCATTACTAGTGTTTTCGAACAATATATGATGAGTTTATTTAATAAAATTTGAAGTTTACGTTTCCTGAAGTTATAACGCTCAAAAACTGAAAAATGGAGAATTATATAGGAAAAACCGGTTATAACCGGTTTTTTCAACCATAACCGGTTTGTAACCGGTTATAACCGGTTAGGATCGGTTTCAGTTTTTAATACTCCAAACCGGTTCGGTTAATAACCGGTTTTTAGAATAACCGATTTTTTTTTGAGCCCAATAACCGGTTTGGTTATTGAACCCGAACCGGTTTTCAATTTTAACCGGGTTTGTACACCTCTAATGAAGATGAATAAGATAACTTATTTTCTCTTTGAATTAATTGGCTACTCTGTTTCTTCCTAATGTTTGTAAGGAAAAGAAAAATGGGTGCGAGTTATAAGCTGAAACACACACTTCATGTACATCAATTCAGAAAGGATAAAAAAGACATATCACATAGATATATAGCACTCTAGCATCTTATGTTATAATTTGTCTATATATTATATTATATTATATATTATATATTATTAATAAAAGAAAACATTTCTTAGCACAAATCAGATTCTTAATTAACCAATCACATTCTTCAATTTCACTCAACTTTTCATTAACCATTTAAATCCGATGACTCCACTACAACTTTAACATAAATATTATATTCTTCTCATTTAAATTTAAACAAAAATGAATGATATATCAATAAAGTTGCAACGTACTAATTCAGCATCAAAAATCATTTCACCATTTTATAAGTTAATTTTGAAAATATTATAATACTAATTTAACATATATTTTGAGTTTTTATGATAACTTAATAATTTAGATTATAAAACTTAACCGCCAAACATGATAAATATATTAAAAAATATATCTTTTTATATCAAATGAATGTGTGTATCACGAGTTTAAAAACTAGTATTGTAACATACTTTGTAATATATCTATTTCCATAATAAACTAAAAAGAAATTATTATTTAAACACTTAGAAGTGATTGCTACATTTTAAACAAGTAATAAATTATGCAATTATAAACTCTCCATAAGATTATCATTTTTAGGCTATTTTGAGCAGTTTTATTGTTTTTTAAGATTTTGGAATAGAATTAGAGATTTGGGCTTAATTATTACGCAACCAACAAACTTGAAGCCTGTAAAATCACATCCCCAGCCCTAACATTTGGCCCAATCTATAATACCCACTATATATAAATCTTCGACATGTATGGGATCTAGGGTTTATTGTTTCTTCATCGGCGCAGGCAGTCTGTAAGTATCTTCTCAAGCAAAATGGTGAAGGGACGTCAAGGAGAACGCGTCAGGTTTAACACTTTAATTTTAAAAATAAACCCTAATTTCATAATCGTATATTGAAAAATCTGTAGCTAATTTGGCTTTACGTTGTCATCTCAATTCCAGACTCTACACCCGAGGAACGATTCTCGGATACAAGAGGTAAACTATATTTCATGATATAATTAGCTTCAATGAATTAAAATTAGAAATTTGTTGAATATTTTATTTTATAAATAATTAGGTCAAAATCCAACCAGTACCCAAATACATCGTTGGTTCAAATTGAAGGAGTGGGGACGAAAGAGGAAGTAGGATGGTATCAAGGTAAACGTTTGGCGTATGTTTACAAAGCTAAAGTGAAGAAAAATGGATCACATTATCGATGTATCTGGGGAAAGGTTACTAGGCCTCATGGTAACACTGGTATTGTTCGTGCTAAGTTCAAGACCAATCTTCCTCCTAAATCCATGGTAATATATGTGTACATATTTACAAAAAACTTACAGATTATGATGTTTTCTGGTGTGTGATTTGTGTAAATGAGTTTGAGTTTGTTTTTGCAGGGATCTAGGGTTAGAGTGTTTATGTACCCAAGTAACATTTAAGGTACTATATCTATCAAATTTGTGCTAAATTTTGGTTTTTTTTACCTTAATGTTTAAAATGATACTGTATTTGCTAAAACTGTGGATGGGATTGTAAATATGATAAGGAATGTAGGTGGTCTTGGATGTGCTTTAACAGTTAATATTGCAACTTGATCATGTATTAAGTTTCTGTATATTCAGACTAGTAGAACTTCCTAATTATTTGATTAAATTGTCTCAAAAGTATTGTCAAAAGCTCACATCGAAATGCCCTTTTAGAGTAGTTATGTCCAACCATCACACCTAAACAATTGCTTTATTAGGTTGTAAGTGAATTGGGAGAATGAGAATGTACTGGTTTTGAGTTTAATTTTGTGAATAGTTTGTGACTTTGTTCTGTTCAATAGTCATAGCTTGGGAGTAAGTTCCCCTATCTAGTAAACAACAATTAGAATTAGGTTGGATCATTATCAGTTGCGTTAAAATATGAAGGTGGGTAGCTTGTTAATCTTTGTTTTGTCACATTACTTATTGAAACATAAGTGCAGCCAGTTCCAAATTTCTGACCTTGTCCATTTTATCTCATTATTGTTTTGCACACATTAATAGTGAATAATATTGGCTTGAAGTGAATAATATAACCAAGCACACATTAATAGTCCAATAACAAATCGGGCGAATAGTAATAACCTGTGTTACCAACAGAAATAGATTAGTTGTAAGCTAATGATACTTTTTGATGTAGTTAGAATTTTCAACATGCACACATTTTTATATTGTCTGCTATATCATTGTTCATAATGAAGTTTTTCTAGAGATAAACTCTTACTCAGTAATTACAATGTTTGCTGTGTGCAGTTCTATTGAAGCGATAAGATGGAGAATGTTGCTGCTGGTTATTTGATTGTTTTTGTAGTAGTTGTTTTGATCATTTGTGATGGAAGATTTTTATTTGTTACATGGAACATCTTAAGCTATCTTGTACCTTTTGAATGCAAGACGACCTTTTTGATGAATTTTATATTGACATGTCTATCATATTATAACCTTGTTAATGTTAATTAAGTTGCATTTAATGTTACTTTTTTTGGCTTTTTTTCTTCTTCAAATAATCACTATTAATGGCTATTTAGTAATTAGAACTTCGATCTGTAATATAAAAACATTGTTTCCTTTAACTTATAAATTAGAATTGTTTGTTTTATTAATAGTGATTTAGATTTATTTACTGGATTCTACTTCTGAAGATGTGAAAATTGGCTTCTAAAATGTTGGTACACCATTTATTAATTTTTTAGTGAATACAATAAAGGTTTTGAAGATCGGTCATTTTTGTAATTGTAAAATCAGGATTTTTGTCAGATTAAATCAAGTTTTTAAATCTAACTCAAATACTCTGCTATTTTACATATCTTATTTTAATTATAGATTTTTAAACTTTTATAAAACATATAGCTATAAAACATAACGGTTAAAAATTTGAAGACCAAAAAATTACATTTTTACCTCTTTCAATAATATATAATATAGAAATTACAAATCAAATTAATTTATACTTAAATACTTTTTTATTTTTATACACTTCATAATTATCTCTATTTGAAATATAAAATAAATAATAATTAAAATTTAATTACTCTAATACCATAAAGTATAAAGTATAAATGAAATTGAAACAAAAATTTATTATTAATAAGACGACTATCACTAATAACTATTATTATATTTTCTATTTATAATTGTCGCATTGTGCGAGACTCGACTATTTTAATGTATATAAAATATCGAATTTATGACAAATTAGTCGAATATTTATTGTCTTTATTATAATAGTTGTATAATACTCTCATACAAGTTTAAGTTACTATAAATATATAAACTTTTTAGTGATAAAAATATTAGAGTTTGACGAATTCATTACCATGGTGGAGCAAACGGTTAGTCTTTTATTTTTTTCAAATTTAATGAGACAAAACTTAAAATATTTTCTATTCTTTTAGCTTATTAATTCAAATCAAACAAGATTGAATTTAGATCCTATGATGCTATAATCTTATGGTTAAGATCAAAAGATCCTATGCAAGATATGAATTGTTTTTGTTAATCAAGATCGTTAAATTCTAAGAGCTTAAGATTAATATTTAGGTTAACAACCTTGAATCATATCAATCACTTTGGAGAGATTTTTTTCTTTGAATATTTACCTTTGAGAGATTAGAGCTTCTTTTAACCAAACACAATGCTAATTTAGTTAGTTTTGTAACAAAGATGACCGACAATCAAGTATCTGAAACTTCTTTTTCTAAACTATAATTAATAAAGATATTACGAAGTATAAATCATGCTAAAGTTAAGTATAAATTTTGTTAAAATATTTCAAGTATGTACAATCTTGGTCATCCTCAAAAATCGACCCACCATCCCCTCCTCCTCCTCTTCCCCAACAATTTCACATTTTCACCTTTTAGATTTTTATTTCATTTCATCTTTTCTCTCTTTTGGTTGCCTCATGATTTCTCATTGCATTCCATACCTTAATCAGACACCAAGAAGGACATTAATCAATTACAACCAATAAGATCACAATAAAATCCGTTCATTTTCATTGAAATGTCGGCTATAAAGGGCCCAACGTCGAGCAAATTGTTCACGATTGGGCTCGTATCATCATGGTACTCATCAAACATTGGGGTGTTATTGCTAAACAAATACTTATTAAGCAATTACGGATTCAAATACCCCATTTTCCTTACAATGTGTCACATGTCTTCATGTGCATTACTCAGCTACGTTGCCATTGCATGGCTAAAAATGGTCCCTCTGCAAACCATCCGATCTCGTGTTCAGTTGATCAAAATATCTGCTTTGAGTCTAATCTTTTGTGCCTCGGTTGTAAGTGGTAATATATCCCTCAGGTATTTGCCTGTTTCATTTAATCAAGCGATTGGTGCTACAACGCCATTTTTCACAGCAGTGTTTGCTTATCTTATGACTTTGAAAAAGGAGGCTTGGCTTACTTATATCACTCTCATTCCTGTTGTTACTGGTGTTGTTATAGCCAGTGGGGTATAATGCTTTCTCTTTTTTATAATTTCATTTGCTTATTTGTTGCCATTTAATGGTCACTTTACTGAAGCATACTAATGAGGGGGTGTTTGGATTGCGTTTCCAAATGTTCTGGTATACTGAAATGATTCTCACTCGAATATTTACTTTCAAAGGGCAATGCCAAACACTCCATGAGTCAGAATTGCATGAGGCAATTCAAGCAATGTTGTTCCGATTTTCATTGAATTGTTGCTATTTATACTTCTTAGGGTGAGCCAAGTTTTAACCTTTTTGGATTCATAATGTGTGTTGGTGCTACTGCTGCTAGAGCACTCAAAACAGTGGTTCAAGGGATATTACTTTCCTCTGAAGGGTAAATAAATGATTCTCGTTATGATTCTTTTCATGAAATAGTCAATAGAACAAACCGTTGATTTGTATTAAGCGTGTTACTGACGAGTAACTATTCATTAATTTGTTAAAGTGAGAAGCTGAACTCTATGAATCTTCTCCTGTATATGGCTCCTATCGCTGTTATACTTCTGCTACCTGCAACAATGTACATGGAAGAGAATGTCGTTGGCATAACCATAGCACTCGCTAGACAAGATTTTGGGATTGTTTGGTTGTTGATTTTCAACTCTTCCCTTGCTTATTTTGTGAATCTGACCAACTTTTTGGTCACAAAGCATACAAGTGCTCTTACACTTCAGGTAAACCATTTTATCTCACTTTATGCACATTTTTCTTAATCTACAAACCTTGTATGTAATGATTGATTACTTGCTTCAGGTTCTTGGAAACGCAAAAGGTGCAGTAGCAGTTGTTGTCTCAATACTAATATTTAGGAATCCAGTTTCTGTGACTGGGATGGCAGGCTATACGCTCACGGTTATTGGAGTTATTCTTTATGGTGAAGTTAAGAAGCGTAGTGCCAAATGAGACATTTTATTATTTTAACTCAAGATTTGATTACTCCCCTATTTAGAGGATTCATATGGAGAAAATTCTTCTTTTTTGTAGTATTGACATTGATTGTTTCAGTAGAGTTTTAAAATTAATCCCACAAAAACACATTATGTTTCCTACTGACTCTTTAGTTACGAAACTTGGCAATATAAAACTGTTCACTTAATTTCAAGAACAGCATAAATGTATTTTGATAAATATGGTAGGCACCCAGTGAATCAATCAAACAAAAGTTGGTTAAGTCTCGAAGCTTAATCCATTCCCGTACAGGGAAATAAACATCAACAATAAAACCAACGAAAACAAACACAACCAAAACAAACCAAAAATCTCGTTCATAAGACGATATTAAGTGTTTTCATTCTGGAATAGAAGCGACAGTTGCTGTCGCCCCTGCCGCTGCTGCTGCTGCCGTTGCTTCTGCAGTGCGTTTGATGGATGCAGACTTGATCAAATGATTGTAGCTGCCCTTCTCCTTGAATAGCTGTGAGAAATGGTGCTTGCAGTACAAAATTCCCTCCAAAGCTGCATAGTTTGATGGAGATAAAGAGCATCCTCCATGGGAGCACTTGAAACACGACTTATGGTATGCTTGGTTCTCCACTGTTACCTGAATTCAGTCCCATCTAGAATATTAGATACACTTATGAATGGTTGATTTTGGTTATGTTTTCATTCTAAAGGACTAAAGGGGCATAAAAAGAAAAAAGAAGAAGCTTAACAAGAAACGGGTTAAATGGGTCAAAAGTCACCCAAAGTGGATTTTACTGCATAAAATCCATTTTATTGTCAAAATATATTATCATTGATATTTCATGACTTCTATAGTCATAAACGACACACTAGTTGGTTTAATAAAGATAACTCGTTTAGTTTCACCCAACACGGCCTGTACCAAAAAATACCCATTTTAATCTGCTCCACTTTGACCTGTAACCCAGCTCACCGTTTTGCCACCTCTAGTTTTATCTTGAATAACTTTGTAAAATCCGTATATACCTTCTCAAGAGGATAAGCAGTTTTGCCACAAGTAGCACATTTGTCTTGGGTTCCCGAGAACATGCCAGCAGCTTTGCTAGGAGACTTTGTCTACACATAAAAACAGATTTAAGGTGCTGCTTAACACATCTAATAATATTTGTGTAATAAAGACCGAATATTTACCAGCATAGGAGATAGCTTCTCAGCCGCTTTTGCAGCTGTCAAAAATGAAGACCCGTCAGGTATATATACATAAAATGATCGTATCAGCCCAAGGAAACCAAACTTAATAATGAATAAAAAAATTTAATAATAATAATAATAGTAAAAGAAATAAAAAAAGAGAGAGAAAATGAGAAAAAAAACATACGTGATTGGAAGTTTTTGTTGAAATTGCCACTCTCCTTGAAGAGCTGCTCGAAGTGAGGCTTGCAGTAGAGCACACCTTCCATTGATGAGTAATTGCTCAGCTGAAAGGTAAGTTTTATAATTATTACCATGCAATTATACAAGTTTAGTTAACACTCTACTTGTGCAATTTGAACAAGAAAGTGGCTTCTTAAAATTAAATTTTGATGCACCTTTTGCAGATTCAATTTTAGGTTAATACAGGCGTTTCCCAACTCAAACACATATAAGACCAAGTCACTTTTGACGGGTACTATAGACTTTGTCCATTTAGGTATTATATACATTCAATCAAAAATTTTCATATAACAGTCAAAACAGCTGTGAGTAATGGTCATCGTGAAATACTATAGAAGGATGAAGAAATTGCACTTTTATCAAGAGTTTGTGATGTCAAAAAGGAGTTATAATCTGAATTGCGCTTCTGAAAACTAGCATGAATGACTTTTCAAAAAATTGTCCTTGGTTTTATACTGTGTAATACTAAAAGAAGGTAATAATCAGAACCTTTGAGCAAAAATTGACGAGTATGATGATTCTTATTGCATTTGCACTTGTATAGAAACGCCAATTCTCACAAACTATAACTAAGGTTGGTTCTAATGAACATTCAAATCATTCAAAAAATTATGAAAATGTAACACAGTTGAGTCCATTTTTTATCCTGAATTCCTAATGCATCAAATATGGATAAATATTTTGCAAGAGATTTGGGTTACAATGACAAACACTCAACAAACATCTTAGATCCACCCGCATGTTGATGATAGCAACAGAATTTACATTAATTCAGGAACTAATTATCATATTTTTAAATGTAAAAACAACCTTTAACCTGCTTTTATAATAAATGAAATGATATAAACATCATACAAAACAAAATCATGATCATACCTTAAGGGTACCTTTGCAATGGCTACATTTGAAACAAGATTTGTGATAATCAATACCATCAGCAGACAAAAGCTCCACAGGGTAAACTGTCTTCCCACAAGCCTTGCATTTCTGTTGGGTTCCAGTAAAAGACATAGTTACCTTTTTCCCCTTTGGATCTGATCTTGATCTTTTACCCTACCACCCTATTTTCAACAACCAGATAAATGTGAAATCTTTATACCCTTTTCAAATCAATCTCAAACAACACCTGAAAATTAAAATTCCTAAAAGTTTTCAACCATACCCACCCGATCTGACACATAAATGACCATAAATTGCTCAAAGAATTTGATATTTTGAAACCCCTCTAATCAAATTTGCTTTTTGTTACACAAATGAGTAGGGTTTCTTGAAATCACCAAATCCTACAAAAAGATTATATTTTTTGAAACCAATCTTATTCAAAGTATATTTCTGTTCGAGAAATGAGTTGGGTTTAATTGGTATCATCAATTTCAAGAACAATATGAACATTAATTGCTTATAAATCATGTAATGTAAAGAATGATTAGATCAAGCTGCTAACATACCTTTGATAAAATCTGAGTTGAATTTGCTGATCAAAGTCAAAAAATTTCTGATTTGCAGAGATTACAGCGGTCAAATTGAATGGAATGTTTGAGAGGGTTAAATGCAGCGCAAAAAAACGGGGTTTTAGTGGGAAATAAAAAAAGATATTTATATTTTCATATTTATATTTATATCAAGCGATGCTGGTGAAAAGATTTGCTTTTTGCAGCCCAGTGGATGGGGCGAAAAGGATGATAAATATTCTTAACTTATTTACAAGACTAGTCCTTTAACAATCATACAGCATGCATTCTTGGTTATTCAACACTAGCTAAGCACATTTTTATCTAGTGTGAAGAAAGAAAAGAGAGAGAGAAAAAAGAAAAAGAAATAGTAGATCTAAAGACGAATAGAATAAAATGGGTACATTAGTTCGGCATGTAAACGAGCACATCCATCAAATTGGTACATATGTTATATATTCATAGTGCTTTCTTACTACATTATTTAGCTAATAAGCATACACTATACCCCTTTCAATTTACATGTCTATATATTGAATAACAATACAATAATTTATACATTTTAAAATTGTATATACTTTTAAAGTAAACATTTAAAATTTAAACAGAAAAAGTATATGGATTATAGTACATATAGTTTTTTATTATCTAATAGTCAAATTTAAAACTACACTATAATACAAATCTTAAGTGAGACACATATCGAGACACTAAGGCATAAATCTTAAGTGAGTTGGCATAAAGAATTCTAAATACCATGTTACATATTTTGGTTTTCAATAATTAACAAATTTATTTTTATGTTAAAAAGAAAATAATTAAAACGTTCAACAATCAATTAATCAGCATTTGGTAATTACGGCTTACACCGTCAGAGTCTAATGATTCCGTGGATTTCAAGCGAATTTGATTCGAGTGAACATCTTAAATTCAATGCGTTGCTCTCTTGTTAATTTCGAAACTTGTTGGTACTTATTAATGACTTATAATCTTAGTAGGTACAAAATGTAAGTATACTCATAAAGTAGGGTCATTATTGTAATATTTGTCATTATTTTTCTCGCTGGAAATGCATTGGCTCTTGTTTGTCCTCGTATTCTTTAGTACTATTTTATTACGTACGCTGACCAAATACTCACCTTTTTCAATTTTATTTTATTATAAATTATATTTTTAAACAAAAAAGAAAAAAAAATAAAAATATATTTTCTCTTATTTTTCATTTTCAAGACAAAGACCTCTCGATCAGAAAATCTAAGTGGAACTAGACGTCTAGACCATATTTCAGTCCTTTTGCATATTGAATAATGCAACTTTTATTCTAATTCATCTTAAAGTGACAATATTATATTTCTTTTTTGATTTTTCGTACAAAAACTGTTATAGGATATTATTCTATTTTACATTTATAAAAAAGTTTCGCTATACAGATATTTAAATATTATATTTAATTTTTTAAATAGAATATTATATTATACTTAATTAATTAATTGAGAATGTTAAACAATTATAGATAAGTTGCCCCTAATACAACCAAAACCAATGGGATTATGGGATTTGACGGCTTGTTAATAGAGCTTATCTTTGTATGAGTTAAGAAGAAACATGGCCAGGCTGATGGCGTCTAAAGTACATTTTATATACACCTCAACTATTAATTATTCAAACAAATATTCTCTACATACATTAATTAATGATAATTCTTGATTAATCATGCTTTTCAATCAAAGAAGTCACTATAACGGTGTTTTTAATGTCGTAGGACTAGAAGTTTCACCAAAATTATTACGGAGTACTAATTAGTAATTACCATCGAGATGTAACACTTTTTCTGTATAATACTCATGATTTTTTTATAGAATCGCATGGACTTTCACATTTGAAACTACCAATTATCTACAAAGTGAAAATTGAATAAACGATTGATGAGCTACTTTCACGACGCTATACCTAATTAAGGTTAATGGCCGGCCACTATGTAAGTAAAAGAAATATATATATATATATATATATATATACACATATATATATCTTTGTTAAGAATGTAGTCAAAGTTGAAGCTGTGATTTGTACTTAGAGAGATTATTCAGTACTTTGAGAGTTTTTGTAATCGGTATCTATATCAGTTTGCGAAAGTATTACTCCTTCCGTCTCAAATTAAGTGTTCTTTATCAGATTTTACAGAGTTTAAGAAATTGTTTTGTCTGTTAGTGAAGATGACTCTTTTACCCTATCTTTTTGTAGAGACTCTCATTTATCAGTTTTGAGAAAGGATAAAATGGTAAAGTAAAATTGATACTTTTGGAAATGGACATTTATTTTGAGACAAACAAAAAAGGAAAGCAAGACACTTAATTTGAGACGGAGGGAGTACATGAAACGAGTTGGATTGACTAAAACAATATCTTTTTTGCTATTATCATTGAACAATCATTGTATTAACATGATTTAAAAAGGTTTATAAGCTTATGAGAATTTTTAAATGATCTTCTAACATCCAACAAATTGAAGTTAAAACATAAATTTAATAAGGAAATAGAGAGTCCGATAAGTACAAGGACAATGTGATGGGGTCATATATTGCACCGAACAACTAAAGCCACAAGAGGATATTTATGCTCCGCACGTCCTATATCGTGTATATTCCTACTTCTATACGTAGTAGTTTTATTCATTTCCTATATCTATTAAGTTCATGATTGGACTACAAAAGGTTAAATGAACCTTATCGTTTAACCCTTTCACATCTAACTCCCACCTTAGAAACAAAAAGATAACTTCAAATGATATTTCTTTAAACGGTTTTTGATAATAATTGGCTTCTGCATTCAAAATGATGAAAAGATTTTATGAGAATGATCGATTAAAGGCTAAGCTATATCAACACATTTGATAATATATAAAATAAATAAATAAATATTTATCGAGTACGCCGGCAGATTTGTTCCAATCTTGAACACAGATAAAAAATTAAGAAAAAGATGGGGCAATGGATGTAAAAAGCGTAGGATAAGAAGGTGCTTTTTCCAGGACATAATAATAATAATAAGTAGAACGATTGATTGATTGCACATTATTGCTCCGTGACAGGTGTAAGTGTTTATTTTTCTCATTGAGTTCTATTTGTTCATCTTAAAATTGTTTGTTATTGAAAGTTATAGCTAACAACCTTAAAAGTTATATTAAATATTGAACTGCAATGACTGTAAGTAAACTCTATCAATGGCATCTTTTCTGTAAGCGACTCAACATGAAATATACATCAGAAGATGAACTGGTCCATTTATACATGTCTTAGTAATGAAAAACAAATAAATGATATAAAAAAATGTTGAACAATGTGATTAACTGGTTATTATACCTATTGACCGAAGCGCGATTATTAAACCCCAAGAACTGTATTGCGGACCATCAATGCAATGTGTTTTATTATACGTCCATGCTTTAATAACACAATTAATAATTGATTCTTCCTTGGATTTTTTTTTGGGACGATTCATGATTTTTCTAGTTTCATTTTCTGCATATGCACAAAAGGTGAATACATTAATACATGGGGCATTGTTAAAATTACATTTATCCAGTCAAGATTTATTTGTAATAATAGTATATTATTAATTAATTTTGCTATTAATTTCTTTTGTCATAATCAAATTCAAATTCATTGTTTTAAAATACAAACAAGTGAGGACTGAGGAGAGAGAGAATCATAGATGAGTTAAAT